>CM043318.1:27178967-28456967 GCA_023736055.1 Quercus glauca | reverse complement strand
TTTACAATAAGCAATAGTTAAGTACAATACTTATTTACTGTTCCTTAGGTTCATCTTTTAAGATTCTGCCATGTGGATTTTTCCTTATAAGATGGGAGTGTATTTTTTAATTAAGTAGCTTACGTGGCTAAATCTTAAGATGGTAACCTAAAAAAAGTATCTAAGATATTGTACCTAAGTTTTGTCCAATTTGCAATTTACCCTTTATTGAACCAAATTGTTAGTTCCTATATATAGCAGTATTTTTTATTAAAAAGTAATTTAGGGGTGGGCGGGGGCATTGCCCGCCAATGCCCAATGCTTAGCTCCGTCCTGCTCCATACTTCCCCAAGCCCTGGCATTCAAGAATCTATGAATAATCTTTATTTCAATATAAATTAAGAAAAACAAATGAAATTGTTCCATGGATGTTGTTTCTTTTCAACCCATAAAAATTATGAGAAAATTTTATGTTAATTCCTATACTTTATTAAGGGTAACCAAGGCCTACCCTAGGCTGGCCAGTGGCCACCATCGCCTAGGGCCCCTTACTAGAGAAAGGCCCTCAAATTTATGGGGGAAAATAGTTTCCTTGTATATATTTTAGGAGACAAAAAAATTTGTTCTACACTTTTCCACCACTTTCAAAAAGCCCAAAGAATATAGTAATGCTAAAGATAAGACGAATTAAATACATAAGTTTTACAAATAGTGAAATAGACTTGTTATTAATCAAAAGAAATAATTCAAATAGAAAAATCTTAAAAATGCTATAAATTTTAATACATTACCTCTATAAATTGATGTGATAATAGGTATAATTGGTGGACTTCAACAACTTATTAAAGCATTTTTGAATTACTCTTTGTGATTAATGATACAACTTTGCAAGCCTCAAGTTATAAAATTTATCAAATTTTAAGCATCATTCATTCAAATTTCAAATATTTGTTTATTAATTGTCTTTTTGAAGCTTTACTGTAAAATTTGTTATAATTGTAGCATTTTTCCCCAAAAAAAATTATATTAAAAAGTAAAATATATAGATGTTTTTTTTCTTAAATTACGATATAAAACATTAGATATATATAATTTAAGTAATAACAAAAAGGCAACATTTGATGATATTGCAGAAGACCTCCAAATCTGCGGGGCCAGCCCTGATGGTAACAAATTCAAACGTAATTTTTCAAAAGTAACAAATTCATTCAATTAAACTACAAAATTAATCTCAAAAGGTAACAAATTAATTTGCATTTTAGCGTGACAGGTCTTAGTCTTAGTCTCAATCCGAGAGAGACAATTTGATGCTTAGGAGTTATAGTTTGCATCATCAAGCTGCTTCCCGCCATCGTCCGCACCTGCTCCTTCAGGCCGTGCACCATCATCAATCCGCCGACACCAAAAAATCGTATTTCAGAAAAATCTGTACAAGAGAGCAAATGATGTTATAATTTTAGGCTAATACCACTACATTGTCCAAACGATATATACAAACAATGGATCCATTCCTTTTAAATCTCACAACATCACATTTCAATTTCAGCAAAACTTCAGAACCAACTCATGCATCTTGCCCTACTCAGAACCAACTTAAAATGAATCATTTCCCTAATCAACACTTACCCACATTTCTCCCACCAACACTTAACCGTCTTACCCAATTGTAAGAACTTAACTTTACTGGTGGCGGTGGTATCCAGCAAGCTGTTGGTGGCATGCAGCCAAACGGTAGAGAGAAGTTGACCATACCCCATGTGAGTGGAAGAGTAAGTAATGATTGGTGGAATATAGAATAGTATAGAAAATTTGCATTCTTCTCGTATAGGAGTTAAAATTTGTTTACTAAGATAGAGTTTTTTTTTATTTTTTTTTTAAGAAAACCTGTTTCATTTAGTATACCAGAAACGTGTGGCACTATAATGGAATTAGGGCATATTTTGCTACTTTTTGGAACTACAAAGTTTAATTTGTTACTTTACAAATTTTGGGTTTAAAATAAAACAAACCCAAAATCATCATTTCTTTACTTGTTTGCCTACGAAACCATTGACATTGAAAAAAAAATACCAATCATCTGAAAGAACAAAACAGAAAGATAAATTATATCAAATAAACTGTTAGCATATGAAAGCTATTAATTATCTGCTATTGGTTGAATTGCCTAGGAATTAACTTTATCTTAGCTATTGGTTGTTATCTAACATTTCAATTTATAAGTATTTGTTATTTAGAAGGATAGAAATTGCCTTTATCCTTATCAGATCAGTAGGATAGCAGTTGTAGGAATTGTTTCTATCGTGATCATTTAGGCGTTGGTTTATTTTTAGGTTCAGTTGTAAGCCTATATAAGACCTATTATGAATATTGAATAATAAAGAGAGATTAGAATTTATCAACCAAACACCAAATTTTGCTTCTTGTTAGGAAGGTCCCGATTATCCCTCAAAGTATAACCAGAAATTAGGTGCAGCTCGTGGCCAAGAGGGTCGTATCAATAGTGAGGATGGAGACAATGGCGAGACTATGACAACAGGATTAGGGAAGTAACGATTAGAGTGGACTTCAGAGCTATGAAGGTGAACTTTTTTACTCCATCACTTTAGATCCTGACAATTTTTCTGCTGGGTTTGATTCACCAATTTGTTGAGTGTTGTATTTAAGAACATAAATTAATAAATAAAATCAGTTTCATAAGATACAAAATTATGAATTAAAAAATGCTATTTCACAAAAGTTGTATTTCACCTCAAAACCACGTACAATTAGGAGATATTTTCTTATTGGTGTTTCAACGAATCTTGTAACATGAATTCAACATTAATTGTTGCTATTATGAAATTGAGGGGGATTCTAGCTTTTCACTCTTATTGGGCAAAATATGTGGCAATATACCCTTGTTTCCAAACTATATAGGTTCGTACTTCTGTTATAAAATTCGATTAGTTTAAAATCGAGTTTCAATTAAAAAATCGATTAGTTTAAAATCGAGTTATGCCCAAAAAAAAAAAAATGCATGGAACTCGAGTTCATGAAGCTCGAGTTTCAAACCAATAGTGGTGTTTTGTTAGTGCTATAGTGGCGTTTTAATGGAACTTGAGTTCCATGCTTTTTTTTTTTAGTTTCATTTGGCATAACTCGAGTTCTATGTAATCTACATTTTCATTGAAACTTGATTTTATTAAAATTGCGTTTCAAAAAAGGGGCATGAACCTATATAGTTTGGAAACAGGGGTATATAGCCAAATATTTTGCTTAATAGGGGCAAAAGGCCAGAATCTCCTGATATTGAGATTGAATAATAAGTTATGTTGACAATTTTGCTTGAATTTGTATATGTGGAATGCGATCGAAAATTGGACACAATATCATGAGTAACTATAACAACACTAGTGGGTTTTGACAACTGGCAGTGCGAACGCAACGCAATCATTTTTTTGGGCAAGAAATGTTTTGCGATTATTTCCACCTAAAAGAACCAAGTTTAGTAACCCTTTTTTTTTCTCTCTATTTTCTGCTTTCAAAATTTTTTTTATTATTATTATTTTTTAAATCTAAAAAACTTGTTCGGTAACCAAAATCAAATAGAAAACAGAAATTGATTTCAAACCTCAAAATACAAAGGAAATTGAAAACAACTATTTACCTATTTTCAATTTCTAAATTAGCCCGTAACCCAAAAATAATGAACCTACACTTAAGTTCAAAATCTCTCTCATCAGCACAACCACCACCACCATCACTAACAAAGTTTGGCCTCTACCATAGGCTTGTCCATGGGTCGGGCTAGGTCGGTTTTGGATCCAACTTGGACTCAACTCACCGGCATTGGGTGGAGGGCGGAGGAACCCGAAATTGACCGTCGACATCAATCAGTCGAGTCAGTTTCTGGTGAGGGTGAGCGTCGATTGGTTAGGTCAGTCGCTGGAATCTAAAAAATGTCATCGAAATCTGCAAAAATGTCGCAAGAATTTGCAAAAAGTCATCGAAATCTGCATTTTCTCGATGGAATCTGCATTTTATTGCCGGAATCTGCATTTTTTCGCTAAAAATTGTTGGGATTTAGATAGATCTGATTGAGAACTCGCCAGATCTGGTAGAGAACTCACTAGATCTAGCTTGTGTTTGCAGGATTTGGCCGGATTTTTATATAACTCCGGTTGGGTTCAGGTTGTTCGGGTTTCGAAGAAGCAAATCCGCCACTCAACCCGCTGACATCGGTTCTTGAAATCGGAAACTCGTCGCCGACTAATTGGAGTTTTGATTCGGGCTGCAATCGGCTCGACGTTGGGTGGGTTGGTCGGTTTTTTAGGCCATGTTCGGGTCTGGACATCCCTACTCGACCAATCTAGAAATCAAGTCAAAGAAGGATTTCTCCACATGGGATTTTTTTTTTTTTTTTTTTTTGTTAGGGTTTCTTTCCTTGAGACTCAAAACCAAAAGATAAGATTATTGCCAGGCTAATTGCTTTCTATTACTAATAATCAAACCCCATTGCATTGTATTGTGCCTCGTTCACATTTGTTAGATCAAGAAAATTATGGTTTATTATACTCTCCCTAGCCTACCCTAGCCTATTTATCTCATATTACATTGCCGTATCCACAAGCTTTTTTCTTGAACTAAATGTTTATTGATTGAATTACATCCCCAACACAATTTCGTTATTTCCTTTTTTAATTACTTACTGGAGATTGACTTTGAATTGTAGGCCTAAATTTTTTTATTTTTTATTATTTCTTGTTTGGGGTAAAGTTGTAGTCACTACAACAAGGGAGGTGCTATGTTATAGTTTTTTGTTTTGGCTGAGTTTGTATGAGTGTGAGGACAAGGGTGTTTCAAAATTGCTTTGTATGTGCTTGTGCTTAAGAACATTAATGTGTACAGAAAGAAAAGAAAACCACGGACTAACAAATTAATTGGAGTGTAAAGAAGATGAGAGTATGAAAGATGTGGGCCAAGTGTTTCATAGAAATCGTGAATATAATATGAGTTCACAAGTCAAGATCACCTAGGAGCCACTCTGCATAGGCAATGCCATCCCTCCACAACTGGTACTCAGCATTAGTCATTAAAAGTGGGGCAAGCATGAATGCGGGAGGATCCATGGGAACTTGAGGTGCAACATCACCCACCAACTGGCAAGAAACTTGCTTAGCTAGGTATAGGACCCTCAGGCTAACACCCTCCAAAAATTGAGAGGTCTTAAAAGAGATAATGGTAGCCGCCTCTAAATCTAGATTAGCAACAGGAGTACCTGCCCAAGGTCCCCAAACAATCTGTAAAGGCACTTGTGATTTGAAAGAAACTTTGAATTATGCAATGATGACTGAACAAGAGGATTTCCTTTTTACTCACCGAGTTGGAGGAAAGATTATTGAGATAAGCCTGGACTGAAGGAAATACCTTTAGGTCCATACCCGCACCATAGGATATGAGGCCATAGGTCAAGGCCCAACGCTGCAAGGAAAGAATAAGAACAGATACAGTTTGCAAGATGATAGTTTGCAAGAGCAAGAATAGAGCAAGATGATCATTTGCAAGAACAAGAATAGATACAGTTTGCAAGATAATAGTTTGGAAGAACAAGAATAGATACAATTTGCAAGATGATAGTTTGCAAGAAAGTAAGGTCAGTTGGCAAAAGCATGAAATGTAGTTTGTAAACCTAGAAGACATATGAAACAAATATAGTCTGCAAGAGTGCAAAGCACAATTTGTGAAACAACATGAGAAAAAGAAAAAGGTCTAACCTCAAGGAGCTTCCAAGGCCTTGCCAGCTAACGTTGAGTCCTTCGGCTCAGAGTATCCATGATCGAGTAGAGGTAGGCAAGGAAAGCATGGCCCTAGTTCACCTCCTGAGCATGCTCAAAATCACAGAAGAGTGCCAGCTACCGCGGAGACACCATCTAACTTCCATTGGCAAAGAGATATGCCCCTAGTAGATATAGAAGAAATGCCCTAGCCATCCAGGCATGATCATCTAGAGTCGCCTGAGAAAGAGGCCTATAGTCCCTCTCTAGATCGAAGTAGCAGATGCGCTCACTAGAGTAGGCACACCCTAGTAGGTCTATGCCTAGCTAAATGCTTGAATCACTCTCGAAGTTAATGATAGGCCCATCATATCTCAAGCCGATCATCCAATGGAACTCGTGAGGAGTCGCAATCATCTCCTTCCCAACAATATGGAATGTGTGGGTAGTGTCCCACCAACTCTAATCAAGTGCTTGCACTAGTAAATGCATGATTGGGCCGAAGCCAGTTGTGTTCACCAAGGCCTTTGTCTTGGCCATCAAAATCTGATACCATGCAAATAGATGACTGGCACTAACCCTACTTGAGTAAGGCAGTAAACCTTGTAGAAGACAAAAAATGGAACATAAGAATCACGTTGGATAAAAATAAGTGAAAAAAAAAAATCAAACTAGACAAAAAATAGAGTTTAAAAGCATAATTATGTGTACGCACGGCTTGTGTATGCGTTTGCATGTCATGCATCCATATGAATTTATGAACATGAACGCGTAAGCATGATGCTTGAATGTGTACGCATACAGCTTGGCCATGCACGACGCATGCATACGCATAAATGCAGACAGAATGAGTTCTTCGACATTTTCAGCCTACCATGGATCAAAACTCATCCTAAACATATTCCTATCACTCCTAGGACATCAAGTTTTCATCTAAACCCATCCAACAAGAAAACCCAAGCATTTACAAGTCTAAAAACGGATTAAAACAGAAGATTAAAGAAAAAATGAGAAAATTTTGAAAAACTCACCAATCTGATCCTTGCATTCTCTAGAAGATGATTTTGTGGCTTGTAGAGCAATAGAGGGGACTTAGTTAGCCTTGTGGCTCCAACTCAGTGGGTGAGGTTGAAAACTTCACCGGTAATCAAGTAGGAGGTCCATCTTGGTCTTGGGTGCCATTGGAGAGGATGAGAGAGTTTGAGAGAAAATTAGAGTTTCAAATTATGAGGGATGAAGAAATGAGGAGAGGATAGAGGCTCTTGTAGAGAAGGAGAGGAAGTTGAAGAGTTTGTAGAGAAAATGAAAAGGTGAAGAAGATGAAGAGAACGGGAAGAAAAAAAAAACGATTGGTAACCATTGAGAAAATGAAAAGGCAAGAAAGGCATATGATGACTAAATTACGTGTAGTTTAGCAAAAATAAATAAATAAATTTTAGTGGACTCCTAGAATGTGAGAAATGTAAGGAAAAATTTCAAAAACATCCCTAATGGTCATGAAACATCAAAAGTTATAAAGATGCACTGAAATGATAGAAATACCCCTCAGCGAGTTGAAAGGCATAAAAATCCTAAGAACATTATCCAATGAATTTGAAATACCAAGATATTCCCTAGTGCATTAGAAATCCCTAAGGAAACTCCCTCGTGGGTTACAACCATCAACAAACTTCCCAGAGAGTCATGAAAAGAAGAATTTTCCAGCAAATCAGAATCATCAAGGACTTCCCCAAGATCCTCCCTAGTAAGTCAAGAATTACCAAGAAAGGTCCCTCGTGAGCAAAATTACAAACATAACTCCCTAGTGAGTCACAAAAAGAAGAATTTTTCCTAGTGGATCATGATTATCAAGCACTTCCCTGTAAGTCAAAAATTACTAAGAATCATCCCTAGTAAATTATACATCATTAGAGATTTCCTCACGAAATCTACCTTGAAAAACTCCCCTGTGAGTCAGAATCACTAAAAAAATCCCCATGCATGTTTAGGAAGCCCCTCGAGTAAGCTTTCCTCCCAAGATCACCACCATACTTGTGCACATATCCTTCAGAAATTGAATATGCAGGCATAAACCCCAAGGTAAGTCAGAAGAGAAGAATACAGAATTTGAATACATATCCTTCTTGGAATTGAACATGTACACCAAAACTAAGGTGCTAGGCACCCGGAATAGAAGAGTTTGAGACAAAGGCAAGAGCCATCCAGAAATTGAAAAGAATGAGATAGAGATAGAAATCACCCAATGGTAAGAGCCACTTGGAGAAGTTTGAGGCAAGAGCCCCAAATGGACACCACAAATATGTATCATTTTAGCTCGTAAGAGCACCTTGTTTGCCTGGTTGATGGTTGAAGCCATTGGCCATGTTTGTTTTTCTTTTTTATTGACTCTAGGATAGTGAGTCACTCGTCTTTTGCTTGCAATTGGAAAACCAGGTTCTTGGATAGTAAAGCTGTTTTTACTCATTCCTGAGGAACGCCCGTGGGAATTCAGACATACGAATCCCACGCAACTTTGAGGAGTTGCACCCCCCCATGTATGCATGTTGTTCGCCAAGTGTGTGGGTTGGGCCTGAGCCGTACGCCGAAACAAAATATTTTTTTCTCTTATTCTTTTGATTCTGTTAGCAGAGCTCACGAATTGAAAAAAGGGCTTCTGTAGACATCGCATTTTGTACCCCTCATGACTCTTGCCCCCGATTTCTAATGATGGTAGTACTCGAAAGCCTAAAGTTGGTTTAGGGCCTAATCAGATCAAAATTAACTTGAAAAAGTATTTGTGGAAAATATAACTTATTTTTGGAAGAATCAAACTATTTTGGAAAAGAAAGGCCGCAGGAAACCCTAAAGTGTGCATACATGCATACACGTGTATGCATATGCACACTCAAGCCATGTGTACGCAACTAGGGTTCTAGAAACTATGTAAGGAAAGCATTTTCACTTAATTCTGGTTTGGAACAAATCCCACATCGCCTGGAAGCCGCCCAAACCTCTATTTTTCGACTATATAAAGCTGTAAATGGAAATTTTTCAAAGGAGGACAAATACGGTGGAAAAACACACAAGATTCACTAGAAAATAGTGAAACAAAAAGGGAATTTTTCACAAAACATCCGCAAGTAAAATTTGGTTTGATTGGGACCTTTACTGGTCTTGATCTTTGAGTTTTAAAGTTTACTAACTCATTTTGATTTGACTGTGATTAGATTGACTAAGAGGAATAGTTCAAATCAAGCTCTAAAGAGTTTTACTGTTAAGGTAAAGGTTTTATCTTTGGCTTTTCACTTTTCTTTGTTTTTGTTGTTTGTTTATATGTTTTAAAGCTTTAATATGTCTGTTTAGTTTAGGTTTACATAGTGTTTACATTTGAAGCATGTTAGGTTATTAGATTTCTTGTTGTTTACAATTTTTTCTTCTGAGTTTTCTAGGTTAGCATTTCACGTGTGTATGCGTGTGCATGTGTCATGCTGTGTACAAATACTCAAAGTGTGCATGTGAACGCAAGGGGGGGAGGGGGTGGGGAGAGTACATCTTGGCCTAGGGTAGAGCATGACGGAGGGTGTAAATGGAGTCGCCACCTAGATTAGGTCTAGGAAACCTAAATATAACTCTCTTCATGGACGGATTGATCTTTTACCATAACACATGTCCAGAGTTTAGGTATGGGAATGAGAAAGTATTAGGCACCCAACCCCACCGCATTCGCAAGTCAGCTTTCAATCATTGTGTTCCAAATATTAATCTCATTAAAGGCATATTTAACATGTTGTCCTAACTCACACACTCTCTAGCTTACATCTAAAGCATACAACATGGCATAAATCATCCCAAGTCTAAACATGCATTTGTCATGGCATCTAAACACATATATCCAAAGGTAAAAGCATCGCATGGCATAATCAAACAAGCATATTATGCCATTTTAACAAGAAAAAAAATGGCATTCAACCAAGAACATTCTTGTTCATCAAACATATAAAGTTCAAATTCAAACCAATGCATGTTCATGTGAATGCATGACTTACCTCACTTACCTCGTGGCATGACAGCACCTATGCATCAATGCATACTCATATTCATATGCATGTTCATGGTATTCAAGCAATCTAAAACCCTAACAAACATCAAAGAGATAAAAACAAAACAAAATAACATGAAGCAGAGATACAGAGACTCAAGGATATATAAACTAAGTTAAACAGAGTCTAAACATGTAAAGGAAATAGAGAAAGAACAAACAAAAACAAATTAGAGTTTTCGGGCATAAGTGTGTCTGTGCGCATACATAGGGTGTGCGTGCGCATACGTAGGTTATGCGTGCATATCCTAACTGTATGCATATGCACACTTTGAGTATGCGTATGCAAGCGCACACATACACATAAGAAACCCTAACCCAGATATTTAGAACAGTAAAAAAAGTAGAAATCAAAATCTAACAACCTAACATGCTTCACACATAAAATGTTATAAGAACCTAGACTTAACAGATATATTAAAACTTTAAAACGTAAATAAACAAAAGAATCAAGGAAAAACTAAGAAAAGTGAAAAGTAAAAGATAGAACATTTACCTCAACACAAGAACTTTCTAGAGCTTGATTTTGATCGTTCCCCTTAGTCAATCTAGTCACAACCAATTAAAAAACAAGTTAGTAAACTTAGAACTCAAAGATCAAGACCAGAAAAGGTCACAATCAAGTAAAAATTTACTTGATGATGTTTTGTAAAAAACTCCCTCTTTGATCTACTCTTTTCTACTGAATCTTATGTGTTTTTCCACCAGAATTCGTCCTCTTTGAAAGTTACTTTTTATGGCTTTATATAGTAAAAAATAGGGGTTTGGGATGGCTCTCAAACAATGTGGAATTCATTCCAAACCAAGTTTTAAATGTAGAAAAACTTGTCTTTCATAGTTTCTAGAACCTTAGCATGCGCACAAATGCACATGTATGCACACGCATGCATGAAGCATTCATCCACAGAGCTCGAGAGTGCATACGCATATGCATGTATGCGTACACACACCCTAGGGCTTCCGTGGTCTTTATTTGGTCAAAAAATAAGTTATATTTTCCAAAAACAGTTCCTCAAGTCAATTTCCATTTGATCAAGCCCTAAACAACCTGTGGGCTTTAAAATTTCAACATCATTGGAGAACGGGGGCCCGAGTCATAAGGGATGCAAAATACAGTATCTACAATGTGCACGCATACAGTTAGGATGCACACGCATACCCTATGTATGGGCACGCACACTTATGCCCATAAACCTTAATTCATTTCTATTTGATCTTTTCTTATTTCCTTACATGTTTAGTCTCTGTTTTTAACCTAGTTTATATATATTTGAGTCTCTGCCTCTCTATTTGGTTTTGTTTTCTTTGTTTTATCTCTTTGCTAATTAGGGTTTTAGATTGTTTGAATACCATGAACATGCATATGTGTTGACACCCCATTTGGCAACCTGCATTTAACCTCACATGAAGGGTAAAAGGGTAATTTCACCTTGTAAATATACATATTGATTCTAGTCACTAGATCCTTAATCTTACTTCACCAAAATGATCTTGATATTGTAATGATCAAATTGATTGGTCATAAGCCCTAATCGGACCATCAGATTGAAAGTTATCATCAAATCAAGTTTTAATGGCCGAGACACACTATCACAAATTGAGTCCGACTATATGTGATTATGAACAATTGATTCCAATTGGTTATAATTATAATCAATTTGAGATTAATGATGTGTCATAATTTGATTACGTAGGACAACATTTTATGGTAAGGTTGCACACACCTAATTAACTAGATAGTTAAACATTAATTATTCAATGAGCAATTTGTGCAATTATCTTTTAATTAGGGTAAATTTGGAACTAATTAAGTCTGAAATGGGAGTAATTGGAGCCTATTAATGTTAATTGGAAACTAATTTGGGACCTATTAATGCTAATTGTGCTGAAATTGTTTTCTGACAAATGACATCTACTCACCATCTCGTTGATATCTCTCAGAATGTTTTGAATCTATAAATGAGGTTAATTTTCTCAGAAACTAGATATCCGAGACTTTAATTTGAGTATAAGAACGAGACAATTCCAATCAGAATTGAGTAAGATATGATTTTTCGAATTTGCTCTATAAGCTGTTACAGTAGTTACAGGAAAACCAAATTTTGCTTGCTCTTCACTCCCACCAATCTCTACATTTAATGCACCAGATTTCCCCAAAGGCTAAAATGAGGTCTAGGTTCATGATTCTTTGTCAACCATCATTAAATGGCTTTCCATTCATATTCTCTCAACCACTATTATATAAACCCCCCTTATCCATTCCAAGACACAGAAAAAACCCCCTTCTCTTCTCCTCTCTTGAGTTCTAGTGAAGTTGAGTAGTCTTGTCATATTTTGGTCTTCCTGGGACTCAAGGTATTGAGTAAGACTCACTTTCCATCTCCCTCTCCTATCTCTTCTTTTCCTCCACCCTTAGAACCTCCCTCAAGAGTCTCCTCCTCCACCATATGGAATTTGCATGAAGGTATAATCAATTTCCCTAATTGTTTTTTTGTGTTGCCATGATGAGAGTTTTAGATTAAAGCATAATAGAAACTATTTAAATTTCCTTGAATATGTTTGAATGTTCTTCACATGTTCTTGGTTGTTCATCACATGTTCTTGGTTGTTCATCACATGTTCATGTATAACACTAATTTTAATCTTAAATCCACATAAAAAAATATGAAAAACATGGTTGTTTAATAATTCTTTCAAATCCTTGAATCTAGGATATTACCATCCACACACATTCACTAGAATTTATTTTTCAATCCAAATGAAATTCTTAATAAATGGAATTAGGGTTTATCACATGCACAAACAATGAATTCAACATGCAAATTGATGGATAACATATTGGATGATGTGATATGAATGTTGGCCACTATAGTCTAGAAGATCAGTTTCACGGGGCAAGGTGGGTGCCTAACACCTTCCCACCTTGTAACATAGTCTCTGAGTTTAGATCAAAGGTTGATAGACCAATGTTTATCTTTGTAATTTTCAATTTCTAGATTGTAACTAGGAAACAAAACTATATACTTTATCTTATATTGTATCTAGGACCAAAGCCATGTAATTTTCCTATGATCAATGTAAATTCAATTGAAAGTTAATAAAATGAGGAGTTTTTTAATTTTGGTTTTCTTATTTATCCCAACTAGTGTTTAACCCGCGCAATGCGTAGGAGTATTTTACATATTAATGATCTTTGCATCTAACATAAACTTAGCTCTCATACTTCCACTACATTCATTTAAACCTACATATTTTAGTATATTTAAGCATATAGTATCTAATATCCTCTAAAATTTTTAAACATTAATCTTTTGTAAAACATTTTTTTTTTTTAACAAAATGATAATGGTATTTATTAAGAAATTATAAAACTTGTACATCAGTAACTATTGAATTTGAAATACATTCCGGAGTATCATACATAGATTTGAGTATGCTATATTGCCTTAAATGAAAGCAATGCACTTGAAAGCATGACCAACAGTTTAAGCATATTAAGTGCTTGAATGATGGAGCTATCTTCATACTCTACCTCCAGGTCTCATATTGACAAATGCTTGGCAAATTCCAAGGCTTTATGCATCCCAACAACTAGCACTTCAATCAATCATTATTAGTATCCAACAAATCCAGTACTCCCCAAATAATGTTAATATACCAAACAGAAAAGCCTTACCAAGGTTTTTTTGTGGGATTCTACATATTGCACAAAGTTGAGATATACAAAAATGGTTCTCCAACATCACTTGGCTAATCTGGTACTCTTTTCTCTCTTCTTTAAAGTAATTTGATGGTTTTTGAATCTTTCTTTCTTGAGTTATTTGGCTTTGATAGTCATAAAATTGCAAAGATTGAAGGAAGGGATTGGCTCGCAGATGCTAACACAGAAAACAGTAAGAGCTTTTAGGTCCACGTGGTTTTTTTGCATTACGTAACATGGTCTCTCATTTTTCATCCTCTCATGACTAACATGACTTAAAAGAATGAAAATCTTCTTCAATTTTCATCCAATTATGACTGCTAAGCCTTAATAAATGATTTTTTTAAATTATAAAAAGGATTAATATGCAAATATTTTCTACATTAGATACCATATCCATATGCTTAGCTTAAATTTAGAAATACCCTTTCCCTGAGTAGATCTTATATATACAATTCAAGTTTAATTACATCAAATTCATTAGACTACAAAGAGGCCAAACACAAATATAAATAAGGATCTCCTCAAAATTTACACCACAAAATACAATACCACTTCCAAAATGACAATAAAATGTGACATGTAGGTCAAGAATTTAAAAAATAATAATAATCAACATTTTAATTTCTTGTTCTTATCAACACACAAATAAAACCCATGATGATAAAACTTCAATTGTTCATTACCTAACTACTAACTTGAAGTAAAAGAAGAGGATTGTTTCCAGCAATTCTGTTTTCCCTAATTTACATTGGTAAAAAAATAGAGAGTTTGAGTCCTTGAATCTGTAGACAACTTCCACAATCTAATAAAATCATTGAAATATATATCCTGAGTTATTTAATATAATATATAAAGCCATGGTCAGTTTGTTTAGCAAATATGACTTTCTACCATGAGTAATACAAAGTTTAGCATAGTGCATTCTTGTCATTCCTTCTAGTAATTAATATATATGCTTTTCCGAAAATGAAGGAAAGCCAATGAAAGAAAAGATTCCCCATATTTTCTTTCATTCCATGAACTTACAGGTAGTTCTTAAGGAGGGTAATTCTTCTAATTCTCGGCCTGAAAAATTTGCTTCAAATGTTTCTAGAGCCTACCTTTGGATTTGCTTGAAACAAAGGTGGGTTGGCAACACTAATTCTACTTTCACCACTTCTATCTCCTCCTTCTTTATGGAAACTAGATATCATTGAAAACAGTGGCTTTTGTGAGAAATATACAATTTTAAAAAAACCGCAACACATTCTAGATTAATTATGAGAGTGCAACACTTTGTACAAAAGCCTCAACACAGAGTCCATTATAGAAACAAAAAACCAATAATTAAAGATGCATAACATAACCCCCCCTCCCCCCCCAAAAAAAAAAAAAAAAACCCCTAAAATAAAATTTTAAAAGAAAGCTTATTTGAACCAAAAGATATCTTAAGATTTCTATTTTGAACTCTTTAGGGTGAATCTTTTTTAGTAATTTTTGCAATCTATAAAAATATAAGATGGTGCTGTACATAATATTCAAAAACCCAAAACAAAACCAAATCTTACCAAATGCAAAAATCTAATCTAATTCAACCAAAATACCCAAAGCTAATTTAAATTTCATACCTAATTAAAAAAAATGGAATGGAAAAAACCTTTATCAGTGCTAGTGGCAGATATATGGCCTGATGGTGGGTGATCAAGTGACGGTGTTGATGGCCCTTAGATTTCTCTCTCTCTTTCTCTGTTTATGTGTGTCATACAGACTATAATCTGTATCTTTGTGTGCCTGTGATTGCGATGGTCTGATCGCATAGATGGAGGGTGGTTGGTCTGTGTTTCTATCCTTTTCTCTTTATCCTTGATTGAACTCTCTATCCTTATGTTTGTACGTTAAACAGTTAATTTTAAGATTAGGCTTTTGCAAAAAGATAAAATTTTAACTATTTGTATGTTAAACGTTTAAAGAACTTCTAAACCAGTGTAACGATCAGTTTTGAACCTTTTTTCCCTGGATACGTGGCAGGATTTTAAGTGGCTTTTTTTCCTATGTGGCAACATTGGCAACATATGCCTAAGCTCTGAAACCAACTTAAGTAGATAGCCATTTTTCTAAACCTACAGTAGAATGTTAATAATTCAATAGCCGAAATAACAAAAAGCTTAGAAAGAGTACTTGGCTATTGAAGATCACACCACACACCCACTTTAAATCACTGAAAGCAGAATCCCAGGTTAATTGTTCTAATTTTTCCTCTTTTTCACACACTAAATTTGCACTTCAATTTTGGTCATCAGGGAAAAAAAATAACATTGTTGTAGTGCTTAAAATTTTCATATGACATTGACAGACACTGAAAAATTAGGACGCTGAGAAAGCATTAGTTTCATAAGTAATCTAGCTTCTTTTATATAAAGACATGCCTCCCACATAATGCAAAGATCAAACAACATGCAGAGAAAAAGCACCATTGACATCTATATATATATATATAAAACTGAAGCCTCTAAAGCTCTCACAATTTTCCACATCATCACTATTTTCTTTTTCTTTTTATTTTATATTCTTTTTATTTTAGGTTTTATATCTTATATAGAATCTACCAGAAAAACAATAGACAAAAGTTTAAATTTTTATTAATATCAATAATATTGAAAAACGTATACAAATTTGGAGGCTTATTTAAGGGCTCCATAAAACTTGATGGACAAGAAAATATATTCTAAAATAAGCCATAATTAATACCTAACCATAATAGGAATCAAACTTGACCTAAAAAAACATTAAAAGAACCTAAAAACAAGGAAATAAATTACCTAGACCTAAAATAACGTTTTTTGCATAAAAATACCAAAATTAAATAATTACAAAAATTAAATTGTAAATTCTATCCTACATCAACTTATCACAAAAATCATCATCTATATTTATTATTATTATTATTATTATTATTATTATCTATATATATTCTATATATATAAAACTGAAACTTTTAAAGCTCCCACAATTTTCCACGTCACCATTATTTTCTTTTTCTTTTTATTCTAGTTTTTGTATCTTCTTATATTTATTAGTGTTACAATAGTTTAGTTTAAGTAAACTCTATTAGATATATTTTGTTGGCCTATCACATCATTATTATTATCTATATATAATATAAAATTGAAGATTAAAAATTAATTATAATTTTTTAAGATACCTCACATTAGAATTTAAAAAAAAAAAAAAAAATCACTCAGTTTAGGTTTGAATTTTTTTTTTTTTAAAGGACTCACCAAAAAAAAAAAAAAAAAAAACTTTAGGATTAAGAAAAAAAAGAGAAAGACTCCTAGTAGGACTCTCTCTTCTCTCCTTAAAACCCTAGCAATTACCATCTCAAAACCCTAAACTCAACTTCACTTTAAGATAAAAAAAAATAAGAAGGAGAGAGACTCACGTAAAAAAAAAAGTAGGTTTTGTCTTTTTTATTTGCTTTCATATGTGCCTGAAATTTTCATTCTATCTTATTGTTTTATTATGTTTAGAATTGATTTTCTTCTAAGTATTTGGGTTAATCTCTATATTTTGATAGCGTTTTTAGGGGTTTGGTTTTTGGGTTAAAATTCTAATAATTATTTTATATTGTATATGACAGATGAAACATCTCTATTTTTTGGAGAAAAATCAAAACTGCAATCTATGTCTTCCAGCTCAAGGTGTGGTAAATTTTTATATGTTCTTGCTTTATGGAGAATTTTTATTTAGGTTCATGTGATTTTTTGTTTTTTTATTAAAGCTTTGATTTTTGATTGATTAATTATTTATTTGGATTCAACGTAAAAGATAATGGAATTAGGTGTTATAAATTTGACAAAGTTCCATGTTTTGAATTGTTTATATTATTTAGACTTCTGGTATGACTCTCTCTTCTCTCCTTAAAACCCTAGCAATTACCATGTCAGAACCCTAAACTTAACTTCACTTTAAAATTAAAAAAATAAGAAGGAGAGAGACTCAAATAAAAAAAAATAAAAAAATAAAAACGTAAGTTTTGTCTTTTTTATTTGCTTTCACATGTGCCTAAAATTTTCATTCTATCTTATTATTTTGTTATGTTTAGAATTTATTTTCTTCTAAGTATTTTGGTTAATCTCTATATTTTGATAATGTTTTTGTAGGTTTGGTTTTTGGGTTGAAATTTTTAATAATTATTTTATATTGTATACGGCAAATGAAGCATCTCTATTTTTTGGAGAAAAATCAAAGCTGCAACCTATGTCTTCCAACCTAAGGTGTGGTAAATTTTTATTTGGTATATTATATATGAATTTTTTGAATTTGAAGGGTTTTGTTTGATTTTGAAGTAGAATTTGGGGATTCTATAAAATTTGGAAGGTTTAAGTTTTGGGGTTTTTGGTATTTGCGTCTTAGTAGGTTGATCTTAATTCTTTACCTTATATATTTTTTCTTTATTGAGAATTTTTATTTTGGATTCATGTGATTTTTTGTTTTCTTAATTAAAGCTTTGATTTTTGGTTGATTAATTATTTGTTTGGATTAATTTCAATTAATTATTTGTTTGGATTCAACGTAAAAGATAATGGAATTATGTGTTATAAATTTGATAATGTTCCATATTTTGAATTGTTTATATTGTTATTAATACGACTAAATAAGATTTGTTTTTATATTTGCGGTTTATATCAGTTTTGAGTGTGTGTATATATATAACTTTTGGGAATTTTACTTTATTAATTTGAGAATTGTAAATTATTTTGTAGGTTTCAGTAACTATGCACCTGCAGTGAGACATTGACAATATAAGTATATATATATGGTATTAACATTTTAGAAAAATCTTTCTTATAACCCAATAACATTCTACGTTAGACAACACTTCTAAACTATAGAAAAGCATAGAAGTTAAATATTTATTCCCATTGTATTTTATTTAATTATGACAAATCCTTTTTTTTTTAAACGCTAACTAGCAAAATGTCTATAATATGCATATTATAAACCCAATTTTCTATTTCTAAATTTCTTAGATTTTATTATATCAATCTTTTTTTCTTTTAAATTCTTGGTGGACGAATCAGTCCCTCACTAATTCTTTTACCTTAACGTGATGTTGGTTAATTGTCCTTTTATTTAACTATCTCGTGCATCGCACAGGTTAGCGACTAGTTATATTTGTAAATAAGATTCAGTTAACCAACGCCAAATTTCAAGCACCACAAAATAGGTTCCAAAAAAATAACAAATTGCTATATAATGTCATAAATACAATTGATACAGAAGAGGATTCTTTTGCACACAAAAATAACCATTGATTAAAATGCACTGGAGAAATGAATGAACAAAACTTGAAATTACTAAAGGATCAAACGTCATCCAATCAACCAAAACTAAATCAAGAACAAAAAAAGAGTCAAGTAGGTATCTAACTGGAAAATAGTGTTCATGATAAATATTGATTTTATACTAGATAAAAATTTTATTCTTTGTAATAGGTGCAGATTTTTAAACCTGTCAAAAGATCTTACACATAATATTAATAAGTTGTAGATTCTTACATGTTTTCTCAAGGTTGTTCAGCACCATCTTGACTTGTCATCTTGCTCTAGTATGCTCCTGAGTTAGATTGAATACCTCCAACTCAAGCCTCATCACGCCCATCAATGACATTCTTCACATTCCCCTAGGCAGCTCTCATACCTATAAAATACTTACCAAAAACTAAAAAACTCAATTAAAAATTCCAAAAGAAGAATGAAAATGTATAACACAAAATGAGGAAATTTGCATAGATGAAAAAAAATTAGAGCAAATAAACTAATTTATGAAATTTACAAATGACAAATTTCTCTAATGAGTCCAAATAGAAATTCTCCATCAAATGAATAATACTCTTCATTCTTCCTCACACCTACACTGAAATTAGAATTCATAAGCAAATGATGACATGTCATGAATTTATTTTGTTTTAAAAGCCTTAAAAAAATTTTGTCTTTGATAAGCGAGTCACATTAAGAATATTGATGAAGATAAATACATTAATCAAGTTAATAAAAGAAATTTCTTTTTTTATTTTCCTCAAGAAACAAAGTAGAAACAAAAATTGACTAATAACATAGATGATTCTAATATAATTGAAGATTGAGAGGCAGGCTTTTTTCCTAAAACCAGGAAGGGCAAAGTCTACTAAAGTTTTGTAATACCGTCAATAACTGGTGGTAATTGTTTTCATTACTAAATTCTTAATCAAATTGTAAAGTAATCTTCAAAATGTTATTTTGAACTTTCTACAATAGAATATTAAACATATAAACACAACACAATGCTATAAATGCCATAAGGACTTCACTTTCAACCAAACAGAAAGAATGCATTTGTTACCAAGGAATTGCAGGGCTGCTATATTCTAAATATTAATTACAAAGGCAGTTATCAATTATACAGAGGATTCGAGGAATAGCATTAACAACTTAAACAATTATTTATTTTAATCCACATACTCATCTATGAATTTCTCATATGGAAAGCTACACCATCAAACTAAAGTTTAATGTAAACAGTGTGTGTGTTTTCTTTAAGCAACATTCATGTTCCTTTAGTTATCTAATCAAAAGTTTCAAAAGTGTGAACTTTTATAAAGCATTGAGTTTAAAGTGACTAACAATAAACCTAGTGGTATGGATCCTGATCTGGAAAGATTTTGTTTCAAAGGTGGCAAAAAAAAAAAAAATGGAAATATAGAAACAGCGAAACTGAAATTCTAGGCACCAAAATCCAATTTTAAAAACCGTTTAGATCTTGAAATGAGTAATTACAAAAGCCTCAATATGTAACATTTAAATGTCCTCTTTTTTCCTATTATGTCTTTAGTACCAACCTTCATGATTGTTCCTTTTTGTTTTTTATTGGCAAACAAAAATGAAGTTATTTATTGGACCTAAAATGTGCATAATTTTGATGGAAGCCTAAGTCCAAACCAAATCTAACTATAACTAAATCTAAACCAATCCAACCAAGAAATTCAAACCTAAATCATATTCAATCCCCAAATTTGAAAACGAAAAGAAAAAAAAAATAAAACAATAACTTTACCAATTACTGATATACAGCCTGTCTCTATGTGCCTTAACTCTATCTGGTGCATGCTATTCTGGCAAGAAAAACCTAAAATAAGATTGAAAAAGGAAAATAAATGTTAGAAATGGAAATACCCAATGATTTCAATCTTACACTTATTTAATCTCAATGATTTAGTGATTTCAGTAATCTTTAAACAAAAAACAAAACAATAAAAAAACAAAAGCAAATATCTAAAATTGAGGAAACAAACATTTTGATAGAAAACCCAAAAACCCAAAACAAAAACTAATCAAATCTAAACCCATTCAACAAAAAATAAAAAATAAAAGAACTCAATTAAAGTAACATTTCATACCCAAATCTAAAAAATGGAAAGAAAAAATACCGGAGCCGGTCTGGGTGGCGGATGTATGGCCTAACGATCATAGTTATAGCAGATATCAATCCAATTTTAAAAACTGTTTAGATCTTGAAATGAGTAATCCGCCATTCGACAATCTGCGTGGCGACCCAAATTGCAGTAAACATAAATCATAGTTATCGCAAGATTTAGGTTTTTACTTATAAAAATTTATAAAAAATCAAAAAACAAAGAAAGCAAAAAAAGAAAACTTACTCTGTAACAGTGCATTGCCGATTGAGGGAAGTAAGAATTTTGGTGGTCAAAGTCCAACGGTTGTACTGGCCTGAGATGTCTTTAACTCTGCCTCTTTCTCTATTCCTTGCTTCTACCGGGTCTGACCCAAGGACTCGCAAATCTCTGTTTACACCTTCATTGCGAAGGCGAAGTCGCGCTTGTGACCCATCTGAACCCGAGATAGCAACACGAACTCCTCCGAATCCGTACTGTTCGCCGTACACACACACACACACACACACACACAAAGATCGATTCAAATCTATTTTTTCAAAAAAATTTAAAAATTTGAGGAATTCAATAATATAAAGAGCAAGAAAGAAATACATGAATCTTGAATTGGAAAAAGATTGAATTAAAGAACAAACCTGTAGCCTAGATTGAGGGGATTGAATATTCATGAAGCAAAAGATTAGGGTTTGTGAGAAGAGTGAAGAGAGAAAGAGAGTTTGGGGATATTGGAAGAGACTGTACGGCTCTTATTCATCTTGATTGGTGTCTAATATTTTGGGTTTCAGTATTTGATCTCTCGATCTCTCTCTCCTTCTCCGTTCTCAGTATTGCAAGTTTTTTTTGGGGAGTATTGTAAGCCTTTTAATGGTATTTTAACCGGTTAGTTTTCTTTTTATACCCCGAGCGTTTTAAACGGTATTGCAGTGTAACCAAACAATGTAATGTATTGCTTTTTTAAGTGAAACGTGTCTGAGTTATCCTATTTGTCACCACCTCCTTAATTGTAGGAAATCACTTTCTCTCAGCTTTTGCTATTATATATATATATATATATAGATAATTAAATAAGTGGCGACTCCATTATAAAACCCTTAATCTAAAGGGGAAAATATAACTAGTCGAACCTTCATTTTGAGAAGCAATAACATGACTTTACCCATTCACGTGGGTTTGGCCCAACATCATAAAAAACGGGCCGGGGGTGCGGTCTCTCACAATATGCTATGAACACGCATTGATACATAAATTCTGTGATATAGTGAGGTAAGTGCATTATCACATAAACATGCATTTGATTTGGATGATGAACATGAATATGCTTTTTTGAATCCCATGATTTATTTTGATGTTTAGATATCTTGACATGCTCGTTTGAATTGCCTTATGATGTTTCTGCCCTTGGAAGTATATGCTTAATGCCATGATAGATGAATGTTAGTCTTGGGGATGATGATGCTATGTTGTTTGCTTTTAGATGTATGTTAGTGTGTGTGTGTGTGAGTTAGAATAACATGTTAAATTTGCCTTTAATGAGATTAAGACTTGGAACATAATAAGTGGAAGCCGACTCGCGGATCGGGTGGGGTTGGGTGCCTAACACCTTCCCCTCCCCATACCTAAACCCTCGAAAGTGCTTTGGTAAAGATCAGTCCTTCCACAAGGGCATTATATTTATGGTTCCTAGACCTAAACTAGGTTGCGACTCTATTTACACCATCCACCATGGTCCACCCTAGGCCAAAGCGTAGTTCTCACAAATTTGGGGAAAACCTGAAAGCCCATCACGGGCGCTTGCACTCACATCAAGTACTCTACCCTAAAATACATGAAAACCCAAGAAATAGTACAACAAAAATAAAAGTGCTACAAACAAAATTTTGTCATTGAATTAAGCCAACAACAAAAAACGACTTCTCAATTTTAAAATGTGCCTTAGGTTTTTCCTTATTTACTTAGTGAAGTATATCTAAAACCTTAATCAACTGATGGGCCAAAGGGTTGATAGGCCGAAAAATAATTTTTGTAGATTCACAGTTCAATCGGTCGAGTCTGGCATATTTTGAATTCCTGAACCTGCAACTTCCTTATTCTTGTATTCTGATTTGCAGCACCTTGAGCATTGTCTAGTGATACATATAGACTTAGTAATCAATATCTAGAAAGTTTGTGCTCACGATTTACCAATTGTTCTAACCTTTTAAAACCTAACAACATGGTTTTCAACTTACAAGCATGCAAGGCCTTCAACGAGCATTAATAAACCTTAACAATTGCCACATTGGATCAAATCCAATTAAGCATAAAAGTCCAACTATAATAATAATCTTCCAACACATGCTACTCTCTAAGATCAGAATCTGAAAAGGGAGAGACGGGGGTGAGTTGACAACTCAATAAGTAACCAAATACCAAACTAGCTGAAACAAGCATATAGTTTGACAAAATAATACATTGTTTATAAGATCAAATATTTCACATAAGTCAAAAGTCATAATATACTATGGGTTTCAAAACTAAAAAAAAAAGAAGTTTCAGAGACTTAAAATAGTTCATATATTTAAACATATTCACATTCTTAACAATCTTATATGACAATGGTCATGCTATATCCTGATAACTAAGCATCAGATTCAGATGAAACTAGTTTCGTGTTAATGTATATCCCCCATTAGCTAGGTCCAAAAACACGATAAGCTCGTCATACTCTAGATGAAACTAGTTTCGGTACCAATGAATAACCTTCATTGGTTGGATATTAGAGTTAGGGCATATTCAGATAGTTCAAAATCATATACATATTAAATCACTTTTCAAATACATATATTTCAATCAAATACATATATAAAATCATATATTCAATAATTAAATATATTTATGATAATTCTTTATTCTTTACTTTAAATCAGCGTAATAATACAATTGAAATAAAAATGTAACAATTGTAAATATAGTACTATAAGCAAAAATATAACAAATTAGGATAAAGTTACTTACCTTAACTAGCACACCACAAAAAACTTCTCCCTAACACTTTCTCTAAAATCCTTAGATAACACCTAAAGCAATTTTCAAGTACCATTTACGCAATAATTAAATAATTAAAGAAAAACTTATAATGATACCTGGCTAGAAGAGTACTTCTAAAAATATTCCATTATTATCTCACACCAAAAATTCACATATTTATAACATATTTTATTTACTTTCTGCCACCATTAGTTTCCTAGAGATAAAGCCTATAGAATACGCATGGGGTCAAAACCAAGGCAACTTCACTTTCTAAAAGAAGAAAACCATCTGGACTCATCTTCTTTTTTCATTTCTTTTTTTTTTTTTGGGTAAAATACAAGGATAAGTATATTAATTAATATTAGTTAAGGCCTAAGTGAGATGGGTACATATTACAGTATTAGAGTCAGCAGATAAGACCTCCATAATATCAAAAGGAGGGGCTACATGATAAACAAAAGGATCACATTGGCTGTGGCCAAGCTTTGCCAGCAAGTCAGCAGCTTTGTTGGTTTCCCTGTAATAGCGATGTAGGTGGAACTCTAGGAAAGCTTGGAGAATAGAAACCGGTATGCATCCCCGGATGCTAGTACTCTAACCTACCAAAGCCCTACTTTGGATAGCTTATATAACTGTTAATCATTACAATATTCTCATGCTAATGAACAAGATAATTTTCACTGAAATTCAACATTATATTATAATTACTTATCTTTCCTCCGACCAACCACCAAAATCTAAAAGACGTCCTCACTTAACCAATTCCGCCTGTTCATCATTGGAAATTTTTAGGTAACAGGATTTCAATTGAAGAAAGTGGAGAGACGTTTCATGTAAACCAAATGGAGCTTTTCTAACTGGAGAAGACCCCGGCCAAAATGGGAAATTAGCCATAATTTTTAAACATTATAATTAGTAGTTTAAGTTTTCAAACTATATTTTTTACTAGCATCTCGAGTCTAAGAGACTCGATTTAGGGTCTATAAATCGAGTTTTTGGAACTCGATTTTCATGGGTTGTTCACATCTGATGTGGCATTTTTTCCACATGGCGACTATATGAAAATCGAGTCTCTAAGACTCAATTTATACACTGTCACATTTTCAAACTTTTTCTTTAAGGGCCTTGACCATGAAATGAAGAAACAGCAAAAACGTGGAAAGAAAGAAAAAAAGAAAGAAAGAGAGAAGAAGAAGAAGAAGAAGAAAAAATGGAGATGCAAGCTCAAGTCGACCTGGCCGTGCTAGACCCAGGTTGCAGCGCGACCCAAGCCGTGCATGACCCAGGCCACGTTGCCTCCTATTTGATCTAGAGCGCTGCCTCCTATCTGATCTAGGTCTCTAGATCTTTCTCTCTCTAATCTGATTGTGTTGAGATTGTTGTGTCTCTGATCTGATTGGTTTTTTTTTTTTTTTTTTTTTTTTGGGGGGGGGGGGGGGGTGGGAATGGCTGAGAGACTTGAGACTTAAAAAATTTTTTTTGCTTTTGCTTTGTAAAATGAGTCTTAGAGACTCGATTTCCATGTAGACGCCACATGAAAAAAGTGTCAGCTCAAACCCGATTAAAAGATGAAAACCGACCCTCAAAAACTCGATTTATAGGCCCTAAATCGACTCCCTAAAACTCGAGATACTTCTAAAAAATATAGTTTCAAAACCTTAACTACTAACTACATAGGAAAATAGAGTTAGTTTCCCATTTTGGCCGAAGATCCCTATCCCTATCCTATGTTTAATGTACAGTCATTAATGGTGGACCCACTAATAATAAATTCTTTCAAGGTCAAGCAAAAAGAAAAGAAAATTCATAAGAACAAACAAAATATCTTTTTGTACCTTCTCAAAAAAAAAAAAAAAAAATCTTTTTGTGACTCAAAAAAATTTAGTTCCTAAATTAATGATGAGACTGCAAACGGACCTCTTCACAAACTCATACTCATATAAAAGTCCCATTAATATACAAATAGATAAATATTGCTGACACTGTTTCTCAAAAAAAAAAAAAAAAAATTTGCTGACCACTCTCTTTGTTTCTTTTGGTTCATATTTTTATTCAAGGGATCAAAACTTCAACTTTACCGGTTGAGGTACAAAATATAAACCAAAGGAGGAATAACCACTGGGCAATGAATTACCAAAACCTTCTTCTGTATCTTGTCTGAGGTACAAAATACCAACTTTGTCTCTTCATTTTTTTTTTTTGCTGTTGTTTGGTAATGGGTTTTTGCTAATCGAAGTGGGTTGTTTGTTTTGATATGATCTCTTTATTGGTTTAGATAGTTATTGACCCACACCGCTTCTATACTTTATAACTTGGGCATGTAGAAAAATTCATGATGGAGAAGCCTAACTAACAAATCGTGCTCTTCCACGTCACTTGCAATCACATTGAAAGCCCATGTATTTATATGGATTGAATCACAATCAAAACGGCAATGGAGGAAAAACTTTTGTAGCGGATTCGCATTGCAAAGAGATAATTTCTAACTTGATAACTTCATAATTTATTTTTTTCATTCCCTATTTTATTTTGGAATTAGAAACAATTAAATGTGGGAAAATTTACTGAAAGCACTTGCAAATACATAGCTTGCATTTATTGGGTTTTCTTTATTGTTGCTTGTGTCAATATTGGTTGTACTATGTATCAACTTCTACTTGACATAGGTGGAAAAAAATTAACTTAGCTATGGATAAGAAAGTGGTTTTTTTGGGACAAAATTGGCCTTTGCCCTTTTCAGGCAGCATTTTGCCCCCTTTCTCAAACTAATTAGAAAAATGTCTTTCTTTTGAAACTCAATTTTCTCAAAATTGAGTTTTAAAAAAAATTTCTAGAGCTCTATAGTGGCGTTTTAAGGAACTTATAATGATATTTTAAAGACGTATAGTGGCACTTTTTAACTCGAGCTCCATGGACTCGAGTTATAGGCAATTTTTTTTTTAACCTATAACTCGGGTTCATGGAGCTGGAGTTAAAAAACGCCACTATAGGTTCTTAAAACATCACTAACACTATAGGCTCCTTAAAAACGCCACTCAATTTTGAGAAAATCGAGTTTCAAAAGATGAGAATTTCCCTAATTAGTTTGGGAAAAGAGAAAAAATGCTGCTTATTTTGTCCGAAAAGGGCAAAGGCCAGTTTTTTCCGGTTCCTTTTTTTTTTTTTTTTTTTTTTTTTTTTTTAAGGTGAATAATTTGTTTTTAACTATTAAGGGTTAAGGATAATTTGACAGCAAATTTTAAAAAGAATCACCACAATCTACAGATAATATATATGTCATGCTAAATGATAGAAACTCAATATTCAAAAATATGAATAAAAAAATTAACTCATAATGGTGTCTCCATTATTTGAAGGTAAGCTTATAATCTATATTAATTTAGAATCTCTTCGTATGAAAACATGTTTGCTTCTTGGTTTTAATATGTTTTATAGTGAAAGATGCTATAGCAACCCTAGAAAAATTTTAAAACCTTGAACTATAAATTTTTACGGCTAAATCACTTTTAAGAAAAACTAATAAAATTAGTCCAATTGTAAGTGATTAACCAATTTCAATAAACTAGGAGCTAGGCTAATCAAAACATAACAAATGCAAAAGCAATATGGAAATAAGGTAAAAGCATGCAAACCAAAGTCAAACACCATGAAGTGTTTAGGAAGAGGAAAACCTATAACACCAGGAGGAAAAACCTGTCCCCCGATCACCCATTGGAAATTTCTAGTAGATAAGATAGTTGCAGTACATAATGTCGATACCATATTTTGTCCAACCCCGATTCACGCCTTAAAACAAAGACCAAAAAAATAAAAATAAAAATAGAAAAGGTGCAAAATCATGAATTCCAAAGCCAAAAAATGGCAAAAATAAATATAATATATTTGAATGGTGAATCAAAAAGTCACAACATTTAAGAAACCCATTTTACAGAAAATCCGACCAAAACCCTAACCAGGTGTGGTCAAAAAGTCAAATTTTTTATCCGACCATTGGATCATCTTGAGATATCGTAAAAATACCGAAACCCTAATACAATATTCACTATATTTTTCAGGAAAACTGACAATTTTTTACCTGACTTTGTGCAATAAACTGTTCCAATTGGACAATTACTAGAATGAACGGCTCAATGATATCAGTTCCAGATTAAAAGATATGAATTTTTTAAGAAAAGACGCTCAGAATTTCCCTATTTTACATCACCTCCCTTCCGAGCATGATATCTCGATAACCATAGCTCCAAATCGACCAAGACCAGGACCATTGGAAACTAGAAATTTAGAGCTTTTTGTGCATATAAAACCCAAAGAAAAAGAAGCTCCAAATAGCTCTGCAAAAATTAGGCTACAAATCAAAAAAGACAACAACAAAAATGCTGACAAGGTAGATGACATGGCAGATAAGAAGGGAGCTGGCATTGGTTTACCTAGTACACCAATGCTAGCCTCCCATTTCTCAATTCCTCCTATAAATAACACCACCCCCCCCCCCCCCCCCCCAGGCGCCCCTCCATTTTTGGAAAAAAATCATGTAGAATTTTGTGTAAGAAATTTATATAAGAATAGGGAGAAAAAGTGAGGAAACAATAGAGTGAAGTGAAAAAAATAATAATAATAAAAGAAGAGAAAAATCCTAAAAATCCCTTATAAAAATGAAAAAAAAAAAAAATCTCTCTCTCTCTCTCTAGGAAACCCTACACAAGGAGCCACTTCCTTTTTTCTACATTGTATATTTTATGGGTAAGGTTTTTGGATGGGTTTAGTTCCTTAACAACTAAACCCATCCCTTTCTTTTTACTATCTTTGTAAGAATCTTTCGTGTGTGTATATAAAAAGTCTTTCTTTTACGTTGTTGTAAATATTTGCTTTATTTATGTGTTGTTCTTGTATATGCTGTGTTTATCTCTAGCCCTTTTAATTTCTTGTCATCCCATTTATTTTCTTGCACATCCTCATCCCCCTTTTATTTACTTGTCATCCCACTTATTTTCTTGCACACCCCTATCCCTCTTTTACTTTTTTTGCACACACACACACACACACACACACACACACACATACACACACACTAGCCTTTAAGCACGTGCATTGCACGTGCTCAAAAGCTATTCTATTTTTCTTTTCTTTCTAAAGAACAAGACTTTCTAATATACTAATTCAGGGTTGATGCACTATCCGATCACCATAATTCATAAGGGAGTGATGATATGTGGCATGAAAAATTTATTTCATTCACAAACACATAAATCTCATCACACTCCTTCGAATTATGGTGATTATATAATGCATCAACCCTGAATTAGTATATAAGAAAATTTTGTTCTTTAGAAAAATAAAAAATAAAAATTTTAGAAGAGCCTTTGAGCACGCATGCTTAAAGGCTAGTATTTTTAATTGAAAATCTCAATACTCTCATAACTTAATACAATAACTAATACAACAACATAAAAGTAATAATATCAAGGTATAAACATCACACATCGACAACCCTAAAAGTGAGCATGCAACACTCACAATCATTAACTAGCATGAAAATTATCAAATTTTTCATGCTACACATCACCACACTCCTAGGAATTATGGTGTTTGGATAATGCATCAACCCTGAATTAGTATATAAGAAATTCTTGTTCTTTAGGAAAAAAAAATAGAAGAGCCTCTAAGCACACGCATTTATTTTTAATTGAAAATCTCAATACTCTCACAACTTAATACAATAACTAATACAACAACAGAAACGTAATAATGTCAAGGTATAGACATCACACATCTACAACCCTAAAAGTGAGTACTCAACACTCACAGTCATTAACTAACATGAAACTTATCTAATTTTTTCAAAGATTTTTACTCTAAAAAATCTATATAAAAGAAGAGATTAAATTCTATAATAATGTGGTGTAAAACTCATGTTTTACCCCTCCAATCCCAATATGCCACATTATCTTATCACATATTTAAGTATAACACACAATCACACTCAATCAATTCTAATACCCATATATAAATCCAACCAAATTGGGAATTTATTGAGATGTTATTAGGTGTGGTAGAATGTATTGAAATTTAAGAAAAATGCTGATGTGGCAATCACTTATTGGATGGTGTAAAACATGAGTTTTACACCCCATCTTTATAGAATTTAATCTCATAAAAGAAATAGTGATATAATACTTTTGAAATCATCTTCAATTCATCAATAAGCTCTTGAAAATTTTTAAGATTTTATTAATGAAAAAGATTAGAATCCACTACAAGAAAATGTATTTTTAGTGACGAAAAAATTCGTCACTAAAAGTCCAGTTTTTCGTCACTAAGAACCTTTAGTGACGAAATTGGACTTTTAGTGACGAAATTGGTTTCGTCACTGTAGCCCCGTCGCTAAAAGTCCTAGCGACTTTTAGTGACGAAAATTTTCGTCACTAAAAGTCCAATTTGGTAAAACAAAAAAAAACTTTTAGCGACGAAAACGTTTCGTCGCTAAATGTTTTCCTCGCTAAAAACAGTATTTAGTGACGAAAATATTTCGTCACTAAAACCATTTCAGTTTATTAAATCATATTCAGTGACGAAAAATTTCGTCACTAAAACTATTTTTCGGGTACATATAGTGACGAAAATATTCGTCACTAAAACTATTTTTAAGAAAATCCATACACATATAGTGACGAAAATTTTTGTCACTAAAACCATTTCTTACAAAATTCCACTGCATTTAGTGACGAAATATTTCGTCTCTAAAACAATTTTTTGTTGCCATATTAGTGACGAAAAAATTCGTCACTAAAACATATTTTCTGTTTTTATTATTTTCATGACGTTGATATTAACCTGTAACCTGTCATTACATTATTAAAACCTCACATTTGATTAATACATTTATTTCAACAACACATTTATAAAAAATCGATTCATACATTCCACAAGTTAAAATTAAAACAAGTATCAAATTCAAACTCCTTCCATACAATAATTGTTTGCAACACATACAATAACTTAAAATGTTTTATAACAATACAAAAAATGTAGCATAATATAATTAGAACCCCCTAAAGCCAAAAGATGTCCTCATATGTCTTCAAATAATGCCAAAAGTAAATCTCCTAAAGCCATCAATAAGAAATCTGCACAAATATAAAAACACTATTACATTAAAATCGTAAAGTAAAAACATTAATTATGTTATAAAAAAATTTCTAACAATTAGTTTCAAAAGATACATAAAAAATGAAGTGTTACCAATAAGTGATTTAACTTGAAGATGAACCACCCCCATAGTTAAAACCGTCATCATAACCCTTGCTCCTCAAAAAATTAAGAATATTCTTTTGGATCTCATCTTGCTTAGCTCGTGCCTCTTGCTCCTTAGCTCGCGCCTCTTGCTCGTTAGCTCGCTCCTCTTCGTCCCTAACTCTTGCCTCTTTGAGCTCAATTATCTCATTTTCTAACCGATGAATATACTCTACCGAGGCACTAGATGAGGCAGTGGTTACTAGAGAAGAAGAAGGTCTCATGCCAAGTCCTTTTACAATACCAGATTTTTTCTTAAAAACCAAGTTTGAAATTTCCTCTTGTGTAAGGGGAATTGCATTAGGATCTTGACAATGATCCTCTTGGACTTTGAGAATAGTTTCCTACCATTTGAAAGAGGAAAAAAAAAAAATACAATCACAACATTAATACTACATATGTAATAACTTTACAAACATGATAAGAATGGAATAATATGGATGGAATGATACACATACATATGTCGCTTCATCGTCATGGTGTATCCACTTATTTGTGTTTGGATTAAAATGAACATCTTTGTAGACTTTTGCCAATTCAGGAACTTGACCGCCATTATTATTTGTCTAATTAATTAACATTCGAGTGTTAGTTATTTATAGTTAATTAATCACAACATGTAATATACTAAGGTTTAAGAAAATGAAAAAAGACGCACCTCCTCATCAACTCTAACAGCAAGTGCCTTTGTCCCGCATCTATGTTTGCCTGAAGTTTTGCTTCTATTTTCAGAATTAATTCTTGATTTTTCCTAATAAAGAACATTCAAGATATTTATTAGATCATTAATAAAACAGTATAAATTTACTTCATCTAAGTATTAATTTAATCATTTGACAACATAATATAGTAAATATTTGATAATAATAATATACGCATAAACAATTTACTAGCCAGTCCTTATTGGTCCATCTCCCTTCAATAAGTCCAGTCCATTGCTCAAGTGTGACATTCTTTGGCGGGTGGCTTTTTGCATAGTCTTCATCATGAGATTGTACAAGCTTCTTATAAGTCTGATACAACTTGTTAGAGCCGCTACTCAATAATCTTCCACATTTTGTATTTACTGTTTTCGTTACTAAGTTGGAATCACCTTCAAGCTCAAATTGATCCTGTAAAATGAAGTATATATGTATTATAAAAATATTATTATATGAATTAATATACTTAGTGACAACAAAGATAAGTAAGACGTTATTAATATAAATTTACCACTATATTTTGAAGCACCACATCTCTAGTAGCAGCATCAACACTTTTCCAATTTTTTACGTTGTAACTGGACAAATTACTTCGCACTTGTACGCCAATTTGATTGACAAGCTTGCACGCATTCTTCCCAACAGGAGCATCATACTCTGCAGCTATACGTACTGGTAGTTTACCACTTTTTTCAACAAGTGCCCGTACTGCTATACCACGTGTTGTTCCACGGGTATTTCTGCTAGCAGATCCTATTTAAAAATTATCAATGTTATAAAATTATACATTCTATGCACATTAAGTATAATCTCATTAGTAAAGATAATGTGCAGTTGCAATTAAGTATGTTCTATGTAATTACCAGTCGTGCTAGTTAATGCATCGGTAGCCTCCGCACTTGAAGAACTTTGGGCGAGAGGATTTGCTTCAAGAGGTGTTTCTGTAGATTGAACCGTAGATTGGACCGTAGATTGGACCACCGGGATAGATGCCTCACCTCGCGAGCGTGTAAGTCGTCCTGGTGCCATCTGTAACTAGAAACATATATATAATGGAACAACAAAGTCATTACAAATAATAAAACAACAAAGTTATTATCTATTGCACCCTATGGAACATCTATTGTACCTTATGGATTAAAGAGTTAGATGACTCAACATCATTCTCATCGTCACCAATAGGTGGTACATAATCATCATCTACCACAATACTAGCTCTACTTCTTTTCCCTTTTGCACAATTGGACTGAGCAGAATCCTTTAGAGAAGTTGAGATGTGCTTCAATCCCAAAGCATCAATTATCTCTTGGTTTTGCCTCATTCTATCCAATCTTGCCATCTCATACCTCGGTATATTATGAGTGTATTTGGCCTTTTTGGGCATTTTTTGAAACTATGTATTGACATGAAAGATAAGTACAATTGCTACTAACTTAACATTATAGTCCACACTATTATCCATATCAAGCAATTTACAAGTGCAAAATTTGAACACAATTGCTACTAACGCAACACAACAAATGACCACATTAATATCCATATCAAGTTCAAGATAAGCACAAAACATCTCAATAACAATTACTACTAACTTTACATATTATAGTCCATACCATTATCCATATCAAGCAATTCCCAAGTACTAAATTTGAACACAATTGTTACTAACTCAACACAACAAATGACCACATCAATATCCATATCAAGTTTAAGATAAGCACAAAACATCTCAATAACAATTGCTACGTAGACAAGCATAAAACTTTAAGACAATCACATAACATTTAAGACAATTGTCATGAACTCTACATATCATAATCCATATCAAGATCAACATCCGGTATGTCATGCTCTTCATTTTGATTAGCATCTCTTGAAGTTTCACCTTCAGGAGTAACCTCAGTTTCAACATCACCCATATAATACTCAATAATATTGTCTTCAACATTGATAGGGACAATATCAACAATTGCTTCTTGTTGGAATGCGTCACTATCTTCTGTATTATCATTGGATTCTCCGCCCCCGACTTCTGGGACATCAAACACTCCCCTATGTTGGATGCATTGCACAATTTTCCAAGGGTCACGCAATTTCGTATCTTGAAAGTAGAAAACTTGTTTCGCTTGACTAGGAAGTATAAAAAGGTCATTTTGATACCATCAACTTGTAACATCAATGCTCGTGCAGTGTGCATCAGTTCTTATCGTTCTCCTTCGACCATTGGTACTAGTATTATACCATTCACACTGGAACAAAACAACTTTATGGCGAAACATATACTCTAATTCCCAAATTTTGCACACATGACCATAGAAGTCGTGCATTTCTCCCTCATGGTCCCCTTCGGTACATACACCACTGTTTTGGGTTACACGACGATTGTCTAGGTCCCTTGTATGGAACTTTATACCATTGACCATACAAACGGTGTACTCCTTCACATATGGCTTAGGACCATTTGCTAATGACCATAACTGTTTAGTAGCTTCTGATGACTCGTTAACTTTCAATCTATTCATTTATAATGACATACAACAAATGATATCCTATTAGTAATAAGCAATGACGAATAAATTTAAATGTTTAAATTTATTAGTGTAATTAAATTTCAAATGTCTTACAAGTTCTCTGAACCACTTGGGAAACTCTTGTCGTTGGATTTGAGTTATGGCTTCTCCAGTAGGATTATGCAATGTGTTTTTGTGTTCGCTGTTAAAAATAAAGTGATTTATTTTTAGCTAAGCATTGCAAATAATATTCAAAACTTGATTAAACAATATATGCATATGAAATCACATACTTTAAATAAGGCTCTAGCTCAGGACTATTATATAGCAAGTACCAATGAGCAGTATCAAGCAATGCACGAGACAAGTCGCCATCATTCCGCCTACCACCTGTAGGTCGGGCAGTCTGTGAAAAAACTATCAATCCTTCGCTAGATTCACCAAAATCTTCATTTCTTTCTCTTCGGTTATGCACAGTTTCGATCCCATCAATATACAAAGACCAGTTGTTAATACATTCTTTAAGAATGTAAGCCTCTGCAATCGAACCTTCTGGTCGAGCTCGGTTGGAAACATATCTTTTCAATTTTCCAAGGTACCTACGAGGAATAAATACACATAGAATGTGATTTTATACCATGTGGAAAAAATGCAATTGATGAATGCATCAAAAGATCCAGTTACCTTTCAATTGGATACATCCACCGATATTGTACCGGGCCTCCTAGAATTGCTTCTCGAGGCAAGTGAACAGCAAGATGGACCATAACATCAAAGAATGCTGGAGGAAAGAATCTCTCAAGCTTGCATAGTATAAGAACTATACGTTCTTCTAGTTTCTCCAATTCACTTCGCTTTAAGGTCCTTGAGCATAAGTCTTGAAAGAAGTTGCCCAACTCAAACAATACAATACTAATGTCTTTATCTGCAAACCCTCGCAATCCAATTGGAAGAATTCGTTGTAGTAGCACATGACAGTCGTGACTTTTCAAACCAGATAATCTACCATTTTTTGCATTCACTGATCTTGATATGTTGGCTGCATAGCCATCCGGATACTTGACTGATTTCAAAAAGTCATAAAAACCATCCCTTTCATTGGGACTTAATGAAAAGAAAGCTCGAGGCTTGTCATATGATCCATCAGGACGTTGTTTCAAATGCAACGTGTGCCTGAAGTTCATATTTTGCAAGTCTATCCGAGCCTTGTCAGTGTCCTTGTTTTTCCCCTCAATGCCCAACAAAGTACCATAAGTACTCTCACTAAAAATACATTTTGTTGTAGTGATCTGTTATCAACCAAATTTCTTTTTCCTAATCAATTAAATTCTTACAGAGAGAGAGAGAGAGAGAGAGAGAGAGAATTCACCTACCATCATAAAAGAAAAGAATGTATTGGAATTGAAGTTGGAAAATGCACTTAGATTTGGGGTGTAAATTAGACAAGATTAAAATAATGTAGAATAGAGAGAGAGAGAGATACTTAACTAACTTTTTATATTATCTTAATGGTAATAGAAGGTTTCCTTACAACTTTTAATGAGAAAAGCTAATAGATTTCATAAATAAATATTAATATTTAAGTGTAATATACGACCTATGATAAGATTATGCCATAAATAATGTAGGAAAAACTTAACAGAGAGAAATAAATCTAAACCCGAAACGTAAAAACAAATAAATTCAACTAGTACATCATATATTAGCTTCATTAATCTAGTAAAACCAGTCCATAATTGCTTCCCTTACATGCATTCCAATGATAGTAGAACAAGATGTTATGTTAAATTAATCTAACAAAATTCTATTTGACTTGAAAGGAAAAAAATAAAATCAAAAATTAAAATTTCATTAAATATAAAAAATAATAATAATCTAGGTGAAAAAAAAATCACCTTGACAGTCCTAACTAAGCCAAAAGAAACAATTTTTCAAATTAACAAATCTTTATCCTCAGGCAAGTTTTCAAACCATACTCATTTCAAATCTGTATCCTCAGACAAGTCTTTCATCCGCTGATTGTTTCTGATGCTCGTTGAGTAGCTTTCTAATTAATTCACAGTCTGGTTTCTCAAAAAAATCTAAAATCTAAAATCTAAAATTCAACAAAAAATTCAACAAAAAGTTCAACTAAACCCAGAATTCCAAACTATATATATATATATATATATATATATAAAGTACATTGTTCTTGCCTTCATCAAAACATTTGTGCTACCTTTGCTCCCAAAGATGATATCTGTGATATTAGAAAGATATATAAACAATGAAGAAAGATTCAGAACCCATTATCAACCAAATCCTTGCTTACTTTATCAATTAAAATTCTTAAGTACATGTAAAATTAAACAAAGAAAAAAAAAAAAGAAAAACTCACCTAGATTTAGAGAACTTAGATTTGGAGTGTGAAATCAAACGTATTGAAAATAAAGTAGAATAAAGGGAGAGAGTTATGAGATTGATGAGTGTGGGAGTTTTTATTGACAAAAATGATCCAATCAAATTGTGGTGATAACTGTTTTAAACATGGAGTTCTCCATGAAATTTTATTGATTTTAAATTTTGAATTTTGGGGAAAAGTTGACAGTAAGGATTTGTAATTTTATTTTTCTAAAAAAAATTATCCCATCCATTGTTGTGATAATCAATAAGAATGAGTTTTTTTTTTTTTTTTTCTTTTTTTAAGTAACCTTACATAGTTGAAATATTTGAATTCAAATAGAAATAGAATAAAGCAGACATTTGAATAAATTAGTAGTAACCATTCTTTTTTTTTTGGGTAATGCGTTTTTGGTGGAGTTAATTATCCGAAAATGTTGGTAGTGAAAACTGATAAGGATTAAGAAATATCGGAATTTTAAAATCCAAAAATTTGCAGTAATTTAGGAACTGTTTAGTGGTTTTAGTCTTGCATTTTATAGAGTGTAGACAGATTTAATTGGATAATTTAGATATACTTAAAAGTTACACAAATTCAAAAAAATTTCATTCTAATGTGTGTGTGTGTATATATATATAGATATATTAGTGGCTATTTAGTAGGGTAGACATGTAGAAGAATTTTAAAAATTGGATGTATTTAGTGCAAATGCAGTTAGAAATAGATAATCATGGGTAATCTTTTTTTTTTTTTTAATTAAAACCTGATAAGAATGTGATGGGTGTTTTGAAATTTAGTATTTGATGTTTACCCTATTTTGAAAAAACTCACTATCTATTCATGAGGTGATCATGATGTTGATTTCAAAGACATTTGTAAGAAAAGTTACTAGATTACTTGACAAGGGTATTTTTTATTTTTAAAAAAGTCCAATTGAAGAAAGGAAATTCTCTTATATATAGTGTGTATATATATATATATATATTATCTAGACACTAAATTTTTTTTTTCTATTATCTTCTTTAAATGGTGTTTAAACCCCCATTAGGGCACAAAATGGGTATGTCTCATAAGAGTGGTGATGGCTTAGAAATCTCACTTTTTTATTTTTCTTTCCATTTAAATTCCAAGTCTTTACATTTCAAGTATTTACTTTTAAAGCTCTTTATTTTTCTGCACATATTTCATGTTGTTATCTCTTTATTTTTCTTGTTGATAATGTGCCATATAGAAAAGTGCTTGGGTACAAATCTCCCCTACACCACTATTCTAAGAAAATACTTTTTATTTTTTTAAGTTTTTCCTCATTTTTCAAGTGAATCTTTCACACACACAAAAAAAAAAAAAAAAAAAAAAAGTCTTCTTTATAAAAAATGTGTGAAACCCGAAACTTCAAAATATATATATATATATATAAAAGATGTGATTTCAAAATGCCTTTTCCTTTCCCAAAAATATTTTCAAAAGGATTTTTATTAAATAAGTCAAAGTTTGCTTCAAAAAAAATGTCTTTTTCAAACAAATATGATTCATTTTATAAACAAAAGCTTTCAAGACAAAACCCTAACCTTTTCTTTTCTTTTTCTTTTTTTTTTCTCAAAACCCAAAAAAAAAAAAAAAAAAAAAAGTTTTCTTCAAACTAATATTCTTACCACGTTGGAAAAATGTTTTTACCACGTTGGGTTTTTCTTAAAATGTATTTTTCTACTTTTTTCTAAAAATCTGAAAATCACGTTTTCTATAATACTAATAAAAAAAAGGGGATGTTTTTGCCATGTTAAAAAAATGCTTTCAAAAAATTCTCTGTCACTCTCTTTTCTAAAATCCAAAAAATGGCTTTCAAATAAATAAAATGCTTTCAAAAGATAATGTTTTAACCAGAAAGAAAATGTTTTCTTGAAACCCTATACCATATAAGAATTTTCTCTTTTCCAAAAAATGTGTTTTTTCTCCCCAAAAAAATAATAAAAGTTTAACGCAGTAACTCTCTTTTTCCAAGGTTTTTTTTTTTTTTTTTCTTAGAATAGGTGTAGTTTGTGGGAATGTGTTCAAAGCTCATTTCCTTGAGTCTTTGAACACCCTATAAGCTTACATTTGTCTCTAACATGTTTGGCACTAATAAATCTTTATTTGTCATCTTTTGCATGAACAAAAAAAACAAAAAAAACAAAAAAAAAAAAAGAAGAAAATGGTGGATGACAACAAGGTGCTATTCTTCCAACCCTCTTTCACTTTTGCGTTTCATTTCTTGCATAGCTTTTAGTATTAACATGCTAGCTATGTAGATAATAGATATTCACATGTTATTGTATAGTATGTATATATGTCTTTTGTCACATGTTACTTGTGTATATATTTTACATGCTTTGTTTGTATAATTTGATGGAGTTATTATTCACATGAATATTATATGTAAATATTTACTCACATGTGTATATGTATATTGTCTGCAAAAACATTTAAAAAAAAATTCAAAATGCCAAGTATTCCATTTCTTTGTAAAAAGTTAACGTTAAGAATAAAATAAAATAAAGTACTATCTTCAGATCTTTGGTTCAAAGACTTTTGGTTTACCTTAATTAATGAACCTTTAAAGTTTGGTTTAGTTAATTAGGTAAATTAAAATAAATTAGATATCTAGGTGACCAATCACACCTAACACAAAACCAATGGTTAGTGGCGACTCCTAAAATAAAAATAAGAAAAAGGGACTCGCACACACCCTCTCTAGATACACAATCACAAACGAGTCACATCGCCAAGGACCCCCCTATGAAGCACAAGGGGCAAAAAAATCTAGTGTCTTCACTTAGGAATAGTATGAAACCTCCAAGCCCACCTGCCTCTATGTACTTGAGTCGTCCAAGCTTCAGTTAGTAACTGACTTAATTGAGTCCTTTCTCTTTTAAGCTTACTGGAGAACCTCCATCGAAGTACTAATGGAAACACCATCAAAATGAATTGAATTTTGAAAGGGGCATCCCAAGTTTCCAAGAAACTTCAATCAACTCACAGGGTTTGTGTTTGGGTAGGATGAAGGAATACAATATCTCAATCATAGGTTGAAAGAGATTGAAAAAATATGGTGGAGTTGTTTTAGCTCAAAGCCAAAAGCACTTTCTTTTCCTACACGGAATGGCCACTCTTGGATGTTAAACTTATCTTCTAGGGTCTGTCCACACACAATAGTTGTGTGCTGATAGAATCACAATGACCAAAAAAATGTATAGAGAGCAAAGTACAATGATCGTGCACCTAGCGACCTTGTCGCGGCCTAGTTGGTTTCAAAATTGTCGTCACTTGTCTAGTCATCACTCTAACCCTGAAATTCTGTCAAGTGTCGATTTGTGGGCAAAGCAGGTTACTTGAAGTCGTGAGATCACTGTTAATGTAGCTTTCCAAACAACATATGAGGCTCAAGAACTTTGACCCCAAATACAATTAAGTCCCAGAAAGATACATTAAAAAGTAAATAAATAATAAATACAAATTTGTTACTGAATAAAACCAACAAACATGGACTTCTTGCATAAGTACACCTTTGTTCAATATTTGTTAAATATGTTGATCCATGTCTAGCTAAACCAATATTGAAACATCTTGTTTCATTTCGTTATACCATTGATCTACTTGATTTTCTTATTTTTGCCTTATTTTTTGAAGACTTTTAACATGTAGACCAATGGAAGCAAATTATCTTATGTTTGGAAAATGAAATGCGCTTAGGGAAAGAGAGTTTATTGGCTAGCATCCAAACCTAAATCTCCTTAATACTTATGTTTTAGTTTCTTTTGAATCCTTTTATGTGACAACCCACATCATCCAATCATAGGTGTTTTAAGTACAAAATTTCCTAGACGGGACTATTGAAGAATTTTGTCCTTCATACATAAGAATAAATGTGTCAAATGCAAAATGTATGCACTAATGCAAAGGATGACAAAACCTACGAGCCATATGATGTAATAATTGTAGTTTACTTTGAAGAATAAGAAGAACAAAGACAATAGATTGCAATGATTGTTATATTTAATATTACTAATATTTTTTTTTAATTAATGATTTATCAAATGGGTATTGGTCTCACATATCCCACAACTACTCTCAATAGGTCCAAGAGCCTTGGTCTCACTAGTTTTTCCCAGCTTTACCGCCTCTACCTTTTAGGTCAATATGGAAATTCTAGGATTTAAATCGTCCTCTTCCTTGAGGTGATATAAACCTCCTCTGGAACTAGGTCCAGATTTAGCCCTTTCACTTGTATTTGTGGTCTCTTAAACTTGAGCATTGTCAGCAGGGACGGACCCACGTTGGGGCAGAGGGGGGCCATTGCCCCCCCCCCCCCCCCCCCCCCCAAATTAAAAAAAAAAAAAAAAACTAGTATAAAAAATTAAGATTTGCCCTTATATATATATATATATATATATTTGTCTCTCTTCTAAAATATTTAGATATTAACCTACAAGAAAATAAATAAAATCCATGCCCCTTTAACTACAAAAACAAAATTTAAATAAGGACTAAACAAAAATCCCGCACAAAATAAGAAACAATTATTTTGTATGTTATACTTTGTTAATATGCTTTATAATATGAAAAGTTTAAGAAATACTTATTTTATATGTAGTATTTTGTTGAATATAAAATAAATATTAGTTTTTATTTTCATAATTTTTTTTTTTTTTTTTTTGGTTTTAAACTTTGGCCCCCCTCAGGTATAAATCCTGGTTCCGTTCCTGATTGTCAGCAAAAAGATCAAGATTTGGCTTTCTCCATCAATGAAAGGTAAACAGTTTGAGCCTCACAATGTCATCGGTAATATTGTTATATTTCAATGTAGCACATACCTCATCAAATTCATTGAGGTGCAAATACGGGTTTTCAGAATCAAGCCCATGAAACTTAGGGATTAACTGGATCACACTCGATGTCATATCCCCACAACATCAGGGAACACCGCACACGAAGGTGTATTGGTTCTGGTAACTCAACAATAAATTGCATCAATTCTATTCTATAAAGACGGTTTTTTTTTTTTTTTTTTTTGGGAAATGCGTGAACTTTATTTGAAAAATCAGAAATAAAACATGGCATCTTGAATCACCAAAAATTCAATGAACGGTGGACAATCTTCCACCCAAGCTACAAGAGTCAATGTCTTTTGCATATGCTGCAAGAGCATGTGCGGACTAATTGGCCTGCCGTCGTACATGTGAAATGTCAAAGGTTCTAAACTCATGCAACCTAACACTTGTCGCTGCCACTATAGTAGAGATAGATATTGGAGCATTGGTGGGGTCTACAAGTGCATGGCATGCAATACATGAATCTGATTCAAAAAGGACGTCCTGTATTCCAATGTCTCTAGCAAACATAGTAGGTTCATCCAAAGGAGTCCAAATCTTCTGTCCCACTTTTCCTGCTCCACTCTATACTCCACCAATAAATACTTGCCACGTGTTCATTATTGACTTATTAATATTACAGTTATTAATTAATAGTAGTATTTAATTAATTAAGTGAACACGTGGCAAGTATTTATTGGTGGAGTATAGAGTGGAGCAGGAAAAGTGGGACAGAAGATTTGAATTCCATCCAAAGCCTTTGCTTCGGCTTCCAAAGGACCTAAAGGGAGGGGCATGCGTTTACTCATGGCAGCCACCACGGAACCTCCATGATCTTGAATAATAACTCGGACCTCTATCATGCCAAGACTTGGAAAGACAACAGCGTCCACGTTTGTCTTATACCATGAGAACTTAGGTGGGGTCCACCGAATGTCAGCATCTTCTTTAAACTTGGAAGGCCGTTGGTGAGCAAGCCGGTACTCTCCAAGGATAGCTCGAGCACGTACCAGGATGTCACGGGGTGACTGGTGGGCAGCTCCAAGCCGAGTTTTGTTCCGATCAAACCAAATGCACCACACCGTCGTGACGGTAAGCTCAAAATTCTCGGTGCCGACATGCTGGGTGAAGAGCAGGTCCCACAAGAAGTCCATGAAATCTTTGTATCTAATCTTGGTTCTATCAAAAGGCAAATCAACTGAAGTCTAGACTTCTTTAGCTAAGTGGCAGTCCCAAAACAGGTGTCCAGTAGTTTCCGGGTGGAGGTTGCATGCATCACACGTGGACTTATCTAAGACATGTTGGCGGTATAAATTTTCTTTTGTGGGGAGGATATTGTTGCACGCCCTCGATGTGAAAAGCTTTATCTTATTCGAAATGTGGAGATTCCAAACCTGCCTCCAAAAATGGGTTTGAAGCTCGCCATGGGAGGCTTTCACAGCCGAGTTACCTTGAGTCATGGACATGGCCACTTTGTATGCACTGTTCACCGGAAACCTAGCCCACCTTTCTCCTTAGGAGCACACATTTTTTCCTAGTTAAGCCATGCCATTTTGTTTTAACCATCCTTCTAGTCCCACCAAAAACTGCGTATCATCCCAGTCATGTCGTCACAAAGAGAGTTAGGAAGCTTAAAGACACTCATGGCGTAGGTTGGTATGGCTTGTGCAACTGCCTTGATAAGTACTTCTTTGCCTGCTTGAGAAAGTAATTTCTCTTTCCATCCCGATAGCTTGTTATCAAGCTTCTCCTTCAAAGCCCTAAATGTGTTCTGTTTTGAATCCTCACCAGAGAAGGTAGTCCCAAATAGGTCTCATGTTGGTGAAAAACCTCTGCCCCAAAACGGTTCTTGATTTCTTCCTGTATGTCCTGTGGAGTGTTCCTGCTAAAGAAGAGAGCAGTCTTTTCTTTATTTAGCAGTTGGCCCGAAGCATGTTCATATATTGTCAAAAGATTCTCAAGATGGCTGCATTGTTCTGGAGTGGCTTGGCAGAAAATAATACTGTCATCTATGGGCCATGGGAGATCCGCGGGCCATGAGGACAAGCCGATACACCTCTAAGAATTCCAGTTGATGTGGCCTAATTTAGAAGTGCTGATAAACCCTTTGCACAAAAATGAAACAAGAAAGGGGAGATAGGATCCCCTTGTCTTAAGCCCTTAGAAGGGGTTATGTGACCTCGAGGTTTTCCATTAATTCTGACAGAGTAAGTAACAGTGGTAATACATTGCATCATAAGATTAACCCATTTGTCAATGAAGCCCATTTCTTCCATAATTCTTTCTAGGAAATTCCATTCAACACGATCAAAAGCCTTACTCATATCAAGTTTTAAGGCCATCTTACCAATCTTTGACACACTCACCTGTAAGAGACCAAAAATGCTGATAAAAGAGGGGAGGCATACCATCGGGGCCCAGAGATTTTTTGGGATGCATCTGCTTGAGGGTTTTGTGGACTTTATCTGTCGTGAATGTTCGAGTCAAAAAAGTGTTCATCTCTTCTGTAACTACTGGTTGGATCGCATCAATGAGCATTGACGTATCTGTATGTCCATTCGAGCAAAAAATATTTTCAAAATACTCCAATATGATGGTCTTAGTGGTGTGGTCATCCTCCTGCAATTGTCCCGCCGAGTCACAAATGCCTAGTATGGAGTTTCTTTCCTTGGGGTTTGAAGCTTTTTAATGGAAGAAAGTAGTGTTTCGGTCACCATCTGTAATCCACAAATTCCTCGAACACTAATGCCACATGGTATTTTCAGGGTCAAGCCATCGGTTTAGGGCAATCCGTACCTCATGGATCTTGGCACTATTTTGGATGGGATGGGTTTCCAGAATTTGAAGTTTACATTCAAGTTTCTTAATTTGCTTCCCAACATGGCCATACTCATTTTTATTCCACGCTGACAGGCAATCACGACAACTTGCATGACAGTTTATGATAGAGACACCCTTTGTTTTATAAAGTCCTTCACTCCATGCCACCTAGACTACTTCTTCACACTGTGGGTCCTAGAGCCACATAGCCTCAAAGCAAAATAAAGGTCGAGGGCGAGGTCTCCCAGGGGGACCAGGCTGTTACATGCGAATGGAGAGCAGTGAATGGTCAGATGATGATATGGGAATGTGGTGAACTGTTGATCCTAGGAAAAGCAACTTCCATGCATTGTTCGAAAAGGCCCTATCTAGGCGTATGTAAATTCTGCCTTCAGTAGGATGGTTGTGAGACTAAGTGAAGAGTGAACCATGGTATCCCAGGTCGATGAAGTTACACATATGGATAGTGCTTCAAAAGCGATCCATCTGCCTAGCTGGTCTTAAACACCCCCCCCCCCCCCCACTTTCTTAGCTTGACTTGTGATCTCGTTGAAATCCCCTACACAGAGCCATGGAAGATGATTAGACCGCCCAAGGGATTGAAGGAGTGCCCAAGTCTCATCCCGTTTACTAGTATCAGGGTGTCCATAAAAGCCTGTGAATGTCCAACAATGTCCTATGGTTCACAACACATAAGCATCAATAAACCAACGGGATAATTTTTTTACGTGTACCTGAGTTCCTGGTTTCCACAGAAGAGCCAAGCCACCATTCTGCCCATCACTAGAGACTACCAGTCCTTGATTATAATCCCAGTGTTGTTTTTTGGCATTTAGCTGATCCGTAGAGAGTTTTGTCTCCATTAAGAAGACGCAAATGGGAGCTTCCTTTTTCCATGCTCTTTTGAGAGCATTAACTGTTCGAGGGTTCCCAAGCTCCCGACAGTTCCAACTTAAGACACTCATTGGACTCGGCGGTGCTGCCAAGCACCCATCGCCGATTCCATATTGTCTGTTATAGTTCGTGCCATCGTATTGTCTTCTTCAGCTTGTTTCTATTTCTTTACCAGAGTTGTATCATCTGACTTACACATTTCCTCTGGCCTACGCTTTGGCCCAACACACTTCCTAGTCCGTAGTTTTATTTTTGGAAGGCCCAAGCCTTTTACAAGTTCCTTGTATCGGGTCCAATAGCCTTTTCAGCCCAATCATGCTATTAATGTCTAGCACATGCACTACAGGAGCATCAACAAGGTGAGTATCATGTAATCCGAGATCTGGGGAGACAGCTTGTTGCAGGTTGGAAGGATTACTCTCAGGTGGGGCCACCGATTTTAAACCTTCCTTCTGGGTAACAGTTGATTGTGGCATTAAAGGAAAGTTATTTATTGCATTATCAATTTTCGCAATATGTGCGTGGAAGAGATTCGAGTCTGACAGGATCTCCATATTTGTTGGCGCATTCTGCACAGCTGTTTCCAGAATTGTGGGAGGAGATGAATAGGGATGGTTAGACTACCGTATTGGGTTCACAGTGGTCGTCGTTGTGGACGTGCCAGTCGTGTGCATCGATGACATTGGGCGAGGGGGGCGTGGTAGAGCACGAGGTTGGCTGGGTTTTGGCGTGGTTGTCTTGCTTGCTAGTTGGGGTTGTTGGAGGTTATTCAAGGGAGCACATAGCCATGCTCCATATGCTGATCTTTAGTATTCAAAGTGTCGCCACTGTCAGTCTAGAGTGCACAGTCTTTTTCGTCATGGTTTAGAATGCCGCACTAGTAGCAGAAAATCAGTAGCTTTCATATTGAAACGCCACCCATTGTGGTTCGGCCTCCCTGGAGTTTACCATCCTACCTCGACAGAGGGGCTGGGTAATGTTTATTTGGACACGGACTCGTAGGTAGCAACCTCGGCACTCCCCCGTAGTAGTGACGTCAACTTGCTTAATGGTGCCTAGAGTCTTACCAATAGTTTCAGCGGTCACCTTGTTCATCCGTCAAAGTGGAAGGTTATGGATCTAAACCCAGAAGGAAGCGTGATCAAAAGTGGCGTCGTCCACCGACTCCTCACCCACTGGGTTGTATAGACCGATCAGGTACTTGTCGAACGTCCACGATCCCTGCGCTATTATCTTCTGTGGGTTAGCATCATTGTCAAAAATAATAAGCACCGTGTTGGAACCTAGATCCCGGACTTCAAAGTTCATCACAGACCGCCACGTACTCCTCAAGGTCCATGTGAGTGCCTCAAGATTGACTCTCCGTTTAGTGAAGAGTTTTGCAACGAGGACACGACTGTTATTTTCTACTGTGGGTGGAAGGTCAATGGTGTTATTTTCTTTTGCTTTAAGTGACAGTCAAGCCCATTGGTTTGCAAGGTCATCCATGGCAGCTAAATATTTGAGTAGTGGGAAGGCTATAGGAATGAGTAAAATGGGAGGGAGCAGACGGGCTTGGATACAGAGAATAAAAAAGGTTTCCACCTACGGGGAAAAGGACTCTATTCGGCAAATTAATAGAGAGGAGTTTCATCAACCTAGGTTCTCCCAGGGAGACCTACGTGAGAAAAACGTATAGAAGCTTATTATAAAATAGTTCTTCTACGACTACCAGTGGCAAAATTTATTTTAAAAGATGTTCTATAAAGACGTTTTGTATGTTACGTTGCCAAACGTTAAGTACACAATTAAATCAGTAACTTCAGACAAATTGGAACAAATTGCCTTAAAAGTTTTGTTGAAGTTTTTAATAAGTGCTCTACGAAATTGATGAACCTTCCCAAACTGTGCTCCTTGGCGTGAATAAGTACCTAAAAAAAAAAACAAAACCAAAATCTAGTAAATCACTACAAATTAGAGAAACTAAAACACAATGTTCAAGACGCATTCCCCCACAATGGAGCCAAAACCTGTTGCGATTAAAATAATTCAAACCAAAGTGCAGATTTTTTCACACATAATAACATCTTAGTGAATCAGAGGTCAATCCACAGGGAATGATTGACACTAATGTAAAAACCTCTATTATTAACTAGAAAATAAAAATTGTTCTTTGTTGTTTTTCCACCCAAAGATTGAGCAAGATAATATTGAAACTCCAATTAATAATATAATAAAAAATTTGACAGAAACTAATGGAGGAAAACATTAGGGATTCAAAGATCTTTCAAATATTTTATCATATGAACTTGAATTATATTTAACTTAGTTAGGGTAGAGAGCCAACTTGTCTAATTGGAAGAGAAAACAACAAAAATACTCCAATAGCATTTAAAGTAGATAGAATATGAGTGACTGAGCAAAAAAATCAATTGACATGTTACAAGGGAGATTAAGTATTCAATATATTCTCAAATCATATCAAATCAAGGAGTTCAAGCATTTGATATATATAAAAATAATATTAAAGCTTAAAAACTTGTTAACATGCTATGATTCCAAATATTAAATCAATCTGAAAATTCAATCATCAATCTATGAAAAGCACATAGATAATCCTAAGAACATATGATAAAAATATTTGGTTTCACCTCTAACCCTATCTAGTGATTTAGCCACACATAGTTGTGCAAAAGAAATCCATAAAAAAAAAATGCTAAAAAAAAATAATAAAAAAAATAAAAAATAAAAAACATTCTAGGGCTTTTACTCCTCTATAACTTAAGCCTCCTCCAAAGAAAAAGAAGGAAATTCCTCAAATTTAGGAAGTGAATCACTTTATTTTAGGAGTTTTTTTTCACTATCAGATTTCAGCCTACGTTTGGCCTCCAAAACTATTTTTTATGAATTTGGGATAAACTATAGAGTTTTAAAGCTTCAAATATTCTTTCTCTAGAAGTAAGAATTGGGTCAATCAGACATTTGTGCAAGAATTTATGCAAAAAATACTGTAACAGTGCAGGATGTTTCCATATTATGATTTTTGCAATTTTGGTTTGAACAAATTTGATTCTACCCTTTTTTAGTCTCACAAGTTTTTTTACATATTTAATGCTTCAAAAACCGAGCCTCTATTGATCTTGACCCTTGGATTCTTTTGGCTGCATGTCTACATGATTAGCTAACTAGTTTTAATATCATACAAGAGAAAAACACACATAATAAGTATATTTCGGAGAAATCTTTCAAACTCACATATTTACCTGTAATTAATTGTAAATTATGTATCAAAAATAATATAATAGTGAAAGTTTAAGCATTTATATCAAAAGTTTTTTGATAAGAGAAGGAAAGAAGCGCGTGCGGGCATTGGAGAGTTTATGCTTCCTCTAAGTGGTTTAAACTCTTAAACCAAGAAGATGTAGATATAACAATTTGTCATTTTCTTCATGTAATCTAGTTGGGTGCATGTTAGATAAGTGGAACACAAATTCTTTGTATCAATTTTTGTGTTCCACTAATCATAACCTTTTTTTTTTAGATAACACTAATCATAACTTGCCAAGTGGTTGATTATCCTTTTTTTTTCATTTTTAACTTTGGTTATTTTATTAGGAAAGTCAAATAAATACATAACAAATAGTGATTAATGGAGTAAAAAATGGAATGCAAAAAATCGGACAGAAAATTTGAATTCAAAATGAAAAAGGGTTACAACCCATATTGTTCAAAAATAGTTGATGTTTCATAAAAAAAAATTGATCTTTGATTGTAAAATCTTGACAAAGCTAAAAACACTCCCGAAATATTTTCTCTAATTAAGGCAAAACCTCACAAACCAACCACTCTTATCCTCTCAATTCGTTTTAAAAAATTTTTAAAAAAATGGTAAGGTGGTTTCTAGTCAAACACTTTGCTGTATAAAAAAGATAAAAAAAAAATTAAATAAAAAAAAAACCAATAATTTCCCACGGCTAAAACAAAAATGTTTATGAGAAAAAATGACAATGCTATGTCTACAATATTTTCACAACAAATTATAGGTGGTTAGTTGTTATTGGTTCTAATTTGAATCTACTACTAAAATTACTATTTTTATCCCACCAATAACAACCCGTAACAGTCTACTATTTATTTTTTGTGAAAGTATTATAAAAATGTTGTTAACATAACATTTCCCTCCTATAAATAGCCTTTTGAAATTAATTTGTATAAATCACTTCTGAAGCCCAACAACAGAGAAAGCCTTGTAGTTAGTAACTCTTAACAAAAACCATGGCTTTCAAGGACTACACCTTTTTCTCTTATCTCTTTTTAGCGACAGCCGTCATCCTCTTTGCTGGCCCTGCTCACGCTGGCCTATGCGACAATGCTCCTAATAAGCAAGTCTGTGAGTCAATTGTCTATAAGCGGACTGACCCTCGTGATGCTGTGGTTGCATCCATGAACAAATTGGTTTCCCAGACCAAAGCTGGAAAGGTGGTGGCTCGAAAGTTTGACAAGTCTCTCGGAATTATTCAATGCATAACAGAGTTTAACGGAGCCATTGAAAACGCCAAAGGCGCTTTGAAAAGCCTCTCAAACAATGACCTGTCTGCCCTGAAGAAATTCATCACTTCCGCCCAGCACAACTTCGACACATGCAATAAAGGGTTTCAGGGATATGGCGAGACCAATCCCATTCCCAAAACTACTAAGCTCTTAGGCGACATTACTAGCGCCGGTTTGTATCTAGCAAATTTGATTAAATTGTAAAGAGCTTGTGAGTTGTATGTGAGTGGTTAAAAGTGGTCTGAATAAAATGTTATAAAAAAGTTTTTGGCTTCTTTTTTCTCTTTAATAAAAATTAATGGCTTTGCTCAAAGAAAAAAAAAATTTATGGGGGAGGCCATGTTTGTTGTATTTGTGTCTTGTGGAGATCTTTCTTGTGCCATTGTGATATCTATTGTTCTTAAACTTTTGTTTTTAATAAATATCTTGACATGTATCGGTATAGAATAATATAATAATTGACTGGATTAGCTTTTCAAAAGATTTTTTGCTACTCTTTTCATCATGATTCCTTTCCATTAATGTATAATAATACAAGCACATACCTTTTACTAATAATTTTTTCTAGGATAGTCCGTAAGAAACCTAATTATATACAAAATTTAATAAAATAGAACTTGAATATATGGACATTAAAAAAATAAAAAAATAAAGAGAGAGACACACACACAAAAATATGTGAATTTAACAATTTATTTCTTCTAAAAAATGAAAAGGTAAAAAATAACTGATAAGAGATATAATGTGAATTGAAAATCCTACGATAAGAGTAATAAAATGATAGAGGGTCTAAAATGATGAGAGAGAGAGAGAGAGAGAGATGCAGAGAACAACAAGTCAAGCCGCTGAGAAAAGTAGAGCTATTGCTTTTGCATTGTTAGGAAAAGAGCAGAGCTGTCAGTGCTATCAAGGAAAACTCATGATTATAGTATCTCTCTTAGTACTTTTTTAGGAAAATGAAATTAAATATTATTTTTATGAAATGGGTTGAAAGAATTACGAGTATAAAATAATTTATTTTTTTATTTTTATTTTTTGAAATTATTTTTTGTTGAATATTTTGTTCATTTGATGTTGCTTGGTCTAATCTTGCTAATATTTGGGTTATTTTTTGACGTGATTTGGACTAATGTTTATTGTTATTGTTCAACATTAGTTGATGCAACATTCGAAAACTACAATAAATAGCAAAATTGGGTAATAATCACATTGATGTTGAGTAACTATTCTGCCTAAAATATGTTGAGCAAGTCATCACTTCAAATTGTAACATAAAAAAGCTAAAAAAGTAGATAAAAGTTTTGCTATAAGGGTAATGCCTACTACACACCACACACTGCCTGTTACACACAACAAGTGATTCCTAAAAAACACTAATGTGTTTATATATATCCACACGCACTAAACTAACTTCTTTTGACCATCCTAATAAAAATGTTGAACACCCTAATTTGAGAATTAAAAGTGAATTTATGTTTAAAAAAAATAATAGTAATGCTACTTCAACAACATTTTCAGAATAATTTCACAAGAGATCTTCTGCGGTAAACTATTACTAATTCTAATTTAGACCCAATACTTACATAATTTTTTTACCCACTAATAATAGCCTGTCTTATAAGATTTTTGTGAAAATGTCGTGAATATAACTTTATTCTAAAAATCATTCTGGCCCCAAAACATAATCCTTAACCCCTTAATAAAAATAAATAAAAACAAAAACAAAAACAAAAACAAGACTAGACCAAACAACAACAAACTAACAAATTATTAAACAAAAGAACTAATAACTCAAATTTCTAACTAGTTCAACATATCACATAAAAATAATCACTAATTTCATTTTTCCTTAAAAATGATATCAATAATAAAAAATAAAAAAAATAAAAATAAAAAACTATGGTTGTGCATTCTTCTTTACAGTACTGGCAATTATATTCTCTTTGGTTTAATAATCTCGAGCTATTTCTTTTGCATAGTTAGGATAAGAGCAGAGTTGTTAGTGCAGCCAAGGAAAACTCATGATCATAGTATCTCTTTTAGTACTTTTTTAGGAAAATGAAATTAGACATTATTTTTATGAAATGAGTTGAATGAATTATGAGTATAAAATAATTGTTTTTTTTTTTTTAATTATCTTTTGTTGATTATTTTGTTCATTTGATGTTGCTTTGTCTAATCTTGTTATTATTTGGGTTATTTATCACATTATTTGGACTAATATTTGTGGCTCTTGTTCAAAATTAGTTGATGCAACATTTGAAAACCATAGTAAATAGCTAACTTGGGTAATATCAAGCAGTAATCCGCCTGATATGGCAGTAATCCGTCCAAAGTGGCGGTAGCAACAAGTAGTATAATGAACGTTAACTGAAAATACTTGTTTATTGAAAGTAGATAAAACACTTACAGTAGTAGTAGTGAATACAATATCTCAACAGTATAGGTTAACAGTTACAAAGCTTAAATAAGAGTTACAAGATTTGTAGGGAAAGTCGTAGTAGAATCAAGGTAATAAGGTAATAGTAGCAAGGAATTCTCTAAAGAAGGCTTCTAAGAAGTTCTAGGGAGAATTCTATGAGAAATTCTAAAGAAAAATTATGATTTTAACATAAAGGACAACCCCCCTTAAATAGGCAAAGTTCTTGATAAACAGTAAAAGTAACATGAACAGTAAAAGTAACATGAACAGTAAAACTAAACAGTGTTCAGTAAAATCTTTGTCCAAAGCATGCCAAAAGTGGACACAGAATATTTGATAGCAGTCTTGGGAACATGAGGAATCTTCTTTTTAGTAGCATGGGAAAGAACAGTAACATCTTGGACGTTGTGCAGGCCGGACAAATAGGGTAAATCAATCAATCATTAGTTTTATCAGCTTTAGCATGGGAAACAACAGTTGCATCTTTAACATAGGAAAGAACAATAACATCTTGGCCATTGTGCTGGCCAGGCAAATAGGGTGAATCAATCAATCTTTTGCTAAATCATCAGCTTCATCTTCATCATGTCCAAACCACTCCTCATTGTAGGGGTAGTAAGGATCCTTTGTAACAGAGGCTTCAAAGGATCATTCATCATCTAAATCAGCCTTTTCTCCTTTTAACATTTCAATGAGAGCATTCAGTGCTTCGGGGTCCTTGGGGATTTCATCCACAGGAGAACTCACTTTTTTAGGTTTAACAGATGGCTTAACAGATTTAGAAGAGGAAGCAGATCCATTAGTAAAGACAAGGGATTGACCAAGTGAACAATTCTTAGTAATGGGGAGAGTAGCAGTGGATGAAGAATCCCTGGAAATGTTAGCAATAATTTTCTGAGTATGAGGGAATTTACTCCACCATTTTACATACCAATGTCTGAAGAGTACATCACCTTCCTTTTCATACTGCCATTTTAATATCCAAGATATTTTGTAATGTTTAACAAAGTGGAGTAAAGCAGGGAACTTGGCACCATAAGCATCAACCTTATAGGACTTCTTGAAACATTCAAACGCCTCAAGCAATGGTTCAGGAAATATGTCATTAATAGGGCCAAATTGAGTCCACCAATGATTGAACCAAAGAGGCAGGGAACCATGGAAATTTTTATCAAAGTTAACAAACCAAGAATGAGACATGTTTTCATTCTGGTGAAGCATAAACCTTGACCAAGCAGTGATGTAATCATAGTAGGAATAGGGGATGGGGGAATCGGGCATTGTTCTGGTAAAACTAGGGGAGGGACCCCACTTTTCTTCAAGAATAACATTGACCATGTAAACACCATGGTAGATGATTTTGGAGATATCATCTTTGTCAGTTATGGTTTTAATAATAATAGATTTTTCATGACGCAAGAGATCAGAATAGTATTGTAAGTTCTTTTCCCTATGCTCAGGAATCCAATGAAATCTTGGGGGGAAATAACTTTTAGCAAGCTTGAGAGGATCAGAAATTGAGACTCTGTTAGGTTCAATATAAAACAAGTTTTGGAAATATTGTTTTTTGACATATTGGGGAATGCTAGGGTTTTTGGGAAAAACAGTTCTAATAGGTTGGTTAACAGGGGTTATAGCATAAGGATCATAGGACGAAGCAAGAACAGAAGAATAATTAGGTTTAGGAATAGTACCTAGCGGCGTAAGTAAAACGGTTAACAATGTCCATAGAGGAAACAAGTTCTTTTTTAACAATTAGGTTAACAGTGGCAGGTGTCTTGTCTTTCGACCTTCTACTTGCCATTGGAACACTGCAAAAATTCACAAGTAAGGAAATCAGGGATGGAGTTTTGAGATCCTTTAATATATTCAATATCAAAATCAAAAACACTTAAAATAGCTTGCCATCTAGCAAAAATATGTTTTGAAGCAATATTTTCAACATCTTTTTCAATAACATATTTAGCACTTTTGCAATCAATACGAAATAAAAACTTTTGGTTTAACAAATCACTTTGAAATTTTGAAATACATAGTACTATAGACAAAATCTCTTTTTTAATAGTGCTATAGTTTAACTGTGCATTATTCCAGATTCCAGAATAGAAACGGACAATTTGTTCAGATGACTCAGGAGAAACTCTTGTTTCAGAATACCACCATAACCAATGTTAGAGGCATCGGTTTCAACAATTTTAAACACATCAACAGTGGGAATACTAAGACAAGGCAATGTCTTAACATGAGACTTCATTTGTTTAACAAGAAATGTATGAACATCAGACCAAGATGGAGGATTGCTTTTTAACCAATCAAAAAGAGGTTTACATTGTTTCCTCATATCCTTATAGAAATCAGCAACATAATTCAATGATCCAAGAAATCTTTGGAGTTGAGTTTTATCAGTGATAATATCAAGAAATTTATCAGCAAATTGTATGGCTCTATCAACAGGACAAATTTGTCCTTTAGAGATGTCATAGCCAAGGAAACGAACTTTTGTTTGAAATAGTTTGATTTTCTTAGCAAAGACAACAAGACCATTTCTCTTAATAGTTATCTAGAAACGAATACAAATGTTTCTAGTGTTCATCAATAGAGCTAGAGTAAACAAGAACATCATCAATATAAACAATGGTGAAGTAACTGAAGCAGTTGAAAATATCATTCATGATGTTTTGGAACTCACTAGGCCCTATCCAACCCAAAAAAAAAAAAAAAAAAAATGCCTATAGTGGCATTTGACAAACGCCACTATAGGTCCTATTCCAAACGCCACTATAGGTTCCCATTTTTTTGCTGGATTCTTTTTTTTTTTTTTTTTGCTGGGCTATAGTGCCGTTTGCAAACACCACTATAGGTCAAATGCCTATAGTGGCATTTCCAAAACGCCACTATAGGCCCTACCCAACCGGAAAAATAAATAAATAAATAAAAAGTGCCTATAGTGGCGTTTGACAAACGCCACTATAGGCCTTTGTAAGACTAAGACCTATAGTGGCGATTTAAAAACGCCATTATAGGCCTTTAGAAACGCTGCTATAAACCCATTTTTCCAAACGCCACTATATGGTACCTATAGTGGCGTTTTTTACAAACGCCACTATAGGACCAGTTTTTTGTAGTGATCAGAAAGAAAAGCCTACTGACTGGATTCTTCTCCATTCTTGTGCTCATCTTGTTCATCATCAGACTTATTTTGATCAATTTTTAACATTAACAATTCTTGTTTGAGATTATGATTATCACTTTTAATATTTTTAAATTCATGTTTTAATTCACTTATCTCTTGTTTAACAATATTAATTTCATGTTGCAAATCATTAACAGTTAAATCTTTGGATGTCTTTTTATTAAATCTTTCCAAAGTTTCTTCAAAACTTATTGTTGATTTAAGTTTTTTATTAGTTTCATCTTTTAACAAGTTTTTCTTAAACTTATCCAAATATTCTTTTTGTAATTCAGGATGTTCAATTTGGCCAATCAATTTAACCAATAGACTTTCATTTTCTTCACCTTTAATGAGAGTATTAACAGATTTAATAACATTGCAACAGGAATCTCTACAACCAATTTTGATATTAGGAGAATCAGAGGAATCATCAGCAGAATGATAGCAAGAATCAGTTGAAGAAGAAAAATCATCTTCCAAGGAATCAAATGAATTGTTTAATTCGAGGATTCTGAATAGTTCTTCTTGATCATTATCATCAATGTTTAACATGTTAAGCTTGTTTTTTAAATTACCAGGTTTTTGTTTACAATCTTTACTAAAATGACCAGTTTTACTACAGTTGAAACATTTATCTTTACCTGATCGTTGGTTAACATATTTTTTAGAAACATTTTTCTTTTTTGCATAAAAATCATCAAAATTATTTCTGTATTTTTTATGTTTTTTATGGCTATAACTTTTGTAACTTTTATCATGTTTTTTACCCTTTTGCCTGGAAGGAGCAATAGGGGGTAAACCATATTGTTCACAAAAATTACCCATTTCATATTTAGCTTTTCTTTTATTTTTTAATTGGTGTTTTAACAATTTTTCATCATTGCACATATTAATTCCAAGTTTTTTAATTGTGCTTAAAATATCACCATAAGTTAAATTATCATAATCAATAGAATCATTTTTTCCAATTAATTCTTGTTTTATCTTATGAGCAAAGATAGGAGATAGACCGTCAATAAACTTTTCTTTCCAATAAGGCTTGATGCAATCTTTCCACTGCATTACCCTGGAAAGGAAAACATCTTGATACCATCTATAATCAGACATAGTAGGGCATCTCAAATTATTTAATAAATCAGAAATTCGAGATGAAACATTAGATGGAGTACCAACAAAATGTTTGATAATAGTGTAAATCAAGGTATTAACACCATCAGGAATACCTCGACCAATACGATCATCAAAAATAGGCAAACCTTCATCATTCTTTTTAACAGCATGTTTAATAGAATCTCTGGATTCTTCTGTGAGATATGAATCCCACCATCCACGAAGAGTACCAGAAAAACCAGTAACAAGTAAATCAACAATTTTAGCTTGGTCAAAATCATGATTACTTTGGTAAGCAATACCAACCATGGACATATGTCCCACTTTATTAATAATTTCTTGTTCAGAAAAACCATCAATATTCCATTCATAAATTTTATCAGCAAAAACAGAAAACTAAGTTTGGAAAGGTCTTTCTTCAAACTGCATGTCAGGAGGAGTAGGTTTTGAATACCAATTTTTTGTAAGAAACATGGGTTTGGAATTTCCAACAAATCTTTTAATTTCGGGTAAACCATCATTAAAAGCCTTTTTTGCAGGAACAAAAGAAACAGAAGAAATATTATCAGAATCTGTGCTTTCATCAGAAATAATTTCTTTTTCATTTTTTGAAATAGTACGAGCAGCATGAGTACTTGTATAAGTACCTTCAGTTTTAACTTTTAAATCAGCAAGCATTTTTTCAACAATTTCAAGAATTTTAGACTGAGAAGTTTTAAACTTAAATTTGTTATCATGACTGGGTAAATTAATCAAAGGTTCCTCAGTCTTGATAGAAACAGGTTTTTGAACAGAAGCAAATTTTTCAACAGAAACAATTTTTTCAACAATTTTTTCTTCAATACGGTCAAGCTGTTGACCAATAACATGCAAAGATTCATTAGTAAAATTGTTTTGTTCAATAAGGCTAATAACAGGAGTTTGATCATTAGCTATTTTGAAAGGAGTAGTTTTAACATCAATTTTGCCAGTAGTTACCAAAATAGTCTCAAGCAGTGGATGACTAGACCTAACAATGGTTTTGTCATCTTTAACAAAATTTGATTTCTTTATCACATTCAAATGATTTTTTGAAACTTCATCTTTTGAAACATAATAATTTTCAAGAAAATCAAAGAACAAAATATGTCTTTTCAACTAATGCATTTTTTTCTCTCCATTTTCGTTTAACACGGTCTTTTTCAGACTGAGCAAAATTATTTTGGAAATATTTCCTTTTAGGTCTATTTTTAGAAAGCATAAATTCATCAAACAATGGAACCATATCAACTTCAAAATTTTCATTCAAAACAGTCAACACTCTCAATTGATTTTGGTAAATAAAGTTTTTAGTAAGAGGAGAATCAAATGGACAAACAGATTTAGTGTCATCTTTTTCTTCATTAACATTTTTAGAAAACAAGCAACAATTTTCATAAACTTTAGAAATAGAAAGTGTTTGTTCAACAGTTCTAACTTTGTAAACTAGATGAAACGCAGTTTCAGCCCAACTGGTTTTGAAAACAGTTTTAGTATCAACTTTAGGAATGTTCCATTTTCGAAAATCAGGAAGCTCATGATCTTCAACAGTGTGATCTTCTTCATTTACAATATCAAGAGGACAACTAGTCCTGGAGCTGATAGAGGAGTTGGATCTCTACAGCTTATCCATATTATCCTAGTTTTAACACTCAATTATCATGTTTTTTCTCACAACCGTTGCATTTCGTAACACATACCCTAAGCAACCCTATACCACACACATGCCCTACACGCCCTCTCTTGGCTCAAACGGGCCTTACAGTCAGGTTCTGGGAATTCACTTTACGTCTAGGGTGGCGCCCACGACAGTAAGAAGGGAACACAACAACGGAGCACCAAAGGTTCAGACAGATACGAACAAGATACAAAGAACACAACAACACTATCACCGGCCAAAAAAGAGTGGCTCTGATACCATATGTGTGTCTATATATATATATATATATATATATATATATATGTACGTATGTATGTATGTATTTATGTATATGTATATGTAGAAAAGCAAACTAAATTAACCTATTTTGACCACCCTAATAAAAATGTTGAACACCCTGACATGAGAATTATAAGAATTTAAGTTTAAAAAAAAAAATAATAGTAATGTTATATCCACAACATTTTTAGAATAATTTTACAAGAAATCTTTTGTGGTAAGCTGTTACTAATTCTAATTTAGACCTAATACTTACATAATTTTTTTACCCACTAATAATAGTTTTCCTTATAAGATTTGTTGTGAAACTATTATGGACATAACATTACTCCAAAAATAATTCCAGCCCCAAGCATAATCCTTAACCCCTTAAAAAAAATAAACTTAAATAAAAAAAACAAAAATGAACCCAAATAACAACAAAAATAACCCCAAACAAAAACTAGACTAGACCAAACAACAACAAACTAACAAATTATTAAACAAAAGGACTATTCAAGACAAAAAAAATTAAAAATCCCTAATAACTCAAATTTGAAACTAGTTCAACACATCACATAAAAATAATCTCTAATTTCATTTTTCCTTAAAAAATGATATCAATAAAAAAAATAAAATAAAAAAACTATGGTTGTGCATTCTTCTTTTCAGTAATAGCAATTATATTCTCTTTGGTTTAACAATCTCAAGAGCTATTTCTTTTGCATAGTTAGGATAAGAGCAAAGCTTTCAGTGCAGCCAAGGAAAACTTATGAGCATAGTATCTCTTTTAGTGCTTTTTTAGGAAAATGGAATTAGACATTATTTTTATGAAATGAGTTGAACAAATTATAAGTATAAAATAATTGGGTTTTTTTTTAAATTATTTTTTGTTGATTATTTTGTTCATTTGATGTTTCTTGGTCTAATCTTGTTATTATTTGGGTTATTTATCACATTATTTGGACTAATATTTGTGGCTATTGTTAAAAATTAGTTGACGCAACATTTGAAAACCACAGTAAATAGCTAACTTGGGTAATATTCACATTGATGTTGAGTAACTATTTAGCCTAAAATATGTTGAGCATGTCATTATTTCAAATTGTAACTTTAAAAAGCTAAAAAAAATAGACAAAAGTTTAGCTATAAGGGTAACTAGTCGCTAACCCGTGCGATGAACGGGATAGTTAAATAAATATTTAATTAATTAACCTCACATTAAAAGAAAAAGCTAGTTAAATAAATATTTAGTTAATCAGCCTCACATTAAAAGAAAGAGCTAAAAGAATTAGGGAAAGACTGATTTGCTCACCTAGAAAAAAAATTAAAAAAATAAAAAAAACTAAAGCAACATTAAGATAATGGGAAATCTATTTGCAAAGGATTGCAACCTTCGTATGTTTACTTGGCTCAAGGTCAAAATCCAAATTCAATTTTGAAACAATGAAAACACACTTCATATTAATTGTAAATCAGTCTCACTACATAAATTCACTTTTCGCTCTAATGTATCTTGTAGATCAAATACTGTCAAAAGAATTCCAATAAACACTATTGCCAAATCAATATTTGTTGTAGGTATTTAATTTACATAGAAGCCAATAGCAACCGCAATAGCTATCAAGGTTGCTCAATGCTATGACAATCTAGATCCAAACATTCTCCTTCTACAATCTCATCTCTTTTCTTTAAACCTGCACATCAAGCTTTGTGAACATGCATCCCCCTCATCTTCATGGAAGAACAAAAGAAAATGAAGTTGATAGCTTTATATTTATTGGCTACTTTGCAAAGGAACACCAATCCTTCAACTGATGACGTAAGTGTAGCCTATGAGCGAATGAGTGAATGGGGATGGCTTGTAAGGGAGAGGTTTGAGGAATACAGAGAGAAAGGGGAAATAGAAGGACCCAAAACAAAGTGGAGAGAGAGCTCAAAGGTTAGCTGGTATGTATAGAAAATGAATGTGAAAATGGGTCCTTTATTGTGCATTCATATTCAAAAAATGAAAACACAAAAATGAAATTGAAAATTGAATACACCATTTTTTTTAACCAAATAGCACCTTATTATTGATCTTGCAAGTTTTTCCAAGATATTTTGTGTTAATTTGCACCTCAAGACTTGTTAAACTCCTTTGTGGGTACATTTTAACCTATTCAAAGTGGTTTTTATGTGTATTTAATCTTCAGATAAATTGGTCTTTGAAAAACTAACCTTGCATTGTATCAAGGTTTTGTGAGGCTTGAAGAGATCACTAATCCAAAGGTTTCATCATCTGTGTAAGGGTCTTTGGATCTGATTGAAGATCATAAAATTTTACAACTAAAAAAAGTTAGTGATTTAGAAAAAAAAAAAAATTCCCCCGGAAAGAATATAAGAATTTTTAATAATCTTTGAAGACAAATCTATAAAACTAAAAAGAATACTCTCTCTCTACTTTTTTGAAGCCAAAAGAATGCTATTTCTTAAAAAGGTCAAAACAAAGTTTAAATATTTTTGAAGACAAAGCTAAAAGTCCAAAAGATCTATTAATAATCTCTAAAGTCTAGGTGATTTGAAGATTGTGTTTCTTATGGGATTCTTTCACATTTATCTTAATTTGGAGACATGAATCCTGCTAAATCATTTTCCATGTTCTCATTTACCACTGACTCAAGCCACATTTTCCCCCCTTCACCTTTTCCTTTATCACCTTCACTAAATTTCTCATTACTTGAATTACATCTGTTCTTTTCCCATTTAGCTCTCTTCTTTTGTTTAGGTCCAAATTCTCAATACCATTCAAATGTGCGCAATCATGTACTCTTCAGTAGATGAATGTAATAAATTGGCTTCAAGTAAATGTATATATAATGTTAATTACACCAATCAGGAATGACATGAGTACTTCAAAGTGATGCAATTGCATCAGACTCTAAACATATGGCTATAAATTCGAAACTAAATGTGAGAGAGGGGAGGGGGGAGGATAAGCATGTACGATTATAGAAGTGCATAGATCCACTAACATTATTAACAATGAACCATCTAAAAGACATCAAATTGACAAATTTTAAGAATGCAGAAATTTGAACAGTACTAAAAGTGAATGCAACAGATACATAGAACAAATAACTTCAGGCTAAAAACAAAGTGAATTTGATTGTACCTGTAAAGTTGTGATTTACAACTATGTTTTATGTTGGCTTTATTCCGTGACAAAAAGTGTTGTAATTGCTTTAATTTTGTTCCTTGTATTTTGTGAGATTTTATTGTATTAGGTTTAGCACTAAAGTTGGTGAAGACTCAAGCTTAATTGAAGAATCAGTGCATTACGCGACTAGCTCGCGAGAAGTTCACGAGAAGGGTTCCCACGAAAAGGGCATGTGAAAAGCACATGACTGGAAGCTGAAAAGTCGTGCCAGGCTGTCAATTTCACGAGTATCTTGCGGGTAAGGCCTTTCCACGAGGTAGTCGTGAGACATTCTGCTTAGAGGATTTTTGGGAGTGACTTTCTTACTCTTCACCCATGCTATATATATCCTCATTACCCGCAAATGTAGATGAGGCAATTCAAAAAGAAAAAACCCTAGATAGGTTTTCTACAACACACACACCCATTTTTTGAGACAGAGCTACTTATCCTTAGTGAGAAATCATTATAGCCTCTTCTCCATCCCTTTCCCATTGTCATACCTTGAGAGGAGATTTGTACCCAAACACAACCCACACCTATTCAGAGTGTAAAGAGTGTTTTGGAGCTGCTGGGAAGCATTGGAAGAAGCCAAGGATGGCAAATGCAACATAGAGCTTGTTGCGGAATTCGGAGAGCTAGACAAGACACAATTTCGAGAAGCCTAGTTGGAGTAGGAGCTTGGAGGGCTTAGGTACATCAGATAGATTAGGCTTGGAGGGTTTCTTGCTAACCCATGTATCCTAACTGATTGTTTAGTGGATCAATTTCCACTTGGAGGGCAACGAAGAAGTTTTTCGCTGAGTTCTTCGATTTCCTCTTCGATAACACATTGGCGTGTTATCTTATGTTTGCATCTTTCTTCCCTACTTTTTTATATTCCATTTTACTGTTGTGTTACTTTGTTTATGGATTAGAGTAGCTTGTTTGTTTATTCGCTCACACTTACACTATTATGCACTTAGTATTAAGTTAATGTAAAATCAATCGAGCCGTAACTTTAATTTGGGAGTCTAAACAGCTCTTGTGTTTTCAACACATTTTTGGGCATTCAATTGGTATCAAAGCATGTACACTTGATTTTGTTTCATTACCTAAGTGTGATCCTTGACTCCTTGTGTTATTTGCCTTAGATAGTACTTTGTATGCTTCTATGCATGTTTTGGATGTTGATGAATGTAACATACCACATGTTTGTGAAAATGCCTCTATGAGTGATAATCCTCATGATTGTGATGCTATGTTACATGAATCCTTAGGTGTTGTTGATATTTCTAACATTAAACTCTTGAAGAAAAATGCTAATAAGTTTCATAAGGATTTGAACAAGTTATTTTGTGAAAATGATGATTTGATTGCTAAGCTCAATGAATCCAACAAATTGGTTGAGAAATATTAAAAAAAGACTTGCTAAAATTTCTCTTGAAAAGCTGAAAGAGTTTGAATGTTTGAATATGGACTTGGATGCTAAACTTGTTTTGTCTAACAAACTTGTTAATGATCTTAAATGTGAAAATGAATCTCTTAAGATGCATGCCAAGTGTTTGATTGCTTACTTGATGATGAATGACTTTCTCTTTAGGGTAAATTGGCTATGCCAACCTAAAGGATCTGCAAAATGTTTGAAGAACTACTTGTTTGTGGATTTTGTGGATATTTTGATCAAGGAAAAATGAAAAATCTTGTGAAGAAAATATACAACCTTTGCCTATACTTGAAGAGTGATGTTGCTTACTTTATATAGATATGTCTTGGATATCAAGTGGACAAGTGAGGAGTCCAAAATACAGGTTCATATTTGTTCTTGCTGATTCCTAATACTCATTGGGAGCATTTTTCTATGGGCTTTGTTCTTAACTTGCCTAGACAGCATGGTTGTCATTGCATTTTTGTTGAGGTTGATCAATTTTTGAAGAAGGTTCATATCATACCTTATAAGAACTCTATTGACGCATTTCATGTAGCAGCTTTGTTTTCCAAAGAAAAGTTCCATTTGAATGGAGTTCTTGAGTCCATCACTATCACGCCCCTAACTCAAAAGGGTCCAAAGCATGAGAAAAATATCTTAAAGATACCTATATATTTTTCTTTTTTGACAAATCAATCTAAATAATTCATATCAAGTACCAACATCAAGAATTATTATAATAATTTCTTTTAAAATGATCCCAAAGTAAGTCAGAGCTCTATGCAATAATTACAATAACCATTGGCTACAAAAGAATGCAAGTCTTAATAAATATAATTACATATGATCAACTTGTCCCATTTGTGGGAATAAAAGTCATCACCGCTATTAGATACAAAAGAATGAGTCAAGCCTACTCTAGGATGTACATCTAAAGATCACCATAACAAATGTCCAACCTCCATCAATAGTTAGTCTAACTACTGCTAGCCACAAAACCCTGTCTCAAAACAAATATTGCCTACTCTGAAAAAGTATATAAAAGAATGGGATGAGACAGAACTCAATAGGTAGCATAATTAATGGGGATGGGGGAAGTGCAAGTCTCAAGATAATGAGCATTTCACAAAACATGCTATAATTTGGGGATTTCCATTTAATTTATGCAAAATCAATTTCATTAACAACATGACAAGAATGATAGAAACAATGTAATACCAAGCTTCCAAAAATAACTATGAAACTACATATTATTCACTGTGAGCCATAAAAATATCCAATACCATTTCAAAACTAAAAACCTCACCTAAGGCCACATGACAAGGTCGTCACACAGACAGGGTCGTCACATAGACAGGCGGTCACACAAACATGGTCTTCACACAAACAAGGTAATCACCAATATCATGGCACAATGGCAAAACCATATTAAAAGCTCACAAGTTAATGTATTTAAAATACATAGTTCAGTTCCAAGTAGTTTCATTAAATATTTCAATAACCAAATATCCATGATATTCTCAAAGTCCTCAAAGCCATTTCTTGTCATAAATATTTTGCATAAATTTCCCAAATAATTCAAGTTAAGCTAAAGCATCTTTAGTATTTCCAAAATAATACCACAAATCATGAAATCCATTACCAAAGGGGTTCAAAGATGCTTTTCTTTTCCTTGCCAAATATTCATGCATTTCCTCATATGCAATATTAAACATGATTCTCTGTTTATGAATAATCACATGCATTAAGGTTACAACATAACGCTTTCCAGGAAAATATAGTTTCCATAAAAAAAATTTCCAAAATGTGTTTAACCCAAAAACAACATTTTATGTAGTATGATTAGTTTTCTAAAAAATCCCATTAAGAAGCTACTTACTTTGCAACCCGCAAAAAGCCTAATTCTCCAAGCTCCAAAGGAGATTAGCTAAAACCTAAACAATATCAAGCAAACCTATCTCAATAAGCATGAAGCTTGAAATTGCATCTAGCTACAATTTAAGAGTTTCCAAATAAGCAATTAATTAGGCAAACCTAGTATTTAACCTCACATATAACTTATTCCACTTCCAAAGTTTCTCAACAAATTAATTACAAGGCATAGACTCCAACTTATTCTCATAAATCATTCAAGGTATTATTACTAACATCAAAACCTCAACAATTTATAAGTAGTTTCCACAAGATTTATATAACATCATCAAGAGACCAATGACACCAAATCATAATATTCTCCAAGACAAACAATTAGAATCTTTAACTAGCTCCAAATAATTAATAAAAATTATATTCATCATCTATTTCACATTAAAAAGCTAAAACCCCCAAATCTTTACCACTTAGATAGCCACCATTGTAAAAACTATAAACTCACTCATCAAATAATTCCACCAATACAAAACCCATACATATAAACACAAGAATATCACTTCCAAAGCTTATAAATCATAAAGGTATCATTATCAAAGCTTAGATAAAGAAAACCTCTAGCAAAAGCATATAAACCCACTAAAAAGATTAGAAATTTTATCTCAAATAAAAGATATGAAGGTGCTTAGAGGTTCTTAAGGATTTTCCCGTGACCTTGCCAGAAAAATGATGGTGAAGATAGTGGTGAAAGAGGTACACCGATGGGAGTGGATGAGAGAGTGGGAAAGGAGTGTTTGTTGTGTTTGTGAGAAAATGAAAAAGAAAAAGAAATGGAAAGCAAATGAGTGATAGTCGGCCAAAGAGAGAGAGGAATATTTGTGAGAATGAGTGGTGGGGGATAGAGGGGTAGGTGGGGCACGTGGGACACCAAAAAAATCTGACTTCCCTCTTTTTTTCTTTTCTTTTTTTTCTTTTTGACTGGGGTGTTACAATCACTTTAGATTGTGATGAACATTTTGTTTGTTATTGGAGAATACTTTGGAAGGTCTTAAGTGGCAAATTGGATTTCTTTAGTGCTTTTTATTCTCAAGTTGATGGTCATTCAGAAGTTATGAATAGATTTCTTAGGAATTTACTGAGAGGTTCAGAAGGAGCGCATCCAAGGAAATGGGAATTTGTTATTTCTCAAGATGCGAAACCACCATTTGAAGTTGTTCATGACAGAAATCTAATTCATGTTACTGTTCTCTTACCCTTCTCCAATCAAGTGAGAGTAAGTATGAAAGTTGATGCTCAACGAAGAATTTTTGAGTTTCAAGAGGGTGCTTATGATTTTTCTAGCTGGTGTTTGTAAGAAACTCAAGTAAGGAAAGTCTGGTTCAAGCGTAATAGTGATGAAGTTGGATGAAAAAACTTGGGATGATTTGAATTTAAACTCAAGGATGAGTGTTACTCAAGAGGGGGAGTATGACACCGGAGTATAATGGCAGCTACAAACATGGTGGCATGAGGAGTATCAGTATAAGCCTACAGCCTAATCCAATCAGTTTCTTAAGTTCAACCATGTCGATTTTTAAGCCTAGCAAATAAAGTCATTATTTGCCTGACAATTCAAAAGATATTTGAAGTCACTTTCTCCAACAAGGCAAAGAGTATTTGTAAATTACACCAGCCATGGCATGTCTGAATGCTGATGTGGCTGAATTCGAACCCTACACGTAGGCTAGCTGTAAGGAAAGGAAGGAAAACGTTGGTTGAGGGAGAGCATCTTTAGCTCATGCCAATGACGTGACCATCTTGGTGAAGGGTGAAAAATGCACCTAGCATGGACATCTAACACCAGCATAAAAGGGAGATAGCGACCTCCCATGGTCAGATGCTATTGAACACTCCTTATTGGCTAAGCTTGTGCAGAACCAATACTGAGGACACATGCATCACTCCTAGCATCCTGGATGTCCCTTTCCTTGTCTATGGCTTGCTCCCCACATTGTAGCAGAGCCGCCTTCCATCCCACTACCCTAACATTGGTGTGTCTTCTCTCTCCTCCAACCTTAGTATAGTACAATAGTTGTATTAGGGTTTGAAATGGGGGAATCATGGCTTGACACCTATCCATATGTACCTAACAACATTTCTCGTATGTTAAAAGGAACATGTTGCTAAGCAATTAGGGTAAGAGGCAAGAAAGATAAAGAGAAAAGGCAGAAGTCTAGGTAGAGAAGTGAGGGAAAAAGAGGCTTTCTTTGGGAAGAATATCACCATTGTGTAAAAACCTTAACTTTCACATTATAGAGAGCTCTAAAGAGTGAGGAACATTCCTCCTTTCACTCGCCCGTTCTTTTTATTGTTCTTGAGCATTTTCACTTAAATTTACTGTTAGATCCATAGCTTATTTTTCTTTACAAGCTTGTTAGTCTAACTTGCACGAACATTTTTGGTGACTCCACTAGGGAATCTCCAGTTATTTTCCCTTTATTACATTCTAATTATTCTCTCTTTGTTATATATCTGGTTATATTTCTCTTTGGCTATTCAATGCCTTTGAGAAAGAAGAACATAGTGGCTTAAACAAGTTCAGGTGAGGAACAGCAAGTCGAAGCCAGCGTGGACCATGTTTCCATGCACATTGAGGGTATAGAGTCCTCTGAGGAGGTCAAAAAACCTAGCAACTGAGATCTTGTGGTAGCCATTGAGGACTGTTGGGTTAAAATAGACTGACTCCAGTTAATTAATTTAATTACCCATGTTGGTTAATTAGTTCAAATTACATGCAAACCGTGGAGGTACAAACAAATCACCGAATAAACTAAATGCAATGGAAGTTAAATTGACCAATGATTTGTTTATGAATGGGGAAAACCTCTTGCAAGGCCAAAACCCCACCAGATGAATTTCAGGTCACCACTTCCAAAAATCCACTAATCAATAATCAAGTATAAGGAATCTTACCATTACTCTGGCCTATCCCAAAATACCAACCTACAATTGAACATTCGCTTCAATACCCGATTGAACTTGATCTTGTAATAGACTTCTTCACTTTGCACAAATCTCCAATCTGTGACTAACTCATTTGCATGGATCTCAATACGTGACTAACTCCAGCAACTTGATTGATTGTTGTTGGCTGCAAAGTTCTTCACTTCATAAACAATGAAGATTAGGAAGCACTTGGTTACAAAACCCTAAGGCGTTCAAACTCAGTAGCTTTTCACAGAGTATATGAGTTCTAGGTCTTTATTTCCATACTTAATGACGTTTAAAATAAGCCTTATATATGACTAGGGTTGTAAAGAGAGAAACCATAATCATTCAAGTCATCATGGGCTAAATTTCAAATTTAAGAATTCTAAAATTGTAATTCTTGATAGATCGAGCTTATGTAGAGCTTCTTCATTAACAGCTAATGTCCAGCTTGTGTCAAGCTTTAATGAAATAACTTTTCTTCACTTGTTTTTTGGATCAAACTTTATGTCTTTAATGATACCACTTTATATGTTTGAACATCATACTTCTTGATACATTAAACCCAACTTAGATCTACCCAATTACAAGTAAAGTGAGTTTTGTCAAAGAATTAGCGAATTACATAGAAAATATGACCCTTACAATCTCCCCTATTGGCAATCCATGACAAAACCACAATCATAATTATGAGAGAAGTATAAAACAACAATCTCCCTAATTATTACATAGAACATAACATAAGTCTAACTTATACAATGAACTCTTGAAAAACTTTGCAAGAAGAAAGATCACGGTATGAAAGACTTGCAACCTGTCTTAGCTGAAACATTAAACAAGATCCATCAAGGTATCTAGTATGAAATATAGCCAAGTTATATAAAGTAAGAAACATATGTATAAAGAGAGAAAAGAAACAACACATGTGAGATAAAGGTGAAAAACATACATCATCATCATATATATTTCAAGGAAGTACAATGTATGTAAAAGGTCACAAGACCATGGTACATGTAATGAGAACTACACAACAAAACCTCACTACATATCTCAGAAACACTCTCTTGCTATCACTAGTTTAGCTCCCCCCTAACAACAAGACTAGTCTCTCATAACCAAACTACTCCTTATTTTTGTCACGAGTGACAGAGGGTAAATCACTAAGAGACAATCATCTCATCATCAAACCCAGAGCCAAAAGCATCATCACCAACATCATCTCCACTATTAGATGACTCCACAGAAGGATCAAGCTCGGGAGAAGGAACAAAGCCACCGGGGCAAGACTGTCGGTGAGCAATACGACTAATCCTAGTGTACATCTGATACATCTCATCAGTAAGATGGTCCAGACAACTACAAAAAAATAGCACACATGAGCTGAAGCTAATCCAAAATGGCAGCAAAAGATGCCTCTACTTCAGAAGAATAAGGTGGAGCAAATGAGGAAGAAGGTCGAAAGGCATAGGCAACATCCCCCGCAGCTCAGAAAGCAGCCTCCTTTTGCTAAATGAGAGTAGACTCCTGACGAGGCCATTTGGCCTTGGCCACCAGCTGTGTAGCGCTTCTCTATATAGATTCCTTACTAATAGGACCCATGATCTTAAAGAGAGGTGAAGAAGGAATAGGAACATGCGCTTGTGTTTGAATGTGTGTGATAGCTGAACAAAAGATTAGCTTATCACGTGTAGTAGTGTCTCAATAAATATCTATCATAGATACTATCATATGTGTAGGAAAGTCTATAGAGAGACCCTCCAAAAGAGAGAAAAGAAAATGAGCACGAGGCTCAGTGATAGTGTTATAGTGTGGCCATGGTGTAAGAACAAAGGTCATTACCATATTAAGGATCCTTAGACCCTTAGCAAAGTCATGAGTGGTGAAGTTAAGAGAATAACCCATAACATAGTGTGCTCACAAAAATGTGAGGCAAGCTCGTCTCAAGAGATAGAACGGAGATGAGGTGCACTAGGATAGTCTAGACAAGCTACCCTAGGGACATGTAATACATCAAAAATGAGCACTGGTGTAACTGCGATACACGTTCCTCATAATACCATAGTAAATTGGGGAATAGAGGTATCGATAGCACGTATGTTGAAGTAGAGCTCCTGTATAAACACGCTAGAACATCTAAAGGGTTTCTCACAAAGAGATTCCCGACCCCAAGAGCTAAATGCACCAAGTTGAAGAGTGTCTTGAAAATCAGACAAAACAATAAGGTGTTCTGAGTGAATCGCCCTATCTCAAAAGTTCTCCTTAAAATCCTTTTAGGATTCTGAATCACGAAACCTATCTCTAGAAGGAAGAGAAGAAGAGGAGGAGGAACCACGATGAGATATTCGGTTTTTTGAAGGAGTAGACTTCTTGGGTGCCATAGCAGGAAACTAATGAAAAGAAAGAAACAAAACACAACCAGAAGATATGCTCAGGAATAAAAGGAGGAAAAGAGCAATGCATAAGCAGGTTATGTGCAAAAATAAATTGCATCATGGGCAAAAAACCCAATTCAAACTACATCACTCACAATTCATAATCAAGCACACAACTTAGAATGCATGAAAACATGATTATAATGCTAGAAAATGCAACGCATAAGCATGTGATAACAAAACAACAAAGCCAAACCCAAAAATTTTAGCAAAATCATAAAACCTTCAAAATTTCCCAAAACTATCGAAATCCTAGGTCTAAATGCATGAAAATGCATAAAGAATAAACAATAAGAGGGACTAAGACCATATACCAATGAATTGAAGCTTGGAATGGGCCAAAATTAAGGTTGGAAGAAGGATTTTTGTGAAAAAGAAGTGTTTGGATCGAGAGAAAATGAAGAGGTATCAAAGTGTTTAAATGAGAATGAAACCAGGTTGACCCCTCGAGTATAAATAGAATCAGGCTTCACAATAGACTAAGCAAGTATCAAGGAGGTATCGAGAATAAAATCTCGATAGATCGAGAAGTATCGAGGAGGTGTTGATGGCTAAAAACTTCGATGTATCGAGGTAGGTGTTGAGGAGGTGCCAAGTAGATAGAGAGTTGAGAAATTTGGCTTGATAGATTGGGCTATGTGTCGAGAGGTATCAAGAAAAACCTAGAAAACCTCGATAGAAGAGGCTTGTGTCAAGCTAGTATTGAGACTGCTATCGAGCTAGTATCGAGCAGCACAGACACATGAATTTTCAAAGGAGAAAAGACATGATATGAATGAAAACATGATAAACACCATACCAAACATCAAAGAAGCATGTTAAGCACTCAAACACACCAAAAACTCTAGATGCAAAGTAATCCTAAATCCAAAACACTAAACAAGTCTAACCAATTTTTTTTTTTTTTTTTTAAAAAAACAAGTTAAGACAATTTAGTAAGCTTATACTACTACATGTATTCCTTGTGATAACCAAATCACATTGTACCAGTACAATAGTATCAAGACAGAATTTTCTATTTTGTGTGAAACCCTTGCAAGAAAGCATAAGTGTCTCATCATATGAAAACAATGAGATAAGAAAATCAAGAACATTCACACACGATCATAACCGTTTGATGGGGACCATCACCTTTGAGGTACATCATATAATTCCCACATCTCTTGGAAACACGCTTATAATCATATTTGTTAGGTTCATTTTTTGAAGTAATTGGCATATCCTACGACAAAACGTATTTTACTTTTATTTGGGTAAATCTAAGTAGGTTCAAGATGATGATTACAAGTAGTTACATTGAAGACATGAAGATTACTTAAGAACTGCTCATGAAAAAGTGAATCTACAGGTCCTAATACCTTCTCGATACCTGTCAATCTATCAAGATTTACTAAAGCTCGATACCAACATGATATCTCTTGATCTATCAAGCTTACGAGATTTTTAATATAGCCTGCAACGTTTTAATTCTAAAAGGCTATTTATTTATGAGAATGTATAATCCTTATAGGACTAGGAAAGCCCAAGGTTTGTGTAAACCTAATTAGAATAGGAGAGCTCATTAAAAAGGCCTATTAAACTCATATTTAAATAAGGAGGTGGAGAAAGAAAAACGTAACCCTAGAAAGCTTCATAAGGTTTTCTTTTTGAAACCTTAGCCTCCTCTTACAGAAGAAAGAGATATTGCTACGTTTCTTGTACGCCTCTAGGTTCTGTAACTAAGCAAAGTCTCTAGCACCAACATTGAAGATCGTATTGGTGTTTCTATATGAAGCTATTGCAAATCAACTACAACAATCAAAGGGTTTCTATGAAGTTAGTCACGTATTGAGATCCATGCAAAGGAATTAGTCACAGATTGGAGATTTGTGAAACAAAGGAAAGAAGGCTACTACAAAATCAAGTCCAATTGGCTATTGGACCAAAGATTCAACTATAGGTTAATATTTTGGGATAAGCCAGGGTAATGGTAAGATTCCTCATACTTGTAATTGCTTAATTATTAATTAGTGAATTCTTGGGAGCAGTGTCCTTAAATTCATCCTGTGGGGTTTTTGGATTGCGAGAGGTGTTCCCCATTTGTCAACAAATCACCATATAAATTTAATTTCCACTACATGTAGTCTATTTGGTGATTTGTTGGTGTCTCCACAATTTGCATGTAATTTGACCTAATTAATCAACTTGGATAATTGAATTAATTAACTAGGGTCAATCTATCTTAACCCAACAATATTTAAAAGCATCTTGATTCTTTTTGCTTTTCATGTTCTTTGCATATTTTTCTTTTAAGTATAAAAAGGTATATCATGCATGGGCATATAAAAGAGAGAAAATAAATACCCATTTATGTTAGCCAAACATCTTTTTCTTGCTGTGCAAGTGCTTCACCTTACCAAGTACGGCTTTTATGAATTACACACATATGTTTTATGATTGACGAGTTTTAGTGGTGAGATGGTTATTTATGCCTTTCTCTTAGGATTTTTTAGCCCTTCCCGTCAAAAAGAGTGATAAAGATATGAATGATAAAAGATTACCCAAATCATACAAATCACACAACAAGCCATAAAGCTCACATTGCTTAGTTGTGCATGAAGATGCTCATCTAAGCTATAAACAAAGTTAAGAAACCTTGTTTTATTGGCCATTCAAGGTACACATGTACCAGTATACATAACACACGTTGTTTTTGCTTCTTCTTCTTTTTCTTTTTCTTTTTCTTTTTTTTATTGAAAGCAAAAATAAAAATAAAAAAAAATAAAAAAAAGCATATAGAGAAAAAACACAAGAAACTAGATGCAGGTGCATGAGGAAGAAGGAGGAAGATTACTCTAAAGAGATTACACCAATGTTTTGGCATAAGAATTCAAACCAACGACCATTCAAAGGTTTTGTGAAGAGATCATTCTTTTGATCATCAGTGTTAATGAACTCAAGAGTGAGAATACCATCTTCAACCAATTCATGAATGAAATGAAGTCGGATCTCAATATGTTTAGTTTGAGAGTGTGATGCAGGACAACCAGAAAAAAATTGAAACAACAATAAAATAAAGGAATATGACATAGGAGTCAGCACCTAAGCCTTGCTTGAAGTCAGCTCCAAGCAAGGAAACCACTAGGAGTCAGCACCTAGGATAGACCTGGAGTTAACATCGAACCAAAGAAGGGCCAAACAGCCATTTTTTTTTATTCATCAAAATATCAACTATCTCTCAAGGAGTACAATAGGTTGCTTATAAAGGATTGCTAACCCTAGTTCTAATTGGCTAGGAAACCCTAATTGCCTTATTACAAAAACAACCTTGCTTCTAAATTAAAATACTAATAACGCAATAAACTAATAGGACCTAAAACATAAAAATACAATTGACTTGCAAACATAAATAATACTAAATACTAATCTTCTTGCGTCTCCCGCATTATTCTCCTCTAGTTGGAGAAAACTCGACCTCGAGTTCTAAAGTCGTGAAAGATTAGGATGCTGACAAGTAACATTTGCTTCAAGTCTGGAATCACCCTAGGGAGCATAGAGAAAAGAAAAAATTTGAATTCCACCATGTCAAACTCTTCTGGAATACAAAAATCAATGTGTGGAATCAACATAATCTTATCTTGAACCATTGGAAGCACTATGTTATCCATTTTCTCCACTTTAGCAAACTAATTGTCTTCATGCAACATGGAAGGCTGATCAAAAGTAGGTTCATTAGCTTCCAATATCACATCATATGCACCTTCTAACATAATACTCTCTTTAGACACCACCTCTTCACCTTGCTGCTCTTCAATAGATTCATTTCCTTGCACGCATGTTAAAGCAACACTTGTCAAGGCATGTACGTCTGTGTCAACATTAAGCTTTAGTGTTGCTAGAGGATTCTCCATGACCAAGATATCATCATCAATTTTGTCTTCTATTAGGGTTGCAATAAGTTTATTGTAATAAAGTATCCTTGGTTTCCCAATTGAATTGGTTTGAGTCTTCTTTTGCTTCATTTGAGCAATCCTGTCTTGAACATCTTTGTTGAGCTTTACAAATAATTCCTTTAATTCCTTGCTAGATAATTCCTCTATAGATTATTCAAAAGTGCGCTAAAGACATGAAATGGGATAAGGATGAGGATTCATCATATTTGCTTCAACTTGAAAAGTACCACACTAAGATACTTATAGCTCGATAGTATGGTGACAAATACTCATCACAAAGCTTTTCTTTCATATCTATTCGGACATATGTGATTCCTGTTAGGAACATATGTCAATATTTATGTAGTTGGCTAATCTTTTGACAAAACGCACTTTACTTGTGATTGGATAGATCTAAGATGTGTTGAAATACTTCGGGAAATTATGTTTCAAGATCAAGTGTGGAAGCATTCAAGTCTGTCCAAGAAAACAAGCTGAAAGTGCAAAATCATTAAAGCTCGAAAGCTAGCTCGACAGCTACATCTATCGAGCTTCAATAAGCTGTTCCAGCCCGTAATCTCAACACCTGCTCGACAACTTCTCGACAGCTTCTATCTGTCGAGATTTATAAAATCAGAATTTCTAATCTGATTTCTTGGGATCCGTGAATGTGTTTTTGGGCCTTCTCTTCTCCTAACCCTAGACATATAAAAAGATTGTTTTAAGGGCCGTTAATAGAGATACAAGTTGCACAAGTATTGAGCAAACTCTGTTCAAGCAATTTGTAATCGGAGACAAAGTTCTGCCCTTGTTCATCTCTTCTGAAGAAGTTGCTGTGTATGTGCACCTTTGGGTTTTGTGACCAAGCATCTTCTTGATATTCATCGTGTAGGATGAATTGAAGAACTTTGCAGCCAACCTCTCTTTCTAGTTGGTGATTGAAGTCGCGTACTAGGATCCGCGCAAATTGGTTAGTCATGTACTTGGGAGCCGTGCATAAAAAGGGGAAACTGTCACTACAGAACAAGTCTAATTGGGTATTGAGGTAAGGGTTTAACTGTAGGTTAGTAAGGTACTTGGGATTCCTTTACTTGTAACCGCTTATTGTGATAATAGTGGAGTTTCGGGAGTGGTGACCTGAAAATCACCCGGTAGGGTTTTTGCCATTAGGTTTTCCCCATTCGTAAACAAATCATCGTGTTATTTATTTTTCGCTGCATATTTAGTTTATTGGTGATTAGTTTGTGCTGCCACGCAATTGCATGTTAATTAATTTGATTAATCAACTTGGTTAAATTAATTGGTTAATTAATCATAAAGGCTCAATTCATTTGTGGCCTATCAAGTAGTATTAGAGTAAGCACACTCTTATTAGGATAATCTTTGCTGTGTTTGATCCATTGACCCCTGTTTGTCATGGATAGAGGATAGTCATTAATCATAACTCTTTTATTTGATGGAACTAACTATGCATACTGGAAAGTACGCATGAGAACTTTCTTGCAGTCTTTAGATGAGAATGTATGGCAAACTGTAGAGATTGGCTAGACTTAGCCAAAGGAAGCGCCGACCGATTGGGATGATGCAAAGATCAAGGCAGCAAACTTCAACAATAGGGCATTGAATGCGTTGTTCAATGCAGTCACCAATGAGGAGTTTAAGAAGATATCCTCAACTAAAACTGCTAAAGAGGCTTGGACCATCCTCCAGACAACCTATGAGAGAACCAAGGCTGTCAAAGACTCAAAACTTCAGAGGCTCACTACAAGCTTTGAAGAGATTAAGATGGATGAGGATGAGTCGTTTGATGAGTTCTATGCCAAGCTGAAGGACATAGTGAACTCTACTTTCAATCTTGAGGAAACCATTTCTAAACCCAAGATTGTGAGAAAAGTACTCAGATCTCTACCCGAGAGATTCCATGCCAAGATTACGGCGATTGAGGAATCAAAAGATATTGACAAGATTCCTTTGACTGAGTTGGTTGAAAACTTGCAGACCTATGAGCTTGGGTTGACCAGAATTGGCAAGACGGGTAAAGGAAAGAGCATGGCATTGAAGGCCAAGAGCAGTGAGACAAATGAGTCTTCGGATGATGAAGTCCTATATCACAAGGCAGTTCAAGAAATTTATGAAGAATGCCAATGGAAAAGGCTTTGAAAATGACTGCAGGCAATCCAGTTCTTCTCAGTTTAATAGCCAAGATAAAGGGAAGAAAGAAGGTGGTCAGTACATTGTTCTCGTAGGACCTAAGTGTTTTGGGTGTCACAGCTTCGGTCATATGAAACAAGAGTTCCCCACATATCTCAAGAGCATTGGGAAGAGCAAGGCACTTGCTACTACCTTAAGTGACACTGAGCCTAAAGACGATTCCGATAGTGAAGATGACAGAATCTTAAATGCCTTCACTACCACAGTCAATCCTACTGAAGGGATTGGTGATGAAGTGGAAGAAGAAGAAGAATTGGTGGACACCAAGTGTGAGAAAATGGATGATCAAGATGATATTCATTTAGCCTATGAGAAACTATACAAGCTGTCTGAGAAACACGAGAAACTCTAAAGGCTGACCACCAAGAAGCTCAGCGATGTGGAACTTGATCGTGAAGAGTTATCCACAAAGTTTTATGAGGCAAATCAGACTATTGGAGCGTTGAGGTTCGAGAATAATTTCTTGGCTGGGAAGACCAAGAAGCTTAAGGCGGAACTATTTCAAGGTAGAGCTCAATTGGAGAGGACTTCAAGTGCAAAGCTTGATGAGATGCTCAACATTCAGAAATCTGCTTCAGATCGAATAGGTTTAGGGTATGGTCTTTCTTCCTCTAATACTACTTCTACTAGTTCTACTGTTTTTGTTCCTCCTGCTAATAATATTGAAATTGAAAACATTGATGCTAAAACTAAATTAGCTAGTGAGAACTTAAACAAGGGTAAATCTATCTTAGGATCACCCCCTAAGTAAGATAAGAAAGATGTTAAAAACCCTAGGGCTAAGAAGGCTATCTCTCAAAAGCCTAAATAGAAGAAGCAGCATCTTTGTCATTATTATGGTGTTGCCCGTCATACTCGACCAAATTGCTATAAGTGGTTAGCCACTCAACAAAGCAACAGCATGATAGCATCTGGAAGCCAAAATCAACTTCAATCCTCTCTTGCTCCTCTTGGAGGTCTTCTAAAAGCCCTCATGTTCCTTTCAAACTTGAACAGGTTTAATTCTTCCCCTTCGCCATCGGTTCAAGGATTCAATCAAAGGAAATGTTCTTCCAAGGTGTGGAAGAAAAAGGACTCTAAGTGATTATATCACTTTCTTCTATTTTCTTGTTTTTATTTGTTGCATTACTTATGTGTTTTGCTTTTATTTTGAGTCAATCTAGTTTTTTGCTTTGCTTTGATAACATGTTTTTGTTTGTTTGTTTGTTTTTTTTTTTTTTTTTTTTTTTTTTTTTTTTTTTTTTGATATAAACATAAAAAATAAAAAATAAAATAAAAACTTAAAAAATCAGAAAAATACAAAAACAGTGTGTTTTGTGTACATTGGTACTTGTGTACCTTGGATGGCCATTAAAACAAAGTTTTCTAAACTTTGTATCATTTGTAGCTTATATGAGCATTTCTATGCACAAGTAAGCAAGTGAGTTTTATGGCTCTTGTTTGTGATGAATAAGATTAAGTTATCTCTTAGACTTAACACTCATATCACTCTTCTTGACGGGTAGGACTATAAAATCCTAAGAGAAAGGCATAAATAACCATCTCACCACTGTTGCCCGCCAATCATGAATGACATTTGTGTGCTTCAGCAAAGTAAAATTGGAATGTCAAATATCAATAGGTATTTCTTTTCTCTCTCTTATATTTCCATTATTGATATGCTTAAAAAGAAAATATGCAAATAAAATAAAAAGCAAAAAGATTAAAAATAATTTAAAAATGATTGCAAGCGTGTATTCTAGGAGATGTGGGAGTTATAGGATGTACCTCAAAGGTAATAGTCCCCATCAAACAGTTATGATTGTGTGTGAGTTAAAGTGATTTTCTCATATCTCAAATCATCATAACATGTGTACACTTATGCAATCTTGCGATGTTTTTCACACACAACACGCAATATTCTTTGCTACTCTTAATGTATGTGTAGGTACAACGTGATTTGGTCATCACTAGGTTTACATGTACTTATGTATGCTCACTAAATTGTCTTGACTTATTTTTGAAAAATAAAATTGGTTAGACATGTTTAGTGTGTGCGTGTGTTTTTGGGGATCCATGTGCTTAAAATTTTCATTGAGAGATGATTTTGAGAGCCTATTATGTTAATTGGATCATTGTTGAGGTGCATGTTGGATTGCATTCATGTCTGTGTTTTTCTCTTCTGGAAAAACTGTTTTTAACAGCTGGCTCAACACCTCCTCGACACCTCCTCAATACCTAACTATCTGTCGAGCTTCTCAAGCTTTTTTCTTATCGCAATCTCGACACATCCTCGACACCTGGTGGATCGATCGAGAAATCTTCTACCTCTTCAATAGCTTCTCGATACCTGGTCGATCGATCAAGCTTCTATTCTTTATTTTGGTGTTTATTCCTCGATACCTCCTCGACACCTGTATCTATCGAAGACCATTTTCCTCGACACCTTTCTCGACAAATGTCTCGACACCTATCGATACCTGTACCTATCTAGATTTACTGAGGATCTATATAAGCCCCTCGTGCGATCCGGTTCTCATTTTCCTCGATCTCTTTTGATCTGTCTGCACCTGTTCCCTTCCCAAACTCACTTTTCTCACTCCAAACCTTCAACCCACGTGATTTTAAGCCTTTCCTTGCTTCAAATCACTTGGTATGATCTCTCATCTTTTCATATTTCATGCATTTCATGTTTTTGAATCTTAGGTTTTGGGGTTTTTTGAAACATTTTGGGGTTTTTCAAAATTGATGAGTTATTTGTGAAATTTTGGGATGGGTTTTCACTTAAATGAGTTCAAAATCTCATGCATTGCATCACATTTGCATTATAATTGTATTTTCAAGCATTTAGATGTGTGTAATATGTTTGTGTGCTGGTAGGATTGGTTTGGGCTGAGCCCATGATGAAATTTGTTTTGCATGTCACATGTTCATGCATTCCTCATGCATACGTACTCTATATGCAATATACTTGTTATATTTGAATTGCTTTGGGACTTTTCTGATTGTCTCCTTCTCTCTCTCTCTCTTTCTGTTTGCGTTAGTCGTGTCTATGGCACCTAAGCGTAAATCTACTCCGGCTCAGAACCCTCTTCATTCCGGAGCTTCTTCATCTTCTGATTCTGCTCCTTTTACTCTTCAGTTTCGTGATGATAGTGCCCACAAGGCATTCTTGGAGAACTTTTCTAGACAAGGTGTTCATTCGGAACGCCAAGTCATTTTGGCGGACTTCGCCGATACTGACCTTCCTGATGTCATTCACAGTAAGGAATGGGAGTCACTGTGTGGCATCCTGGTCACTTGTCCTCTCGTGCTTATACAGGAGTTTTACTCTAACATGCACGGGATTGATCGTTCAGTATCTCTCTTTTTCACTTGCGCTCGAGGTATGCACATTCTTGTCACACCGCAGCTTGTTGCGCATATGCTTCGGGTTCCTAGGGTAGTGTTTCCTGACTATCCTTCTTGTGAGCGTCTATGGACTGTGTCCAAGGATGAGCTCATTTCAACTTTTTGTGAGTGCCCTTTTAAGTGGGGTGAGCATCAATATACATCATGTCGACCTTTTGCTAAAGGTCCTAGATTCTTAAACATGGTGATGACTTTTGTACTCTATCCTCTCTCTCACTACAACTCCATCACAAAGTCTCGTGCTCGATTTTTGTTATCCCTCCTTGAGCATCTTACCATAGATTTTCCTTCTCATTTCATTCTATCTATTATAGATGTTCATTTAGATGCGACAACCTGTGATAAGCTCATCTTTCCTTTTGCTATCACGAGGATTCTACGCCATTTTTCTGTTCCTTTTCCTACGTCCGACCATTTCACTTTCATGTGTGCCATAAATGCCGCTACCGTAAAACGTAGTGATGCACAGTTTAGGTAGCGACAGTTGGATTTCACTCCTCCCTCCCGATCTGCTCTATCTTAATCTGCTCCATCTTCATCCGTTCCCTCTTCCTCCATGAGTGATGTGTCACTAGGAGACATCATGGCGTAGCTACAGCGTATGGATGCTCGCCTTGATACACTCTCCACTGAGTTGTATCAGGTGAATGTTCGTGTTGGCCGTATTGCTAGACAGCAGGCGATCATGGGTGGTTTTGCTCTTGAGGCTACTCCTTCACCACCTCCTCCAGCGGCTTCTGACTCTGAGGATGATGATGATGGTGATGACGATGATGCTTCTGATGATGATGATGATGGAGATGCCAGCTCTATCGATGAGATGTCTACTTGACACTCTTGTCCTTTGTCACTCATGAAAAAAATGGGGAGTAGTTTTGGATATGAGAGTAATCATACTTAGGGGGAGAGTTAGTAGTATAGGACATTTTTTATAGGGGGAGTGTTGTTATTTGTTTTGAGGGATGTAGTAAGGATATGATGTATCTTTTCTTTTCTTTCTTTTTAGATACATTGTTCATGTACATTGGGTCTTGTGACTATTTACTGACATATATTGCACTTAGTTCTTTCTATATGTGGATGTATGTTTCTTTCACCTACCTCTACATGTGTTGTTTCTTTTCTCTCTTCATACACATGATTTTTTATTTATATGCAATCTATTATTTCTGTTTCACACTGAGATGCCTTAATGAGTTTTGTTTAAAGTGTTTTAGAAATACAGGTTGTCAAAGTCTACTTGCCATAAACTCTCTTCTTGCAAAGTTTTTCAAGAGTTTGTGTTAGGATAGATTTTATTGTAGTTAACAAGTATGAGTTGAGTGATTTATGACTTCCCTCATATGTTCATTTGTTTGTTATGGTTTTGTCACGGATTGCCCAAGGGAGAGATTGTTAGGACATATGTGATTCATGTTAGGAACGTATATCAATATTTATGTAGTTGGCTAATCCTTTGACAAAACGTACTTTACTTGTAATTAGGTAGATCTAAGATGTGTTGAAATACTTCGAGAAACTATGTTTCAAGATCAAGTGTGGAAGCCTTCAAGTCTATCCAAAAAAACAAGCTGAAAGTGCAAAATCATTAAAACTCGACAGCTGACTCGACAGCTGCATCTATTGAGCTTCAGTAAGCTGTTCCAGCCTATAATCTCAACACCTGCTCAACAGCTTCTCAACAGCTTCTATCTATCGAGGTTTATAAAATCAGAATTTCTAATCTGATTTCTTGGGATCCGTGAATGTGTCTTTGGGCCTTCTTTTCTCCTAACCCTAGACATATAAAAGGATTGTTTTAAGGGCCGTCAACTGCAATACAAGTTGCACAAGCATTGACCAAACTCTGTTCAAACAATTTGTAACCGAAGATAAAGTTCTGTCCTTGTTCATCTCTTCTGAAGAAGATGTTGTGTATGTGCACCTTTGGGTTTTGTGACCAAGCATCTTCTTGATATTCATCGTGTAGGATGAACTGAAGAACTTTGCAGCCAACTTTTCTTTCTAGTTGGTGATTGAAGTCGTGTACTGGGATCCGCGCAAATTGGTTAGTCACATACTTGGGAGCCATGCATAAAAAGGGAAAATTATCACTACAGAACAAGTCCAATTGGGTATTGGGGTAAGGGTTCAACTATAGGTTGGTAAGGTACTTGGGATTCCTTTACTTGTAACCGCTTGTTATGATAATAGTAGAGTTTCGGGAGTGGTGACCTGAAAATCACCTGGTTGGGTTTTTGCCATTAGGTTTTTCCCATTCGTAAACAAATCACCATGTTATTTATTTTCCGCTGCATATTTAGTTTATTGGTGATTTGTTTGTGTTGTCACGCAATTGAATGTTAATTAACTTAATTAATCAACTTGGTTAAATTAATTGGTTAATTAATCACAAAGTGTCAATTCGTTTGTGGCCTATCAATATCTTCCCACACACCAATGGCAGGTTCATACTTCATATAGCGGAAATATTCAAGATTCTCCCAAAACCTTTATGCTTTACCTCTTAACTTCAACTTGGCATACCTAATCTTTTTGTTATCTCCAAAATTTGCTTGCTCAAACAATTGCTCCATCCCATTCATCCAGTTGACAAAATCTCGTGGATAAGTTTCACAACCATTAAAATAAGATGCTTCTAATATTACCATGATTCTCTAAAAATAGTGCTTCAACAAATAGTTGGAAGTTGGAACAAGAACCTGGGTTGCTGTGATGTTCTCTGGACAGATTTTTGGAATAGGCTTTTAAGTCTATTCTCTCAAATAGTTGTTGGGACTAGGCTGGTTGACAGGTTTGGATTTCATGGGTCAGGTCTTTTTTTTTTTTTTTTTTTTTTAAGAAAACTGGTGTTGTAAAATGTGGGCTTTAGGCTTGTTAACAAATGGGTCGGGCAAGGGCTTGAGTGACTGTGTACAAGGAGTTTGTTGTTTTGACTAGGAAGTTTAATGGGTTTCGATTTGGAAATGGTCTGGGTTATAAAAGGTGGGTCGGGCCAGCTTGATGTTTTGTTTTCATTTTTTTTTTTTTTTATTATAAAGAATGGGTTTAGACAAGGCTAGTGGGTTACCTTATGAGATCGGATCGATGGAAACTAATGAGATTACGGTGGCATGACAATAGGCAAATCTGAAATCATGGCAGCGCAGAACAGAGGTGATGATGAGGATCAATCGAAGCGACGACTCACAGCGGCAGTGGTGGTGGCATGCGTTGCAATTGTCGTGAAAGGATTCGACCAAATCTGACTATAGGCATTTGTTGGTGGTGGTGTGGTGCGATGGTAGCGATGGGCTCATATCTCTCTTCTCTTTTTGTGATTGCAAGGGATTTGGAGACTTAATTGTGGGTTCTGGACTAGAGGTTTCTGGTTGACTTCAAAATTTGGGTTTTTTTTTTTTTTTTTTTTTTTTAATGGGAAACACAACTGTATGACAACTTTCTTGCACCAAGTAGAAAAAATGACAAAGCCAACCCTTTGGTGGAGAAAAACACGATGGTGAGGGTTTTTTTTTTTTTTTTTGGTGATATTTTCTAGCTCTTTCTTGCGGTGATGTTTCAATAGATCAATGTTTGCTCTGATACCAAAATTGAAACAGGACAACTAGAACAAAACTGAAACAACAATTAAATAAAGGGATATGACCTAGGAGTCAACACTTAGGGTAGACCTTGAGTTAGCACCAGACCAAAAAAAGACCAAACAGCCATTTTTTTCATTCATCAAAATATCAACTATCTCTCAATGAGTACAATTGGCTGCTTATAAAGGATTGCTAAATCCTAGTTCTAATTGGCTAGGAAACCCTAATTTCCTTATTACAAAAATAACCTTGCTTCTAAATTAAAATACTAATAGCCCAATAAACTAATAGGACCTAAAACATAAAAATACAATTGACTTGCAAACATAAATAATACTAAATAATAATCTTCTTGCGTCTCCTGCATCAGAGTGTTGATTACTTTAAGGGCAATATGCATCATGAAACATACTTCATGTTTATTAGCCAAATCATATGGTAAGGTTCTTTGTTTGTAACCTCTACTAGACAACTTTAACCAAGCTGTTGTCTTTCTTTTACCGACAACCCTACATATGCCCCTTTTGAGATAGTCTAGTCTTCTTTGAAGTATGCATTTTTCAAGAATCAACTATTTTGTTACCTGAACTGATTCTAGCAAATCATCCATATACATATATTTTACAACCAACAAAAACATCAATTTCAAATAAGTGTCAAACTTACATATCCTGAGAAACTGAAGAACAACAATGTTAGTATCACAAGAGAAACTAGTAGATAAAAAATTTGTTCATGTAATTTGTATCAACGAATTACACAGCATAGATTAAAACCAAATTAGAGTGTTCCTACTCTGATACCACTTGTTGAGTTAAAATAGATTGACCCCGATTATTTAATTTAATTACTCAAACTGATTAATTAGGTCAAATTACATGCAAATTATGGTGGCACCAACACTTCACCAAATAAACTAAATGTAGCGGAAATTAAATTGACATGGTGATTTGTTGAAGAATGGAGAAAACCTCTCACAAGGCACAAACCCTACTTAGGTAAATTTCAAGTCGCCACTCCCAAGAATCCACTAATCAATAATCAAGTATGAGGAATCTTACCACTACCCTATCATGTCCCAAAATATCAACCTACAGTTAAACCTTCGCTTCAATACCTAATTTAACTTGCTCTTGTAGTAGACTTCTTCGCTTTGCACAAATCTCCAATCTGTGACTAACTCTTTGCACAGATCCTAGTACATAACTAACTTCAACAACTTCATTGATTATTGTTAGCTGCAAAGTTCTTCACTTCATAAACAATAAAGATTAGGAAGCACTTGGTTACAAAACTCTAAGGCGTACAAACACAGTAGCTTCTCACAGAGTATATGAGTTTTAGGTCTCTGTTCCGTACTTGATGACTTTTAAAAAAAGCCTTATATATGACTAAGTTTGTAGAGAGAGAAACCCTAATCATTCAAGTCATCATTGGCTAAATTTCAGATCTAAGAATTCTAAAATCAGAATTCTTAAAACCCTAAGGCATACAAACACAGTAGCTTCTCACAGAGTATATGAGTTCTAGGTCTCTATTCCATACTTGATGACTTTTAAAATAAGCCTTATATATGACTAGGTTTGTAGAGAGAGAAACCCTAATTATTCAAGTCATCATTGGCTAAATTTCAAATCTAAGAATTCTGAAATTGTAATTCTTGATAGATCGAACTTCTGTCGAGCTTGTGTTGAGCTTCTTCATTAATCCTTGATAGCAACTACTGTCAAGCTTATGTCGAGCTTTAATGAAACATTTTTTCTTCACTTGTTTCTTGTATCAAACTTCATATCTTTAATGATATTATTTGATATGTTTGAACAACATACTTCTTGATACATTAAACCCAACTTAGATCTACCTAATTATAAGTAAAGTGCGTTTTTTCAAAGGATTAACCAATTACATGGAAAATATTACTCTAACAAGGACCTCTAACGTTCTCAAGCCACTATGTGGGCAGAGTTCCATTCCTTGCACCAGAGGACATCCACTCCTCAGACCCCATAAGAAGGCCAACCACCACAAGGAGAGACCAAAATGTCAACCCTTGTTCCACCTCAAAACCAAGGTCCACTTCCCAAACAAGAGCAGAGAGCACCACCACAGCCCAATGTGCCTCAAGCATCTCTTTACCTAACTAGGAAGGATGTTGCAACTATCCGAGGGTACAATTCTGATCTTAGATTTGATGAGTTTGATATTTTCTTTTAAGGGTTGAAGACAAGAAAAGAGTAGGGGCAATCAAAGCCAATACCTTGGGTAGTTTAACAAACGAGCTAGAGAGGCTACCCTCTTATATGAAAGTCGGTCTAATTTCGGTCCGGAACTGAATCAATAATTATTCATGCTAAGAAAATGGGGTGGGTAAGCCTACCGCCACCTTAAGCCAAGGGCTATAAATAGCCAGGCTTAGTTGATAAATCTCATGCCAAAGGTTATGCTTATCCATGGCCGGACTCTCTTCTCGGCCAGCTTTTAATATGAGATCTCCCTATGCTAAGGAGATGGCTAGAAAGCCTTATCCCGTTAACTATACCCTCCCATTTTTCCAAAATATGATGGTATGATTGGGAATTCCAAAGAGCATATTAGGAGGTATGTAGATGCCTAACTACTCATTCTCATGACAAAGAGTTAAGACTTAGGGAGTTTTTTAAGTCCCTAGAAGGTTGAGATTTTACTTGATATACCAGCCTTTTACCAGGGTCATTTCTTAGTTGGAATGATACGGCTACTCAGTTTATGAAAAAGTTCTCTACTTTGGAGGAAATTCTCACTTTACCAGATCTGCAGCAAGAAAGGTAGAGAGTCTCCGAAAGGTTACTGGACTACATTCGTTGGTTCAGAAACCTCTCATTGATATGCTATGATCCTGTGGAGGAAGAAAGATTGGTGGATATTTGTATTGCTGGTATGTCGTTTGAATACTACCCTTATTTGGATAACTTGCAAACCCGTAGCTTCACAAGACTAGCCAAGGCTGCAAGAAGAACCAGTATGTCAGTGAAGAAACCTTCCAAGAGCTCAACTTCACAAACCATAGTTGCTCCTAAACAATCTTGGAAGCAGGAGAGCAAAAAGATAGAGGCAGTTGTGGTAAAAGAGACAAAGAAGGCTACCAAAGGTAGGAAAAGGGAGAGAAGCGGTATTCCTCCTTTTTCTATCTCAACAAAAGAGCTATATAACATCCTAGATGCCTGGGTGAAGGATGGTGTGGTGGTCTTGCTTGAATGCAAATGTAAGTCAACAAAGGAGGAAAAGCGAGGTGCACTTTACTGTAGGTATCATAGAATGAGTGACCACCACACCATGAATTGCTACGCTCTATGAAATATATTCCATAAGAAGGTGGCTAAGGGTGATTTAGTCATCAAAAATGGAAAGTATGTAGACCAAAGGATGCACATACCTGAGATAGCTATGACATCTTTCATAGGCTATGAAGACCTTATGGAAGATGAAGCTGTGAATGAAGTGTATTGTAGATAGCTTATCAAGAAACCAAGAAGTTGGTGACTTTCTCCTCAAAGGACTTCACCAACTGAGCTATTGATGGCGACAGACCCTTATAGTTACCAGCTTCCTAGGAGCCTACCAAATCAAAAAGGCCTTAGTGGATACTAGTGCTTCAACCAACATTTTGCCCCTCCCAATGTTGGATGAGGTCAAATTTTTTTTTAAGTCCCACATGCCCCCACCTAACACTCTAACCCCCACCACTCATCTCACACACCATCACTTATCCTCTTGGCCAGCCATCTCACTTCTCTTCTCTTTTGTTCTTTTTCATTTTTTTTTCTCTCAAACACTCTTTTCACTCCCTCACACTCTCCCACTGATGCCACTTCATATTACCATTTCCACCATCATTTTTCCGGCAAGATCACTAGAAAATCTTTAAGAATCTCTAAGCACCTTCACATCTTTTTTGAGGTAAAAATTTCTAATCTTTTTGGTGGGTTTTACACTTTTGCTTGAGATTATTTTTTTTATCTAAGCTTTAATAATGATACCCATGTGATTTATGAGCATTGGAAGTGAAATTTATGTGTTTATATGTATGGGTTTTGTATTGGTGGAATTATTTGATGAGTGGGTTTATGGTTTGTGCTAATGATGACTACCTAATATTTATTTATGATGGCAATTTAGGGGTTTTGAGTTATAACATGTGATGGTTGTAAATCTAATTTTTCCATTGCTATTGGGTTTATTTGGAGTTAGTTGAAGTTCTAAATTTCTTGTCTTGGAGGATATTTTGATTTTGCTTTTATGGGTCTCTTGATGATGTAGTGTAAATCTTATGGAAGCTAGTCATAATGTTGGAGATAATATTGAATGGGTTACTTTATAAATTGGAGTTTGTGCTTTGTGAATTAATTTGTTGAGAAACTTTGGAAGTGGAATATATTATTATTGATATGGTTAAATACTAGGCTTGCCTAATTAAGTGCTTATTTGGCAATTCCTAAATTGTAACTAGATACAATTTCAAGTTTTATGCTTATTGTGATAGGTTTGCTTGATATTGTTTAGGTTCTAGTTAATCTCCTTTGGAGTTTGGAGAATTAGGCTTTTGCGGTTGCAAGGTAAGTAGTTTTTTAATGGGATTTTGGAAAATAACCTGTAGGGACTCAAATTGTCTTGGACCCTTAACAATAAAATTTGTAGAGAAATGGGTCTAAGGATTTGGCGTCACCGAAGTAAGCAATGACTGGTATAAAGTTTATAATAAAAATTGATGACATGAGATCCATTGGATTCTGAGTGTCGGAATTTGGCTAAGTGTTTATGAGGCATTTTTGTCCTCGGCCAAGGCCGAGGGGCTATTATTATTTTCTCCTCTTCTTTTTCCCCCTTCCTATGTTGGGAAGTCTCTTGGTTATATAGTGTTTTTCCTTTTTTTAGTTTTCACCGTCCATTTGTCAATTATCGGAGCCTCTATGTATAGGGGATTATCCCATCATCTGTATTTGCAGGCTTTATGTTATTTCCCAGCCGCCTTTGCAGGCTTTATAATAGTTGAAGTGACTGATGCTTTAGGGTTTTCAGGTCACCTCACCATTAAAGCGGTCAGAATGTTGGTGAGATATATTCAACGAATGAAGGATATTTTCCCTTTAGTGAAGTCGGTGTGCCGAGGACAGGTCGTCCTCGGCGAGGCCTTTGGATGACCTGGGCTCTTTCCCATTGTCCTTGGCCTTTGCATTATCCTCGGCGCGGGCCTTGGGCCGCATGTAGTGGGCCAGCGCGGTTAGTGCAATAGGGCCCCACAATAGCCCCTCAAAATTCTGCTGCACGTCCCCTTGGGCGGAGAGGAGGATTTTGACTTTTCGGCGCATTTTCTCGGCCTGTTGGGTTCTACCTTATCGTTAATGTTATCGCTACTTCAGCTGTTTTTGCAGCTTTCTTTTTGCGCAAAGGGTCGCCCGAGGATGGGTAGGCTTGGACCGTTTATGCTATAATGCTCAATCTCTCATGGTTTTCGTCCCTGATGGGGCTCGTTTATTTAGCGCCTAAAAGGGGGTTGGCTTCGCCTTAGTTTCGGACCCGTGATCCATACAAGAACCCTGGTTCTGTTCAGCGTTTGTATTGTCTCGTAGTGATAGGTTCCCATGTAGTTTTGGGTCCGAGGACCATGCAACGTTTGAGTTTTGTCTAGTGCTTAGTTTCCTCATTTAATCCTCTGAAGTATCTGGTTTCCCCATGAGGCTTGGGTCCGAGGACCATGCAATGCCTTGGTTCTGTCCAGTACCTAGTTTTCCCATTTAATCATCTGAAGTATCTGGTTTTCCCATGAGGCTTGGGTCCGAGGACCATGCAATGCCTTGGTTCTGTCCAGTACCTAGTTTTCTCATTTTACATCTGAAGTATCTGGTTTCCCCATGAGGCTTGGGTCCGAGGACCATGCAATGCCTTGGTTCTGTCCAGTACCTAGTTTTCTCATTTAATCATCTGAAGTATCTGGTTTCCCCATGAGGCTTGGGTCCAAGGACCATGCAATGCCTTGGTTCTATCCAGTACCTAGTTTTCTCATTTTACATCTGAAGTATCTGGTTTCCCCATGAGGCTTGGGTCTGAGGACCATGCAATGCCTTGGTTCTGTCCAGTACCTAGTCTTCTCATTTAATCATTTATTTTATCTATTTATCCGTAGCCGTTTTAATTCTTGCCGCGTTTTACAATAAGCATTAAATAATTACAGTTTTCATGCAGAATAATAATAATAGTAAATGCTGGAGTTGGTAGAGGATAAGACCTTGCCGTGTTTTGCCTCTTCGTTTGATGGGACCCTTCTGTTTACGAAGCGTCTCCTGGGTTGTCCGGGTAACGTGTTCTGACGCTTCGGTGTCTTCTCGTTTAATGAGGCGCCTCCTCATTAATGCTAGCCGTGGATCTGCGAGGATCTAACGGTTGATAGGCCCCTTGGAACTTGGGGCGGAATTATTGCCTCCAAAAATCTCTCCCTGGGATTTATTGTGGATTGGCCTTCATCAATATTCCGCCCTCTATATAAGGCGTTTTCCAGGGTAATCTTCTCCTTCACACTTGACAGACATCCATCTTAAATTTCTCCCAAAAACGTCACCCTAAAAAGGCTATGCCAAACACAGCCGTTTGAGCCCCTTCGAATGAGTTGGCCCTTGGAAAGGGCGATCTTGGAGATGCACAGCCCATATCAGGAGCCGAGGATGGCACTTCGACCCTGGACGCCACATTGGGGTTGGAGTAGGGGAGACCCAGAGGTTCTCCTTCTTTTCAACCTAACTAGAGGAGGAACCCTCCTCGCTGTCTGGAGGAGGATCCAGGAAGAACGTAACCACCTTCCCTTGGGTATGGGTCATTGACCCTCCAAGCCAGCTGCATTGGGGGTGGGAGGGAAATCAGGCGGAACCCAAAAATGGAACCGTCCTGTGCCGCGACCTCTTCCACCTCCTATGTAGCTCTTCTTCCCTCTTTTCTCTTTTTCCTCTTTTTCTTTTGCTCCTCAACGAGCCTTCCTCTTTTCTTTTCCTCTTCTCTTGCTTCTCATCCAGCCTTCTTTTCTATCTTCTGTTCCTCTGCCAACTTTCCTTATTTCTTTTCCTTCTCTCTTCCTTCACTTCTTTTCCACCTTTTGTTCTTCTGCCAGCTTTGCTTTCTACCATTTGTTCTTCATCTCTTCTTTCATTTCTTTTCGATCTTTTGTTCTTCTACCAGCTTTGCTTTCTACCATTTGTTCCTCTGCCGGCTTTGTCAAGCGTCTGCCTTTGTAGTTAGCTTTAGAACAAGCCCCACGGGCTTCACTTGTAAGAGATGTAATTTTTCTTTATATATGAATAAAAGAAGTAGACTTGTTTTGCCTCTTTCTACTTTTCGCATATTTTTGTTCTTGTGATTGTTGACTTCTAAATGATTGTTGTTGTAGTAGATTGTATTGTTTTGGTATATTGTCTCTGAAAAAGTTTCCCTTAACTTCTTTACACCGATCACCGTACTTGCCAGCGCACAAATTCCGCCCCACGGTGGGCGCCAATTGTAGGGACTCAAATTGTCTTGGACCCTTAACAATAAAATTTGGAGAGAAGTGGGTCTAAGGATTTGGTGTCACTGAAGTAAGCAATGACTGGTATAAAGTTTATAATAAAAATTGATGACATGAGATCCATTGGATTCTGAGTGTCGGAATTTGGCTAAATGTTTATGAGGCATTTTTGTCCTCGGCCAAGGCCGAGGGGCTATTATTATTTTCTCCTCTTCTTTTTCCCCCTTCCTATGTTGGGAAGTCTCTTGGTTATATAGTGTTTTTCCTTTTTTTAGTTTTCACCGTCCATTTGTCAATTATCGGAGCCTCTATGTATAGGGGATTATCCCATCATCTGTATTTGCAGGCTTTATGTTATTTCCCAGCCGCCTTTGCAGGCTTTATAATAGTTGAAGTGACTGATGCTTTAGGGTTTTCAGGTCACCTCACCATTAAAGCGGTCAGAATGTTGGTGAGATATATTCAACGAATGAAGGATATTTTCCCTTTAGTGAAGTCGGTGTGCCGAGGACAGGTCGTCCTCGGCGAGGCCTTTGGATGACCTGGGCTCTTTCCCATTGTCCTCGGCCTTTGCATTATCCTCGGCGCGGGCCTTGGGCCGCATGTAGTGGGCCAGCGCGGTTAGTGCAATAGGGCCCCACATAACCATATTGCATAAATGATGTTTTCCATTTTGGGTCAAACACATTTTGGAAAATCATTTATAAAACTATGTTTTCTTAAAAAGTGTTGTGTTGTGACCTTACTATATATGATTACATATGAAAGTGCATCATATTTGGTATTGCATTTGGGGAAATGCATGAATTGTTGACATGGAAAAATGAGCATCTTTTATTTAATCTTTGATAAGGAAATCATGGATTTTATGGTATATTGGAAAATTTAAAAATGTTTATCTTGTCTTGATTGTATGTGGGTGAGGCTGCTGCCCATGGGGCCAAAAGACCACATGCAAAAGAAGTCTTATTTTATATGCTCTCCCTACTACCCATAGGGGGAGAGAAAAACCTTGAGGGTATGGGTGAGGTTGCTATCCATGGGGACCAAGAGACTGCATACTAAAAAGGATAATATCATGCCAATTGTGAATGAGTGGATCTCCTGACCGATCTATGTGGTAGTGTGGTATATTTGTGATAAATTACCTTATGTTAGATTTTATGGCTTTGGAAGTATATTGGTAGTGCTCATAGATTATAGTATATAGTTTCAAGGTGTGTACTTTGAGAAATTTTGTGTTTCATTATTCAATCATTCTTGTCATATTATTATTATTATTGAAAATGAAACTTGCATTTTCCCCACCCCCATTAATTATGCTACTTACTAGGTTCTGTCTCATCCCTTTACTTTACAAAATTTTTTAGAGTAGGCAACGATCATTTAGAGACAACTTTTTGATGGCTAACAGTAGTTAGACTAACTACTAATGGAAGCTGAACTTATGTGATGGAGATATTAGATGATGCACACCTTAGAGTAAGCTAGACTCATTCTTTTGTATATTATAGTAGTTGTGACTTTATTCCCACTAATGGGATAAGTTGATGATATATAATTATTTATTCAGACCTCCATTCTTTTGTAGCCAATGGTCCTTGTAATTATTGCATAAAATTCTGACTTACTTTGGGAGTATATTTAATAGAATTATTATGATAATTCTTGATGTTAGTACTTGATATGATTTATTTGGATTAAACTGTCAAAAAGGAAAAATCTACAGGTACTTTTGAAATGTCTTTCTCATGCTTTGGACCCTTTGGGGTTTGGGATGTGACACTAGATGACCTGGGTATTCCACAAGAGAAGATCATCCCAAAGCAGCTCCAGGTGTCAGGGATAATAGCATCACAACAACACACCTTAGGGCATTCGTCCTTGGATTTAAGGGTAGGGCCTATCAAGGCATGTACTCTTATGCATGTGATGAATGGTGATACTTCATACCATCTCATTTTGGGCTGCCCTTGGCTCAAGGCACACAAAGCTGTAGCATCCACATATCATCAATGTGTGAACGTTGGCTAGAAAGGTAGGCCCATGACCATCGAGGCTAATAGAATGCCTTATAATAGAGTAGAACTTTACCATGCAGAGGCAGCCCTATACCAGGAGTTTGAACCTAAGGACAAGAACATGATCCTCCCTTTCAACGCCATTGTATTAGAAAGGGAGGAGGAAGATGATGGTGAAGTCGTGGAACCTGACAAGCCTCTTAATATAAGAAAGATCACCAAGCCTGATGGCAAGGTGGCCTACGAGTTCTGAAAGTTAGAGGAAAAGGGTTGGGAGAGTGGCAAGCCTAACCCCTTAAACCATACTCAATAGCTAGAAAGGGTGCATGTAGCTGAAGAACCCTTGGGAGAAGCCCCTGTATGTATGAACGACATTGTCAAGAACATTCAAGAAGAACTCTTTGAGGTCAATCTCAACGACGAAGGAGAAGAAAGGATGGTCGAGATAAGCAAAATTCTACCGAAGGAAGAAAAGAGAAGGTTAATAGCTTTGTTGAAGGAATACAAAAGATGTTTTTGCTTGGAAGTATGAAGAAATGCCAGGTTTGGAACCCAAGCTGGTAACACATAAGCTGAATGTCGATCCCAAGGCCAAGCCTGTGAAACAACCAGCCAAGAAGTATCGCTTAGATTTTAAAGAAAAGATCAAGGTCGAAGTGGGCATGCTTTTAAAAGTAGGGTTTATAGAAGAAATCAAATGCCCAAAATGGTTAGCCAATATAGTTCCTGTGAAGAATAAAAGTGGGCAGATAAGGATTTGTATGGACTTCAAAGATCTTAACAAGACTTGCTTTAAAGATGAGTTCCCGCTACCCAAGGATTTGTGTGGTTTTCATGATTTTCATATTTGTTTATAACTCTAACATTCCATTTTTGCCCTTCAAGTATTACCCAAAATTCCTTGTTTGCCATAGAGGTTCTTGTTGGCTTCTTGGCCAAGCTATGGAGCTTCGTCTCCTTCCTACCATTTTTCTTTTTTCTCTTCATCCTTGGCCTCCGCAAAGGTATCTATTATTTAAAACCTTTGATTTTCTTAATTTCTCTATCTTTTTGGTTGCTTTGGTTCAGTAGTAATTCACATACCCAATAGTTTTGTATGTGAAGTTGTGAACTGATGCAATAGAAGTTGTAAGGTTGAATTTAATCAACCATCTTGTTGGCTTTATTCCGTGACCATTTTGCTTGTAATTTAGCACTTAGTAACCCTGTATTTAGGTGGGAAAATTGTAAGGGTAGTGTGTGAGAAGATGTGAAGAAAAGCTCAAATATGTGCAAAGAAGCAAAGCTTCGCGGCTAGGACTCACGAGTGGATCGCGACTGGCAAGCCGCCAAATGAAGACACGTGAGATGCACACAGGGAAGCTGAAGGGTCGCGCCAGCTATCGCACTACATGACAAAAGTCCCAGGCTAGCCAGGTCGTTACGTCGCGACTTGAACTCGCGACTTGGACAAGCCGCGAGACCTAGCCACCAATTTACCCTGTTTGGCAAAAACTGTCTCTTTGTATTCTTTTCTCACCACACTATATATAGACCCTTATACCCACTATATTGAGACCCTTATACCCACTATATTGAGAGGGCTTCTAGAGAGAATTTTGTGAGAGAAACTCTAGAGAAAAACAAGATTGCCTCATCCCCAATCTTCACCTTAGAGACTCTACAAATTCCTCTTCTCTCTTCCTCTCCATTGTTATACCTTTGAGAGGCATTTTACTAAATCCTTATCTCACCACACCCACGTCTGTGAGAAGGTTCATTTGGTGCTGTTAGGAAGCAGTTAGAAAGGAACCAATCTACCTTGGTTGATGCTATGGTCTAGTAGCGGAATCTGGGAAGCTAAAGAAGAAATAGGTTCAGCGTAACCTCGTTGGAGCAAGAAGCTTAGAGGGCTTAGGTACTTAGGTAGATTAGGCTTGGAGGGTCTTCTACTGTTCATGTATCCCAACTATATTCTTTAGTGGATTTTTTGACCGCTTGGAGGGCGGTGGAGAGGTTTTACGCCGAGGGCTTCGGTTTCCTCTTCGATAACACATCGTGTGTTGTCTGTGTATTTGCATCTTTCTTCCTTTATCTTTACCTTATATTTACTGCTGTGGATGTGTTTATATTTGGCTTAGAGTATTTATCAATTCTGATATAAGCTTGTTATCATATTCTGCACATTGATTGTTTGATATAAAGCTTGAATTGGTAATTTTGTAATTGGGGTCTAAACGTTCAAGGGTGTTTCATACCCAAATTGAACTTTTAATTGGTATCAGAGCAGGTACACTTGTTGCGGTTTTAATACCTTAGTGTGATCCCTGACCCCCTTTGAGATGGATAGGTCTCAATCTCTTAATGTACCACTGTTCTTTGATGGTAATAATTATGCATTTTGGAAAGTCCGTATGAGGGCGTTTCTGTGTTCTATTGATGATGCTGTGTGGGATGCAGTTGAGGTAGGATGGACAAGGCCAAAGGCTGCCAAGTCTACTTGGGATAAGGCTGCCCTTGCTGCAGCCAATGCAAATAGCAAGGCATTGAATGCTATTTTCTGCGGTGTCTCTCAAGAAGAATTTCACCGGATTTCACATATCACCATTGCTAAGGAAGCATGGGAAATTCTGGAGACAACTTATGAAGGGACTAAGAAAGTGAAGGACACCAAATTTCAAATGTTGACTACTCGCTTTGAAGAGTTAAAGATGAGTGAGGATGAGTCTTTAGAGTCGTTTTATAGTAAGTTGAACGAAGTGGTTGTTGGCAAATTTAACTTGGGAGAAAAGACAGAGGACTCGAAAATTGTAAGGAAGATACTTCGGTCACTACCAAAGAGTTTCCGTGCCAAAGTTACAGCCATTTAAGAGAGCAAAGACCTTGACGACATTAAGGTTCAAGAGCTGGTTGGTTCTCTATAGACTTATGAGTCGTCCCTGCCTACACAGAAGAAGAGTAAGTCTCTAGCTCTTAAGACAGTTAATGAGAGAATGGTGTCTCATGACTCTTCGGAAGATGATGCAGTAGACAAAGATGTGGCATATCTTGTAAAGAACTTCCGAAAATTCTTGAAGTTCAAAAACAGTGGGAAATTCGATGACAAAGGAAAACTTCAGAGTACCGAAAAAGAGAAGAAAGAGTTCAGAAGAAAAGAGAGTAAAGATTCCCAATCCTCACAAGGAATTACATGTTTTGAATGTAATGGACATAGGCACTTTAAAAAGGAATACCCCAATTATTTGAAGTCTAAAGGAAAGGCCTATGCCACTACTTTAAGTGATTCTGACTCATCAAATTCTGACTCTGAGGACAGTTGTGATGGAAAAGGAAACTACTCCACATTTATGGCTATTGAGCATATTGAGTCCTTGGAGGACCTAAATTAACTTGTACAAGATCTTGGAGAACACAGTGATGATGAATCCGTAGGGATTGTTGAGGAATCAGATGTTGAAGATGATAGAAATACAGTTAATCTTCAAGGGAACTACGCCTTGCTCCTTGAGAAATCAGGTGAGTATGCAAGGGTTGCAAAGGTGGCTGTGAAGAAGATGAAAAGGGCTGAAGAGGACTACAAAATTCTTCTGGCCAGATATAAGGAAGCAAAATGTGAAATTGAAACACTAAAAGGCGAGTTATCGGAGGCTTATACCAAAGTAAGATTTCTTGAGCAAGAGGTGGTGCAAGCACAAGCCAAGATAGAAAGGGTCTCCTCCAAAAAGCTGGAAGATGTTATTTCATCTCACAAACACTTCTCAGATAAGTCCAGGTTGGGATATACCGGAGGGAGTAGCTCATCGACCAAAACTACCAAAGAAGTAAAATTTGTGAAGGCCATAAAGCCAATTGTGGAAGAGCCCATTCCTGAGAATGTTAAGGTTGAGAAGAAGAAGAATGTGGTTGAGCAACGGATGGTGAATAAGCCCCGAAATCAATCTGTGGGCAAGCATGAAGCTAGAGGAAGATCAATCCCGAGATCACAACGAGGTCCTAGAACGAAGTATGTTTGTCACTATTATAGATTGCAAGGGCATACAAGACCTAACTGTCAAAAGCTGAGAGCAGACAACAATGCTAGTGCACCTCGGTCACGAGGAAGAAGAAATGACGTGGGGTCTTGGGGTGGTGAGCAACTTAGAAGTCAAAACCGTGATCCAGGAATGATGGACGTAATGAAGATGATCGGTGCCTTCACAAATTGCCTGGAAAGCTTCACACGAAGGTTTGATAGTCTCAATTCTCATACCCAATCCGTTAAGGATATCACCCCAAACGCACGTGACGTGTGGATGACGAAGGGTACTTATGCAAAAGCATTACAACATGTCCATGCATCAATACTTCCCATGATTGTGAATATGCTTGATTGTGTGCTTCTTGCTAGTATTTAGGTTGTTGTTTCGAATGTGTGTTTGTCTTTGGTTCAAATGTTTTTACATTTTTTATTATGTTTTTGATCATTTTTTTTTTTTTTTTTTTTTGCTTTTGTGTCAAAAATCCAAAAACACATAAAAAGTAGAAATTCCCAAAAGATTGATCAGCTTTGTTGAGTTTTGTCTCAAAACATGTTTTGTCTTGTACCTTTGTACTAATGACTTTGTGCATTTAACAAGCTTAGCTTGTCTCTCATGCACTCATATCATTGTGGAAGAAATTCTGAAATCTATGTGACTATTGTAAATCGATCTTCAACCTTGTCGTGAATGACTAGTGAATGGTTTTGTTGATCTTGAGACATGCATAGACTCATGCCTATATATCTTCCCACTCTTTATTTTTATGTTTAAAAGAGCTCTCTAAATGTAAATCTCCAAATGAAAAGAAATATAGAGCTGCAAAAGCCTGTCGCACATACTAGTATTTGACTAGGAAAAAGGAAAAGCAACAAAAATAAAATGTATGATGTCTAAAAAGCCAAAGACTTACTCATAAATTGAAATATCAAAAATTTCAAGCATCTATCTCTCAATGAGATTTTCTTTGCTCAAAAAGTGCAAATGTTATGTTGAATGTGGAGCCAAATGAAAAGCTTCAAAGAATGTAATCAAGTTCTTGTGGGAGGTCATATATGCATGTTTCTATAATTGAGATAGGTCACATGATCTAGTGCTAGTTATGTATGCCTTGATTGAATTGATCATTGAAGCTTCACATTGGACTAAGGACTATCTCATTTTTGATATCCACACACAACACACAAGTCTATGTTCAATGAATGCAATATTCATTTGTGTGATTGTACTTGATTAAATGTGTTTTCACACGCTCAATCTTTGTTTATCAAACACAAAAAGATTTTTAAGTGTTTTTAGTTGTTTTTGGAAAGTACTTTGTTTTTACAAAAATGTCAAAATTTTCAAAAATAAAAAAAAATAGTGTTGCCCTGTTTTGGCGACTAAGTCGCGGGTTGGCCCAGTCGCAAGTACCAGTCACGAGCCCACTCAAAGATTTTTCGCGGCTCATTGGCGTGTCAATACCCTAGTCGCGAAAAAAACTTAGAAAATTTTTCAAAATTTGTGTTTTTGTATTTTTCGCGACTCAGTATGGCGACTTGTTCGTGGGTGGTAGGTCTAGTCGCAAAGGGCACTCAGAGATTTTCGCGGCTCAACTCGCGACTCTTTCGCGGGTAGATCTTCCAGTCGCGAAAAACACTTAGAAGATTTTTCAAGAATCTTGCTGCATAGTGTTTCGCGGCTTACCTTGGCGACTTAATGGCGATTTGCTCTAGTCGCGAAAAATGCGTGTTTTGCGTTTTAAAGATAGTTTTCAAAATTTTTATTCAGTTTTTCCCTCGAATATCTGTGACTGTTCATTGTCTTCCTCGCTCTCTCACTCAAACACTCCGTGTCTCACTGAAAAAGACTTCATTTTTGCATCATGTCTTCATCAAACTCCAAGCAAAAGGTATGGTTTTTCCTCCCTTTGCTTTATTCTTAAAGTTCTGATGTTCTGTCTCTTATTTTGTAAGTTACATTTGTGTTCTGCAACATATTAGGTTCGAACATGGGTTTGCTCAAAATGTTGGGTCTATCTGTTTGAGTTTTGCTTTTCTCTTGTTTGATGTATTAACTAAGTACCTTGTTAATGTTTCTGATTGCTTGTTATGTTCTGAGCATTGTCTTTGGGCATAGGGGTTTGGGGTTTCGATATGGGTCTCTCTAAATGCGGTCTTTGGTTTTGTTTTTCAGTGTACATGTGTAATATGTGTTTTGCCCTGAGTTATTGTTTTTCATATTTTGGTTGTGCTACTGCATTGGGGTGTTCATGCTCACTTCCTACTCTTCATATCTTGTTTCATTGCCTCTTGGTCTTTTCTGGATACATTTCCCTTTAACTGACTTATTACTGAAACTAATCAATCTGATGTTTGCTTCTGGTGGTATTGTATTTGGTTTGTTTTTGTGTGTCTGTTTTGTTGCAGTTAACTCGTTGTTCATCCAGAGGTAAAGGCATTGTGACTGATGATTCGTCAACCCCAGTTGCTAAACAGACATGATTGTCGTCTAAGTCATCCAGGGACTCTGCCACTGAGAGATTCAGGACTCCTACTGATTCAAAAACCTACACAGACATCTTCAAAGAGTCTTCTCCCATTGTGGAACGAGTCGTCAAGTTTGATACTCTAGGGGAAACTTTCATTCCTAACATTTTTAAGGACAAAGATTGGGCTAACTTGTTTGGAAACTTTGAGGATCCGATCGAAGAACTGGTTAAGGAATTCTACTCCAATGCCAAATTCACAAGTGTTGAGTTGAAATACTGGGTGCGAGGAACAGAATTTTCCCTAAATGCAGACTACATTGCTAAGGTACTTAGCATTTCCAGACCAAGTAATGTCGATCGAACTCCATACGATGACAAAGTGCTTCAGGCACAAGACATCCTCCAAGTTCTTGGGAATGAACATGCAGTGGGAAGCACAGGGTCATCAATAAGCACTACATTGTTTTCGCCCGAACTGACAACCTTAAAGCTGATCATGTTTTTCAATCTCTACCCTCTGTCAAATTCTACCTTCATCAATCTTGGAAGGGCTCAATTTCTATGTGATCTGAATACTGGTGCACCAATTGACATTTGTGCTCATATATTCCAAATCATTGGGAAAACATTGGCTCGTTCAGTAACACAAACAATACTTCCTTTCTGCAGTCTAGTCATGAAGATTGTTCTTCGTGAAGGTGTTAGTCCTTCATCAGATGAGAAATTCTTGTCTCGTCCTCGACCGATATCCCTGTACTCTCTCCAAGCAAGCAAGAGTCACTCCTCCAAGAAACCTAAGAGTGAACCATCCTCTCAGGCATCTCCATCTACTCATGCTACAGCTACTCCTATACAGTCAACTAACACCCCATCTATTCCTCCTGGATTCCAAATTCCCAAGCAAAGTTTCTTCATTGAAAATGTATTTCAGCAGATTTCTGATTTGGAACGGCTTCTCAACTCCTTTCACAGTCAAACTCAAATGCGTCTCGGAGCCATTGAGTTACAATTAGATAACATCCAACAGAAGCTGGAAGAAAGCCTTTAGCTATTCGTGCCAAAAAGGGGGAGAGCAGCTTAAGGGGGAGAGAAAGCTTATACATGAAAAGAAGGGTGCATACTGAAAGGGGGAGTGTTTTTATTATAGTTGATACTCATACTTAGCCTTTACCCTTGTTAGTATAGTCTTATACTTTTGGAAAACTTGTTAGTATAGTCTTATACTTTCGGAAAACTTGTGGTACTTTTGGAAAATTTGTGGGCTCTCTGGTACAATTATTTATTTTTGTAGTTATTAAATATATAATATGATGCTATTCAGTTATTCAGCAATGGTTTATTTGTTTTTGTACCCATGTTGCTTTTGTAAGCTTTAAGGGTTTGTTTTCATGCTCTTTTGCACATATGTAGGCATTTGTGGTTTGTACCATGCTTTATGCAGCCTTTGTGCTTTGTTAAATCAGTACTTATATCGTAATGCTATGCATTCCTTTTTAAAGTACTGTCACTCTTGTGCCCGTGTAGGATTTTTCCTAGATGCACATACTTCATGTACTGTGCATTGGTTGAGTGTTGGTCATTCAAGTAAATTGCCTTGTGTTTGTCAACTTGAATGTTCGGATGTTCATTCCAAGTGTGAATGAGCATTGTGATCACTTGGTTATAGTGATTGCGTGTTTTGATCTTGCCATGAATCATTGCTTTAATGCTTAAGTTCATTTTTGCTTGATCTTGCTACTTTTGCTTCATATGCATATCAAGTTTTCTGCATACAATGATATTGCTATGTTATTGTATTTCAGGAGTTACTTATTCATATGTTCAAGAGCTTTACAGAATCTAGAGTTAGGTATGAGTGAGTCTTGTTCAACTGTTCCTAACTCACGCTTTAAGTCTAGAGTTTGTTTTAGGGTTTTTTCATGGAATAGCCAAATGAGGAGATTTTAAGGTTGAATTTAATCAACCATCTTGTTGGTTTTATTCCATGACCATTTTGCTTGTAATTTAGCACTTAGTAACCCTGTATTTAGGTGGGAAAATTGTAAAGGTAGTGTGTGAGAAGATGTAAAGAAAAGCTCAAATATGTGCAAAGAAGCAGAGCTTCGCGGCTAGGACTCACGAGTGGATCGCGACTGGCAAGCCGCCAAATGAAGGCACGTGAGATGCACACAGGGAAGTTGAAGGGTCGCGCCAGCTGTCGCACTACAGGACAAAAGTCCCAGGCTGGCCAGGCCGTTACGTCGCAACTTAAACTCGCGACTTGGACAAGCCGCGAGACCAAGCCGTCAATTTACCCTGTTTAGCAAAAACCGTCTCTTCGTATTCTTTTCTCACCACACTATATATAGACCATTATACCCACTATATTGAGAGAGCTTCTAGAGAGAATTTTATGAGAGAAACTTTAGAGAAAAACAAGATTGCCTCATCCCCAATCTTCACCTTAGAGACTCTACAAATTCCTCTTCTCTCTTCCTCTCCATTGTTATACCTTTGAAAGGCATTTTACCAAATCTTTATCTCACCACACCCATGTCTATGAGAATGTTCATTTGGTGCTGTTGGGAAGCAGTTAGGAAGCAACCAATCTACATTGGTTGATGCTATGGTCTAGTAGCGAAATCCGGGAAGCTAAAGAAGAAATAGTTTCGGCGTAACCTCGTTGGAGCAAGAAGCTTGGAGGGCTTAGGTACTTGGGTAGATTAGGTTTGGAAGGTCTTCTACTGTTCATGTATCCCAATTATATTCTTTAGTGGATTTTTTGACCACTTGGAGGGCGGCAGAGAGGTTTTACGCCGAGGGCTTCGGTTTCCTCTTCGATAACACATCGTGTGTTGTCCGTGTGTTTGCATCTTTCTTCCTTTATCTTTGCCTTATATTTACTGCTGTGGATGTGTTTATATTTGGCTTAGAGTATTTATCAATTCTGATATAAGCTTGTTATCATATTCCGCACATTGATTGTTTGATATAAAACTTGAATTGGTAATTTTGTAATTGGGGTCTAAACGTTCAAGGGTGTTTCATACCCAAATTGAACTTTCAGAAGTTTATATCAGTATGCCTATGTAGGATTAGGTATAGTCTAGTTTGGTTTAGGGGAAAAAACTGCCTTTATTAAGTGGGGTAAAAAACGTGAGAATTTTTTCAAAAAGTATAAAGTGTTAGAAAAATGTGAATTTAATCTTTCTTTCCTTTTTTTTTTTTTTAAAAAAAAAAAATTTAATGCGGGAAATGGAGACTTGAAATCCTAGATGTCTTCTTTACAAACTGCAGGAGGTGCTAAACATTTAAGTTGCAAATATTTTGGCTGAATTTAATCATTTTAATGTAACAGATATAAACATACAGAATTAATTACCACATAATTATATATACAAAAGAACCTTCTCTGCTAAAACACGCAATGCAAAGACACACACGAGTATTATTAGAAAAGATATAACATAGCCCTGAGACTATATTACAATGATTAAAATAGAGAACACATAGAACTAACTTGATCCATAGTGCACAGTGGAATCTCCTCGACTCTAGCTTTATTACAGTACATCCATTGAAAAATTAAATTCAACAAAATACTTAAACTAGAAATAGGATCAAGATTGTCCTGCTTGTACTCCCAAGTAAAATAAGGATAATTTTACTTGCAGGTTTATTTTGCTTACATTCATGGTAAGAGTAGGACAACAAAATTTCCTAATTATTCTTTCTTTGGCTTACACTCAAGGTAAGAGTGCATTCTCAAAAAAAAAAAAAAAAAAAAAAAAAAAAAAAAAAAAAAAAAAAAAGGGTAAGAGTAGGACATCAAATTTCCTAAATTAATGAGGGTAATTTTTAAAAACTTATACTTTAAATGGTATTCTTTTAAAAAGTTGAATTTTCTAAATATAACGAATACCATGAGATGGGAAGGAGATAATACAATTTTGAATTCCCTAATAATATGGAAAGCCAAATATACATTAGACATTATATAATACCATAGCTATGTCCATTTTTTCACAACTGCTGAAATTCTGTTCTGATTTGGACTTTCACCTTGGTCTACCACCTAAGTTAATGGACATCTCCATGTACCAACCATAACAAGTTACATCAACATATGTGAAATCTATTGTAAATAATATAGATTTCACCTTGGTCTACCACCTAAGTTAATGGACATCTCCATGTACCAACCATAACAAGTTACATCAACATATGTGAAATCTATTGTAAATAATATAGATATATCCAACATTATCTTGGACACCTCAAAACAATTAGGACCTCTCAAACCCTTTCACCTCTCACGAGATCAATGACAGTGTCACTTGTTTGATTATTATTACCAGACAACCAGAGAAATAAACTTGTTTTTTTTTTTTTTAAATATATATATATAGCCTATACATTATGTTGGACACCTTATAAAAATTAGCAAAGTGTCAAATCCTTTGAAATCCTCACATCATCAATGAAAGGCAATTATTTGATTGTCGTTGAATAATGTTAGAGACAAACCCAACTACAAACCCAAATTCACAACATGCCTAAGTGTCATGCCCTTAAATTTTTTTTCCAGCAAGTTATCAGGCATTTGAGAAGTATTTTCCTTGAGACAGAACTTGAATGTGAAGCAGCTTTTGAGAGGGAATTTTCCGTCGCAACGAACGGCACCACCTCTCTTATTGGTGTAGCCCGGGTAGTCAATCGCATTAAAATCCACCTTCTCTTTCAAATATAGATCTGCTCTTTCTGCAAGCTCCTCGATCTTCCACCTATTATATGGAAAATCATCTCTGTGCGCAACATGCACTTCCCCACCTCTGGTTAGCATATAACGGGCGCTGTTGAAAAATGCTTGTAACAGATTTCTGTGCATTCTACATCAATCGAAACCCAAAACCCCAAAGACAACTTATCAAATTTATCCCACCTCTGGTTAGCATATAACGGGTAGAATATGAATATTTCACACTATGGTCACCACAAAAATAAGAAAATGATTTATTTAAATTAAATTAAATCCCAAATGCCACTGCACCATTTTGGTTCATCTGTTAGAAAAAAGTGGATCAATTACTCAAAACTGTGCAGATTTAAGAACTCTTGAATAAAAGAGTGACAACTAATAAGATTATGGATGAAGAATGGAAGATGTACAACTAACATGTGTAAGAGAGGAAATTGGGTGTATATAGAAAAAAGTATGTTGTTTTTTCACACTTACTCTATAAGCAAATAGTCCGTTTCATTTAGCCCACAATGGCCTGCATGAGGAAAGTTGAAGATGATCACATCAAATTTCTTGGACATTAAGCTGGGATTTTGGTTCATGTCACATACATTAATTTCATACAGCACCAAACACCCTCTTCTCTTCAATTCCGCCATGTGCGGTCCAGAGCTCTGATGCTTTCTTCTTAAAGCATCTGAAAGATTCAAATTAAAACAAATAAATTAGTATTATTTATACATATTAGCTAGAAGATCAGTACCATGAGGCAGATTAAGTGGACATAATCTTCATCCATGCATCAACATGCTTTCTCAAGATTCAAATTCAAACTAATGTCGGTTTTACCTTTAGAATGAAGACAAGTTGCAACCATGTTTGTGGCAGAGCCAAATGCTTTAGCTAAACAAGCAGAAAATGAAAAGTTTCCTTCACCAACCAACAATATTTTCTGAGAGCTGGAGTAGTGCTGTATCTTTTTCTCTTTTTTCTTTCCCATTGTATACTTATATCAATCTCTCCCTCCCTCTGTAAATTTGCTTATACTTATAATCCATGGATAATGTGTATGTGCCCATTACCGATGAAAATGGTACAGAATCCTGTGCAAAACCAGATATCAAGGATGGAGTATGAAGAGTCAATTAGACGTTCAATTTTTATATTTATTATAGTAATTGGAGAATAATTAAATACTAATACAGTCCTCTGTACACACCAAGTATTGGAGTGTATTTGAACTTGGATTAGTGTATGAGAAGTGTTCCATCCAAAATTTTTTCACAATATTTTTATAACAAATAGATGGTTAGTTATTATTAGATCAAATTTAAATCTACTGTGTTGATTTTTTTTTTCTCTCGAAAATAACAATTAATAATAGCTTGTCACTTAAATATATTATAAACATAGCATTCCTCGTTAGCGTTGTGCACAACATTTTTCGTTAGTGTATTACGTTATAGCGGCAGAAGCAGCGTTCAAGAACAACTTGTGTGGCACACAATGCATCAATTTAATAAAGTTTTAAGTGCCTGAATTACGGAAACCCCCAACTCCAAGTACGGACCTTCCTGAATTGCTTGATTTACAGCGTTTGAATTGCACGAAGCTACCTTTAAAGTGAAGTTTTATTATTATTATTATTTTGATAAATATGGTAAATTTTGAATTTATAGGATTCTTTACATACAGAATGATTGTTCTTATCGCTAGTCTAAGACATCAAGGAACAATTAATTTTTTAGTGTGTGCTGAATTTGATCCTTAGATCTCTATTCAACAAGAATAGACTTTACTAATTGACCTAATACATATTCGAAATATTACTCTTTTCTTTCCCTTTTATCTTTTTTCGTATAGAAGATTATGGTCATTTTATAGCATCTTAATTATGTCATTCAATGTTTTATTTTAGACAAATTTAACACTTTTATCATTGTGTTGTCAGGTATGCTTTCTAGTAAAATAAAGCCTTTTGTGAAAAATTATACTTTTAATAACTATAGTTAAAGTGACAGCATATTTTAAATATTCAGGAAAATATATTCTAAAAGTTCTACGACTCGATGAAAATTAATCAAATTAGGCGAAATCTAGAAGTTGTATTACTATATATAAGGTTTGACCATAAATTCCAACCGTCCGATCGAAGAAAATGTTGGATCAATGCATAGATTTTTCAATTTACTTTTAAATGTGTGTTCATTTGCAAAGACTAGCTCTAAAACAAAGTGAGATATCACGAAAATATGAAAATTTTCACAGCTTGAAACTTTTTTTCCCTACGAAGTATTGGAAAGATTGACAGTGGTAAAATAATGTTGTATTTCCACGAGTCAAGTATGATTAGAAAGAAGAAGACACATCTCACCTCGTTGACTCATTGTATTCTCTCTCGTCAATCACTGCTTTGTCTTATTCGTCGACCATGGTTGTTTCTTCTTGGGTTGGCCTTTACTGTGTCTTCTTGGTCAACCACCTGTTTCTTCGTTAACTGCATATCATCTTCTTCGTGAGCTGCTAGTGCTGCTGCTGCTACTTCTTTCTCCTTTTGTCAAGCTTTAACTTTTAGACTTTTGTTTCCAAATTGGGTTGGTTCCAGCACCTTTGAATGACATTTCTTACTTTTTTTTTTATGCACTTTGCTTCTCTTTTTTTGCTTGTGTCAACCAGATAAGACGGGTAGGTCAGGTCATAGGTGTAAGTAATTACTTAGGTGTGAAGACTTTTAATAGTACAATTTTTACTTTTTAACTCATCTTTTGGTGGTTCTAAAGTGTACACCAATACATGTAATATTTTATTCTCTAATGTATGTTCGTTTTGGTGATGTTTTTAAACCATATCCATTATTTTTATTTGTTAGATTAAAAGCACTCACGATTGGTGGAATTTAGCTATTTAGAATTATAAAAAGTTATTTTATTTATTTTACTTATTTATTTTATAGAACATTTAGTATTAGTTAATCTGTTTTAGCTCCTTACGTAATAAAATAATATAATTATTATAATAAAATAATATATCTACTACAATAATAATGTAAACACATAAATAAAAAAATAATATATAAGAAAAGAAAAAATATAAGAATGAAAGAACAATAGCCGGGTAAAGGCACAAACAATATACTACTCTATATAAAGGAGAAAAAAAAAAGTAAAAGAAGTGTGAACACAAACAATAGTAATGTGAATGCAGAATAAGAAAAATACAAATAAAAGAAAGAATAAAAATGTGTAAAATAATCAAAAGTAGTGTAAACACACAAAAGAAAAAAAAATTTATCTTTCAAGCATCGTGCACAGCTAAAAGTAGTTATGCACTGTAGCCGTGGAGCCAAAAAAATATAGTTTTGGCTCCACCATTGTAAGGCATATTTTGGCATTTGGTGGTGCTAAAAATAGCAATATAGCTATTTAGTGTGCGTTTGCGTTTGCGTTTGCGTAACGGCATTTTTGCTTTAGCGTTTTTTTGGCTGGTCCTATAGCACTGTTCATGAACCAGCCAAGTGATAAAAAACGCGTGAACAGTATTTTCAGTAATAAAAAATATTTTGTCACAGTGTTTTCAACAAAAAATTTTCAGTTTTCAACAAAAAATTTTCAGTTTTCAACAAAATAAGCAGTATCGAAATAGATCCTTAGCACCACCAATGTGGATGCTCTAATGGGTCAATGTAAACAGTTTTTTTTTTAAATATATATTTATATATATATATATATATATGATTAAGATTTAATGAAGAAGTAATTAAGGGTTTATTCACATTAAAAAAGTAATGAAGGGTTAATATTTTTAAAAACTCTTAATAATTTATTATGATTTTCTAATTATATATATATATATATATATAGTGGCAATTTCGAAACGATACACCGATATTAACCGGTACCAAAACATATGGTTCCCTTAACAAAATCAAAACAACCTTATATACGAAATTGACTCTTTTGATTGTACATTACTATTTTAGACTTAACACACATACAATATATATATATATATATATATATATATATATATATGGTCCCCCCAAAGATAAATTTCTTGCTCTACCACTACTTGGAGAAGAACATATTCTAAGAAATAAGAACTCTCTTCAATCCATGCAAAAAAAATCACAAATGCCTAAAGCATGTTTAGTTTACAGGTAAGCAAACTTAGGGTCTGTTTAGAATCCGCTTATTTTGTTGAAACTGAAAATTTTTTACTAAAAATACTGTAAATAAATGTAAAAGTTAGTTGAAATAGTACAGTGGAGCCCATAAATAGTATCAAAAAGTGTCGTGGGGCCATGAATAGTAAAATAAGTTGGCAAAAATAATTTTTGCCAAACACACACTTAGGGTCTGCATGGGATCCGCTTATTTTGTTGAAACTGAAAACTTTTTACTGAAACTACGTAGATAAAGGTAAAAGTTAGCTGACAATAAGACTCATGAATAATACTAAAAAGTGCAATGGGACTCATAAATAATAACAAAAATAAGCTAAATAGTAAAATAAGCTGGCTTATTAATTTGGAGCCAAACACACACTTATTATCATTCCTACAAACATGAGAAATACAACATTGCAGAACTATGGGAAGCAGCTTGCACCCGATAAATCAAAATGATAAATTTGGTTTTGATGGGATAAACAAGAGGTAAAACTCCGAGGAATAAGACCTCCGTGAAATTGAAGTGATTATGGTCAAAGCACAACCAGAAACTTGATGTTGAAAGATTTCAAAAAACGCATCATTCACGCAATTAATCTTAGGAACACCTCAAAGTACGTGCAGGAATATGAAAAGTATATTGTTCTCAAAGTGAACCAATCGGGATGCTCACTTTGAGCGCAATCTTACCAAAATCCACGAATAATTGACCGGAAATGTGGGAACTTTTTAAAACTACCAAAAAAATAAAAAAAGAGAAATTCAGAGGCCGTTAATTAGTAGTGTTGTTATAGTAACATTATTTGTATTTTCTTAAAAGATATATGGATAAAAAAGTGTATAAAAATACGTATAATGTATACTGTTGTTTAAAAATTGACCCAAATAATAAGAGAATAAAATGCCAAAGTAATGAGAGGATAGGATGTGTTTAACGTTGTTCTAGTCTAGCTTTTGTTTTAACGTTGTTCTAGTCTAGCTTTTGTTTCTTTACTTTTACTTTGTTCGTACAGAGGATAGGATGCCAAAGTAATGAGAGAAGCCAGCCACAACCTCTTTGCAATCCAACCTTTTCGTACAGAGGAAATGGAGGTTCCTGTTGGGTTCTTTGGCAAGCAATGGAGCTTCCTTTCTTTCCTCCCCTTTTTCCTTTTGTTCTTCGTCCTTGACCTTCTCAAAGGTATCCACTATTTAAAACCTTTGCTTTTCTTAATTCTCTTTTCACTGTTTTTTCTTTTTCTTTCTTTCTGGTCGCTTTGGTGTGCGTGATTGCATGAACTTAGGTTTCTTTAGCTTTGTATGTGAACTGATGCATTACAAGTATTAGGATAAAATTTAGATACATTACCTTAGGTACTGTTCTTTAGGTTCTCTTATTAAAATTCAGTCATGTGACCGCTTAACTAAAAAATATACTTTCATTTCATGAGAAAAATCCACATAGCATATTCTTAGAAGGTGAACCTAAAAAACAGCATTTAAATACTGTACCTAAATCTTGTCCAGAAGTATATACTAATATATATATATACCACTATGACTAATGTAGGACTTCGTTTGGTATAAGCAAATGGAATTAGTCACAACATAATCAAATATACAAAAGAGCTTTCGGTGCTGAAATGTGCATCTGCAATTACACATACATTAGTAGGGACACAAGTCGTGTGCATTAGTTTCAACTTAATGCACGTTATAACTTTTTATCTAGATTTGTATGTCTGTCTTTGCATTATAAAAAAGGCACATTATATGGCTTATTCTCATGCTATGTATTAGTTATTAGTAATCAAATTCAATTGAATTTAGCATTGGTCTTCTTTGCTACAAACTGAAATTAAGAAATTAAAGTAGATTCATATTTTTCTTATTAATGTTTATATTTGACCAAATTTTGTATATCCATTTTCAACATTTATTCTGAATTAGAATTCTTGATTTCATTGAACATAATGAACATTATTTTACTTTTCCTTGTCTATATTAATAGTTAACATGATTTTTGCCTTAGTAATAAAAATAATTTAGAATTTTCAAAATCCTAGTAGTACCACTATGCAGACAAACTAACCTCAACTCATTGAAACCTAAACATAACACAAAACACACCCTTAAGCTCATAACACAAAACACACCCTTAAGCTCGATCCTCTATTGACAATGCTGAAAAAGAAAACAAGAAGGTCGTCATAGACAATAACATCCAATCTAAGTAAGAGCATCCACATACTAATCAAACACTAGGGTCTCGAAGAAAGACATCGTGAAAGGATCTAGAAGGTCGTGTCATTATGAACACCACTAGAGATAGTGTTGTGCCTTACCAAAGAGAAACACTTGCTAATGGTCAGTTGGAATTAAATGTATAGCCTACCTTGTCCATATTTTGTGACAAATGCAGCAGATCAACTTGGTATTTTTATTTGTGTTTGTGGCCAGCGCATGGGCCTGCTCATGGAACTTTAACGTTTGCCAGTATTCCCAGCTCATTATGTAAACCCAACTTTTGGGTCCATGGGTAACCCCAAATAGGTCCATTCTTTACCCTCCAAACCACTCATTCAATTTCCCAAACGAATATCCTTAATAAGCCTAATAAGTCTAACGAGCCAGTTTAAAAACCAAATTGACCAAGTGTATGGTCAAATATTTGATTTTGTGATATCTTAATCGAATCAAATATCATTTTAATACGTGATCGTCAAAATGAAGGTAATTTTTACCTTCTTTAAGATGGATCCACATTTGAGATTCTTATGATTTGAAGTAATAAACTTAATCAACTTAATTTGTATCAACTTAAGCAAACTAGGTTTAAAATGATAATTTTTTATAATCCCCATATTACAATTCAATTGGCAATTAGGGAAGATAAAATGGGATGTCAACAAGAGTGTAATGTTCATCTATCAAATGATTTCAAATCGAACATCGATCATATCTTTCTTGACTCCATCTAACATCACAGTACAAAGAACAGATAGAATAATAAAGTACATGACAAATCAATATATTTCAATATAATATTCAACGCCCACGAGACAATGGATTTGGGTTCAAAATACACAAATTGACATGACTTTCATGACTCAAATATATGGTAATATAAAATTAGGTATCACAGTATCCCTAAGCAATATTATTATACACCTTAAAACAACACGATTTAAAATGAGAGACACTTCTAAGTTTTCCATGTATCAACTCTATGTTTTGGGCCAAAATGGGCAAATGCCCTTTTCGTGCAAAAAAAATGGCGTTTTGCCCTATTTTCCAAACTAATTAGAGAAATATTCCTCTTTTGTAACTTGATTTTCTAAAAATCGAGTTTAAAAAAAATTTCTAAAGCCCTATAGTGGCGTTTTAAGGAGCCTATAGTGTCGTTTTAAGAACCTATAGTGGCTTTTTTGAACTCAAGCTCCATGAACTTGAGTTATAGGCAATTTTTTATTTATTTTTTTAACCTATAACTTGAGTTCATGGAGCTCGAGTTCCAAAACGCCGCTATAGGGCTTAACTCGATTTTGAGAAAATCGAGTTTCAAAACAGGGGCATTTCCTTAATTAGTTTGAGAAATGGAGAAAATTTCTGGATTGTTTACGCCAAAAGGGCATTTGCCCATTTTGGCCCAATGTTTTGGACCACTATGTCTTGGACCAATCCTGAGATTCCTCCAATTGTATCTAAAACCATAGCACACCTAGTATGACATACAACTCAATCAATAGACTGAATATAAGAATAAAAAAATAAAAAATACAATGACAAGTAGATGGTCAATTGTAAATGATGTATGTGATAATTGCTTAAAATTACACTATTGCCTTAGTTTTTTTTTTTTTTTTTTTTGGGTATTTTCACATCTATTTTATATTTATTTTTACAATTACAGTTAAACATGTTAGTTTGAAATTTTTCTTTGAAATATACTCATTACATGTATTTTCTATTTTAGGATATTAAAACTGATAAGTTAATATACTCATTACATGTCCAAGGGTCAAGATCAATCGAGGCATGGATTTTGAAGCATTACACAAGTCAAAAGGTCTGTGAAAATAAAAAGAGCAAGAAAGAAATTTGTAAAATCCAAAATTGAAAAATGTCCAATTGATCTGATTCTTGTGGCCATGGAAACATACTCGAAAAACTACAACTTTGTAGTTCACCACAAATTCGAAAATATCATTTTGGAGGTCAAAATTTATCTAGAAGTAGACAGTAAAAAAACAAACTCTAAAAATTAGGGGATTTCCCCTTTTTCTTGAGAGGGGGTGAGTTTTTAGAGGCACAAAAACCCTAGAACTTTTTTACTTCTTTTTTTTTTTTTTTTATGGATTTATTTTGCATAACTATGTGTAGCTAAATCCCTAACTAGGGCTAGAGGTGAAGCCTAATATTTTTAACATGAGTTCTTGTGATTATCTATGTGCTTTCTATGAATTGATGATTGAATTTTGAGATTGATTTTACAATTTTGAACCATTGCATGTTGACAAGTTCTTAAGATTTAATTTGATTGAACTCATTGATTCGTTATGATTTAAAAATATATCAAATGCTTAATCTCCCTCAAAGCATGCCAATTGAATTATTTTCTCAATCACTCATATTCAATCTATTCTACTCCTTGTTTAAGTGCTTAATTATTCAAAACAAATCATAGATGGTTAGTTATTATTGGTTCAAATTTGAACCTGTTACTAAGATTACTTTTTTTCCTCAATAATAACAACCTGTAACAACTTGTCACTTAAAATTTATTGTGAAAATATTATAAACATAACATTTCTCACTAATGCTATAGGCATAACTTTTCTCGTTAGGTTATAGCAGCACAAGCAGTGTTCAAGTACAACTTGTGTGGCACACAATGTGTTGGGTTAAAATGAATTGACCCCTTGCAAATTAATTAATTACCCAAGTTTATTAATTTGTCAAATTATGGCGTGGTAGCACAAACAAATCACCAAATAACTAAATGCAACGAAAAATAAATTTGACATAAATGATTTGTTTACAAATGGGAAAAACTACCGAGGCAAAACCCCACCAAGTGAATTTAAGGTCACCACTCTCGAGAATCCACTATTATCAATCACAAGTGGTTAGAAGTATAAGGAATCTTACCAAACCCTTAGGCTTATCCCAAAATACCAACCTACAGTTGAACCCTTACCCCAATACCTAATTGGACTTGTATTGGAGCGGCAATCTCTCCGTTCAATGCATAAATCTTAGTGCGTGACTAACCAATGATGCACGGATCCCAGTACGTGACTAACACACTAACTTGAGGAAGATTGTTGGCTGTAAAGTTCTTCAGTTCATCAACAATAAAGATCAGAAAGCTCCTTGGTCACAAAACCCTTGGCGTAAAGACGGAGTAGCTTTTACAGAGAGAATAATGAACTAGAGCAATTTCTGCCTCCAATCACAATATGCATGTATTATCACTTTGCATCACTTTGTGATGGCCCTTAAAATAATCCTTATATATGTCTAGGGTTGTGAGAAAAGAAACTCTAAAGAGATACTTAAGGATATGCGTGTAATCAGATCTAAAAAATCTGATTTCATAATTCTCAACAGATACAGCTTCTATCGAGCTTCAACATTAAATCTCGATAGAAGTCTTTCTGTCGAGATTGCTATCGAGTTTTAATAAACAACACTTCTTTCACTTGTTTCTTGGTTAGACTTGCATGGTTTCAATACTTAATTTGAACACTTGTTTCTTGAAGTACTAAACCCATCCTAGATCTACCCAATTACAAATAAAGTGCGTTTTGTCAAATGATTAGCTAATTAAGTAAATATGTCCCTAACAATCTCTCCTTTTGGCAATCCGTTACAAAACCACAACAAACAAATGAATCGTGAGAGAAGTCTTAAATCACTAAACTCAAAACCACTTGTTAGATTACAAAATAAATCTAACCCTAACATAAACTCTTAAAAAACTTTGCAAGAAGAGAGTTCATGGCATGGTAGACTTTCACAACCTGTCCTTCTGAAACACTTAAACAAAAACTCATGAAGGCATCATATGTGAAACAAAAATAAAGATTGCATACATAAAGAAACATATGTATAAAGAGAGAAAAGAAACAACACATGTAGAGGTAGGTGAAGATAAAAATATACATTATCATATATATGAAAATAGATTACAATGTATGTCAATAAATGGTCATAAGACCGGTGTACAAGAGGCTGTAACTAAAAAGAAAGAAAAGTACATGTAAACTTCACTACATCCCTCAAAAAGTATAAACACGCCCTATCAAAAATGTCCTATACTAACTCTCCCCCTAAGTACAAGACTACTCTCAAACCCAAACTATTCCCCTTTTTGTCACGAATGACAAAGGGCAAGTCACTAAGAGGTCGTCATCTCGTCATCATTGGAAGAGCTAGCATCATCCTTCTCATCATCACCAGCATCATCACCCTCATCAGCTGAGTCCTCTAAAGAAGGAGAAGGTGAAAGAGCAAAGCCAGCCATGCGAGCCTGTCTGCATGCAATGCAGCCTACACGGGTGTTCATCTGAGATATCTCATCAGTGAGATAGTCAAGACGAGCATCCATCCATTGCAACTATGCCATGACGGCCTCTAGGGTCACACCACCAGCTGTGGAGGTAGAAAGAGTTGAGGAAGAAGGTGGACAGAACAGCGAAAGCTGCAGGATCTGTCGTCTCCACTCGTGGCCGCTTTAGTCGAAGCTGGGCCTCACTCCGCCGAATAGAACCGGTGCTAATGGCACCCATAATGGTAAAAAGAGGAGAGAGAGGAATAGGAAAGGAGTAGTGCCGAAAGATCCGCATGACAGCCAAAGGAAAGATGAGCTTATCGCGAGTAGTGGTATCCTGATACACATCTATGATAGATGTGATAAGGTGAGAGAGAAAGTCAATGGAAAGATCCTCCATAAAGGAAAGAAGAAAATGAGCACGAGACTTAGTGATGGAGTTATAGTGAGACAAAGGTGTAAGGGTGAATGTCATCACCATGTTAAGGAAACTCGAGCCTTTGGCAAAGCCCGGGCATGGGGTGTTTAGCATACTACCCCATATAAAAGGAGTCTCACAAAAGTGAAAGATAAGCTCGTCTTTAGACACAGTCTGAAGACGCTCACAGCTAGGGTAGTCAGGATACACTACCTTGGGAACGTGTAGTACCTCAGATATAAGATCTAGAGTAACTACGATATGTGTACCTCGGAATGTGGTAACAATACGAAGTACAGAGGTATCGATGCCATGCATGTTGGAGTAAAACTCCTGAATGAACACGACCGGACACCTCTCGGGTTTCCTACAGAGGGACTCCTATCTCCGAGTTCGAATGACTTCGGGTAGAGCAATGTCAAAGAAGTCCGACAGAATGACCTAGCGTTCTGGATGAATGCCACGGTTCTGGAAGTTCTCAAAGAAGTCTGTCTTGGCCTTTTCATCACGGAACAGAATGTGAGAGGGAAGAAGAGGATCAGAAGAGGATGACCCAGAACCACGAGGAGGGTTCCAAGCTGATGTGGATTTACGCACTTTGGGTGCCATTGTGCAGTCTATCTGAGAAAGACAAAGAGAGAGAAAGAAAGAAATAACAGAACACATCATAAACCAGAAAAGGAATGAAAAGATATAACGTATGCATGAAAAATGCATGAACATGTGATATGCAAAATTTAAGAGAATCATAGGTAAAAACCTAATCCAAACCTACCAGCACACAAACAATAAAAATCAAACACACATCTAAAATGCATGAAACAATGTTATAATGCAATGAGAATGCAATGCATGAGCATATAATACCAAAACAACATAACCCAACCCAAAATTTTCACAAAAATCTCAAAAAAAACCCAAAAAAATTTCAAAAACCCAAAACCTAGGTCTAAAATGCATGAATGCAAGAAAAATAAGGGTTTAATAACACTTACGAGAGGATTGAGACTTGATCTAGGCCGAAATAAGAGTGGGTAAGGAGATTTGAGTGAGAGATAGAGGTTTGGGGCGAGAGAGAAGAGTTTCTATCGAGAGAGAATGAGAGAAAATGAGATCTGATATTGCGCCTCAGCTTTAAATTGAGGTATCTATCGAGATCTGTCAAGCACTAAATCTCGACAAAAATGAATCTGTCGAGGTGCTGTCAAGGATCTGTTGACAGCAAAACTCACCTCGATGGATTGAGAATCTATCGAAAAGCTATCGGTCAAATAGAATGCTCAAAAATTTGTATCGATGGATTGAAGAAGCTGTCGAGAATCTATCGAGGGGAAACCCAAAAATCTCAATGGATCGAGAATCTGTCGAAATCTATTGAGAAAAGAGAAAGAAGTCTCGATGGAAAAAGAATCTGTTGAGAAGCTGTCAAGCTTGAAGAAAGGAGTTTTTCAAGGAGGAAAAACATAAAGAGATGAATGCAACAAGCAAGCTACTCAAACAAAGATCCAATCAACATGTTAAGCTCTCAAAACATCTCTTAACATATATGCAAAGCATAGATCAAAAAACACACACACACACACTAAACAAGTCTAACTAATTTTATATTTCAAAAACAAGTTAAACAGTTTAGTGAACATATATTAACACATGTATTTCTTGTGATGGCCAAATCACATTGTACCTGCACATATATCAAAAGTAGCAAAGAATTTTGTGTGTTGCGTGTGAAACATAGTAAGAGGTGCATAAGTTTCTCATAATATGATGATTTGAAATATGAGAAAGTCTAATACACTCACACACAATCATAACTATTTGATGGGGACTATCACATTTGAAGTACATCATATAACTCCCACATCTCTTAGAAACACGCTTACAATAATTTTTAAAAGTATTTTAATTCTTTTTACTTTTATATTCTTTGCATATTTTCTTTTTGAACATATCATGCATGGGCATATAAGAGAGAGAAGAAAAAACCAAATTATGTAAGCCAAAACATCACAATTTTGCTATGCCGAAGCACACAGATGTTATACATGATTGGCAGGCTTTAGTGGTGAGATGGTTATTTATGCCTTTCTCTTAGGATTTTCTAGTCGTTCCCATAAAAAAAAAGTGATATAAGTATTAAATATAAAAGATTACTTAATCGTACTCATCACAAACACGAGCTACAAAGCTCACTTGCTCAATTATGTATTAAGATGCTCATCTAAGCTACCTACAAGAGATACAAAATTTAGAAAAATTTGTTTCAATGGCCACCCAAGGTACATAAGTACCAATATACCCATACACACACTGTTTTTGTATTTTTCTGATTTTTCAATTTTTTTTATATTTATTAAAAGAAAAAAAGAAATTAAAAAAAAAAAAAAAAGCAAACCAGAAAACAATCAAACTAAAACATGAAGAAACACACAAAGCATAAAACTAGATGCATTTAAGAAATGAGGAGAAAGATGAGAGATCACTCCATGGAGATTACACCAATGTTTTGGTGTAAGAATTCAAAACGTTTGCTATCAAGAGACTTAGTAAACAAGTCGGCCTTCTAATTATCAGTATGGATGAACTCAAGAGTGAGTGTGTCATCTTTGACAAGTTCCCGAATGAAGTGGTGTCGTATCTCTATATGTTTTGTTCGAGAATGTTGAACAGGATTTTTAGAGATGTTAATGGCACTAGTATTGTCACAATAAATGGTTAGATGTTCTTGACGAATACCATAATTAAGAAAGAGTTTTTTCATCCACAAAAGTTGGGTGCAACAACTACCGGCAACGATGTATTCAACCTTAGCAGTGGACAATGAGATGGAATTCTGCTTCTTACTCATCTAGGAGACAAGATTATTACCCACATAAAAGCAACCCCCGATGCACTTTTTCTATCGTCAACATTCCCAGCCCAGTCCGCATCACAATACCCAGTTAAGACATCATTTGTATCCTTGCTATACCACACTCCAAAATTGACATTGGCTTTTACATACCTTATGATTCTTTTCAAAGCAATCATATGAGACTCTTTGGGGTTTGCCTGATATCTAGCACACACTCCTACACTGTAACTAATGTCAGGTCTACTCGCAGTAAGGTAAAGGAAACTACCTATCATACTTCTATATAATGAAGAATCAACACTATTGCCTAACAAGTCAACAGTGAGTTTAACATTAGGGCTTATGAGGGTTCTAACAGGACTAGTAGATTCCAAGCCAAACTTTTTCACAAGATTTTTAGCATGTTTAGATTGAGATGTGAATATACCTGACTCTTGCTGACGAATCTGCAATCTAAGGAAGTGATTCAACTCTCCAATCGTGCTCATCTCGAACTCGGCCTACATAAGCTTTGAGAAGTTATGAGCAAGTTCGTCCTTTGTAAACTCGAAGATGATGTCATCAACATAGACTTGAGCTACTATCAATTCACCATTCTCCTTTTTGATAAAAAGAGTTTGATCGGCTTGTCCTCTTGTGAAGCCATGTGAGACCAGGTATTCTGTAAGCCGATCATACCAAGCTCGGAGTGCTTGCTTTAGTCCATATAGAGCCTTCTTAAGGTACAACACATGATCCAAAAAGTGTGGATCAATGAATCCTTTAGGTTGAGCAACATAGACATTTTTTTTAAGAAACCTATTCATGAATGCAGTCTTCACATCCATTTGGTAAAGCTTGAACTTCAGGTGACAAGCCAGGGCTAGGAGAACCCTAATGGATTCCATGCGAGCTACAGGAGCAAATGATTCATCAAAATCCACTCCTTCCACTTGAGAGCATCCTTGGGCCACCAGACAAGCCTTGTTGCAGATCACATTTCCCTCATCACCAATTTTATTGCGGAATATCCACTTTGTGCTAATGATGTGCTTTCCTTCAGGTCTAGGTACTGGGGTCCAAATATCATTCCTTTGAAATTGGAGCAGTTCATCATGCATGGCCTCAACCCAACTTTCATCCTAGAGGGCATCCTCAACCTTAGTGGGTTCAACCTGCGACAGATAACAAGAATAAGACACAAAGTTAGCAACACATTTATCAACTGTACGCTTTCTTAATTTGAGTTCATTCATATTTCCCACAATAACTTCAGAAGGGTGATTCAATTTGATCCTTGAGGAAGATCATTTTTCTTCATGAGATTCAGACTCAGGTGATGTAGGAATATCTACTGAGATTTCTACAACACTTGGAATACTATGAGTACTTGGAGAAACGGGCTCTTGATCAACTTCTTCTTGAACAACCTTAGGCTCTGAAGGAAGAATTTCCTTAGGTATTTTCTCACTACTTTTCTCAAAACCGGAATCTGAAACTTCATCAATAACAACATTTACAATTTCCATCACCTTCTTGGTTCTTTTGTTGTACACTCGATAAGCTTTTCTTGTGGAGGAGTATCCCGGAAATATTCCTTCACTGCTTCAGGAGTCAAACTTTCCCACATTTTCTCTATCCTTAAGGATGAAACAAGTACTACCAAAGATTCTGAAGTACTTTACATTTGGCTTTCTTCCCTTCCACAATTTATAGGGAGTCTTCTTTGTACCGGGTCTGAAATATACCCTGTTAACCGTATGGCATGTGGTATTGACTGCTTCTCCCCATAAATTTATGGCCACATCTTTATTGTGTAACATAGCTCTAACCATCTCCAGAATGACTCTGTTCTTTCTTTCTACTACACCATTTTGCTGAGGAGTAATAGAAGTAGAGAATTCTTAAGATATACCAGATCTATTGCAAAAAAATTCCATGTATGAGTTGTCAAATTCTTTACCATGATCACTACGAACTCGATCAATCTTCATGTTCTTCTCATTTTGCAGTCTTGTACATAAAACTTCAATATGCTTAGGAGCATCTGACTTGGACCTCAGAAGAATGACCCAAGTATACCTGGTGAAATCATCTACTACAACCATGATGTATCTATTTCCTCCAAGAGATGTGGTTCTAGTTAAACCCATGAGATCTAGATGTAGTAGCTCCAAAGGTCTAGATGTAGCTGATGTTTGAGTACCTAGATGTTTTGCTTTCATCTATTTTCCAAGCTGACATGGTCCACACATAACATTGCTAACCCTACTGAGCTTTGGTATTCCCACCACTGATTCATGCTTAGATACAATTGACAGATGTTTGTAGCTAGCATGTCACATCCTTTGGTGCCATAAGTCTTCATTTGGCAAACGAATACTATTGCACACAATATTAGCATCAGGTACCAATTCATAGCAGTTATCCAGAGTGCGGACTCTACTTATGAGTTTCTTTCCAGACTCATTCAAAACAAGACATTTCCCTTTTATGAATAGCACCATGAATTCTTAATCACAGATCTGACTTATGCTCAATAAGTTCACTTTTAGACCTTCTACATACAATACATTTGTGATGTATGGCAGTCCAAGTAGAGAGATGGTTCCCTTTCCTTTTATTTGTGATTTGCACCCATCACCGAAAATGACATTTCCACCTTTCTTAGACTCGAAAACCTTAAAGAGAGAGCGGTCTCCAATCATGTGTCTCGAGCATCCACTGTCAAGGTACCATATATATATGTCCATTACTTTAAATGCAGACTTCATCGTAAAACACACTTCACACTTGCTTGACAAATCAGTAGGAATGGTTTTCTCTCTTAGCTACCATTTATCAACAAAACCTTTAATTTTCACCCTTCTCAGATGAACTCCTTTACACATTTTCATTTTAAGACGGTCTCCTTTCTTCCTTATCACACTAAGGCCTTTTTCAACAATCATCAAGATAGCTTTCAAATAACTTTTAGACTTACATATTCTGAAACACTCAATCAAATAGAGATTAGAAAAGCAAGATGTATTTGAAATAAAAGATCTTTTCATGCTGCTTGTGGCCATGACAACAAGGGTCAATGGATCACACAGCAATGATTAAAACCTAATCAAAGTGTGCCCGCTCTGATACCACTTGTTGGGTTAAAATGAATTAAACCCTTGCAAATTAATTAATTACCCAAGTTAATTAATTAGTCAAATCACATGCAATTGCGTGGTAGAACAAACAAATCACCAAATAACTAAAAGCAGTGGAAAATAAATTTGACACAGGTGATTTGTTTACGAATGGGAAACACCACCGAGGCAAAACCCCACTGAGTGAATTTAAGGTTACCACTCCCGAGAATCCATTATTATCAATCACAAGCGATTACAAGTATGAGGAATCTTACCAAACCCTTTGGTCTCTCCCAAAATACCAGCCTACAATTGAACCCTTATCCCAATACCTAATTGGACTTGTATTATAGCAGAAATCTCTCCGTTCAATGCACAAATCTCAGTACGTGACTAACCAATGATACATGGATCCCAGTATGTGACTAACACACCAACTTAAGGAAGATTGTTGGCTACAAAGTTCATCAGTTCATCAACAATGAAGATCTAAAAGCTCATTGGTCACAAAACCCTTGGCGTAAAGACACAGTAGTTTCTACATAGAGAATAATGAACTAGAGTAATTTCTGCCTCCAGTCACAATATGCACGTATTATCACTTTGCATCATTTTGTGACGGCCCTTAAAATAATCCTTATATATGTCTAGGGTTGTAAGAAAATAAACCCTACACAAATACTTAAGGATATGCGTGTAATCAGATCTGAAAAGTCTGATTTCGTAATTCTCGACAGATACAGCTTGTGTCGAGCTTCTGTCGAGCTTCAATATTAAATCTTGATAGAATTCTTTCTGTCGAGATTGCTGTGGAGCTTTAATAAATAGCACTTCTTTCACTTGTTTCTTGGTCAGACTTGCATGACTTCAATACCTAACTTGAACACTTGTTTCTTGAAGTACTAAACCCATCCCAGATCTGCCCAATTACTAGTAAAGTGCGTTTTGTCAAAGGATTAGCCAATTACATAAATATGTTCCTAACATAATGCATCAATTTAATAAAGTTTTAAGTGCCTGAATTACGGAAACCACCAACTCCAAGTACAGACATTCCTGAATTGCTTGACTTACGGCATTTGAATTGCACAAAGCTAACTTTAAAGTGAAGTTTTATTATATTATTTTGATAAATATGGTAAAATTTGAATTTATAGGATTCTTTACATGCAGAATGATTGTCCTTATCATCAGGCTAAAACATCAATGATCAATTATATTTTAAAGTGGGCCGAATTTGAACCTTAGATCTCTATTCAATAACAACAAACTTTACTAATTGACATAACTGAAACTCACTCTTTAAAGTGAAGTAGCCATAGCATTGAGAGAAAACTAGTAGAATTAGAAAATAAGTCGACAATGTGATGGGCCAATAGAAAATAGGTCCTCTCCATTTTCATTTTAAATTGAAAAACTCCATTTCACGTCTAAAATTTTGTTTATGTTCAACATGAAATGAATCCATTTCAAATGGAGAGAATCCTAATACTTATTCCAAATATTAGACTTTTTTTTTTTTCCTTTATCTTTTTTCGTATAGAAGATTATGGTCATTTTATAGCATCTAAATTATGTCATTCAATGTTCTATTTAAGACAAATTTAACACTTTTATCATTGTGTTGTTAAGTTGGTATGCTTTCTAGTCAAAAAAAGTCTTTTGTGAAAAATAATACTTTTAATAACTTTAGTTAAAGTGACAGCACATTCTAAATATTTAGGAAAATATAGCAGTTCTAAAAGTTCTAGAGCAGACTTTATTAGTTGACCTAACTAAAACTCACTCTTTAAAGTGAAATTGCCATAGCATTGAGAGAAAACTAGTAGAATTAGAAAATAAGTTGACAATGTGATGGGCCAATAGAAAATAGGTCCTCTCCATTTCATTTTAAATTGAAAATCTCCATTTCACGTCTAAAATTTTGTTTACGTTCAATATGAATTGAACTTATTTCAAATGGAAAGAATCCTAATAATTATTCCAAATATTAGACTTTTTTTTTCGTCTATCTATTTTCGTATAGAAGATTATGGTCATTTTAAAGCATCTAAATTATGTCATTCAATGTTTTATTTAAGACAAATTTAACACTTTTTATCATTGTGTTGTTAAGTTGGTATGCTTTCTAGTCAAAAAAAGTCTTTTGTGAAAAATAATACTTTTAATAACTTTAGTTAAAGTGACAGAACATTTTAAATATTCAGAAAAATATAGCAGTTCTAAAAGTTCCACAACTCGTTGAAAATTAGTCAAATTAGGCGAAATCTAGAAGTTGTATTACTATATATAAGGTTTGACCATAAATTCCAACTGTCCGATCGAAGAAAATGTTGGATCAATGCAAAGATTTTCGATTTATTTTAAAATGTGTATTCATTTGCAAAGATTAGCTCTAAATCAAAGTGAGATATCACAAAAATATTAAAAAATTTCACAGCTTGAAACTTTTTTTCCCCTCCGAAGTACTGGAAAGATTGACACTGGTAAAATAATGTTGTATTTCCACGAAGTCAAGTATGATTAGAAAACTCTATGATAAGTTTGGTTTTTTTTCCCCCCCTAATAAACAACACAAATTCATTAAAATAAAATAGAAGATACATCTTGGAAAAGATCCTGTTCTAGGAAATATGCACTCTCTTCAATCCATGCAAGAAAATCACATATGCCTAAAGCATGTTTAGCTAACACGTAAGTAGACTTATTGTCATTCCTACGAACATGAGAAAATACGACATTGCAAACTAATAGAAAGCAGCTTGCACCCCATAAATCAAAATGATAAATTTGGTTTTGATGGGATAAACAAGATGTAAAACTCCGAGGAATAAGACCCCCGTTAAATTGAAGTGATTTTGGTCAAGTTAAAGCACAACCACAAACTTGATGTTGAAAGATTTCCAAAAACACCTCATTCACGCAATTCAATCTCGTGAACACCTCAAAGTAAGTGCAAGAATATGGAAAGTATGTTAGGATCCCCTTGGAGAACAACGTTCCCTCCTTGAAGTAGGTGTTCATTTGTTTGGCATGTTTGGAATCCGCTTATTTTGCTGAAATTAAAAACTTTTTGCTAAAAGTACGGTAAATGAAGGTAAAAATTATCTGAAATAGTACAGGAGACTCATGAATAGTATCAAAAAGTGCAATAGAACCTATAAATAGTAGCAAAAATAAACTAAATAGTAAAATAAGCTGGCAAAAATAATCATGCGAAATGAACACTAAACTGACTAAATTTGACATTCATCTCATAAAATGAATAGCCGTCTCTATGTGCAACATGCACTTCCCCATCTTTGTTCAGAATCTTACAAGTGTTGTTGAAGAATGCTTGTACCAACTCTTTGTGCATCCTATATCAATAGAAACCCTGAAATACAAATATAATATATTAAATTTAAGTTAAATCTTATTACACACTCCTTATTGCAAATTACCGTACACGCGTCCTGTGGAAACACAATTTCAGTTATAATTGTTTAATGGTGAAATTGTATTTTTAGAAAACAATTTTACAATTTTAACTGAAATTATTCTTGTACAAACACGGTGTTTAATTATCACTATTCTTAAACAAAAACTAAGATTTTATCTTTGGGAGAAGTAGGAGTATGAAGAAAACAAATCATTATTTAAGAATGAGAATATACAAAGATTCAAAAATGACAATAATACATAAAAAAATAACAATAATGGATGGTCAATGTTAACAACAAAATATAAATAAGAGAAAGGACATAATAATTGTTTCTTAACGCATTTCAACATAATCATTTATTAAAAATATCTCGAAATTCTTTTAAATCCTAAAAATCATTAATGAGTTATTCTATATTAATTTCATCTATCCATCACGGACAAGTGGAACTTTTAGATATAGCTTACTGGACACTTTGAGAGAGAGAGAGAGAGAGTTGCATGCCTAGTTTTTCTTTAAATTTATTAAGTTGGGTAATTAGATAATGATAGGATAGATTGTTAGTTTAGTATTTGAATAAATATTATCTACTTGTACTAGATAAATATTAGGTTTCTTTTGAATCTAAATCTTGGCTTATATAAATATTAGGCTTCTTTTGAATTTAAATGTTATCTTTATCTTGTAAAGTCATCTATTTATATGGCTTGATTTGATTAATAAAGTAACCTGAAAAATATTATTATTGAGTGAGTATTCACTTTGGAGATCTAGACTCTCTCGAAGTAGTTCATTTATCAATTAGGCGGTCTTGGTTCCAAAGTTGTTGAAAAATATTATTATTGAGTGAGTATTCACTTTGGAGATCTAGACTCTCTCGAAGTAGTTCATTTATCAATTAGGTGGTCTTGGTTCCAAAGTTGTTGCATGCTTGAATTGTGTGAAGGTGAAATGATTTGATTTTGTGGAGCTCCCATGGCCGAGTTTGCATTGCCCATCACTTTCCTTAATTCCAGTGCGCATTGCCCACCACCATTCCAACAATTGTTCCTTCACGCCTGGCTCTGATACCAAATGTTAGGAACTCATGGGTAGATATCACCCTTGAAAACCAACTTGCAACGGGAGAGTGTCCAAGAGCTTATAAATGCATGGTTAACCTTACACTTAATCCATGTGAAACACTAATGTAAGACACAATTTACTATTTAATTATTGTAATTTATTAATTTTGGTATTTAATTTGTAATTTTTGTTATTTTAGGTTTAGGGTTATTATTTCCTTATTTTTAGGTTCTTTTAATGCTTTTTAGGTCAAATTTGGTTCTTGTTATAATTAGGTATTAATTAGGAGTTTTTAATGCTTTTAATGTGTTTTTTAAATAATTATTCAATCAATAAAATTCAATCTTTTGTCTTTCTATTTTTTAGTGGATTCTAGACCCTTTCTCCTTGTGAATTCAATGACCCTTGTTTATTCAAGGAACCCTCGTGGATTCGAAGTTATTTTCAGAAACAAACGTGTTTTGCTTTTTGTTTTCTAGAAGTGGACGTGTTCTGCTTCTTGACGCTTCCACATCCCTCAAACACTAAGATCATAATAAAGAGGCAACTATATTTTCTTTTCCTTGAAGCTATCTCCCCAAGTAGAATAGCAATTTCTCTAAACTCTAAAGCTAGAGACTATCAAAAACTCTTTTATGTAAACAAAATTATGTTGTAATATCTCATCTAACACCTAATTCCAAGTATATATATATATATATATATATATATAAAATAACTAATAGTCGAAACGTTTGATTTTTTTGTTGATCACTTTTCATTGTGCCATGTGGCTACACAAATTACCGCCACGTAAACATTTAAAAACACAGAACAGTTGTGTGATTTGATTATTAGACTTTTTAACTATTTAACAAAAAATAATCGACTAAAAAAAAAAAAAAAACTGCCCAAACTAAATAGATGAATGAAATGAAAACAAGGAGCGGAAAGAAAACAAGGACACGCACTCCACTGACCCATATTAGAAAGATAAAAGAAAATTTAACGTTGGCTTCAATTATGGAACAAAGAAAAATGTTAAAGTGGCAGACAAAAGTAGAATGGCAATCAAAAAGTTAGAACTAAAAAAATATTTAAAAAAAAAAAAAGAAGAAGAAGAAAGGTAGTCCACTAGCAATAGAATTTTGACCAGTTAAAGCATCATTTAATTTTGCGGAATGACCATTTAAGAGTCTTAAGCAGGAACATCAATGTGACGACTGGATGGTTTCAACAATTTCCTCCATATACTCCGACTCCGGACTGCAATTACAAGGGTACCCACAATTATTTATTTATTTATTTTGTAAAATTGAAGTTATTGATCAACTAATCATACAATTAAGAGGAAACGAGTTATGAAAATTGAATGAAATGCCAAAAATCTGATTGGATAATTAATTTCTATGGAAATGAACGAACTACTTCAAAGTAATAGCCACATATACAATCAAGTTTATTGGGTTTTATAAATAGCAATTTTGGAGAAGATTCAGGGGTTTTTTGTATTTTTAAGAAAGATAAAAGAGAAGAAATTGAGAATAAGTTATCAAATGAATATGAACCATTATTTATAGCCAAAGGATTATGATCTTTCAATAGGCACATTTTTATTAAATATTCACTTTTTTGGTTAGTAGACACATTTTCATTCAACATGCACATTTTTGGTCAATAGGTACCTTTTGATTCAATAGACATTTTATTCAATAAGCACATTTTCGGTCAATAGATACAGTTTCGTTCAATAGGCACCTTTTATATATATATCTAATATGAAGGGTTATGACATTTCAATAGACACCTTTTGGCATATCCAATATGAAGGGTTATGACATTCCAATAGGCATCTTTTGGTATATATAATATGAAAAGTTATGACCTTTTAATAGACACCTATTGCTATATATAGTACAACTTACCTTGTATATATCTATATATATGACACAAACTAAACTAGAGACACAAGATTCTATCTCTTATTCCTTCTCACAAAAAACTAATAAATAAAACAACATTGCTTTATTCTGCCTAATTAATAAAACTATGTGCTATTTCTTTCAATATCATTTTTTTATGCATTTTTGCTTACTACTCCAACTCAAAAATAATGGTTTTTTCTTTTCCTAAAACTCATCCAGTAGCTATTCTTGTGCATCGCACGGGTTAGCGACTAATGTGTATATATATATATATGGTTGGGTTCAAGTTACACCTAGTGTAACTTTAAGTAATGTTACACCACCCGATATTTTTTAATTTAACGAACTTTGACAAATCCACCATTAGATTACATTATCTTCGTATATCTCCATGCTTGCAAAATTTCAAGGTGATCAAAGATCAATAGCCATATTATTAATTAATTGTTTAAATTCAAGTTTTTGTAGTTTAAAATAATGCACAAAAGATGAGTTTATGGAATAAATGATAAATAATATTCAATTGACATGAAAATTGGTATGAATGTTATGAACATATAGAACATGTATTTCAACGGTGAGATTTTCAAAACATGAATTCTAAATAAGTTATTAGGTGATGTAACATTGTTTTTTAGTTATACCATGTGTAACTTGAACCCAACCTATATGTGTGTGTGCGCACGCACGTGTGTGTGTGTGTGCGCACGCGCGTGTGTGTGCGTGCACGCATAGTTTGAGGAGTACGCCTCAGCCGAATGGACTGGGGCAGAGAAAATGAGTCGCCACCTAGTTTTGTGGTCTAAGAACTATGAATATAGCACCCTTACATGGAATGACTTAATCTTACTACCAGAGTATGAGTTCGGAGTTTAGGTACGATCTTGGGAATGTGTTAGGCACCCAAAACCGCCAGACTCGTGGGTCAGCTTCTACTCATTGTGTCTTACGTCTTAATCCTATTAAAGGTACACTCAACATTGCATCTTAAACACACACAAACTAGCATACATCTAAGCATACAACAAGACATTTCATCCTAAACCCTAACATGCATTTATCATGGCAAGCATATCAAACCTAGCATACATCTACTATACATATCATCACATCACATCCAAGGCAGGAACATGCATATATCAAAACAAAAACAAAGGCAGCAAACAAACCGTTTTATCATTTAAAGCATGGCATATACATATTCATCAAAGAGAGATAAAATCTCTTATAACAAACAAATGTATGTTCATATGAATGCATGACTTACATTACTTACCTCATTGCATCTCAACATCCATGCATCAATGAATGGACATGTGAATGAATGTTCATGGTATTAAAGCAAGAAAATAAAAGAAAACCCTAATCTAGCATGTTAAAGGCAAACAAACATTTAAACAAAGGAACAGAGACTTAAAAAGCATAAAAAGGAACAAAACAGTGACATGTGATATAGAAGAAACAAAGAAACAAAAGCAGAAAAACTCATATTAGGGTTTATGAGCACGAGTATGTGTGTGTTTACATAGGCTTGCATACGCAGGCCAATTGTATGCGTACCCAGAAAGTAGGAACAGAAACTAAAAAAAAACAACAAATCTAGTAACCTAGCATGCTTTAAAACAAAAAACAACTAAAATCTAAACAAAGCAAACATAAACAAAGCAAGGAATCAAAACTAAAACAAGATTAAAACCAAAAAATGAAGGAAAAGAGGTTAGAACATATAACTCACAACAAAAAGCTCTTTGGCTTGATTTTGATCGTTCCCCTCAGTCAAATCTATTCGCAACTAAACAAAAATTATTAGTAAACTTCAAAACTCGAGGATCAATACCAAAAAAGGTCCCAATCAAAATAAAATTGACTTGATGATGTTTTGTGAAATACTATCTCTTTGATTCACTATTTCTAGTGAATCTTAGGTTTTCCCTTAGGATTTTCTGTATGTGTTGAAAAGGTGTCATGTATGGCTTTATATAGTGAGAAAATAGGGATTTGGAATAGCTCCCAGACGATATAAGATTCGTTCCAAACCTCAACATTAATGCATAAAAACTTGCCTTTTATAGTTTCTGGAACCCTAGCTACGTGTGCAGGTTTGTGCCTACGTACGCGTGCATCAGACCTATGTATGCAGGTCCTTGCTTGCGTATGCAAGCCGAGGGTTTCCTTGACCTTTTATTTTCCAAAAATAGATTTATTTGCTTATGAAAAGTTATATTTTTATTTTAACATCTCTCAAGTCAATTTGTAATCTGATTGGGCCCTAAACTAACCTTGGGCCTTAGAATTTCAGCATCATTGGAAAACGGGGGCTCAAGTCGTGAGGAATACAAAATGTGGTGTCTACAATATGTACATTTTATTCACCAAAAATTAAAATTTAAAAAACCAAAACAAAAAAGGAGAAAATTTTGATAGCATAATTCGTTTCTGCTTTCTTAACTATACTAGTCATAAACTTGTGTTACGCACAGGAACCTACATGTTTATGTTGTATAATAAAATAATTTTTTTATAAAATCTTAAATTGATTATAAAACTACACCATTGCATGACTTTCTCGTGTCTCACTTCAATTTGTGTTATAATTTAATGAAGAAGTCATTGCTTGAATGTACAATGACTTACAAAAAAAAAAAAAAAATTTGCCTGACAGTTTCAAATATTGCAAAAAAATAACTCAAAAATTCAAATATTAAAACTTTTAAAAGAATAACGCGTGTACTAGTAATATTTCCTTCATAAAATATTTCATATGTGCTGTCATATTATTCAAATATTGTGCTAGTCATATGCGTAAAGTTTGGTGGTTCATGGTTGTATAAAAGGGCGTACCAAGATCATTTTTTTTTTAAAGTACATGAAAAAACTATAAAACAAATCTTTTTCTTTTCTTTTCTAACATTACTAAACAGGAAAAAAATATAAAAGAAATATGTATTACCCTCAAAAGAATAATTCAAGACTATAGTCATTTAAACTTGTCTATAGTTTCAAATATTGCAAAAAATTAATTTACTCATTAATCTTCAATTTGAACAAATTGGTGACACGGATTTTGAATTTGTCAGACTTGTGAAGATAATGTTCAAGGATTGTGTCTTTCATCATAGGGTGTGGCCCGTGAGTTGTTGACTACCATTCCCTAAAACTGTTTAGCTGTATGATGAAGAATATCGTCGTCCCATTTGCACTTACGAACCGGCGAGGGACTTACCTCCTCCTCCTCCTTCGTCCCATGTGAATTCTGACATAGATGGCCTTTGGTGTTGGCTGCAGTCTTTATAATGGAAGAGACTGCGTGAGTATAGATATTGGGGGAAGCTTAGAGATTTAAAGAGAGAGAGAGAGAGAAGAGAAGAAGTTTTTCTGCATGAGGGAGTGATTTAGATTTTGTTTGAAACTTCAAACTAAATAATAATTTATTGGAGTGCTTGGTTGGGTGCAATAGTAGAAGAAAAGTTGGTAGGACAGTCAAGTGTTTTCTTCCTCACCGACTTTGATGTGTATGGTCAAGTTGTGTGAAAAAACTTGAGTGTAAGTGTATTATAACTTGTTTATTAAAATCAATTGTTTGGAGTTAGACCGTGAATCTTAAGCGTAGTGCTGAACCACATCAGTCTTGCGTGCAGTTTATATACGTCTCCAATGTGTTTGATGATTTGTCTCTTAGATTCTATGTTATATATCTTGCTAGCTTTTTTTTGGTATTTGTTGTAGTTAACTTCTATTACCTATGTGTTTATAAATTCTCACTAAGTTGACATATTAGTTGAAACTTTGCTCTCCTCAAAAATTGCCCTGCTCTTTTTCCAACAAACCTGAAAATATGGAAAGCAAAATAAACTATGTTTTTTAAATAACATAATTAGCTTATACACTACACTATGTTGGACAATTTCCTCTGAACAATTTGCACTTGTCATATAATCAACAACGACTGTGTCACTTGGCACTTGTTTGATTGTCATTATCAGGCATTTGAACGGTATTTTTCCTGGAGAGAGAACTTGAAGGTGAAACAGCTTTTGAGAGGGAATGTTTTGTTGCACTCGATGTCACCACCTCTCTTATTGTGGTAGCCCGGGTAGTCGACCTTATAAAATTCCACTTTCTCTTTCAAATATAGACCTGCCCTTTTAGAAAGTTCCACAATGTTCCACTCATAATATGGATAGTCGTCTCTATGTGCAACATGTACTTCCCCATCTCTATTCAGCATCTTACGGGCGCTGTTGAAAAATGCTTGTACCAACTCTTTGTGCATCCTATATCAATGGAAACCCCGAAACACAAATACAACATATTAAATTTAAGTTAAATCTTGTTACACACTCCTTATTACACTTTACCATACAAACAAACTGTGAAAGAACGATTTCAGTTATAATTATTTTATGGTGAAATCATATTTTGAAAACACAATTTTTATAATTTAAACTAAAATCATTCTCATATAGATGGTGTGTAATTGTCACCACTCTTAAAATTTATCCATAGTAGCATTTTTTACTCTATCCTTATCAAGGGATTCAAATGATAATCCAGTGATAATAATATCATTTATGTGTCTAACGTTTGTGGTTTGAACCCTACTTCTCCTTCTCCCACCAGAAAATAATAAAATAAATTGTATGCACATTGCACACCAAAACACTAAGAATTTGAATTTTTTTTTTTTTTTAAATAACTACCAAATTCTCCCATTTTGTTTTACTGTTAAAGAAAAGTGCAACATTCTCATCAAATTGTGCAGATTTGTTAGACAACTCTTGAATTAAAGAGTATCAAATAACACAAGTATGTGCATTGCAAATATAATTGATGGTGAATGAATGTACCACTAAAATGTGTTAATGAGGACCCCCTGATGAGTAGCATCGATCTCTAATACAATCATGGGATAGGAATCTGACAGAGTAAAAACACTGAGACAAAGCAAGGCAGAGAAACAGGGGTGCTTTTTTTATTATTTTTCTTTTTCCTTTTTAACCAAATGAACAAACAGCAAGGAATCACTTTACATACTTACTCTATAAGCTCTTCGTCTCTTTCACATAGCCAAGAAAAATGGCCTGCATGAGGGAAATTGAAGATGATAACATCAAATTTCATGGACACTAAGGTGGGATGTTGGTTCATGTCATATACATCAACTTCATGCAGCACCAAGCACCCTCTTCTCTTCAAGTCCTCCAAGTGTGGTACACAACTCCAATGCTTTGTCAATAAAGTATCTGAAAGATTCAAATTAAAACTAATAAATTAGTATGATTCATAAAAATAGCAAGAAGATCGGTACTATGAGGCAAATTAAGGCTTTCTGTAACTCTGTTTGTACCTTTAGAATGAAGAGAAGTTGCAACCATGTTAGCGGCAGAGCGAAATGCTCTAGCTAAACAAGCAGAAAATGAAAAGTCTCCCTCACCAACCAACAATATCTTCTGAGAGCTGGAGTAGTGCTGAATCTTTTTCTCTTTCTTCTTACCCATTGTACAGCGGCAGAGCGAAATGCTCTAGCTAAACAAGCAGAAAATGAAAAGTCTCCCTCACCAACCAACAATATCTTCTGAGAGCTGGAGTAGTGCTGAATCTTTTTCTCTTTCTACTTACCCATTGTACACTTATATGAATCTCTCCCTCCCTCTGTAGATTTGCTTATATGCCAAGGATAATGTGGCCATTATAGATGAAAATGGTACAGAATCCTATGCAAAACCAGATATCAAGGATGGAATATGTATAGGCAGTCTCATACGTTCAAGTTTCATATTTATTATAGCAGCTGGAGAGTAATTACTATGTACACAGTGAGCATAGAAGAACATTCATAGGAATGTATTTGTATTTGTATTACATTAAGTATCAGCACAAGCAGTGTTCGAGTACAGTGTATAGTGTACAACTTGTGTAGCACACGATGCGACAATTAGAGAGTTATTGAGTACACTATTGTAGTGAGATAAAATGCCAGTGATTGAATTACATCCAACTCCAAGTCTACGGACCTTCTTGAATAGCTTGAATTGCACGAAGCTACCTTCTTTAAAGTTAAGTTGTCATGGCCATTAAAAGGGATGATCAAATTAGTAAATTAGAGAAAAATTCAACATTGTGATGCACCAATAGAAATAGTGGTGATAGTTGTACAGAGTGTGTAGAGAACTAAAATCATGTTTTAAAAACACAATTTCATCTAGCGTATTTACGGCAATAAATAACTCAGTATATGCAATAATAATTAGTGCCAAATTGAATAAGTTCGTTTCACATCTAATATTTTATTTACCAGTACCATAAATAGTATTTATTTCAAATGGAGAGGATCCTAATACTTGTTCCAAAGCTTATGGTCCTTATTCTTTTCTTTTTTTGGTTAAGTTGTGATTTTTTTTTTTTCATGCTTGTTTTGTTGGCTTTATTTCGTGTCAATTTGCTTGCATTTCATGCAATTATTTCCTCAAAAAAAAAAAATTTTTTTGGATTTAATGTATATGGATTTAGTCTAGAGTCGGTGAAGAATTGCACATTCAGAAGAACTTAGGACTGACTTGCGACTAACTCGAGACTACAGTACCCCTACAAGTGGACATATGAGCAACACGTGAGGAATTTCAAAAATAAGTTGCAGTTGTGATGACTCACAAGTAAATCACGACTAGGACTACCCGCGAGTTACACTGACAACTCATTTTCTAGCACCAATTGTGCCTCTTTTTCCTCCTTTATGAATACATCTTTTTCCCACAAGTTTTAACCTAGAGATTGAGGTTTTTCAAATTAGAAATATCCACCTTCGAGAAAGAGCTACTCATCCCTTAAAAGAGAACTCCTTAGTAGTCTTTTCACTTCCCTCTCCCAATTTACATACCTTGAGATGAGATTTAACCAAATACAACACACACACATTCTGGGTATTAAGAGTGTTTTGATCCATTGGGAAGCATTGGAGTTTGATAACATATATATCTAGCCAGCAAGGCGGGGTAGGGTAACTGGGCGGTATTGTGGGATCTAGAAAGCTAGTGAAGACAAAACTCTGTGAAGTCTATTGGTTGCTAGAGCTTAAAGGGCTAAGTATATTGGGTAGCTTAAGATTAGAGGGTCTTTATGTATTTTTTGTACTGTTAACTTATTTACTAGTAGATCATTTCCGGCTTAGATGGATGTGAAGAGGTTTTTTAGTTGAGTTGATGTTATCTTGGGCTTGCATCCTCTTTTCTCTACTACCATTTACATTATTGCATTGCACATTTATGTTCATCCATGCAATTTTTTTGTGGTTCAATTGATTAATCGGTTAATTAAGCAAATTCTGCATTAATAGTTTTTTTTTTTTTTTTTTTTGAGAAACAAAGACCTTAGATTAAGGAAAATTTGCTAAATTAGCCTGAAGTACAAAAACAAATTGTGGTGGAACATCCTCCATCCACACAGTCAAATCAAAAACATTAATAATTTAATAGCATGTCTAACTAAACTATGAGGAACCTTATTACCTTCTCTCCTAACATGAGAGTAAAGCAATTGAAAAAAACATCTAGAACTAAACTTAACATCTTCAATCAAAGGACCATACGAGGCCAAGGAGACTTCAGCACAAGTTAACGCTTTCATAAGCACTGCTGAATCACCTTCAATGTTTTATTTAAATTTATTAAAATGAAAGTGTGCACTAGCCAATAACTAGTTGTTGTTTAGACTTCTAATTTAAATTACAGCTTGATCAATTAAAACCCCGCCATTTAAACCCCGTCGTTTAAAACGACAACTAGTTATTGGCTAGTGCACACTTTCATTTTATTTTTATTTTTTTTGCATTGAAGATTATGGTCTTTTTATAGCTTCTTAATTATGGCATTCTAGGATTTCATACATTGTGTTGTCATGTTCCTATGGGTTATAGTTAAAAAAAAAAGCCTTTGTGGTAGTAGTATTTGTAATAACTTTATTTAAAAGTAAAGTACTCAAGAAAATATAGCAATTCTAAAAGTGTTTATATTTAAACTTTTGACCTTAAAATCACGTCTTCTGGACACAATTTCTATATTCTTTCTGCTAATTTAACCAATTTGACATGAAAAATTTGTAAAAAAGTCCCCCCATGTGGTTTTGAGTTAATTTGTTGAATCTAAAATCACGGCTTGAAGATGCCATTTTTTGGCGATGCAGCAAATCGTGTCTTTGAGACAATTTCAAATAATACACTAAAAATATATATTTTGTTGAAAATTGTCTCAAATTTCTATTTAAACTTAGTTATTTAATTGTCTTTTATTAATTTGTATGGAATGAAAGTCTAATCCATCTAATAAAAATAAAAAATAAAAAATAAATGTTAACGGATGCCCTTAGAGCATTGGTTAACAATCTATTGGAGCATTAGTTAACAATCCTTTTTTTTTTTAAATTATGAAAAAAAAAAAACAATTAATATTTTAATAACTTTTTTAATTTTCTATAAAAGTGGTGTCAATACTTTTTTACAATGGATTATTAACCATTAACCTAAAAGCATTCATTAGCATGACCCAAAAAATAATTCTTTATTAATAAAGTGATTGGTATTTTTTGTCCACCAAGAAGCTAATAAGAACTACAAGGAGACAATAATAAAGAATGGACACAAGGTGTTGGCATTGCTACAATAAGAACTACAAGAAGACAATAATAAAGAAAACAAAAAAGGATTACAAGGACCTTATCGATGAGAAGGCTATATTTAGGGGGACCCAAACATAAAATTAACTGATCTAATCGACTAATCCTACTTTCAATACACATGAAAGTGTCTACACGTAAAACCACCGAATAAAATAAGAAATTAACTTGTCCAATCAAAATTACGCTAGACAAAACTAAGGAGATACCATGCCAACAACCCGAATTCATTCCTTATACTATAAACTCCTAAATTAATTACCGCAATTAAATTCATGTCTTGCATATAATAAAAATCCAAGTTAAGCTCGTGTTCAACTCCAATGTATATGTGTTAAATATTAGCATTGATATACCATGTTGAATATGCTAATATGGATGCAGAAGAAAGAAGTATAAAATAGGAACACAAGAAAACAAGGGTTATGTGATTCAACCTTATAACCTACATTCACAGAGAAAACCCTTAAGAGTTACATCTTTATTATATAAGAGTGTAGTACAAAAATTTGTGTTACAATGAACCTTAACATGGGTATATATAGTAGACTAAACCTAGACTAATAAACTTCCATACAAAATAAGAGACTTGGCTTGCACACAAATTAGAATTAGGCTTAGGCCTATGCTAATGGGCTACTATATCTCTAACACCCTCTCTCAAACTCAAGATGAAAAATTGATGAAACCTAGAAATTTGATAAGGTTGAGAAGATCCCTTAAATGAAGTTTCGCTCTGTAACAATGCTTTGAGGAAAGCAATGGTCTTGCAGTATTGATGCAACGTCTAATGGTGGCATGACTATACCGGAGAGTTTTGACGGCAACAAGTGGGGAGTCATTAAGAAACTTAAATTAAACATATTAAAAAAAAAAAAACACACACACACACACACAAATACATGAAATTTTACAATTTCTTTATACGAGTTTTCATATTTTGAAATCGTCACATGATAGTTTATAATCAATTGTCATTATCTATTGTCAATGAAGATGTGACCATTTTATTTTGTTAAGTTTGTATAACATTTTTATTTTTATGTAGTTGTCATTATTTATTTGTTATTGTTTTTTATAAATTATTGACCTTATATTAATTATTAACCCACATAACCACACTCATCTATACATAAATAATACATTTAACAATCACTAACTTTACTATTTTTTTTTTCTTGAATCACTAGTTTTATAACAAAAAGTTATTATAACGTAATAACAATATACACATGTAACAAATCTTCTGTATTTTTTGGTTATTAAATTATATAAAGTTATAGTATATTTATACTATACATGTATACATTCACACACTTCACAATTCACACAAATAATATTATATCAAAAAATAAAAATAAAAAAATAATGCACACAATTAGTAACAAACACACACACACACACACACTCTCATATATATATATATATATATATATATATATAATATCAATTTATAATAAATAGAGACATTTAGAACTCACAAACACTCACATTTTTACTCTTAGAATCGGAAATACCTAGAAAGTCAAATACAGAATAGAGATGAGATGAGATTCATGAAAGAAAGGGAGAGTGATTTGTGTTGTTAATTAGTTTTGGGAAAAGCTGATCTATGTTGTTTGATTTTGGGCTAAATTGATTTGTGATCAAGGTGTGCAAGATTTAACCCAAGTTGTGCAAAAATATTTTTAAGGGTAATTAAATTAATAAAAAAAATATTGTATATATATCTATATAAATTTCAAGTTGGGATTCATTTGAACCCCCTGAATTACAAGTGCAATTGCCCCAGCAAGGAGGACAAAAATTGCCCTTAAACATACAATAAGGATAGAAAACCATAGCCACAGGAAGGTGGCTCTAATACCATGTTAAATATTAACATTGATACACCATGTTGAATATGCTAGTATGGATGCGGAAGTATAAAGTATAGAATACAATAACACACAAAAGTTACGTGATCTAGCCTAACAACCTACGTCCACGAAGGAAACCCCAAAGAACTACATCAATAACATATTAAAGTGTAGTTCAAATCTTGTATTACAATGAACTATAACATATGTATATATAGTAGGCTAAACCCTAGACTAGAAGGATTGAGCTAACATGCTAGTATGGGCTTAGGCCTATTACATTGGGCTAACATATTCCTAACAATATGGATTCCTTATACAAAAAGCCCATATACAATACAAAATTTCATTTTATAGTACCAAGAATTCTAAGAGCTACTAGTAACCATTAAAAGCAAGGTAACTATAAGGCCAACTAGCTAATTTGATGCCTATAAATTTTAGCAGAGTAGAACAAAATAATATTTTATGCACCAACTTAAGCTTAAAATTGGACCATGAGTAGATAACTTAGTACATGCATTTATACCATGGTTTTAAAAATGGACTGGACTGGCCAGTTCAACCAAGAAGAACCGAACACCAATTCGGTCTAATAAAAACCCCAAATACCGATCAAAACCAAGACCAAAACCGGTTTTTTGATCTTACCAATTTTTAAAACCATGATATATACACATATTGAGTTCAAATCGTAATACCAGACTTACAAGTCTTGTGACTGTGACCATTCAAGTTCTCCAAAGATAGGGAGTGGGAAGTTATGCGCAAGATAAGCACCAATTCCAGCATTAATCAGTAAAACACATGATGATGAGAAGAGGAATTAGGGTTAGGGAGAGAGTTAGGGTTACGTTATATGATAATTGTTTAATGAAAATAAAATAAAAACACTAATTGATCGGTAAATTATTACTTAAATCTCCCAAACGAGCACGTTGTGTTTGCTTTCTAGGTTGTGTGGTGCCGTGGTGTTCCTTGAAAATAAACTTTACTCCTACAATTTTTTTTTTTTTAAAGACTTTTATTGACCGTGTAGAATCCTGCTACAGAAAGAACTTTTCTTTGTTTGGATTTCAAAATGTCTCCCCAAAAAAATAGAAGATAAAAAGGGTCAAATCGAAATCGCTAGATCAAAAATCAAATAGAAAATAAATTTACTTATCAAAAAAAAAAAAATTTTGAAAACAAATTTAGTATTAACTAATTGGTAAGCACGAACTTTCACAATTTTTATAAATAAAAATAAATAAATACCAAAGTCAGGGCAGAGAATTGGCTAAAATTAAACAACCAAAAACATAAAACAAAGTCCCATAAAAAAAATATATAAAAAATAAGAACAAAGAAGAGACCCAAGGCTAGATCAATTTCAACTGTTCACCCGCTTCAAATGTTTACCCTTATTTAAATATTTATCATCCAGAGGTGAGTGATTCTCCTTTCTTTTTTCTTTTTTTCTTTTTCTCATAAGAGGAATAAAAGCCATTATTTGTTAGCGATCTAAAACATGGTTTTCAGACCCGGACCATTCAAAGAACCGGTAAAAGAAGAGGTTCAAGATTTTTAAGGTCGGACCGGTCGAACCGCGATGACGTCATAATTACTTTAATAATTAATTAAAGCCTAAATATAAATATTAAATTTATAAAACTAGCAAAATTGACTAATATATCTATATATGTGAGGAAAATTTAATGATTTTCAAGCATATATTTAATAATTAAATAAGAAAGTTAATAAAATAAAATAATAACCATGAAAACATTATAATTTATGATTAATTAATTTTTGAAGTAAAGTTAAATATCTTTGAAGGATTTTAATTATAATTTTTTTTTATATTCCTTGTAAGAGGTGGATAATTTAATTAAGTAGAATAGAATTATGTTAACTTGTTTTTATAATTAAAAAAAAAAAATTTGTGTTAAGTTTACTTCAAATATTTTTTTTGTTATTGTTGAGCATCAACTTACAAGCTTAGCTTAGAGGTTAGGCTCTAACTCCATCTCTAACTGTGCCTAGGTTCTTAACCTGGTAAGCGCATTTTCTAATTTTTTTTTTTTTTCCTATTTAACAGTCATGTTTGAACCGGGGTTGGACCGCACAATTCATGCAGATCCGGTCCTCTATGCTTAAAAAACCAAATTTCAATTCGGTTCTCGGTTAACTAGGTCAGACTGCCCGTTCATTCCGGGTCTAAAAACCATGATTTAGAAGTAGTGTTATGCTTTCTTATGGAATTAGATCTCAAAATATTGATGAGATATAGAGTAATGTTAAAGACACAAACTATTTTACAACATTTTTACAAAATATTAATGTGTCCAACATTTTTACAAACTTTTTCATTTATCTATAATCACGATGTCTTATGGAATTAGATCTCAAAAGATTGATGAGGTATAGAGTAATGTTACAGGCATAAACTATTGTTCGGGGCCATTTTTCGGTTCCTCGGCCACGTGTGGTCCGTTGGAGGGATGACCTTACTAGGCCCGGGTTCTTTTTGGGGAGTTGCGTCCGAAACTCAATATTGGACCACGTGGTCCAACGGCTACCAGCGTATTTTTAAGCCTACAAAATCATTAAGGCCAAAGTCTAAGAATCGCGATTATAGTTGAATAAAGATAAGGATTGAATAAATATGTAATGTGTGTTTGATATGATAGTTTTGATTAGTAGTTGTAATGACAGTTGAAATAAAGTTGTATTTATCTAGAGGTAAAGTAATCATGTACTCAAAGATGTAAACTTAAAGATATGCAAGCAAAGTCACTTATCTTTGTATGATTCGTAACCCAGCTGTGTAACATCAGTGAGCTGATAGGGTTCCAGCAAAATGCCAGCGGTAGAGACTAGTTAAGCTTGCTCTTCTTATCATGCATTTAAATGAATTTAAGCCTTAGTCAATAGTTGTAATGGTAGTTGGAGTAAAGTAATATGTATTTAAATATGAAGCAATCATATACTCAATGATGTAAATTTAAAAATAAGGAAGAAAAGTCACTCATCATTGTATGATTTGTAGCCCCAGCTATACAGCTTCTATGAGCTAATAATGTTCCAGCAGAGTGACGCCAGCAGTAGAGAGACAGTTTGCCATGATAACTTCAAGATTGAGGGGGAAAAATTGGTGCAACTAGAGGGAGAGAGAGTATGCCCAGCTGTGTGTAGGGGCTGGTTAAGCTTGCTCCTCTTATCATGCACTTAAATGAGTTTCCTCTTTGACAATGCTCTTTTAGTTGTTGTGAAGTTATGAATAGAGTTGCCTTCTGTGGGAAGGGCTTTTGTAAGATGTACTTTTTGCCTTCTAACAGAAGGGCTTTTGTAAGAAGTAGTTGTGCCTTCTAAGAGAAGGGCTTTGATATGATATCTTGGTGCCTTCTAGGAGAAGGGCTTTAGTATGAGTGATTGATATCTCTTGAGAAGTGTGGAGATATGTTTAGGTATTTGGAGATAGGAGCAGTGAGATAGGTGTATTTTCTGAATATGGAGAATGAGAGAATGAGTATAAGAGGAGTAATAGTATTGTAGTGTGTTAACAATGTTGCTAGGATTTACTGCTGGGATCTTCTGCTGAGGAGTAGTAGAGATTGCTTTCCAAGATGAGAGATTTTGTAAAAGAAGAGTGTGGAGATATGTTTATGAGCAGCAAAACAGTAGAATTTTAGAGTGAGAAAGTATGAGAGTCGAGCCTAGAAGAATTGTGGTGTGTTATATGTAATGGTGTAGTAAGTGTGTATGAGATTATGCAAGGCAAGTGAAGAAAGAGATGTTTAGAGATATGGATAGCAAGATATATGTATTTTCAGAATATGGAGAGTGAGATGATAAGTATAAGAGAATAATAGCATAGTAGTGTGTTTAACCAAGCTGCTGGGATTTTCTGCTAGGATTGTATAAAGGCTTATGAAAGGTATTTGTGAGCTAAGGGTTGAAGAGTTTAGTTTCTCATTTAGAAACTAAAAATTACTCAGAAGTTCAGCACTTCATTAATGGCTTAGGAAGATAATTCAAGGGAGAAAGAATAGGGAAGCTTATGAGAGGGTTCTTCCATTAGTGTCCCCCCTTTGAGGTGTTGAAGAAGGATTCTTTTTTGCTGAGTTTAGGGGGGTATTTTAGCAAGTAATATCAGCCAAAATCTGACCCAAATAGCAATGAATTTTTAGAGAATCCATCTCAAGATTTGGCCAAAAATGGTAGTTTAGCTTTAAGGTGTTTTTTGCTATTTCGGGTAAGGGCTGCTGGGGAAAAAGCAACAGAAAAGGAAGGTATTTTGGCAAGAGAAATGTAGTTTCAATAGTTGGTTTTGGTTTTAACCAAAAGTAGAAAAATCAGTAATGCTCAAGCTGCTGGGTCAGCTGTCACAGTTATTCTAAAAAGGCTGTCCTAGCTGTCAGGAAAAGCTGTGATAGCTATCATGAAAAAGCTGTCCCAGCTGTCAGCAAAAGCTGTGACAGCTATCATGGAAAAGCTTTTTACTTTGGGTAGAACCAATGAAGTCAGATGGGTCATTTCAGACTTCTAGAGAGGTCATTCAGCAGTTACTTTATGGATTTGGCTAAAAAATGGTAAAATCTCTTTGGAGGGTATCTTGCTATTTTGGGTATAACAGCTGGCTGCTGGGATTTCAGCCTTAAATGGCTGATTACATCACTTCCAGCCAAGTGTCAAGTGCTGAATGCACTGTTGGGGTTCAGCTGGAAATGTTTCCTTTTTGGGTGTTTATATTTTTGGTGCAAGGTTCTATTACAACACATTTCTAGCAAGTAATAGAAGGGTAGGTTGATAGTCAAAGAAGCTTTGGAGATTTAGTAAAGGCCTCATTGGGTTGTGACATAAGCAAGAAGAGTATTTAATGCTCTGCCCTGGCAGCTGGCAAAGAAATATATGGTTAGATTGTGGCAGACAGCAGCTGGGTATCTATGATATTATAAATATTTTGTATAGAGAGAGATAAAAGATAGCCAATCAGATTAGGCCATGTGTTTAAGTTGGATTTTAGTTGAAAGTAGTAATAAGATTTATGTAGAATAATATAATGAAGTGTCTAAATTTGTATAGCAACAGCTGGGGATTCAGCTGGGGATTTAATGAACAGTTATCCGCCCAGCAGTTAGATGGCTGGGGATATTGAGCATTTGTCACATGATAAATATTAAGTATTAGGAAAAGAGCAATGGGGAATTTTATCATTTTAAGTGTTACGTGATAAGAGATGCTTACCATATGTTACCCGCTACACACGGACTCGTCAAAATTTAGGGAGTTGAAGAAGACACGCCAAGCAACATATTTCTTTTATCAACTTTAAACCGTTGGAGCTTTACTGAACATACCTCTTGGCCCTCTAAACCACGACTCCCAAAGTTTCCCCAAAGAGACTTATGAGCTTGGATCATAAGCCGAAGGTGAGATGATGTACCTCGGGTTTTGTTGTCATTTTGTGTAAATATGGGCTCTTGTTGAAGAAGCCGCTTGCCATGAGTGTAGGAGAGGTAATATAGGCCGCGAGCTTTGATTCATTGCTTAAGCCCGATTCATATATTGATGTCGATGATATCATGAGTTATGATCCCAATTGATGAAGAGGAAATGTGGACAATGAATTCGCCTCTTGAAGTAAGGATCTCGTGGACCATGTGAGCTCAATCCATGTAGTTGAGTGAGATATGAGCTTATTTTGGGCTTTAAATAGATTTACCCAAAAAATCGATAATATGCTGATGTGGCATGGGTTGCCAATGAAGTAATGTCACGTGGGCCGAAAAAATGGTCCTCAACAACTATTTTACAACATTTTTACAAACTATTGATGTGTCCAACTTTTTATTGGTTTTCATATAGGTCCACCATCAATATCATTTTTTCATTTATCTATAATCACTCACCACATCAGAAGTTTGTAAAAAATTTTGTAAAAAAGTTTATATATCTAGCATTACTCATGAGATATATATTGCATTCATTTTGTTATATGTTTTTTTTTTCCCCTTCAATTTTGTCAAAGGAGATCCCTTCAATATTGCATTCGATTTGGAATTGAGAAATGGCGTGTTGTTCTCAATTCCATCCCACTAAGTGCCCGTTTGGTTGGGCGTTTTGAGCCCACTTTTACCATTTATGCGCATTTGCAAAATGCTGAGACAACTTTTGCGTTTGGCTCAGCCAGGCAAGGCAAAAAATAGTCCAGGAACGCGCAACAAAAATGGAGCATCAGAGGTCCATAAACAAAGGCAAACGCACATAATTATCCGTTAGGTCTTCCTGTTTACCAAATTACCCTTGCAGATATATATACCTTAGTTCTCACGCTTCTCATGCTTTCTCTCGTCTCTTCTCTGCTCTGCCGTCAAGCCCTGAGCTCTCTTACCCTCACGCTCATCTCTTCTCTGCTCTGCCCTCTCCGTGGTAAGTGATTCGTGGACCTTCTTCCTCTTCCTCTTCTTCTTTCTTTCGTCTTTCTTCAAGTGCCCGTTTCCTCTTCAAGTGCTCTTTCATCTGTGCATTGAAGTGTTTTTTTTTTTTTTTAATTTTATTTATGTCTAATCTAATATGAGAAATACATTTTGAAGGTAGATATTTGATCAACAAAACACCAAGAACACTGATCTGCTACCAAAATACCAGGTACCAACACTGATCTGGATTTTTTTTTTTTTTTTTTTAACCGAGTGTGGGAAAAAAATTTTTAGATCTTGCATGCTTTGTTCTCTTGCCGGGTACTGAAAAAATTTTTATCTACATGCTTTGTAATTTTTTTTTCTTTTGTGGATGCTCTGTAATTTATGTTAGCTACATGATTTGTACTGAGGAAATCTGCTAGACATACTTTTTGGGAAGCTAAAATAGAAAAAAAAAAAAAAATGTATTTTTAAAATATTGGGGTGCTTCAAATTTTTTGTTTTTTGTTGTGTTTGATTTGTTTTCTCGGCAACCCTGAAGAGAGTTATTGTTATAGATTAATGGGTATTGTTCCTTTACTTGTTTAGTTATTTGTTTTTGTTGATTGGAATTTAACAGTTTGGGTTTGGGGTCTGAAAATCAAAGGAGAAAAAAGACAATATGTAGTTGTTGTCAGGGTGATCATGGGGTTTTTATTAATAGTGATCTGATTGAATTAAAAATGTTGAGATTTGTTTTTGGAATTGATGATTGAAAGGTAACAAGGAATGTAGTGTTCGATTTACCATATAAATTTTTAAATATGAGGATTCTTGTTGTTGGCAAAGCTAAGTATTGATGTGTGGGTCTCTGTTATGTATAGATATGTATAGATATAACAGCACTCAAGTTTTTCAGTGCTTCAACACAAAGAATACTACAGTAGATACTTGGCTTGAAATTGCATTATGGTCTAATTACAGGACAACTTTGAGTATTGTAAAGGTTTACAGTTGCAGTGATTGTAGTAACATTTTAGTCTTCTCTTTTTTTCTTTTTTGCTATTTGCACTTGTCAAGCACACTTTGCTTTTATACTGGAGGATTCATGAATGAGATCAAGGTTTTTTATGATAAGGCTCATTGGCTTGTTTTTATGGTTTTAAACACTGCTAGTTTAACGTATATCCAAACATTGTTTGCTTATTTTCCATTTACTATTTTTTAGTTCAACCTTGGCTGCTGTGAGATTTTTTATATTTTAATTCAACGTTAAATATTTGTAATTGCTAAATTATGAATTCTATTTTTTGCATTTCTTATGGTTGGTTAACTTTATAGATGGGTAAAAACACCACTTCCAACCCTGAGGAAAAAAAGGCTAGAGCATTATGGGATATTAATCCAAGCTGGACAACGACCTTTTGTAACCTTTGTGTGGAACAAATTCAACTTGGGAATAGATCAAAAGGTGCTGCCTTTAGTACCGAAGGTTGGACTACTCTAGTGACCAAATTTTGTGATGAGACCGGTCAAAACTATGATAGGATTCAATTAAAAAGTAGGTGGGATGTATTAAAAGGTGATTGGAGAGTATGGGAGCAATTGAGGAATCTTGACACAGGTTTAGGTTGGGATGCAGAGAAGGGAACGATTCTTGCTCCTGATGATTGGTGGACGCAGAAGTTGGAGGTGAGTTGAGTATTTTATTAATATATAGTTAGTTGGAGATAGTTTTTTTATATTATTGTTATATGAGTGAAATTACAATTACATTTTGTAGGAATTACCCAAAGCTAGAAAATTTCGAGAGAAAGGTCCACAGAATTTAGATCAACTTAATATAATGTTTAGGGATGTTGCAACAACTGGAGTAGCTGCATGGACCCCTTCTTCAAATACACTCCCTCCAACAATGCCACAAGAGGGTGCTGGTGATTCGGATGGTAGTTCCGAATTTAAGGATGATCGATGTGACATGAGTTTAGACATTGATAGTTTGCAGCAAGGACATACTAGTCAATCACGTAGTTCAGGACAAAAGCGAACTAGTGAATCAATACCCTCACAGAATAAAAAAAAGAAGATAGGAGGAGCTGCAATGTTGGACAATCATATTAGTCAATTAATAACTGTATGTCAGAATAGGCATGAAGGTACTTCTCGAGAGTCACCAAGTTCAATTGATAATGTCATGGCGATTGTGAGAACACTTCCTGGAGTGGATAGTAAGTTTGCGATTCAAGCTTCCGTTATCTTACTAAAAAGGTCACGTAGGGAGATGTTCCTAGCTTTCAAGGAGCCAGAGTCACAACTGGAATGGCTACAAGAAATAATTTATTTGAACCACAAGAAGTGACCAACCTTATGTGATACTCTGTATTAGCTTAGGACTAATATTATCTTTATGTTGTATTAGCTTACGACTAATATTAGCTTACGACTAATATTAGCTTTATTAAGTATGCTATGTTGTATTAACTTTAAACTTGATGTTTTGAATTGGGACCTATTGTTGCCTTTTGTTACTTTGTTGATTATTATGTTGATTTATATTAAGTATTAGCAATGGTTGATTATTTATTACTTTGTTGTGTAGCGTAACCTAATATGGATGATTATAATGGTACTCATGAGAGTGGCCATTTTATGGAACTATTAATGGATGGGGATTACAGAAATTACTGTGATGATAATGATGGTGGTGATTATAACATTGCTGACAATAATAATGATGGTGATAACAATGATGATGATGATGGTGAGAGTAGTAACAGTGATGATGATAGTGATAGTGATTCTAATGATGATGATAGTGATTCTGATGATGATGATAGTAACGATGATTCTGATGAGGAGTTTTACCAGCTTGTGGCAGTTGCTTGTGAAGCAATTGTGACATATTTCAATAAATACATTAATAAGACTCCTTGTTATGATTCTGAACAAACAGGGTGGGCTTGGGTGAGACGTTGTATGGAAGGTAATGAGAAATTGTGTTACAACATGTTTAGAATGAAAAATGAGGTGTTTCAAAATTTGTGTCAAGTTTTACAACATGACTATGGACTTCAACATTCAAGGAATATAAGATTAGAAGAGTCAGTGGCAATCTGTTTACTGATACTTGGTCATGGAACATGTAACCGAATGGTTCAAGAAATATTTCAGCATTCGGGTGAAACCATAAGTAGACATTTTAAGAAGATGGTCACTCTGTTGGGTGCTCGGTTTGCAGCTGCATATGTAAGGCCTTCGGATCCAACTTTTAGTGAAGTTCCAACCAAAATACAAGACCATCCAATTTATTGGCCACATTTCAAAGTATGTGTACTATTGTATATTTGAATAAATGTTATTGTCTATAAGATAATTTTCATGTGGAACTAAAAACTATTAATGTTTTTATTAGGATTGCATTGGTACGATTGATGGCACACATGTGGTAACGATTGTACCTACTGAGAAGTCCATTCCATACTTTGGAAGAAAGGGATATCCAACCCAAAATGTAATGGCTGCATGTGACTTTGATATGTTATTCACATTCGTTTTGCCTGGATGGGAAGGTGCAGCACACGACACCCACATTTTTCTTGATGCTATTCGTAAACAAAGTAACAACTTTCACACCCACCACTAGGTTTGTAATTGGTTAATCAATTGTTCATTATAATGACACCTTGTGTGTGTGTTTAATACAATTGAATTTTTTTTTTCTAGGGAAATATTATGTAGTTGATTCTGGATATCCAATGATGAAAGGCTATTTGGCACCATACAAAGGGATATCATACCATCTTCAGGACTTTCGAAGGAGAGGTGGAAACCCTAGAACTAGACATGAAAATTTTAATTATGCTCACTCATCTCTTCGATGTGTGATTGAGCGCACTTTTGGTGTGTGGAAGACTAAATGGAGAATTATCAGAAACATGCCATCTTTTCCATTCCATCTCCAAATACTTATTGTATCTGCTACTATGGCTCTTCATAATTTTGTTAGACTAAATGATAGGGATGATATGAGCTTCATAAACGCCAATCGAGATTCAATTTCTAGAAGAGAATATAATAGTGAAGCAGGTAGCAGGTGTGAGCAGAACACAGGATCTTTAACAGACCCTGCGATGGTGGTTCTTCGTGATTCAATTGCTAATTCCATTTGGGGGGATAATAATTAGTAGTTGTCTTTTTTTTTTTTATATATATATAATATCATGTAGTACAATTTAAACTTGGGTTATTGGTATGTATTTTATTATCTTTTTTATATTTTTGTGTTGTACAATTTAAACTTGGGTTATTGGTATGTATTTTATTATCTTTTTTATATTTTTGTGTTGTACAATTTAAACTTGGGTTATTGATATATATTTTATATCTTTTTATATTTTTATGCAGTACAATTTAAACTTGAATTATTGGTGTATATTTTATCATCTTTTTACATTTTCATTTTGAGTTTCATGATGATGAAAATTATTTAGATTTAATTAATATTAATAAGAAGTCATTAATGGTAATAACAAATAATTATGAAACTAAAAAATAAAAATAGCCCAAACATTATTAAAATAATACCAATAATATATTTATTATTATTATTATTATTATTATTATTATTATTATTATTATTATTATTATTATATGAAGTAGTTTATTAATAAGTATGAAATAAACTCACATAAAAAAAAAAATCAAAAAAAAAGTATGAAATAAACTCCCTTATATATACATTGTCCTTTTTTGTAATTTATCCCTCAAAATGCCACTTTTATAAATGCTAGCCAAACACTCAGCTTTTTCAAAAAGTACTTTTTAACAGCTTTGACCAAACACTCAGTTTTTTGAAAATGCACTTTTTCATTATGCACTTTTACAAAAAGCTGAACCAAACTCACCCTAAACCTTGATTGAGTGAAGTACTGTAATGGAAAGACTCTTGGTCCATTAATTCCCTTGGAAAGTATAAATAAATACCGTATAAAAGAGGTGAAGATGTGATCTTCAGAGTAAATTTTTTTAACTTATAACTTTCAAGGCTTTGTTAATCCAATATCTTGATTTACCCTAATGGGCTGGGCCTCCTAATAGCCTAAAAGGAAGGAAAACCAAAAAAAAAAAAAAAAAGGTTTCAGGAAAAATGGCATATATAACTTGTGTTTTTAGTTTCTCAAAAAAAAATTTGTGTTTTTATTTTATATATATCATTTTTATTTTGAAAATCTAATTTATAAATAAATAAAGCAATTTGAAAATGAATGAGAGAGTGAACTTATTTTTTAGTCAATGTTTTAGTTAGAGTTAAAATTGAATTTTTACTGAAATGTTCTTTAATTTTATCACTACTTTTACATAGAGATGTAATGGTATTTTTAAACAAAAAAAATGATAATTTTAAACAATGAAACTCCTTTAAATAGTAGTAGTATAGATGAGGACTAATTTTTAAGTATTTTTAGAGCACAGTAAATGATACTTTTCTTCTTTCATATTTATGATGAGAACTACATATTAAATTTACAACGAAGTTCAATTTAAATGTGAAAGAAGAAAATACACTACCTAAATATTTTCCTCTAGTAAGAATCCCAAGGGCTGCATGTGTCTTTTGTCTCAACTGTCTTGGGGACAGTTTTCAGTGTTCACGAACTACATCATCCATGTCCGCCACGCGTCGAACTGGGTGTCCGTGTCTTGCCACGTGACTCTGCTTTTTCTTTTTTTGTTATGGAAAAACTTAAAACTGCTTGCTTTGTTTCCTTTACTTTTGCTTTTGTTTGTAGGATAGGATCATAGAGTCATAGGATGCCAAAAGTAAAAAAGAGTGAAAGCAATCACAACAAATTTCATTTGCAATTTTCTCGTACATATGGAGGTTCCTGTTGGGTTCTTGCGCAAGCTATGGAGCTTCCTCTCTTTTCTCCCCTTTTTTCTTTTACTCCTCGTCCTTGGCCTCCTCAAAGGTACACATATATAAAACCTTTTGATTTTTCTTAATTCTCTTTCACTGTTTCTTTTTTTCTTTTTCTTTTTGGTTGCTTTGGTGTGTAGCTTAATCTGTAACTAGTAGTCCTAACTTCTACGTGATTGCATGAACTTCGTTTCTTTAGTGTTGTATATTATGAACTGATGCAATAGAAGCATATATACCAGTATATATATATGTCTGACTTTATATGTTGGTGTAGCCCTGTTTGGTATAAGCAAACAGAATCAATCACCACATAATTAAGTAAATGTTCATCTGCAATTACACATATACATGAGTATTATTATAGAAAACATAAAACATATGAGCCATTTTGAAGACAAGGCTAGCTATAATAACATAATAAAGTTGTTGAAAGAGAGAACACAGAATTATAGTGATTTGGAGTTTAGAGGTCCACATCCACATAGGAAGGCATTAACAATTACATCTTTAGGATTAAACTCTATATTACAATTAATCCATTGAACGTTATTTATAGTATATTACATCCTAGACTAACAATAGTTGAGCTACAAGTAAGATTAGGATTATTTTAATTGTATTCCAAATAAGATTAAGATTACTTTACTTGCATTCAAAGTAGGATTAGATACAATGAACATGGATAGTAGACTTGGACCTTGACTAGGATTGGGTCTCGATTTCTTTAATAAATATAATTAATAGTTCATGGGCTAATAAATAATATGGTATGCATATGTTTATTTCACTTCAATGAAAAGTGAATGGAATTGTAGACTAATCCCTAGTTGACAATTGATCCCCCTTTTGCAGCTGCACTTGTTGGACCAGTAGTAGTGGGCATCATATTTATTGGAAACTCAGCAGTTATAATTGGCCTGTGGACTGCACATTTTGTGTGGACTTACTACTGTTTGGCAAAGTATGTTTTTCTTGGTTGGGAAGAAAAACTCATATTTCGTTACTGAATTTTTACATATGTATATAGTTGTTACATTCCCATGCTCTTTTATGTTTTTAGTACTTTTATCCAATGTACTTCTGATTAGTTACCTATCTTGGCCTATAATTTCAGAACCAAGAAGCTTGGGCTGGTTCTAAAGATTTTGGTGCTAGTTTTATTGCCAGTGCCTCTGGTCCTTTGGCCAATCTTTGGAATTGTTGGAAGCCTTTTAGGGGGAGTAGGATATGGATTTTTTGCACCCCTTCTTGCGACTTTTGAGGCTGTTGGGGAGAATGTCACTGAGAAATTCTACCACTGTTTTGTTGTAAGTTTTTCTCTCTGGCTTTGACCTGTTTGGACTAGCTATTTAGTGAATCCTGAACAAGAAGTTATTTTTGTATCAGAATTGTTATGAAATTGTTTTCACAATGTAAAGTGTTGTACCTTTGATTTGGTTGTTCCTGTTCATAATAAACCCTGTTTTAAGGGGGAGGGGGGGATATATTGGCAATTGTCATCCTTATTATAACTGTGATCATTTCTTTTGAAGACACACAGTGAGTCACCTTTTTCTATGATGCATTTGTAAATTACATAAATACAACTAATTATGGTTTAATAGTATAGCTTTGTTTATTATATCAAAATTCTTTTCAAGAGTATCCCAAATAAGAGCCCTGATGAATTTTCTGACTTTACTATAAGCCTCGATAAATGTTTTTAAGTATTATTTCTCATTTGCTGAACAGTTTTATGATTCATCATCTACATCTTGAAATCATGGTGTAGCTTCATCATATATGCCCCATTGTTAAAGAGCAACAATGCTCAATGTGTCTTGCATGAGTTTAATTGTGGCTTATTCATACCAAATAGTTGATATAAGTGAGGCTTTTCTAAATTGAGTTGACCTTAAAGTCTAAGCAATTTGTCTGGGCGCTTTCTTTCTTTTTTTTGGGCACCAGGATGGATGTTGGTCAACAATTAAAGGCGCCTGCATAGTAGTGCAGGATTTCACAGACTTCTGCTTCCACTCATACTTCTCCTACATGGATGAACTAATTGAGAAAGTACTTCCAGATGAAAAGCCTATGGACATAAAGTGAGAAATTTTCCTTTTGACCCTTTCCTGTATGGTGACGAAACATAAATTCTTTAAGACATAGTCCACTTTTCCCTTGCTAGATTATCAAAATTGCCAAGTTGTTTGCTAGCAAGCCTAATTGGCGTACCAGTGGATGTGCTTTTAATTACTGCAGTTGCTCTCTGGAAAAGCCCTTACATGCTACTCAGGGGCTGGAAGAGGCTACTAGAAGACTTGATTGGCAGAGAAGGGCCATTCTTAGAGATGGTATGTGTTCCATTTGCTGCTCTTGCTATCATCTTATGGCCTTTGGTTGTTGTGGGAGCCGTGATTGGTTCTATTATTTCTAGCTTCTTTCTGGGACTCTACAGTGGAGTTATTGTCCATCAGGTGTGTTATAAGTTGCTATTCTTATCATGTCACTGAGTTTAGGTTATAATGCTGTAAGACATTTATATGTAGATATGTTCCTTTTGTGTTAGTTTGAAGATTTATCTGAAAAGTGATTTATAAAATTCCAGGAAGACTCGCTTCAAATGGGACTTGCCTACATTGTGTCTATAGTTTCACTGTTCGATGAATATGTAAATGATTTACTCTACTTGAGGGAGGGATCTCGCCTTCCCAGGTACACTTTGGAATGCCCTCTTTCGTTCTTTACTGTACCACACCCCTCCCCCCCCCCCCCCCCCCCTCCCTCTTTTTCTTTTTTTTCCCTTCTAAGAAGTAAAAAACAAGCATGTTTTAGGAACAGTTTAGCGAACGATTTTGCTGAAGATAGAGGAGATGAGATGGGAATATTGGAAAATTTAAAATCCAGCTCATGGAAAAGTCTTTACATGCATTGATTTTGATTCTGAGGCATCCTTGTGACAGCCAGGCCTAAATACCGCAAAAACATGAGCCCTAGTCCTGAGAGAGAATGGCTAGGTGACAATGGTGACAATGACTCAAAGAATAGAAGGGAGGATTCATACAATTCAAAACTTATATCAGAAAGATCAAGAACTTTGAAGTGGGGAATCCAACAATATAAACCAGTGCAGGTAAGGACTCGTGACTCATGAGGTACTTTTAATTATTAAAAACCTTGTGTAAATTCAACGTGTTTCAATGGGTCAGGTATGGGACTGGCTGTTTAAATCCTGTGAGGTAAATGGTCGGATTCTTCTCCGTGATGGTCTGATAACTCCCAAGGACATTGAGGAATGCATTCTGAAGGGTAATTGTAAGAAGTTGGGCATCAAGTTACCTGCTTGGTCTATATTACAGTGTCTGCTTGCATCAGCAAAGTCCAACTCATCTGGGTTGGTGATCTGTATGTCTCTCAAACATTTGTTTTTACTTTCACATAGCTAACCAGAGGTCTAATCATGATCATGTAATTGAACGTTCCAGCTGATGATGTGGAGTTGACGAGGATGAATGTACCAAGGGATAAAGTATTTGAGTGGTTCATTGGGCCCCTATTAATCATGAAAGAGCAAATAAAGAAACTCCAGTTAAATGAAAATGAAGATATGTGCCTAAGAGAGCTTGTTATGACATGCAAAAATGAAAAACCTGAGGAGTGGGATGACACTGAGTTTGCATCCAGTGACAAAGTCAGAAGAGCACAATTGCAATCCATAATTAGAAGGTGCATTTATGAAAAGATTTTATCTGAATCAGTATAAGTCTTGGTGTCTGTTGCATAAAAAATAAACCCATCCAGGGTGCATGCAATTGAACATTTTATGAAGTATCTACAGTTTACTCAGTAAACTTAAGCTCTTTCATGTTATTAGTACATAAGCACTTTTTCTCTCTTCCTTTGGCAGACTACAGGGAATTGTAGCTTCAATGTCCCGGCTGCCAACCTTCCGACGTCGCTTTAGGAATTTGGTGAAGGTGTTGTACATAGAAGCAATTCAGGAACATGCTTCAGGAAATCATATGGGAGGAATCTTGAAAGCCAAATATGGCAACAAGAGCTGTAATCAAAGTGAAGACAAAAAAGAGATAGATGAAATTATACACAAGGGAGACTATGGAAATCTAGTATGAATGAGCTGTAAATCTTTCATAGGATGTAGTAAAGGCTTGTGTTAACACTAGATTGGAGTTTGACAAAAACAAAAGAAAATGGCTTTGCTGAACCGAGAGACCTGCTGTACTCCATCTATCTTTGTCATAGTTTTATTCTAAGCTCCTTTTTTTTGGAACTTTCTTGGCTATCTTTGTCATAGTTTTATTCTAAGCTCCTTTTTTATGGAACTTGCTAGGAAGAATTTTCTTTTTGGGAGTGAGACTTTGACAATGACATGGAAAACTGAATTGGGATTCTCTATGATTCTTTTTTTATTCTGATAGGTTGGGGCGATAACATCTTGGGAAGACTTTTTGAATAGTTAATCTATCATATAGAGACACAACCCAGAAGGCCTAGTTTTATTCTAAGCTCCTTTGTCATAGTTTTATTCTAAGCTCCTTTTTATGGAACTTGCTAGGAAGAAGGAGTAAGACTTTGACAATGACATGGAAAACTGAATTGGGATTCTCTACAATTCTTTTTTTATTCTAATTTTTTGGGGCGATAACATCTTGGGAACACTTCTTAAATAGTTAATATAACATATAAAAACACTTAATCCAAAGGGCCTAAGCCCAATGAGTATGAGTTTAACTATATTATATTAACCACTCATTTTTCTAATCATTATTCAATGTAAGACTTCATTACTTAACCAACCACACTACTCACACTTGAATATTCGAACACGATTCTATAAAATTCTTAAGGTAACCTCACAACTAAGTATAAATCTATTTTTGAAACAAGTGGATTGGAGTTTATGGCATCATCAATAATTAAAATAGGCAAGAGTTTTTCTTAATTTAAATAGATAAGCAGACCAATGTATTGTCCTTGTCATTTTTAGGCCTTGTTTAGGCTTGAACCTTAATAAGGTTGAACCAGTCCTAGAATCATGAGATGTGATAGTTCTTTGCCATCAGCTACCCTTTTTGACTTTGCCTTTTAGACAACTATAAGGTGACACTTATCTGTTGATAAAGTCAATAGTCAATACAACTAGCAAGCTTGGAAAACCAATTTGAAATTCTCTCCTTTTTCCAATAGGAAATTAGACTTGAAACTAATAGCAATCTGCTAAACAAAAGAAGAAAATCTTATTCCCAGATTTGAAAGCCATCAAGATATATGTATATGTATTATTTTTACATCATGCTGCATGTGATCAATTTTTTAGTTGGTCCAGATAGTGACATGGCAAGATCTTGATCAAAGAATTAGACTAAGTATGAAGTAATGGGCATTTGAGAGATATGGCATGCTGTAAATTTTGTAAAGGATTAAAATCATGCACATTTCCAAGTCCTTTTGTTCTCGGTTTCAAATGGTTGACGGTGAAAATTTGATACTAGAAATATTACAAATTTTACTACATACCCTTTACAAATTAATGTGTCAAAAAAAAAAAAAAAAGGATACTAAATATAGATATTCATTTATTATGTTTTCGAAACACACCACACATTTGATGCCACATCCGTTTGTTAAGGTAATTATGTAAAAAAATTGTTGTCTTTAGGATTTCTAAGCTTAACAACAGAGGACAAACAGACTTGAAACTACCAGCTAGCAAAAATCAATCTGTTAAACAAAACAAGCAAATCTTATTCCCAGATCTGGAATCCATCAAGAAATATGTATATGTATTATAATCTCATGATCATGCTTCATGTGATCAATCGTTTATTTGGTCCAGATCTTGATCACAGAATTAGGCTATAAAGTATAAAGTAATGGGCATTTGAAAGATATATATGGCATGCTTGTAAAGGGTATAAAATGATGCACATTTTCAAGTCCTTTTTTTACTCCCTTTCTCATGGATGGTTGATATGTGAAAAATCAATTTCCAACAAAGCATTTACAAATTAACTTGTTACCAATTAATCACAAATAAATAAAAATAATAATCCACCAATCATATTCATTACTGCATTAGTTTGTTAAGGTTATGTACTAAAAGATTTAGTATCTTTAGCATTTTCCAAACTTAAAAACCGTTTGATATTGGGTGGACAAAGAAACTAAATATTATAGTAAAAATATGTAAGGACCTTCTGTCATAGATCCGTGGACATTTTCATAAGCCCTTCTGTTTCGGTGCCTCTGAGTTGTCAGCCTCTAAAAGGAGATTTTTTCTCCACAAAACAAACTTCCTTGTCTACCTCCTCCTAATTTTCTTTCTTTACCAAAAATCTCTGACAAACCGTTTCCCTCTGAATTTTCCATTGCATGTTTCATTTTCCACAAACATCATTGCCCTTCAATCTTTTCAACAACATGTTTTGATTGTTTCTGTCATTGGGGGGCTGCTTTTTCTTCTGTCAAAGCTCGTTGAAGTTCTCAGGTTGAGGTAATTAACAATGCAAGCTTTTACGTTCATGCATGCTATGTTCATTACATCTCATGGTGCAACAAGAAAATTTGCTTGACAGGAAAATCTATGTATGCACAAACAAAAATGTATTTTACTCGTTCTGGTAGATCTCACTCAGTGCATATTCAGTCACCACCATTAGCAGAGAAGATAACTGAAGAGCCTCCTGCAAATGTAATAAATAAAAACTCGGCTCAAAGCACTGTGACATGCATGTACCAAGCCAATATTGCAGGCTATTGGCGTAATGTATCATTCATTTGGTGCAAGAACCTGATGAACCATTCTTTCACTGTTAAGGTTGATAGTATAGACGGTGATTTCAATTACACATGCAAGATTGAGCTTAAGCCCTGGCATTTTTGGAGCAAAAAAGGGTACAAGAGTTTTGAGGTTGATGGGAATCCAGTGGAGGTGTATTGGGATCTTCGTTCAGCTAAATTTGCTGGTGGCCCTGAGCCATGTACGGATTTTTACATTGCTCTAGTTTCTGATGAAGAGGTTGTGTTGTTATTGGGAGATTACAAGAAAAAGGCTTACAAGAGAACAAAATCAAGGCCAGCCCTTGTTGATGCAGTGCTTGTTTACAAGAAGGAAAATGTATTTGCCAAGAGATGTTTCTCTACAAGGGCTAAATTCAATGAAAGGAAAGATCATGAAATTGTTGTGGAGAGCTCGACAACGGGACCTAGAGACCCCGAAATGTGGATTAGCATAGATGGGATTGTGTTGGTTCATGTTAAGAATTTGCAATGGAAATTCAGAGGGAATCAAACTGTGCTAATTAACAAGTTCCCTGTGCAAGTGTTCTGGGATGTACATGATTGGCTATTTAGTAGCCCTGGCATGGGACATGGTTTGTTTATATTCAAACCAGGTGCAACTTTAGATTCAGAAAATGAGAGCAGAGAGGGCAGTAGCCAAGGAGGTGGTGATGTTGACAGCGATTGCAGCAGCGGGTATTACTCTACTTGGAGTAATTTGACAGCAACAGCTTCGGAATTCTGCCTTTTTCTTCATGCTTGGAAGATTGAGTGAGATTTAATTATGAACAGCACATTTTTTGCCAATGACAATGACCAGCAATGTTGCAAACTTATTAGTAATATTAATGGGTCTTAAACCCTTTTGTTGTAAATTATATATGTTTATTATCTTTCAAATTTTTCTTGGCCAGCAGCACAGTTGATTTCACCCATGTCATATATACCTGGCATGATAATTACAAAGGATCTTTCATCAGTTTAGTGTTGTCTAGGCTGGGATTTTCATGGATAGGCTGCAAGCTGTGGAAGCTGTAGGGGTATGGATTCACAGATACATGCATATTAGATAGCTTTATGTACCAAGAGACTAATTATATCTCAATGATATTGTCCAATTCTCTCTATGAGAAGAACCTGATTTCAAATCCCACTTATTGTAACAAAAAAAAAGCCTTTGTGTGGATTATAGATCCATCAATGTAAAAAAAGCCTTGTGCATGTACAACATACAACATGAAGCAAGAACAACAAAATAAAACAAACTGTAGACGATAGACTTTGAGGAGTGGAGCACGTTATAAATCCTGCCTCCTTTCTTCTATTTCTTTACTTTCATTTTTCCACATACACACCCTTTTTTTTGTTTAAGTACAATAAAATTTCAAATTATGATGTCCGCTTCATTGATAATTGTTTTTTTATCGTCATTGAAAAAATTACCTAAGTAACTAGGCAATATTTTAGATCCCTAAATTTAATCACAGCTAAGTTAATTAAGGCTAATCAAAATATTAATTCATGATTAACCAAATTAACTAAGCATGGAAATAAACAATTGCAAGATGTGGAAGCTGTAGATGTAAGGATTCACAGTATAAGGAGCTTAGCAAACCCCGCAACCGCACCTAGACCGATCAAAACTACCAGTAAAATGGAGTAACGCACCGCAATTGGAAGTGAAAAAAGTTATGTGCAATGTGCACCGCACCACAGCCATATATATTTTATTTTATATTAATATTATATGAAGTAATACTATTATAAGAGATAAGCCCTTTCACACCTGAACACTTATTAGGCTACTCTAAATCAGCCCAAAATAAAAAGAAAAACCAGCCCAACGTTTTAAGAATTAGCCCAAAACAAGTGACAACTTTGGGCTGGGTCAATCCAGCCCAAAATTTTGAAAAACTTCCTAGTCCAAAACCAATCAAACTGCACCACACAAGTGATCGTAAAATTGAGATGCGGTGCAGTGATGATTTTGCTCAAACCTCATCATGTAGTGCAATGATAAAAAGAGGGTAAAATTGTACTGAACCACACCGTGAACATACCTATTCACAAATAAATGCATATAAGGTAGCTTTATATGTTGTCAAGAGACTTGTAACTAGTAGTTGAGATAGAAATTTGTCATTATGAGGGGCTGATTAGAAAAGCATGTGATTTTTTTTTTTTTCTCTAAATATAAACTAGCGCTTTATAATAAAAAATAAAAAAATTGGAATGGAAACTACTTTCTAAATCAATGTGTACTATATTTATATATGATATATTTTACCCATTAAATTAGAATTCACGAAGAAAAAAAATGTAATAAGCTTAATATTTTTTGTATTATTTATAAATGAGATTTAGAATTAAAAGTAACAGGATTTAAACTTCGGATTTGAACTCTTTTGAAACACCAGTCAATTGAGTTACAAAATTTAAACTATACAAAATTACAAATACTATATTTTCTAAAGGAAAATACTTATCACCTAATAAATAAATATATAAATATATTTTGTGATTGATGACACATCTATGTGTAAACCCTATGCGATAAGATTTGAAATATTCCTAGCAGCATCTTTTTATAAACTAGTCAAAGAGAAAGTCTAGGAAAATAACAAAAGGTTACAATATTTTCACAACACCATTATTTTTAGTTGTAGTGGATTCAGATATAATATTTTATTATTTTATTTGATATCATTTTAACCTGGCATACAATTTGACACCTTAATTGTTGTGGAAATATCGTGATATTTTATTGTGCATTCTTATTTCTTACAACTCCAAGTCAAATTGTCAAAAGTGAGATAGCAAATTAAATTCAATCTCTACAAGTTTTATAGTTCCAAGAAACATTACTGTTCATTTGTAAACATTATAATGCTACCGCCATAAATTATTTTACAACATTTTTACAAATTATTAATATAGCAAATTTTTACTAGTTCTTATTTGAACCCACTATTAATGTCACTTTTTTATTTACCTATAACCGCTCACCGCATTAGCAATTTATAAAATACTTTGTGACTTTACCATATTTTTTAAAATTTTAACAAAATATCAAATCCACATATCTATAATGGTGAGCAACTATTTTTAACGGTACATGTCAAAAACTGTATAAGAGAACATAACGGAGAGAGAGAGAGAGAGAGATGAGTAAATTTCCACTCACCATTTGTCACAGTAAACTAGATACTAGCTTCACTACCCATCCTAGTTAGTAATTTTTTGAATTTCTTATCATCCAAATAGTCACTATCTCGTGGGGATCCATCTTTGGAACACACATACTCGTTGTTTTACACCATTTTTTGCATATCCAAGTTTTTCTTTTCAAACTCTACACCCAAATTGAATGGTATGATCATTGTGCAATTTATATGCTTTAATCCCACTATGTACCACCATTTCAAGCAAATTTTCAATATCTTGTAGTCCTTCATCGACTCTAATATCTATAATTAAAAACAACACAAAACACATTTATAAGGGAACTCAAATCAAAATCACATTTCAAAAATAAGAGTGGTTAGAATGGTGTGTGTGTGTATAAATTATTAACTGTAAGAATTTTTTTTTTTTTTTTTTTTTTTGGAACTATTTTCACATTTTGGACTTCTATCAAATAGTTAAAAGGAACTATAGCTATAAATTGTTTTTTTTTTTTAGAAACAAACACACACACACACACAAGGGAGAGGGAATGGGTTCTAACAAGTCACACCACACACTCATAAAAATTTAATTTTTTATATCTATAAATTAGAGAGAAAGAAAACAACACATAAAAATTGCATTCTTCTAATTCTTCTCATCTTGGGCTTTTATCATACAAGTAGAAGACACCATATCTATAAATTATATAAAGACAAAACAAAGTTAAGAAAATGATAAATTGAAGAGTGAAATGAGTGTTTGTAACATACATACCTTGATCAGTTATAGTTAGTTGCAATGGTGGTGTTTGGATTACAGCAACCACTTCAGGCATAGTTTACAGTTAGTCATACTCATTACTCATCCAATGGAGAATAGGAAACACACCCATCATAAGATTGTTTGAAAGACTCCTTCAATGATGCGGAAAGGGAGAGAGAAGAGGACTTAGCGGGTAAAATAAAAATTTGAATTTCAGAAAATTAGGTGAGAAGTGGCTAACATAATTGGCGTTAGAAGATTAGAACCAAAGTGATTTTGGGTTATATCCAAATGGTTTTGTGACTCAATAGGTTGAGTCAAACAACTGAGTTATAGATTTAAAGTCGGTGGCATTTTTCTATTAGGTGTCTAGAGTCGAGAATGGTCCTTAAGGAGGTTCTAATAAGCCTCTAAACCCTAATTCGTCTAGAAAGATCAAATTCGAAAATCCATAAAATCCGACTTGTTGTGATCACATGACATTTTTAATAAGTCATGTGAATTTATTTATTTATTTTTATTAATATTATTATCATTTTTTTTCTTAATGGACAAAGTCCTAAACGGTGCCGTTCCGTATAGGTAATTTCCTATACAACGAACAATTCCCAGAACTCATTTTCAGAGCAAGAAGAAGAAGAAAGAGAGAAAAATGAAGGTAGCAAGGAAAGTAGTTTTCCTTTTCAGAGACTCAGAGGGATTCGCCTCCGCCATCTCCGATGCTCTCCACCCTGATTCTCACTCCTCTCTTCGCCCTCTGTAAGCTCTCATCTCTCTCTCTCTCTCTCTCTCTCTAAAAAATCGCTTACTTTTGCGTATTTGTGTGTGTACAGAGAGGAGTCTTTGGAGCTATCATTGGAAAGCTATGGAATTAAGGATCAGAAAGCCTCTGCAAAGATCCATCACTATGTTGATCCTCAGGGCAATTATCAGGTACTTCTTCTATTCTATCTACAACTATACTTTTCTTTCTTGTTCAAAATTATATTCTTAGATTAACCATAGGAAAGTGAGTTCTTAGCAATTCATAAATTATGCCCACCATTTTTTTTTTTTTTTTTTGCTTGCTCTAATTTCAAAATGGGTTTTTGTCACATGTTATAAATACTTGAAGATAGTTCATTTTAGAATGGCATGCCTAATAATGGAGCCTTAACAATATTAAAATCTCTTTATCATATGGGCAGATGGGCTTGTGGCCTTTATGTTGTCCAGCAAAAACAACTAATGTGATTCACTGAAACAAGTGCCCATTTGGCATTGCTGTAGGAAGTGAAGTTTAAATCTAAGAAGCACGGACACAGTCACGACACGGTGATACAAGCAATTTTTGAAAAATTATAACATCAAACAGCTGGTATGACACCGGCATGACCCGGATATGACATGGGCACAGCACCTTAAATGAAATGTCCGTGCTTACTAGGTATTAATTGTAGAGCATTAATAGTAGGACTTTTGTGATATAGTCTTAATTGAAAAACTCTTTAAAGTTTTGAAGTGCTTGGCAAATTACAGTAAATAATGCTTTAAATTATGGATTTATAAAGCATGAACTGTGAATTATACAACTTTTTCCTAAATTCTCCAAATTTCAGCTTTAAGAACCTGCTCTTTAGCGAAATTGCCAAACTCTGGCTTGAACGCTCCTTGAAATATAGAACCAGACAGACCATAAGAATATATGAGCATTGGTTTGGTGTGCCCCAGCAAAATTTGTGCTTGAATTGCAAAGTGTGTCATATTTTACAATGAGGGTGTTGTGATTGATTGAAATGAGGGATACCAAGTTATGCAGGGTCTGAACCAACTTTGCCATTCATTCTTTGCTGTCAGGGCATCCCAAATATGATATGTCCCTGTCCAAATTTAGCTTGGTCTATTATTTGATGCTTATGTTCTCCTTGTTATGACAAAGATGTTTAGACTTTTAAAACTATGTGTAGATTAAATATTTCAGAGTTTTCAAGATGTAAGATTTCTGTGAAATCTAGAGGGGATTAGCATTTGCCATTTCCCATGAATCATCTATTGTTTTGTTTCTCATGCCTTATGAACCAAGAGACAAACAATGATCATCTGCAAATTTTGTTACTTTGCTCGAATCCCACCCCAACACTCTTTTTATCCCTCTTGACATTTTAGTTTAGTTGAAAAACTCTTGCCTGATCATGCAGACAAGCAAATAGCAAACCATTACTTCAATCTTACAGTTTAATTTAGCGGGTAATGCCTTACTAAGATTTTTTAATGAATTTTTATCTTTATTTTTAGGTGTCACTGTTTTTAATGCAAAATTATGAGCCACCAGTATTGGCCTGTGCTGTTACTGAAATTTTATCACAAATATCTGGAGAAGAATCGTCTTCAATGCCCACACTTATAGTCCCATTTGTCCTGGCATCATCAAAGCTTAAGTGGGAAAGCAAAACTTTAACAAAAAATGAAAGCAAAGTTTCGGTTTATGGAATACAGATAGGCCCAGACACAGATATAACTCAGGCTATGGCAACCAGAACCCAGAAGGTGCCATCGTCATTGCAGATTCATCATGAACCTCTAGCCTGCCTCCTTCAGTTGGTCCGTGTCTTGAAGTTTCCAACCTTTGTTCTTATCGGGCAAAGAGGTCGACACCTATCTGATAAAGCTATAGGAGAAGAACTTGAGGTATTCATACTCTGGTTACTTTCAGCTAATGCAATTATGATGGTTAAATTGCTTGGATAGTAGGTTGAACATATAAAATCTAATAAATCTCAGAAGCCATGTTGGGACAATAGATGGAGAAAGTCTTTGCAACCTTCTCAATGTTTGCGAGTTAGATGAAAACTTTTTCTTTTTTCTTTTTTTTGTTGGGATCATGAGTTTTTGCCCCACAGTGGAGTGAGATGAAGACTGCTTTTACTCTATTTCTTTTTCTGTTCTACCATTTTATTAGTGCTTCTGGTTATTAGGATTTCCCATCTGATTCTTGACTGTTTCTTCTGCAGATAATTTCTGAGATTGGAGAGCTTTTGGCCAGCTCTTCCTGCCTGTGCTTTTCGAGAGACAGGATCATATGGCAACCAACAAATACATCCAAGGAGAGTGAGGAGCCTTGGCGTGCCTTATATGGTTGAATCTCAAGTGTTACTATGCTTTAGAGGGTGAGATGCAACCTATCACATAAGACGTATCTGGAAAGAAATTTAATAGTCATATTTTTTGAGATTCAACCCAGCACGGTGCTTACAAGTAAAATTTTACTTTTGTAGTGAGACTTACGATGTGTTAACATGATTACAGCATTAAGCTGGACTAACGGGAGCCTTTATCTTTATGTCAACCTCTCATATGTTATCCAGTGTGTTAATTAATGTGCATTACCATGTCATCCTCGATAGTTAGACTTAGAACATGAGGATATTGTTTTTTTATATAATAATTAATATAATGTGCTTACACTTGTTCAACAAAGTGAGCAAAATAGCTTGCCAACTGACACAGCTCAAAATGTTAACATGAATTGACTCTTTTCTTATATCAAGTGATACCAAGAACTTTCATTTTCTTTTTCATGAGTTCCACAAAATCTTCTTTCATCTTTCGTTTGGCCTTTCCGGCTTTCCTACATATCAATCTCTCCAAGTCTACAGTGTTAGCATGCGAGACATCTTCCCCCTCAGCTTGATTTATTGAATCCAGTGTCTGAGATAACCATTATTTTGGTTTTCCGTTAGGTTTATATTTCATCCACTTCGGTTTGTCCTTCAACAAGATCCAACAATGTTCAATCTGAAAATTAGAGAGGTGGACCTCTTGATACATAATCTTCACCAGAGATATCTTATAAATTAAAAGAAATAGAAAATTATTAGTATCTTTAAACTGTTAGTGAAAAGATGTATTTACACCATTTTCTATATAATTTATACCTTCATTTCTTCAATTATACCATTCTCACACCTTGATTCAATTTGAGCTAAGAACCCACAAAACACATTCTGTGAGAATTAATCGTTGACCATCGATTCACTAGGGAAAAATGTCTTGACACCCCCTAAATTTTGAAGTAGTAGTAGTAACATCACCTAAACTTTTATTTTAGCCAATTTAATATGTGAACTTTACACATTTGCCAAATTAATACTTATATTGGTCTACCATTTACTCCACTAACGTCCTACTCATGTGAGTGTCACATCGACAACAAAATTCCCGAACTCAATTGGAACCTAGAGAGAGAGAGAGAGAGAGAGAGAGCTATACATCACCGATTTGGGCTTTTGAGTGTCTGACTGTGCCGTTCGTGGTCCTATTCCCTAGTCTTCGACAATTGATTTGGGCCTTTGACAGCCACCACTGGTTGAAAGAAACAGACGAGGAAGACAAGAGTTTCACACTCATTTGCCAAATTTCACCTCTGTAACCAAGTTTATTCTTCAACCAAGAGAATTCATGGGATGTGGGTTTGGTTTTAAAATTTATTAAAAATTCATAACTATGACTGCCACCAACAAGTTTGTGTAATGTTTGTTAATTTCATTTTATAATTTACTCGTTTGTTATGCTTTTCATTCCATGAGTTTAAGTAATGAATTTTCTGTAATTTTGCATTTTAATTTGGTGTTGTCGTGGTTGTGGTTTTTGTGATGCTAGTTTAAAGTGGTTGTAACAAGGGCCTGGGGCAACACAATCTGCAAATTGGGTGGTGATAGAGGTGTTGTGGTCGTGAGTGTGAGAACTGTTGGTTTTGTCGATCGGTTCCTGAAAACAAATTTGGGCGTCTCTCTCATATTTGAATTTGGGAATTTTGTTGTCCACATGACACTCACACATGAGTAGACCAATAAAAGTATTTGGCAGATTTATAAAGTTGAGGTATTAAATTAAAGAGAGATGCTACGTCTACAACAATTTTACAACATTTTTACAACAAATTACAGGTGGTTAGTTGTTATTAGTTCAAATTTGAAACTAACACTAAGATTACTTTTTTGCCTCAACAATAATAACCAGTAACAACTTGCCACTTAGGATTTGTTATAAAAATGTTGTAAAAATGTTGTAAACATATCATTTCTCTTAAATTAATTAGTTCAAATAAATGTTCAGGAGATATTATTGCCACTACCTCAAAGTTCAAGGGTGTAAAGGCATTTTTTCCCATCAAAGTCCGATTGGGTCTATTATGTCACTTCTTGGCCGGCGCTGAAAACCGCCGGAATAGAAACCACTAGCATAGCTCAATCAGGTCTATACTAGCGCTTTAAAGACCTACAATGATGGTTTAAAAATCTCAGTACAGCTCGACTTCTTTGTAGTAAGAAGAAGATGTCTGTTGTATTATTTTCCCTATTTGTTTGGAAAAAAAAAATTTGTTTGAAGTTTGATTTTGTCCGTTCACAACCTTTTTTTCATTCTAATATTTTTTTAAAGCTTTTTACACTCTAAATTAATGACATTTTTTGAAACATGTACCATAAAAACTATTAACTTCTAAACATTGCATATATCTTCATGTGACAAGTGAAAATTAAATTATTATCTACATTTAGGATAGTTCTGTTTAAGCCTTTTATAAAGAAGTAATATGTTGACATTTAAAAAAAAAAATTAATAAATAAACATCTAAATAATTAGTTTTAAATAGAGAATATGCAGTACACATGGAGCTATAAGAGGAACATGTTGTTGAGAAATTAGGGCAAAAGGCAAGAAAGATAGAGAGAAAGGCAGAAGTCTATGTAGGAAAGTGAGGGAAAAATGAGGCTTTCTTTGGGAAGAACATCACCTTTTGTAAAACCTTAAACTTTCACATAATAGAAAGTTTTAAAGAGTGAAGGATATTCTATCCTTCACTCACTGTGGTTTTTCACCCCTTCCTAAGGGTTTTCCATGTATGTCACGTGCCTTCTTTACTTTCCTTATTTTGCTTATACATTCTTTAGACGTTAAGGTGTTAAAGTCCTAATTTTTATTGTTAATGAGATTTTGTACTTAAATTTACTGTTAGATCCGTAGCTTACATTCTTTACAAGCTTGATAATCTAACTTGCACGTATAGCTTTCATCTAAACAAAATTTGCATTTATATCAAAGTAATTGTTCATTAAGTTAGTCTATAGAGTAAATATATATATATATATATATATAGAGAGAGAGAGAGAGAGAGAGAGAGATGCTATGTCTTCAACAATTTTACAACAAATCACAGGTGGTTAGTTGTTATTGGTTCAAATTTAAAATTAACACTAAGATTACTTTTTTGCCCCAACAATAGCAACCAGTAATAACCTGCCACTTAAAATTTGTTGTAAAAATGTTGTAGACATATCATTCCTCATATATATATATATATATATTGATTACTTATATATGTGCATTAGTTGTTTATATTAAAGGAATTTATATAAATTTTATATAAGAAACTATTTTTATTTGGAATAATAATAATAATAATAATAATAATAATTGGCATAGAATATGAGAATTTTTTTTTCCATGTTTAATCGCTTTGTTAACAATGGACAAAAAAAAACCATCCAAAAATAAATATTGTGAGTTTACTAAACTTAATCTTAACCGTTTATATATATGTTAATTTTGTTATATTAAAAAGGTTACTAATATAATAGATACATTTATTTTGTTATATTAATTATTTTGAGTAATGCATTTGTGGGGGCACGAGGATCCAAGAATATAGACAAATAGATTAAGGACAATGCCAGGAGTATGAACCTCGGAAAGCACCAACAGAATGTCCTCGAGAATATATAAGCGACCTTATGCAAGTGCAGAAAGACTACAATGCCCGAGGACTCCGAGGATGCCAACATGCTCTCGGGAAACCAAGAACCAACGCTAAAGGCTGTCGGGTGCGAACCAAGGCTAAAGGCTGTCGGGTGCAAACCGAGGGCAAGGAGGAAGATTTGTCATCAAGCTAGGAAGAAAGGAAAGAGGGCGGATAAAGCATTTGTCACCTCCGCATCTAATGCTCTACACCCATTTAGTTGGCCGCATTAATGAGGAAATAACCTATGAGTAGTGTCAACCCAGCTCATACCCCAGTGTGGAAGCCTTCTAGTAAAGCCTTGATGGGATAAGTATCAGAGAAATCTAACCCTGACCTTCCAAATGTAGGGTTCAGATACATCTTGGCCGATTATATAAAGCCCAAAGCCCCTAGAGGATGGGATGGACTTTTTGAGACTTGAAAATCACTTTAATCACCACCTTGGACTAAACCTAAGGAACTCAATATAAGCCATTAGGGACTGTTTCTTATCTGTGGCTATTAACTGACACTTAAAATTAATTCAAACACATCCATTGAAATCTTTTCACCTTGTTAAGGGTGTTTAAGGTGATTGAGCATCCCACCTCTTAAAAATTAATTGTGTGAGTAAAAATAGCAAGTTTGAGCCTGACATAAGCTTAACTTACTTTTTGCCCGCCACAACATTCATTATTTTAAGTATAATAAAATTCCAATATGATTTATATGAGGAACAATTGATTTGAAATATGGTATTTTTTCTCAAGTTTTTTTTTTTTTTTTCTTTTTTTGCAACAATTGAAAAAAAGTCCAACAAAAAATGAATAAATTTAATAACACACAATAAAGAATATAAAAAAAATAATTGAAAGATATTTGCATTTTTATTTTATCAAAATGATATTTGCATTCTTGAGTAGGCATAAAATATGACTATCTATATCAATCACTTTATCATGCAATTTTCAATCTTGTAAACACATAAAGTATGATGATATGATCAAATCACCACATCACTTTTGTTATCTTTTTATTTTTTTTCTATAAAATAGAACATAGAAAATTATAATATTTTACAAGGAAAATTATTAAAATATTGGAGGAAACTAATAACAAGTTAGTGACATGAGTATAATGCACATTGTGCGGCAACTTGACTAGTTAATTACTCTTCCTGTCTAGTTCTTTCATCAACATCTTGTACATGCATTCCTTAAAAAACAATTCCTTCTATCGCCATCTCTTCAATTTGAAACAATGGACATATTCTTGAGGCTCGAATCTAGAGAGAGGCAACCCCCACCTGCAAGGCTGCAAGATGCAACTACTCAGACTTGTCTTTACAAACGATTCCTATTTAGATCAAGATACTATTTCTTCTTGTAGAATATTGGAATCCTACTTGTCTGGGTCATGTAGTAAGTGCGGTTGGAAGGTCTCGTTATGCAAATAGTATCACAGAGGCACATAAAGATTGTAAGAGTCTTGGTTAAGGTGTATATTAATAGTGAATGTCTGACTAAAATTGAGGTAGATATGGGTGACAGGATTCCTTCATGGTTGGTATTGATTACCCTGAATTCCAATTCAAAGTTCCAAATGCAAGATGTTTGGCTACTCCATAACTAATTGTGGCAATAATTTACATGTGGATCAAGGAAGTTTGGGAAGAAAAAAATGGTTGCCTAATAAGAAGGAAACATGGCAATCACTATAGAAATTGATGGTGAAGGAAAAGATTAATTTTGAAAGAGAAGTACAAGAAATGAAAAAGGCATCTAAAAGAAAATCTATTGCTTCGCATAATAGATTGTTATTCTTGAAATCAATTGAGGAAGCCTTAAAGTGTAGTACTCAAACAAAGGTAAATGCTTTGAAGAGGGGATCGATACAAACTTCAGGGTTGATGAATGTTTAAGGATAGGCCTCCTCTTATTCCTTTCTGTGGGGGTAAGAATTGGCTAATTTGAAATACAAGGGGTGTTAATGACGCAGCGAGAAGTTGACAGGGTTGTGAAAAGGCTTAATCTTATTCTTGTTTGCTTGGTGGAAACTAAAATTAGAAAAAATAACATCCAATGTATTAAAGACTCCTTGCTGCTTAGATGGGAATCAAAATATTGTATATCTAATCAATGTTTAGGGAAAATATGGGTATTCTGGAATTATGTATGAATGGATTACCAATTCTCTCTTTTTTATATGCTGCAAATGTTGGAATAGAAAAAAAAGGGTCAAACTATAAATATTTAAGAATATTGTTGATAATTTACCTTGATGGCTTGTTATAGATTTTAATGTTGTAAGAAGCCCTAGGGAGAATCTAGGGGATATCCTTATGAATTTTAGAATTAAAATTTAATCATTGTGTGAGTTTTGGAATTAGATGATCTTGCTTCTTTTTTTTTTTTCTTTTTTTTTTTACTTGGGCTAATTAAAATGTGAAAATATTTCGCAATAGTTATGTAGGTATAGCTAATGCATTGTTGAATTTTTATTACCTAGGGTTTTAAATCATTTCCAGCTCTTATTTCTATCTCCAGTAATACAAACTTTGGCCTAAAACTATTTAAGTTTTTCAATTTTTGGAGTAAGCATAAATATTTTCATTAGTTTACATCAACTATTTCAAATTTCTACAATTGATGCAAAAATGTCCACATTTAAAAACATAAAAGTGGATGTGAAATAACTAATTTGAAAAAAGTGACTTGACAGAATGAAAGCCCTAATTAAAAAAATCCCTAAACACGGGAGGGGATTGGGGGAGATAAAGAACATGGGGGAAAAGGGAACATTCATAAATAAATAAGCACATGTAACTAAGAAACTTATTAATGTATATATATATAGAAAAATAAATTAAGAAAAACAAAAACTAAGAGACTTGTAGCTTAACCAACACCTTTTATTGTTAAAAATGAAAATGTTTAGGGTTCAAATTCTTCATTTCTAACTATCAAATTACTATTAAAAAATAAATAGGTTGAGATGGTCACTTGTCCAACCAAACCGGACTGTTTACACTCCTAGTTAAAAGGAAACTAAATGGTATAGTCCATGCTATGACCAAATATTCATTTTTTTTCGATACATCGATAATTGGGGGTGAAAGGATTTGAATCTAAATATCTTCATTGAAAATATCAAGAAGTGTTAATTGAACTATAAGACTCTTGACATGACCAAATGTTCCTTTGATACTAATAACTCTTTAATTTGCAATAGGCAAAAACTTGTTTCATACCATGTATTTTACTTACACTGATTTATAATTGAAAAAGTGATTTAAAATTACGTTTCAAGTTATAAAATATAAAATAAACACAATCCCATTTTTATGAGAAAAATAAATAAATTTATTGAGGAAACAAAAACTTTAGAAGGAAAAAACAACCTTAGCCCAAATAACATCTTAAAAAAAAAATTCGCCCTAATAGGAAAAATCGTCCTATTCTTCCGTCTATGCTTTTATGAAAGGCGTAAATGCACTTTTCGTTCTTACATTTTGCATCTTTTTCATTTTAGTCCCTACATTTTCATTTCACCACTTTTAGTTCCTAAATCAATTAATGCATTCTATTTTGGTCCTTACCATTACTCATTTAACAGATATTGCTGATGTGGCAGACAGAGTACACTGTTGGCACATTAAATACTAATGTGGCCAATAAAATAATATTAAAAAATATCACGTCAGCATAAAATAATGATTAAAAAAGACACATAAGCATCCACATCAACTTTTGATTTTGAAAATTAATTTATCTATTTTAACAAAAAAAAAATGAAAAAAAAAAAAACAAAATTAGAACCTAAAATACACATGAATTCAAATCTGGTCTCATCTTAAACATGAACAAGAAAGAACACGAAACCAAAATATTCAATCACATGAACACGAACCTAGAAAAAATAAATTTACCAACAAAAACATAAATTTCCCATCTCAAATTTGTATCTGGTTGCCTTATCTCGTTCCCTAGATCTCTCCAACAACGTTTTTGCTGGACTGATCCCACCGGAGATCGCAGACTGTAAATTCTTGAACAGCTTGATTTTGAGTAATAAATGCCTCTCCGGTTCGATTCCGAAGCACAAACCCAAAACCAAACACAAAAAACACAAACTCAAATTTAAACATTAACACAAGATCACAAACACAAATAACCTATGGTTGTGGATGCCGGATTCATCGGGTTTTCTCATTTTTTGAGAGGAACTCATGTCTTCCATACTGAAGGGTGTGTTGTTGCCTTTCAAAACCTAGATCAACAAAAACTCAAATCAACAAGGTGAAAACCCAGATCAACAAAATCATAACCCACAAACACAAAGACATACCCACAATTACAAAGACAAAATTTTGGAACCCAAACCCAAAAGTCAACCTAGTTTTTTTAAACAATTACATAGAGACAAAACTCAAAGACATTCAACAATTACACAAAGACAAAACTCAAACCCAGATTTTTCTGCCCCAAACACAAAACTCAACCCAGATTATCTTAGGCTTTCTGAGAAACCAAACACAAAACTCAAAACTCAAAACTCAAATTCCAAATCAATGAATAAAACCCAAGATTTGAAACCACAAATAACCACAGGTTTAGAGAGAGAGAGAGAGAGAGAGAGAGAGAGAGAGCTGGGTTTTTGGCCATGGGTTTAGAGAGACAGGGCTGAGTTTTTGGTCAGAGAGAGTTGGGTTTTTGGCCAAAATTTAGAAAGAGAGAAAGCTGGGTTTTCGGCGATGAATTTATAGAATTTAGAGAGAGAGAGAGAGAGAGTTAGGATTTCGGCCATGGATTTAGAGAGAGAGAGCTCACCTTCAGTCAGCCCCTTCAGCCGAAACCACCTTCAGTCACCTCCACCTTCACCCAAAACCCACCTTCAATCACCTTTACCTTCACCTTGAGTTTGGAGACTTTTGTAGAAAGAGATAGCTTGGAGACAGAGCTTGAGATTTTCACAGAGAGAGCTTGGAGATTTTGTTTGAGCTTTTAAGATTTAATAACTTTTATTGTGTTTGGTTGCCCAGAAAATTTAATAGAATTTGATAAATTAATATTGATAAATTTAATTATGTTTTTTTTTTTTGTAATTTTTGTAATTTTTTAATTTTTAAAATTGATAAATTTATTTTAATATTATTTTTAATGGACACGTGGATGCTGTGGCATTTTTTAATATTATTTTATTAGCCACGTCAACGTTTAATGTACCAATAATGCATTCCGTTTGCCACATTAGCAATTTTTGTTAAATGAGTAACGGTAAGGACCAAAATGGAACGCGCTAATTGATTTAGGAATTAAAAGTGGTGAAATGAAAATATAAGGACTAAAATGAAAAAAAAAAAAAAAAAAAAAGCAAAATATAAGGACTAAATGTGCATTTACGCTTTTATGAAAAGAATTGATATCATGTAGTTGCACCTAATGCAATAGTGTCTAATGGTTGAGATTGAGAGTTAAAAAAAGTAATTTTTAATCTCAACTATTAAATAAAAAATAAAAAGTAAAAAGGTAGTAAAAATATTTTGAGAGTGAGAGGATGGATGGGTAAATATTGCACCCGATCCTATCAGGAATGCATGAAAGCTCGACCATGGTGCTATTTTTCTTTAATAAAATTTGGTATTTAACTATTTATCAAAAATAGAGTTTAGGATATTTTTCTGTAAGTTTACTTTTTGTACGGTTACCTGAAAAGTCAAAACTCTTTTACGGTCTTTCTCATGGTCATGACTTTTATTAAGACAAAAAAATATCGCCGAGCTTCGTCGTAAGAAGTTTTAATTCTATAAACTCGAACATTATCGTCGTAACAATATCAAGACCCGTCTCAACAGTCCATTACACGCCCAAATAAAAACCCAATTTTATACAATTCAATTTCAAAAAATGAGAAAATTAAAATAATCATTTTCCCGCACAAAACCAAAACCTCTCTCTCACTCTCACACTCTCAGTGAGGAATCCACACCACACTCAGTCCGTACAATCGATCGATCTCATCGGAGAACCCTAAAGATGGCGTCGGAAGAAGCGACGGCGAACACGGAGACGGAGGAGGAGACGATCGCCGTGAAGAAGCAGAAGCGCTCGCGGCGCGTGAGCTTCGCCGACGTGGAAATCACCTCCGTCCACATCTTCAACCGCGACGACGAAGACCTCTCCTCCTCCTCCTCTCCCAACTCCACCGGCGGCCATCCTCAGAAGCCTCTAGGGCTTTTCAGTGACCTCGTCGACAGCGACGATTTCAGGGACTCTTCTTCTCCCAACCAACACCGCAACCCCTTCTTGCGGCCTTTGGGATCTCCCTCTCTCTCTCCCTCTCCGTTCGCTGCCTCCGCCTCCTCCGTTGACGACGGCAAGTTCCACTCATTTCTCTCTCTCTCTCTCTCTCTCTCTTTGCTCCTTGCCAATTTTCCACTTATTTACGCTTTTGCCATTGTATTTTGCTTTTGATTCATGAAGTTAATATACGTGTTTGCGAGTTTTAACAATTGCTAGAGAATTTTTCAAAAACAATTTAGCTTGTTTGCTAGGGATAGTACAAATTCATATGGATTTGAATATACAATTTGATTTGAATTTGTGAGATTTCAACAATTTTGATATATGTGTATATATATATATATATATATACGTGTTTGTGAATTTTAACAATTGTGAGAGAATTTTTCAAAAACAACGTAGTTTGTTTGCTAGGGATAGAACAAATTCATATCGATTTGAATATACAATTTGATTTGAATTTGTGAGATTGGTAAGTTATACAAACAGAGAGTTCGTTCTACGGAAAAAAAAAAAAAAAAAAGGTTTTCCGAAAACTATACGTTAGTAAGCTAAGAAGTTTAAAGAAAAATATATGAATTTTTTTATTGGTAAGTTATACATGTAATTGCGTTTGGGTGTAGCCTTTTACTAAAAACTTATTTTCATATTGGTTGGAAGTTTGGGTAAAGTATAGTTGTAACTTTAAAAATGAGCTTTTAAAAAGCTGTACATAAGCAAATAAGCTAAAAAGTTCAAAGAAAAGGCTAAAATTCTTTTGATTGGTAAGTTATACATGCACAAGTGCTTTTGGGTGTAGCTCTTTACTGAAAACTTATTTTTCTTATTTGTTGGAAGTTGGTTAAAGTATAGTTGTAACTAAAAAAAATGAGGCTTTAAAAAGCTACACATAAGCAAATAAGCTAAAAAGTTAAGCAAACGCTATATTGGGTCTTGAAATTTACCCTCCATTCCATTATTATGGAAGAGTAATCATTGGCCAATTGCGAGGCAATTTTGTGAGAAAATTGCAACTTTTAAACTGTGTGTGTTAAGTGTAATTATGTGTGAGCTATTTTAAAGTGTTGTGCTTTTGGGTTGTTAGTGATATATTGTTTGTACTGTTTAGGCTAGCTCATTGGCACTTGTTATGTTATGTGTTATCTTTGTGTGTGAAAGTAATTGGATGTCTATTGGGAGAAGCTTATGAAGCATTTGCTCCTCCATTTGTGCAGAAGACAACTTTTTTGGTCCTGTATCAGCAGATTTCATTAGACCCGAAAGGTTATTAGATTCTGCTGCATCTGATGATATTACGATGGATTCGACTGCATTTTCTATGCATTTCCGTAGTCTTGCAAGGTCAGATTCAGGAGGAGATGCTAAGACCCCAACGGCGCATTGTCTTGACTTTGAAGAGAAAACCCCTTCCCAGAATGCTACGCCTACTGATTCTGACAGTTTAATGGTACTAACTAAGGCTAAGAAACCAGGTCTGCAGTGTTTAGTGCCTGTTGATAAAGTAAGTGGTGGTAAAGATTCTAATGACATGAGTATTGTGGGAGAAAACCCACGGAGTTTTGATTATGGAAGGCTATCTCCCAGATTAGATGCACTTTTGGCTGACGGCAGCGAGGATTTGAATGCTGTCTCTGATTCTATGCTTATTGATTCGGATTTATTAAAGAGCACCGAGGATATGCATAATATGTTTGCTGAGGCAGTGGATCTGGCTCGTACAAAGATGGGTGAGGGAAATGGTGGCTTTATGTTCTGTCCTACTGATCAGATTATATATGATCACCAAGTCGTGACTCCCAAGCAGTTCAATAAAGTAAGAAATGAAAATTTATGTTAAGGAATTTGATTGAAGCATTGTCATGCCGCTCTTGTTTCCTTCAAATTTGGTAGTTCTTATAAGTCTATCCACTTGGTGATTCTTTAATGACTGCATGGAGTGCAACCACTGCAACGATTTCTTTTCATTTTTACAGTTTCTGTTGTTGCAACCTTTGGCTTCCTAATATGAATGCAATCAAATTATTCTGTACGCAAATTGCGTAAGTTTAATGATGTGTCATCATCTTCTAGTCATTGAGGTTGGTGGTTTGTGACTTGTGACCAATGACAATTTAGATGATAAAGGTGGTATTTACATCCTTTCTGCTGGCATGAAATGTATTGCTCCTTTTGTTGAATCTGCTTAACTATTATCTAACATGCTCATAGTATTTCTAGTGAATAAACCTGAAGTTCTAACTGATACTTGTTAGTTTCTTCAGAGAACTAAGGTGCAAGTGTACTTGCTTGTTTTATCACTTTTTTTTTCAGGGGAGTAAGGAATTTACTGAAGATGCAACTGGAACGAGGAGGCCAATATTTCAGTTTACTGATGATAATAGAGGCACCCCATCTAATGAGGATGGTAGAGTTTTTAAGTCAGATGTCTATGCGCAGCATGAACCTGAATTTCAACCTTTGAGTGGAGGTGGGGTAAATGAAAGTTCTCCTGAAATCAGAAGATGTGACTCTGATATTGATCAGAAATCTGGCCAACGATATAGATCTCCTTTTGATGGATACATACCTTTGTTATCTTCTAAGCAACGGGAATTATTTGTGAATACTCCTAATTCGGCCCAACATATGGGGATTGTGACCCCTTCCTCAAAACCACCAGGTTCCTTTTTAAGCAAGGAAAGGATTAAGCATGTTGCAGGTTTGTCTTCCCTTCCAAAAAGCATTTCCAAGTTTAATATTCCTGACCCTTCTCCCCGCCCCTCTAGTCTCATAGAGGGAATTGACAAATTGAAGCAGAGATTATCAAATTACTCCTCCATGCCCTCTCCCTTGAATACTGCTTCAGCTGGAAATAGTAGAGAACTTCAATACAGATATTTGGATAGTCCCATTACTCGTTTAGAGGAGCGCTTGTCAACTGCTGATGTGAAGAATGGAGAAGATAAAAATTTGATCAACATAGATGGTGATGGAATTGAGTCCCCCAAAAGCATTGGTAAGTTGAGCCAAAATAAAGAGGCTGCAGGCCTTGCAAAAGATAGAGTATCTCCAGATTACATGTCTAGGGGCCTTCTTTCCAAAGATAAACCTAAGAAGCTAATGACAGTAGTGGCTTCTCCGTCTCAGTTCACTCAATCAGGAGGGAAAGTGAAGCAAAATTTCCTGATGCCAGAAAATCCTAGAGAAAGGACACTGGTTACTTCTGGAACTGATTCCTCATTGGTGAAGATCAAACTTGATAACAGGGAAGTAACTAAAGGAACTGTTATATCTGATCAGTTGGTTTCCACTCCGGTGAAAAGTTTAGATCAGAACTTAACAGCATCCATTGAATATCAAGGCAGTGTCACCCGCCAATTTAAACAGTTGTATCAGCATAATAAATTTATTTCCTCTCCAGTTAAAAGTTTAGATCAGAACTTAACATTCATGGAATATCAAGGCACCGTGTCCCATGAGTTGAAGCAGTTGGATCAGCATAATAAACTTGTTAGTGCTGGTTTAGGGCACAATGGAGATTCTGTTGAAAATGTTACTAGAAATGGCCTTTCTACTCTGGTAGGTGACAAACTGGATTCCTTGCCATCTGAAAGGAGAGCTGAGTCTGACTCACCCTTCTCAAAGACTAATTATGTCAAAGAGTTTGCTGAAGTAGAAAGTGTTATTGATAATAACCTTTCCCATATTCAAAATGAATTTGAAACCTTTACAAACTTCCAGAACTCTTCCAGGGGCAAGGACATTATGAATCTTCAGTTTGAAAGCCCAGATAAGAACCTTAAAGCTGGAGCAGACCCACCCCAGTACATGTCATATTCTTGTAATACAAGTGAAAATGAACTGCCCCTTGAAAAGGTCATAGTCTTTCTCTATATTTACTCATACATTTTCATAGATATGCACATGCATATTTTGGTTGTAAATTGTGTCTGTATGCAGCTTCACCCATGGGCTGGTCCTTTGAGGTTTTCATGTATCAACTCTGACCTTATTAGGCAGGGTTTTGGGCTAAGATCTACTCAAAATTGACATTTGCCTTTCTTACAGCACCCTATACATTACTTTGGTGAAATCACTAGGCTGCTTTCTATTGTTAACAGTATTCTTGATTACACACATAGACTACTTTTACAAAATTTGACATTGTGTTTGGTGCTTAGAGTTCCCCCAGCAAAGATCTGGCCCAGAGTCTTACTTTGAAAGAGTCAACTTCAAGCCGCTCCATGCAAGATCCATCAAGTGCATCATGCAGTGACGTGATGCCCCCTTTCATCGGGAAAGTTGTACTATCACCCAGGTCCAATTCAAGTAGACACGACAATAACTGCCGTCATGAAGTTTATATTTCACAGAGTCCTGTTGATACGCAGAATATTGATAATTATTCTGGACAGAAAAGAAGAAATGTACAAATAGTTTTTGGGGATGGAGACCATATACATAAATCAGCCAGACTGCAGAGAAGTCCAGAAGGTCATGGAAGTGAGGGTTGTAATTCTGAGTTCATGTTGGAACACACTAATGAAATAAACAATGGAGAGAAGATTGGAGGTGACTGTACTAAGAATTGGGTTGATGTAAGTGTACTACTTTGCACTTTGTATGTTATTTAACTTGCATGGCAGTTATGCTGGCAGCTGTTAGAATTTGTAAACCTTTGGGATTTCTTTTTTACTTCTGAGTTCATCTTGCAGATTTTAGCAAAGTTCTTAGGTGATACAAAACAACTGTTTTCTGAATCCATTGATAAGCTAAATTTACAATCGGTAAGTTCCCCTCTGTTTTCCATTCTTTCCTTCTAAAAGAACCAAAATGCGGTATATGGAATTAGATAAACATTCTTCACTTTAAGTTTAGCCATTTACTTTTACTTTGCTCTAATTTTTTTTTTTTCCTTTTTGGGTGTAGATTTTCATGCTTGAAGATATTTTGGTTCACCTATTGACGGTTAAAAAATATGAGATGCTTTGTTCAGGAATCCAGTCTCAGGTCTGCTGAAGATACAAACGATCTCATTTCTCATATTTTATGTACTTATCAGTGTATCACAGCTTTATGAGTTCATTGCTTCATCATACTATATAATAACTGTAGCGTAACCATTTTCCTGCTAACCCTGCTGTATCTGCCTTCTACAGATAAAAGCTGACCACCTCGGTAATGTTAGGCATAAAAGGTGGTTTCTCATTATGCATGAAAGTATCATGGGTTTACATGACATTTGTTCTTTTATTGTTCTAGAAACTGCTTTAGAGTAACAAGTTTTGACATCCTTTAGTGTATCTGTTGCAGAGTAGCCGAAACAAGGTTGTTGTTGTATAAACTTGTGTATGAAAAGGCAAAATTGCAATTAATGGGTGTGAAGCGTGACATGTTTCTGGTATTTTATTTCTCTCATGTGCTTTCCTTTATATATGCATACAGTTTGTCACCTGCTCATACACTTGCATGCAGAAAAGAGTACTGCTATTGAGCTCTGGAATTCAGGAGAGTCAAATGTTGGAGTCAAAAATTGAACATCTATCTGAATATGGTTCAGGAAATGCTCAAATTGAGCATATTAATCAGTCTATAGTTGATTCAGAGGGCACACATAAATTCCTAACAACACAGGTATATCTTGGGGTTTTTTAAGATGTCAAGGAATATTTTTATTTTCTTTGGCCTCCAAAATTGCTGTAAAAATCATATTTATGAATATATTCTCATTTCAGAATTGTCATTTTTTTTTTTTTTTTTTTTTATGGGAATTTCAGAATTGTCTTTTGGCTAAAATGACTTAAATATGATGATAATTTAACTAAAACGCAAACAAAACAAAATGGTGGCATCAATATGTGGAAGGTATTGTTTTTTGGCTGTTTTCTTCATTGCCTATTATTCATGATGTGTCTTCAGCTTGTAGATTTTATGACATTTAAGCAACGATATGAGGTTGATTTCTCAGGTTCCTGATAAAGCACATGTTGTACAGCACCAGGTTTCCTGTGACAAAGTGACCACAATGAGGCAGGAGTCTGAAGCTTTAGATGGAAAAATAAAGAGTTTGATCAAATGTTTTCACTCTAACTGTACGATGAAAGGAGAACCAAGCTGTGCTGATACTATTGCATTAGTTCATGATCATCTGGAGAAGAGAATGTGTTGCAGGTTTATACAACAGGATTTACAGGTCTTTAACTCTACCTCCAATTCTTATCAATGCATAGAATAAAATGCCTTACATCACTGAGCAACATATCCTCTGTTATTTTGTCAGTTATGGGAAGTTGATCATTTTGAGAGTAGGAATGGTCATTACAATATTCTCCTCAACTATCAGGGCTACATCAGCCAAAGGTTTCTTCTTTGTCTGATCCATGGCGGTTAATTCCATAAAAGATGTCATTGTTTACATGATCAGATAAAGTGTTGTTTTTGTTTTGATATATACAGATTCACAGTAAATGCTGGTCCAGTATCAAGCATTATAATCTCAAACAAATTGAATAATGAAAACATTTTAAAGGTATGAACAACAAGAAACTCCTTTCTATTATTTATTTTTTTAATGTTTCTAAAATCCGTTATTTCTTGTCAACTAGAATTTTCCAAACATGGATGCTTGCACTGCATTTGCATTTGTGTTCAGTGCTGAGACCACGAAGAAGTATATTGGTTCAAGAAGTTTGGCGCAAGAGACACAAGTATGTTTTTCCATTCTTTATAACATCTCTGGTTCCTTCGGTCCATCTTCATCATCTTTTTTTTTTCTTCTTTTCTCTTCTCCAGAAATAACACTAATTGACTTAAATACCACACCACAAAAGCCTGCTTTTCATTGTCACTGTCAGACAACTGCTCTGCAACCCACACAAGCATTGGGTCCTTTTGTTTGTAATTATTATTGTTTTTTCAATTGGATTTGGAATCCATTTGAGGTCAAGAGCTACACTTTATTTTTTACTTCTCATGGTGCAAAGTATATTTAAATGGTATGAGAATAAACTATCTCCAGTGTTAAAGGCTGTTCCTCTCACTTTGGCAAGTTGTTATGCAGATAACCAGTTCATGTCTACGTAAGCTACTAGATGTGGTCGAGGAAGTACAATCAACCCAGATTGAGATTAGAAATCTAATCCAGACAAGTTTTTATTCTCCATCTGGTAATGCATATCTTCTTTCATTTTCTCTTTCTGCTTCGGACTTGCCATTTATGTCCTTTAGTCTCATACGTAGTTTTCATTCAAGCTGGTTTATCAAAAGTCACCTACCAAAAAAAAAAGGTCAACTAAAAGTCAATATTTTATTCCAGTACACAGATATCCCATACCATGATAATTTTGCATCTTGATCATGATGAGTGCAAGATGATGCAAAACTTTTATGTTTATATTATTTTTTGGACATTCCATACATGCATGGGCTGCAAACAGTGCAGTCATTCATTTCCCTTCCAAGTTAAATACATGACTTGCTTGTAGGCCTACCAAAACATGCCTAGTATTAATTAGTTCCCCCATACTTGTTTGATGCATCCCTCAAGTCAAGATAAAGCCATCCTAAGTGGAAGGACAAGATTATTTCAATTTTCTCTTTATATATCAGTATTAGTTAAAATAGCTCTACTTCATAGAACTTTTCTAATTATGTTTACTAATTTTGTTGTGTTGGAATCCTATTGAGTTAATTCTGATTGGCCTGAATTGTATTCAAACTTACGTTGCAGAATTAAAATTTTTGTGAATATGGTATTTTTGATTTGCAGTTGAGCAGCTTGATTTGCGGCTTTGTTTCATTGATTTTTATAGTGGTCGGAAGGTGACATTGACTCTTGACATGACATGTTTGAATCGGTAAAGTTATCTACAATTCTATGCTTTATCTTATTATTAATAGATTTGCATACATGTTACCTTACAAAGCAAAGTCATATCCTAAGTTTTAGGAATTCACTGCAATGTGCTATTAGGTTTAGTTGAACTTGAAGTGATGTAACTTATGCTGTCCAGACTGATATCAAAGTTGCATGATAGCATATTTGAATTATGTGCATGAGGTCACTGTATGGTCTGTATCGCTGATCCCTGTATGGTTTGCTATTTTACCCCTCTTTGTGATGGAAAACTTCTTGCTTACTGGGAAAATTAACGTGTGATAACCTTTTGAGTTTATTATTATTGTTCTCTTTATGCAAGTGTTTGTTATTGCTCTGAGTCGTATATATCTTTGTTTGTCGATTTCCTATCATGTATATATTAGGATTGATATTAGCATATCTATGGAGCTGTTGAGGTAACTTTGATAATTCTGAATTATTAATATTATTATTACTAATTTTACTGATAAAAAAAAGGTAACTTTGATAATTCTAGCCCCATAGATATCTCCTACTCACACTTGCTCTGGTGGTCATTATCAACAGAAAAGTGAATTTACTTTTCTTTTTATTCCCAGTGAAACTTTTGTTGTCTGCATAGAGCGGATACACATCTCATAATTTGATTTTCCTATAATAATTTGACTTTTAGAATTCTTAGATAATAGATCCTGTCATTAATGAGTATATTTTTACCTTGATGAGTTTCAGTTCCAGACCTCAAATGTGAGGTCGACTGAAACAGCTTCCAGATAGTGTTCAGTTGCAGCTCTAGGGTTCAGGTTATTTCATTAGACTTCTATGCTATTCATTGAGCTTCACATGTAGATATATGTTCTTATTTAAAGATCACTGACTTCTCAAAAAAAAAAAAAAATAAATAAAGGATTACTGACTGGTCTGACTGCATTGTCTGTGATCAGTGGGGTTTATCCTTCAGAGATCCTTCCAAAAGAAATGAAAGCTTCCACTGCTAGGCCAGAAAGCTCTTGGCCTCAGTCACTCATAGCTGAAATAAGAGATTCAGCTGAGAATCTTAGAGCAGGATCTTCAAGGATAATGAGATTCTGTAGGTGTGTTTCTCAGCTGATGCGAGCTTCCTGCAGATGAAGTGTTGCCAGGGGGAGCTCAGAGGTGGCACTGACAATCTCTTCAATTTTTCCAGACTGCTTACTTGGGAAATATGTTCATTTTTTTTCTTTTGGTTGATTTTACAGTACAGGTGACTGAATCTTCTCATGTATTTTTCACCAGGAGATAACCAGAGTTATGCTTTTTGCCAAAATCTGTAGGAACTAGGAAGTTTGTACAGTGAACTTGGTGGCACGATTTAAGCAATGAGATTGTCCTTCCAATTTTAAGTTTAGATGTGATAAATTTGAAGAGCAATTCAGTTGTATTCGTTCTTGTTCATTATGAATTCATTCTCCACCAAGAATTTTTCTTAATGGTTCTTTAATGTTGTGTTTGGATGAAGAATAGTTGGTGATCGTGGTGGAATGGTATCATGATGTTTGTAGTGGTGGCTGTGGCAATGAGGGCAACAATGTTGAAGGAGGAGTGGTGGCAATGATGATGGTAGCTACAATGGTGGCAGAAGTGGAATGAAGGCAGTAGCAATGGCGATAGTGATTGTTATGGTAGCAGTGGTAGCGCAACGGTGGTGGTGGTGGCAATTACATGCAATGATAGTGAAGGTGATAGTTGTGGAGGTGACAATACAAGATTAGTAATAGTGGGTTCTATAACATTAGCAACATTGATAGAATTCGTAAATTATACCTTTCTTCATGGAATTTGAAATTGAGAATTTGATGCTAAATTTCTTTTATTCACTTTATTGTTAATTGGAACAAGAAATTAATATTTCAAAATTATAAAAATTCCACCTTTCTTTTCTCATCTAAACACAGCATAACAGTATATATATATACCCACGTGTATGTTTACATTTATTCCTATATTCTCTTATTGTTTCTCTCCTGGAAAATAACTTTCAAAAGTTACTTTATGCCACGATATAGCCAAGGTTGGTTCTCAAGTCACTGCAGGATGTGGCAGAACTAAAATCTCACCAGTGTAAACTTGGTTGATCCAGGATTAGAAGACCAGCTAATAATTACAAACTTTTGTGTGTTTTCTGAAATTGATAGAGGAACCTGTTAACAGCTGTTCTTAGGGCATTTGTTAAGTGATCATTTTAAGAAAGTTTGAATACAAATTTCATGAGAAATATTAAAAAAAAAAAAAAAACTGTCAAAATAGTCTATTGTTTTTCCATTTTTTCATAAAAAAGTTTTAAAAATATTTCCTAAATCAATATTCTTAAGACATCCGTTAATTTTTCTCATTCATAAATTGTTTAGTTGGAAAAATGCACTGGTATGCGTATCCATATTTTTGTGTATTAAAAGCATTGCATGTGTGTGGAGAGGAGGACCATTTTTTTGTTATTTGATGGTGAAAAGTGTACAGAAATTGAAGTTTCTTGGATTAGATTGTTCGTAGATCAAGTCGAATTTCGATATGGCATATTCTACAGTCCGTCTACATTGCGGAGCAAGTGGATAAAATGAGCGCATGTTGTCTTCGTTAGTTGTTTTGGGTTCAGGCCTCAGGTCCAAAAAATGGGCTCTTTCTCTGTCTTGCTTTTTCGCGAATTAAGAATTATATATATTACTAAACCAGTACAAATTTAACAATAATGGAAAATGCTAAAGACAAATTATTTTACAAATTACTGACGTAGTAAGTGATTATTGGTAAGTAAAAAAATGATGTTAGTGGTAGACTCATATAAAAATCATATTGTTCATAAACAAGAGCTTGGTTCAAGTTACACGTAATATAGAAAACCTTGATGTATTCTTGTTAAGATATATAAAAAATAAAAAAATAATAATAATTTTTTTTTACCTCTCTGTTGTGTGTAACAAAATAATAGTAGGTCTATGCAAAATAGAAAAAAAAAACAAATAGAGAACACAAAGAGCTACATGGTTCGGCATTAAACCTATGTCTACTAACGATATCTAAGAAAAAGTTTCACTGAGAAAATAGGAAGATTACAAAGGGGCACAAAGACACCCACCCAAAGAACTCTCTCTCCAAGAATTAGAGATGTTTAGGTTTTTCTCTAATTGTAACGTTTGGCACAGCTTCCTTGAGTGAGAGACCACACACGCACATATATATGGTAAAATTAGGTTTGCATACATGAATCACTAAAGTCCACTAAACAAATCCTAATATCGATAGGACAATATGACCAAATAAAAAGTTGTACCAACTCAACAAATTTTCATCTTAGCTTGAATTTGGTCAGGTTGCATAAACGAAACTTCTCTGTCGCCTCCACCAAAGCCCTTAAGTGCTCTCACAAACTACAAACGCCAATCTAGTACATGTAATGTTCCTACTTATTCAAACGAATTGGCTTAGTCATTATATCACTAGATTATTTGCTTTTTACTACCTTTTTGACTACCGTGGTGCACTCAGATACAATCTCGTGAATGAAATGATATTTGACAACAATGTGTTCGGTTTTCTCATAATACATACGTTTATTAATCAAATGTATGGCATCTTGGCTATCACAAAACACTAGAATATCAGTATCATCTTGCTGCAAGCAAACATCACGAACCAAACCTTTTAACCAAATAACTTCCTTTATTGCCTTTGTTCCTACTATATACTCTGCCTCTATTGTACACAAAGCCATTATCGGCAATAAAATCGATTTTCAACTAATGACATAACCAGATAGTGTGAAGACATAATCCATCAATGATCATAATCTACAAATTCAACAACACTACTACTATTTGCATAAACCCTCAAAAAAACCCAAACCCTGAATACAACAGAAATATTGTTTTTTTCTCTCATTCTAATGTGTAATAGCTTTCTTGAGTGAGAGACCATATATGTATATGGTATAGTTAGGTTTGCCGCATGAGTCACTAAATTCAGCTAAGCAAGGTTTAATAGGACAAGCTCGAAGAAAAAGTCACACCACTCAGCAATTACAAAACAAAACAGTTAAGCAAAAATGTAGGGAACGTCTCATAAAAACTTCCTAGTTCTGTACTTCTGTTGATTAATTCCTTGATTAGCCATAATACCAGCACACCTGTTTTCTTCCCAACAAATTTGTGTGAGGGTTTATATGTGACTTGCAATCATATGTAAAAATAAATACTGAGAATGGTTCTGAGTTTGAAACTTCTGGTCAGCATCTTTGAGCCATCTCTAAGAGATTCTTCTCTGTAATAATTTGATGTGTATGGAATAGAATAAGTACACATACTCAAAGGCATAGTCAAATGTTTGAAGAGCTTTGAATATTCTTATTTCTCAATAAATAAAAAAAAAAAAAAAAAATGATACTGACGGGGTTGAGTTGAGTTAGTCTCGAACTCAATTCATTTTTCAATTGAGATTGAATCAATTTCAACACTTTTTTTCAGAATTTATTTCCACACAAATTTTGTAAAACCAAGATGCTATATATGCTAACTGTAAACCTAATCAATTGAGTTAGTCTCAAGCATGAAGTTTGCTTGTCCATCCCAAGTTGAGAGAAAAACCCGAGACCTTGCATACATTCGGTCTGCTCCATCTAGACCTGGATTTCCTTTAGGACTATGCTCAGTATATAACTTTATTAATAAAGGTGTGTGGAGGGGTAGAATTAAACATGAGTTTTTAGTGGTGTCATGATGGGTTTTACCTTTTTGACTGATATCGCACCATGATTAATATATATTATATATATTAAGATAATTATCTATCTTATAAAAGATAAATGATTATATATATATATATATATATATATATATATATAAAACTGAAATTTTTAAACCTCTCACAATTTTTCATGTCAGCACAATATTTAAAAAATAAATCATTATCATTTTTTTAAAAATAAAATTATTTTTGTTTAGTCCAAACTTAATAAGAAGTGAAACTTTATCTCTCTAATAAGTCCAACTTAAACTCAAACTCATCATTATCACACACACACACATATATATAACCGAAGCTTTTGAGACTTTCACAATTTTTCACGTCAGCACAATATTTAAAAAATAGATCATTACCATTTTTTAAAAATAAAATTATTTTTGTTTAGTCTAAACTTAAAAATGATAGAAACTCTATCTTTCTAACAAGTCCAACTTAAACTCAAACTCATCATTATCTCATATATATATATATATATATATATATATAAAATGAACTCATCCTGATCAGAAAGCACTGGTACATTTGCTACCCAAACTCCAATAGAATTGCAAGAGTATGAGCAAGCGAGAAATTTTTTGTCATTAATGCGTAAACCTACAAATTAACAGCGTCATGACAAATTAACAGCTCCCATGAGTAAACCTACAATTTCCAAGCATGTATGTATCTGATGTTTAGGTACCATCTTCGTACAATTTCATTAAACTACATGACAGTGACATTTCAAATCTTCAAACTATCTTCCAACCAAAAAATAGGGTCCTTCCATCGGGATGAACGTTGATTGCTTCTTTGATTAATGAATTTTATGTCGAATTTGTTTATATTGTTATTATTAATGAATTTCAATTCAACATGTGTGGATATTTGTTTATATTATTATTAATAAATTTTATCTTTTATGTCAAATTTTTTGGAGAAAAATCAAAACTACAATCTATGTCTTCTAGCCCAGAGATAAATTTTTATTTGATATGTTATATATAAATTTGTTGAATTTGAAGGGTTTTATTTGGTTTTGAAGTAGAATTTGGAAATTCTATAAATTTGGAAGTTTTAAGTCTTGGGGTTTTTGGTATTTGAGTCTTAGTAGATTGATCTTAATTCTTTACCTTAAATGCTTTTTATTTGGGTTCATGTGATTTTTTGTTTTCTTAACTAAAGCTATGATTTTTGGTTGATTGATTATTTGTTTGGATTCAACATAAAAGATAATGGAATTAGGTGTTATAATTTTAATATTGTTTCATATTTTGAATTGTCTATATTGTTATTACTACGACTAAGCAGGATTGAGAAAAGCATAAAAGTTAAATATTTCTTCACTTTTTTTAAAATACTAACTAGCAAAATGTCAATAATATGCATATTATTAACCCAATTTTCTATTTCTAAATTTCTTAGATTTTATTATAAATAATTTTTCATGCATAAACAACATTCTACCACTACCACGTCAAAGTTGTGGCAAAAAGTTGTAAAATAATATGGTCCTAAAACTACTCTTATGACTATGATGAGATAAACTTAAATTCTTTACTCATTGTTGGATTTTGTTTTTCATAGTCTATAGCTTTCTTGTGCATCGCACGGGTAAGCGACTAGTTTAAATAATTCTAGAAACTTGTACAATTGTATTTTCACGCCTTAAGTATTTTCCGTTTGAACCAATAAAAATTAAGATTTTAGTTATATTTTAATTCACCTTAAGGATTAATTAAAATAAACTTACCTAATACTCTACGTTTGTGTATGATAAACTTATTTTTGGACCAACAAAAATTATTGCCTTGTATTACCTTGGTTAAAACCACTATTTTAAAAACCATATTAGATCGGCCAGTTCAACCAGTTCAATAGGGAACCGGACACCAGTTCGGTTTGGTAAAATCCCTAAAAACCAGTAAAAATTGGTCAAAATCAGTAAAAACCGTATTGAATCAGGAATTGGTGTACAAACCAGTTCTTTGACCGTATTGATTTTTAAGACCATAGTTAAAACCTTGAATTTGACTCTAAAAGGACATTTTGCCCTTAAATTCCATGATGACCTTATATGATATGGATTTTAGTGTCGGACCAACTATGCAGTGGAAGCTATGATTTTTGCTAAGGAAATTGGTATTACCTTGGTCATTCTCGAAGCATTTTCAGAGGTCATTAATTCATTGTGAGACATAGATGATTCTTTTGCTTCCTTCGGCCATCTGATTGGGGATGCAAAAAAACTTACAGAAAACCTTCAGTAATATGATTTTCTCACATGTTCAACTTCAAGGCAATTTTGTAACTCACAACCTTGCTAGGCATGCTAAACATGTCATAGGTTTTTCTATGTGAATGGATAATGTTCCACCACATCTTAATACTGTAATTTTAACCAATATGAAAACCTTTACATAATGAAATTTGGAGCTTCATTTTAAAAAAAAAAAAAAAAAAGATTTTTTAAAAATATTTAAAACGACCATTTTAACCTTTAAGTGTTATTTGGCCTCAAAAGAAAGGATGTTAATGGTTGATCCTAACACAATCTTCCCATAATTCTTTAGCTAGACATACAATCTTTTGTGACTCTATCACAATCTAACATGTCAACGATAATAACTACCATAAAACTATGAATTTACTATTCAATGTGACATGAGTTACATTTGATGAGACAAAGTTAATGTCGTGTTATCCTATTATTACTGCTTGTCAATCGCTACAAAATCATAGAGTTACAACATCAAGGGATGTAAATTACTATTGGATGCGACAAAGTTACTATCATTTATGACCTAGTTACCATCCCTCTAAAGTGACCAAAATTTTTGAAATTAAAAAATAATTAAAAATAATTAAAAAAAAGAAGGAAGAAGAAGAAGAAGAAAAGAGAGTGTAAATTACCTAACCTCTAGTAAGGTCACAAACTGACCTAAGGCCCAAGAACAATCAGTTGATGGTCCAAAGAGCCCACTACAATGAATTTGTTAGAGAAGTGGGTAGGACATCGACTACTTGATAAGTCAAAATTAATTACAATGAAAAGATATGCCAAGTAAAAGACTAGGAGCACTCAATTATCAAAAAGAAAGGAATCCTCGGTCCAACCCAAGGTAGATCTTTTTATATAAATCAACGTTCTTGCTTTCTTTCCTTTACAAATTCTTTTCTTTTTATTTTTTTTTTTCTCTCTTTCTAAGGATCTTTATCTCTCTTTTATATTTACACACCGATTATCTTCATGCTACACTTGGAGGGTTTAGATTGCATTCTTAGGACTTCTGTCCCGTCTAGAACATACGGGTAAACTTCTGCCTTACAATCTAAGCTATGCCATCACTTTTCATGGTTATTTCCTCATTAATGCGGCCAGAGAAGTAGTTGTTTTGTATTTAATGCAGAAGGGATAGCTTCCACTCCCTTCTCTTCTCAACCTCCTCGTAACCTGTGCCAAGTCTACTTTAGTCCTTCTATGATAATTTAACCTTATGTGCCTTCTATGGTTACTGCTCGTCCCCAAAGTCCGAGGGGTATCCTTAGAAATCATCTCAGCAAAACACCTAGATGAGATTAGGGGTCCTCATCCACACACCTCCCTTAACGTTTTGGAGAATGTTGAAAACCCCCTCCAATTTTTAAAAATGACTCTTACCCTTTGTTGTTTTTGTTTTTAATTTAATTAAAAAAAAAAAAAAAAACTTCCTTATCATATAACCAATTTGATTAGTAAACCTTATTTTAAGGTAATTCCATATTATAATATAATTTGGAAAATATTTATTATGACTTAATTTATGATAGACATAAATGGAAATAAGAGATTATTTGTTATTTAACTCATAACCTTTAGGGGTGGATTGTCATTTAGAAAAATAAAAGATAATTTTGACATTTTTTCAAATCTAAGAGAGGTTATTGTTATTTACCCCCAGAAAATAAGTTACTTAAAAACATGAAGTAAATTTTCGTATTTGACACAAATTTTTATAACACAATCCCATTCTACCATGGGAAAAAAAAAGTTGCATTAGAAATTAGTTTCCGTGTACTGTAACATGAGTTTCTATTGGATATGACAAAGTGTGTCATGAGTTTCCCTATTAATAATTGAGGTTGATTACAGTTTACGCACCTATAGTTAGGTTCGAATCTAACCTTCCTACATGTGGTTAAAAAGAACCACTTTATTCACACAAGTTTAGCTCCATTATGCAACCATTACTCACCTAATCACTTTCACCATTAAAAGCATAAAAAGCATTAAAAAAACAGAGCAATTAAGATTTGGATAAGGAAATTTGTGAAAATTTTAGAAGTTAATCACCTATGTTTGGCTCAAGAACACTAGAATAGATCTGCACTCTCTCCCTTTTCACACAAATTTCCACCCTCTGAATAGATCTACACCAAGGATATACACACACACAACCTTCAGCTAAGATAAAAATCCCATCAAATTTCAAAACACCCCCAATCCTTCAAACTTTCCAACTGGACCTTTAAAAAAGAAACCAAGAAAAATAAAACAAGAGAAAATAAAGAAAATAAAAAGAAAAGAGATAGAAAATGTGGAAATGGTGGATCAGAGAATTCATATATATATATATATATACACACACACACAATATCATGAAGTTACTAATCAATGTAACGTGAGTTGTTTTGGATGGGACAAAGTTATTATTGTTGGTGACCTTATTACTATTTCTCTAAAGTGACTAGAAAAGTTGAAATTTTAAATAAATAAATAAATAGATTATCAATCTTTTGTGACCCCATCACATTCTCCAATGAAAAAAAAAAATTATAGCCGCCACAAATGTGATGTGTATTATTGCTATAAAATTATAGAGATACTATTCAATGCTGTAAGTTAATTACATGTTTCTCTAACTTAACCTTAGACTCGTGCACACACTACACAATTATATGTTTCTCTAACTTAACCTTCTCTCAAAAAAAAAAAAAAAAAAAAGTTAATTACATAAATGACAAAGTTACTATTATTGGTAACCTTATTACTATTACTATTTCTCTAAAGTGACTAGAAAAGTTGAAATTTTAAATAAATAAATAAATAGATTATCAATCTTTTGTGACCCCATCACATTCTACAATGAAAAAAAATTATAGACGCCACAATATTTTGAAGTTACTATTTAATGTGATGTGTGTTATTACTATAAAATTATAGAGATACTATTAAATGATGTAAGTTAATTAGAAATGACAAAGTTACTATTATTGGTAACCTTATTACTATGCCTAAAGTGACAAAAAAAATTTGAAATAAAAAAGAAGAAAGCATAGGTTAACAATCTCTATGGCCTTCTACCCGTAAATATAAAAATAAATAAATTTGTATTTGCCATAATATCGTGAAGCCATTTTTTTTTTTTTTATTGAGAATTAATGCAAAGTTAGTCAATGTGAGGTTTTGTCATGTAGCGCTCTACATGAGTTCTTTCATCTTTGTACTCTTATCTATGAAACAATGTTGTTTCATTCCAACCTCAGAAGTTGAAACAATGTAGCCTTTTATATAAACCAGTTCACTTTTTTCCCTTTCTTAACTCTTCAGTTCTTCCAACAAATTAAGCTCCTCTATGCCACTTGCAATTGGAGCACAGACCCATGTGTCTATATGGATTGGGTCACATTCAAAACACCAATGGAGGCAAAACTTTTGTAGGATTCACATTGCAAAGAGCCCAAGAATAATTATATATTTTATTTTGAATCCATAGTGTTTGATAAAATGCTTGAAAGAAAACGTATAAATTTTATTTCTGACTTGATGACCCTATTATTCATATTTGTTTGTTCAGCATTTTTTTTGGGGATTAGAAACAGTTAAATTGGGAAAAGTTTATTAAAGTACTTGCGCAGTTACATAAGGCCCGTTTGGTAGGGCATTTCAAACACTCATTTTTAGTTTTTAAACAACATTACACATAGGACTGTCCAGCGGGTAAAATACCCGACCAAACCGACCGGGTTTGACCAACCCGAGGCCCAGTGGGTGGACCCGAAGTCCTTGGTGGGTTGATTTGGGTCTCTCTCTCAGTAAACCCGAATAGTCTGTTCGGGTAGCAGGTTATTGGGTTAAAAACCCGTAAAACCTGACCCGACCGATGGTTTAAGATTAAAAAAAAAATGTGGGTTATCTGTAGATCACGTGAAGTTTGAAGAGCGGAGTACTACTGATTGGACTAAAAGCTGAATTGTGGATTGCTACACGCAAGACTACAAGAGGGATGGGACTAAAAGGCTAAAGGTACTAAAATTTCACAGCTTCCACGCAAAAGAAAATCTGCATCTAAAGATTTAGAACGCCTCTCTTCAGAGTTTAGCATTCACTCTCTCTCTCTCTCTCTCTCTCTCTCTCTACCCACCCTAACAGCTAGTCGGCTACCCTTTAAATCAAACTAAGATTTTCACTTTCCCATGCCCCTGGTCATGAATCATGGTTTAGGGTTTCAAGACTCTACTTGGCTACACTTATCAAAATCAAAATCAGACTTTCCATATTCCCAGTCCTCTTTACTTGGCTAAGACTCAAGGTTGAAACACTCTCAATCTTCATCTCTCTCTCTTATAAATTGGTCTTTTCTAAGTGTTCTCCATTCTCTCTGCTCTCTAGTCTCTTTAGTGATTTCAAAATCTCTCTTTTTTATTTTGAAACAAACAAAGCACTTTACTCCTTTACATCAAAATCTTTCTAGTTTCTTCACTCCACCGGGTTGCTGGTTGTTGTTGCCGCCGCCTCACTTTGTTTCCACTTTCCACCATGGGTCTTCTCAGCCTCTCAGACTCGGCTTCCTAGTCTCAGATCAGGTAAAGTTTCTTCCTTTTTCATCCCTCTTTTTCTGTATTTTGTGTTTGTGATATGAGTTTATCATTTTGTTCAAATGTTTTTTTTTTTTATATAAGTAACAAGAATCACATGAAACCCTAATTTTTTTTATTTGATTTGTTGGTCAAAGACTTGATTTATCACTTTTCAAAGATGGAACCCCTAATTTGAGTATGTTTGCTTGTTTGTTTATTTTCATGTATACTCTTTATAGACAGACATTATAGTTAGTTTGATTCATTATTTTAGTGCTCTGAGTGTGATTTGTATCTGCCTTTTTTTTTTATTTTTTTTATTATGATCAATATACTTGTATCTTCACTGTAAAAAAGAATATGAACCCCTATTTTAACAAGATGAAATCCAAACACATTTTTATTTTCTTATCTGCCTGTTTTATTCCTTGTTTTGTTTTTTGTTTTTTTTTTTTTCTATGATCAATATACTTGTATCTTCATTGTAAAAAAAAAAAAAAAAAAAAAAGATGAACCCCTATTTTAAAAAGATGAAATCCAAACACATTCTTATTTTCTTATCTGATTGTATTTTATTGCTCATTTGTTTGATTCATTTTACTTTCCTAACTTAAAATTTTGAAATCCTAATTTTATACAGGAGTTGAAAGTTGTTCAAGTAGGCTTTTTGCTGCCTTTTCAAGGTTGAATCCCTAATAGCTAAGAGTTCTCTGAGGTATCATTTCTTTCTCTTTTAACTTCTTGTTATTGTTTGTGTGTTACTTTTATGGTTGTTTGCTAATGCATAAATTTGATGTCTTTAGGTTATGGAACCCTCTAGTGATGCACCCCCTTCCCAAACAACATCTACTGCCACAGCTAAACCTGTTGCCCAAGTTGTACCTACTGCCACTCCAACTAATGCTAAGGTTTCCCCACTTCCACCTAAAGGTAAAGGCAAGGTGTGTAATAATAGAAAAAAGTCTATTGCTTGGGACCATTTTGAAAAAGTAGATATTGGCAAGGTTCATTTTAAGGCTGTTTGCAACTACTGTTAAAAAACTTATCTAGCTAATAGTAAAGGGCATGGTACTGCTAATTTATTGAATCATACACCAATTTGTGTTAAAAAACCTAATAGATTTACACTTAAATGGCAACAAACCTTAGCGTTTGAACCCAAAATAAATGAGGAGGAAGGGTTTCAGCTTGTACCAATAGCCTTTACTGTTGAGGCTTCTAGAAAGGCACTTGCTGAAATGGTTATAATAGATAAGTTGCCTTTTAGGTTCGTTGAAGGTTATGGGTTTCAAAGATATTCGACAACCTTACAACCTAAGTTGCAAATTAGGGATATCTCATATCGTCAAACTATGGCTACAGATGTGATTGACATTTATGGTGTTGAGAGAGAGAAACTAAGGTGGGCCTTAGAGGGTTGTAGGGTGTGTCTTACTACGGACACATGGACTAATATTCAAAATCTGTGTTATACGTCCCTTACAGGTCATTTTATTGATGATGATTGGAAGTTACATAAGAGAATTTTGATTTTTGTCAATTTGAAGACCATAAGGGGGAGACTATAGGTAGAAAGATTGAGATGTGTTTGCGTGAATGGGGTATCAATGGCATATTCACTTTAACAGTGGACAATGCTAGCTCAAATGGTGCCACCATTAAGTTTTTGGAAAATGTAACTAAAGATTGGGAGGGAACTGTTTTAGAACATGAGTTCTTATACATGAGGTGTTGTACACATATCCTAAATCTGATTGTGGGGGATGGTATGAGAGAAATTAATGCATCCATTGCTAAGGTGCGTGAAGCTGTGAGGTATGTGAAGTCCTCACCAAATAGGAATAAAACTTTTGTGGGTTTTATGGAGAGATTAGGTATTGAGTCTAAGTCTCTTCTTTGTCTAGATGTACCAACTAAGTGGAACTCTACCTATCTCATGTTAGAAACCGCACAAAAATTTGAGAAAGTGTTCATATGAATGGACTTTGAGGATGATAGTTATTCTTCATACTTTATGAACAAAGAGAATAGTGGTGGTATGGAATCTCCTAGTGGTATTGATTTCCAAAATTGTAAGACATTTGTGGGTTTTTTGAAACTTTTTTATAATGCCACGAAAAAGTTTTCAGGTTCGTTGTATGTTACTGCAAACAACTTTTTTGATGAGATGTTTGTCATTCAAGAGAATATTTCCCATTTAAGTAAATCTCAAAACCACCTCTTGAAAAACATGGCAACTAAAATGGAATCTAAGTTTGATAAGTATTGGGGGAAAGGGGATAAAATGAATCATCTCTTGTGTGTGGCTGTGGTTCTTGATCCAAGAAAGAAGTTGAGGTTTTTGAAGTTTTGTTTTTCTGAAATTTATGGGAATGAAGTGGCTGACATGATGGTTGAATTGGTGAGGGGTTCCTTAGTCAAGTTGTATGATTATTACTCTTGTGTTGATTCACCAAATGTACAAGTACCAAGTGGGAGTGAAAGGACACATGTAGAAGGTGAGTCAATTGGTTGTAGCGATCCATATGCGATGGTTAATTCTAGGTTTGACCGTTTCTTGGAGACTGAGTAGTCTATAAGGTATAGCAATGAGATTGACAAATATTTGGCTAAAAATTGTGAAAGTAGAAGGGGGATGTGAAATTTGAGATACTGGGGTGGTGGAAGGCTAATTCAGATAGGTATCAAGTGCTATCCAAATTGGCTAGGGATGTGCTGGCTGTACCTGTTTCTACTGTTACTTTTGAGTCAGCGTTTAGTACTGGAGGATGCATACTTGATCCATTTCGGAATTTACTCTCTCCACTCATGGTTCAAAATCTTGTTTGTGCACAAGATTGGCTTCAAGCCTTGGTTCCAATTTCTTTTAGCAAATCAAAGAATGAGGTAGAGGCCTTGGAAGACGAATTTCACGATTTAGGTAATATGTTAACTTCCAAACTTTTTGTCTATTAATTGTTGTTAAATGTGTCTTATGCAAATGAAATTTAATCTAATAGCTTTCATTTCTTTCTCTTTTCTAGTTATACGTCAAACAGCAGCAGGTGGTGGAAGTTCAAGCTCAAGCAAAGGTATCTCAATTAGTGTTGATGACTAATCACGAATTGGGTAAGTTTCTGCCCTTACTGTTATTTCTATTGAGTTTGGTTCTGCTCTCTCTATTGTTTTTTGTTATTACTATTCTGTATTTTTTGGTCTTGTCTTTATATTTTCTATTGACAAATATCTTTTTGCCCATTTTCTTGTAGGAGGAAGGACACATTTTGTATAGGAGGCAGATTTTTGGATACATTTTGGAAGTTCTTTTGGACATAGTTCTTTTCTAGCTTATAATTTATAAATCAACTCTTACTTATAGGAAAGAAAACTTATTAAGTTTATAGGCTTTCTTTTCTATAAGTCATGGACTAAACTATAGAGTAGTTACTCTTTAATGCTTTAGAAAAGCTATTTTTTGGAAATACTCAAGTATTTCAAAATTGTAACTAATTATAACTAGCTACTGCCTTGGTAGTTTACTGCCTTACACACTTGCAGTAACTACCTTTCTGCCTTCTCTGACTCTATGGAAATATTGCAAGATGTTCTTATTATCTTTTGTTGCCATACTTATGGTGTGGCTGTGATTGAATTATTTGTTAGAATTTGTTTGCTGGCTTGTGTAAGTTGTGTTACATGTATGGAATGGTTGACACAACTTGGCAGGTTTAATAGGCCGAGATGTACTTCTGTGCTTATTAGACTTTCTTGATTTGTTTTTGGATTTTAAGGTACTGCCTAGGTCCTAATGCTAAGGCATTGTGTGGTTTTAACAGGTGGTTAGAAAGTGATATTATGTGTTTTTTTTATGTATTGCCCAGTGCCCAAGTCTTAAGGCTATGGCATTTTGAAAAATGTTTCTTTCTTGTATTGTGTGGTTTTAACAGGTGGTTAGAAAGTGATATTATGTGTGTTTTTATGTGCCTGCTAATTGCCCAAGTTGTTACGTGTTATTTACTGTATTTACTATCATTAGATGTGAGCTAGAAACATTAAATTTGGACTGATAACGCCTGGAGGCCCAAAGGATTCAAAGTTGTGTAATGGGCTAATGGCATACAGGCTGAGCTTGAAGGCCCAATTTGAAATAAAGGATGTGAAAAGAGGCCCATATGATATATATATACATGGTTCAATGATATATAAATCTTTGTTAAAAGTAAGCGCATTAATTTGGGCCCAAAAGACCTGTCAAAAATTGAGTTAAAAAAAAAATATATGCAAATTCACGAATTTAGCCCAATTTCGACCCAAACCTGCCTAACTGACGAATTCGACCCGTTCAACCATTGACCCCAATCGTCGGGTCTGACCCATATATTGGGTCGATTGCGAGTCACATTTTTTATAACCTGATCCAATCAGATCGAGTCTGGGTTAGGCCCAAACCCGACCCGACCTGACCCGACCTGTGGACAGCCCTAATTACACATTTTTTCATCCACACGTATTTCAAAAAATTACAAACAACACTACTCAAACTCCTCTACCAAACGGGCCCATAGCCTATGTTCTTTTTTTTTTCCCATGTTATATGCTAATTAATCAGTGTTGTTTGGTTCTCAAGGATTGGTGGTCTCGCTGAGTTTTCTTTATTGTTGCTCAAGCCGGTTTTGGTTATATGATGTATCAACCTCTAATTGACACAATTGAAACAAATTAACTTAGCTACAGGTAAGAAAGTTGTTCTTATTTTTAGGTGAATAATTTTCTTTTAACTATTAATTGGGTTAAGGATTATTTAACAGTAAATTTTTAAAATAATCACCACAATCTACACATATGTTCTACTGAATGACAGAAACTTAGTTACCAAAAATAAAAACAATGAAAGAAACAAAGAGAACCATAAAGGTACAAATTAAGAACTAAGAGGGTAGAAAAAATTATGTGGTGTCATAGCCTAGAATCTATATTAACTCAAAATCTCTTTGTATGAAACCATGTCTGCTTCTTGGTATTAAAAAAATTGTTTAATATGTCTTACAGGTACACCTTTGTTAAAAATTTGTTAAATATGGTGAACAATTTGTAACTCAACCATCATTCAAACTGCCTACTTTTTTCATTTTGTTGTACCTATCATGTACGGCTGCCTACAAGAGCCATGACAAAATCAAAGAGTGTTTGTTGCTACACCTAGACAAGAATCACTATTCGAGCTTGACATTGCTATAGTTAAAATATTATTGTAGATGCTTGATAAGATTAACGGCTTGGTTAGACATTACGTATGACAAGGGATTGGTTTAAGGAGTCTGACATGCACAACGTAAGTTTGCAGTTAATTGGTTTATGATCAACTGATGGTAGGGAACAAAGTATGCCTACTTACTCTAAAGTTTCTGCTATAATTGTAGGTTATTTTAGTAATGAAAATATTAACCATTTATGTTATAATATATGCACAATCATTTTCAAAACCTCTTTAAATAAAAGCTTACCACATTATCCGCGCATTGCGTAAGCAACTTGTTAGGAAATATTTAAAAAATTGCAACATAGCAAAACCAATTTGACGTAACTTTAATGTAATCATATCAAAGACTAACATTTTTAAAAAAATAATTAATAATACAAAATAGTGGATTTATTGCTCCATGTGAAGTTATTATCATGTGTTACCTTGTTACCATTAAAAGGAATTAAAAAGAAAGAATTACCGCTTATATAATTATAACTACGTCATAATACATATACCGATTCATGTCTATTTCTTTTCTCCTCCTAATTTTCTCTCTCCTGTTACTTTTTTGTCCCCTTAATTTCTTTATAATAGATAAAAGAAATTGCAACCATATGTAAGGATATTTATTTGTTGATATTTCTCTCTTACATAGTTCCATAAGAGATATTTGTTGATTTTTCTCTCTTATTACAAAGTCAAACACTACGTGTCTTAATCACCTTATGCATACAAAAATAACAACCGACCTTTAAGAAGAAAAGAAGAAAGAATGAAAAAAAAAGGTACAAATAAGAACAAAGAAAGAAAGAAAGAAGAGAGTGATCCCTTCTTATTAGGAGGAGTTTGAAATAAGAAGGTAAGAAAAAGAAAATGTTATTCCTACGCCGGAATTTCATGTAAGACTGGTCCAAGGAGGAAAAAATGAAGATATTTTTTGTTGGGTTGAAAGCTGAAACTTTGATAGGGCACGAATGAATGAATGAATGATGATGTCAAATTGTCAATGATTCAAATAGTGAACGAGGGATAGTTTTGGTAAAAATATATATATATTGTTGCAATAAACAAAAGAATGAGAAAAAGTTTAACACTTTTTTTGAGAGAGAGAGAGAAAGTGGGGTTGAAGCTCACGTGTTATTTCATTGTCTATCAAGTGGGGCAGTGGGGCATTAAGAGGAGGGCATTCATTACGTAGTACTGAGTGCCTTATCTGTACAAATAGTCTTAACAACTTTAATAGAGAGCTGGTTCACTCTCTTTTCTCTTCTGCCCTATTTTTTCTCTCATTAAAAAGCACAAACTAATCTCTCAATCTCAATGGTCATATATTTCAACCTCTAAAAGATACTCGCTCTCTTTCATTGCCACTTCTTGCTTCTTTGTGCTTTATGAAAAAAAACAAATAGGGTTTTGTCAACTACGTGTACTGCCAAGGTTTTAATGGGGTTATGTTTGTTGAAGCGTCGTTATTTGAATTATTCAACTCTTATAAGCATAGTATAAAACGATACGAAAACTCTTATTATCAAATCACATTTAGCAGTAATTTGAACTATTGAACTCTTACAAGCATAGTATAAAACGATACGGAAACTCTTATTACCCAATCACATTTAGCAGTAATTTTCGATGCAACTGCTTGCTTCTTTGTGCTTTCCCTACGTATATATACTAATATTTAATTTGATTTCATTAGAATGCCATATCTTACTGGTCATCTTAATTGCCAAGATGAATTTATGCAGGTAAGGAGTTGACCCTCTTACCTCTCGTGAAGTGTGTACCACTATTCCTCTCCCATTATTTTAAGAATTACATAAATAATAAACAAAATTATTAGGTACAAGTTTTTAAAATTTTATCTCATTTTCTATAATAGAGTTCTACACGACTACACTTCCTACTTTGTTCCACTTAAAAAAAAAAAAAAAAAAGGTTAAATAGGGTAAGAAAAAAACTATCCTAAACATACCCCGAATATAAAGTGACCACACAACAATACTCATTTACTTCCTTTTTTTTTCCATGTAAAAATATACTTTCTTACCCCTGAAGTATTATTATATGTCTGGTTTGAAATGGTATGATTTTTATTGAAACAAAATAAATTGATCATGTCTTATTAATGGATTTTTTATTTTCTATTACAGGTAACGTGATTGTTATTTTAAAAATTTTAAATGAGATTAAAATAGAAAGGAGTAAAGAAGAATTTAATGAACACTCATTTTGAGACATTTAAAATTGAATACTTGAAACTACGACAGAAGGAACATAAAAATCTTGTTGTGTTTAATTAAGATGTTGTTTCCTAAAATGACATCATTTCATCAATAATCGATCTAATGATTTGTAACTATTTGGAAAGTTCTTTTTAAACTATTTTTCTTTAGGAATGCAAAAGGACTTATCACAACGTGGCAGACATATGCTAGTGTAAGTGGGCTATCAAAATTAAAATAAAACTTTCAATGCTTAAACACACCCAATTATCTCGCAAAACGTAGGTAACACACATTCTCTCTCTCTCTCTCTCTCTCTCTCTCTCTCTCTCTCTCTCTCTCTCTCTCTCTCTCTCTCTCTCTATATATATATATTGACACAAATGTCTAAATGCCACGTCCGACATCAACTTCATGAACTCATAATTATAGAAACACAACAATTTTTTTTTCCAACTGTTGCCACAAATTGTAAGTGGTATATATATAGTAAGAATGATGTTAATAGTAATCTCGCATAAAGTGATCTTATACCATATTATTCTTAAATGTTGTGAAATTTATTGAGTCTATAATATATTGTTGCATTGAACTTGAACTTTACGACGCACTTGGATTTGAAGCTGTTGAGGGCACTGGCAAAGCAAGAAAGCTAAAAATGGCTGTTACCAATGTCTAGTACTATAGTGTATTGGATAAGAAACGATGTGGAGACATGATCAATTTTAAACAAATATTTGAATCGTGTACAAGAAACACCAAATTCAAGCCAAACCCAATAGTGCAATTGGATTTGAAGCTATTGAGAGCATTGGCAGAGCAAGAAAGATAGATATAAGGGTAGCCAAAGCTTCTATATAAAGTACCATAGTGTATTGGACTAGACATGATACATGATCAATTTTGAACATGTCTAAATCGTGTTGGGTCCAAATTCAAGGAATATTAAACCCAAGCCAAATCCAACAGTACAATTTGATTTGAAGCTGTTGAGAAAATTGGTGGAGGAAGAATGTTAGAAATGACTAGTAGTATATTGGATGGGACATGTACACATGATCAATTTTGAATTTGTCTGAATCATGTTGGGTCCAAATACAAGGAACACTAAACCCAAGCCAAACCTAATAGTACAATTGAATCTGAAACTATTGAGAGTGCCGGTAGAACTAGAAAGTTAGAAATGGGCACAACCAAAGCTTTTTTCTAGAATTCTAGTCTTTTAGACTGACATAAAATAGACATATGATCAATTTTGAACATGCATCTAAATCGTGTTAGGTGCAAATACAAGAAACACTAAATCCAAGATTTCTAGAAGTGGGTACAGTTAAAACTTCTATCTAGTACTCTAATGAATTGACACACGGTTAATTTTAAACACGTGTCTTCACGGTATTGGGTGCAAATACAAATAACACTAGTCCCAACCCCCAACCCAAACCCAAAAAGCACCGTATATAATGTACCTAACCATGCCAGTAAAAAGCATTGAAAAAAAGCAAAGTAAAACTGAACACTTTAGTACTAAAAACGAAAAAAACAAAAAAAAAACAACAGAAAAACCAAAAATCAGAGGGACAGGTGTTGAGCGAGTGAAGCATTCGTCCAGGACAGAGAGTATGTGAAGCACTTTTTGGTTTGTAAAAAATGAAAAAGAAATAGGCAAGTGTGAGTCAGAGAGAGAGACAGAGAAAGCTAAAGTAATTTTTATTGATTTTTATTTGTAAAAATGGGACCCAGAAAAGGAAGGCTAACTTTTATTTTCTACGCCTTTCACTACCAAAAAGTTCAGGGTCCCACCTATCTGTACCCCACTCTTAATTCATTTTTTTTTTTCACACACTCTCTCTCTCTCTCTAAAATGCACTTTTTATCAGCTTAGCAGTATCATGATGTCACATATCTTATACCCTCAAATATACATATATTACTCTCTCTCTCTCTCTCTCACACCCACCCCATTTCTATCTTCCTATCTTTCTCTACCATCACATAGAGAAGAGAGAGAGACTCTCTGGAAAGGTCTTCTTCTTCTTGTTGTTGGGTTTGCTCAACTTTGTGTGTGTTTTTTCAATATTTAATCAGAAACTCAGCTCTTTACCGATCTTTTCAACTCTTTTTCCATACAGTAAGTTTATCTTCTTCTACTTCTTCTTCTTTTTTTTTCTTTTTTGTTTTTTGGGTGCTCTGTGTTTGTTCTTTTTTATGTTTTTGCTTGATTAATTTAATCATCTTCTTTTTAAAATTTTTATTAAAAAAAAATCTGGGTGGTGTAAATAAATTCTTAAGTAAAAGTTTGGAATTGTCACAAAGCTAGATTTGTTATAGTTTGTATGCTGAAAAATACTCACTAGGGTACCCTTTATTTTTTTCAAAAATTATGAACTTTCTGTTTTTGTGTGGTTTTTTTTTTTTTTTTTTATAAAATAGTTTTGAAGTTAATCTTGTGATTCTGAATCATGAAGTTAATTTTGTGATATATTTTGTATATGGGTAGAATTTTTTGAAACTTTTGTAATTTAATCATTTTTTATTCTATTTATTTTCTTTGTAGCTTATTTTATTTATGATTTTTTTTTTTTTTTTGTCAAAGTCCCCAGCAGATTTTATTCCTCTCTTTCCATATTTATTTTTGGATTTAGTATTAATATTTTCTGATTGATTGACAGTCCAGTGTTGATGTGTTGCTTTACTAATTGATGATTTTGATTTAAAAATAAAAATTCTCTGTTTGTAAAGTTAGTATTTTTTTGGCTGGAATCTCTTAAAAATTTTACCTTTTGAAGTTATTCTCAGGAATCGAAGATGTCTTTTATTTTATTTAATACAATTTATTGTTCTCATAGATCACCTTTGTAGTTGATGAAAGCATTTTCCTTTAACCTTTTCTGGAGCTAAATTTTTTTTTTTTTTTCATTTTTGTTTCTTGGATATTCAAACTAATTGGATTTTTTTTCACTCCTTGGGTTTGTTGTATCACAGATTTATAGGTGAATTTTGTTGTCATTTAAAAAAAAAAAAAAAAAAACTGTTTTTGAACTCATAGATGAGATAAATCCTTCTGAAATTTACCTTTTTTTTCTAGCTTAAGGTAAACTGATGATTCTGTTTGTTTCTGTATGCAAAATTTGAAGGTTGTACGGACACTTGGAAGAATTGTGATTTGTGAAAGGAGCTATTTTTGGTAGGCTGATACATAATTTGGCAAAAGGGGTTTGGTAATTAGGAAAAAAAACATAGTTGAAAAAGATGGGCTACTTATGTGATTTTTGCGGTGAGCAAAGGTCCATGGTGTATTGCCGGTCAGATGCTGCATGCTTATGTTTGTCCTGTGACCGAAATGTCCACTCTGCTAATGCCTTATCAAAACGCCACTCAAGAACACTATTATGTGAAAGATGCAATTCACAACCTGCGTTAGTAAGATGTGCAGAAGAGAAGCTGTCTCTTTGTCAGAATTGTGATTGGACGGGTCATGGCGCTTCTACCTCAGCTTCATCACATAAAAGACAAACGATCAATTGCTATTCGGGCTGCCCGTCGGCTGCAGAGCTTTCTTCAATCTGGTCATTTGTTTTGGATTCCCCTTCTGCGGGTGAATCAACTTGTGAGCAGGAAATGGGATTGATGAGCCTAACCGAGAACCGCGAGAAAAATGCTTGTGGCCCTTCTGAAAACAACATGAGGCAAAATGTATCGAGTTCAGTTGAATTGAATGATGGGCGCGGCATGGATAAGTCTAATGTTTGGGTTGGGTCGTCTTTAGCGCCTGCACCTCACATTCTGGACCAGCCAGCCGGATCCTCTAATGCATCTTTGCCCAAGGTATATATCTGCAGTGTAATTATTAGTTTTTATAGAGAAATGTCGATATTTTGATGGATACTCTGCAGCAAGTCTGCAATACAGTAATAAACATTACAGGCTTGCTGGTAGTAATTGACCTTTAAATTCTTAAACTTGATTCTTTTTCTGATTATGGATGTTATAGATTATTAGCTTAAATTCATACTACCATTGGTGTAGCCCTGTGTGCATGCTACCTATGACAAATGCCATTAATCAACTTCAGTTGCTATATGCCACAAAATGTCTGACACTGTGTTGGACAAAGGAGTTAGATGTGCATTGATACTCCAAACACTATAAAATTGGGAAAAGCTTAACATTGAAGCTAAGCTAGTTTGAAAGTGGGTTAAAATAGAAATCTCAGTCTACCAAGGTAAAAATAGTCTTCCTTTTTTTTACTTATTCTGCATTCTTGGAGTTTTATCATTTCTATGGCATCCAAGCTTTTTCATGGATCTGAATGAATCAGTGGACTTAATTTTGAGCTTTGCATCTAAATAAAGTAAGAAATAAATAATATTTACATCAAACGGTTGTTAGTCTTTGTGGTGTTCAATATGTTTCATGCTCTGTCAAGGATTACCAATTCCTATGTAGTTTTCCTGATTGAAAAAAAAATCCCAAATTCTAGCTTGGTGTGTTTAGTTGGCGTATGTTGAAAGTTTTATAGTTTCTTCACCAAGGAAATATGCAAATTTCACATTTTTCATGTGCAGTTATGCTGTCCTGGAACAAAAGACGCTGAACTCTCTGAAGAAAATGATCTCTATGATGATTTCAATATGGATGAAGTGGATTTGAATTTTGAAAACTATGAAGAACTGTTTGGTGTATCTCTCAGTCATTCTGAAGAGCTTTTTGAGAATGGTGGGATTGATAGCTTGTTTGGTATGAAGGACATGTCTGCTGCTGAGGTATTCACACTTCTCTATCTCTTTCTTCCTTCCTTATTTGGCATTTGTGCTTTCATATGTTATATTTATCGGTGCTTAATCTGTTGTCTCTTGAATAGTCTGTCAATGTTTGATTCCGAGATTTTCATTTCTCTTAATGTATAGAGGGTACTGAACTATGCAATCTTTCTTGTTGGATTTCTAACTAAAGGAAAAGGTAATACTGGTTTATCAGAGAAATTTGTTTGATGAATGTAGCATCAATTTTTATTTTTAGTTCACAGTAGTTCTTATAGAAATCTTGAGAAGGTTTGTTTTAGTACAGAAGTTCTTTTAGTCATGCAGACATATTTCAATGTATTTGCTTGAATGCATGATTGTTTGTTCTTTTACCATATGGTGTATGAATTTAGAAATCATATGATGGCATTACAATTTCACTTGATATAAAATTTTAGAATTATGGCCTTGAGGAACCCAGCATTAATTACTTAAAACACTTTTTATCAATTGAGATTAATGCTCACCAACACATTACACTTGCAAGCATATGTGGACCAATGGAAGTGCATGATATCCTCAGGTGATGGATCTGTCTTGCATAGTAGTAATGGTAGAAATAACTCTTTTTTCCCACCATCTTTCTTTGAACTTTTCTAATTTTGTTTTGTGGAATGAACTCATGATCAGATCTACATGTTCTTCTATAGGGGTCTTCAGTTGGACATTTCAATTCAACGCAGCCAGCATGCAGCAATGCAGCGTCTGCTGATTCTGTAATCAGTACTAAAACCGAACCAATACTTTGCTTTACGGGAAGGCAAGGGCAATCAAACCTTTCGTTTTCTGGTCTAACTGGAGAGAGCAGCCCTGGGGACTATCAAGATTGTGGGGCTTCCTCAATGCTACTCATGGGAGAGCCTCCATGGTGTTCTCCATGCCCTGAGAGCTCCTTCCAATCTGGTAACCGTAGTGATGCTGTTATGCGTTACAAGGAAAAGAAGAAGACACGCAAGTAAGATTTGTGCAATTAAATAAATAATTCATACATATACGTATAAATGTTTGTATAATGATTTGCCAAGAAACTCCTTTGATAGTAAAGTTGACAACTGTCTTTTAATTGCTTTACTTACTCTTCGTATTTCTTCCCAGCATTTCTAGTTTTTGGGATATGATACATGCCTTTGTTAACAATCTCATGGTTCCATTTCTTCTTCCTCTACTGAAACAATTTGGGCATGAATTTTTCTCTGTGCTTCAATTTCTACTAAGTTGTCTGGATTTGGTTTACTTGTTACAAGATTAAATTAATGCATTTCTATGTGTGTGACTGTGTGTAATACACAATTCTATTATGGTGCTCTACATGCTTACAAATGTGATCACTTGACCTTAGCTGATATGGTGGAATTTTCTTTGAACTCTTATATAATTTTCCAAGCTTTTGAGATGATTTCCTCTATTCAGGTCTTTTATATTCTAACTTACATCTAATTTTCTTGCAGGTTCGAGAAAAGAGTGAGGTATGCCTCTCGCAAAGCAAGGGCTGATGTAAGAAAGCGTGTGAAGGGACGCTTTGTCAAAGCTGGTGAAAATTATGATTATGATCCTTTGAGCCATACCAGAAGCTATTGAGAGTACAATTTTTAACCATGTTTTATACAAGGAAAGAATCACTCCGTGTTTAGTTGGGAAAAATCAGTTATTTTTACCTAAACATTGGATGAAACTAACTCATTTGTGTGTGCAATGACAAGCTGTATGGTTGTATCTCAGGGGGCTTGGTTTTCATGAGAAGAAAATGGTGGATATAAAATGCTGGGTTCCAACGCTTCTCCAATTAAGTTGAGGAGCAGAATTTTGATTCTCCATCATATAAGGGATTGATGGATCGCTTGCAATACCATCACCGTCACCATCATCATCTGACAAGACCATTTAGATCGCCCTTGACTTTAAGCTCTGGATTTTTTGTTTCCTTCTCTCTGCGCAATTCTTCTCTAGGGAAAGAACATTATGGGTTCTCTCCAGCCATAAAACCTCAATTATTAATCTCTCTTCTATTCCTTGCTCTTGCTCTGGCCACTTGTATAAATGCAGTTTCTATGGTATGGTGGGTGGCTGTACTCACATTTGCCAGGCCAACCAAAAAGCAAGCACTTGTAATGTTCTTTTCTTGTAAGTTTTAATATGCCATGTATAGCACAGGATTTACATATGCTCTTAAGAGAGTACGATGTCTAGTCGAAAACAGTTCTGTGGTCCGAAAAAAATGCTTGTTGTACATTTCTCTTTCATTTCGTGAACATGTATAGCACGAGATTATATGTGATTTTGAGAGGGAATAGTCTGTAGTGCTCTACATCAGTGTAAAAAATTATTTATATTGTATTGCCATTGTTGTTACCTCAATATTGCTTCGAATTTACTTTTCTGCATCAGTAGTGTGTTGACCTGAGAGACATAATTTCACATCGAACCGCCGTGAATATGACTGATTTTCATGTTGAAATTACTCTGAAGATGTTCCATGATTTAATATGTAGTTTTGATTGGGATATGTGGATGGATTGAACTTAACTATAGTCCTGTAAATGCTGTCCTAGCAAGCAGTTCATGGTTTGTATATACAAGTGATTTAAACAACTCTGGTTGGATTTTGTTCTAATGATATGTTATAGTTTGCTAGCAATTCCTTCTCAAAAAAAAAAAAAAAAAAAAAAAAGTTTGCTAGCAATGTGTGTTTTTTAAAATGATTGACATATTTTAATCATGAATGGCTGTTATTGGACTCTCCTGTACTTACAAACCAAAAACAGTGTCTGTTGGCGGTTGTATTGGACAAATTTATCCCAGTTATGCCCATAGAAAAATATCTAAGAGATCTTATTGTCGTCGTTATAAATATCTAAGGATCTTATTGTATTCATAAATATCTAAGAGAGAGATCTTATTGTTGTCACATAGCAACATCCTCCAATGGGCAAGCGAGCCATATTATGGGGTAGAAACAGTGAGGTCCTACTCTGCAGCACCTGTAGAATATCTAGCACTGATGTCTAGTGTCAATTTGCGTTGAAAAGTCTAGCACGAAATTTTTATCCTTAAAAAATTGCAACTGCGAATATACCCTTTGGATAAGAAGTATCACAAATCAATTTACTATATGTCCATTTATCAAAAAATGGGTGACCACTGGCTGAGTTAGCTTTAGTGGTAGGAAGCCTTGTAACCCATGCACTCTGGAAGTTGTAACTTCGAATACTGACAAGTTTTGCTATCCACATCATGCATGACCGAGTTTTAAAAATTCAATTAATAATCAAAAAATATTTTCTAGAATTTTTTTATAAAAAAAAAAATTAATAGAAGTTGACAAGGACATCTTAATTCAATAAACTTGAAACTTAGAAGATTGAAACAAACTAAGGCAAAATTAAAAGACTAAAATGGATTCTTGTGAAACTTAGAAGGTAGGTGTGTTTTGCATTTTAGCCAAAAATCTATCTAATAAGGGTGAAGTGACTCCTACTCATCAAACCCTATGATTATCGTCTAACCACGTTTCTATGCTCTCTCACCCATTCATTATGGTAAAAAAAAAAAATTTGTACCGGAAGAAAGTAAAGAGGACAAAAAAAAAAAAAACGTTACCGTATATTTCCTAAAGCATTCGTTCCTATGATCATTGATAAATAAAACACATTACGGAGCATGAGTTAACTTTCTGTGCAGTGATAACTAATAACACGAGAACAAAATTTCAATTATCTTAGTGTACTGACAGAAAATTTTCCTGACAAATACTCCCAATTATGTTAGTGCCCCTTGTTGAGTTTACTAACATTAATCACCATCTGAACTACTATCTTCTGACATCCTTCCAAAGTCATCAGCTGCAGTTGTTTCCTGCATGCAAAAAGAAGAAGAAGATACAATTGGATTGGATGGGTGGTGATGGAGACACAGAGAGCTACGATCCTCTACTAGTGTAACGTTCAACATGGTATAAATAAAAAGAGTTCTTACCGGCATTTTATCCCAATCCTTCAACTTTGAATTTGTTAACATGTAATTGTCACGCAATGGAGCCCAGGCTGGGCCTTCGCCGTCCACCTCGCCTTTAGATGTATGACCCTGCATATCACAAAACCATAAAATCGTTCAAATTTATTAGCATCCAAACAAACCTAAATGCATAGCTGCCACTCCCAACTCACCACACATCCAACTGCAGAATAAATATAATAAATAGATGATCAATGATGTTTGGAAATGCATTTTATAGTTTTCCAGGACAAATTTTGGGAGTGATAGTCTTTATAATTCCATAGAGTAAATGAAGTTTTATAGAAAATGATACCAAAAGGGATGCAAGAAGTCCAAAATAAAACTAGACAAACCTTAGCAGGAGTGTCAACTGCTGGCTTTGATGTCTTGCCCAACGCTGAGAAGAAGGCTTCTTTCCTCCGCTTCCTTATTGCTAGCAATATTCAGGCAATATTCACTTAGAATCACTTGACAAGAGCCATATGAAGGTAAAATGTAGATCAGATCAGCAATTACATAATGAGACATTTTTGGATTAGTAAGTTACAACCAGTGAGGCTTAAATAAAAATAGTACTGTTGCGATATAAATGAGCCCATTTGAGCACAGAATAAGCTTGTATTTATTTTTGATAGCTAAGATAAAGTTTCATTAAAAAAGACTACTTCACGGAAAAGAACATGAGGTAGCCCAAAAAAAAACAGTAAAGACTCAAAACTATGTACAAGAACGAAGTGAATCAATAAGCATTGGGAGAAAATCACTACATGTGAGTCCCCAAGCCCGAGACCAATCAAATAAAGACCCCGTCAGTGGAACAACAGCAAAACATGGGTCTTGTGTGCAGTCTCAGACACCAATATCCACACACCCCCCCACCCCCCCCCCCCCCAAAAAAAAAAACAAAGTAATGATTAGATTGTTGTCTCAAAAAGTGGACCAGGATTCATAACATACAAACAAGACAATTTGGTTCATTCTACAACAGCAAAACATGGGTCTTGTGAGCAGTCTCAAACACCAATATTCCCCCCCTCTTCCCCTACACACACACACAAAGTAATGATTAGATTGTTGTCTCAAAAAGTGGACCAGGATTCATAACATACAAACAAGACAATTTGCTTCATTAAACTTGAAAGCTGAACTCCACAACAGCAAAACATGGGTCTTGTGAGCAGTCAAGGAAAGGGAGTAGTACTCACTCACTTTAAAACTCTTATTCCTTGCCAGTTTCCAACAAAGTTTTTCTAGTCCCTCAACATTAAGAAGCATAGACTTAATAAGATCCAAAAAAGTGTATTAATGTTCCAATTCTCCATCTTGGACATTCCTAGAAAATTGAAGATCCCAATTAAGCCTCTGGTTATAAAAATTAACATCCTCAATAGAAGACCCCTTATTACGTCTTATGCTATAGAGTTCTGGAAAAGCCTCCAGGAGAATACAACCCCTACACCACACATGATGCCAAAATTTAATTCTATTACCAACACCAACCTCGAATTGAATGGATTTCGAAAAGGCAGGCCAGCCTTGTCTTATTGTTCTCCAAAGACTAACACCATAAGGATCCGAGACTCCTTTTGTACACCAGCCACCCCAATCATTCCCATATTTAGTCTCGATGACCCGCCTCCAAAGGTGGGTTGTCTCAGTTCCATATCTCCACAACCATTATCCTAACAAAGCTTGATTGAAAATTCTCAAACTCCTAATGCCCAAACCGCTGGACAGCTAAGGTGTACAAACCTAGGCCCACTTAACCAGACAGAATTTAGGGGGACTCATTTATCCCACTCCACAAAAAATTCTGCTAAAGCCTCTCAATACTATTAGGTTAGCAATATCCATTGGACTAGGGAAGAGTGATAGGAAATAAGTTGGCAAACTTGAGAGAGTGCTTTTAATTAAAGTAACCTTACCTCCCTTTGATTAATATAATCACTTCCAACTCACTAATCTTCGCTTCATTTTTTATAGAATAGAGTTCCAAATCGCCTAATCCTTGAAGCAAATGTCTCCAACCATGCCTCCTCCGACTATCATCACCACCAACAGCACCTCTCATCCACCAATGACCACCACTAGTAACGGCACCACTCCACCTTTGATGTCCACCACCATTAATGGCACCACTTCTCCACCGGTGACCAACAATGACATCACTCCACCAGCAATGACCATCCCCACTTCTCATTTGAGCACTTCTGCGGTGACCGATTCCACGGTCTTGGATCTCATGAGTCCACAGCTTGATTCTTTGGTATAAAATTGCTGACTCTAAATTACCCATATGACAGCAATGCAGTATCTGCTTTTTTTGTATAAAGCACATGAAGTTGCAGTTCTTGGCAGAAGTGAGCTGAGGTAGGGCATGAAAGAAGGCGGATATGAGGACTGCATGGCAACTTTCAATAGCAATCACAATACCATATATGCATCTTTCTCAAAAGTACAGTCATTGAGAACACTTGGGCACAATGACCAAAAGAGTGAGTGTTTGGATGTAAGATTAGATTGTGTAAAAGGATTAAAAAAAAACTGGGGAAACTGTGAAAATTGATTTTTTTTATTGGTAAGTTATGCACCCAGTTGGTTTGGAACCCATGATCTCAACTTGACCCCCTCTGTGTTGCTCTTACAATGAGAGCATTGGCAAAGTTGTAGAAATTTATTCAGATGAGAATATTAAAAATGTCATGAACAAGTTGAAAATCCTTTATATGGAAGTTCAAAGAGATGCAAGTTGGTACAGACAAAGCAGCTAACAAATAAAATGAAAGTACTAATTGCAATCCCAGAACACTGGTGTACATGTTATAATATATAACTTGGGATTTGTGTATGCATTTGAAGATACATGACTTGGTAATAATTGTTAATTGCAATTAAGGACCCGTTTGGATAGGCTATTTACAAATGTGCGTTTTAAAAACCACAGCTAAGCATTTGGTAAAAATGTGAAAATATGCATCTTCTATTTTTAAAGCCATATTAAACGTTTGGATAAGCTGTTTTGAATGTAAATTCTAAAAAATGACTTAACTATTTTGTTAAGGTTATTTTGTTATTTTTCCTTTAATCAGTGTTTTTTTTAATTATTATTGAAAATATGTAATTAAGCCTGACAATTACATTAATAATAATAACAATAATGATGTTGTCGTTGTTGGAATTCATGGAGAGAAATTTATATAATTTAAAATTGAAAAAGAAAAAAAAAACCATCAAGAGGAAGATATTAAAATCATTAGGAAAATAATTATATTAAAATAATTACTAAAAAAATAAGCAAAGTTAATTGGTATAATTCAAAGGAATCAAACAAGTATTAAAGTAAATTTAAGATCATGAAATAAGTAGAGCTCATCAAAGTCATTGACAAAGAGTTGAAACTTGAAAGTGGAGGTAGATAATGTTGTCATTTAAGTCATCCATTTTTTTTTTAAGATGAACAAGTTTTGGCCCCAAGGAAGTGGAACAGTAGTGACCTCCACTTCATGAGCCAAAAGTCCCCAACCGATTATGCTGCTCCCTTGGGGTTGTTATTCATCCATGTAGTTTCAAAAGAGTGAGTATTCGAGGTTATCATTAAAACATCAAAGAATTTCCTATAGTTATCCCAAAAAATGAAGCTAACCCAATATTAGTAAAAGTGCATGTGCAAAAACAGAATGAGCACCGTAGTTGAACTCAAAACCCACCCACCTCTCAACTAGACTATTCTATACCATGGTTGAAATGCATGATTTGTGTTTTTAAATTCGAATTTTGACGTTGATCAAGAGTGAAAAAATATAATTAAAACAAAACTTTAGGCACTGCCAATCATTGCTATGTTTCCTTTATTGTGCTGCATGTTTTTCCACAGAATTAAGTCTTCATAAATAACTCTAATGCCACAAACAATTACATTAAGCCTAGTTACACAACCTCGACATACAAGATATGAAGAACATATATCCCAAGTCAAAATTTTGGCAAACAACACTGTTCAACACACCTCATTAAAAAGACCTCCTGCCTAAACTCTCTCTACATATCTGAATTTACACGCTACTTCCATACCAAAAAATTATATTAAAACAATACCAAATAACTCAGCTGCTTGGTAAAATATTTAAAAGTTGTGCAGCTGAGTTAAATAGATGGAAGCATATCAGAAGAATGAAATATCCAGCAAACTACCAAGACTCTGTAAACAGTACTAATTACAAAGACTCAATTGGAAGTTTAGAAAAAGATCCCCTAGTAGAGAAGCCTAAGAGTTAAGAGTTAAGAGTTAAGACATTGTAATCATTATTGATTAGCATTCTCCAATTTCCTCATCATATAGTCTGACATAGATTGTCAACACCAAACTGGCAACACATGTGATATACAAATGCAGTCATGCAAAGTAAACAGAACAGCTAGAATCCCAAAGATACATGGGTTCATTCAATTAAGAGAGAGATTTACGATAATTACTAAAAAAAAATAGTAAGATCAACAGTTATTTAGAGAAAAATAGGAAGATCAATCCAATGCAATTGCAGAAGACATGGACTAGACATTCAAACACTGTATAATCAGAACTTTTCTAGCAGGAAATATAGAAAGTACAATAAAATAAAAAGAAGAAGAAGGCATAATAAGAAACAGCAGCCACACCAAACATCCAACCAAAATTTTATTCTAGTACCATCAGCTACCTCAAATTAATCATGATGCATCAAATAAGATAACAAAATTCAATCATGAGTCAACAATAATCTACCTATCTTGACAAATGCCAGTCATATAAAGGCTTGTTTCCTGCTATTTAGCTGATTTTCATGTTAATAATCTACCTATCTTGCAAATCGCTCTCTGCATCATGACATTCTAATTTCTTACTGTAACATCTTAATTCTCTTATTCTACCCCAACAGCTATTCTTGAGGTCAGATTCCCTCTAAAAAACCACAACAATTTCCACCATTAATCAAACCAATCCATCTAAGACCTTAACATGAATCTTGTCCCTCCTGCTCATATAGTCTCTATTTATACTTGCATTTTGACAATTACTGTCAGTTTTTACTAGACACATGTATTTGAGTAACCTCAATCCTTAGGACAACTTTCATGATGCAATGTCAAGCTTTCCCTGAGTTTTGGAGTGGCTGCCTAATTGTACACAAATCCCTTCAGTTCTCAAATTTTAAATTATCCTAATTGCTTTCTCAATTAATATCTTATTACCAAGTAGTAAGCATTTGTTTTAGATTTCCCAAGCTTCTCAACTACTTTATGACCAATGATTCACTCACTATTAAACTTGCTGACTTTTGCCATCAAAAGAATCAAAACTAAAACAACATTGGACATTTTGGAGTTGACATGGACATTACATGAACTTGGTAATGTTAACAAAAAGTTAAAATTTTATATAGTGAGTGAATGAACTTGGTAATGTTATGAATCAAAACTAAAAGAATCAATACGTACCTATATATTTATTCATGTACATGTTCATTTAAAATTTTGACTCTTTGTTAATAAGTTATGCAGAGTTTTCCTAGCACGATGAAGCTTTTATTTCTATGGCCTTAGTTACAATTATAGTTCCTAATTCAGGACCGGTTGGTATTATCAACATTACTCAAATTCTTTGTCTTGCTAAGGAATTCTAGACATGATAGTAACTGCAAATTTGTTATAGTCTGGAGTGAATCAAAACTAGTCTTTTTGGAGTGGTAATATAATTAGGATAAACAAATTCCCTACAAACTCAAAAAAAAGCATATATATGTTTTCAAGTTTTGAGCATATTGCCCACCTAGTTAGTTCATGGGCAGCTCTATTCATCTCTCTAGGAACCCAATTGAAGGAGGGAGCTCTGCACTTGGTCACCGTGTTCCTAATACCATCAATAATTGCCTTAACCACCAACTAGGATATGCATTTGGTATCATACTTACCCCCACATAGGTTTTTACATCACCTTGAATCAACATAAGCCATGCTTTATTGGGAAATTTCACATACTAACTATGGTAAATATCCTCTTATTTCACCTTTTTCTTATACCTATATGGCCATCCAACAACACACATAGCAAGAATACCCATTAAGCTTTTTATCACTAAAGAAAATTAAAATTTGATTTTTTATTAAAAGCCCATAAACACAATTTTGATTCTTGAATGAGAAACAAAATAAAGAAAACTCCTTTATCCATTTATTCTCAATCCCGCCAAAAAAAAAAAAAACGAAATTCTGATTTCAATGACATATGTGTCCACAAATATAAAGAAATTTTAAACAAAACCCAAATGGGCATGTATCAAAAGCAGCTGAAAACCCAAGTAAATCAACAATGTGTAACCCACCATGCAAAAAGCCCACATCTATAACATAAATTCAGCAAAAGAGGAACGGATAATTGTTACCTAGCAAGTGAGATGAAGAACGAAGACCATAAACAAAGCAGAAGAGAGCCAGTGGAGACTGAGAGAACAGGGTAGCACATATACATGGAGGAGTATAGACTGTCTGAGAAAATTTTGGAAGAGATATACATGGGGAAGGGATAAAGCAGGTATTTTGGTAAAACCGATTATCGTTTTGGCGTGATTTTGATTTTCTAAAGAAAAAAATTGTGAAAAATCTGGATTTTGAAAACACAAATGTGCTGATTCTTGTGGAGCCAAACAGTTTATAAAATCACGTTTTGTCTAAAACGTGCGCGTTAAGGCTTTGTGAACAGCCTATCCAAACGAGCTCTAAAACAGAGTAATCTTCAAATTCTGTAACTAAAGAAAATATTCATATTGATGTGCAGACAGACAGATAACTAAGAAAAATGGTAGTAAGGCAATCTCAAAATCTAGTACGTCATTTATCAGCATACCTTTTGCATCTTTATATCTCAAAGGATCCAAACCTTTCTGAGCATGTTGTGCCTTGTTGACCTGCACAAGATACCAACGACAGAAGTTCAGCTATTAAGGTAACAAAAACAAACAATAAAACAAAAAATTAATTAAAAAATCAATCTCAAGGAAAAATGGAACATGGTTCAACAGTCATAGAGAACTTACAGCATTAAACAACTTGACCACTGAAACTCCAGCAACATACATGGTAAACATGAACTAAGTTAGTGATATATACTTTGCAATCAATCTGATCACACTAGTGCCAATGTCACATAAATCTCAACCAACAAACACAAACACAGTACCTCCTTTTGTAGCAACCCCTATAAGAAACTTTTCGTTCGAATCCAAATAATTTGCAGGTTTCACATGTCCCTTTTCTGCTAACTATGTTAACATTTAAAAACTCATTAGCTACCAATGAAATCAGATAAGTGGAGACAACACTTAAAAAACACACATGCTTATATCCTAACAATTGATTTTGAGATTGACTTACTAATTGTTTTTCCTTCTTGGCCTCCCCCTTGACTTTCCGTTCGGCCTCCTCTTCTGCAAGCTTCTCTGCAATGAGTTTCTTGTGTGCTGACAACACCGGACCCTGCAAATCAAGCAAACATTTTTATACAAATCCCATGTATCAAAACCTTAAAAATACTCAAACAGCAAGTCTAAACTTACAAGTGCATCCTCAGGCACACTCTTCTTGATAATACTCCTGAATGCCATCTTGAATGCTCTAGAACCCTCCACAAACATAGTGATTCCGGGTTGAATTCTGCCAGATTCCTCACCCTCATCAGAATTCCCACCATCCCCATTAACATCCAAACCCTCTTCTTCTTCTTCTTCTTCTTCATCCTTTTCAGATTCACCACCACTGCCCACATCTCTCTTCTCCTCCTCCTCCTCCTCATCCTCATCATTATCATCTCCATCTGAATTGTAATCTCTTGCCCTCTTCTGATAAAGTTTCTTCATTTTCCTATCAATCTTCTTAGGCTTGTTTTGTGGCATACCCTCTAACATTCTTGGTCTTTTCTTTCCCTTAGAGCCTCCCTTCTTCCCTACCCGCCTTTTATTCTGAGCCTTCGCTGGCTCTACCACATGGGTTTCCCCTGCCATAACCCACCTCCTGATTTCTCAACCAGCTACAGCCTAGTTTCTCAGAGCTCAAATCAAAGAACTAGCACAGGTTTCAGATAACAAAGACAAAGAACTTATCAAAAATAAATAGGATAGAGAATGAAACCAAGACTAAGAGAAAACAGGGTTTGCGCTGCTCTTGCTTCACAAAGAGAAAATAGGGTTTAACAAAACCTTAAAACTGCAGAGAGGCACATACATAGAAGACTCAGAAAGAAGAAGAGAAGAGAAAGTGGCAGAATTCACAAACATGTTAACGGGTCCAATGGCTTTGTGATAACTTTCTGTGGTTTCTCTTGGGTTTAGACTTTTAGAACAGAGCTAAGCCCAATAAATTTTGGGCCAAAGGAACTACAGCGCTTAAGGGTCCTAATTTGATGGGCTATCCATTAATCCAAACGAAATTGAAAATAATTTTTGTTTTGGTTTTGTGAAGAAAGGCCTCTAGGTCACGTGTTTGTGTGCACTGCATACAATACAATGGCGCAGCAAAACAAAGAAACAGAAAATAAGGCTATTATTTAGGAGTGTCCGCTATGCCGGCTCTACCCTTAGGCGAGTTAGGCAATTCCCTAAGGCTTGGGGCACCAAAATTTTAGAAAAGAAGGGGTAGTAGGGGGCAAAATAAAAAAAAAAAAATAGTTTCAGAGGAATTAAAAATATCCGCCACATTCTTGGTGCTAAAAAAACCGATGCTTCTTCAGTGGGAAACTCTGAATCTCCTTTAAAAATTAACAATAACCACAACAACAATAAACAGCCGCTGACATTGGCCGAATCACACTAGATCCAGAGAAGCCCCCACGCGCCCCGGAAGAAAGCAACCCACAAGAGATTTTTGGCGATTTCAAACAGTACCATAAACAAATCAAAAATCAACAATATAAACTACAAATTCCGTTTAAGAGATTAACCACAAATCAAAACAAATAAAACAACTCAAATCTCAAAAAAATTTTAGTTTTACCGTTCCCTCTCTGCTTCTTTCTCTCTTAAGCTTCCTCCGCCTCTCTCAACTGCTCAAGCAAGCTGCAAGCTTTCTCCGCCTCTCTGATTCTCTGCTCTCCGGAGTCTCCGCCTCTCTCAACTGCTCTAGGACTTTGGAGTTTTCTGATACGGTGCGCTGCGTATCAGGTTTTCTCTTCAGCTTATTTGTCCAATGGGCCTGCCTCCTGCCTGGACGTTTCACTTTGTCTGGGCCTTCAATTTTTTTTTTTTTTTTTATTGGGTTATAGGTAATAGATATAATTTGTTTTGGTGTTTCTTTTTTGGGTGGGTTTTATTAATAAGCCATGTGTTATAATGAGCTTAAATTTTTTTTCTTTTTTTTTTTTAATTTTAATCTTGTGATATTTTAGTTAGTGGTAATATATTGAATAAATCTTTATTTTTGCATATTGAAATTGCTAAAAACTTGTTATTATTTGGTAAAACTACAACAATACTTTTTATATAAATAAAATTCTATTTGTCATTTGCTCTATACTTGAAATTTATTTTTTATTTTAATCTTTATAAATATATTGTTTGATTATAAATGTCTATTAGAAAATATGCATCTAGATATAAAAAACTTTAAAAAAAAGAAGAAAAATTAATTGAGTCTCAAAAAGAATCAATAGATAAATTTGCTATTAGTAATAAATAAAATACAACACAAAATTTAGATGAAAATATCACAAATGAGCAAGAAATTCACCAAAAAGAGTTAAAAGATAATAAAATGATACAATTGCAAGATAATGAAATGATACGATTGAAAAAGAGATGTTAGAAGAACTTAAATACAAAAATTTAATTATTCTATTTGCATCTCAAAATGCAAGAAAAATAAATTTTAAATGAAATATATTATAATATAAAAATATTAAATAAATATTAATTTAATTAATATATAGATATAAAAAATGCCCCATTTTTAGTTCTCGCCTAAAGCCCAAAATGTCTAGGACCGACCTTATATCCAAATCTCTTATTCAACCATCAAAGGCTTTAAGTAATTAGAACTCACTTCCTATTAATGGATTGTGGTGATTATAAATAGAAAAAAAAAACAATTTTAAAAAAATAACTTTTAAAATTTTTCATTTACTATGTTAATAAAATCACAAATATTTTGTAATAGTCAGTGAAATATACTACTCTTCCGTGTAATACTCCAACTAATATAAAAAAATCAACTTTAATATATATTCTGCCTTTGAAAAAAAAAAAAAAAACTTAATCTAACTAGAAAAAGAAAAAGAAAAATTAAAATATCTTACGTCGTAGTTGCCACCCAAGCCAGACTCAACTCAATGCTTCCAGGCTCCAGCTACAGGTTCCGTCCAGTGTAGTGGTAGGGCCCGTTTGGTTTGCTCCTAACTCAATACTCAGTTTTCATATCTCATTTCTCATCACTCAAACTTAGTTTTCATAACTTACTTCTCAAACTCTATTTTTTCACTCACTCAAGTTAAAACTTGTTTGGCTTCATATTTTGGCCTCAGTAACTCAAAATTTTGCACAACCTCGTGGGACCCATTTACTGTGTTGGGTCAGAATGGTAGTTGCCTACCCGCGTCTCTTCTCTTTCTCCCTTCACTTTCATTTCTTCATTTCATGCCTCTTTCATTTCTTACTTTCTTTCTTTCCATTTTCATACGAATTTTTCAGAAACCCAAAAAAAAAAAGCTCCAGCCTCCTTTCACAATTTGTACCAACTCCATCAAACCCACTTCCTCACAACCGCTAAAAACTTAGAGCATACATAAACCCCAACGCCTCACATGTCACCATGAGACATACCCACTATCCTGTATAAAACATACATAAACTCCACACACACAAACCCATTTCTGTACATTTGTGGATGAACCCCAAAACCCAAAACAAAAATATTTTCTTTAGAAACCCCAAACCCAATTCAAATTCCATTTTGAAACAAACACCAAAACCCAAAACAAAATTTTTTTTCTTTAGAAATACCAAACCCAAATTAAACTCCATTTTTCAATCACCAAACCCAAATCAAACAACAAACCAAAATCAAGCCCAGATCTTGATCTTCTCTTTCGGCCCACAGCTGATGAGTGGTGGAGAAGAAACTAAGAGCAAAAACCCACCTTGAAGAAGAAAATAAACAGAAGAGAAAAAAGGCTCCTTCAGTGAATACACATGGACTGCTCTCAATGAACACCACAACTCCAAACCACACAAACACAAAAGGCTTTGCTGCCCAACCTCACACCTCCTTACGCACGCACTCACCCTAACCACGCCCACCGAGCCCACCTCAGCCAACCTGCGCTGCCCCGAGCTCAAACCGTTCCTCACGACGCTGCTGCACCGATCCTCCCCACCATTGGCCTCTTTCTCTGGAATTTTACCAATCCGAAGGTTTATACCCAAAGCGAAACCCTCTTTGAACATTTTATTTTGAAATTTATAATGGGTCTTGTAAAAACTGAGCTCTTTTATACACTTTATTTAGAAATTTATTTGTGGTATTTTGCATCCTTGTTGATTTTTGCCAACCAGTGATGTTCGTGTCTTGGGTGTTTGCTTTTTTTTTTTTTTTTTTTTTTTTTTTCTTCGGGTTGAGGGTTGTGACCATAGTTTTGAGAAAAAATGAAGAAGGAGAATGACAGAGAGAAGAACGGGTTGGGGAGAGATCAAGTAGTGATGGGACAATATAGAAGTTGTGGGCTCCACGAGGTCTTCCATTTTACGGAATTGCCACTGAGTTTGAGTTTGAGAAGCTGAAAACACCAATTTGGTGTTTCCAGTTTTCTGCACTGTAGCTCAATTCAAACTGAGTTTGAGTGATGAAAACAGGCTAATCCAATTAGGGCATACAATCTCCCTCTCTAACTCTGTTTCTCTCTTGCTCTATATTTATGTTTTAGTAAATTATGAGTAATTGTGCACTTGAAAGGATAACCATAACTAAGGATAACTATGACTATCTACTTGAGTTGTGCTTTACAGGTTGCACTTTAAGTTTTATTAATACTATATGGTTATGCTAACTAGTGCCTTTAAGGTATTAGTTAATAATTCATTTTATAAAAATTTTGATATAATTTTTATGAGAAATGAAAAAATTTGTCAAAATATTAATTGCTTTTTTTCGTTTCCCATAAAAATTTTCTTTAAATGAATTATTAATCAATGCGCATTCGTTAGCATTTCCCATATTATATTAGTATATATATGTATAGTATTTTCTATCATATGATTCAACTAAATTTTAGTATTCTATTATTTTTTTTTTTTAGAGACTTTACCAGTTGAGCTAACTAAAACCCACTAGTATTCTATTATTTTATTTCATATTTAGTTTTGATGTTTTGTTTATGATATTTATATTTGATAATAGTGATTTGATTAATTAAATTAAATCATTGTTAAATGCTTGTTTATTATATATTTATATTATTGGAGCATATTTTAAGTTTAAAAAGCATTAAAAAATTAAAGTTGTTCAATCCTCCATCCCAAATCGTGAAACTTTAGATATTGAACCTTTTAAAAAGTTCAAAGTGAACTAAAAAGTTTGAATATTGTTTCTTTAGAATGTGATCATAGATTTCAACAACTAATATGAGAATATTTTAATAATCAAGAATTATGTCACTAAAGTCTGTTCTTGTTAAATTTTATTCGGCCCTCCGAACAAAATTTCCTTGCTGCGCCACTGGCTATGGCTAAACGTGTAGCATGCAAAGGTGGCTGCATATGGCTTCTTTGTAACTTTTCTCCATGACAGCACTGTGACAATTTTCTTTCTCTATCTTATTTGTCTAATTTAATGCTTAGTATTTTATTTTTGTGTTTAATTTCAATTATTATGAGCAGTTAAATTTATAATTAAGGTTGAGGATGAAACCTTGTTAAAAATTATAAGTGTTATTTATGTGATTTAATATTTCTCATAATAGTTATTCTTTAATGATTTTAAATTGTTCTTGCTTCATTACAATTAACTAAGATAGGATTCTTAATACGAGTTCAATCATGTTTTTCTCATGATTTTTGTTTTTATTTTAATTAATTGAATGCTTGGTTTTATAATTGTTTGATTTTAAAATAGGATATTTTTTGTGATTTATTTGGCTACGGATACAATTGATAATTTGATTTTATACCTAAGAAGTAAAGAAGAGCATGCTTTAGATTTTTTAAAATATAGATTTTAATGATAATATTTTCCAAATAGTCAAATACATTGTAAATCAACTTTTAACCATTAGGAATCCTCTTCCGTGTAATACTCCAACTAATAAAAAAAAATCAACTTTAATATATATATATATATATATATGTATGTATGTATGTATGTATGCCTTAAAAAAATAAAAAATAAAATAAAATAAAAAACCTAATCTGATTAGAAAAAGAAAAAGCTTACGCTGCAGTTGCCACCCAAATATGGATTTTAATGATAATATTTTACACAATAGCAAGATTGATTTCTAAATTATCATGTAGTGGTTGGGAAAAATTAAAGATCATGAATATGTGCTGATATGAATTAACAAGATGGATTCCAAAACCTTAATTTCTTTCTCTTAATTGTTTACATCCTTTTGCTACTTTAATAATATCGTTGCTTAGTATAATTATTTGCTTAGCTTCATTTAATTTCAAAACAACCAATTTTTATTAAACTAGATTAGGATTGATTTGGTTAAAATTTAGTCAATTTTCTTACGTTTATACAAATTCCTGTGACTTTGACCTTGTTTTTGTCAAATTATATTTCGGTATAGTTGGTGCACTTGCTAGTACTTTAAAATTTCACAATAATATTGCTTTGTTGTTTTCTTCCCTGCGGAATTAGAATTCACCTTTATCCCTCGTGCCAGGGCATCACGGGCTCCTTGGGCTTGTCATATTGGACTGGATATGCTGACCCTTTTATTTTTTTGTTTGTTTTCATTTATTTGATTCTGCCGGGCCTTACTTGCCCTATTTTGCTTCTCTTGTTTTGGACCCTTCTAAGGCCCTTCTTTATTCTTCAAGAGGGTCTATTTCACCATGGTTACCTTCTATGCTTTACTTTTCTTCCAAAGGAGGGCCTGTGGGCTAACTTTGGGTTTTATTTCCCACCCTCAAAGGACATTCTTTCTTCGGCCCATTTCTTGGGCCTCGTGTGTGTTCCTACGGGCTCTTAGAACGCGGCCCAGTTACTATTTTTTGCCCCATGTCTTAACCCGTCTCTTTGGGTCAACTTGGGCCTCTTTCCTCATTAGGCCTTCGGGTACGGATTTGTAGAAATGTGTATCAACATTCTCTTGTCGTGCATGGGAAAAAAGGTTAGTTATTATATAATTCTAAATAATATATCATTATATTAGGAAAATTGTTGATGTGGTCTTCTCTGACTAATGAGATAATGCTATTTATGCAAATATATATGTGAGCATTCTAGTCAGTATAAGGAATAAAAAATAAAAATTATCAAATGATGTCACATTTACATAAATATCAGCATTTTATTGGTTGAGAGGTCAGGAAGGACCACGTCAGCAGTCCTTCTGGTGGACCTAATAATTTTTCCTGTATACCATTTCTCTTTAGTTATTATAGTTTTTGTTAACAGGCAGCTTGTGGTACCCGTTAACACAATCCTTCTAAATAATATGGTCGAAACAAGGTTATAACATTGATAGGGTAACTTGCGGTGCCCGTTAATACAACCCATTCAAATAATATGGTCGAAACAAGGATATAACATTGATGGTGTACAAAGATCTGAAAGACTGCTTGTCGTGTAACAGAAACAGCAACACACAAAGATAAAGAAAGAGGAAAACAACAAGAAGAGTAGGTAAAAAAACACAAAGAAAGAAACTAGCAACATGGGAAAAGGAACACAATTGCGGAGGAGCATACCAACACACTCGTGCTGTTAAATAGCCTTACAAATAAAACGTTGACACGTTTGAAAAGGGCAATGGGTTGCCACGTGATGCCTCATGGGCATTTCTCACTCATCATAATCATATTCAACGAACCCAGACTAGGATGGCTGGCTTTTTCTTCTGCATAGTCAAGTAATTATGTAGCCAGACATTCTGTCTTCTTGCTTGTACTCTATATTGTCGTGTCGATCGGGGTTGCTTATTAATGAGGAACTCACTCTCAGGGCCTCTTTGTTTTGGCACTTTCTTCTAATGGATTCATCATCCAACACATCATACATGGTGACAGTTTTTGAGTTTGAATATATCCTATAAAATTTTCAGGCTTTGTTATTGCATTTGCATGTTTAAATTGTCTATATCAAAGTGTTTGTCCCTGTCAGACTTTTTAACTCTTGCTAGTTAGAGTTGCTTGTTGCTGGTTTATTGCTACTATTATATTTGGACATGTCAATAATTTTGTAAGCAAGAGGTGGTGACCAATTCACTAGCTTTGGTTTCAATGCCCAAGCTAATTGAGAAGTTGTCTCCCATACAAACCATGGGCTGGCTTGCTGGCCTTTTCAACTTTGGTTGCCTTTTTTGAGGAAAACAACTTTGGTTACCTTATCATTCTTGTTATCATGTTTGAAATATTACTAGAGACTTCCAATAACTAAAGACCATGAATGGATTAGGACTATTTAATTACTAGTTAAATGTTACCCATCATTTATAAATCTGTGAAATCTAATAGAATGTCATATATATATATATATATATATATTTGTATCTTTCACAGTTTCACTGTCAGTCATAATGGAAAGCTAACTGATCTTTCAAAGATGAGACAAGTATTGTGAGTTTTAAAAAAAATTTAGCATAACACCACGCATTTTTGGCGCGATGGTCACTCCACAAGTATTAAATACTTGTGGGGTGTAGGGTATACACTTGTACACTTAAGATTAAGTTAGAGTAAAATTTTTATTTTGTATATAAAAATAAATAAATAAAAAAAATAAAAATCTTAGCATGAAGTTTGAAAGTTGGATTTGTTTATAAACTATAATGGTCTCTGTCATTTCGCCATTTTCAACGGTAAGGAAACATTGCTAATCATTCCATGATCAAATCAGTGAACCGTTTAACCAATTTTGAATTAATTAGTGTTTTTATTTACTGCTTTATAAGCACAGAGTTGAGACGCGTGTGCCATTACTTTAGGAAATGTATGGACATAGCCCCTTCAAGGTTAATTTATTGGTCAACACGCTATATAATGTGACTACTCATATAGTTTTTTTATGATAGTGGTGCCTTTGTAATCATGCCTCTTATAAATCTTTTACCCTACATTTTTTTTAAAAAAAAAGGGTTTAAACTGAAAGTTCCATTCTTGAATCGTAAAACATCAAAGGGTGTTTCTCTTTCAACCTCACAAGTGGTCTATGATATATTATATGCTAATTTGTGGATGCTGCTTTGAGTCATTTTAATAATACACTTGAAGAATCTATCACCTGGAAAGGATAATTTGTAATACTAAGCTATTCGTAGGTGGCCTTCTTCTACGTTTGTTTAGGCTACAAGAAAAACTACTGTTTTCTGTTGAGGGGGTGCCTCAGCCTCTGCCCTCCCCACAAGTTGTTTTAACATAAGTAAAATACTAATGGTTCGTTTGGATTGAGGGGAAAGAAAAGGGAGTAGAATAGAGTAGAGTAGAATAAATTTGGCCAAAAATTAGCTATTTTCAGTCAATTTTACTTTATTCCCCCCTTTACCCTCCCTCCTTCCCCCCTCTATCCAAACGGACCCTAAGGTTTTAAGGGTTCAATGCATAAAGACTTCTTTAGCACAATCATTATCAAATTCAAAAGTGTTGGGGGGACCACAATTGACTCCCTACAACCACTCTAAAAATAGGCCCACATGACGTGATGTCGAATGTCATAAAAGATTTGAGTGTGTCTATTCTCATCACCAATTGGTTTTGAGATAGAATGACACAACTTACGGTCCAACAAATGGTATCAGAGCCAAGGTCATGGGTTCGAGTCACGGGAGTATCATTGTGAGGGAGGGATTATTGGGGGATCACAATTTGACTCCTTACAACCATTCTAAAAACAGACTCGCATGACGTGATGTCAAATGCCATAAAAGACTTGAGTGTGTCTTTTTCATCATCAATTAATTTTGAGGTAGAATGGCACAGCTCACGGTCCGACAAAAAGTATGTTAAGTGCTAAAAAAATGTATTTTTAACTTTTGTGGTATTTAAAATAATGTAATTGATTATTTTTTAGACTTCTTTACTTTTATTAGATAGAGAATGACCAAGTAAATATAAGGTACTATTTGGTGTAGCGGGATATATAACGTCTATTTTATATGAGATGGGTCCTACATTTGGGGAGTCCATTTCCATGTGAGAGAATTGTTTTTATATATACCTATTGCATAAAATAAAAATTCTTGTATACATATCTACAAGGAAAGAATTGGTCATTGTCCACATTTTTTGGCTCACATGATGCTCATGTGGTCATTGATTCTCCATCATTATTAGATGAAATTTTGTAGCACAATTGCACAAGGAGTGTTGTTTGATAATGACTAATACCACATGAGTCTCAGATGGTTGAAAAAGAGATTTAGAATTCAATCCCCGCCTACACCAAAAACTAATTGGTGTCTTGGTCTGATGATAAGGACCATATATGCATCTTTCTCAAAAGTACAGTCATTGAGAACACTTGGGCACAATGACCAAAAGAGTGAGTGTTTGGATGTAAGATTAGATTGTGTAAAAGGATTAAAAAAAAACTGGGGAAACTGTGAAAATTGATTTTTTTTATTGGTAAGTTATGCACCCAGTTGGTTTGGAACCCATGATCTTAACTTGACCCCCTCAGTGTTGCTCTTACAATGAGACCATTGGCAAAGTTGTAGAAATTTATTCAGATGAGAATATTAAAAATGTCATGAACAAGTTGAAAATCCTTTATATGGAAGTTCAAAGAGATGCAAGTTGGTACAGACAAAGCAACTAACAAATAAAATGAAAGTACTGTTTTCTGTTGAGGGGGTGCCTCAGCCTCTGCCCTCCCCACAAGTTGTTTTAACATGAGTAAAATACTAATGGTTCGTTTGGATTGAGGGGAAAGAAAGGGAGTAGAATAGAGTAGAGTAGAATAAATTTGGCCAAAAATTAGCCTATTTTCAGTCAATTTTACTTTATTCCCCCCTTTACCCTCCCTCCTTCCCCCCTCTATCCAAACGGACCCTAAGGTTTTAAGGGTTCAATGCATAAAGACTTCTTTAGCACAATCATTATCAAATTCAAAAGTGTTGGGGGGACCACAATTGACTCCCTACAACTACTCTAAAAATAGGCCCACATGATGTGATGTCGAATGCCATAAAAGATTTGAGTGTGTCTTTCTCATCACCAATTGGTTTTGAGATAGAATGACACAACTTACGGTCCAACAAATGGTATCAGAGCCAAGGTCATGGGTTCGAGTCACGGGAGTATCATTGTGAGGGAGGGATTATTGGGGGATCACAATTTGACTCCTTACAACCATTCTAAAAACAGACTCGCATGACGTGATGTCAAATGCCATAAAAGACTTGAGTGTGTCTTTTTCATCATCAATTAATTTTGAGGTAGAATGGCACAGCTCACGGTCCGACAAAAAGTATGTTAAGTGCTAAAAAAATGTATTTTTAACTTTTGTGGTATTTAAAATAATGTAATTGATTATTTTTTAGACTTCTTTACTTTTATTAGATAGAGAATGACCAAGTAAATATAAGGTACTATTTGGTGTAGCGGGATATATAACGTCTATTTTATATGAGATGGGTCCTACATTTGGGGAGTCCATTTCCATGTGAGAGAATTGTTTTTATATATACCTATTGCATAAAATAAAAATTCTTGTATACATATCTACAAGGAAAGAATTGGTCATTGTCCACATTTTTTGGCTCACATGATGCTCATGTGGTCATTGATTCTCCATCATTATTAGATGAAATTTTGTAGCACAATTGCACAAGGAGTGTTGTTTGATAATGACTAATACCACATGAGTCTCAGATGGTTGAAAAAGAGATTTAGAATTCAATCCCCGCCTACACCAAAAACTAATTGGTGTCTTGGTCTGATGATAAAGAGCTATCATCAGAAACGGAGCCATAAGTTAATACTTTCTCAAAAAAAAAAAAAAAAAAAAAAAAAAAAAAAAAAAACCACATTAGTCACTTTGCATGCATTTAACCCAAGTTTTATAAACTAGACACGATAGGGTATTGGAAAAAGGAAGCGGTTTTAAGTTATTTAGTTTGATTAGCTCAACTAGTAGTTGAATGAATGATTTCATAAATGTTAAATAAAAATAATTATTTTGAGAGAGTTTCAACTTATGGCGTCCACTCCTAATGATAGCTCTTTATCATCAGACCAAAATACCAATTAGTTTTTGGTGTAGGCGGAGATTGAACTTCAGATCTCTTATATAACCATTAGAAACTTTATCAGTTAGGTTAATTAACTAGAACCCACAAAAAAAAATTTATTTAGTAAAACACACACACACACACATATATATATATATTCCAAAATGTGGTCTCCCTTTCAAATTTTTTATAAATTTATAATATTAATAACTTCCTAAGTTATCATTTCCTTTATTTGAAAAGCTAATACTCTTTATTAATTAATTAGTTTTCTTAATTAATGATGATAGGTTAGAAACTATTTTTTTGAAAAAAAAAATTTGGGAGACAATACATCCAATAATAGTCCCTTAACAAATTAATTTTCCTAAACATGACTAGCAAAAGATAGTACATTAAATGAAAACACTTTAATATAAGTTAAAAAATTTTAAAAGAAGAGAAAGAGAAAAAGACTCTAGCCTACATTTTGCTACTTAATAAGTGAGTAGAAATATTGTTATAGCCCAATCAGGGGAGAGGAAAGGAATTGAATCAATCTTTAAATAATATTCCATCCATCCTCTCTTTTGAAAAATTAATTAGAAGAAATTAAATGACTATGAAGAAATATCCATTTCATTCCATTTTTTTTCACAAATATAGTCTTCTCAAAAGTGGGAGGAACGTTCATCCCTTTAATAAAATGAGATGAAATATCCATATTATCATTGTTTTGAGAAAAAGACAAATAAAAGTTAAATGGTATACTAGTGATAAATTTATATATTTCTTTAATTTATATTTTCTCTTTATAAACTCCAAAACACATTAGAGAAAATACATTATATTTTCTTCCATTTTTTTAAATAATTTTTCATACAAAGTGTTCATAAAAACTCATTTGTCGATGATTACCACATCAATAACAAATGCAACCAAACAAGATCTGTGGAGGAGCAGATTTATGAAATTTTTGTTAAAAGCTTAATCCAACCAGCAAAAATGGTCTTTTATGAAATTTTGGTTATTTTAAATTAGTACATTTATAGAGAAAGAGAATTTAACATTGGCCCAATATATAAAATTACCAAGCGGGTTGGGGACGCTTGTAAAATTTGAAAAGCCTATGAATAAATCTTAGGCATAAAAGGATACCTGTACAAGATGCTCTATGTGGCTGAAAATTTGGCATAACCACATTTAGCCATGAGAAGCATTGCCATCCTTTCATGGATGCAGTAGGCAAAAGCTTTTCTCCTTATTCAGAGATGGATCTTAGAGCATCATAGATCTATTATAAAGTAGCCTTGAAGATAAGTTTTGCATTAATCAACCTATAACACCCATCTTACCAAATACACTTATTCTACTCAAACACTTAAAACCATATGAGATAGTGGCTATTAAGGGTAGAATAGTTTCTCTCTCTCTCTCTCTCTCTCTCTCTCATTAGCCTCTATTTGACATACATATAAGGCCTGTTTGGATACTGCTTATTTTGTTGAAACTAAAAACTTATTGCTGAAAGTACTGTAGATAAAGGTAAAAGTTAGTTGAAATAGTACAGTGGGGTCGATGAATAGTACCAAAAAGTGTAGTTGGGCCCATGAATAATACCAAAAATAAACTGAATAGTGAAATAAATTTCATTTTTCATTGGTATCCAAACGAATGCTAATAAGTTTTGGGCTTGACTCCCTTTTCTTTTGAACCTAGATTAGTTGGGCTAAGTTCTATTTTTCTTGGGTTCACCAAAAGTCGTCCCTAAATCCCTAATGGCTTGTTTGGAAGTTTAGAGAGGGAGGAGAGTAGAGGGGAGTAGAGGGGAGGGGAGTAGTGGGGAGGAGAGTAGAGTAGAGGAAAATGATTCCCCTCCATCTTGTTTGGATGTTTTTAAAATTAGTAAGGGGGAAGGGAGTAATTAGCCCTTCCCCTTGTGTAATTTTGTTAATATAATAAGGGTAAATTAGGTAATTTACTTGTCCAATAGTTTATGTACTCTACTCTCCCTCCAAATCTCTCCAATTTGGGGGAATTAAAAATGGGGAGTTAGAGGGAGTTGAAACCCCTCCAAACCCCTCCCCCTCATTCCTTAAAAAACTTCCAAACAAGATAATTAGATTACTCTCCCTCCCTCTATTCTACTCCCCCTACTTTTTTAAACATCCAAACAGGCCATAATAGATGAGAAATTATAGAGTCTTTTAGTGGATCACGTCATTTGTCTACTATTCCATTAAAAAACTTTCACTTATTTAAAATTACTGAGTCAGTAATTAATTTCTGTTTAAAAAAATTTTCTAACTAACAATTTTAAACAAGTGGTAGTTTTTTAGTGGAATAGTGGACCACATCACTTGTCCACTATGTGAATCTTATAATTTCTTCTAATAGAGATCAAAGAAATTGTAGGCTAGATTATATTGGTTTTCTCAAAAAATCTTGGTTTGGATTTTGCTGTAATTTTTTTTTTTGAGAATCTCGAATCTCCAAACATGTATTTAAAAAAAATATACATATATTATTAAATTTATTTTTATATTGTAATAAAACTGCCAATAAATCTATATATATATATATATATAAAATCTTTTGTGGCAATGAACATGGTCCTATATCTTCATCTTTCTATAGTTGTGTAGTAACAACCCCGATACCAACCAAGGATATTTGTTTTCCTTATGATGAGAAGAGCTGAGAAGAAACAGCACCATAATGTGCAACTGAGAAGGAAAACATTATCCTCATCTTCCTCTATACAGTTCAAATTGAAAAAGAATCTAATTTTTTTGAAAGTCCCATGAAAGAGTCCATCCAAACTGATGGGGACAACACTATAATACATGTTACGTTAAACTCAATGCAGTGTCACAATTTTTTTTAACACACTTTGCGAGTTTTTGCCATCTGGACAATAATGCTAATGGCTGAAATTGCTCAGTAGGTCCACATTATTGTGACATTTTCTACATGCCCGTTAAGAGTATGACACGTAGTAAAGAGGTTGGTTACAAAAATTAATAAGAGCAAGGTCCCCCATTTTGTTTCGATGTGAGACAGATTGTTCATTACCACACTGCAGACAATATTGTGTTCATAATTCTTCATCCAAACAATCACAGAATCAAGTTTTGGAGATGCATACACATATACTAGCTAGATGGCCACGGATGTGTCATATTGTCACAGACAAAATAATAGAGAATAAACACGTGAGACACTTGGCCATGTACAAGTAGGTTATAAATGAGGTGGGATTTTAACCCATTTTACCATCACATATAATACCAAACTTGTTTGTCATATTTTCCCTTTAAAATCGTTAAATTTGGTTAGTAATTTCCATTGGTAATTTTGCAAAGACGACAAATGTTGTCAGTTCAAGCTCATCTATAACTTTCTTTTATTGTCCTCTTGCTAGATACTTCTGTAGAGAAAAAAAAATGGTATGCATAGTGTTCTTTAAATTAGCAATTAGATGGAATGCGTAAATTCTAATTTGCTCAACTAGTAAATAAGATATAAGTTTCGAACTCTGTTTTTACCAATAATTGAAATAATGTCATGATTTGATGATAGAAAGCAATCATCTTGCATGAAGCAAATGTCATAGATCAAAATTCAGTCATGTCCGTAAAAATTAGATGCAGCATAATAATTTGAGGCCTTTCTCTTTCACTTCAAGGCAACACTCTTTGCCTGGCTTTGGAGGAATAAACAATACACCTCATTTTGCCGGTCAAAGTAAAAGCAATGAAAAAATTTTTAACTCACAAGGAATGCAAGAACCATGCAAAGAGTGCAGAGACTGCTACCTGATGTTTTATAATTTTATTGGACAGGAAATTTCTTTTAATTTATGAAATATTTTTTTACAATACATTCAAAGGTTGACTACATTATCGATTAATTGGCACTGCTATATATGCTATTCATACTTAAAAAATTATATGAAAGAATCACACAATCTCATAGAGTACTATGTTTCGCTGGTAACATGTGGCATATTACATTGCATGCGGCTGATCATAGAATTTCAATAAATGAAATGTTATTTATATGAAGCAAGTTGCATTATTTATATATACATGTAACATATATATGTTCCACTTCTTATTTTATTTGGAATCCTAATACGTACGTCTCTTACCATTTAGATTTTATTTTTTAGGAATTTGGATGCTCCAGAATGTACCCTTTGATTAAGAATCTCTCAACCAAGTAAAATCACTATATTGGTTTATTTTTATGAATTTATAAAAAAAAATTTATTTTTCTCAAAATATTCTTAAGTTTTTAAATATAATGTTAACTGTATTGCCATAAATTTTTATTATAGGGCTTCCTACAAATTAATAATAGGAAAAATAATATGAGCTGTGAATTAAATTAATCTCCTAAAATAATAGTTCAATATTTTTTAATAACACATGCAAGACCAAAAAAATTATTTCAATTTTTCATGAATCATGCTTTGTCGTTCATAATTATTTATGTTCTTAAAAAAAATTCCAAATAGAAAATCAAAATCAAAGTCAACAATAATTATTAAAAGTGACTATAACTATAATGAAAAAAATTAAATACATAGCATAAGCACGTTATCAGAAAAAATTTAAATTCATTTAGCAAAATAGTGTTAATTCTGGTATATAATTATCAAACTAGAGCTTTCCGAAGCTACAAGGATGTGCATATTCTCAATTTTTAAAGAGAATCCGTGTTCCCATAAAAGTGAGATTTGGTGGGAATCTTGAAATCCCTTGAGTTTGTAGCAACTGAGAATTGAGAATCATCTAATAACTAAATACTAACGCTTTATTTTGAGAGTTCATAAATGAATGAAATAAATAAATTATAAGAGAATAAAATGGAATGAGTATAAGGAATGAAATTAAATTGAACTAAGCCATTTTGTTGAGATGTTTTAAAAGAGATAAATGAAAATGAATAAAAAGTAAGTGATTTTGTTTGAAAATATCATGAGAATGAATGGAAATTAATAATTTTAGAACAATATTACCATTATGCTCTCTTTAAAAAAAGAATTAGCAATTTTCCCATCTGAGAGAGAGAAACGAAAGAGATGATACGTAGATGTAAAATCAGTAAAAATGAGTATTATGAGAGTTTTGGTCAAAATTTCATAAAATTCTATTTCATTCATCCCATTACATTAAATTTAGAGAATAAAAAATTGAATGTTTTTGAAAAATATTGGAGGAATGCATGTTCTTTTTATTCTCTTCTATTTTTTTCCTCCTAAAAAAAAATAAAACAATTTTTTTTTTTTTTGCCTTTCTATTTAATTTCCCAATAAGATAAGTTTAACATTCTACTCATTTCCATCCTTTTTTTCTGTCTCAAATTTAGAAGCCAATTACATCAACATTTTTTTTAGACACTAACTTTATGAACAAGAATAATTTCATGTTTGATGAGGGTAAATTGGATTTGATTTAAACATCATTGACTTAAAAGCTATGAGTATCATCCGACAAAGGCAAAGACTTTATTAGACATTAAATTGCTAAAATATGACACCGCCCTCAAGAAAAGAAATGTAACTAAGATGCCACTAATTTCGATGATTGGAAAGGAGAAGACATATACCAAAAAAAGTGAAGCATTAAAGTAGCACTTTGTGAAACTCAGAATTATAATTTATAAGACATGGAAGAGAAGCTTTAAGCTACTAGTAAATAAAAAATAAAAAGGTCATGACATAAAGTAACCATGGTTAAATTATTGTAGACGCCGGAAAACGCGGAAGGCTAACCATGGTTAAGAAACACTGGTTAGCTACTAATAATCGTGGAGGTGGGTGGGAATTGATTATGTATCATATAGACTTATAAATCTATCTATATATATATATATATGAGACTGTCTAAAATACCAATATGCACATATGTATATGATCCCATGAATCTTTTGTTCATATGTTCAAGTTGGTGATAGTATCTCTATCCTAAAAGCTATCTTTGTGTAAGTTTACTCTCTTTCAACACTCACTTCTGTTGTAAAAATTTGTTCTTTCTCTTTATTTGTTCACTTTCCTTTTCTGGGTCCTCAAGGAATACATTCTTTTTCTTGGAATCATATGAAAGAAAAATGCTAGATCTTGGTGTCACCTTGTGATGTATTCAAATGGGTGTATCTGGATTAGAAACCTGGTTTGGAGACTGAAATTATGCTGTGTTGTGGCATTTTTTTTTCATGTTTCATATTGGTTTGATTTTCTCATCTTTGATGTGGGTGTGATCTCTTTTAGTCTGAACTGTGCTAGATCTTGATGTTGAAGGAGCTTTGCCAATTGGGTATATTCCATTTCCATTGAAACCTTTTAGTGTTTTTGACTTCTTATGACTTTAGGCTTTAAATTTTTTAATTTTCTTCTTGCATGGTTTAGTTTCTTCAAATCTTTTCCTTTCTTAATTAATAACTGTTATATTTTTGGGTACTGGGGATATAGCTCTGTTGCTATTTTTACCCAATCTCTCCATAGAGATAACTTACAGGGTTGGTGGTGAGGGTCCTTTTTGAACAATCTCATTTTTCATCTAAAGAACCTTTTTTTTTTGCTTTCTTTCTCCTTTTCGTTTTGTTATATTCTATTGTGTTTGTTACAGATCAGTTTATATCATTGTATTTTACTGGATATGCACCAATTGACTTGCATATTCATATTTGCCACTGTATTATACAAAGTACCTGTGTTATCGGTTATTTTTTTCTCATATGGATGTGAATAAGTGGTCTCTTCTGGTGGAATTTTGATCTCTGGGCTTAATCTATTAGTTCTATTCAATATTTGATTCATTGTTTAACATTTTTTTTTTAGTTTTTATGTAGTATTCTAGTATCCTCTTTACTCATTTCAATTTTCAATATTTGATTCATTGTTTAAAATTTTTTCTTGTTTTTATGTAGTATTCTAATATCCTCTTTACTCATTTCAGTTCATGTATCAAGAAGGGAGTGAGTAGATTTCATCCTTGTTTCATTCCTCTCAGGTTGATCAGACTGACAAAACACTCTATTGGCAACCTTCTGCCTCTGTAATTCCACTCGTTTTGTTGTTTTTAATAATCTTTTGTTCAGCCAAGCTGAGTTTGTACCTTGTACTTCTAAAAGTGCATTTATATTTACAATTCTAATAACCCCAAAACTTCAGTTTTGATCCAAATGGGTCTCTCAAGCCTCCCAGCCCCATCCGAGGGAGTACTATGTGTACTTCTGGTAAACACTGCCTTATCCATCTCAATTGTCAAAGGCATAGTCCGAACCATCCTTCATATTGTTGGTATCCATCTCTCGTCAGCATCGGCTTCACCCTCATCAGCAGATTCTACTCAAAACCCCCCAGAGTCATTTGAATACCGTAATACTTCTGAGAGTTACATTGAGGAGTTCAAGAACCGGACCCCAGCTATTCGGTTTGATACAGTGTGTAGCTGTAAACAGCCAGAACATGAATGCTCAGTTTGCTTGAATCAGTTTGAACCTGAATCAGAGATAAACCAGTTGTCTTGTGGCCATCTTTTTCATAAAGTATGCTTTGATAAGTGGCTGGACTATTGGAACATTACATGTCCTCTCTGTAGGACTCCCTTATTGCCTGAGGAAGAAGCAACTCGCCTCTGGTGAGCATATACAAGTTATTTGACTCATGTAAGTCAAGGGAATTCCATGTACAGCATAGTGTACAGTTACTTGCTTATATGCATCGGCTGGTTGTAGTGTTATACGCATGTTATGCAAGGAGTTTTCAGTGTGATATATTGATGAATCATCTTTGAGACCAAAATCTTAATATTGTACATATTGTGATGTTTCTGATGTTATACTTTATATATGCATCAGACTCTAGCTTGAGCATTTTTGTGGAGATTTTGTTTTCTTTTGTTGCCATGTTGCTGTATTGGCCAGAGAATTAGGGAGCTCCTGTTACACTTTTTTTAATATAAAGTTTGAACTTTACCCGGCTTAAAGCCTCCACCTGATTGAGATGGAATACCAGCTCCCTTTAGTCATGGCTAATCATCATTATGCACATTTCAGCATATTTTATCTTCCTTTTTTTAATACAAAGCTGAGACTCATCATACTAGTAGCCAGGGTGTTGTCCCCAACCAAACTTACTAGTGCACAAGTCATTTAAAATTAAGATGTGAAATAAGTAAGGGACCAGGGAAACTGTTTTGGTTCAATTGGGTTACATCCAAGGTCCAGCATATGCTTAAAAAAATCCACTGGCACTATACTTTGCTAATCCTAAGGTGCTTCAATGGAACATGAAAGAGTAATGTTTTTCTCCACTGCACCAGTGTGGTTTTCCTAGTTGTAACAAGTAAGAATACGTTATACTTGTCAGAAATTGTGCAATTAAAAAAAAAAAAAAAAAAAAACACTAGTACAAGAGACTTTTTATTGTATGAAGAGTCCAGGTGAAGTGCCTTTATTCTTTTTTTTTTTTTTTGTCCAGAAGATTGTACCAAGTTGCCAAGTTTTTATATTCCCATATCTACTTTGTAACTAAGGACAAGCACTGCCAAAAGAGTTCAAACTCATAATAATTGGAAGGATAAGAAAGTTCCCAAAAAAGAAGATTATTATTATTATTATTTTTTAATTTTTATTTGAGAAAGCCCAAAAAAGAAGAATTAAAAGGAAGAGATGGGGAACTAAAAATTTGCCCCATTCAATAAGCCCCAGAAACCAGATAGCTGAATTCTGTGTATGGTGCCAGCTTTGCTCTGTTTGGTTAGGTGTTTTGGAAGATTAAAAGAGTTTTTAAAATTTAAAACTCTGTTTTACAACAACTGCTCATATATATATATATATATATTTTAAAAGCACTCATTTTAAATCAAAACACAATTTTCCGATAACTTATACAAATGCACCTATTTGGAAAAAATACCTAATTCTCGGTGGTGAGGGTAAAGTTTCAACTAATATTGTCATCTAAATGTGAATTTATCCATACAAAGGTCAAGGTAGTTAGCAACAACAAGAGTAATTTTTAGGTACTCCCAGAGTGTAGAGAATGGTGCTCCCTTCTTTCACATTCATGGAGGGTTCTGCTATGAATGTGAGAGAAGTGAGCACTATTTCTCCTTACTTCAGGAGTACCTAAAAATTTTCCCAACAACAAATTGTAAAATAAGGCATACACAATCAATGCACACAAGATATAACAAAGTATGTAATATAGAATCTGCTAAGACAAAATATATAGAAGGCATGCACAATGCACACAAGATTTGCATGGTTCAATACTGATCCATTGAGCTCCGAACAATCCACTATGATCAACAAATTTTAATGGTCTTCTACTCAAATTTTATCACACTACTTTTGTTTCCACAACAAACTTGGAGACATGCAAGATTACTTCAAGAAGCCTTATGAAACTAATCACTGTAATGAAATATTCCAAGTATCTTGTTGAAAGAAACCCCAAGCACCATTGAGACACTTACTTCAATAGATTTCAATTGCCATGTTAAAAGGAGGAAGAAAAACTCACATCCAAACTTTTATTTATCATTTTTGCGTGTTTTCTTAATTGCTTGGACAAAATTAGTTATAATTTAATTTATAACAAAATTTATGATCCAACAACTTATTTTAAAAAGCCTTAAAAACTTGCATCGAAAAATAAGTTAATAAGCCCTTATGGGCTTGGACAAAATTCAGATACAGGAAGAAATTTATATATGAATCATGACACTAGCTAAAAAAAAAAAAAATCAACAATTTAATTTATAAAAGCATTGACAACTTGGATTAAAAAAATAAGTTAATAAGCCCTTATGGGCTAGGACGAAATTCGATTACAAGAAGAATTTTATTTATGAATTATGATAGACTGATAGTATTTAAAAAGCTAAATGAAAGGGGGGGAAAAATTAAAACCCCACTAAATTTAGAAATGATAAAATTTTATTCTGAATATATATATATATATATATTTTTAAAGAACCGAACAAAAAGAAAAGCCTATATCATCTCTTCGTAGGTCTTTTTTTCGTTTTATTGTGAATGGGCTAAGCCCAACTAACGAAATAGATGGGCTTTCATTCTATTCAATTGCACATAATCCAAATCTTCAAAATTAATCTTTTCAAGGAGTTCATGACAATTCAATGATAATGCCATACTTGGGATTTAAGTTCCTACGAGACATTTCAACTTATACAATGTCAAAATTTGAAGTCCTTACCAATATTTGCGACAACTTTGATGCTCAAACAAGGAAGTTCTGGTGGAATCCAAAGAACCCAAGTGGAAAATACTTGGCCTAGAAAGCTTGGGATAATTTGTGCCTACCAAGGAAAGAGAGAGGTCTTGGTTTTAAGAAAAGTAAAGAGTTCAATAGAACTCTTATTACAAAACTCTCTTGGATGGTTGCTTCCAAGAGAGATAGTCTATGCATGAGGTTGCTGAGGTCAATAATGCGTCCCCTATTTGGAGGGCAATTGAGAAAGCTAAGAACATAGTAGCTAAGGGTGCCTGTTACCTTGGATAGATGACTACATGCCTAGACCAAGAGATGATTCAATCTCATTGGATCCGTTGATGGTATCAAGCCTATAGACTCATCAACTCATTGCTGGAAACAAGACAAATTGACAGAACAGTTTTATACAGATTACAGAATCTGTGAATGCAATCAGAAGAATCCACATTCCAATACGTCCTAACTCCTAAGCCCAATAGGCTGATATGGTTAGGAGACTCGGGGGGCAATTTTTTCAGTAAAATTTGCCTAGAGTGAACCAAGAATTTAACACAACCACACAAGCTTTGCCTTGGAATCAAATTTAGAAGATTAAAACCCATGAAAGGGTCAAAATGCTACTCAACAGGGAAGGTGCCAACACATTGCCAACGATAGAGAACTTTTTTGAGCCTAACCATGGAGAACTCGAAGCAAAGGATTGGAGTGGCAGATACAGGATGCTACTTATACAATGCTCCTACAGAATCATGCTTTCTTCTGTTTTTTTTTTTTTGTCTGGTAGCAAGAGCCATTTGGATGGGAAGTAGTTTCGGAATCAGGTCCGACAATATCCAACCCGGAAGATATAGTTAAGATTTGTTTTAGATCCTCCCATCAGTCTATACCTGTGTGTTTCTCAAAAAAAAAAAAAAAAAAAAATCTATATCTTTGTATATAAAAGCAATGAACTCATGTATGGGATCATGTATGAGAGCATAAGGTTATGTCATGTGACATATTTCTTGAAATTATCTTTATTTAGGATTCTACTTCAACAAATTTTACATTTATATCAAAATATTAGTTCATTGAATTAAACAATAGAGTAAATGCATATATTAATTATCTATAATTGTGCATTAATTATTTATATCAAATGAATTTATATGATTTATAAAATCTATATAAGAAATAATTTTTAGTTGGAATAATAATAATAATTTTAGAATATGACATTTTTTCTCATGTTTAGTTGCTTTGACAACAATTGACATAAAAGCCATAAAAAATTAAATATTTGTGAATTCATATGTGTGTGTGTGGAACTAAAATTTTAGTATTTATTCTATGTAATTAGAATAATTAGATATGTTTATTTTGTTATATTAATTATTCTAAGTATAATGAAATTTTAATATTATTTTTCTAAGATTTATATACAGAACAATTGAATTTTTTGTTATGTGAAAAACAATTGAAGAATATTTCCATTTTTTAGTATACATAAAACATGCCTATTTATATTAGCCACTATATCATGCAATTTTCAATTTATAAACACATATATATAGTATGATCAAATCACTATATACTATTCATAATGTCTTTCTATTGTATCTATAAAATAACTAAAGATTAGTATTTCTTACAAGGAAATTTGATGAAATGTTTTTTTTTATACATCAATAGTTGAGGTGGGGGATTTGAAGCCTAGATGTTTCTATTGAAAACGCTATGAGGTGTTAACTAGTTAAGTTACAAGATTCTTATCAAAACTTATTGAAATATTGGAGAAAACTAATAATAAGTTGAACCGCACATCATGCAGGAACTCAACTAGTTTAGTTAATAGGGCATTCTCAGTAGTCAAAGGAAGATTCTCAACAGTGTAGCTTGCTTATGGCTTTAATCCTTGAGGCGATTTGGGACCTCAGGAACTTTGTTGCTCATCAGAAGGAAGAGATAAATATTCAAGTTATCATCAACAACAAGGCAAGAGAATGTATATTAGCTATAGATTTAGCACAATCTCAAACCCCACATACTTGAAAGGAAATCCAATGAAAACTTCCCCTAACAGAAGTAGCAAAGCTGAATGTTGACATGACTATCACGGATAAATGATTAAATTCACAACATTGGCTGTTGTGATTTGAGATGAAAAATGTCAGGTTATATTTGCTTGGGTTAGGCAGCATGTTCCTTTTAACCCAGTACATGCAGAACCTACAACCATACTTTGGGCCTTACAGTTACCACAAGCTGAGGAATTTCACAAGGTCATCATTGAAAAAGATGCTAAAACCTATTTTGATGTTTTTAAGTCTAGCTTTGTCTAATGTAGAGTGGTTTATATCTACACCATTGAGCAATTTTTTAGAGCTTAGTAGTAGATTTGTTTCAAATTTATTAAGATCTAAATGAGTTTTTTCTAAGATTTAAGATTAACAAATTTCTACTTTTGTTGTTGAGCTTATTATTATTATTTTTTCCAAATGTTATATCAAATTGGTTTGTAATTGGGTATTTATTTATTTATGTTTAGAAAGACTAAGATATTGTCAAGAGAATCATATTGAAACTTATTTCAGCAGAGTTTAAAAAATAAAAATCTAGGGTGTTCACATTTTTATTTTAGGGGGTCAAAACCAAAAAAGAGTAAAACATATTATATATAATTTTTGTTTTTTGTTTTTTGTGTCTTTTTTTTTTTTTTTTTTTTGAGTATTGGGGGTTCATTTGAACCCCTGGGCTCCAAGTGGAGTCGCCCCTGATCCCCTCGCCCCTTAGCTCTGTCCCAGAACATGTGGATCCTACATAATTCCAATTTATCTCGTCAATGGGTTTTGCACTTAACTTTTTTGGGTCTATACCATTACACTTGCCGAAAAACATTCTCAATTCAATTGTTGCTCATTTTTATACTTGAAAAGTATAGATAATTTGCAATAAACTAAGTTTCTTGTTTAAATAGAAAGCATAATACACCTATAATTTCTTTTTTCTTTTTGTAACATTTTTTCATGTAGTTAAACCCACTTGATCTCGGTTCCCTATTCCTCATTTTCAATTCCTATGTGAATATCTCATTGCTTAATTTTGCTTCCAATGTTCCTTAGTTTAAAATTATGTATATATTTTAATTATTGAATTGAGGCTTCTTTTTAACTCTGAATTCAGTTTTTCAATTATCTAATATATTTATATGACGAATACAATTTTTGCATTTTTTTAAAATTTTTATTATTTTATTTATAATTAATAAAAATAGCATTGTGGGGAAATTATTTAAACGAATAGTCTTTCTTTAAAAATCGTATTTTGAAAATACAATTCTAAGCATTGAAATTTCAAATTTTAGACTGAAAATCGTGTTTGTGTTTATACTAAAATTATGTTTTCAAAATACAATTTTAGAGTAAAATACAAAATAACTAATATGGGAATTTAGAAACACATTTCAATACAAAGGTTGAAATTTCAATACACATTTTACCATAACTCCATTTTTAATACTCTAGTTAATAATAAAATAACATTATTTATAATAAAAATAAATAAAAAACCCTGCCTTAAAAAATTTTGAAAAAAAAAAGAAAAAAAAAGTGTGTAAAGTGTAAACTACTAAACTCTAGCACTCAACACAACACAAAGTGCCAGTGGCATACAAGGCGCCAAGCCGATATCCTCCTATCATCTATCTCTATCCCTCTCCTTCTCATTCTCCTTCTCCCCTTTTCCCAGGTTGAAGCTCACCTCTCCTCAGCACTCCACTACTACTCTTCCCTTAAATGACGAAACTATCCTTGAATCCACTCCTAATTTACGAAACAAAGACCTCAACCTGCTCTCATGGCTGAAGTTGAAGCTCATGTTGGGTCCTTCAGGTTCAGCAGCAGCTTCATGGACCTTCTTCACCTCCGTAGACCCTTCTCTTCTTCTTCTTCTTCTTCTTCCTCCTCGTGGCTTCTCCGCTCTCACACCTCTTTGTCTCCGTATGTGAATGAATATGTGCTTTCTTCAGTTTTGCTTATTGGCAATGCTTTTAACTTAGTCTCTATTCAATTGGGTTTCGATTACTACGCACTCTATGTGTCTGATTTTTCTTGAATTTTTCTTATTGGAAATGGTTTTACTTAGTCTTAATTCAAATGGGTTTCGATTACTATGCACTCTATGTGTTTGAATGTATGATTTTTCTTGAATTTTGCTAATTGGCAAATGCTTTTACTTAGTCTCAATTCAATTGGGTTTTGATTACTTTGCACTCTTTGTATCTGAATGTATGACCTTCCTTGAATTTTGCTTGTTGGAAATGCTTTTACGTAGTCTTAATTCAAATGGATTTTGATTACTATGCACTCTCTGTAGCTGAATATGTGACCTTTCTTGAACTTTGCTTATTGGCCATACTTTTACTTAGTCTTAATTCAAGTGGGTTTTGATTTTACTGCACAATCATTCACTCAGAGACACATAGAGTTCAGTACTAGTTTCACTGTTATGTCAGAGTTTGTATGTAGTATGACCCACCAATCTCTCTTTCTTTTGCTTTAGACCCCAAATTATGCAAATGGGTGTACTCTAGAATAATTTTCAAAAGCTTTGAATTTTTATTTTTTTGAATGAATGAATGATTTTCCCCCATTTTATTTTGGTCCTGTTGTGTTGCACTGTCAAATCATACTTCTTTGCTGCTGGGTAGGCTTTAACACTGTAATTTGATTAATTCTGCAAAATACGTTTTGTTATGTATGATTCACACATGTTGAAAGATTTCCAATCTATTTAGAAGCCAAGCATTTTTGCCATGTGCCCCATTATTGCATGTTAAATATAAGCAATTAAGTCTCTGGATTCCCACAGTCTCACCAAATTTATATCATTTATCTTTTTGGAAATCCTCTACTCCACACCCCCTCCCCTGAAGAAAAAAATTGTAATTGTAAATTGGAACTTTGAAATGCATGAAATAATTATTTATTATCCAATAGACATTAATCAACTAAATATATAACACTCTACTATGAAATCAAGTTTCTTAAAATATAGATAATATAGTGTGCCCAGTTAATTTCTGAAAGTATCTGATATTTATTCATACACAGCACAAACAACTAAACAAGTGACAGACTTCACTTGGATATGTTGTCTATGGTAATTCAGAATTCTTGTGTCATGTCAGAAAGCTTACTAATTACTGTTTGCTTGCAATTCGAGCATGTAATTGAATTCAATTATTATTTGTATTCATATCAGCTTAGGAGTCAAACTACTGGGCTAAGATCTCTCTGTCTCTTGCACGATGACTCATACATCTCTAGTTTTCTTACAGGTATATATGCCACCACATACCCTTTGGAAATATGTTCAGATTCACACAATGTATAGGGAATTTTAATTCTTTCAGAAGATCCCCAATAATGGCCATAAAGAAAGGTAAATTAACATTACCATTCTGAACTTCTTGTATGTGGGACTCTGAATACTTGGGCAATATTTGGGTGTGATTGTTGGTTGCTAGTCTGATATGGTAGAGATCATAAGCTTCAGTGCTTCGGTATCTTGTTTTTTTTAGATACCTACTTCAGTCTTAGCTGTCTCATTTTAATGATCATATTGTTTCAGACAGGTATGATTGTGATTATATGTCTTTCCTGTATGAATTAAGTTTTACTTACGTAAATCTCCTGTGCATTTTTCTTGCTGCTACCAATTGATGGTAGTATTCTTTATTGGCTGGCATTTCAATGAAGGACTTTTATCTGAAAGTAATGCCAACTTAATAATTATTGTTTCTTCTACTTACTGACTCAGACATGGTTGTCTACAATCAGACATTTCTAGGAATATGTGGTGAACATAAAATTATATACTTTGGCCAAGAAATATAATCTGTTTCCCACTTTAGTTGGGACCTGTCAAAGGTCTTATTATCTGAATATAATAGTATTTTCATGTGTCATTAGTTGGTCATGTAGTTTTGAATTTTGGTTTAACCATTACAAGAGAAAGCCTCTCTCTGTCTTTTCTCTTACTTGATACTAAAGTATGAATAAAATTTTCTTCATGGGAATTAATGTTTTGCATCATCCTTTCAGGAAATTCTTGCCTATAGTAGTGAATAACTGATGGATCTAACACATTCTGATTCTGTCAGGAAAATTAAGCCATACTTTGAAAGAATCATGCAATGTTGTATGGACTATAGAAGCTGATTTGAGGGCTGGTCAGCTTCTGTACATAACTGGGGATCCTGTTGTATTTGGCTGCTGGGAACCAGAGATGGCTATACTAATGTCTCCAACTGAGCATGAGAACTTATGGAAGGCTGAAGTCCAGGTAATTTCGCTGAGCTGTGATAAGTGTAGCAATTTATGTTGACAAAATTTGTAATAATATAATATAATATGATGTCAAGTGCTGTATAATATTTGCCTTCTGTGGTCAATTCCATCTGTTGTGACACCTGTTGATTTAACCAGTTTTACATGCGTTAAAGTAATTACCTCTACCTAGCCAGATCTTAGAAGAAGCCTGTCAATCTGTTAGGTTTTAACTTTTTTACTAATCTGATATTTATTGGAGACTTTCTATTGGATTTTGTATGATCTTGTCTTTTCATCTCGCCCTTTTTTTCTGATATAGGAAAAATTTAATGTGTTTCCCCATGAATGGTGTGATCCACCAGTTGTTTTCTTTTGGTTTCTAAAGAGATTGACTTAGAAGGATCTTTCTTATTTTGGAAAATAATGTTTTGAACATGGAATATTACTCTTCACATGAAACCAATGGGAGACGCTTCAATTACTTTATTGGCTTCCAGTTATATAATTGTATTTGCTGCACATTCCCTCTAGTCACCCTTTTTTGCTTGGCAGTTGGCTTGCGGTGTAAATTTCAAGTATAATTACTTTATAAAGGGAGAAACACAGCCTTTTTGTGACATCATTTGGAGACCTGGTCCTGATTTTTCTCTCTCAGTACCTCGACCTCTTGAACAAGATAAAAACATTGTAGTGAGGGACTTATGGATGAGGTATGATACCAAAAGGCATCCAGCTCAAGTATGGGATTCTTGGATAGAGGAGACATATCTTCCCATAAAACCTTTAATATCAGCTCCAGCCAGAGGTAATTTATCCATGTGCTTAGACTTGTATATACAACTTCTTCCCTTAAAATGTTTCTGAACACTCAAATGCTTCCAGTGGTTTGACAGATGAATATGAGATAGTGAAATGCCTTGAAAGTGACTCAATAGAGTCAAAGCCATTCTTCAATGATCTCACAATCAAGGATATATTGTACTATAAAAGTGAGGATACCGTGGGTGTCACAAATGATGGCTCAAATTTTGATAAAATTTTCACTGAAAGAGATCAGCCTGTTGAGGAACCCTGGTTACTCCCATCACCTCTCCTTTTTCCTGTGTCTGAGGATAAAATGCAGTCTGATGCATCCAAAAGTATTGACACTGTAAAAGATGATGTGACCAAGATGGAAGATACAAGAAATTTGTTGCCTGAAGAAGAGAGTAATCTTGTTTTGAAGGAACCCATTTCTACTGTTATTCTGATTAACTCTTCAATATGCACCATGCAAAGGATTGCTGTACTGGAAGATGGGAAATTGGTTGAGTTATTACTGGAACCAGTTAAAACTAATGTGCAGTGTGATAGTGTGTATGTAGGAGTGGTCACAAAACTTGTTCCCCATATGGGAGGTGCTTTTGTTAATATTGGAAATTCTCGACCCTCTCTTATGGACATCAAGCAAAACAGGGAACCATTTATATTCCCTCCATTTCGCCAAAGGACAAAGAAACAAGAAGTCAATGGTTCTGTTATTGGAACCCTTGAGGAGCACCCGGCTGCTCATGATATTGTAGTCAATGGTGATAGTACAGAAGTCGACTCTCAGGATGATTTTGTACAATCGATGCACAATGACTATGAGGAACATGAAGTTGAGGACGATTTTGATGTTTCAGAAGTTCTTAAGGACAATGTAAATGGTAGTATAGTCGATTATGATGAAGTGGAAGGTGATTATGAGGACTACTTGGATCGAAGTGAACATCATATAGAAAGTGAAACCATCAATGGTTCTCTTGCTGCTGACATAAATGGTTCAAATGATTCGCAAATTTCTCATCTCCAACATATGAAGGATTCTAGTCATACTTTCGCTAACGAAAAGAAGTGGGCCCAGGTTCGGAAAGGCACCAAAATTGTTGTACAAGTTGTCAAAGAGGGATTGGGTACAAAAGGTCCCACACTAACCGCTTATCCAAAATTAAGAAGCAGATTCTGGGTATGATATTCTCTGGTTCTTTGTCTTTGTGATATATTCAGCCATTGGTTTGTTTTTTCTCTGAATGAACTCTCCTGGCTTGCAGATACTGATAACTCGTTGCAATAGAATTGGAGTTTCAAAAAAAATTTCTGGTGTTGAGCGTACACGCTTAAGAGTCATAGCAAAAACTTTGCAGCCTCAGGGTTTTGGTCTAACTGTAAGGACTGTTGCTGCTGGTCGGTCTTTAGAGGAATTGCACAAGGACTTGGATGGTTTGCTTTCAACTTGGAAAAATATAATGGAACATGCAAAATCTGCAGCCCTTGCTGCAGACGAAGGTGTTGAAGGGGCCATTCCCATTATTCTCCATACAGCAATGGGTCAAACACTTTCAGTTGTCCAGGATTATTTTAACAATCAGGTGAATTCCTTTCTTTATCTAACTTCCAATTCTTCCCTTATGTATATTATTTTAATTGCTTTATGTTAACTCAACAATCTCACAATCTCGTTCCCTTATTGTATTCTTTATTATAATATACATTCAGGTTCAGAGAATGGTAGTTGACTCACCAAGAACATATCATGAGGTATGATATCAGCTAAACACGAGAATACTACGTTACTGGATCAAGATTCATGCGTATAATCATATTTTAGGTTTTTGTTCTTTCCATTTCTAGCAAGTTTGTGTGAGGAGAGTGGAGTTATTGCTTCTAGTGGTACATAAATTTGTGCACATGCCTACATGGGGCTGGCCCACAGTACCATACTCCGCAGAATTAAAGGGTTGAAATATATATTTAATGATCTCATATGGGTGTATGATCGCCAGAGGATATAATACATATTTATTCAGTAAATAGCCATTCAAATTGGGATATGTAAGTAAAGAATTTTTCTACTCAATACTTTCTTTTTAGTCGCCTGTAACATTTTCACAAAATATCTGCATATTTAATTTGCAATTTTACTAATCTTCTTTGCTATGAAACATAACCTCTGTCAACCTTTGCTTTATCATTTTTCAGGTTACCAATTACCTTCAGGAAATTGCTCCTGATCTTTGTGATCGAGTAGAGTTATACGATAAAAGAATACCTCTTTTTAGTGAATTTGACATTGAAGAAGAGATCAATAATATCCTCAGTAAAAGGTAGGGGTTAGTCAGTATTGCTTATGTTGTGAGTTTTCACATTGTCTAGCACTGTAGCTGCATGTTCATAAATGTACGTGTTTTGTTCTCTGTGTTAGTGAACCATCAATTCAAAAAGTTTAAGTTGTTAGGAAGTGGGCCAACAATGTATATCATGCATTAACATTCCCAAGTACATGCTTATGCCAAATTGAACTAGGTTTTTGAAATAAATGTGAACACACAGAAAGTATCAACATGAAGCCTCAAAAACACAATATAAAACATTATGAGGTCAAAGATAACTAGATTTAAATCTTTAATAGTTAAGGGCAAGGGTTTTCTACCCCGCTGATATTTCAGCCTAACAAAAGACAATCTAATGAACTGCTGTTTCAAATGCACCCAGTGGGTTTTGAACTCACAATCTCAACCCACACACATTCTTTGGGAAGTAGGATTTGGCATTTGAACCAAATTTCATTAGAAAATATGTTCCATGATGTTAAAAACTATTAAAATACTTACTTTTACCCTAGCCTTGAGTGTTGAACTTATTATGATTGAAGAATCATTAAATTACCAAAGGAGGGCCCAACTGGTCGTGTTCTTTTGACTCAACTGATGCAATCACTTTTTCCCTCCAACTGTAAAATGTTTCTAGAAAATTCATTTTACCCTTTTTTTTTGGAATAGTTATGATTACAAGTTAATTGTTGCTGGCAAACTATATATTTAGAATATTTATTGCCATTTTGTTCATGTTGGTAACATCTCTTGCTTTTTAGGGTTCCTCTTACTAATGGAGGTTCTCTCGTGATTGAACAAACTGAGGCACTAGTCTCTATCGATGTTAATGGGGGACATGGGGTGTTTGGTCATGGGACTTCACAGGAGAAAGCTGTTCTAGATGTCAACCTTGCAGCTGCCAAACAAGTATGTTTGATGCTGAACCCTTACTACCATGTTACATGCAACATGTTGTGTAGTTCATAAGCCACATTCATTTGCATTGTTCAGTAACTGGATCTTTAGTCCCAAATTTTATATTTCTTGCTAGCTAAAGAGTACATTAATCTGTTTTTACTATTCTAGTTTCTTTTCCAACTTATTAAAAGTTCATATCTGTTCCAAGAATATTTTGGCCATTGCTTTTGCGTTGTGGTTACTTCTGCTGCTCTGCAATCACTTGGGTCTAACTGAACTTCTTGTATTTTCTAAGACTGATTAAGAAGATATTGACCATGTTGGATGCAGATGTATATCTGTAGGACCATTTTAGCATTAATCCTTTGGCTATGGTGTATAATATTTTGAGGTTACTGTGTTGACACTTGACTCGTAATTGAAAGAATTGTACTTAAGAAGCAAGGCTCTTTTTCTGCAGTATTTGCCATGTTGGACGCAGATGCATATCTGTAGGACATCATTTTAGCATTAATCCTTTGGCTATGGTGTGAAATATTTTGAGTTTACTGTGTTCACACTTAAACTCCGACAATCTTCTTCTCCTTTTTGTTTTGTTTTTTGTTCTTTATTTTTTGTTTTTGTTTTTGGCTGTTGTGAATTGCTTTTTATCTCTCTGATTATGCCATCTGGGTACTAGAGCTACACAACTTGTTAAAAGAAAATAACATGTTTTTCCAGATTGCAAGGGAGTTACGCCTGAGGGACATTGGTGGCATTATTGTAGTAGATTTCATTGATATGACAGATGAATGTGAGTTCGAACTCTCTCTCTCTCTCTCTCTAGTGCATGCACACATATGCATGTGTTCCCAGGGGTTTATGGGGGTGGATTAGCCTACAATAGTTATTTGTATAAATTTTAGCATTAAATGTTCAATTTTGTTCTTGACACATTAAGTTTATTCACATTAGGGGTAATTACTTGAGATTTCTTTTTGCTTTTGGTCTCAACTCATACAAAATAATCACAGAGATGGTTGTCAATTTTTAGTGGATTTCTTGGATCAAATGAGAGACTACTAGATGTTCATTTCTTCAGTAAGGAGAGGTTCTATGATCATCTGTATTTTGTAAACTACAGTTATTTTTAACTCCATATCAAATTAGCAAATTTACAATTTAGCAAACCCACCTTTAGAATTTTTATATATCTTGCTTCACAAAGTGAGTTAGGCTTAAATTGTATCAAAAACTAAGGGATATGCAATCAATGGACCATATAACTGGCTAGTAAAGTTTGTTGAAATTATTAACACAAACATAAATTCAAGCATTCACTTGACCTTGGCACTTGCACCACATGCTTCATGAGTTTCTTTGTATATAGATGTTGGAACAAAGAAGAGATTTAAAGTTGCCCAATCATCTTTATACCAAACTTTAAGGCTCATTATGGGTGGCCTTAGAAATGTTTTGGTGACAATAAAGTGAGTGTTTTGTCTTAAAAGCATATTAGAAAGAGGTACTCAGATCAACAGCTCTTACATGACATTGTTTATCATTATGTATTGAAGAAATTGGCACTTTGAAAGAGGTACTAGGCTTGCTGTGATTGTCATTTAAGTTGCTTGGCATTATACCTAGTTATTTATCAAGTGCTATCATATCTTCCAGTAAACAAGAGATTGGTCTATGAAGAAGTTAAGAAGGCTGTAGAGAGAGACAGGTCGATGGTGAAAGTATCTGAATTATCTAGGCATGGACTTATGGAAATAACAAGAAAACGGGTATGTTCATTGGTTTTTAAATGCTAAATTCTCATTACTTTCAGTTTGAAGAATCCTTTAAAACCTACATGACAATGGCTAGGGAAAGATTTACGACTCAGCCTTCTCTCAACTATTGGGAATTGGCTAAGATGTAACATGAAATGACAAATGCATAACGTTGAATATCTAATTTGCACACAAGATATTCATTTGAGAAGTTTGACACAATATTAGATGAGTTCAACTGATATCATTTTTTATATCTAATGAATGGTGACACAATGCTGGACAGGTTCGACCTAGTGTGACATTTATGATCAGTGAGCCATGCACATGCTGTCATGCAACTGGAAGAGTTGAAGCTTTAGAGACCTCCTTTTCGAAAATTGAACAAGAAATTTGTCAATTGCTAGTAAGTTTTATAGTTTCAACAGTATTTTGCTTTTTCTATTTATCTGCTCGAAAAGATAACACACCAAAAAACTTGTGAAGTGGACCATGATAGTGGGGGGATACAACACATTGCTAGTGCTTTTCATTCAAAAAGCACTTAACAAGAACAACAGTAGTAAGTCAGTAACTATAAGGCACTTATTTAGAATAACAGCTTTCCTTGCTGGCATGCTACTGGGGGAGTTGAAGCTTTAGAGACCTCCTTTTCCAAGTTAAAATGAACATATGAAGTGGGTTCCACTGACATGCAGTGCTGTTATAGTTATTGCTTACCCTACCTGTTTCACCATAGATGACTTTTTCAGGCAACGATGGATCAGAAAGAAGACACTGGAAACCCCAAGTCCTGGCCAAAGTTTATTTTAAGGGTTGACCATCACATGAGTAACTATTTAACTTCAGGGAGACGGACAAGGCTTGCAATCTTGTGTAGCTCCCTCAAAGTTTGGATACTTCTAAAGGTATGCCTAGAGACATGTCTTGGAAATTCCATAAAAGCGTTTGATAGTATGAATTCTACAATTCCAAATAAAACAACTAATGAAATTATAGACCAACCTTTGATTTAGCATTCATCGATTGAGAAAGCTGTATTATGTCAGGTTGCTAGAGGTTTCACCAGGGGTGCATTTGAAGTGAAACCATATACAGATGATAAGGCAAACAAAAATCAGCATCAAGCCACCATTTCTAGGTTAAGGTCAGCGGAGACCACGACTAACAATGCCGGCAAAAAAGTCACCCTCATTCCAGTCAAAAAATGGAAGACCAGTGGAAAGTGAAATTTTGCCAGCCTTAACTTGCTGTTTTCTGTACAAACAGGCATGTTAATACCATTTTTGTTAAGAAATTAGGGAAGATATAAGGATAGCTTTTCTTTTCTGTAATTTGTTCAGTTCAGAGAGGGCTCCCACTTTGCAATTGAGAATTTTCACAAATGTAATATTGCTAGGCCTAATAGTTTTGTTCTTGAGAGCAAATGTCTCAAATGATTAACAGTGGCAGCAATTGGCAAATTCAGAAGGGAATTACTTTACCACACTGTTCTTTGTTAGCTAAAAGAAAAGTAGTTTACTTCTATTTCTCAAACCATGTGAGGTATCTCGTATCTCTTGTGGTTAACTTAACTATAACCCACGGTATATTTTAAAGCGTATCTTGATCGGCAAATGCAGCCGCATAGCGAGCAGCCTAACTTGTTGATCCTTTGCCACACAGAGACAGACTAACCAAGTGGCAATGTAATACATCTGTTTCTTGACAGGCCTATATTTTCTTGGTAAACCATGATATTACCCATTTTGATGTACTACTACTACTAAATGAAGTATGAAGCACAAAACTGTGACACTATAGTTTATTTGATTATTGAGATTGTATTTGTATTATAATTCCGGAACCCTGTAGATGTCTGTCTCCTTTGAATCAAAAGTGTTGCAACTGATATGGGAATTATATATATATATATATATATATAGACACACATACATACTTATACAAAGTGATTCTGATTCTTGAAATGAAATGGTATCCATGCGCTGTCTGGAAATAATTGAACTAATGCCAATACATTTGCTGGGAATAATTCAACTAATTCCAATGTGTTTGTTGAGAATAATTCAAAAAAATTGATACTCCTGATAGTCTTCATATGGATCTTCGGAATCTTGAAAATATTGCTGAGTAACAAGAGATTGTGCTGATTATTCTTCATTTTGATGATGGTTTTGTGAAAATAACTCTTCTTTTATTTGTGGTTTAATATCATCACCAATAAAGTTTGGCAACCATCTGACTCTGGTTTTTTGGACAACATATTTTATTCCTTCTGATTCTCAGACATTATAATCTCATCCCGTTATACCATAAGCAACCCAGGACGCAATATGAGTGAGTGGATGACGAGTATAATACATATGGATATTAAAAAAGAGATGCAATGCAAGAACAAAATAACAATACAATATAAAAAATTTGACAATGAAAATCTATTTTGGAAAACTTTAAAACTTACTTGAATAATACTTCAAAAACTAATACTCATCCAAATTCTTGAAAATAATACAAGGATAATTTTTTGAAACAAGGATAATTTTTTCTAATACAAGGAAGGATTTTTGAGGAACTGAGAAAGGTTTTTGATGCAAAGGTATTGATACTATCTGAGGCTTCAAGGCTTGGTTCTTACAACTGATACAAATGTCACGTCTATATAGGCATGCAAAAGTGAAAAAAACCACACCCAAAAAAAAAAAAAAAAAAAAAAATTGAAATAATTCGGTGAATTGTAAAAGTAAATAGTTTTGACAGATGAATAGTGTCACACAGTAACTGTCAAAAGATAATTTCTTAATACATCCAAATATTGATATAATGAAAAGTCTTCAATAATTTTTTATACTATATAATAAAAGTAAAAATCTTCAATAATACTTCTCCTCGCCAAAAAAGATGACTGATACTTCTGCAAAGCTGATGCCAAACAATGGAAAGCTTGAATAATCTTGATTCTTTTGGTACCAAATATTTTTAAAGATTAAATAATTCTAATTCTTTTGATAACAAATAGTGAAAAGATTTAATAATTCTGATGCTTATGATACCAAAAAGCTTGAATTATTTTGATTCTTCTACTAGATAACTGATACCAAATTGAATAATTCTGATTTGAAGAGATAAGGCTGATTCTTGTGCTTCACGCGACTAATAAAATAATTGTAGAAATAATACAAAGTGATTCTGATTCTTGAAATGGTATGATACCCATGTACTATTTGGAAATAATTGAACTGAAACCAATACATTTGCTGGAAATAATTTAATTGATTCCAATGTATTTGTTGAGAATAATTCAAAGAAACTGATACTCTTGATAATCTTCATATGGTTTTTGGGAATCTTGAAATTATTGTAGAGTAACAAGAGAGTTTGCTAATTCTTCTTCATTCTGATGATGGTTTTGTGAAAGTAATTCTTCTTTTATTTTCGGTATTAACAACCCAGGATGCAATTTGAGTAAGGGGATGAAGAGAATAATATAAATGGATACTAAGAAAGAGATGGGCTGCAAGAACAGAATAAAAGTACAATATATAAAAACTGATAATGAAAATCTGTTTTGGAAAACTTAAAAACTTACTTGAATAATATTTCAAAACACTGACACTCATTCAAATTCTTGAAAATAATACAAGGATAATTTTTTCTAACACAATGAAGGATTTTTGGGGACTAATAAGGGATTCAGAAAGGTTTTTTTTGATGCAAAGGGACTGATAATATCTGAGGCTTCAAGGGTTGGTTCATTCAACTGATACAAATAACACACACACACACACACACATATATATATAGGCATAAATAAGTGAAAAAACCAAAAAATGAACAGCTAATTTGCAATAATTCAGTGAATAAAAAAGTGAACAATGTCGCACAATAACTGTCTGTAATAATTTCAAATTTCATAATACATATAATAGTGATACGGTGAAAAGTCTTCAATAATTTTAGATCTTGAAATTGTAGAAGTAATAATTTTCAATAATACTTCTCCCTGCCAAAAAAGTCTGTTGGTCAGCCCGTTTCCCCCACTTGTTTGAGTTTGTGTGTTTAAGGTGGTCCCAACAGTGGTTCTGTAAGGCAACCTGTGAGTCATTCTAGGCTATAATGAGGTTGATAATGCTTAACTATGGATTCATTTTTTAGGAGTTCTTGCTCTAGGTCCCAAATGTCAAACCAGAGTGATATAGTGAATAATGAAGATATATATATATATATATATATTGTGGAAATGTAGACCAATAATTTGAGATTTCCGGACCATGTTACTCAAACTATCATGGCGCCCACACTATCATATATTCGAATAATTCTTTGAGAAAAAGGGGTAGATAAATGGCCCTTGAGGACTTGGATGATTTGGTTTTGTTTCTCCAGTCCCAGTAGCATTTGAGAAGTTTCACAGAGCCATAATTATGATACTTTTTATGCACTGAAATGACAGCCCCTGGTGCAAACATGGAAACTACTTTTCAACTTCTGACATTGCTCAGAGGGATACAAATTAGTGAATTGCCAAAATAAATATAGAATCATGTAGATGTATGACTATCAAAAGAAAAAATAATCATTCCAAGGCAATCTACGCAGCATATTCCATCCTGAAAAGTTACCATATGACTTGAGTACACAAATTAAATAAAATTCAAGCTCTAACCCAAGTTCAATTAGTATCTCAAAAGATACCAAGTAAATTAAACATTGATAGTCGCTTTTACAGGTACAAAACTCATGATTCATGCTACTCAATGCTAATAATTTAGAAGTAAAGCTTACAATTTCTCAAATGCAACATATAATAGAATAGCTAAAAGTACACATGGTTTCATATTTCCAAAAGTAGCTGCAGCAAGCAGCAAAGTTTCAAACCTACTCATATATAGTGTCCTGATGATTTAGCTGGCCGAAGTGCTGCAGGTGTTGATACCATCTTTGCAATCGTTAGTGAGATCATTGAAAGTTTCAATCTGTTTTTTACCTCTCAGGAACACTTCTGTATCAACTGATACCCTCATGTAACCATCAAATTCAACCGGATTACCATTGTTAAGCTTTGTCATCTCTGAGTTCCACTCGCTTTTCTCATCCCAAAGATCCTTGTACTCGTCAAGAAAATGAGTAGAATACTTGTCCTTCAATGGGTCAAAGAACGATGTATCAGGCTCATTTGTTGCGATATAAAGGCTTCTCCCATCTTCAATCTTGTCCCTCAAGGTTGAGATAAGTGTATTAGGTGAAGTATCTGTAGCAAGATTAGGCCAGAGCTCCCTGTTCCTTGCCTTCTCTCCTCTCTCTATGTGAACTGCGTCAAAATCCCAATTCAACCTTGATGCAATTGCTGACACTATGTCCATCAGCCGTCTTGATTTCCATATCGAATGCCATGGTCTATGAACAACAGACTCGGTCTCTCCTTCACAGACCCTATACCAGTAATTATCCGGCTCCACAGACCCAAACTTTCTCATAATCAAGGTATCCTTAACGCTTGCAAGTTTCATCGGTGTGACCCTGAAATCCTCCACAAGATTGAGACCTAAACCATCTTTCTTCTGCCATTGATTCCAATCTATCCAAAACTGGTCCTTGTCCAACACAGATGCAGATTCTCTCAAATGCTCAAAGTCAAAGTAAAATCTGAAATCTTTTCCTTCCTCATCCTGATTCGATGAACTGTAAATTGAAGACAAACATATTTTTAGATCCATAACCAATGTTCGGTTCAAGTACTGAGCCTCACCCAAAGCACACAAGAAACTCCACAAGTAATGGTTCATGCTCTTGCATCTATCACCACCACCCATATAAATCAAGTACTTCCCACGGCTAAATGAACTTTCAGACTCAACCACAGGAAGAGAATCATTCACAGCCTCCCCAACAACAGGTAACGAAATACCCTGGTCTTGCTTCTCTGGTTTTTTCTCAAACCCAGCTTTCTGATTCTTCTTCCTCTTCCTGGCATTAACACCCGTATGGTAATCCCCAATCCCAACCACACTTAGGGTACAATTCTCAGACCTTGAAATCGCAAACCTCCTATAATCCTTATAAAAGGCAGCAGCCTTCCCATCCTTAGGCCTGAACCGCCACGCCATATCACAGCTGCTATCATTAGATCCACGAACCGGTTTCCCAAACCGATAAAAATGAATATCCTTATACTGTTCTATAGCGGCCCTCATCATCATATGGAACACCTCCGGGTCCTTGCAATCAATAGGGCTATCCAAACTGCCCTCGCACGAGGTCACTTCAGCAGTGGCGACCGTTTTGCTATCTGATTCTGCATTTTCTGTTATATTTTCAACATCTGTGATGTTAATAAAAGTGGCGAATGCAGTTTGGTTTGCAGCCATGAAATCCTCGCCGGTCTTGACAACAGTGTTATCGGATTTAAAAGTGGCATTGGAGTTGGATGTAAGGAATGTGGTGATCTTGGTTGATGGGTGAAACAAAGGGTCTTCAGGTTCATAAGTAGCAGCAATAATTGTAAAGATTAAGACACCAATCACAAACATAGTAAAGCAAAGATTTCCAATCATTGCCAGGGCATTCTGGCCCAAATTCTCCGGCCGGAAGTTTCCGGTTCTCGATAGGGAATACCGACCCAACATTTTTATGAACCAAAAGCTTCTTCTACAATCCTCCAAATCTACTATTATAACGAGACAAAGCAAAAATTACCCACATCAGTTATTGGCACCAGAAGTTTCTCAACCAAATCTACTGTTCAACAAAAAAAACAAGAATACCCAGAATGCTAAAATGGCCAATATATGAGCAAACAATCAAATGACAAATGAATTATGACAGAACATTAAGGGTTTTAGAAATGGGTATGGATGAAAAAAAAATCAGATCTTGATAGCAATGTAACATGTGGAAACTGAGAATGACATAAAGATGGGTTTTTTTTTTTTTTTTAAGATCTATGAAATTATGAATGTGGAATTTAAGATAACATAAACAGACTAGCTGACAGTGAAAGTAATGAAAATCTTAAAGCTTCTTAGTCTAAGATAGTAAGAAACATATGTGGGTTATACTAAAATTTCTTACCTTTGTTAGATGCAGATCAAGCAAATACAACACAACAACTCATTCCCCTCTCTCTCTCTCTCTCTCTCTCTCTGTGAAAAATGAAAAGTCAAGTCCAAGTATGTGAGTGTGAGTGTGAGTGTGAGCTGGTGTAAAGCTAGCTCCTAAAGAATTAAGATTTCTCAAAAGTCTATGTAATGATGTAGCAAACAATAAAAAATAAAAAGGAAAGTAATGATTAAACTATAACAGTCTGGACAGGGAATTCTAGAGTGAAAAGGGTGTGCAATGCGCTTATTGGCTAGGATGCTTCCACGTGGATGTACAGATTACGTGGAAGAAGAAAGCAACATTAGGGTATTTTGCATTCATTGTCAATACACACCGACAGTGGCAAACATGTAATATAATTATATAGTAGCAAGACAGATCTCATTTAACTCAGAAATCACATAGTTGTTTTTATGGGGACCATGTTGGGAGCTTCAAGAGGTCAAGGCTCATAAGAGAGATCTGAAAATTTATAACTCAAAATAAAGTCTAAGGAAATTTGATTGTTTAAGAGGAAGAATTTAAATTAAATATAACTCTAAGATCAATTACCTTTTGAGGACAGACAATGGGTTAAATGGATTTTAAAGATGTTCCGTAAATTTGAAAGTCTCAAGTTTCATTTATCATATCATCAGTGAATGAAATTTTTAAGGTGTTTAAGTAAAATGAAGATATTTTTACTTCCCCAACGAGAGAGCACTTTTATTGATTAGAGTAAAAGACATTATAGAGAAGAGGAAACGATATTAAGAATAGATTGTTATAAGCTAATAATTTGATGACAAAATAGGGGTAATTGTGAAGTTGGTTATATCATTTCACATTATTGTTGAATTAGTTAGATGTATAGTTTTTTTTGTGATTAAATAAACTCAATCGTAAAATATAGTTACCATCTTGAAGTTTTTGTTAATTCCAGTTAAGTCCAACACTTTTCAACTTGGTTCCTAATCCGCTATTTATTGAAAAAAATTTCTCACAATGATTAAAGACCAAGTTAGTATGTTTTGAAAAGTCTTGAACATAATTGACATTAACCTAAACCTTAAGAGTGTTAACTATATTTTATCATAAACTCAAAAAAAGGTTGTTTTAAGTTTTTTTTTTTTTTTTTAAATGACTTATCTTTAATTCTTGTCGTCTGATTATAGAATCGGAGACCCAGATTCAGGTATACGTTGATCTTTTCTTTTTCTTTTTTGGTCTAAGTTTGATGATCCTCATTTACATCTTATTGAGTAATGCACATGAAAATTTCTCCAGACAGAAATGTACCATAACATTTGCTTCAGGGTAGTGAAAATCCCACATTCCATTCTATTAGATCTATCAAGAAACAATTCATGTAATCTTTGAAGAAACGCAGAGAGAACCTTTGTTTACTAATAATCTAATATAAATATTGGGACACTAGGGTAGGGAATGGATTCATACCTGCATTGAGAACCAGGAGCACCAGAAGTTGGGGTTTTTGGATGTATTCTCGAAAAATCAAATTTCATTCTTTTTCCCCCTCCCCTTCTTAAGTCAGAAATGTTTTTGACAAGATGAGATTAAAAACAAACAAAATTTCTAGAAAAAAAAAAAAAAAACAGAAATCTTATTTGGATTGAAAGCTTCAAAAAGTTTTTTTGGAATAACAGAGAGTTTATTTAGATTGATACCTGAAATTTCTATCTTTAGTCTAAACATTATTTTTGTAAGTAGTTATAGTCTTTGGTTGGCCAGGTCATTTTGAGACAATAATATTCAAAGCTATCATGTGGAAGATATTTAATTAGAAATTACTAACAAATGACACTTATTAAATAATGGACAAATGCACATTAGCAATAACAAAATAAGCAAAGTGGTTTCCATTAATAAAATGCACAAATATTAAAAACTTCCTAATATGTTCCAAAAGGTTCATACTAATGTCATAGTAGAATTTTTTTTTTTTTTAGAAAGTGTCATAGTAGAAAAATTGGTTTAAGACATACAAATACATTTGCCAATAAATGGACATTAGTATAAAGTAGGTAAGTAATATGAGCAAACGATAACATTACATCAACAATAAACAAAGAATATTACAATTTCATGTAATCTCTTTAGAATAAGAGAAGTCTCATGAGATCACCTCAAAAGATACTTTTTTCAATCTGCCCACACTAAAAAAAATGCATCTTTTTCCTAAAATTGCATTGCAATCTTAAAAATGCACCTTAGTACTAAAAAGAACCATAAACTTTCCTTAGATTTAAAAGCCAACAGAAATGGAAGGTCAAACGAGGGGCGTTGCAAAATAAAGGCTTTAAGTTGAAAAGCCAAATTTTTACACCAATTTTTTAATTACTATTCAAGATATTACGTAAAGGACATTATTCATTCCTTTGTTTTCTTATGTGTTTAAATGTTCTTTATAAGATTAATCATGGTCGAGAGTCAACCCATTATTTGACCTGAACACATCGGGTGGTGAAGGAAGCAGTTATTTAATTTGGAGGCTTGTAAACGGAAGTAATGCCACAGAGAGAGAGAGAGAGAGAGAGAGAGAGAAGGGTATAGTTTAGCTAGGTCAGTCTAGTTTCACGGGGGTATATCAAGCCTGCCACCTAACCAGAGACACCCCTTTTTATTCATACTTCTTTCCGTGACCTTTCAGGGGCAGATCAGGTTGGACATGTGGATTGTTGCTCACCCCAAGCATACAAGAGGTAGGGGTGACCAGGTGAGCCAAATGATTTCCATTTAGAAACTGTTTCTAAAAACAACAGAGTAGTCAGTGAAACCTTTCCTACACATTTGTGATCAAAATAAATGTACATGTAATATAGCACAGAGAGATTCTATACATAAATGATCAAAGTCAAGATATACAACACTCTCACTAGGTCAATAGATCACCCCTCAGAAAGCTAACTCCAGTAAAATCTAATTCATTTACTCCGTCGATTTCCACTTGTTTTAATAATGATCTAGACGGGTACAAGAGCTTTAACTGTCCAAAGAAAACATATTCAGATTAAAACTCCATCCCAGTTTCGAGTAAAACTATCTTCTTAAACCTCCCCACCCCCCCCAAAAAAAGAGAAAAGAAAAAAGGATTATATTATGAAGATGGAATATCCGAAGGTGTACAAGATGCAGCCCTTTGCTGGATGCAGCTCAAGCTATGCTCCATACTTCTTTGAACCATGTCTTGCAGCAGCCTCTTTGCAGTTTCAGCAGCTTTATCTGCTCCATCAACTCGGGCAGCAATGTCATAAACAATTCTCTCTAGAACTGAGGAAGCTAGTCTCTTTTCCTGAGGAGAATCTCTAAGCAAATCCAGAAGTGTATGAGCTCTTTCCTGAGCTTCAGCTGTCCCCTCTACAGTTAGTCGCAGAAGGCCTGGGATGGCACCTTCATTAAGAATGAGTTTCCGATATTTATCCCGGCAGCTCTGGCACAAAGAGAGCAAAGCTCCAACTGCATGTTCGGTGCTGACAAGAGATCCATCTTCAACGGTCTCTACAAGGGTCAAAATCCCACCATCAGAATTTGAGATTGCAATTTGTCCCTCTTCGGAGTTAGAAAGAATCTCAAGTAGGGCTGTAGTTTTTTCAGCAAACTTGGAATACTTCTTGCATTCTTTAAGGAGGTTAATTAGAGGGAGAACTGCTTTTGCATCAAGAATTGCAGTGGAATGCTCTGGGCAGGTGGAGAGATTGTGTAGGGCTGTAACAGCATCAACTTTTCCCTGAACACTTCCAGAACTGAGGACCTGAACAAGTAGAGGTGCAGCTCCAGAAGCTACAATAGTGTGCTTGTTTGGGGCAGCAGCTGAAAGTGTTAAGATTGCTGCAGTGGCTAGTTCCCTTATACTGCTGTTTTGGAACTTGAGGAGCTCCACAAGAGGAGGGATGGCACCAGCCGTGACTATCTTGACCTTGTTTCTGATAAGCATGATATTCAATTGACTCCATAAGAAAAATCAACAGCATATCAAACAAATCAACCAATTAAAACATTTACCCTAAGAAATAAAAGAATATCAGCCAACATTCAGAAAATTAAAAATCAGTTGTAGTAAAGAAGTTTTTTTAAGCCAATACGTAAATCACTCTTGATAATGAAAATGCATCATTATTGTGAACCATTCATCAAGCAAAACTGATATATTCTACAATTGAAAGGATCCTCTCTTTAAAGGGAAAAAGAACAAGCAATATTGCTCTCTTGAAACCAGAGCCCTAGTGCTAGATTAGAGGGAGACAGAATATATAACAAGGTCTGGAAAAACAAACCCAGAAATATTGTGTTTGATACATGTCTTCTTAAGCGTGCATTTACCCCAATTCAGCCACTTGATACCAAATAGCATAGAGATACCCAAAAAAAAAAAAAAAACTTTAAGAGAAAATGATCTCCAATAACCATCATATAAACGATGAGATCACAATGAAGAAATGAACTCCATTGCAACTAATCTCCTAAAAATGGATACTTAATCCCAAAGCCAGCAAAGAGAGTAAACCAACAAAATTATTAAGGCTCACATTCAAAATTGACTGACAGTACATCCATCCCCAACTCTCAGCAGTTGAAATATGCTTTCTTTCCTTTTTAAATTTAAAAAAAAAAAAAAAAAAAATGCAAAAAACCCTACAGTCCCTTTTGGTTGCTGAGAAAAGGATAGGAATAAGCTCAGCTTTTGAGCTTCTCAAGCATTTATCTTTTCCATTCATTTATATTTCTTCCAAATCCAAATGAAGTAATATGTAGTTTAGAGTTTCCAGCATTTTGGATGAAAGGAAACATTCTGTTTCCTTGAACTCGGCCTAACACAGCTATATAATTTATTTGGATTGATTTTCAAAAATCTCAAAATTTCACTCAACAACAGAATCAAAATCACATCCCTATAGTTTTCATTCCTAATCCCTTTTCCTCAATTTTGACAGCAACAAAACAGACAACAAATTCAAGATTTTCATAATTCTTTTGTAGCTCTCCTAAAATGTGATGCAAACAAATAAGTTCCACATAATGTCAACACTCATAAATAAATCCAATACAGGGGCTTCAGCAAGGAAACATAAAATAGGTAAAATATCACCATTACGCTGTTTGTCTCAACCAAAGATAACAGAGTAGAATATATCAGAATTTAAAAAAAAATTAAAAAATTAAAAAAACCATTTAGATGTTGATTTCAGTTTCATAAGAACGAAATGTTACATCAAAAGATAATACATACCAGGTCAATTAACAAAAACCCAGAAAACACAAAAGTCTCACACTCTTGTCCTTCCCTTCCATTTATCAGAAATTATCCCAGACAAGACATACCCCAAACTCAGATACCCACCTTAAGATTAAAAAATCCAATAAACTTATTCATCCCCAAAAAAAAAAAAAAAGGGGGAGATTATCAGCAACTTCCACATCCAGCATACACCAACAAAACCCCCCATATAGCTTGCCAATTCGATTTCAAAAGTAACAAAATTTCACACATTAAAACAATACCCAGAAGTTGTATTGGAGAAAAACCCTCCAGAATTACCAAAATTTCCATACTTCACCATTTTCAAGCTTTCCTAAAACCCAAAATCACACCCCCCCACCTTGAAACACCAAAATCCAATACAAACCCAGAAATCCAATCCACAAATTTCAGCACATACACTCACCAAAAAAAAAAAAAAAAAACCCAGATAAAAGAGAGACATAGACATAGACATGTATGTTAGAAGTTACCGTTCATTGCGTACAGCAAGGTTAAGAAGGGCAAGAAGAGAGGCTTCTCTGGCATCCATATTAGGAGAGACAAGCATGAATACAAGGGGCTGAATCACACCAGCAGCTGCTAACTTTGAACGAGTCTTCACCGATGAAGAAGAAGATGGTGATGAAGATGAAGACGACTTTCTGACCAGCTTTCTGATATCTCTAGCAGCTTGTATTTGGGATTCAAGATCCCCATGGATAAGCTTCTCTGAGAGTTGCACTATCTGGGTTTGCTTCCTCTGGTTCCATGATGATGTCCCAATCTCCTCTTCCTCTTGCTCTTGCTCTTTCACCTCCTCCACTCCTACTGTGTCTTCCTCTTCCTGTCCCATTCTCTCTCTCTCTCTCTCTCTCTCTGTGAGTGTGCGTTAACTGTGACTGTTGAGCCTTTTCTTTCTCTCTCCTTTTATCTTTCCATCTTATTATTATCAGTTTCTTTCTTCACCATTTAATAAGAGAGTTTAGTCGTTTACTTCCAAATCGGTTTTTGATGATAACTTCTCCAAAAATAGAAAAAGAAAAAAACAAAAGTGTAAGCTTTAAATCGGTTTTAAGTTTTTTTTTTTTTTTTTTAATACCGACTATCCTCTCGGATGTATATAGTCTCTCTTAGGTATATATAGTCTCTCAGGTGTATATAGTCTCTTTCAGGTGTATAAAATTATCCCGTCTCACACCCATTGAGAGATTTCAAATATAAGATCTCATGAATATCGTAAGGCCTTAAAAACTATAAAAATTATGATTTATTTAAATAATAAACATTAATAGTTTATAAATAATCATAGGAAGAAATATAATTTCCAAACCTTTTATTTTTTTAAGAAACATTTCTAAACTATTTTAGGACTAAACTTTTTATCTTTTCTTTGACTGATTATGTGTTAATAAAAGGTTAGAAATTGTCAAAGGCCTTGTAACTGAATTGACACCTCCCCATACACAAAGAAGTTGGGGGTCTAGGGGGAAAAGGGTTCGAGATGCGGGGTTAGCAGCATGTTGTAATTATCTCTAAAAAAAAAGTTAAAAATTTTATATATTAATAAAAAAAATTACAAAACTATGTCTCAAAATACAATTTGCAAAATAATGGCATAGATAGTTTTTATCAATCACTACATGATAGATTGGTATCAAAGGAATTCTCCAAACTGATTTGATGACTTTAAGCTTAATTGGTAAAGTTTAACCATAAATTTTATAGCTACATGGCATTGTGATCTATTGTATTTTAGGTGGAGAATCAAGATATAATTTCTCTCTCTCATATGTAAAAATTGAATTATTAAAAAAAAAAAAAATCTTTTCATTTTGAATATAAAATGAATTATCAAAAAAATATCTTTTCATTTTGAATATCAAATGAATTATCAAAAATATCAAATGAGGGATAATTCTTAATCTGACTTTAAAATGCAATTATAACAAATCCCACGAAACTCAAATTTTGTTGAATCTTATTAAATAAATTATAAACCCAAAATATATAAAATAAAATAATTTTGGGTTTTCAATTTTTATCTTCCACCATTTGACATCATGCCAAAATCTTGTTAACAAGACATTCTTTCTATGGAGTACTGAGCTTTAGTTTTTTTATTATTATTATTATGAAGACCTTTAGTTTATACTGAATTCTTGAGATGTCAACATTTGAATAAGTTATGCTTTTACGTATTAAGCACAAAAGCTATTAACTCATTGAGATTCTTTTTCATGGTAGGTTTTTGGAATGGGTAGATAATTTGTTGAAATATATAATTTTATATTGGAAAGTAGAGAATAGGAAAATGAAGATCACATGGTTAAAAAACATACACCACAATTGGGTCTTAATTTTCGTTTTTTACGCTGATATCTCGAGGATATATATATATATATATATAAAAGGGTAGTGTAATAGAATTATTGGGGAGCCAAACTCGAACAAGACACGACAAGAAGAAGATGTCAAAGACAACCAACCAATGAATGAACTTGTCCTTTTGGCTTTTTTTTTAACCATACATGGTTTCAACTTCAAGAATCACAGTGAGTGCAGGCTTGGATAATTATTCTATAATGATGAAGAAGAAGACCAAGAATTTTCCAATAAGTTTACCAAAACTTTCTTAGACTTATATACTAGAATAACATATACAAAAGGAATAGAATATGATTTCTTGTGAGAGAAACAATGACTAGTAAGAAAATTGATATAATATATGCCAGCATTTCTTATAACAGTTGTTATCTTATTACAGTTACAAATTCCTTGTGAGAGAAACAATGACCAGTTGGAAAATTGATATAATATATGCCAGCATTTCTTATAACAGTTACAAATTCTTTGTGTTTATTACAATATGGATAACAGAGAACATGTACTATTTTTGAAGAAAATGAAAAATAATGACACATGCATTGAAGTTGGGACCAAGAAACTATAATTACTTCGAAAGAAGCAAAAACTAAAGGCTACCCAGAACTTGAAATGAATCAAAGTGTGGAAATAATGTATGTCAACATGTTAAAATAGAAGCATTAGCATAGCATGATCAAATTATATGTGGAAAGAAAGAACATCGCCATCATTCCTCTCCCCAGACTCTCGCTGATAGCTGTAAGTGATGGCTGCCATGTCACAGCATTCCGAACCCTACTCTTTTCCCCGTGAGGCGCCGGCTCAGGATTCGAGCTCTTCCTGGAAATGGAAGTGTTCCCTTCCTTACCTTTCTTCTCTCCTCTAGAGGTACTAACCTTTTGCTTGACATCAATGCCATAGAAACTTAACATGCTTTTTAGTTTTACCACTAAATTTCTTTCTACTGGCACTAGAACAGGACGAGATGATACTTTTTTTTTGAGAAACAACGAGATGATACTTGAATCACTTAAAAAGCCATCCTTCTTCTGTAGGGACATTATTTCACTTGAATTGTCCGAGTGTGACATGAAAGAATTGACACAAATTTTGGGTTTCCTGGTCCTTTTCTGGAGCTTCCTCACAGTCCGGCGAGGGACAACGAAGAATTTTGACCTGGGGTAAGGATCTCATCTGGCCTGACCACCGAATCCCATGGCCGCCTAAACACTTCCGGCCTAGCAAGCAAGAACTTCGGGTACTTCTCCATAATCCTCGCTGCCAGAATTGCCATGTAGTAGCACTCTACGTTCCCACCCGCATGGACATTTTTCAAGATGGCAGAGAAGCTGTCCTTCCCCTCAGCTGAGGTTGTCTTGGGAGGCTTGGGACGTGGGAAAGGATTGAGTTTATGAACTTCGAGGAACTTCTTGAGCATGTTGGGTATGGCAATTTTTTTCTCAGTTACACAGATTAACCTTGTTAAACAAGTGCTAAAATAGAAAACTTTTGAATCATCACCGCTGAATTCAAGAGGTTATTAGCAGCTTACTTCTGTTTGTGCTTCCCCTAATTGGTATAACATAGTAAAATCTTGACAAGCTCTTAAAAGTATGAAAGATGACATCAAGGCAGGCTGGTGACGAAGAGTCCGTTGCCCGTCCTTTTTTGTCATGTAGCTTTTGTGGGTATAATAATGTTCATATTTACATAGATTATTAGGCCTGCTAAATTATTCTAGAAAAGGTGCATGGCCATAAGTAATGCAAACCCTAGAGATTGACATCCATTTTAATACAACCAAGGCAAAGTAATCCCTTCTAGGAGTTCCCAAGGTCTTGCATTGGAATACATTTCAATATATTTTAGTTTCCCACCAAACATTAGACTCGGTGCCTCGTTAGGATCCAAATCGTCACAGTAAAATGTAATGGAATGCAATCTCATCCACTAAATAAAAATATTGTCAAACACAATACTAGCATTAAAAAATACTCAATAATTTGCATGAACACCAAAGCACAGTTTTGTGCTTTTATATTGTCTATAGAATAAGTAAAGATGTTCCTAACACTTTCCCCCAAATCGTTTCTAAGCAAACATAAACGATGAAAAATCAGACAAAATGAAAATGAAACAATTGACATGTATGCTTTCGCTTATAACAATACAACAGTTATGTAAATCCTTATCTTGCTATCAAAATTCACTTTACAGGTAAGAAGACAACAGAAAGACAAGAGGAAGGGATGAAAATGTTTCTCCAACAAACTATATCTAAACTTCCAAAAACCCTTTTAAAACCTCAAATATCCAAGAGAAAGAATGAACGAGATACTCAACACTCAACAGTAAACTCTAGAATTGAAAGACTTCAAAATCTAAAATAAGGGGGAAAAAGATTGAAACTATGAAAAGGGGAAAACGCTGAAACCATATAGCGGCAGCAAGAAAGAGATGACCTGCACATGCCTACCTTGACTAACTTAAAAATGGTCAATATCGGTTACAGGTGGCCAGCACCTTTTATGTCCTCAACCCAAGCAATCAGAAGATACTATTGCTATTAACTTTTTCCCACCTGTAGTGGATGATTTACACTTAAATCCAGTCAATTCTGCATCTTCTTGATGTTTTCCTCCATCCAAACTTGTTGGAGTTCCCCTAAAAAAAATCCCAAGATTGGACTTGAATTTCTTGTTTTGCTGTTTATGAAAAAGAAAAAAATTCCATCCCTGTTTCAGTAGTTACTAGGCCAGTTGATCTGTGCTTGCTGACTCTGCTGGTAAACACTGCCACCAGGTCCCACCATATCAACAGCTCCAGCCATGGTCTGAGACTGTTGCATAATTGGGTGAACCATTGCTGCCGTTACTGCTTGCGCAGGGTGATAGACACCAGCAAAGGTGCCATGGCCAGGCTGCGTTGGGGTGAAAGTCACATGTTGACTCTGCGGTGGAAGGTTGTAAAATGAACTTGTTGGTAAGCTGGCTACATCTCGGCTGGGTGCAGCAACCCATACAGCTGAGCCTTCGCTCTGAAAAAAATGTATATCCGTCAACTATCATGAAATGGTGCCTTTCTTTCTGGCAGTTATAAAATAAAAGGAAATGCAACTTGATGAGTTTTTATTTTTTTCCTTTTAAATTCAACATTTAGGGTGAGTTTGAGATCAGCTTTTAGCTTTTAATTTTTATGCATAGCTTTTTATAACCTCACTTTTTCCCACTTTTTCTCACTTTTTTCAAGATACAAGTATACTTTAACACATTTTCAGCAAAAAGCTTTCCATAAAAAGCTAGATAAGCTATTTCCAAACGGATACTTATTCTCCAACCTGTAAGTATATTCAGGCTGATCAAGCTCATTAAATAAGTCAAACTGTCAGACTGGTTAACTGGTTAAGAATACCATTAAAAGGTTAACCACCAACACCTCCAACAACCACAATCATCTCCACCATTTCCACAGCAATTCCTTAATGATTACCTTTTTCTATAAATAGAAAAGGTTTCATTAGTACTAATAATTACTTATACCTCAACAATGTCAACTACTGCACCACAATGCCACAACCTCCAATGCTGCTATAACTTTAGTTTATAGCATCATAACATCACAGCTATTTTGTGAAATTCAAATTTGATACATAAAAAGGTGAGAAGGTCTAGCTTCAACTAATTTCTCATTATATAACTTTTTTTTTTTAAATTACTTGGCCAATTTAAAATGCAACATGATAATAATAACTACTGGGGGGGATGAGGGGAAAAACATTAAAAACAGGAAATAAAAGCTAACCTGCTGCCCGCTAATGTATACATTACTTTCCTTGAACTGGGACACATTGAGATCCTCATTACTGGTTGAGTTTCCTGCAGTCGCAGCAGAACTGGGATTATAACCAGCTGGTGGGGAGCCATATGGCCCATAACCACCAGGCATTCCCATGTGTGCTGGATTTCCTGTATTGGTTCCTGGTTTGTATTGTGGAAGTGAGTATTTGACCCCTGTAGCAGGTGCTGGTGGTGGAGCTGGATATACACTGCCAGCTGGAGGCTGCTGAGGAAATGCACTGTTGCCCAGATATTGGTGGAGAGGTGGAACGAAGAATGGGGAATAATAAGGACCATAAGGAATGTAGTTTGGAGGAAAATGGGATATATGAACCCCTGCTGGTCGAAAGACAGGGACTGGCTGCTGAGTTACAGCTATTGAGCTTTGCATGAGGCCTGCAGCCTGAGTCGCCAGCGGTGTTGGACCTGCTGTAGACAGGACCCCACCCTGACAATTAAGCAATATAATAGCATCAAGATTTAAAAGGTATATAAATATCAAAATATGTGTCCATGTGTCTGTGTCCAAATGAACAAAAATACAAATACAATGACAATAAATAAGACACCAACCATTCTTGATTTGAAAGTAAAATCTTCCTTTAAACATTAACAAATAATGGTTATTCCCGATACCATATTTATTGATTACTTTTTACTTTTTAAAGTTGATTGTAAGACTTTTAATCAGCATTATTTGAGCAGCACAATAATTTTCTTGAGAGGAAAGGTTACAGTTGAACTGATAACCATTGTCAAGATTGCACCTGCAGGTGCCAATGTATGCGATGCCTACAGAGTATCTTGTTCTAGCAAGCACGTGAGATTGTTATTCAAGGAAATTTAGTCCAAAAACTCAGATGTTAACAATTTTTCCCTTTGTCATGAGATCACTCCCTAAAATTATCATTTCATCTTATTTTTGGCCGTTTGGCCAAAAACTCTAATAATGTTAACAAATTGATATTCTCTAGCAAGATACTAATAAAACAAGCAACTTTTCTCTCAACATGAATGATAAACTATGGTGCTTTATCTGCACAAACCTCTTGAGGTGACTGAGAACTTGGTGGAGGCAATACAGCGACATTACCATTGTACTTGGTGGCAGCCGCAGGATTAGCAAAAGGAGAAAGACGACCATCACTATCAGCACCTGAGCGGTAGTATTGAGCATAATAACTTGGATCGTATGGTTGCTGGACCTATAGACATAAAGGCAACTATTAACCACCAGCAATTACATTTAAAGCCTAAAATAGAGTAAACCAAATTATAGTAAAACCAATCAGCAACGACCATCATTAGATCAAAGTTTGAAATCACAAGCCAAAATCATTCATAATATGTGGCATATGTAATCAAACATGTTATATTTTTTACTCACTTGAAATTAAATTTGGCAACGGGCAACCACACAAAAATTTAAATTTAAATTAATATATACATATCAGATAGAAGACCAAAGGTTTGAGGGCTCACAATGTAGCTTGGAACACGGGAAACATCACGCACTTGAGACTCACAGTTTTCAACTGGTGCAAGCTGACTCCCTATCATTGGAGGGACAAAACCAAAACCGTAGGTTGGAGAAGTGTGAACCATTGAGTATTGATGGCCTCCTGATGGCAGTGTAGTGTCCTGCTTAGATTCGGTATACTCTGGGATAGCACTGGATGAGACATCACCATCACCAGATGATAAATTTTCGGGTACACGTGTAGGTGATTGTGGGTGATCAGGATAATCTCCCTCCTCAGCCGTTGCCAATGCATTTTGATTGCTGGATCCAACAATATAATTTTTATATTAAAAAAATGAGGTGAAATGAAGTACACTATGGCAGAATGTGCATCAAGAGTATATTGGTAGTTGAAATGCAAGGACTAGGAGTCAGTTTGTTTCTCACAGTTAAACAAGGAAAACTACTTAAAAACTTAATCCAAGAAGCATCCCCTCTCCCACCCCACCCCAGCGAAAGCATTGGGCTCTTTGTAATCACTTCGCCTACTATGGTTATATCACTGGGAAAACAAGTCAAAAAGTACTTATTTTTACTCCCCTTATTGTTTTCTTTTCTCAAGAGATTACAATTTTAAATTCTCATTATCAACTTGAAAGGAGAAGTAGAAAACAAGCCCCTGTTCCAAGAAAAACTTAGGGCCACAAAAAAGCTGACCCAAGCCAAGCTTTGCTTGTTAAAATTTACAGCTCAAGCTGGAATTGAACTGGTTTTGAGCTGTTAAACATAAGCTTGAGCTTCACTTGAGATAAGCTTGTTGAGCTCATGAGCAGTTTGATGCATTTTCATAAACTTTTTAAAATATAAAAACACTAACCACAATCGCCAAAAGCCTTACTATAATAACTTGCTATGGCCCCAAGAGGTAGGAGACCAAATCATTGCAGTAGTAACAAATCAAAGTTGGAAAAAAGTAGAACAATTTATAGCCTTTTTTTTTTTTCTTTTTTTTTTTTTTTTTTTTTTTTTTTTTTTTTGCGCGGGGGGGTGGGGGTGGGGGGGGGTTTTGGGGCCGGGGGGGGGGGGGGAGAATCCCTAAGATCTAAATAAGTCACCAGCTCCTCTATTGTTTGCAGTGTGCAACCCTAAAAAGTGTAGTTCTCGAGTCATATAATGTTAAACAAGGTAACTAGTGAAAGACTCCCACATTATAAGAGAACATTACCGTTGAGAATGAGAGGACCTTTATAAACTAAGAAAATCAAGGTAATTCATTTTTAATAATAAAATAAAATTATAACAAGCCCACCTCATAAGAGAGCAATACCAAAGATATAGGAGACTTTTATATGTTATAAAAATAAAAACAAAGTAATGATTTTCAATATAGATGTACACATACATATATACCTCATATAAAGTTTGTTAGGCGCTTTGTTCATGACTCCAAGTGAGCCAAACTTTGTCTAGTTCATGCTTGGCTTATTTATTAAACGAGACTTAAAAAGAGGACTTTGGAAGTTGGGCTTGGTTATTTAGTAAATAAACAAACTTAACAAGCTTTTGTTGAGCTGAGCTTTGGGCTGCTCACGAATGTCTTGACTCATTTGCAGCCTTGCTTTATGTTTGGATGGAGGGGAAGGTGACTAGAATAAAACTAACTAAACATACCTTTAGGAAAACTAACTATTTAGAAGTAGACGAAAACTAGATAAATTTAATACAATACATATCATAAGTCAAAACAAACCTTGAGGCCTGTTCATCCACAGATTCTTCAATACCCTGTGAAATTTCAGATAGAGATGTAGAGCTCTTGTCACTCACAGGACCACTGACATAGCTTGTAGTCACTCCAAAATCAGCACCAAAACTTCCAAAACTCAACTTGGTTCTTTCAGACTCAGGGACATGGATATGGTTTGGAAGAATAACAAGCTGACGTTGTGGAAGATGCAACTCCTCCAGCTTCCTCTGCAGTTTTGAAGTTTCTTCTTCCACATCAAGGACACTAGTTTCGTGCCGTGTCTGGGCAGTGGCTTCAACCAAAATAGCGGGAGCCTCAGGTGCAGCAGCTGTTCCAGAATCTTGAACATTAATATTTGTTGGCTTTGGTTTCCATTCCTTATTAGGACCAACTGTTGAAGACAAAATCATAAACTACTCATAAATATTAAGCAAGTCATCAGAATTTCATTAATAACTCAGACTAAAACAATCAGTGTTATATCACAGAAATAGTTCTGGCTGACTGTAAAATGTTAGTAGATACAGCAAGAAGTAATTAGGCGAAAGATCGAATCAGCTCTAACTTCCTCATTTATAGCCAAAAAGATTGACAGAAACACATGCCTACAATGGCAATAATTCATTCAAAAGAGAATCAACTAGGCAATAGAGACAAAAAATGACAAAATCTATAGTTTTCAAGTAGCAAAACACACGTACAATGTTCAGAAAACATCAGATAATTATTACAACCATAAGTTAGCTTACAAATCAGCAAACTCATTGTTTATAAATAAAAAAAAAAAATTGATTGGATAACCAAATCAACAAACTCTTATTTAAAAGTACACATGCCCCAGATAAGAATAAAAATCATCTGCCCTGGACTACACAAGGACTGACTTAACAATTCAAGGAATAGAGGCAGCAACAACCAACTTTAGCATCCATGGAGTGTATCAGAACAAAAAAGGTCAGTAGCATAGCCATAATAAAATAGGTTCCATTATGTTAATATTTATGTTGGCTTTTATTTTTGTTGGGGGTGGGGGGTCTACATTATCATTTAAACTAATCCTTCATAAAAATCTCATAAAAACCTGTCCCACCTCTTAACATTTTCATGCAACACCCAACCCCCCAATCCTCCCCCCCCCCCCCCCCCCCCCCAAAAAAAAAAAAAAAAAAACAAAGAATGACACAAAAGAATGTTATTTCAAATTAAATACCTTTCTGAGGGCTAATTATTTGTTGTGGCCGGTTATTGTAATTAGATGAAGGCCGACTAACTGAAGAACCACTATGAGTTAATGTAGATGAAGGTTGTGAAGACTCAGCAAGCAGATTTTTCCCAACTCCTTGGGATTTACTTGACATCTTTCCTTGTGTGGTAGAGTTAATCTCGGCAGCTGCTACATTAATCATTGATAATAACAAAACTGAGTTAATGAAATCATAAGAAAATAAAAGAATGTAATAAATGCAATTTTCAGAGTCCTGACCAGCAGCTAATTTGTTCTCAGCAAGGACAACAGCATTTGGTTCACCAGGAGGTCGATTGCTCCCTACTTCACGTTTAATTGCACCCACAGCACCTGGGAGCCGTGAATCATTAGATGGTACCAGTACCGGGTCCAAAGGTGAGAAACAGACTGCTGATGAAGATGAAGATGTTGTTGATGCCGAAAAGTTACTGGAGCTTAGTGTCGGCTGCCTGTGCGAGTCCCCAGTTCCAAAGGTAATGACAGAATTTTTGTTTGCATCATCAGGAGGTGGTGCATTTCCCAAATTATTAATGGAAACAGAAGATGAAATTACTTCAGGACCATTGGCAATTACAATTGTAGAGCTGCAAGGGATATTGATCACATAACTTGTATGTAAGTTCACTAATTTATGAACTGTAAAACTACACTTTATTTTACTTGACAAGTATAAAAGAGAGTGGGAATCATAAACTGTATCTACCTTATTGCCGGACTTTTATCTTTGGTTTTTGAGTCCTGAGAGGTTTGCAAAGTTGAAGTGACAGCCTTCTCTGCAGCTTGATTGATGCCATTCTCCTTTCCAGGGCCAGAATTCCTGCCACCACCAGCATCTGACAAGAGGTATAGAGGAGACAGCATCGCTTAGCCGTTATGTCCAACCCCAATAATACATTTAACTTGAGAGAGCTATATAAGGTGGCGGGGGGAACTTCTCAACCCCACATGCCAAAAGTACAAAAAAGGTGTTTCACAAAAAAGTAAGCAAATGTAGAAATTATTGACCTATTACTGAAAATGATAAATTATCACAAGCCAGTGATGGTTAGAGCAAAATTATATTTGGAGATAGTCAACAAACAAAGAGACTTAATTACAACAAGATCAACCCAAGTTTATTGGGTAAAAAAAGACAAAGTACTCCAGTTAATAATTCTCAAGCAATTTTTATTTTTAAATAGGTTTTCACCATGTGACGTGTGACGAGGGGCAAAACTCCCCCGACCACCCCTACCCCCTCGCCCCTGTGCACCAGGTCTCCACCGCGATTCTGCAGACTCTTTGTTGTTCGGATTCTGCAAGATATAAGCAACAAAGGACAAACATTACTAGAGCTCAAAAGATGTGTGAAGCACAAAAAAAACAAATACTCAACTCTCTATCCCAACAATTGTAAGCAAACCACATTATAAATATAAAACAAGATGCTGCTTTTAATCACAAAATGATAGAATGTAATGAAAATCTCCCGCTCGTCACCTTACCCTAAAAAGAAATCAAAACGGAAGCAAACTAAAAAAAAAATAACACCCCCCCCCCCCCACCCCCCCCAAAAAAAAAAATTCTTCTGCCATTGAACCTAACCCAAAACAAATTGATTTGAAATAATAAAACACATAAAATCAAGCACACATCCGCCCATTGAAGCCCTTTTCAGTAGAATCAGTACATGGCTATTCAGATTGAATGGCCTACACACATCTTACAAGTATGTACCCCATTAAATTGATGCATGGTAAAAATCATAACGACCAGGTACAAGCATTTGCAATTTAATCCACAGTAGGCTCCCGAGTCTATTTGTGTTAGGGGGAGGGTGGGTGCCATTATTTTAGATCAGAGAGCAATGTCATTTGACAAAGTGGACAACATGAAGCAAGGCTGCATAGCCAACATATGCTCACACCAATCTAAATAAAAGCCATAACTTAAGTCGAAACCTATAAAACTAAACCTTCATATATATATATAAACTGAAAAATACCCTGATCCATAATCAACTTACAATAGAAATCTCTTACCTCTTTCCTCTTGCCATGTTTCCTTGTGACCACATGAAATGGATCTGTGGAACAACATACACACATGTTAAATGCTACTTTATTACTTTTTAACAAACATAGCTTAACTTGGTCAAAAAATGATAAAAAGCAAAAAAAAAAAGCAAGAAAAAGAACAATTATATGGCCCATAGTGTAAACATAATTTCTAGACCATTCACATTATAACAAAGTAACTCAGATGCAAATTTACACATAGACATAAAGGGAAAGTAAATCAAAAAAAAAAATTTCAGGAAGACTTGTAACTGCTTGCTTGAGCCAAGAAATTGTAAGTGATGGATAAAATGATTTTAACCAAATTAAAACTTCTCTAATAAGTTACTATCACAAAAATGGGTCCTAATCTGTAGCAATAAGGCTCCGCAACAAGCCCAAAATCAGGTGATTGCACCTATCAATGATAATTTTGTATATGCAACAGAAACCACATCTAGAACTAACAAGTGTCCAAAGGAATGTTTAAACCATCCCACTAGAAAAAAGTACTTCTCCAAATAACTACAATATGGCACTTGCATAACACACTTGGTATATTGAACTCTCTCCAAGCACCAGAAGTGGCAATAAATGCTTCATAACCAAAACTGAAAACCTATCGACTAAAAAAAGAAATCTTTAAACTAGACATAATAGACAACCACCACTATTACATAGTCACTATGTACAACATATTGAACATGATTTATTATGGCTTACAACTAAGTATTAGTCACTTTGTCCACATACCATAGCAACCCCCTATTCTATACAAACTGTTATCCATTTGGGTAGCTAAGAAAATGATGTTGGTTATGCAAAACTCACTACTTCACACTACACTAATACAACTACTTGCCTTAGTCAATCTAATCTTTTGACCTCTTTTTCTTCTTCTCGGGGACCAGAATGACAGAAAACACAAATGCCTAAATTAATTTTACTTCAATGCTAAGTTTTCTGAGCAAGAGTTACAAATGAAATCAACTTAGGAAAGAAATATACATAGTTGGAAGCAATTCATAAGGAGCCAACAATGACTGTGAAATAAGACCCCATTTCATAGCTCAGTCCTTCTTTTCTGAAAATCAAACAGAATAAGATTCCTAGCATCCAACAAAAACTAAATTTCTTTCCCAGATAATATAGAATATTAGGAAGATAAAAAAAAAAAAGCTTCCCTTTCAGAATTAGAAAGGAGGCAATAACACAAACATGAAATAGGAATCTCTAGCTTAACCTTACAGAAAGTACACCAACAGTGAAAACCCATCATAGCAAAAACTAAAAAAAATCCCATTTCCCATATAACAAAACCTCAATGAAAAAAAAAAAGACAAAAACAAAAATCAAATCAAACCCATTACAAAGTAAGCCAAAAGCAACAAAACCCAGAAGAGAAAACACCAAAAGCAACACATGGATCACCAGGATCAAACCCATGCAAGCTGCCCCCAACCAACAACCAATTAGAAAATCAAAAAGGGAAAGTAAGAAGGAAAAAAAAAATGATACCCTGAAGAAGGAGCTTCTGAATAGTCTCATTGGGATCCATGGAACACTCCTTAAGCATTGCATAAATCTCTTCCTCACTGGGATTCACTGTGATCTCCTTGATGTCATCGATCATCTTCTGTACGTCGATTGGGATTGAAACCCTGCTGGACCCACCCCCGCTCATCTTTGCAAACCCAGAAATTTAATAAACAACACAAAACCAAAATAACAACAAAACCCCACCAACACCAATACCACCACAGACCACAAAGTGTCAATCTTTCTTCTTCTTCTAGCTTCAAAAGACTCAAAAAAAGTCTGTTTGTATTGTTTGTACAATTACACACAACAACAGAGATTATGCAAGAAATGAAGGAAAACCAAAAAATAAAAAATAAATCCAAATTTTTTTCCCTTTTTTCAGGGGTTTTTTGAATTTGATCTATGTAAATGTAAGAAGAAAGAAGAAAAAGAAACGAGAGAGAGGGAGAGAGAGAGAGAGAGAGAGGGAGATGGGAAGCACAACACAAACAATGAAGTGGTTTTGGAGTGTAGGGCTTTTTGGTTTTTCACCTTTCTTTTTTATTTTTCTTGCAACTTTCTTTTTTTATTTTTTCTTTTTCCCTTTTTTGCTTTAAATTTGTGTGCAAGTTCTTATGAATCTCTGTGTGCTTGTATGGGATGTTTCCAACTTTGAATTCTAACCCAATACATAAAATAGTGTTTTTTTTTTTTAGAACAAAAAATTTTTTTTAAGGATTTTTTTTAAGATAAGGTAATGGTGTTGTAATCTTTTGTCAAAGCCATTATACTTATACCCAATAGCTTTGTAATTCAACTTATTAATATCGGTTGTAATATCAAATTATTAAAAATAAATAAATAAATAAATATTCTATGCTTTGTCTTTTTAAGACATACAAGGATCAAACATCTCTTCATTTTTTATAAAAAAAATAAATTAATAAAATATTCTTTTCTCTGTCCTTAAGACAATTCAAAAATCTCATAAAATTGATAATGTAATGAATTGAAATTAAGATTTTTAAATTTGTCAGACACTAAACAAAAACCAATGAATCCATGGCTCAGTTACCCCTTTAATAAGGGGGTTAATAATGGTGTCTTTTTCTATGTTCTTTTTTTTTTTTTTTAAATAATATGCTGAAGATCTTTTTATATGCTCATTGCTATAATGCTATGTAATGTGACTGTAGCTGCAGTGTTGTTGGCCGAGTGCTTGAGCTAAAAATAGGCTTTTGTGGGTAAGGTGATAATCTATATTATATACTATACTTTTAATTAATTATTTTCTCTTTTTTTTTTTGAAAAAATTATTTTCTCTTCTTTGAGTTCAAGGATTTAAATAAGTTTTAAAATCATGACTTTGATATCATAAAGATCAAAATTTACCATAATTATTATATGTGAACAGTATCTGAATTTCAACCTTCAATACATTTTCAATGACTAACGAGATTTTATAACTTTAAATATTTAATAGTTTTTGCCTAATTATTTTTTTATATAATTTGATAGATGGAAAATGGAGAATTTGAATTCTAGATATCTTCATTAGAACACCAAAAAATGACAACCAAATGAACTACAAAACTCTTGACTTGTCTTAACCATACTCTTATTTAAGTTGTCTAAATTTATCTTATCCAAAAAATAATTACCATAGTTTATGATTAATTATTTTGCGTATTCAGTGTGTTACACTGCTACACCTCCTAAAAGTGGTTTTACATAATATTTATCTTTTAAAAATTTTATATGTAGGACCCATACATGAGACTTACTTTTATGTAAAAGGAAGATATAGTACGTCACGAGTGTTTAATATTTTCATGATTATTCATTTTGTACAACCTTATTTAAAAAAGGGAGGTATATCATGTATTAGCTGCATGCATCCTCTCTCTCATAGCATGTATTGATCCACTTGTTGGGAGTGAAAGAGAGGTTATTGGTAGCCTACTTTTATATGGTTTTAAGTGTGGGACCCATACATGAGTCGATTTTAATGTGAAGATAATATATAATACATCAATATACTGTGTATATTGAATAATTTCACATTTACGCGTTTTATGCAATTCTTCTAGAGAGTGAGGAAAAAAAAAAAGATGAAAGAGGGAGTTTTCACATATGTACAACACTAAAACAGTAGAAGTACCGGAACTTATTTAGACATATTCATTAATTGAATATTTGAATTTGATTCTAAAAGAAAAAGTATTTGAATTTAAAGTAGGCATTTAATCATTCCATCAATGACTTGATACTCTGAAAATTTATTTCAAAGTCATGTTGTTACTGCAATAATTGTCATCTATAATGTATTGGAAATATGGCAATAATAGGAGGATTATCAGTCCATGTAGAACAATATTTATGGGTAAATTTTGCACATCTAAATTGTCGCCTTCCTTCCTATATACAAAGTGCTTGGAGTTTAGGAGGAAATGGTACAAGTTGCGAGGCTAGCAGCATATCACAATTATCTACCAAATATAAAAATAAAAATTTCAATAATCACCTACATCAACCTATGCAAACTTGTGCAAATTTAAATTGTTGCTACAGTAACCATGGAAATATACATGGTTACTGTTCACATGCAAATATATATTTTTAATGCTTCTTAATTTACGCATATACCCAGAGAGATAGAGTAATAAAAAAAACTGATAAAGAAATAATATTTTAATGAAATATAATGTAAAATAAATAATCTGATGTAGATGTTTTTGAAAAATTGTTATGTAAAATATAAAAAGCAGACTCTTATGTTAAAATAGACATAAATTTTTACATGAACTAATGAGAATATATATATATATATGTAGGATACTGAATTTCAAATTATTTTATACTTCTAGTTTCACAAGGAAATCACGTCCGAACCTTCCATACCGTGTTATATATATTCGTGCAAGTGTTACTTTTAAGTGATTTATCTTTCCTTCGTTAATATCTGTGATGTATGTAGACATGAAATTAGTAAATTATTTGTTGCTTTTGCTTATGTCATAATAGAATTTGAAATCACCATTGTAAAAATTATATATAGGTTGTAGGGTATCTTTTTTTTATATATATAATCATTTTTCACTTCAAATCATATTTTTTGTGTAGTTTCGTAATTTCATTTTTATAAACTATTGTGAGAAAAAGATGAAAGATAAAGGAAATTATTATTTTTTCTATGGGAGGGGAAATGGTGTTAGAAAGAGAGAAATGTCTGATAAAAAAAAAATAATAAAGAGAGAAATGTCAATATCAGCAAAAATAAAATCCAAAATAAAATTGGCACGTAAAATTAATTATTTTAATACTTCCGTAGTCTTACATCTATCCATTTAAATTCAATCTTTTTTTTTTTTTTATACATTTTATTCAATTTATGTTAAACTCACGTATACTATTTATGTGATTTTAAATATCAACATGTTAAATATAAAATATACCCAAAAACAGGTTAAATATCAAACATTTTATTTTCAAATTACACCTAGAGTAATTTTGCCAAAGTTACAATACTTATTAATAACTTTTTATTGGATTATACCCTCCATATTTACAAGACACAACAATGATAAGAGAATCTCATTGTAACTTTAAAAATTCAAGTTTTTGTCATTTAAAATTATACACAAGATGTAATTTTATAAATCGTATAAAAAATAACATTTAATTAATACAAAACTTTAGTGTTCATGTTAAGAACAAAAAGAATATATAATCTATAACATGATTTTTAAAATATTAATCCAATAAAAAGTAACTAACTAATATAACATTTCCCTAAAAAAAAATAACATAAATAAGAAGTTACATTAGATTAACTTGATCATGATCCTTTGAATTTTTATAACAATACAAGCATATTTTACGTGTTATGTGAGAATATTAACTTTCAAACAACTTATCATGCATGTATATTTAAAAAAAAAAAAGTTTTTCATTAACTAGTTAATTATATATATAGTTTATTTAAGTTCAATTTGAGCTTAATCCTTTGATTTTTTATTACAATACAAGCGTTAATCATGTATTATCCTTTATTAATTATTACTAGCTTGTAACCCTCATGCATATGCATGGATACACTTAAAAATATATTATAAGATGTATAATATAATTCATATATATATATAATTTAAATACTATTGATAGTCATTTTTATATTTTGTTAACTCTTTAAAAAAAAATTTGTAAAAATATCATTAGGTATAAAATGTAAATTGTCCTTTTTTTAATTTATTGTGAAGCATTTTTTTTTTTTTTACGATTCATTTATTCTAGACTCTTTGGTTTTTGTACTTAATAACTCACTTGGATGAATATTTATGATGTGGTCCCACATTTTATTCTAAAATTAAGAAATAAAACTCTTTAAGAATAAATAATTTAGAACACATGACGCAAAATTAGAACTCTAATTTGAAATTCTAATTTGAGTTTCTCTTATCTTCACCTATTATTTTTTATATATAGATGATTATTATTTTTATTATTGTAGGGGCAACGGTTTGGTTCCTGGGCCCAAAAGGTAGAAGGATTCAAGCCCAAAGAACATGCACAGTGGATTAAGGATAATAAGAATGGATCAAACAACACACATAGTTGATTAAAGATAATAACAAAGCAAAGAAACACAAGTTCTATGCAAAGAAATCCTTCCTCAGCGAAGTCCGAAGAGAGTGGTTCTTGAATATAGTTCTTTTAATAATTTAGACTTGGATACAATTTCAATTCTTGTTGTCACAGTATTTTCTCTATAGAATTTCCAATCCCCTCTCCCTAGAGGGTATCTTACATTATATAGCTCCCTTTAGATGATCTTGGCCTTCAATTTATTGATTGTCCAGGCCACTACTTGAATGCTTGTCTCATTAGATACCTCCCCAAACCCGTTGTGAGTTACGGCAGCCAAAGCAACACTATTCAGGAGTCTTCTCCACATAAATGCAATTAGGAGGTTCGGTGGAATGCATTAAATATGGTGGCAACCATATCCCTTCAGTCATGTCAGGGTTAACCCCTTCTCTGAATCTCTTTCTCTATAATATGACCTCCTCTGGTAATGTGCCACTAACGTGGCGTTACTGTCCAAGGGTGTGACCTCCTCAGCATGATAATGGCCCCCTCGGCTATAGGTATGACACGTGGTGCAATTACCTTATTTAAATTCTTGTACCCCACAATTGTTATTATTATTATTGTTATTGTTATTATTATTATTATTATTATTTATGCATTATCTTAGCATGTGGGAATATTAGTCTTCAAACATCTCATCATGTAGATTTTTTTAAGAGAAAAACATTTTCATAAAGAGATAAATTATATATAAGAGAGAAAGTTTTCAACTTTTAGATGACTTTTTTTTTTCTTTTTCTGTTTCCTAAAGTGACATTGTTAACTTTTACAAACAGCAATGCCTTGAAAAATGTTCACTTTTCAAACCAACCTCCTGGCAAGGTCTTTGTGCTTGAAAGGTTATGTAAAGTCACTACCAATCATATAATTTTGGTCATGTGAATAACCATTTGTCATCTAATTAACATCACAAAGTAGAAGTCTAAGGCTAACAGAATGAGAAATCTCCAACCTAAGTTAGGTAATAAAGTATATGCAAATCGTTATCAAAGGTTTAGGAATTCTTTTCTATGTCGGAAAGGCGTTAGCCATTTCACAATATTTGTATTATAACGGTTACCCTATTACTATTACTTTTGCCAACCCTATTATTTGAAATATTTAAAGGTCACGAGATTAGCTGCATGGGCAACATTATTCTTCTATCATGGTGGGTGTGTTTAAATTTGGTGGAGCCCTAGTAGGATTGAGCCCCAAGTGTATAAGGGTGTAAATCTTACCACCGATTAATAACCTTAACTAAAAGAGGATCTTAAAACCATGCCTTCCTATATGAGGTGGGTGGTCTATTATATATAGGGCTAATTAATTACTACAATTTCTTAGAGGGGGGCATTTCCACTTCAAGTTATGCACTGCATTTGACTGTTTTAGAGAACCTTTGAGTCTAGACCACTAACATGAGGTGTAGAGAGCTTGCTTCATATAGCTTTTAAGACGTGATTTTGTCAGTAATGATTATGTCTCTCAGTCACAATCGACATATATTTTAAGACGTGATTTTGGTTTGGATGCATGCATATGTGAAGGCTGAACTTAGGCAACAGGCAAAACTTATCGCACATTAATTATGCTAGCTTTGATTCTTTGAACAATTTGTTGGCTTTTGGTCTAATTAAGCTTTGGTTGAATTGGACCATGCATGGTTGCCATGCGTTCTGTATGTGCGCTCACTAAGATCTAGCTTTGATGTTTTGGGGGTCTTGTGTTTTTGGACCTTTTGTGTTCATTGGACAGGGGATCAAAACAAGGTGTCACTACTGGATAACCACTTGTTTTGGAGGGAATTTACAGTTCAATAAATGCGAGGATTTTTATGAATATGAATGTTTATGGAAATCTAAATTTATATTAAAAAAAATTATGTTTTGTAATCCTATTATGATCAATAGGAATCTTAAAAGATGATGTCGGCCAAAATCTCATGTTAGAGTTTTCACTTTGTTTGTTTTAGCATAAAATGCTTTCTATCAGACTTCTAGAAAATTGTTTATTCTTTCATGTTTGGTTTTTTGTTTTTTAAAATGCTATGGAAAACATTTTATGGTGTTTAACTTGTACTAAAAATACTACCACACATCCTTGTTGCAATGGTCACTCTACAAGTATAAGCAATTGTGGGGTGTGGGGTTCAAGTTTCCAGAAAGAGAGTTTCATACATATATACACTTAAATTATGTTATAGTAGAATTTTATCTTGTATATATTAAAAAAAAAAAAACTTGTACTAAAAATAACCAAAAAAAAAAAATCATATATCTTTATATAAAGAAACATTAATTCACCGCTATAAAATATGAATACAAAAAGTTAAAATCAACATAAAAAGTAATTAAGCACAATTAAAACAAAATGATTGAATATTACTTATAAGCACAATCAAAATAAGAGTGCAACAACAACAAAATTACTAAAATATTTTAATGAGAAAAATCAACTAAACAATAATACCCATTACCCACTCAAACCATTTATTTTGAGTGAGACCAACCCACCTCTTTACCTAATTACACATTCACACACATAATTAAAAATAATTTAACCTCTAAAAGGACCTTTATCATTTTTGATAGCATTCTAATAGAAATACTATATATAGTTAACAATAACTATATGTGTGCGCGTGTGTCTATATATATATATATATATATATCATATAATGTATAAATTATAATATTAATGAAATAAAATAATATTGCTATTATAAATACTATATAAAATTTATAAATAATAACATACATATATATATATATATATATATATGTTAATTTATTTTTGTTTGACTTTTAAAAGTTTGAGGCAATTCCTAAAGTTTTGAGGCATATCATGGTAACTTTGGAGATTTCGGGATCTATTTTCATCATTTTGATAGTTTTGGGGGGTATTTTTGTTAGGAAAGTTGCACTGATCTCTCTAAAGTTTTTTGTTATTACACTCACATCCCCTAGAATGCAAACTATTTACAATGAACTTCCTAGAATAATTGAAAAAAAAGAAGAAGAAGAAGACTCTAATAAAGAGTGAATTTCCTATTAAAAGGAGTGTGATTGATAAAATAGAAAATTCAATTTAAAAGGAGTGGATGGTAAAATAGAAAATTCAATTTAAAAAAAAAAAAATTTAGTCATCTACTATGGGAGGTCAATGTAAATAGTTTACATTTTAGGGGAGACGAGTATCTTATTCTAAACCAAAGAGGGGGTGAGTGTAATAACTAAAAACCTTACATGAGGGTCAGTGTAATTTACCACATTTTTGTCATTCAAGAGTTTTATTGTATTTTAGTCATATTAGATATTTAGGAAGTATTTTGATCATTTTGGAGATTTTAAGGTTATTTTGACATTTTTTAAGGGTACGCTTGTCATTTTAGAGGTTTAAAGGAATATTGCTCATTTTAAAAGTTTTCAAGGGATATATATTTTTTAATTTTAATGGTTTTAAAGGTATTTTAGTCAATTGAAATTAGAAGGTATGAGGTGGCATTTTAGAAACAAACAAAAACTACCTTGAGAAAATTGTTTAAATACAACAACATGGTCATTTTTTTAGAATATATAAAAATTGTTTCCAAAAACTTATTCATGAGAACAGGTGTTTAATTTAAGGTTAATAAACAGAGCACAGAAACAACATGTGGAGTGGAGGAGGTAGGTACGTTACTGAGGTGGATCCGCATAAGTTATTTAATTTTTTTTTTCAATTACCGAATTCCCAACATATTTTTCATTTTGAAAGCCAACAAAAATTGATATATCCTTAAAAACAAGTTTCTAACTTTCTATAAATAACTTTCACATAAAATTTTCAAAAAAGTCCACAGTATGAATTCTAATTAATACCAATACAGTCCTTAATTACACTCAATATCATTCATTTTGACAAAATCTTTGTAATAAAAAGTTATACACAATCTAGTTGATTACGAAAGCCTCATATGTTAGTGCAATGTTGGGTTCGGATCTTTTTGTTTTCCTTTCGGGAAAAAAAAAAAAAAACATTGGGATTGGTTCTTATATATTCTTGGTACATTGATAAAATAAACAAAAGGATGATTCTAAAAATAAATAAATAAATAAATAAATAAATAAACAAAAAGATAGTTACTATTTAAGTTAAGATTCAAGCCCTAGTTAGTAGGGCTAGCTGAGAAAGTTAAAGTAGAGAATATTGTTTGAAAAATACAATAATACGGATTGTTCCAAAACTTATGAAAAAGTTAAATTCAACACATAAGTTAGAATAAACTAGAATTTACTATTATTAGCCCAAAAAAAAAAAAAAAAGAGACGAGATTTTAGAGCTTTGAAACCCAAAAATAAAAATTGCGTAGTGAAAAAGCTAACACATTTGGAGCTCGTTTGGTAAGAGATTTTTAGTAACATTATTTGTATTTTTTAAAAATACGCGTGGATAAAAAAGTATGTAAAAATACGTATAATATTGTTTAAATATTGAAAACTGTTATTTAAACAACGTCAACAAACAATCCTTGGTATTTGAAATTTGGAATAGATAGTACATGCATGAACAAGCCATTATTATAATATTCATATATAATGGTTTTTTCAACGTTGTGTGCACTTACGTGAAAATATCCAACATAACATAATGCCATAATTGCATAACTTTAGGATAAAATCTATGATTAATTGGATAGATCTTTGGTTTGACCCGACTACTTAATTTCTTAATTAAGACTTGACCATATGTGTCTATCCTTCTTAATTATTAATTATAAGACGTACGCGTGGCAAATTGCTTATGAAATTATCCTGTAAATTATAATACTACAATATTAAGTGGTTGGTTAAACCAGTTGATGTGTTGTTACTAATAACGTATTTTGTTGGAGAAGATATTACTAATAATGTTTAGCTCAAGTTTTCTTTTCATGTGAATTTACTATATATCTAATTAAAAACATAAAGTTAAGAATTTCCTAAAAGACTTTGCAATAGTATTTATTTTCAATTTTTTTTTCTAGGAACTTCTCTTAATTGGCAAAAGAGCTTTAATAAATAAAAGAAATTAAAAAAAAAAATTACCTTGACAAGTTATATATGCAAGTTATCAACCATGCATGGTTACTTTAATGAGGTTGATTGATTTGAGGCCTTTGGGCAATAAGAGCATTAGTATTGGGAGTGTAAAAAATTTCAATTGCTATTTTAGTAACCAAGACACTAAAATAGAGCATTACTTGAGTATGGGTGTGCAAACTTTTTTAGCATTCGTGAATAGTAAGGTTGTATATATACAACCTTACTGTTCATGGGTTGTAAAAATAAAAACTAATATTTTAAGAGAGATATTACGTCTATAATATTTTTAGAATATTTTCACAAACAAATTACAGGTGATTAGTTGTTATTGGTTCAAATTTGAACCTAACACTAAGATTACTTTTTTGCCCCAACAATAACAACTAGTAACAACCTGCCACTTAGGATTTGTTGCAAAAATATTGTGGACGTATAATTTCTCATATTTTAATAGAGTGAGAGAGGAAAAGAGAGAAGAGAGAGAGAGGTCATTGATTTGTTTATATTATTTGTTGGTATAATTTATATTATTTTAATGAATTGTATGTAAAAATAAAAACTGATATGTTAGGTGAGTTGTAAAATAGAATAGTAAAATAGATAAATTAAGTTTTGAAGATATATATATATAATAGACACTTTTTTACATCTTTAGATACTAATGCTTAATACCCTTATTACCCAAACCATATATGACTGAACAAGGTAATATATTAAAAAAAAAAAGCAATAGAACAAGAAAGCAACTGTTGATAATGGGGTTAAACTTTAATTTTAATTGTAATTCAAGTCCAATTCACACAAAAAAAAAAAAAAAAAATTATGTCCAATTAACCAATCCTTTGTTTTTTTTGGAGAAGCACCAATTAACCAAACCTAAATTCACTATTTGATGCAGAAAGAAACTTTTGGCATCTTGATGCTTATCCCGACACAAATCCTTTGCAGCAATTATATATACCCCACTTTTATTCATCTCCCATTTAGTATTGTACTTATTTTCAAGTCAAAAGCATTAGAAGTATGCTATCTATTGAGTTCGGAAAACTTTAGAGTGTCAATTTATTTTATGCTTGTCGAGGTGGAAAGGGACCCCCATTATTGGTGGATGATACAGGCACCCAGTGAGATGTGCACTCAATCGATAGGTAGGCAAAAGCCAGTCCCAGTAGTACAGGCGTCAAATGCAATGGCACCAACATAATCAATGGAGTAAAATATTTTCATAATAATTTTACAACAAATTTTAAGTGGTAATTTGTTATTGATTTTTATCTAACCCATCATTCACATAACAACCAATAAAAAAGGCAATCACCCAAATTTATTAAAAAAAGAAAAATCATGCCCAAAAAAAAGTAAAAAAAAAAAAAAAAAAAATTCACACCTACTTATACCAAAAGATAGAAAAAGAAAACAATAAGAGTAAAACAAATAAAGCATAACACCCCACCCCCCCCCCCCCCCCACGCCGCCCCCCAAAAAAAAAAAAAAAGCAATCAGCACGTATAACACGTAAGAGGATACCAAAAAAAATGAAAAAGAAAAGAGTAAGAGCAAAATAAATAAAGCATCATCAACCCCCCACCACCCCCACCCCCACCCCCACCCCCAACAAAAAAAAGCAATCAGCACAGTACAACACTTAAGAGGAAGAAGGTAGTTCAGTCATTGATTGCAATTATGTCTCTCTTCTCTATTTTCTCTCCAAATCGGTGAGAAAAAATTATGGTGGGGCAAGAGAGAAAACTACTAGGCCCCAACAATTTTCCATCTTCCCATTCTCTCAAACCAAACACTCATAAAATTAATTTCTTTTTTTCCCTTTTTCTCTCCTCTATTTGCTAACCTCCTTGTTTCACCCCAACCAAATGGACCCTTAGTTTTGTAATGAAAATATTGTATCTATAATTTTATTCTAGTCAAGTTGGCCTAGTTAGAGCATTTACATTAGTTGTGATAAGATAGTTTAAATACTATTTTAGCACCCCAAAACACTAAAAAGTATGCTACATTGGTGGTGGTGGTAAAGTTAAAAATTTATACAAACTAGCTACAGTAAATTGTCATACTGTAGCAGAAAGTGATAAAAAAAAAATTGGTTTATTCGGTGGGATCACATTTTCTCATTACTATAGTACAAACCAGTAAAAAAGAATAAAGAAGAATATTTAATTAATTTTGGGTGAAATGAGGTGTTAAAATTAGTATAAAGTAATTTTTTAACTTGCTAAAAAATAATTTTTTTTTAATTCCACTAATGTGAATGCTCTTATGACTAGCTTTTAAAAAAAAAATAAAAAAAATAAATAAAAAATTACTAAGCTACAATAAATTCGAATGCTCAGCTAAAACTTAATTGGGCTGAGTTTACGGGCTTTGGAAAAAAAATTCAACCTTGCTTGGGCTTGGGCTAGGCTTAGTTCAAAGCTAACACCAAATACGGCAGCCGAGGGAAAAAAGTCAAAAAATAGTAAAGAATAAAGGTTATTGAGGAGGAAAGGAAAGTTAACCAAAACTTGGATGATATTAGTATTATATATCAATGTTTAGTGGTTTGGATGGTTATGTATTAAAACTTGGATGATATTAGTATTATGGTTATGTGTTATGGAATAATGTTAAGAGTTTTTGGATGGTTATATGTAAATTTAATGGTAGTAATAGTATGGTTATTTTAAGTGTTACATGTGCATATGTTTTAACTAGGATAATGTAATAAGTGGAAGTATATGTTTTAAAGGTATATGTGTTAATGATAAAATAATATTTTTCAATATGTATATCTTATAAAAAATTTATTTTTTAAGCTTAATTTGTTTGTTATGTATTAATATTAATAAGTATTTTTTGAAGTTGTTAACAAAATTTTTTATGTTTCCCAAAATAAAAAAAAATGAAAAATGAAAAATGATTTATTTTATTTTATTTTATGTTACATTAAATACCATAAAATAATTTGTAGGGCATTTTTAAGAACACAAACAAATACACGAAAATAAAATGTTTCCCTAAAAAGTTTAAAGTTGGAAAAATTTTAATTCGTAGAAATTTTTTAAAAACAAAACAATGTAACCTAAATGCACCTATATTTGATTATAGGGAAAAATAGTGTGAGCAAAGAAAATCCTGAGAGTATATTTCCTTTGTTCTTTTTCCTGTAGAGGAGGAAAGATAACATATGCCATTTTATATAGATTGACTTTTAAATCCTTATATATAGGGACGGAACTAGGATTCATACCTAGGGGGGCCAAAGCTTAAAATCAAAAAAAAAATTATGAAAATAAAAACTAACATCTATTTCATATTCAACAAAATACTACATACAATATAAGTATTTCTTAAATATTTCATATTATAAAACATATCAACAAAATATAACATACAAAATAAGTGTTTCTTATTTTGTGCGCGATTTTTGTTTAGTCCATATTTATTTTTTTTATTTTTTATTTTGTAGTTAAAGGGGCATGAATTTTATATATTTATTTCTTTTCTTGTAGGTCAATATCTAAATATTTTAGGGGAGGAGAGAAATAAATAAATAAATATATATATATATATATTTAAGGGCAAATCTTAATTTTTTTATACTAGTTTTTTTTTTTTTAATTTGGGGGGGGGGGGGGGGGGCATGGCCCCCCTCTGCCCTAGAGTAGGTCCATCCCTGCTTATATAATAAAATAAAGTGTGGTGATAAAAAAAATAAAGGCAAAAATGTAAATTATACCCTCTAAGTTTAACCATAATTCATTTCAGATCTTTAGCTTTACTTTTGTTCAATTGAATCCTCTAATTTTTAAACTTATTGAATTAAAGTCTCTGTTAATGAATTTCCATTAACTTTACTTTCTTATAATTTTTCAAATTAAAAAAAATTAAGTTAACTAATAAAGGTAAACAATATTTTTAAAATAATAATTAAAAGAAAGTAAACAGTGTTTAAATGCAACTATGCTTGCGTGTTCAAACTATTAGAAACAACACAGCATCTCTTTCCAGAAAATTCTCTCGTTACAAAATTTTCTTTCTATTGCTTTATCTAGAATTCTCTACAAAATATTCCTTATTGACTAATGATAGTTGACATACAATCTTTATTACACATCTCACTGTACATACATTGTCACATGGACTGAAATTATGTTTTTAACACACAATTTCACAATTTAACTAAAATTGTGTTTTTAAAAAATAATTTCAAAAGAGAGTATGTACAAATTAAGTGTGTAACAATAAGTGTTAAATAAGATTTCACGTTCTCATTTTATCTCTAGAAGCCTTCCTGCATAATTAAAGTTCAGACACACATTTCTAAGTTGCCTAGAAGCTTGGTGAAAGATAATTATTGTTAGTAAAAGAATGTACTAGAACATCTAAGGTACGTAATTTTAAGGCCTCATTTAGTTAGGGTGATTATGGGGGATAAAAAATGGGAGGGGAAAGTAGAGGAAATTTTGAATATTGCCCTTGTTTGGCTAGGGGTTGATTTTGGTGGAGATCGAGTATTTTTTCCTTGGACCCACCATTTTGGAGTGTTTTGTTTTCTCACCAAATTGGGGAGAAAGAGGGCTTAGATGGGAGTTTACCTATTTGCCTCTCTCATTCCTCCATAGTAGGTTTATTTATTTATTTTTTTAATTAATAACATTATGTTTTTTTTCCCTTCTTATGAACTTTTTTTTTTTTTTTTTGGTTTGGCTTACCTCCAATACTTTTTTAATTGGAGATGTTCTTTTATTTTAAATACATAACATCAAGTGATAGTGGATTTTAATCTTCACATTGTATTTAGTTAGCGGACGATATAATAGTTTCTCATTAAAATAAAAGGAGATTCTAGTTAAAAAAGTAATGGAGTAAGCCAAACTTTTTATTTTTATTTTTATAAGGTAATAGGAGTACGAAAGTAAATTTTTACATATGCCATTTTCTATTAAACCAAATAAAAGCATTTTTTATCCTTCTACTTTTTCACCCCTAGAACCAACTTGAACCAAGTAGAAATACAGGGTGTGGTGCTAATTTGGTGTATGAAGCATAAGCACAAATTCCTAGTGTGAGTGTTCAAGTGTCCTTACAAAATTGAGTGTTTTCACAATATGTTTGGTTGTAACTGAGAGAAGTTAAAAGATTGAAGGAAAAAAATGGAAAAGAAAATGCTTCTCTCTTGCATGTTTAGAAAGATTGAGGAAAGGGAAAAGAAAAGATGTTTAATCTAGGTACGTATGTATTTTTACTTAATAACCCCAATAAAATAAATAATTGTTGTGAAAGGTGATGGACAAAATTGAAATTTTATATATCATTAGTGGTGGGCTCCAAAACTTACACTTGTTTTTACTTGGCTTTCTCCACATTTCTACCCAATTGGGGTGGATGAGAAATGTGGGCCTAGACGGAATCTATTTTCTCAGTTTTCTTTTCTTTTCCTCCCTCTAGCGCCAACCAAACAAGGAAAAATGTCATGTTACTAATATTTCTTTTTTCTTATCTGCTCTTCTTCTCTTTCCAAACAAAGCCTTAGAGAATTCACATTAGTTAGTACCAAAAACATTAAAAAGCATGCTACACTGGTGGTGGTAAACTTACAAATTTATACAAACTAGCTACAGATTACTGTTGCACAAAGTGATAAAAAAAAATTAGTTTATTCCATGGGAGTCACATATTCTCATTCCTGTTGCACAAAGTGATAAAAAAGAATAAAGAAAGAATATTTAAATGAAGTGATATAAAAATAAAACTTTTGATGTTGAGTGTATTATAAAGTGAGGCGTTCATGAGTGTCTACTAAGTAAAGTGAGGTCAAGTGAGTAGGTGTGTGTCTTATAGTGTTGGAAAAGTGTAAAAGGCAAAAGTTGCCCGTGTGTGTTTAAGGGTTATGTGTGCTTAGGAAAATTATTAGTTTACATGATAATTATCGTTTAAAGTGTACATTGTAGGCAAAAATATGTCTAACATTTGCCACATTGGAAGAAAGTAGATAACATTTGCCACAATTTTTGCCTAAAGTGTATGCTTTATATATGGAGGTACTATTAATATATATATATATATATTTAAAGCCAAAGTTGAGAAAAAATTTAATTAGATTCTAAATTAGATTTCAATTGTTGTCTAATTTTGCACCATATGTCCTATCTAAGTTTTTTTAATTTTTGTTTTAGATGAGTTAATATTGTGCAAAAGACGAAGAATTTAATATAAATAAATCATAAAACCCCAATAAATAAATAAAAAAGAGTATACTCATGTGTATATCCAAAAATAATAAAAAAGGTAAAACTTATGTATATATTTATAGCATAAAAAAAGTATAACTCTTACACTAGGTATAATTTGAAAACAATTTCACAAAAAAAAAAAGGTATAATTTGAAAACACACACACACACATATATATATGATTATTTTTAATTTTATTGTGCATATACATGTATTATACACTAGTATGTCAACTAATAATTATTGTCTCTGTATCTATATAAAAGCTTCTTGTCTTTGTTTAAATAAAGATTTGTTTTAGGGTCCTTGTAACAAAATCCTTTGTTTTGTTCTTCACTTTGTGTCGTTCATTTTAGATTTGCATACCATGGGTGCAAACCTACTCCATAATAGTAATACTCTTGAGGTCTTGCCTCGAACCAAATCAAAACAAACCTCTCTCTCTCTCTTCCCACTCATGGGTAAGTGTGAATGGTACCTCTTTCTTTTCGAATTTAACTCGTTTGTACCACATAAAAATTAGATGAAAAGACAAGATTTTGAAGACCAAAATTCGTACGTCTGTTGATCTCGGTGAACCTGCTCGACATTGACCAATAAATTACAAATATAAAGTAAAAATAGTCTCAGTCTCATCTTCTTCTTCTTCTTCTTCTTCTTCTTCACACTGTTGTTCTCTTTTATGCTTTTTCCTGGAAATGGTTAAGTAATTGGAAATTTATATATCAAACGAGTATAAAACCTATTGCAATGCATGTATATTGTCGTATGTATGAAAAAAAATACCATTATTCAAGGAAGGTAGGCAGGAAAGTAAAGGTAACTGTTTTCATTTGACTTGAAGTAAACCTGAAACCTCTTCTTTTACATATTTTCTACCGTTTGAATATGACTTCGATCATTCTTTTAATATTTTCTTACATGCTTTTGTGCATTTATTTGTTTTTATTTTTTTATAACCAAGGCTAAGGATGCCATATTACAATAGACTCTCTTATTAAACAAATAGTTTTTCCTTGGGTAGTCTCAATTTTTCTTACTTTCATCATGGACGTGAAATTGTATTTACTATTTCCTTATTTTCTTCCAAGCTGGTTCCTTCATGCTTATTGAATCTTTATTGTTCTGTATTTAAAGGGTATTTGGGATTTTGGTACATAGATGGACTATACAGAAGCGAAATGATTGAGAAAACCGAGTTGAAGAAGGATGAAAGTTAGGGTAGAAGCTTAATAGGTTTGCTATCTTGGTCTATCAAGGGTGTTCTCAATGTGCTCTTTAATAACAACCGGTTTGTAAATTAATTGTGTATAATTACTGTAAAACAAAATTTAAGATCAATGGTATATAATATGACAGTGCACGTAACTATTTGATATGAAGAAACAAATGAATAGGAATTGAAATAAAGAAACTAGAAACATTTTATAAGCATGTTAATTAGGACAATTTGAATTACATTTTATAGCATTAGCACCAATAGGGTATAAATACAACCAAAATAAAAAAGAAGGCAGACGCTACTCTCCAAAGCGCAAACCAAACTGACACTGAATCTGATTTGGTATTTTGGCTGCTTATCAGGGTGGAAAAGACCAAAATGTCGCTCAGTTTCCTCAGGGCCTTTTTTGTTTTCATCAAACGGAGCAAACAAATAAGTTTGTATAGCTTGTCCAGGCCTCTTTGGAGTCCCACTGTTCACATGATTGATCAAATTCTGGTAGTAAGTGGCAGCAACAGCAGCAAGACCCTCAGATGGCCAACCACCCTCTGATACAACAACCTTCACATTGGAACCACCTGATTTCTCAAGGGCAGAATAGAGAGCATCCAAGATTTCATCAAAGAGATTTTGGTATCCATACTCACCATCTTGTACCACAACCCCTGGTGATCTAAATAAGGCATAGTCTAAACTGATGCTTTGTGAGTTACCGATGTAGCTAAAGTATGGGTACACATTGGCAAGAAGTGGTGCCGCATTGTTTGCTAGGAAGGTAACGACTGAGGCCATGTATGAACTTGTACTGTCACTAAATGAGGCTGCCGATGGAGGGTATGAATTGCCCAACAGTGACATATCTATTGAAGTTGAAACCTTAATCTGGTCTTGTAAATTGGCTGAGACAATTGCATTGTGAATGTTCTGCATGGCTGGTACAACATATTGGGCCCTTCCATCATTAGGCTTTATTTCATTCCCAACAGCAATGTACCCATATGTGACATCTGGGTAGTTCAGTACATTTTGCCGGACCCAATCATTTGCAGTTGCAGCATCAGAAAGGGCTTGAAGTTTATCATTAGTGACATCCAGGATCAGTTCTATGTTGGATCCTCTAAGGGCCTCCAAGATTGCTGGATTTGGACCATAAATTCGCATTTTTCCTATGCCAGTTGTTCGAAAAAGACTTATAACTGCCTGTTCAGGTGGTAAATTGTCTCCTATTTGTCCATAGCAAACGCCTATAGGTTGTGCACCTGCATCAAATTGAACCAAGATTTTTTAGTTTTCAACAGCAGGACAAAATTCATATTTTTAGTTTTCAAAGACGAGATAAAATTCATATAATTTACACTGCTAGAATTTTGGTTAAAATCTAATAAAGTTTGGAATGCTTAAAGTTAAATACTGTAGTGAGGTGCCCAAATTTTGGCAAGTGAAAGAACTTATTGCAGTTTTTAATTTATTCTCACCTACTCAAAATTCAAGAGGGTAGTTTCTTTTTACAATAATGTTTACCTAATTAATATATTGGTTTTCCCTAAGAACAGGCAAAATGTAATATATGTGAGTCTTTTGGCTAAATATTGCTAAATCTGAGATTTATTTGCGTTATGGGCATTGTTCCAACTTATTTAGGGAATTGAGGAGAGAGATTGAATTTCGGTAACAGTGTTGCTGAAATTCCAACAAAAGTATGAGAGAGAAAGAGAAAAAGTGAGAGAGAGAAAATGTTAAATTTTGGCAACGGTATTACCGAAATTCCTACTGCCCAAAATGCTGACCGAGTGGGTGTGAGAAGTACTCGAAGTGTGGGGTGCCCAAAGGAAAGCAATTGTGGCAATGGCACTGCCGAAATAGGTGAAAAAAAATTTGTACCTATTGTGGCAATGCCATTGCCGAAAATGGGAGGGAAAAAAAAAAAAAAAGTGAATGCCAAAATCTGGGGAGGAACTAAAAAAAAAATATAATGTGTTACGTACATAATATTTTTACAACATTTTCACAACAAATTACAGGTAACTAGTTATTATTAGTTCAAATTTGAATTTAACACCGAGATTACTTTTTTAATCTAACAATAACAATCAGTAACAATCTGACACTTAGAATTTGTTGTAAAAATGTTGTAAAAATTATGTGCACTTATCATTTCTCAAAAAAAAAAAAAGTGTAATGGATTTGTGGCAATGACATTGCTGAAATGGGAGAAAATTTTTTTTTTTGTGGCAATTAGTTTGTGGCAATGGCATTGCCGAAATAGCGGGGAAATTTTTTTTTTGGCAATTGTGGCAATGCCATTGCCGAAAATAGGAGGGAAAAAAAAAATAAATAAATAAGTGTTTGCCGAAATCTGGGTAGGAATTAAAAAAAATATAATGTGCTACGTATACAATATTTTTATAACTTTTTCACAACAAATCACAGGTAACTGGTTATTATTAGTTCAAATTTAAATTTAACACTGAGATTACTTTTTTAATCCAACAATAACAATTAGTAACAATCTGACACTTAGAATATGTTGTAAAAATTGTGTGCACTTATCATTTCTCCAAAAAAAAAAAAAGTGTAATGGATTTGTGGCAATGGCATTGTCGAAATAGGGGGGGAAAATTTGTGGCAATTGTGGCAAGCCATTGCCGAAAATGGGAGGAAAAAAAAATTGTTGCAATTGGTTTGTGGCAATGGCATTGCCGAAATATGGGAAATTTTTTTTTTTGGCAATTGTGGCAATGCCATTGCCGAAAATGGAAGGAAAAAAGGAAGAAGAAGAAGAAGGAAATAGAGGAGAGAGATCAAAGAAAGTACGCATATTCTTATTTCAGTACTTTCTTGACCGAAGTAGTTTGGGTTGTGTGTATGTCATGTTCTTTCCTTTCGTATTGTAAAATTATCCTATGAAACAAATAAGGATAGATTCAAGTACAATGAGTACATTGATTCTTATTCTAAAAAAAGTACACAGTCTTACAATACGAAATGAAAGAAAAAAATAATTGATGTGCACGCTGTAAATAAAAACAAAAAAAGTATATAGATTCTTATAGAAGAAAAAAATGATTGATGTACACGCACTAATAAAAAAAAAGCAAAGAAAGTACATAGATTCTTCTGTGCATGCTGTAAACAAAAAAAGCAAAGAAAGTAAACAAAAAAACAAAGCTTCAATCAACCGATCACCTCATCTCCTCATCTCATCTGATTCTTATTCTCTGCATGCATCGAATATATTCACCTCAAGTACCTTTGTTGTCATATTCACCTCAACTCCTCAGAGTTTCTTTTTTGTCATATTCATCTCACCTCCTCAGAGTTCCTTTTTGTCATATTCACCTTACCTCCTTATAGTACCTTTTTTGTCTTTTTATTTTTCAAGTACAAAGCAACTTGATTCTTATTCTAAAAAAATTACATAGATTCTTACAATACAAAATGGAAGAAAAAAATAATTGATGTGCACGCTGTAAATAAAAACAAAAAAAGTACATAGATTCTTATAGAAGAAAAAAATGATTGATGTGCACGCTGTAAATAAAAAAAAAAAAAAGCAAAGAAAGTACATAGTTTCTTATAATATTGAAGAAATAAATGATGGATGTGCACACTGTAAACCAAAAAAAACAAAGAAAGTACATAGATTTTTACAATATAAAAGAAAAAAATGATTGATGTGCAAGTTGTAAACAAAAAAAGCAAAGAAAGTAAACAAAAAAACAGAGTTTCAATCAACCAATCAACTCAACTCCTCATCTCATTTGATTCTTATTCTCGACATCGAATATTTTCACCTCAACTCCTCAGAGTTCCTTTTTTGTCTTTTTATTCTTCAGTATTTTTTTGACCAAAGCAATTTGGTTTGTGTTTCTTACAATACGAATTTAACTGATATGAAACTTGCATCCTATTTAAACAGCATGTTACAGAAATTTCTACGGTTCTTATTTTCTACTCTTTTTCCCCTATAAATTCCATCAACCTTCTCCACTCTTATTCTCCTCATAATTCTACCAACCATTTTCAATTCATGCGTGCCATACATTCTACAAACAACTATAAGTAACAACACTTGCAAATATCTATCTGTTCTTTATCTCTTAAAAGGTGAGTTACATCTCTTAAGTAGTTACTTTTCTTTTTATAATATTCATGTTGATATGTTTTTGGGCATAGCTAAGCATGAAAATCTTTTTTTTTGTTAAATTATTTGTTCACGTAAATCTTGTTTTTGTATTATTTGTTTTGCAACATGAACTGATTTGTATGATATGTTTTAAATTATTTGTCCATGAATTCTTGTCTAAAATTTCCTATAGTAAAAATATATTTCTACATTGTAGGCCCGTTTTTCCTTAAAGAAATACTTAGTTTGTTAGCTTATAATATACACGTATGCTATAAGAAAACCAAAAAAAAAAAAAAAGGGTTAGTATACGCTCATAAACCTTAATAAAAAAGAATTTAATACTATTATTATTAGTGAAACAATCCTCTTTAACAAAATTCTCTCATCTCTAGCTATTTAAACATTGAATATTTTTAATGGATTACCTTTTTGTATTGCATTGTAATGGTTGTGTAGTGTTAATATATTAATACTATTATTATGTTTTAGTGTAGATGGCAGACAGAAAAATTGTTCATTTTTCTCATCCATTCCGGCGGAATCATTAAACATGGAGAAAATGGGGTTTATTACGAAGGGCCACCTCCTTCTATGCTTCCATTAAGTCAGGGCGTTACATTTGAAAATCTATGTGATAGAGTAGCATCCACGCTTCATATAAACAGAAAAGATTCAAAACTGACTATTTGGTATAGATTTCCTTTACAATGTCATCCACATCCTGTGACTTACCACCAAGTTTTGGTAGAAGATGATCATAGTGTCAATGCAATATTCAATATGTTAGACCACCAATATGGATTTGTAGGTGCAGAGTTATATGTGGGTGTAGAGCCCATAAGAAGCCACCGAGATGTTTTTCCCATTCTATATGCCAACAAAGGACCAAGTGCATCGTTTAGTTATTCATATGGCAGGCACTTCCGTGATCCATATGCCACTCATATTGGTCATTATTCTGAAGATGCGGCTCATTCTCCAATCAACATTGGTGGTGCTGACTATCATGCTCCATATACCCATGTTGCAACTGAGGACCAACATGTTCCTTATCGGCCAATGAACACCAATGATGCTAACTATGATAATCCAACTGAGCATGTCACACAAGAGACTACTAATGATCCCAATGATACACATCGCATAGCCGCTACTACTGAAAATGCGGTCCATACATTATCAGAAAGGATGCGAGCCATGGATAATGATAACCAACTTGATGATGACGAGGTCCTTGATGATGTTGGAGATGAGCATGAGCCTCTAAATGAAGGTAATCAGGAAAGCAGTCCAGCTATGGCATTCCATCAACCTTCATCACTAAGCTTTTCACAGAACACGTGGGACAACATGATTGATCCAGCCCCACCATTTGAAAAGCCCACTCAGAGTATTTAGGACCCTACCCAAGAGTTTTATGTGGGCTTGCTTTTTGTTGATAAGGATGAACTATAAGCTGCTGTTAAACACTATCACATCAAGAGGAACCAAACATTTTGTGTAAGAGAGTCAGATCCAGCATGTTGGTTTGTAAGGTGCAAACATTGTTCTTGGCGTCTTTGAGCATGCTTCCGAGCTACATATGGGTTGTTTGAGGTTAGGAAATACAATGGTCCACACACATGTATAGAGTTCACGCTCACACAAAATCACGAGCAATTAGACACCCATGTTATTGAGAAAGAGTTGAGGGATGTTGTAAAAAATGATCCAACCATAAAGATTTCTTCACTTCAATAGACTCTTTACAATAAGTACCAATACCGGCCTTCTTATTTTAAGGTGTGGGAGGCGAAAGAAAAAGCAATTGGTAGAGCGTTTGGCGATTGGGACAAATCTTACCAATTATTGCTAAAATGGTTGAAAGCTTTGACTAATTCAAACCCGGGCAGCAGGGTTATTTGGAGAACAATACCTGCTACTATGCCAGGCTGTGCAATATTCGAGAGAGTGTTCTAGGCTTTTGGTCCATCAATTGAAGGTTTTCAACATTGTAGACCAGTGATTAGTATAGATGGAACTTTCCTATATGGTAAGTACAAAGGCATGTTACTGATTGCATCAACGTGGGATGGTGAAAACAGACTTTTTCCACTTGCCTTTGCCATTGTGGAGAAGGAAACTGATGATAGCTGGTATTGGTTTATACGTTGTATTCAGATTAATGTCACTAATCGGGAAGGGTTATGTGTCATATCTGATCGTCACCCTGGTATAATGGTAGCGATACGAACTATATGTCAATCGACATATTGGTATCATTGTTTTTGCCTTTGCCATGTGGCTAGCAATTTCAATCAACAAATTGGGAATAAAAACTTGAAGGCTATGGTAATGTGGACAGGCATGGAGAATCAGTTACGAAAGTATCAAATAACCAGGGATAGAATTACTCAATTAAGTGTAGATGGTAAGAAGTATTTATCAAAAATACCGGTGGACAAGTGGATGTTAGCACATGATGGTGGACATCGTTATGGGGCAATGATGACAAACTTGTCTAAAAGCTTTAACGGAATTCTAAAGAGTGCTAGAAATCTGCCCATAACTATGTTAGTTGAACTTACATACTACCGTTGTGTAGCCTACTTTGCTGATCGATATACTAAGACACGCGCAGAGGTTACTGTCGGTGAACTTACTACGGCTTGTGCAAAGAATAAATTCAATAAATGGGAAAAAAAAGGCACCAAAGCATTCAGTTACTGTGTTCAATCATGAAGATGGTCTGTTTGAAGTTAGAACACCAATAAACCCTAACTCTGCATATAGGAGTAATTATTGTCATGAGGTAAATTTGAGGTAGAACACTTATAGTTGTTAAAAATGGCAAGTTTATAAGATGCCATGCTCACATGTCATTGCCGTGTGTAAATATCAAGTCATCTCTGCAATGCGATATATCGACCGTTGCTACCATTTGGAAGAACAAGTTGCTTGTTATGCACCTAGATTTCGCATGGTTCCAGACAGTGTACATTGGAATGAGCCTGATTTCCTGGTCTTGTATCCTAATGTCAAGCTGCGCCGTGAAAAAGGTCGACCAAGAACAACTCAGCTTCGAAATGAAATGAACGAAGGGGTAAAACATCAACCAAGGCCATTGTAGTCTCTGTAGGCAAGAAGGCCATAATAGAAGAACATGCCCCACTCGAATTGTGGTTGGCTCCACTAGTAGCCAAACTGAATGACCTAACATAAGTATTCAATCTACTTTAGTGGATTGGTTGGACTGTTTTTTTTTTTTTTTAGGAGTTGGACCATATTGTTAGTTTGTATTATTTGAAAGAACATGGTACTAATTTCATATGCTACAATGTTTTCTATAATTGCAAGTTGGATTGGGGTGTACGTTTATTTATTTTGTGTCTGTGTGTGTGTGTCTATGTGTATATATATATATATATATATTGTGTATTATAGTTTAGGGTTTCGATAACACCTTAAAATGTATACTTTTTATGGAGTGCTTGGGTCATTTACCATGTTTAAAAGTTTCAAATAAGGAAAGAAATCAAAGGGCCACAATCTGAAGAGGAAAAATCAGATTTGAGCACTAATCAATATTTTAGACGTATCTCTCTCTTCAAAAATCCAATGGACTCAAGGCTGGATGGGATGGAACCGTGACTTAAATATCTACAACTTTTATGTTTTGAGTTTTTTGAAATTCACAAAATTTGTTGGCTGAAATTAACTCACAAGTTGCTGCTGTAAATTTGGACGAAAATTAGATGGTGAAAGTTTTATTTTTCTGTGACACTTTTACGAGGGTTTGGAAGAGAGGCTGTGGAGAATGAAAATAGAAATGTACACCACAGTAGCCATCATGCAAAGGAAAAAAGATCAACTATAAAAATACAAGTTTGACCAATTTTTTTTCCTGGCTATTATGCGTCTACAGTTGTGGCTACACATATAGATTCTATGTTGGATTTGTAAGAATGGAAAATTATAGTAAATAGATGTATGATTAGATTAATTGGGCACTAAATTCAAATGCCTAAAAATGTGTACACATTTCTTATTTTCGCAAAGGTCTTACGGTTAGTAGTATAATGTGCTATGTATACTATCTAGGCATAATATTTTTTGCTACAATGATGCATAAACAACGATAATACATTAATATATTCTTAATAAACAGTCATTTTACATTGATTAGTCATTGCAACAATGGGGTACATGAAGTTTTTGTTGTGTTCCACAACATGGAGGAGTTGTTGTGGGTACCTTCGTGCTTGCACAAGACCTTTCCCCATGCGCCTCGGCTGCGTTCTAATATCAACATTTGTTTGATAATTACCACCTTCGTAAGTTTCATTATCTAAAGACACCTCCATATCTTCTGCATCTTCCCCACTGTCCTCATTTGAGGCATCTTCCTTAGAGTCTATTACGGAGGCCTCTTCCTCATTGTTTGGAGCACATGCCCATGTATTTGGTGGCGTGCAAAAATCACCAACATGAGGGGCTGGTTGGGAAGGTTGTGGTGTGCAGAAATCATAGTTGTATTGGCTATCTTGGCCATAATTGTATTGCCCAGCATAGGATGGAGGTGGAGATGGGTGATAGGAGGGAGGTGTTGAACTAGGTTGGGGATAATGGTCATAGCTAAACAAACCCTTAAATCCTTGTCCTATGGATGTGGATAATCCGATCTGTTGATATAAATTCATGCAGTACTTGTTGACATTAATTGGATTATACTCACTAAAGGTGGTTGGCCCATTATCGGCAGATGTTGACGGTCCAACTTGGGTAGAGCTGTACATATTATGTTGTGTAGAGGTGGATGGTCCGGCTTCATCATTTCTGCGTTGTGTAGAGGTGGATGGTCCAGTTTCAATTTGGGTTTGCGGTTGTCTTCTTTAGTGCCTTTGTCGTCACCTGAAGTGTGTCACCCTCAGAGTAGGGACGGAGGAAATATTTTCTTCCATCAATAACTTCACTCGGGTAAGGCTCCCACAGAAAAAAAAAAAAAAAAAATTTATTAGTGCAGTATTATTGAAAAAGCTAAAACAATAATTTGTTATCAATATTAGTGCAGTATTTTGTTTGTGTAAATAATTTGTTCTAATATTAGTGCAATATTATTGAAAAAGCTAAAATAATTACCTGGTACACATGGGCAACCGCCTCTGGTGTTGTGAATAGGTGACCATGTTAATGGTACCATGTTGTGTAGTCCACACCTAAATCGAAATGCTCATCCCCAACTACATGTTTAGCTCGCGCATTCCAAAGCCGGTAGTATTGTGCATGCTGCATAAGCTAATTGACACCAAACTTCCTTGTCATCTTTACACAATGCATAGATTTATCCAAATTGTCAGTAGGCCATTTTGGACATCTTTGCAACAATCCAAACTGTCGCATGACTCTTTCTGGATGGTAATACTCCACAATTTGGAAGCATAGCAATGGCGCTATTGTAGTTCATATATGTCTTTCTGCAAGACACCATGGATGCAAATAATTATCATATGGTGTCCAAACAACCTGCAATTCCAATTACAATAACTATGTTATAATCAATCAAATTAATAATATGACTAGTAAATTAACCATTGATGCATTGTAATATATTACTTGTTCATTATATTGTGTGTCGTGATTAGAACGGTACACAAGCAAAACATGCGTTGGTGTGTGAGTAAATGTTCTCCTGGTATCCCACCTATACAAAATTAATGATTGCCACTAATTTTAGAGTTTGGAAGTATCAAGGATAAACACTACAATATACAATATTGTATAGAAATAGAAAGTAAATATTATACCTACAGCCGTATGGTTCGTCGCCATTTAAATTTGTTGGATTTATTGGAATTGGGGTCAAATATGGAAAATACTCCCATGCCCATAATTGTAATATGAAAACAGGACCTGCAATCTTCGTATTTTTTTGAATAGTAGTAGTACATAGCTCTTTATAAAGGAAAGCAAGTGTGGCACTACCCCAGCTATATTCCCCAGTTTCACCAAAGTTGTCTAATAGCTTGAGAAAATAGCAATGCAATCTACTTTAGCTCTTATTTCCAAATAGTAAAGCCAAAACCTGGAACATGTATGCCCTAGCATACTATTGGGTTGTTATAGCATTAGCACCCTTTGGTAGGTTTGAGAATGTATTCTTTACCCATGTTATTTTAAGGCTACCATATGCCAATGCTGTTGCAGGTGGTGCCACCCCAAGTAAATTATCACAAACTTGTTCCCATTTCAAATTAGTGGGCCCGCACACTGCTTTTCCATCAATAGGAAATCCTGTAAGGATTGCTATATCCTATAGAGTGATCGACATTTCACAAGTAGGTAGGTGAAATGTATGGGTATCAGATTGCTACCGCTTCACTAAAGAAGTGATAAGACCCCAGTCAATATTTATATGGGGTAGGCGAGTCACACGGTATAGTTTACATTGTCGTAAATATGAGATAATACGCTCGCCTAACTGCCAGGGGGGGTGCAAACGGTTGGGGTCGCACTCATAAGGTGGAAACCTAATTTTTTTTAAATGTACAATGTTATATTGCTAATGTTGAAATTATTTTCATGTAAATTGAATAATTGTAGATATTATTAGGACATTAATAAATTTGGATCTCGCAACGTACATTGCCTTCCATTGCATCATTAGAGATGTGATATTGTTGTTGCTCCATTTCAAATATATCCTACATTAAATGCTACAATGAGTTAAACCATGCAACTTCCATTTGAAGGTATATTTTTTACAAACCATCTATATAAAAAATTACAAACTAAGAAAATAATTTCCAATTAAATTAGGGGGTTGAGAAGCTTACTACAATTGCGATATGAAGTGAAGGAATGTAGGAATTATAGAGTGCTACTTGTAAGAAAAGAAAGAAAGAGCAAAAAAAAAAAAACACAATAAGATATTCATAAATATCTTCTAAAAAAATATAATCCTAAATAAAAACAAAAGAAAAATAATAAAAAATAATAAAATTAATATATACTGACTACTATAGTTTTTTATGCTAAATATTAAATAGAACTTACAATGCTTGTAGTTCATAATAAAATTGAAAGAAACTCAAATAAAGGATTTATGAAGCATAATTTTATACAATAATATAGCATATAATTAGTATTAACTATAATAAAGCATACAATAATAATTAGCAAAAATAATCATACACACAATAATTAGTATTAACTATAATATAACCATATATAATATTTATAAAGCATATAATTAATTTTCATTTCCTAGCCTATAACCACCCTAAAAAGTAAAGATTCAAGAAACTTAATAAATTTTTATACCAACTAAACTTTAAAGAAAAAGAAACACAAACGTACTATTTATTGTAGTAAATAATAATAACAACAACAATAATAATAATAATACACAGACATATCTTTATTATAAACCAACAAACATATTATGCAATATATTTTTTCCAAGTAATAGATGTAATAATTGATAATAACAAAACACATATTGATTATAAAAAGATCACAATAATACAATTTATTACAATTTTTGTGGTCATGTATTAATAATAACAATAAATAATATTAAATAATTTCAAAATTAACAAACACAAATTTAATTAGAGAGTTGAGATGCTTACCACAGCTATGATACCAACTGAAAGAGTGAGAATTATAGAGTGATACTTGCCAAAAAAAAAAAATAATAATACAATTAGATAACCATAAAAAATAATTCATTAATCTAAAATTTGAACAACAACAACAACAATAACAATAATCATAATCATAGGCATACAAATAATATTAACTACAACTACAACAATACATAATATTTTACAATGTATTAGCTTCTAATATTTACAAAGCACATGTTTATACAATAATAATAAATCTGTTAATTCATAGAGCTGTAAGTTAGTAAACAAAGCAAAAAAACTTACATTAACAAAAAATTTACAATCTTTAGTTGTTCACACTGAAGCAAAGAAAAAGACTAACTGAACAATCAAAGGACTTACAATCCTTTGTGAGGAGATACAATTCTTCAGTGAAGGAGGAGAAATAAAAAGACAAGCGCACTTGACTTGCCTTTTATTACAATATTGAAGAAGACAAAAAAGAATCTCTCTGAGAGATTTAGGCTTACGTGATATGAATAGGTAAATATATTCGATGCAGAGAATAAGAATCAGATGAGATGAGGAGTCGAAGTGATTGGTTGATTGAAGCTTTGTTTTTTTGTTTACACTATGCACATAAGAATCTATGTACTTTCTTTGTTTTTTTTTTTTTTTTTTTTGTTTATAGCGTGCACATCAATCATTTTTTTCTTCCGTATTGTAAAAATTTATGTACTTTTTTTACTTTTTTTGGTTTATAGTGTGCATATTAATCATTTTTTTCTTCCATTTTGTAAAAATCTATGTACTTTCTTTGTTTTTTTTTGGTTTTCAATGTGCACATCAATCATTTTTTTTCTTTCCTATTGTAAGAATCTATATACTTTCTTTGTTTTTTTTTTTTTTTTTTTTTTTTTTTACGTTGTGCACATCAATCATTTTTTTCTTCTATAAGAATGTATGTACTTTTTTTGTTTTGTTTTCTATTTTTATTTACAGCGTGCACATCAATCATTTTTTTCTTCTTTGTACTTTTTTAAAAATAAGAATCAATGTACTCATTGTACTTGAATCTATCCTTATTTGTTTCATATGGTACTTTTACAATAAAGGAAAGAATATGACATACACACAAACCAAACTGCTTCGGTCAAAAAAAAAATAATGATGAATAAGAATATGCATACTTTTTTATGCCCTGACATATTTTCTTTTCTCTATTTCGGCAATGCCATTGCCACAAACCAATTACAACATTTTTTTTTCTCCCATTTTTACCAATGGCATCGCCATTATTGCCACAAATTCCCCCCTATTTTGGCAATGCCATTGCCACAAACCAATTGCAACTTTTTTTTTCCTCCTTCCATTTTCGGCAATGGCATTGCCACAATTGCCACAAATTCCCCCCTATTTAGGCAATGTCATTGCCACAAACCAATTGCAACTTTTTTTTTCCTCCCATTTTCGGCAATGGCATTGCCACAATTGTACAGATTTTTTTTTCCTATTTCGGTAATGCCATTGCCACAAATCCATTCCACTTTTTTTTTTTTGTGGAAAATGATATGTGCACACAATTTTTACAACATTTTTACAACAAATTCTAAATGATAGGTTGTTATTAGTTGTTATTGTTGGATTAAAAAAGTAATTTCAGTGTTAAATTCAAATTTGAACTAATAACAACTAATCACATGTGATTTGTTGTGAAAATGTTGTAAAAATATTGTGTACGTAGCATTTTTTTTTTATTTTAATTCCTCCTAAATTTCGGCAACCACTTTTTTTTTCCTTCCATTTTCGGCAATGGCATTGCCATAAAATTTATTTTCCCATTTCGGCAATGCCATTGCCACAAATCCAATCCACATTTTTTTTTGGGAAATGATATGTGCACACGATTTTTACAACAAATCCTAAATTGCAGGTTGTTATTAGTTGTTATTGTTGGATTAAAAAAGTAATCTCAAGTTAAATTTAAATTTGAACTAATAATAATTAAGTACATGTGATTTATTGTGAAAATGTTGTAAAAATATTGTGTACGTAGCACTTTTTTTATTTTATTTTAATTCCTCTCCAGATTTCGGCAACCATTTTTTTTCCCTCCCATTTTTGGCAATAGCATTTCCACAATAGGTACAATTTTTTTTTTTGCACCTATTTCGGCAATGCCATTGTCACAATTGCTTTCCTTTGGGCACCCCACACTTCGAGCACTTCTCACACCCACTCGATCAGCGTTTTAGGCAGCAGGATTTTCAGTAATACCGTTGGCGAAATTCAACATTTTCTCTCTTCCACTTTTTCTCTTTCTCTCTCATACTTTTGTTGGAATTTCGGCAACGGTGTTGTCGAAATTCACTCTCTCTCATCATTTTCTTAAATAAGATGGAATAGTATCCATAACGCAAATAAATTCCAGATTCAGCAATATTCAGCCAAAAGACTCAGGGTTCGTTTGGATACAACTTATTGTTGCTGAAAGTTGCTCAAAACACTGTAGCAAAATAATTTTTAAATGGATAAATAGTATTGGGGGACCCATTTTAATATTTTTTAATCATGACAGTACATGAACAGTGCGTGAACAGTGCACGCACTGTTCATGAACAGTAATTTTTGTCTCTAAAAGCAGAAACAAAGTGCAAAAAAAAAAAAAGAAGGGAAAACGCAGTTGGAAAACGCAACTTAACAAAACTCATAATCCAAACACATACTCAATATATGTTGGGTATGTGAATATGGATAATTGGGCCCCCTTTTTTTATTATTAAAACTTGAGTTGTCTTTTCAAAAAAAAAACTTGAGTTGTGTTTTTTTTTTTTTGATGCAGGAAACTTGAGTTGTCTTGATGTATACAATCTCATCCTAATCCGACATGTTTACAAAAGAAACTCCCTGCACCTATTAAAATACTTAAAACAGATAAAACAAATTCTAATTAAAGACCAACATCGGTTTGACTTAAACCCTACCACATTACCAAATGGGTAAGCTACGAGTCAAAGGTTTTTCAAATTATAACATAAACCCAACTTGTGTAGTTTATACTTTATGGTTTAAATAATAATATAATATATGTATTTTTAAATATGTTAGCTTGATATTTATTTTATAGTTTGATACTCAGTTTTGATAAAATTAGAATATTATGTTCAATTGTGTGAATCGTAATCATTTATTGAATAATAAGCTTTAATAATTAAATGAAAGATTTATTTCTATTTTGGTAGATGAAATTAGAAGAATTAATGCTAAGCTAAAAATTTGGCAGAACACACTAGAATCTAAAGACTTTTAATTATGTAGGACTCAAGGATATGACATGTAGATTTAGCAAAAGTAAAAAAAGAAAAAAAAAAGTAGTGGTAAGGCTCAATGACCAAGAGATACTAAAGAGAGAAAGCTTTTGAAATCTTGAATTAATAATTCATAAAGATTGAGAGATTGAAAAGGGTGTGATCCTAGAATACATATTAGGTCCAAGAAAAAATTTTGTAAAACTTTCATAAGACTAACTATGCATATTAAGAAGCAACATATTCATAAAATGAGCAAGGCTAAAATGAAAATGTTTAATTGATAAGTGAAAATGCATGGAAATATACTACCAAATATGAGGATCTTCCTTTAAAAAGGGCTTGTTTATTAAAGAAGTAGCAAAGAGTATGATTTGGATAGAATAAAAAGCCGAAAAAGAATGCATATGACTGAGCTTAACTAATATGTTGAGGATTCATAGCTAACTCTAAAAATTTGGGGCTAAGATTTGTATGTTGATATATTAAGCTTGACAAACTAGTGTCAACCTGGCGACTAAACCCAATCCAACCCGTACAAGTTGCATTGGGTTGGGTTAAAGATTTCTCAACTCAAAGAGACCATTTTAGGTTGAAAAATACCTTAAACCCAACCAGACACGTCCCATGCATACCGCTAATTTTTAGCTACATGAGATGATGATAAATGTGTACGTACATTGATAAAAACAAATAAATAAGGCCCAATAAACATACCTATTTTTTCTAGGGAGGACATGAACAACCCAAGAAGCACGAATGTAGCAAGTATAAATTTTTTTTTATTCATCTCAAAGAATTAAGCCATTGGGGATAGGAAGCAAAAACTACAACAAATTTTCTTGCCCTTTGGATATCTCTGCCTTGTGAACTCCGACTTCTACCACTATATATAGGGAAAGGGAAAGAGGGTCAACCGGTCAAGTACTCCTGTGTGGATGCATTGGAATAAGTCTAAGTTAGAATTATGAAGTTCAGAAAGTCATATAGTCTTTACATGGAAAGAGTATACCATGTTTCGGTAATACCAACTCAGCATCTGTTTTGGTATTTTTTACCCAATAAATGAGTGACACCTGTTTCAAAAAATCATATCAGACTACTCTAATAAATGATTAATTTATCATTTATAGAATAATTCATTGGAATAAGTCTAATTCATTGGAATAATTCATTGGAATTAATCACATCCTTGGTGCGATGGTCACTCCATAAGTATAAATGCTTGTGAGGTGTAGGGGGTAAGGGCCGGGTTCAAGTCTTCAGGAGGGAGCTTCACACACATCTACACATAGATTATGATAGAGTATAATTTCTATCTTGTAAAAAAAAAAGAAAAAAAAAAAGAAAAGGGGATAGTGAGTGCTATCTTATTATGATCATTATAATTTTTAAAAATAAATTGAATAATTTTCTTTTTGAAAATTAGATAGTTATAATAATGAGTAAAGGAGATTTGAACCTTTGTTCTCTTAAAAAATAGAGGAGGTTATTCCATTAAATTACAAGGATCTTAGCAAACAAATTAAAATATTGGTTTTGATTTTTATGTATTTAGTTTTTTGTTGGGTAAAATATCATTTTCGTCCCTAAACTATCACAAAAGTTCGTTTTTCATCCCTAAACTTTCAAAAGTTCTATTTTCGTCCCTAAACTTTTTCAAACGTATTGATTTTCGTCCCTCTGTTTGTTTGGCCTGACAGAGTGCTGTCGTGGTCTGACAGAGTGCTGATGTGGCATCTGACTTGGTCAGCACTCCGTCGGGCCACGTCAGCACTCCGTCAGGCCACGTCAGCACTCAGTTAACGGAAACAAACGGAGGGACGAAAATCAATACGTTTGGAAAAGTTTAGGGACGAAAATAGAACTTTTGAAAGTTTAGGGACGAAAAACGAATTTTTGTGATAGTTTAGGAACGAAAATGATATTTTACCATTTTTTGTTAAACATAAAAGAATAAAACAATTGGCTGTAACACAATAAGAATGCGAAAGAAAACTTACTTGTTAATTTTCTACAATAGTTAATAACTAAGAATCAATTAGTTGAGAACCTACTAGGAAACTTTAATCAATAGAAAGAAAGAAAAAAGAGAGAAAATTTTAGGAATTATTTATTTTAAATTATTGAATGTCGTGTTGGCTAGGATCCTAGACTCATGCCATGATTAAAGGTCGTTTAGTCGTCTCATGCCATGATTGATGAGTATTTTCAGTAGGTTCTTTTTCTTTTTTTTTTTTGAGAATAGAAAAAGAGGATTTGCGTGTGGCAGTCATTGTCCCACGCCCCATGGTACAGTTGGGTAAGCCCACGGGTACCACCAGCTCGAACTGGAGTTCGGAAACTCCGAACTCACACACACCCCAGGCTCTATTGGTTTCTGGGACTTCCAGAAATTGCAATTACTGTCCTCGTGAGAACTCGAACTTGGGATGTGGTGAAGCCTTAGCAGTCACCTACGAGTTATACCACATCCACTGGTGGTTTTTCAGTAGGTTCTTATTGCACTAATTAATGAATCTAGAAAGTTAAAATGAGAAAAATGATTGTAGATTATAATATGAATATTACTTTTATAGTTTTATGCAAATTTTTTTTTAAACGTCAAGACATGTGGATGATTGAATAATATATGGAGTCATTATTATTTTTGCTAATTATTGTTGCACATAGCTTTACACAGCTTGTGAAATTGTGTTTACGATTTCATGATTTCAGCTTGTGTGTACATGCACACTATTTGTGAAAATCATTACTCTATTATTTTTGACAATGATTGATTGTACTGAAACGAATTAGAAACTAAAATGATGGAGTCAATGGTGGAGAATACTGAGGTGAAGAAGGAAGAAATTCCGGGTAGAAGCTTAGTAGATTTGGTATTCTCTTGGTCTCTCAACGATGTTCTCAATGAAGATCTTCATAAACACCAGGTTTGTCCACTGTGAAGCTCTCACCCTCCTCTTTCTAATTAAAATAAGTTTCAACACGTGGATTAATGGTGGAAGGGTAATATTGATTTCTTAGAAAAAAAAAAAATTCAATAATTACTAATGTGCCTTGTTATAAGTATATCACTTTTACCGAGATTCACCACTAACACCACTTTTATTATGCAGTAATCATAACACGCATTATGAGCAATTCTGAAAATAAAGTTGTAAAAAATGTTTTGTTCCTAGATTTATTCTTAAAATCCGCTGTATGGCCAAATATGTATAACAGAAGGAATAATAACTCTGACCAGAAGTAGATTTGTATATTAAACAGAGTATTTTTTATTTTTTATTTTAATAAAAAATAAAGTTAATCTAAAATTACACTGACCCTACTAGCCATTCCCTTATTGCTCAGTAGCTGAGTTTAGGATTTAAAACAGCATGAGAGAGGCCAATACTAAATGACTTTACAAAGGTTTGTTGAATACAAATTCTAGTTCCACTTTATGCTCCACTAGGATTTTTTCCTTATAAAGTAATTAAAGTTTTAAATGAAAAAAGAAAAAAAGAAAAAAAAGAAAAAGACTATAATGACATATTATAGTTGGTGGAGTATAAAATAGAACACTAAGTCTAAGAGTGAGATAGGCCATTTTTATTCAAATTTTGTATTTAGTTCGTTATATCTTGTCAAGTAAATCTTGATAGGAAAGGAGAACGTGCTATGACTAAATAGTATGACATCCAATTGTTAGCCTTACCAAATAGTTGAATTATTATGATTTGATTTAACTAATTTGATACAAAATTTTGGTTACCTATTTATTCTGTATGTTACCATTTTTAATAAAGAGATATAGTGCTGCAATTATTTTCATATCATGTAATGTTTATCACATTTCTACATGTGCTTATCTTTCCTTTGATTAAAATTTTTCACTTAGCTAAGAAAGATCCTAGAGACTTCTCCTCAACCACAGAGTACTTGACCTCATTCTATGATCCACTTGTTGAAGAAACTCATGCTGACTTGTTGTGAAGCATGTCAATAGTATCCCAAGCACCTATGCGTGCAATATTTTCTGTTAGGCAATCTGTGAAATGTAAACCACCCAAAGACCTCTTTTACCATGTTACACTTGAAAGTTTGAAAAAATTTGAGAATCATGGTGTTAGATATGAACCTGAAGTTAGAGACATCATTGACATAACAGATGTAAGACCAAAATGCATTGATGATTTAGAAAAACCAAACAGGTCCTATTTTTTTTGCTTTTGTTCTGAGTGTGAGATACAAAAGGTATCTGACAATATTATCCTCAAAGCCTATCTTGTTTGAACATGACAAGAACAAGAAGAGACAGACTCTTTATGCAGTTCCCTTGATAAACATGACCACAAATATTTGTATATGGAGGGCCTTGAACTCTAAGTTGGAAGGTGGGAACTTAAGTATTCAGATCTTTTAGAGTTCCTAGGGTACTCTATCAATAGATTTCCTTAAATCCTAACCGTTCTTTAATGATTTAACGGTCTAGATTTTGCCATATCAACATTCCGCTAACAATACTTTTAAAATAATATAATAATGTTGAAAACAAAACAATTAAGATTATTATTAATGAAATGCTAATATGGCAAAATCTAGACCATTAAATCATTAAAGAACGGTTAGGATTTAAGGAAATCTACTTAGTAGAGTACCCTAAGAACTCTAGAGGATCTGAATCCGGGAACTTAAACATCATTCAGATTGTGCTGCAATCTAGTTCTATGGTAAGAATTTTGGTGATTGCTTATTGCTTATTTCATATGGCATATTAATATTAGGCTTAAATTCATTGTTGTTGGTCCCTAAACTTTAGCACATTAGCAATTATAATTCCTAAAGTTTAAAGTGATCATTTTTAGTCCTTAGATGATGTGTCCAAATTAAAAACTAACACAAAATCACTCCAGAGGGACTAAAATCGGTCACTTTAAGCTTGTTAAGGACTAAAATTGACCACTTCAAATTTTTTTGGGACTAAAAGTGATCATTTCAAACTTTAGGACTAAAATTGGTCTTAAACTAAAGTTTTGGGACAACAGTTATTTTGGCCTTTCTATTTTTTTGGCAATAATTTTTTTTTTACCTCCCTTTATTTACATTATGTAGGATGCTACAAATTGTACTACCTTCCTTATTGAAGAAAATTGCAGTGCTGCCTTTGCTGCTATTAGTTCCAGAATCTGCTCTTCTGATTTAAATGACTCCGAAGAAGATGCAATTCTTAGCTGCTTGGTAACTAGGGAATGCAATCATCATAATACTGTCAAAGGCAAAAAGCACCTTTTAGTCTCTATATTTTTAGGCAATTCTTATTTTAGTCCCTACATTTTGTTTTTACCACTTTTAGTTCTTATTTCGAAAAACGCTTCCCGTTTTGGTCCCTGCCATTACGTCAGAAACAGAAAAGCTAACGTGGCAAATGGCATGAATAAATAATACTAAATTAATGTTCACGTGGCCTAAATTAATAATAAAAAATGTTTTTTGGCATTAAAAAATGCCACGTCAGCATCTAAATTAAAAAAAATTAATTTATTAATTTTAACTAAATAAAAAAAAAATTACAAACAGAATTAAAAACTAAAAATTATATGAATTGAGATCTAAGTTTGTTTTGAATAAGAACAACAAAAACACAAACCCAGATCCTAGAACACAAACTCAAAAAATAAAAAAAAAATAAAAAAAGCCACAGATTAGCCACAGATCCCCAACAAACCCCAAAAAAAACCCGGCTTCTCTATGCTTCTCTTTTTCAGATCTGGACCATACATCCAACCTCCATACAACCGCCCTCACCACCACTCTTCCACTGCCACCGTCGCTGCCGCAGCCACCACCATCCCCACCATCGACCTATTTGAATTCAACCCGACCCACCTCCCTTCAATCTGCTCCACAATTGCTCAAGCCTGCACAGACTACGGAGCCTTCCACGTCACCAACCACGGCGTCCCCACCAAGCTCCTCTGCCAAATCAAAACCACAGGCCTCACCTTCTTCAACCAATCCTCCATCGACGACAAGCTCACCTACTCCTGCGACCCTCACTCCTTCGTTTCCCAAGGCTACGGCTCCCGAATGCTCCTCAGCAATGAAAATGACTCCGTCGTTTTGGACTGGCGAGACTACTTCGACCACCACACTCTCCCTCTCTCTGGTCGAGACCCATCTCGCTGGCCTCACTTCCCTGAAAACTACAGAGAAACCGTGGTGAGCTACAACGATGAAATGAAGGGTTTGGCTCAAAAGCTCATGGGTTTGATCTCTGAGAGCCTTGGCTTAGAGGGTCGTACATAGAAGACGCTGTGGGTGAGGGTCGTTAAGCAATAATGTTTATTTATTTTATAAATTTTTGGATTTGTGTTTTTGTTGTTTTTATTTAAGACACACTTAGATCTCAATTCATATGATTTTTAGTTTTTAATTCTGTTTTTAATTTTTTTTTATTTAGTTAAAATTAATAAATTAATTTTTTTTAATTTAGATGCTGACGTGACATTTTTTAATGCCAAAAAATATTTTTTATTATTAATTTAGGCCACGTGGATATTAATTTAGTATTATTTATTCCTGCTATTGGCCATGTCAGTTTTTTCCGTTTCTGATGTAACGGCAGGGACCAAAATGGGAAATGTTTTTCGAAATAGGGATTAAAAATGGTAAAAATAAAATGTAGGGACTAAAATGAGAACCACTTGAAATGTATGGACTAAAAGGTGTTTTTCGCCTACTGTCAAACTAATATGAGGCCCTCTGGGAACTAGGAAAACTAAGACAATTGGTGTTCTCTTGTTCTCTGCTTAGAATGAGATGCAAAACACTTACATGTGACCCAACTAATACTGCTGTTTTGGAAGTGACACAGAGGCTTCTAAAGAATGTGACAGAGTCACTTGAATATGATAGTTATGGGCTTGGAGATGTGGTTTTATTTGGAAATGGGAAGCGAATGAAGATTCTGGATCGCCATAACCTCCTTGATATGTTCCTTGGTAATCAAGTTAGCATACTACATGAATGCCTTGTTTCATCATCTGGTTGGAAAGGTAGTTTAACATCAATGATATGTTTGCTGGAGGGCCCTAGACGGCAATACAATTTGTACTTGAATGACACAAACATGATAGACAATGAGGAGGAGAAAATTGAAGACAAGAAGAGCAAGAAAAATGTGAGGAATGTTATTGTTAAAGCCTCAAATGAAAAAAATACAAGAAAAACGAAGGACAGGTGGTTGACAAATGTGATAGTCATTTATCATTTGAGGATTTGTTCAAAGGAGATTCAATTGCATTTTACAACGTTTGAAGTATTGTAATGTAAATTTGTGTACACACTTACCGACTTCTTTTATTTCATTAGAAGTGGTAAAGAAGATGAAGTTCGCTCTTGATTTGCTCACATCTCTAGAAAAATTGTTGAGTAATGTTACTATTGCTGACAAAGAATTAGAGCAAGTCTCTGAAGAAAATGATCAAAGATTTGGTCACTTGATGAAATATAGTTTTGTGAGAGGAGATTGCCATCGGATACTTAGAACAATTCCAAAAAAATTCCCTGTTCCAGATTTTTGAGAAGAGTGGGAGATTAAAAAATTCTGCCTAGAAAATTCATGTCTATATTTCTGCACTGTATCAAGCTCTGCTAAATTACATGAAGTAAAGACTCAATGGGAAGTACTGGTTATAGATGAAACTGCTCAGCTTAAGGAATGTGAATCCACCATTCCTTTACAACTTCCTGGCCTCTGCCTCGCTATTCTCATTGGGGATGAGTGGCAACTTCCTGCGATGGTTAAAAGCAAGGTTTGAGTTTTATTATTACTAGTCGCAGACCCGCGCGTTGCGCGTGGTTATTTTTTTTTTATGATTGTGTTATTATTTGAAATATTTTTGTAAGTGTTACTACTTAAGTTGCATTATATATGTATAAACAATATATTGTAGGATTCGTGATGGTAGAAGGTATTGTCTTGGAATTAGATGTGGAAACAATACAACTATAATGGTAGAAGGTTCTTCTTTCAAAAAATTAAGCCCAAAACTTGATTTAAATTAAAGACATTTCAATGTACCACTACCAAACTCCAATATACCAATTGATCAAGCCAAAATCCGGCCATACCCACTCCTAACAACCACTCAAACTCCAATATACCACTACCAAACTACTTTCCTTAGTCATGGAATATAAATAATTGAGAGAGATGAAAACTCACCTTTAAATCCCCTTGGAATGGATGAGCCATGCCACCAACACTTTATACTTCACTACTTTAGAGTCTTACATTCTTCCAATAAGCCACAACACATTAAAAAAATGACACCTGAGATATTTCCAAATAAACCAAGGTAAAATAAAATAGTTTCTTTAGCAGTAAAATTGTAGCACTATTGAAACATCATTCAGGCAATCTCACAAACACATCAATGGCATGCCAAGGATGCTCATCTAATATAAACACAAACACAAACAAAAGAAAAAAAAAGCGTCTCATATTAATATAAACAAAGCATAAAAGTTTTGCACCAAAAAAAAAAAAAATTTGAAACAGAGAATAAAAGTTTTGCACCCAAAAAAAAAGAATTGAGATGTAGAGATACCTCAACCAAAGCAGGGAGATTCTGTCAGTATTTATAAACCGTGTGAAAATGAATAAAGGGAGGAAGGAAATCAGATAGGCAGCCGTTACTGAGAAACAATAGAGCAGGAAGATGAGTAGCTTTCAAACTCTTTGTTTTCTCACACAATACCTGAACAAACTCTCTGTTTTCTCACACAATACCTGAACAAACTCTCTGTTTTCTCACACAATACCTGAACGCTTCAATGTTTTTTTTCTTTTTCTTTTTCCTCCCTTTAAGCTTCCCTCTACGTTACATATTACAAGACCCTGAACTCAATATTTCAAAACCTTAAATGCAAAACCTAAACGCTTGCCTTTTTATTTTTTTCCTTTTTTTATTTTTTTTCCTTTTTTCTTTCTTCCAAACGGCCTTGAACGTACTTTTTTTTTTTTTTCCCTTTTTTTTGTTTTTTCTTTTTTTCCTTTTTCAGCCCTTTAAGCTTCCCTCTACGTTACCCAATTCTTACGTTCAAAGATGTTTAAGTCTATTGATGACTGTGCAATTACCATACCAACATTTTTAAGTCTTTTTTTCCTTTTTCATTTTTTCTTTTGTTTTTGTTTTTTTTTCTTTTCTCTTGTGGAACTAAATAAATATAAGGTAGGCTGAATTAAATAGATAGTGGAATTAAATAAATAGATAGTGGGAGTAAATAAATAAGTAGTGGGCTGTAATTATAGGGTTGGGATTTATAGGGCTGCAAATTGTAAAAACCAATTAAAAATTGAAGGAAAAATTATTTTTTTAATAAAGAAAATGACGTGGCAGCTGATGTGGCGCAACGTGAGAGCAGCAGAATTAAATTCTACGCTTCAGCTTTTAGTAATATATAGATGACTCTCTGGATGTTCGTCTATCTTTATAAATTATTAATAGAGTTTATGTATCTTTAAAATTTGCTATTATTAGGTTTCTGAGGAAGCTGGATTTGGAAGAAGTTTGCTCCAAAGGCTAGTATTGCTTGGAAAAAATAAAAACCTTCTTAATGTCTAGCATAGGATGCATCCATCCATAAGCTTATTTCCAAATAGGGTGTTCTATGAAAATCAGATTTTGGATGGCCCCAACGTCAAAGAAAGAAGGTATGAGAAGCGATTCCTTCAGGGAATTATGTTTGGCTCCTACTCTTTCATTAATATTGCACATGGAAAAGAGGAATTTGATTACATCCATAGTCTCAAAAATATGGTTGAGGTTGCTGTAGCATCTAAGATTGTTGCAAGCCTTTTCAAAGGTACTAAATTCACAACTAATCGTAGTCTCAATTTTGCTGAAATGTTATGCTATGAATATTAATTATAGTTAGCTTGGTGATAGATAATTTAATGAGTTCAACAACTCTCTTTTTTATTTGTTTCTCTTGCCACTGCTAAAGAATCCATTTGCACAAAGAAGAAAGTTAAAGTTGGTATCATCTCACCATACAAGGCATAAGTCTATGCAATTGGAGAGAAGGTGAAACACTACAGTGCTGATTCTAATGATGACTTCTCAATTAGTGTTCGCTCTTTTGATGGTTTCCAGGGTGGTGAGGAGGATGTGATAATTATCTCAACTATCAGATGTAATATGAATGGAGTTGTTGGTTTTCTTGAAAATCATCAAAGAGCAAATGTGGCACTAACCTGTGCAAGGTAACACATTATAGACTTGACTATGGGCAGCTCAAAAATATTTTGGGGCTTTGATAGTTTTTGCAATTAATTGGCATGGTTTTACTCTGTAGGCATTGCCTTTGGATATTGGGAAATGAAGCAACTTTAACTAAAAGTTGCACTATTTGGAAGGAATTAGTCATTGATGCCAAGAAACGGGGGCGTTTCTACAATGCTAATGTAGACAAGAGGTTGGCTCAGGCTATTACGGTTGCCTTGGTTGACCATAACCAAATACACATTTTACTTAACATGGATTCCTTTCTGTTTAGAAAGGCCAAATGGAAAGTATGCAGATTCAAAGTTTTCTCCTCATATTTCTAATGATACATCAACCATTGTCTTTGTTATTATCTACTTCTTTAATATTAGGATTTGAATTCCATATTCCTAGATTATTAATGTTAGTGTTGTGATTAGGTTCAAACATTAATCAATTGACAGATACTTCATTTTTGTTTTTGTTTTTGTAGGTCTCTTTTAGCAATGATTTTTTGAATTCTATGTTGAGAGTGAAAAATGCTGAGACTTGTAAACAAGTGCTTACTTTATTGGAAAATCTAGCAAATGGTTGGCGTCAATCACACAGGAAGAAAAACGTCTTTTTTAATCGGGGAACTTCTTCCCAATTATTAGAGCAGTACAAGGTCAATGGGTTGCTGAATCTTGTTTGGACAGTAGACATCCTCAGGGAAAATTCATATTACATTCAAATTTTGAAGGTCTGGGATATTTTGCCATTATCTGAAATACCAAGAGTAGCAAATCATCTTGATGTCTTATTTGAGAATTATACAATGGATAAAATGAGTCAATGCAAATACAAATCTCTCAATGGTATGCATTTATCTGAATTTATGATTTGTCAATTAGCTTTTAGTCAATTTTTTTTTATTATTTTTAAATGTTGTTTCTGAAGCTAAATGGTGAACACCACCCACACCCCAACCCCACCCCCCCCCCCCCCCCCCCCAAAATCTTTACAATCCATTGGACCTTTGACCTATGGGAAAGTCAAAGCAACACATCCAACTCACCACCAAGCGAAATTGAAGACTTGTAAAAAGTGGAAGCATTCACTTATATGCTATTCTAGTTAGATTTTCTGGTTGGAGGCAACATGGTATAATCAAGTTTGCCTAAACTAAGGGAATCTGTCAATTATACTTTAAGAAGGCAGTTCAAGAGTCTTCATCTATTTATATATGTATGGGCACATACAAATATATATATATATATATAAAGAGAGAGAGAGAGAGAGAGAGATAGATTTATAATTACTATTTAAGCAAAGGCACTGTTACAGAATATGTGCCTTGGGCTTGCAGGGTGCGGGAAAGAATAAAATCAAAACTTTTATGTTGACTTCCTAAAACTTGGAAAAAAAAAGTAGCTAACTATTAAGATGTACAGTCGGATATGTTGACCCTAACTCAACATTTTATTTGCTATAGGTGTTTAGTTGTTCCAATGATATGGTCAATTGACTCGCATAGTTGTCCTGAAGTTGATCCTCTGTTGTCATTGTCAGAACCATTGGCTTCACTCAGTCTGAGGGATCATTCAGAATCTTCATCTACAACTGATATGTGTAAGTAACAATTTCAATTCTTCAACTATTATTAATTAGTCAATTTTTCTTAAGAATAGCTTAAACAAATTTAAAAAAATAGTATGCATTAGATTATCAAATGGGAGTTACCATGCTGTTGGAGTAAGGTGATCTAGCTCTGCTACTTGCCAAAATCATGACACTGAAAATATTGTGACCAACAATTGCTAGTGGATTTAATTTTAGTCCCATAATCCCCCATTATTATATATATCATGACACATCATATCCGTGTGTGTGTCATGCTGGTATTTGAAGATTCCCTAAAGAGGACTTACATATGTTTAAATACTAGGGGTTTTCTTTCCTTTAACTTGTTTTGTGGAACTTGGCCAAGTGGAAATCCCCTAGGTTGCACAGTATTAGATTCACTAAATCCTTTTCATAATAGCTTTGTCATTATCAATATAATTCCAAATTTGTGACAAATCTAAATATCATCAGTGATTATTATTGTTATTATTACTACCACTACTTTGGTGCAACATTATAATTTTTTCCCTTTATATCCCTTTTTTGCAAATGATATTTTGAGGTTTCAATATGCATAATCAGAACTTTGTGTCATTTTTTTTGTTACTTTCCTTTCTATGAAAACAAGATATGCATATTTAATTGAAGGCTAGTTTGAACTTTGAAGGACTAACGGTTTCTCCTATGAATGATATTCCAGAAATGCCAACGGGGGGTTGGCTGAGTTGGTTAGGACTTCGCTTCCCTGCTTGTCAGGCTTGGGTTCGAGTCATGCCAACAGCCTTCTGTTGGTGGATATCCTTAGTGAGAGGTGTACTCAGAAATGAGGTGACTCTCACACGTGGAAAAATAAGTGAGTTTCTCACGCCATGGCGCCCTATCCGGGGGTTTAATACAACCATAAATGCCCTCATTTTTTTTTTTAACCAAAAAAAAAAAAGATATTCAGAAATAACTCCACTATGGGGAGAGGTGTTGTCAGGAAATGGCAGAGAAAGTTGCCTAATGAGTAATGAGGAAGGTTTACATTCTTTATTTTTAGCATATATTTACTAATTAATAATTCTGTCAATATTGGAATTAAAAAAGAAGTTTGAAAATGTTAAGAGCCTTGAAAATATCAAAGGCCCTTTTTCATCTGTTCGAACAATTGCTACAGGTAACTATCAAAGGCCCTCGTAAATAAGAAAATAAAATTACTTTCAACTAGAAAATAAATTAATATTTGTTGCCGGTACTAGTTAGTTGTGTTCATTAGTTGTTGAATGAATATTTGTTGTCAACTAGAAAACTGAGAACCCCAATCATTCTCATAAATATAAAAAACAAAAATAAAAATAAAAACCCAACATGCATTTTTTTTTTTGAAACCATCAAATCCAGAATAAATTAAGATAATCAATACAACAGAAATTTATATTTCACTAAAACTAGCACTAGTTTATGGTACAGAAACATTGCCAAATTTCCACCGATTTCACTGCCAAGCTGGCCCTCCTGAGAGTTACACAATGGCTAATATAACGAAAGAATTGGCTCTCCTCCTTTCCGTTGAGAAAGGCAAACAAGGAGTTGAAAGATGCCAGTGCTGAAAACATATCACTTTCTGTTCCTGCTTTCCTTCTCCCGCTTCTTGTAAAGCTTCTCAAGAACACGCTTAGCCTCACACAGGGGGAAGTTCGTCAGATCATAATAAAGTGGTGCTATATTAATTATCCATTCACCACGAATGTCTGTCACCGTCCGAATGTAATTACTATTTGTTTGAACATCTTCATTATAAATGACCCACTCCGGCTTGTGATCCAAGCAATTCGATGGATGCAAGTGCACCACTTGGTTGTCCTTCACTGTCAAGTAGTGTCCAGTACGTTCCAGGTGAGCTACCTGCATGAAATATCCTGTTAGCATAGCCTTCCTTATGTTGATGTAGTAATCACGGCTGTTGAAATTACTGCTGCACAAACTGAGGTTAAACCTGGCCATGATCCGCACGAGCTGTTGTCTAACACTATCAGCAGCCTTCAACACCCTTTGGTTGATGAAGTTCTCATAGCACCATAATGGGTCCTCGTTGTTTTGCTTGTATGCATGGTATACATTCAACAGCGCGAGGTGATCTCCATCGATGTGCCCAAACCTAGCTTTTGCTTCATCAGCAGCTTTCTGAGCCTCCCTAGGCCTGACAAAGCAATTGGGTACTGAAAGCATCGCAGAAATTGATAGAATTTCATTTGAACAGTTGAACTCAGGGCTAACTACGAGCATCTTTGACATCTGAGGATCCACTGGAAATTCACTCATAATTTCGCCCAGCTTTGTCAGATTTCCATCGTCATCTATCGCTCCCAGGTAATTCAAAGCCTCTAGAGCCCGCATCAATGTCTCTGGAGCAGGGGCATCCATAAAATCAAAATGCACTAGATCATTTATCCCCATTTTCTTCAAAGTAAGAACCGTATTTGCAAGGTTTGATCTTAACATTTCTGGATAGGTCTGTGGTTGAAGATCATTCTGGAAACTTTTCTCGGTGTAAAGTCTAAAGCATTTTCCAAGCTGAGTTCTTCCCGCACGCCCTGATCTCTGGTGTGCACTAGCCTTAGAGATCGGAGATACCAACAACGATTCCACACGCACTCGTGGGTTATAAACTTTTTGTTTTGCAAACCCAGGGTCAACTACATACACTATACCATTAATGGTCAAAGAAGTTTCGGCAATGTTTGTTGACACCACAATCTTCCGTCCAGCAGGACCACCCTCTTTCAAAGGAGGTGGAGCCGGTTCAAATATCTTCTGCTGCATAGCCGGAGAAAGAGAAGAATACAAAGGCACTACTTTGACAGGTCCCACCTTGTCACCCATATTTGCTACTTTTTTCGTTATTTTTCGACATGCATCTTCTATCTCCTCCTCACCAGTGAGGAACACAAGTACATCTCCAGGAGTTTCCCTCGTATGAATTTGCACAACTGTTCGGATTGCTGCATCCAGGTAGTCACTTTCAGGCTTTTCAGTGTAAAATATTTCCACTTGATGAAGCCTCCCAGGAACTTTCATGAGTGGTGCATCAAAATAACTCCGAAATTTTTCAGCCTCAAGAGTAGCACTCATTACAACTAGCTTCAGGTCAGGTCTACTTGTCAACACTTGCTTCAGAAGTCCAAATAAAACATCAGTTGCCAACGATCTTTCATGAGCCTCATCAAGAATTATGACCTTGTAGCGTTCCAAAAGCGGATCTGTCATTGCTTCTCTTAAAAGCATACCATCTGTTAAATACTTCAAAACTGTTCTTGCACTGCTGCAGTCTTCGAAACGGATACTATAACCAACCTCTTCTCCGATAATTACATCCATCTCGTCGGCAACACGGCGAGAAACAGACATAGCAGCCACCCTACGAGGCTGGGTGCACGCAACCATCATCTTCTTGCACTTAACTGGAGTAGTTTTTACATCGATCGCTTCCAAAACGAACTGGGGAATCTGAGTGGTTTTGCCACTACCAGTCTCGCCGACTAGGATGACAGTCTGGTTAGACTTGAAAACTTGCAAGAACTCTTCTTTTTGGTGCCAAACAGGCAAGTCTCTCCGCTTCACCAAAATCTCATAGTATCTCTGCGAGTACGGCCTCCCCGTCCAGCTATTGATCCCAGAGCCTCCGCCAATAATACTACCACTTGCCGCAGAGGACGAGAAGCCACAGCCATTGATTTTGGCTATCTTCGACTTGTCCACTGCGTCCAACAGGCTCACCTTCCTCTTCCTCTCCATTCCCATCAGTAAACACTAACCCTAACAGTACGAACCGCACAGAACTCTATTGCTCCGATTCAAATTCGAAGCAAAAAAAAAAAAAAAAAAAAAAAAACCTTTGCTATGAGATTTGACTAATTTTAGAGAGAGAGAGAGAGAGGGAGAGAGAATTTAGGGTAAGAGTGAGAGAGAGAGTTATCCTATAGGAATGAAAGTATGTATCTACTTCTATTTCACAACTTCGCCTTGTGGTATATATAAAGAACATGACCAACTTAGGTTGAGAGATAGAGTAACCGACTTAATCGTTCTTTGCTCAAAAAATAAAAACGTGACCGTACGGTTCAATCCACTAATTAACTTCCAATCCTAATCATATTAGGATTCCTCTTTCTACGTGGATAAACAGGATTTTAATAATATATAAAAATAATTTATTATTTTCCATCAAAAATACCTTTTGATTTAAGAAATCAAAATTTATAAATCAAACATCAAGGGTTTCAACTGTAAGATCTAGAACCCTAATAATGCTAAAAATCCTTGAAAACAAAATCCTAATCTCATTAGGAATGAATTTCATTAAAGGATTTCAATCTTGGTATATCTCCATATAGACCACAACATATAAAACACTTCAATTATAATATAAAGATTAACAAAAAAAAAATTTATTACATACAGATTCAATGGAAACAACATGTCTATAAAATGTTCAACAAACATAATTGATGATACATTGTCTTATCTATATCTATATATCATATTATATCATATCATCATATACTATTTAGTGTCTCTTCACTAGGAAAAAAGACTCTCCTTTTTCTCCTAGGTCGTAGAAGTCGTCGTCCCTTCTTTGAAGGTGTTTTCAGTAACCTTTGGTAACAACGTTACCTTAGGCTTTGTGGGTTATTTTTTCTAGGGTTTGGGACACAAAATATTAATCTTCTACAGCCCCTGTTGAAGGCACAAACATGGACAACCTCACCAAGGCTTGGAGTTGTCTAACGCTTTCGGATCAGGAGGGTTCTGGCCTCCGTTTGGAGGAGGAAGAGGCTGCACCACAATTCACCATTGCAACAAAATTCTATACCAAACGTGCACTTAACATTGATGCAATAGCACAAACTTTTAATCCGATATGGAGATCGAGAAACGGCTTTACAGTCAAAAAGGAGGAGGATTACATCATTTTATTTACTTTTGATAACAAAGAAGAGATGGAAAAAATCCTATCTACGGAGCCATGGAGTTTTGATAAATACGTAATGACTCTGCAACGTTACGATAAGGATGTTGATTTATGTGACATGGAATTTAACTTGGTTACTTTTTGGGTTCAGGTTCACGACATACCAAGGAGATTTAGAACTAGAAAGGTGGTTGAAAAGATTTGCTCAACCATTGGTATTGTGTGTGAAGTACCAGAAGGCATGGAAGTGGAAGGGGATGGTTTTATAGGGGTTTGTGTTACTGTAAATATCTCCCATCCTTTGTGTAAGGGGTGTGTGATATCATTGGCAAGTGGCAAAGAATAGTAGGTCTCTTTCAAATACGAGCACCTACCAAATTTGTGCTACTTGTATGGATGCCTTACGCATGCTGACAGGGATTATGAATTATGGATAGATAGTGAGGGAACATTGTAGACTAATTCGCAACAATTTGGCTCATGGTTGAGGGCAGCCCCATTGGCTCATGGTTGAGGGCAGCCCCATTCATAGCAACAAGAAGAAATGTGGTTGTAGTCCCTGGTTTCTATTCCAAAAAAAATGGAGCTTCTTCTTCTTCAACAACATAGTCCAAGTCCACTAAGAATTCACTGATGGTAGTGGTTCGCATGGGGGGCCCTTCGCCGAAGATACTTAGGCCTAAAATGGAAAGGGAGAGACCATCTTAACCTGCAATCATAATCCCTGATGTTCAGGAGGATAACGTGGGACTTTCCAATCCAGGTATTTCGGGTCAACCAACTCTTCATAATGCCAATTTTCCTAACCCGATATATGAGGAAAAACAGGTGGCAGACGAGTTATTTAAAGTAAAAATCCAAGAGATAGACTGTGATTTGTGCAAGTTTGAGTTGATTAGGGAGACAGTTGTGCAATCAGATCATCCTACCAATAAGGAAAACTTCTTAGAATCTGCTACAATTAATGAGAGACCTCATCAAGCAAAAGTCTACACGTGCTGCTTTGGCCAAATCACTAACCTGAAAACCTCTGTCACCTCTATCCGACATGTCCAACTACAATATGCCACATGAGGGAATGGAAACGGATTACTAGGACTGAATGGGGATCAAATACAATAATGGAAGAGGCTGTGGGAGATAAGAGAACTAACAAAGATGTTGAAAGTCAACTCGAGTTACTGAAAGTGAGAAGACTGGTTTCTCAGGTGGACAAAGCACAACAAATGATATTGGCGGAGGCTAGTTCCTAGCCCCGCCAGAACCAATAAGTCTCTTATGTTGGAACTGTCGGGGGCTTGGGAACCAACGTACATAAAATTAGCTCGCAGACATAGTGTGGGCAAAAGATCCCTCCGTTGTGTTTTTAGCCGAAATATGGACGGACGAAGCTAGGCTAATTAGGATTCAAGATCGGTTACAACTTAAAAATAAATTCATAGCCCTTCAAAGAAATAAGACAGGGGGTTTGGTGATTTTTTGGAAAAAATATTTTGACTTGACAATTAAGACTTTCTCACATAATCACATTGACACTACAGTTAATAAAGGCAAGGCAGAAGAGTGGAGGTTCACAGGTTTTTACGAAGAACTTGACACACAAAATAGACATGAGGCATGGGCTCGTTTAAAAACATTAAAATCTAGAGGGTTCGCACCTATGGATTTGTGCAGGCAACATTAACGAAGTAACTCGGCAATCAGAAAAATTAGGAGGGAGAATTCGGCCCTATGCATAGATGCAGGCTTTCCGAGACGTCTTGGATGACTGTGGCTTCTTGGACCTGGGTTTCGTGGGTTCAAATTTTACATGGCATAAACACTTCGCACATTACATGGTCTGGGAACGCCTTGACAGGGTAGTAGCTACGGCAGATTGGTTGGAGATTTTCCTGGATACTAAAGTCTACCATCTTGATGTTACATCATCGGATCACAAGCCATTATGGATAATACTTGACGGTATGGATTGTAGACAAAACCGGCCTTTTCGATTCGAACAAATGTGGATGACTGATAAAGGTTGTGGGGAGACGATAGAAATGGTGTGGAAGGAAACATATGACATAGCTAGTGGGAAAAAAATACTGAAGAAGGGGGATCGGTGTGGGCTGGAATTAACAAAATGGAGTAAGCATAGTTTTGGGAGTGTACGCAGGGAGTTAGAAAAGAAGAGGAAACTACTTGTGCAAGTCGAGAAGAGAGCTATGAAGGGAGGAGGTGATGGACGTATGATACAACTTGAAGCCGAGATTAATAGACTCTTGGATCGTGAGGCTCAAATGTGGGCTTAACAATCTAAAATTCAGTGGTTGAAGGACGACGATAAAAATACTCGGTTTTTCCATAACAAAGCTACTCAGAGACGTCGAAGAAATTATGTGAAAGGTTTGTATGATGTAGATGGGAAGTGGACAACTCACCTAAGCCGAGTGGTTGATACTATTGTGGGCTTTTATCAGCACCTTTTCACATCAAGCAGTCTGGATGGCTTTGATGACATCCTTGAACAAATACCCACAACAGTGATCGAAGACTTGAATAAGGAGTTGACAAAACATTTTAAGGCACAAGAAGAGGAAGATGTAATAAAACAGATGGCACCCCTCAAGTCACCTGGCCCGAATGGTATGCCTTCACTCTTTTATCAGAACTATTGGTCTTTAGTTTGTAATAATGTTATTGAGGCTATCCTACATTATCTGAATACTGGTATTCTTCCTGATGCTATTGGCCACTCCTTTATCACTTTAATTCCCAAAGTTAAAAATCTGAAGTATGTCTCACAGTATCGGCCTATTAACCTAAGCAATGTTTTTTATATAGAGTGTTTTCTAAGGTTTTGGTAAACAGGTTGAAAAAATTTTTGCCACATATTATTTCTGAACACCAAAGCGCTTTCATGACAAAACGCTTAATTTCAGATAATATTATGGTGGCCTTTGAAACTTTGCACTATATGAGAAATCACTCTGCAGGTACCACAGGTTATATGGCTCTGAAACTGGATATGAGCAAGGCCTATGACAGGGTGGAATCGATGCATATGTGAAAAGTCATGGAAAAAATGGGTTTTGAGGAGGCTTCGGTAAAACTGACGATGGAATGTATTATCACAGCCACGTATTCGCTATTGATTAATGGAGAACCCCATGGACATATCACACCTACTAGGGGGCTTCGCCAAGGCGACCACCTTTCACCATACTTATTCCTCTTGTGTACTGAGGGTTTTCATGGTTTGTTGAAGAGAGCTGAGACCATGGGAGATATAAGGGGAGTATACATTTGTAGAAAAAGGGCCTCAAATAACACATTTACTTTTTCCAGATGACAGCCTCATTTTTTGTGGGGTAAATGACAATGAATGCCAAAAGCTTATGGAATTCCTAGCCAAATATGAGCGAGCATCAGGGCAACAAATCAATCGCTCAAAAACCATGCTCTTTTTTAGCAAATCCACATCTCAAGTTGTGCAAGACTCCATTAGAATAGCTCTTGGGGTGCAAGTGGTCCAACAATATGAAAAATATTTAAGACTACCATCTTTATTGGCCGAAGGAAGAAGGAGAGTTTTTATAACATTAAACAAAGATTGTGGAAAAAATTGTAAGGATGGGAGGGGAAGCTACTTTCCCAAGCAGGCCGTGAGATTCTAATTAAAGCTGTGGCTCAAGCCTTACCGACCTACACAATGTCGTGCTTTAAACTACCTACTGGTTTATGCCATGAAATAGAAGCTTTAATCAGAAAAAAAATTTTAGGGCCAAAGAGGGGAAAGCGAAAAAATACATTGGATTAAGTGGGAAGATTTATGCAAGCCAAAGACTCGAGAGGGGATGGGGTTTAAGGACCTTTCAAAATTTAATGATGCATTGTTGGGGAAACAGACTTGGTGCCTGCTGCATGATAGGAGTTCGCTCTTTTATTGAGTGTTTAAGGCTAAGTACTTTCCCAATAGTTCAGGATGGAGGCTACTAACCCAAGCTTATCATCCTATGCTTGGAAGAGTGTTCTACGAGGCAGAGATGTAATAAAGAGAGGGGCAATCTGGCGGATTGGAGATGAAAAATCTGTAGCTATTTGGGGGGAGCGTTGGCTTCCAAATAAGTATGCACCTAAGGTGTTATCTCCATGTGTGGCAAACCTGACCGAGGCTAAGGTTAGTTCGTTCATTGATCAAGAAAATAGAAGCTGGAAAGTGAAATTTGTTAATACCATACTGCTGAGTTTTGAAGCTGAAATGGTTAAAAAAATTCCCCTCAATTACACGGATCAACCAGATCAGCTCTTTTGACCCTTCAATCCCAATAGAGAATATTTAGTAAAATCTGGATATAAATTCTTGCAGCAAGAAGCTCAGAACTTGCAGCCGAGTTAGTCAAACACTGATCAACTTAAACCTCTGTGGAAAGCGATTTGGAGTTTACCAGTTCCGAGTAAGTTAAGGAATTTGGTTTGGAGAGCAACAAAAAATTCTCTACTTACTAAGACGAACTTGGTTAAATGAAAAATCATCACTAGCAGTACTTGTGAGAGCTGTTAGTAAGCCAATGAAGACGTGTGTTATGCTCTTTCCACTGTCCAAAGCTGTAAGACCTGTGGAACAAAATCCCCATGTGGAATCACGACAGTCTTTGACAGGTAGCAACTTTTATTGATCTAACTGGTTGTGTTTTTGCAGAAAACAGGGACCCGGCTCTTTTTTCCATGGTGATTTGGGCTCTATGGAACTGAAGAAATAACCACAGGCTTGGCAAAGCTGTCATCTCCCTTGATCAGGTGCTGCATCAAGCCAAGGACAAGTTGTGCGAATTTGCACTCCATAATACATCTCGCACTATACCTGGGGGACATCCACCAACGAGATGGCATCCTTCGGAACGTCTATTATACAAATTGAATTTTGAGGGAGCTTTGTTTGAGGCAGAACAGTGTACTGGTTTGGGCGTGATTCTTCAGAACTACGAGGGTCAAGTTATGGTCTCACTCACTGAAAGATCTATGCTTCCCTTCATAGCCATTAAGGTCCAAGCAATGGCAGCCACGAGAGCTTTACTTTTGGCCTTGGAAACAGGTTTTGATCGGGTGATTCTTGAAGGAGACTTGCAAGTTCTCATCACAGCTCTCCAAAATAACTCTTACGCTTTATCCCATTTTGGTCATTTAGTTAAGAACATACAGTATCTTGCCTCTTATTTCTCAGAGATACATTATTCCCATGTTTGCAGGCATTGTAATACTGTAGCTCATGCTTTAGCAAAAAGAGCAAACTCTGTTTCTCATTATCAAGTCTGGATGGAAGATGTACCACCATATTTTACCTCTGTTTTAAAGGCCGACTTTCTTGGCCTAGTTGAATGAAATGCAGTCTTGTTTCTCAAAAAAAAAAATCATCATCTATATATATATATAAAACCGAAGTATCTGAAACTCTCACAATTTTCCACATCATCACTATTTTCTTTTTCTTTTTATTTTAGATTCTTTTTATTTTAGGTTTTATATCTTATATAGAATCCACCAGAAAAGCAATAGACAAAAGTTTAAATTTTTATTAATATCAATAATATTGAAAAACGTATACAAACTTGGAGGTCTATTTAAGGGCTCCATAAAACTTGATGGACAAGAAAATATATTCTAAAATAAGTTCTAATTAATACCTAACCATAATAGGAACCAAATTTGACCTAAAAAAACATTAAAAGAACCTAAAAATAAGGAAATAAATCACCTAGACCTAAAATAACATTTTTTGCATAAAAATACCAAAATAACAATATCCTACATCAACTTATCACAAAAAAAAAAAAAAAAAAAAAAACTTTAGGATTAAGAAAAAAAGAGAGAGACTCCTGGTAGGACTCTCTCTTCTCTCTTTAAAACCCTAGCAATTACCATCTCAAAACCCTAAACTCAACTTCACTTTAAGATTAAAAAATAAGAAGGTGAGAGACTCATGTAAAAAAAAAAAACGTAGGTTTTGTATTTTTTATTTGCTTTCATATGTGCCTGAAATTTTCATTCTATCTTATTATTTTATTATGTTTAGAATTGATTTTCTTCTAAGTATTTGGGTTAATCTTTATATTTTGATAGTGTTTTTATGGGTTTGGTTTTTGGGTTGAAATTCTAATAATTATTTTATATTGTATATGGCAGTTGAAGCATCTCTATTTTTTGGAGAAAAATTAAAGTTGTAACCTATGTCTTCCAGCCCAAGGTGTGATAAATTTTTATATGTTCTTACTTTATTGAGAATTTTTATTTGGGTTCATGTGATTTTTTGTTTTTTTTATTAAAGTTTTGATTTTTGGTTGATTAATTATTTGTTTGGATTAATTTCAATTAATTATTTGTTTGAATTCAACGTAAAAAATAATGGAATTAGGTGTTATAAATTGGATAATGTTCCATATTTTGAATTGTTTATATTATTTAGACTCCTGGTAAGACTCTTTCTTCTCTCCTTAAAATTCTAGCAATTACCATCTCAAAACTCTAAACTTAACTTTAGTTTAAAATTAAAAAAATAAGAAAGAGAGAGACTTAACTAAAAAAAAAAAAAAAACGTAGGTTTTGTCTTTTGATAAATTTTTATATATTCTTACTTTATTGAGAATTTTTATTTGGGTTCATGTGATTTTTTGTTTTTTTATTAGAACTTTGATTTTTGGTTGATTAATTATTTGTTTGGATTAATTTCAATTAATTATTTGTTTGGATTCAACGTAAAAAATAATGGAATTAGATGTTATAAATTTGATAATGTTCCATATTTTGAATTGTTTATATTATTTAGACTCCTGGTAGGACTCTCTCTTCTCTCCTTAAAACCCTAGCAATTACCATCTCAAAACCCTAAATTTAACTTCACTTTAAAATTAAAAAAAATAAGAAGGAGAGAGACTCAACTAAAAAAAAAAAAAGTAGGTTTTGTCTTTTTTATTTGCTTTCATATGTATCTGAAATTTTCATTCTATCTTATTGTTTTGTTATGTTTAGAATTTATTTTCTTCTAAGTGTTTGGGTTAATCTTTATATTTTGATAATGTTTTTGTGGGTTTGGTTTTTGGGTTGAAATTTCTAATAATTATTTTATATTGTATACGGCAGATGAAGCATCTCTATTTTTTGGAGAAAAATTAAAGTTGCAACCTATATCTTCCAACCCAAGGTGTGGTAAATTTTTATTTGGTATATTATATATGAATTTTTTGAATTTGAAGGGTTTTGTTTGGTTTTGAAGTAGAATTTGGAGATTCTATAAAATTTAGAAGGTTTAAGTTTTGGAGTTTTTGGTATTTGCGTGTTAGTAGGTTGAATTTAATTCTTTACCTTATATGTTTTTTCCTTATTAAGAATTTTTATTTTGGGTTCATATAATTTTTTGTTTTCTTAATTAAAGATTTGATTTTTGGTTGATTAATTATTTGTTTGGATTAATTACAATTAATTATTTGTTTAGATTCAACGTAAAAGATAATAGAATTACGTGTTATAAATTTGATAATGTTTTATATTTTGAATTGTTTATATTGTTCTTAATACGACTAAATAAGATTTCTTTTTTATTTTTGTAGTTTATATCAGTTTTGAGTGTGTGTATATATATAACTTTTGAGAATTTTACTTTATTAATTTAAGAATTGTAAATTACTTTGTAGATTTCAGTAATTATGCACCTGCTGTGAGACATTGACAATATAAGCATATATATATGGTATTAACATTTTATAAAAATCTTTCTTACAATTCAATAACATTCTACGTTAGACAACACTTCTAAACTATAAAAAAGTATAAAAGTTAAATATTTATTTCCATTGTATTTTATTTAGTTATGACAGATCCATTTTTTTTTAAACGCTAACTAGCAAAATGTTTATAATATGCATATTATTAACACAATTTTCTATTTCTAAATTTCTTAGATTTTATTATATCAATCTTTTTTTTCTTTTAAATTCTTGGTGGGCAAATCAGTCTCTCACTAATTCTTTTACCTTAAAGTGATGTTGGTTAATTGTCCTTTTATTTAACTTCTATGCTTTTCTATAGTTTAGAAGTGTTGTTTAACGTAGAATGTTATTGGGTTGTAAGAAAAATTTTTATAAAATGTTAATACCATATATATATGCTTATATTGTTAATGTCTCACTGCAGGTGCATAGTTACTGAAACCTACAAAGTAATTTACAATTCTTAAATTAATAAAGCAAAATTTCCAAAAGTTATATATATACACACACTCAAAACTGATATAAACTACAAAAATAAAAATAAATCTTATTAGTCGTATTAATAATGTACGGGCCAATCTAGTAAGGACCTGCCCATGTCAGTTGGGCCCTGGACTAACAAGAAGGGCAATGGGCCTAATGCCCGGTTTCCCGGGGAGAAATCTTCAGGCCCATCCACAAGCGGACCCAGGCCCAAACGTGATCCGAGGATTCAACCCCCTTCTGCCGAGCACACAATGTAGCTGCTGGTGCGTTTGTCCGGATTGGTCTGCCGTACATGATTCTACTTGCCCGGTCAGGCAATGGTAGGATTGTCCGGTGCTGTCTTGGGAGTATCGCTGCCGTACATGCTCGCTGTAGTGGAGATCATTTCCAAAGCCACTCCCACCTAAACACCCACTAAACCCCTCCTCGATTGGACCTCTCGATCCATTAACTCTTTGGACAATCATGATCATCCCACTAACAAGCCCCTATAAATATGAGATCGAAAGGAGGAACAGGGGTTGATGAAACAGGAGAGAAAAAGTGAGGTATAAGAGAGGAATGGCCAGAATAATCCGGAGGGATAGCAGGGCGGTAAAGGGGTAAAGATTAGAATTACTCCCATCAAGCCTCCTAGCTGCGAACGACCCATAGTAAGAATTGTTATCCCGCCATACAAGTAAGTTGTGAGGTCTGACGTGAGGAAACCCATTGGGCTCTCTCGCAAGTCCCTACCACAATTGGCGCCGTCTGTGGGGAGTGCCTACAAAGTTGTAGTTCAACTGAGGCTTGTGAGCGAGATAATGTCCGGGAGACACCCGGGGAGTGGAGACGAGAGTTTCTCGGTTGGGTCTTCCCGAGGATCATCTTGGCGTGAACGAAGGCAAAAGAGACGCGAAGATAGGGAGCGTGAACGGGAGAACATGTCCGGTCTTGGGGAGGGCTCATACCAGACACAGCGGACAATAACCGACGCCGCGGGACGGAGGCAGGTAGATGAAAGGGACCAAGAAATAGAACGGTTGCGTAGGCGCGTGAGGGACTTTGAGCTCGAAGCAGACGACAGGCGAGCGAGAAGGGAACGCGAGAACCGGGAAAGGAGGGCCGAGCACCTGGGGAGTCACCGGGGGATGGCATCCAATCATTCAGGGTCCCAGTGGCGAAGAGAGCGTTCACGTTCGCATGAGTCCTATAACCGCCGAGAGAGATCGCGCTCACGGGGGCATCGTCATCGCCAAGGTCGCTCGCGGTCACATGATCATGCAGACCAGGGAACCGATTCCCCCGAGGAGCATAGGCCGCATAACGCCGCCATGGATACACTAAGCCGCGCCCTACGCAGGGTAGCCCAGTCCCCTTTCTCCGATGACATCCAAGAGGCTGCAATGCCGAGGAAGTTCCCGAGACCCTCGTTTAATATCTATGACGGGAAAACAGACCCGGTCGAGCACGTCAGCCACTACATCCACATGATGTCCCTGCACTCTCATAATGATGCGCTGATGTGCAAGATGTTCCTTTCCAGCCTTGGCCCAACCGCTCTAAGATGGTTTAACGGGCTGCGGAAGAAATCCATACATTCTTTTGCCAAGCTCGTACAGGAGTTTGGAATCCGGTTCGTAACCTGCAGCCGAGTGCCGCAACCAGTTGACGCCCTGCTATCAATGAGGATGGGGATGGGGGAGACCCTTCGTAGCTATGCCAGCCGGTACTGGGAGCTCTATAACGAAATAGGTGGGGGTAATGAGAAAATAGCAGCAAGTACCTTCCGTATGGGCCTACCGGAGGATTCCGAACTACGGGAGTCACTTACAAAAAAGCCACCCGAGGACATGAGGCAGCTTATGAAGCGCATCGAAGAATATAAGCGCCTAGAAGATGATCGGATGCAGAGCAAGGGTAAGGCCCCGTTAGCAAACCGCCCTCGGCAGGGGAATTTCCAGACAAGGCCTCAGAAAGAATGGAGGGCGCAAGAGCAGCTCTGGCAGGCAGAGGAGGTGAATGCAATGTTCAAGGAGCCGGTGCACCAGATAGTTGAAAAAATAAAAAATGAGCCATATTTCAGGTGGCCAAACAAGATGGGCGGCGACCCATCCCAGCGGAACCAAAACCTGTACTGCAGTTACCATAAAGACAAGGGCCACACCACTGAACAGTGCCGGGTATTGAAAGATCATCTGGGGCAACTAGTACGGGCCGGGCATCTAAAGGCGTACGTCGTAAACCCCGGAAGTCAAGAAACCGGACAACAAGGGCGACAGAAGGGCGTCCAACCTCCACCGATCGGAGTAATCGAGATGATACTATTGACCCCGGGATGTGGGGTAACGGCAGGAAAAGGGGTGTTAACTGTTGCGCCCTCGGGAGAATCCCCGGGCACAGAAAGAGTAGGGAAAAAGGCCAGGTACCACGAGGTGGCCATCTCCTTCGGAGAAGCTGATTTAGAAGGGACAATACAGCCGCATGAGGACGCGTTAGTAATTACAGCTCGGATGAGCGGCTTCGATGTGAAAAGGGTAATGATAGATCAGGGCAGCAGAGCTGATGTAATGTATCCGGATTTGTTCAACGGTCTCGGTTTGAAAAAGCAGGACTTGAGAAAATACGACACGCCACTAGTTTCGTTCGACGGAAGAGTGGTGGTACCAGAAGGGCGGATTTTGTTACCAGTGGTCGTGGGAGGAAAGGAGGTAAAAGTCACCTTCATCGTGGTTAATTCCTTCTCACCGTACACGGCAATCCTGGGAAGGCCGTGGATCCACGCTATGAAAGCCGTGCCGTCCACCTTGCATGTAAAGGTTAAATTTCCTACCGAGCAGGGTGTCGCGGTGGTGCGAGGGTGCCAGCAAATGGCTAGACACTGCCTTGTGGCTGCAGCAAGTTGGGAGGGCCAGCAAACAGAACTGAATAGAAAGGCCGAAGAGGCCCTGTTATAGCAATTACCGCAACCCCGGGAGGACTCGGGGAATGTTTGCGCCGAAGAGCTGGTAAAGGTCGGAATACTGCCGGACGTAGACAGGCACTTCCGGATAGGGGCTAGCCTAACAACCTCGGAGAAAGTTGAACTACTGCTGTTTCTTGCTCGGAGCCTGGATGTGTTTGCATGGAGCCCGTACGAGGTGCCGGGGGTAGACCCTGAGTTTATCGTCCACAAACTCAACGTGGATGCCTCATTCCCGCCGAAGAAACAAAGACCAAGGAGAAAAGCCCAAGAACACGCCGAGGCTGTCAGGGCCGAGGTCCAGCGACTAAAAGAGGCAGGTGCAGTGAGAGAGATCTTCTTCTCAGAATGGCTTGCAAACACAGTAGTAGTGAAAAAGAAGAGCGGCAAATGGAGAGTATGCGTGGACTTTACAGATTTGAACCGAGCATGCCCGAAGGACCCATTCCCTATGCCCAAGATTGATCAATTGGTAGATGCCACGTACGGACACCCGAGAATAAGCTTCTTGGACGCCTTTCAAGGCTATCACCAGATTGCCCTGGCCGGCGAGGATCAGGAAAAGACTGCATTCATATCTCCTGACGCCAATTACCATTACACTGTGATGCCGCTCGGCCTGAAGAATGCTGGGGCAACGTACCAGCTGATGATGACCAGGATGTTCCGTGACAAGATTGGTCGGACGGTAGAGGTATACATTGATGACCTTGTAGTGAAAAGCAAACGACAAACGCAGCACGTAGAGGATCTTCAAGGGGTGTTTGAGGTGTTGCGGCGGCATAAGCTACGCCTTAACGCCGAGAAGTGCGCTTTCGGGGTGGGGGCAGGAAAATTTTTGGGGTACCTGATCTCCAGCCGAGGAATAGAAGTGAACCCCAACCAAATTGTTGCCGTGCAGCGCCTCAACTCTCCGAGTAATCCAAAGGAAGTACAAGTGTTGACCGGAATGTTGGCTGCCCTCAACCGGTTCATTTCTAGATTCTCGGATCGCTGCCGTCCGTTCTACCAGCTCCTTAAGAAATGGAAGGGATTCCAGTGGGACACCGAGTGTGAGAAGGCATTTCAAGATTTGAAAGAGTACCTGACGCACGCACCAGTACTAACCGCCCCGGAACCTGGAGAGGATCTGTTCATGTACCTCTCAGTGACCGACCACGCTGTAAGTGCCGTGCTACTTAGCGATCGCGGGGTACAACAGCCCGTGTATTACATCAGCAAGACCCTGGTTGACGCCGAGACCAGATACTTGCCATTGGAGAAGCTAGTTTTGGCCTTAGTACATGCCACCAGGAAGCTGCCGCAGTACTTCCAAGCTCACACCGTGTATGTACTAACCGAATATCCTTTGCAGTCGTTGTTAAGACGATCCGACTTCACGGGGCGAATAGCGAAATGGGGAACCAGGCTGGGGGCTTTTGATGTACGCTACAAGCCCAGGACTGCTGTGAAAGGGCAAGTACTGGCTGACTTCGTAGCAGAATTTTCGCCTAGGGCCCCAAACCAGCTGGTCTGTCAGGTAAGCTGCCGCTCATGGAAGATATATGTGGACGGCGCTTCCAGCTCCACGGGGGCAGGGGCGGGGGTAGTTGCAATTGGACCCGAGGGGATTCGTCTGGAGCATTCTTTCAGGTTCGGGTTTAAAGCCTCCAATAACGAGGCAGAATACGAAACCTTGATAGCCGGGCTAAGCATAGCTTCAAGCTTGGGGGCCCGGGATGTAGAAGTATATTCGGATTCCCGGCTGATTGTCAATCAGGTTCATGGTAGTTTTGAGGCCCGCGATCCCCGGATGAAGGCATATTTGGAACGTGTGAAGCAGATTATGGCCGGATTTGAAACAGCAAAGATCGTACAAGTAGCTCGGACACACAACAGCCATGCTGACTCCCTCGCCACGCTAGCGTCATCCGTGGCCGAGGCCGTACCTCGGCTCATCAGAATAGAGCAAATTCCAGAGCCAAGCATCAAGCTATCCGGTAATCCGGCGGTCACGGCAATTGCCACACAGGGACCTAGTTGGATGGACCCCATCATTGAGTTTTTGGCCGAGGATCGGGTTCCCCCTGACCGGAAAGAAGGGGATAGAATCCGAAGAGTGGCCCCTCATTTTTGGTTATCAGAAGACCGACAGTTGTATCGAAAGTCCTTCGGAGGGCCATATCTTTTATGCCTACATCCGGGCAGGGTAAACGAGCTTTTGGCAGAACTGCATGAAGGAGTGTGTGGTAGTCACGTAGGGGGGCGTTCACTAGCGCACCGGGCTATGACTCAGGGATTTTGGTGGCCTCAAATGCAGAAGGATGCCACCGAATATGTGCGTAAGTGTGAACAATGTCAGAAGCATGCTGCCCTGATCCATCAGCCTGCCGGCCATCTTAATCCAGTCAGTAGTCCCTGGCCATTCGCTCAATGGGGGCTGGCCATAATCGGGCCATTCCCCCGGGCAACAGGCAATTGAAGGTTCGTTCTCGTGGCCGTGGACTACTTTACGAAGTGGGCAGAGATCGAAGCTCTGGCCAATATCCGAGACGTGGATGTGAAGAAATTCGTATGGAAAAACATTGTCACCAGATTCGGGGTTCCAAACTCCCTGATATCAGACAATGGATTGCAGTTCGATAGCCGGGCATTCCGAGACTTCTGTACGGACCTCGGCATTAAAAACAGGTATTCCACCCCGGCGTACCCTCAAAGTAATGGCCAAGCCGAAGCTGTCAACAAGGTGATTGTAAACGGGTTGAAGAGAAGGCTGAGTGATGCGAAGGGAAACTGGGCTGAAGAATTGTACAACGTCCTGTGGGCTTACCGAACCACACCAAGGAGGTCCACGGGGGAGACTCCGTTTTCACTCACCTACGGTGCCGAGGCAGTTATACCAACCGAGGTAAGTATATGCAGCACACGCGTGGCCAAGTACAACCCCAGTTCTAATGATGAAATGATGATTCAGCACTTAGACAGGCTTGAGGAACGTCGCGAAGCGGCCACTATTCGGCTGGCCGAGTACCAACAGAAAATTGCCAGGAGGTATGACATAGGCGTGAGGGTTAGAAGGTTTGATGCCGAAGATCTGGTCTTGAGAAAGGCCGTGGGGCATATGCGAGACATTCATGTCGGTAAGTTGGCACAGACCTGGGAAGGACCGTATAGAGTTACAGCAGTAGCCGGGGAAGGAGCGTACTACTTGGAGGAACTAGACGAGAGACCACTACCCCGGCCCTGGAATGTTCAGAACTTGAAGAGGTTCTATTATTAATAAATTATATGTTCAGCTTAACTTCTAAGTTATTGTTAATGAAAACAGTTGTCGGCACGAACGATTGGCAATAAGAGTTTCACAAATTATCTAAGGTCGAAAGCCTGACTCTCGGCTCGAATACTTTCGCCGAGCAGGTGGAAACCTTGCAAACTACCTAAGGATGGAAGCCTGACTCTCGGCTCGAATACTTTCGCCGAGCAGGTGGAAACCTCACAAATTATCTAAGGACGAAAGCCTGACTCTCGGCTCGAATTCCTTCGTCGAGCAGGTGGAAACCTTGCAAATTATCTAAGGATGGAAGCCTGACTCTCGGCTCGAATACTTTCGCCGAGCAGGTGGAAACCTTGCAGATTGCCCAAGGACGGAAACCTAACTCTCGGCTCGAATACCTTCGCCGAGCAAGTGAAAACCTTACAAATCACCTGGTGAAAACATGACTCTCGGTCCGAAATCCTTCACCGAACATATGAGCGCCCTAGAAATTCTTACAAGTAAAAACACTAAGGATAATAAAACATGCATTAACTCACGCAATGGTAATTTCTCAGGGCAAACATAAAGCCCGAGCATGTCACATTCACCAAAAAGAACATATATAAGTAACGAATAACAATAAAAGAAAATTGAGCAACAAAGCATTCAGGTCAATCTAAAAGGGCGGAGGATAATATAACAGAAAATAATATAATTGTTCAGCCACCTAAACCTGGTGACGGGCAGATAAAGAGAAAAGAAGAATAAAAGAGTTTAACCGCCACAACCCGGTGGGATAAGCAAATTAATAAAAACCGGACATACACTAAAAGGTTAAAATAAATTTTCATTCGGTGAGATCTACAGGGGGATCTCCGGCCTGTACTTCATGTTGTCGGCCCTCAGAGGCAAGATTAGGGAAAGTATTCTCGGCAGGAGGATCACCGGCAGTAGGGTTGCTGGACGCTTCTGCACCGACTAACTCCACGTGGGCGTCAATCTGCTCCACAAGCTCCCTCAGGTTGTCCGTTTCTTCTTCGTCAGCAAGGCCTGGGGGGCTCTGCGCTGCCGGAGGGGCATCCAAGAAGGGAATCTTGCCGGGATCCCTAAGAGGCGAATCGGCGGGTACCCCCAAGACCTGCAGGGCGGCAAACCATCCATCGTGGAAGGATAACCGCCGAGCCTCGAAGACAACCGGCTCCACACCCTTCTCGGCGTCCGCGAACCCTTCATTGTACCATTTGGTTCCGGCCTCCTCCAGCGCAGCACGCAGATCGGCTGCCTCCTCGGCAAGGGCAGCATTTCGGCTCTCCTCCTCGGCCAGCTTCACCTCAGTCTCATTTTGCTTAGACTCCAGCTCAGCCGACCTCTCCTCTGCGAGCTTCCTCTCCTTTTCCACGGTAGCAGCCCTCCTCTCAGCAGCCTCCGCGGCCTTAACCTTGTCCTTGGCGGTCTTCACGGCTGCCTCCCTCCCGGCCTTCTCCCGGTCAGCATCTCTGGCCAAATCCTCCATCCTTTCATTTAGGATGTGGGTCAGCTGAGCAGCCTAAATATAAGCGGTCAAACATTGTATCAGAAGCATAGAAATTAAGTTAACAAGCAGAGAAAGGGATGCGAAAGGGTTACCGCGATGGCGTGCCATTGGAGCCTCATCCCCAAATAACCGTCGGAAGCCTCGGCGAAGGCGCTCACGTCTTCAGGCAAAAGTAGACCGTGAGCTAGGCTTTGGGCAACGCGGCTTCCTTCGCCCTTCTCCCACACACGTATGCTCGCGTCCGCGGGGAGGGGTTTGCCGTCCAACTCGTATGTTGGCTTCCACTCCGGCACCTCCCGAGAGGATGAAGCCGCGCTCGCTCCAACTTGTCCTTGGGGCTCCCGAATGGTGATACCCCTGGACGGAGCCGTGGGGGTCTTTGTTTGAGTAGCCCCGGGAACGGTGGAGGGCTGCTGCGAGACTTTTTGTTTTTTCCTGGGGCGAACAGGAGGAGGAGGAGTAGTATGAGCGGGAGCAGTTTGAACTTGCCCCTGCCCCGGCTGCTGCTGAGGGGCCTGCTAGGTCCCGGGCAAGAATCGACTGACCGAGAGAGTCCTACGAGTAACCATCTCTCTAACACCCTATTGAGCTTGGGATGAATTACTCGACTCCGCAGCCGCCGGTTCAGGCTCTTGTTCTGGAGGCTCCTGGTTTAGTATCTCGGCAGGCTCTGCTTCCGCTTCTTGTTCAAGAGCCCTGTGTGCAAGCTCTCTGAGACGCCGAGAGGCTGCCTCGGCTGATGCATCTCTTAAGGGAGCGAGCTCGTCCGAACAGGTGTACCGCGGACCAAGTTCTCGAGCTTCGCCCACTGTAAGATTGGCCGGGAGGAAGTTAGCGTGCCGAACGTCGATATAGGAGAGCAGGGGGCTGTCAACAATAAGGGCCTGACCGAAAGGTTGCCAGGTAGTATAAACGGGCTCTACACCGAGGATAAGATGAGAAGCCCGGAGCTGACCGTCGCGGTGCACGAAAATCTCTGAGCGGAGGACAAAATTGAGGTCTCGCACATGGACTGTCCGGATATCCTGAGTAAACACTGAACCGTCTGCAACATAAATGAGAGAGATCAATATAAAAGTTGGTAGACAAGGAAGTGAAAAATAGATAGCCTTTGTAATGGAACCCACCCACTTCGCGCCGAGACAGGGGAGGGGGAATATTCCCGGAATACCAGTTGCCGCGTACCCGGACAAACTCCCCGGCGGAGTTCCTATTTGAGTCCGGCAGGCAGGAAATCAACCGTATCCTCATATCTCTAACCTTTATATAATATGTGGATTTCTTCTTCCCACACAAGCTGTACACATGATTTACGTCGTGATGGTCCAACTGTAGACCGAATGTGTGGTTCAACTTACTTATGCAACTCATTACCCGGTAAAAATTTGGGGCAAGTTGATCGGGGCATAGCCCATAGTACCTAAGGGCTCTAAGTAAGAGAGGATCAATGAGGAACCTAACCCCACCCTCCAATATTGACATGAGCGGGAAAAAGGCAGTGTTTGCTCCTCTGTGGAATGCTATGTCGCTTTCGTGGCAGTACATCACATCCACGTCATCGAGGATTTGGTAGTCGCGCGTAAAAGTGATTAATGAGTTTCTAGAGTCTAACAGGTGTGAGTAACCCATCCTAAATCCTAAAGTGTTTGAAGGAAATGGAAAGAAATAAATTGAAGCAAAAGAAAAAGGAAGGGGACTTACTTTTGGCACTAAGAGGGAGGTTGATTCTGGGGGTTGCCGGGCAACTAGCGCTTTGGATGCTCGGCAGAGAAAAATTTCAGAAACTAGGGAAGCGAAAAATGAGAATGTGAGACTGAACAAGCCTTTTATAGGCACGAAGGGAGGATGCGCGACGGTTGATGGTGCATTGATGAGGGCAATCACAGTTATGATCTTTCAGAGACCGAGGGCGTGCGCACGCCTCGGTCCACGAAACGGCAGATGTTTATGGCTGCTGAGGTCAGGGCGTGCGCGACGCACCTTTTGAGGAGAGCATTTATTGGACGTCTAGTCGGACGCAGAAAGGCGCGCCAATTCATTTTTTCTGAGCATAGGACCTTTGCTCTCCTGCTGCGACCCTTGATCCTCGCCCCGGCTGACCGGGCATGAATCAAGGGGGGGCTAATGTACGGGCCAATCTAGCAAGGACCTGCCCATGTCAGTTGGGCCCTGGACTAACAAGAAGGGCAATGGGCCTAATGCCCGGTTTCCCGGGGAGAAATCTTCAGGCCCATCCACAAGCGAACCCAGGCCCAAACGTGATCCGAGGATTCAACCCCCTTCTGCCGGGCACACAATGTAGCTGCTGGTGCGTTTGTCCGGATTGGTCTGCCGTACACGATTCTACTTGCCCGGTCAGGCAATGGTAGGATTGTCCGGTGCTGTCTTGGGAGTATCGCTGCCGTACATGCCCGCTGTAGTGGAGATCATTTCCAAAACCACTCCCACCTAAACACCCACTAAACCCCTCCTCGATTGGACCTCTCGATCCATTAACTCTTTGGACAATCATGATCATCCCACTAACAAGCCCCTATAAATATGAGATCGAAAGGAGGAACAGGGGTTGATGAAACAGGAGAGAAAAAGTGAGGTATAAGAGAGGAATGGCCAGAATAATCCGGAGGGATAGCAGGGCGGTAAAGGGGTAAAGATTAGAATTACTCCCATCAAGCCTCCTAGCTGCGAACGACCCATAGTAGGAATTGTTATCCCGCCATACAAGTAAGTTGTGAGGTCTGACGTGAGGAAGCCCATTGGGCTCTCTCGCAAGTCCCTACCACAAATAACAATATAAACAATTCAAAACATGGAACATTATCAAATTTATAACACATAATTCCATTATCTTTTACTTTGAATCCAAACAAATAATTAATTGAAATTAATCCAAACAAATAATTAATCAACCAAAAATCAAAGTTTTAATTAAAAAAACAAAAAATCACATGAACCCAAAATAAAAATTCTCAATAAAGAAAAAACATATAAGGTAAAGAATTAAGATCAACCTACTAAGATGCAAATACCAAAAACCCCAAAACTTAAACCTTCTAAATTTTATAGAATCTCTAAATTCTACTTCAAAACCAAACAAAATCCTTCAAATTCAAAAAATTCATATATAATATACCAAATAAAAATTTACCACACCTTGGGTTGGAAGACATAGGTTGCAGCTTTGATTTTTCTCCAAAAAATAGAGATGCTTCATCGAAAAATCAAAGCTGCTTCATCTACCGTATACAATATAAAATAATTATTAGAAATTTCAACCCAAAAACCAAACTCCCAAAAACGCTATCAAAATATAGAGATTAACTCAAACACTTAGCAGAAAATAAATTCTAAACATAACAAAACAATAAGATAGAATGAAAATTTCAGGAACATATGAAAGCAAATAAAAAAGACAAAACTTATGTTTTTTTTTTTTTTTTTTAGTTGAGTCTTTCTCCTTCTTATTTTTTTAATTTTAAAGTGAAGTTAAGTTTAGGGTTTTGAGATGGTAATTGCTAGGGTTTTAAAAAGAGAAGAGAGAGTCCTACTAGGAGTCTAAATAATATAAACAATTCAAAACATGGAACATTATCAAATTTATAACACCTAATTCCATTATCTTTTACGTTGAATCCAAACAAATAATTAATTGAAATTAATCCAAACAAATAATTAATCAACCAAAAATCAAAACTTTAATAAAAAAAAAACAAAAAATCACATGAACCCAAATAAAAATTCTCAATAAAGTAAGAACATAAAAAAATTTACCACACCTTGGGTTGGAAGACATAGGTTGCAGTTTTGATTTTTCTCCAAAAAATAGAGATGTTTCATCTGCCATATACAATATAAAATAATTATTAGAATTTCAACCCAAAAACCAAACCCATAAAAAAACTATCAAAATATAGAGATTAACCCAAATACTTAGAAGAAAATCAATTCTAAACATAATAAAACAATAAGATAGAATGAAAATTTCAGGCACATATGAAAGCAAAATAAAAAAGACAAAACTTACGGTTTTTTTTTATTTTTTTTTATTTTTTTATTTTACGTGAGTCTCTATCCTTCTTATCTTTTTTAATCTTAAAGTGAAGTTGAATTTAGAGTTTTGAGATGGTAATTGCTAGGGTTTTAAGGAGAGAAGAGAGAGTCCCACCAGGAGTCTCTCTCTTTTTTTTCTTAATCCTAAAGTTTTTTTTTTTTTTTTTTTGGTGAGTCCTTTTAAAAAAAAAAAATTCAAACCTAAAGTGAGTCATTTTTTTTTTTAAATTCTAACGTGAGGTATCTTAAAAAATTATAATTAATTTTTAATCTTCAATTTTATATAATATATAGATAATAATAATGATGTGATAGGCCAACAAAATATATCTAATAGAGTTTTACTTAAACTAAACTATTGTAACACTAATAAATATAAGAAGATATAAAACCTAGAATAAAAAGAATCTAAAATAAAAAGAAACTATTTGGTATTTTTGTGATAAGTTGATGTAGGATATTGTTATTTTGGTATTTTCATGCAAAAAACGTTATTTTAGATCTAGGTGATTTGTTTCCTTGTTTTTAGGTTCTTTTAATGTTTTTTTAGGTCAAATTTGGTTCCTATTATGGTTAGGTATTAATTAGGGCTTATTTTAGAATATATTTTCTTATCCATCAAGTTTTATGAAGCCCTTAAATAGGCCTCCAAGTTTGTATACGTTTTTCAATATTCTTGATATTAATAAAAATTCAAACTTTTGTTTATTATTTTTCTGGTGGATTCTATATAAGATATAGAACTTAAAATAAAAAGAATCTAAAATAAAAAGAAAAAGAAAATAGTGATGATGTGGAAAATTGTGAGAGTTTCAGAGGCTTCGGTTTCATATATATATATATATATATATATAGATAATTAAAAAAACAAGAACACATTGCAAACTTCCGTTGGTAAATCTAAAACACAGAAACCCTAAACTTACGCTTCTTCACTTCCCTTTAAAAGACAATGTTTGATCAGAAAAAGAAAAAGAAAAAAGACAGTTAGTGTTGTATGATATTCACATCCGATACATATGTAGAAAGCAAAACTGTCATAAGGACTACTTTATCAAACATGTTTTGGAACATTCACTTGAACTTCTGATGCAATCATGACAAAGCCTTCCATATAGATGCATCAATATATTCCTATATGATTTCATTAGAGCATGGTATAGAATATTGAAAGCTTATGGTGTTTACATACATGGCCATTTAGTTTTGTTGATGAATTCGGGTTTAATGTTTTGTATTAGATTTGCGTTAGCCAAAACCCTTGTAGTTGAATGGGCACCTCCCAGGCACAAAGTGCTTGAGGGTTCTAATTAATCATCCAATGATTGTGCTTCAAAAACTTTCATGCCCTAATTGATGAATTAAATAATTCAAGTCGAAACATAACCCCCAAATAAATGTTTTTATTGCCCAACAAAATTGATGGGAGTCACAGGACAAGCATCTGAAATTCCATTTAAACACGATACAAAAGGTTGTGTTTTACAACCATTGATCTTTGTTAATGGTTTTATAATTAATTTGCTTTATAAATATACAACGATGAACTACACATCCTGCACCTATTTTTGTTGATTGTTTAAAGTTTAGACCCATTAAAAATGCTTGTTAATGGTTTTCCATGGTTTTTTTTCCCCTTTTCCTTTTGTTTTTGTAGGATTGCTAAGAACACAACCTAACAAGTGAGAAATTTTTTTTTTTTTTTTATATTATGATTTTTCATGTACTTTTTAAAAAGTGATTTTTTTTTTTTTTTTGGAGAGAGTTTCAACCTATGGTATCCACTATTATCATCATCAGACTAAAACACTAATCAGTTTTCGGTGAACGCGGGAATTGAACCCCAAATCTCTTATTCAACCATCAGAGACTTTACCAGTTGAGTTAACTGGAATCCACTTTAAAAAATGATATTTTTTTCGAGAGTTTCAACTTATGATATCCGCTCGTGATGATAACTTTTTATCATCAGACCAAGACACCAATTAGTTTTTGGTGTAAACGGTGATTAAATCCCAAATCTCTTATACAACCATCAGAGATTTTACTAGTTGAGCTAACTGGAATCTATTACTTAAAAAAGTGATCTTAATATAGCTTTGTATACAACTATGAACCACCAAACCCTATGCCTATAATTGTTTATGATTCATTTTTTTAATTGTTTAAAGTTTAGACCCATTAAAACTTATTTCTTTTTATGGGATCATGTATTTCTCTTTTGAATAGTTATATATATATTTGAATTGTTTCAATAACTTCTAGGCTTTAGATCTTCTAATTCTTTTAAATATATATATATATATATATATAGCATTTTAAAAGTTTTTTTTTTTTTTTGCAATATTTGAACATGTTTGGTAGGTTTCAATGATCGTACCATAAATTATTCTTTTGAAGGTAATTAATTTTTCTCTTATATTTATCTATTGTGTAGTCATGTATATATATATATATATATATTTTTTTTTTTTTGATGAGAGTCATATATTTTTTGTTTTATTTCAATAATTTACAAGAAGTGAATTTTATGATTTTTTAGCATTTCAAAAGTTTTGGCCCCGTTTGGTAGAGTTGTTAAACAACTCATTTTCAGTTTTCAAATAACATTATCCACATATTTTTTCACCTACACGTATTTTAAAAAACTACAATAACATTACTCAAACTCCTCTACCAAACGGGCCCTAATATCTAGATTTTTTTAGTTAATTTTTTACAATATGTAAAATTATTTGAAAATTTCAATAATTATAGCCATAAATTATTCTTTGAGGGATGGTTTTATTACTGTTTTTTGAGGTAGGCTTGCTTTGGTGGCCAAAATGGTCATATACCATTGTTAGAGAAAATGTGTATGAATTTACCACTAATTTACTACTTTTTTGAAACTCGATTTTGCGGAAATTAAGAGTTCCATAATCTTAAGTACCATTAAATTTTTTTTTTAAGTAGAGTTACATAAAAAAATTTCAAATTATTTTTCATGGTACTTGAGTTTTATGAACTCGAGTAGCCACAAAATTGAGTTTCAAAAAAGTGATAAATTACTAAATGTTTCACAAATAGTAATAAATTATAAAATATTTTCAAAAAAAAATGGTACATGGCCATTTTTACCTTGCTTTGGCTCTTTCCATCGGCGTCACAACATTCATTTATATATATATATATTTTTGTGGATATTTTTGTTGAAAAAAGCCTCTCGTACGTTATTTGACTCTCTTTCAATAACAATTTTTTCTCCTTTTCTGAACCTTCGGTCCCCAATATTTATCCAGTCAGTCTCCATCGTTTCCACTAACCCTCCCCTGTTACTGCCTTCAGTCATCAATTTGCTACACTCACTGAATCTGCTTCTCCCCTCTCTTTCATTTCTCTATTTTACAAACAAAACCCGATAACCTCTTTGTCTTTGTCCCTGATATGCTAAACCAAACCATTCGACTGCTTTTCGATATATTACTATCAAACGCAGACCCACAAACGTCTCTCACCAATTCTCGCTTCCTTCCTCTCCCAATATTGCGACTGTGTCCTCTATGCCAACGAGTATGCTCCTCCATTCCCGACTTTGCTCTGGTGACAAGGTCAGGTCAGGCGCTCCAAGATTGGGCAGTAAGAGAAATTTGTTTATAGCTATTGATGTGCAATATGATGCATGTAAGTGTGCGCTCACTTAGGGAATCATATATGAAACATGCATAACTTAGGAAATAATCATGAAGTGGGAGCTGATTCACTTGTGATTAGAATATGGGAACAGCTAAGCTAATGCTATTGCTGTTTCTAGGAAAATTTTGGAGTTGGGTATTGTTAAAGAGTTTGGAGAACTTAGTCTATCAAAGGATTTAGTTGCTGGGTTTTGAGTTGAATGTATTTGTGGTAGTTCTTTGATAAGATTATATGCGGCAGGGGTTGCAACAATAATGCATGATGCGTGTTTGATAAAATGCCTCGAAAAGATTATATTATGTGGAATGTTTTGCTAAATGGTTTACTTATTGTAGTAATTCTCTAAAACTTTTTTTGAAATCAAATTAGTATGTGCATGAAATACTTACTTATTGGGTTAATAATAGATTGTTAGTGTTTAAGTGGAAGAAAAGCTAAGCTTGATAAGTTGTTGATAGCATGGTCCTTAGAAATCAACTATTTTTAAATTTTGTGATTGCCCCTTCCTGCTGCTTGCAGTTCATTTGTACGGCCATGTTGTAGTTTTTGAAAGTTTTTGAGCACCATGCTTAGTAGCAAAAAAAAAAAAAAAAAAAAAATTCAATGTTATGCAGAAGCTAGAAGTGTTTAAGGGGTATGAAACTGCCTTGAGTACTGTTTCTTTTTTGGGAATTTGGGTTGAGAAGGCCAATGATAGGAGGGTTTAAACCTCGGTTTTCCTCCTTACGTGTTTATTTTCTTGCACAAGCAAGTATTAGAAGTCTAATGAAATTTTTGATTGGTTAGTATGGTTTTTTACAAAAGTTTTGTAATCATCTTGACTCGCCCAATATTTTTTTGGTAATGGCTTATGAAAGTGATCAAGTCTGCTAATCATAGCACTATCTAGCTCATTTTTGTTGAACTGGTGCATCCATATCTTCTTAGGTCCCTAAAAATCAGGCTGACTTCTCACAAAAAGCTTTCCTCTTTGCTTTTCGGACTGTAGTTCACCATTAGGCCTACTTCCTTCCGTTGTATAGTGTCCTGCTATCGTCTTTTCAAAGTCGCTGCCTTACAGTAGAACATGTTTACCATGATCAGACCGGTCTTTCTCCAAAAGCTTTACCGGTAAAGTTTCCAATTTTTATTTTTTTAAAGTTCCCATTTAAATATGATTTAGGCTTTTGGCATTTCAATTGGCTTGATTTTGATTTAGGGTCACATTTGGGGGTGCTTTCATTTTGAATAATTAGCTGAGATAAATGAGGTAGAGTGGTTTTTGATAATTCAATTATTTGGCGCATTGCCCTCTGTTTGGAAAAAAAATAATGGCAATTGCAAGGCCAGAATAACATGACAGATTCAACGCATTAGATATTTGTAAATCACTCTAACTTTTATTCAGTTTAGTTTTAGTTTTAGTTTCAATTTTAATTTATTAACTGTTGTCAATTGACTTTTAGTTTGAGTATTATTGGTTTCTAAAGTCAATTTGGATTTAAAGAGTGCGATATGCACCCAAAAAATCTGTAAGTTATATTGTGTTTGTTTGTTAATATAATTCATAGTCAATAAAACACTTCCTCCCCGCTCTTTCTTTTGTCTAATTTAGATTTGTCTCTCTTCACTACTAAAGCACTTCTCACGGTCCCTAAAAATCAAACTTTTGGGTATTGGATTTGGGTTGTGAGTTTTGTATTATAGTTGTTTTTACAAGTTGGTTGAATTGTGGGTTAGTTTGCAAAGCCAGAATTTGATCCATTACAAAGTGGACAGTTTGCCATTCAAGAAGCTTTGCTACTGGAGCCTATATTAGCATGCTGGAGATCGGTATGTGACATGTGATTTCCTTTATCTACTTTTTTATTGTTAGCCCACCAAAAACATATATATACTTTCAAACCATTAATATTGAACCATCACTTGCTTTTATATTTTGTTGAGAAAGATTAAAATGCAGAATAGCTGTAAATATACTACAAGTTGAACATTTGTATGTCTGCAAATCACATTTACAAATATGCACAGATGGTAGCATGTGTGGATGTGTGCAATAGAACAGTCTATCTTAATCGATTCCCTTGCTCCTGCAGAAATATCTTCTGAGGGTGGGCAACACCTTTAATTGCAATGTTGAGGCTGAATTGCATGAAATAGAGATTGAATCTATTGATGTAACTAGAAAAGCAGAAGGATGCAGAAGAATGCACTATTATAATGGTAAGTTTTTTCTAATGGTCAGATTTGCATTAATTGCATGAAATAGCAATCTTCCTAAGCCTTAGATATACCTCACAACCATGGTTAGATTTGTTCGAACCAGAATCTTCATTGCCTTCTACCTTTTTAAGTTTTTATTGTTTCTGAATATGCCTTAGTAAGAGAAAAACGTCACAAAATACAATGAGATTATGGTTTTTGTAAGAAGAAACAATAGTCATGTGGATTTTGTTAGGTTTTATGAATTACATACATTATAGTAATAGTCATAAAAAAAAAAAGTTCTACTAATAGTTAGAGTTAACATCATGAGACAATGGTTTATGTTTTTAGGTTTTTTCTTATTTTTTGGTCTAAATTTTGTGATTTTTTATTTGGCTTCATGTGCCTTTTTTGTTTTGTTAGTTAAAGCTGTGATTTTTGGTTGATTAAAATTGTTATTATGTGAGCTAATTCTTAAAAACTTGATTTTTTTACACTATTGCAAATCAACCATTTAGTAGGTTTGCTCTGTCATTCTTATTTCTGAAGTCTACCCAATATATTCTGATCAATACCTACAAATAAAATTATTTAAGAATGCATTGGATGCTATGAAAGCAAACTTAGTTGTTGGTATGACTCTTAGTTGACAAAGAAGAAAAATTATGATGGGATGATTAAAATTTGGTGTGTTGGATGCTCTCTAATTGTTTAGTATGTTTAAGATAATTCTTTAGGTAACTCTTACTTAGATAACAGCTCATATTGAGGGAACAATTTTGCTGGTAGTCTGCAGAATTTTCAGGGAATCAAGTAAGAAAAATATAGAGGAAAAGAGACAAACATGGTTGCCATTGTTCTCGATCTCTGACCTGGCCCTGACGTCTCTCTAGGTTATTCTCAATTAATTTAGGTCTCTACAGTAATAATGTAATTAATTTTAGGTTCAGTTTTTGTAATTTTCTTCCTCCCGATAAACCCTTCTTCTTTACCTCTTGCAAGTCTCTGTTCTCTTTCTTCTTTTCCTCAAACCTATTGTAGTCTGCCTTCTCTGTAACTTCTCTTCCCGCAAACAAAATCCCAACAAAATTAGCTGTATTTTGCACCTAAGTTGTCCACCTATTTCAGACCTATGCACCACTCCTTTCAGTTCTGACTACAAAGTCTCTCTCCTTCTCTATGTATATGTGTATGTATGCGTGCGAAGTTTGTCTTTTACAAGTTTTCAATGGGTAATATTTTGGTTTTGATTGGGATTGCTTAGGTGTTTTAAGTTAGAGTGCGTTTTGAGAAGGATGTGCAAAGCAAGAGGCAGCCAAGAAGTTATATGCTAGGTACATGAAACTTTCCCTTCTAATTTTAATTGAGTCTTTGTTTTTGTGAATTATGGTGGGGTAATGGTTTAGTTAAAATTTTACCCAATTTTTCTTGGAAGCGGGAATTTGGAGGAATATTTTTAGGGTGATTCAAGTGTGGTTATTAATGCTCTGCAGATTGGTTTAGAAAGTTCATCATCAAAAACACCAATTGTTGAAGAAGCTAATGCCATATTAGCCCACTTGTGAGAATGGGAATTTTTGCATACCAGGAAGGATGCAAATGAAGCTGACTATCCTGAATGCCTTATGTATAAGGCAAGAAATACAAAATGTTTTAATGCTGTTGTGGTTTTGCACTGTTATTATTCTGTTTCATCATTGATAGCTATAAAGATTCCTTCTTTCTTTTTTTTGTTTTTTTTTTTTGTTTGTGGCATATTGAGTTCCTGTTGGGTTTTCATTGTTGGTGGGAAAGTAACTTTTTCCTCTTTATTTTAAGAGAAGAGTTTTTGAGAAATTCACAGTTTATTGATCACAGAGTTTTTGATATCTATGTCTCTCATTGTTCCCTTTTATTTGATATTTGTGGCTCAATTGATCATTTTTAAAGATAACGATCTTAATCTCTCTCAAAGATTCAAGCAAATACGTAGCCAAATATTTTCAAAACTCTAGTGTGAATGTTCAGATATTTATTTGTAGTTTTTGATTGTATTTTGATTAGAGCAATGGTTATTAGTTTATCTCACACACACAATCGTGCAATAGTATTTTCCATTTTTATTATATAGTGTTTTTTTACATTTTAATTTTAAAACCAACCTTTCACGATTTGCATTTATTCATACGCTGCGCATTTCCTATCCCCTCTTTCTTCCGACTTTCTTTCCATTGTCACTCTCTCATACCCAGACCTAACACAGTAATACCCCTGCAAGGGCATGACCATGTCTGTCATCTCCGACCCAACCTCAATATTAGACCATTCTCTATTGGTAATTTTTAATTAATCTATGACTAATTTCTTTGGGGCCGGCTCCCCTCCCGTTCCAAAACCTCCTGTTCTCTCCATTTTTTAAACGGATGAAAGACACGTGTTAAGTGAAAGATCTAAGGGCAGAAACCAAAGCCACCTCAAAACCCAATTTATCTCTCTCTCTCTCTCTCAACCAAACCTTTTAGCAACCCATTTCCCTTGGTAAGCCCATCGCACCACCGGCAACTTCTCATGGCAGACCCACTGCCGCCCATACACCAATGCCGATGTTGTCCACTGCCAAGACTGTTTCATCACTTTGAAGGAAGGCACCAGGTTAGACCTCACCAAATTTCTCTCAGATTGCTTCTCCACTTTCAAGGACAATCCCCAGTTACCCAGTGCCAAAATTTCTTTAGGATTTGTTTCCTCCCTCCACGTAATTTCCTGCTTTTCTTTTCCCATTTCTCAATTTCTTTCCTTCAGCTTTAAAATTGTTTGTTGGGTTCGCTTGGTTTGTTTTTGTAACTCACATTCTCTTTAGCTTCAATTGCTTTTTTTGTGGGTTTGTACTAAATTAATACAAACAGACAATAAACAGTACTATAGGATGAAAGGTTGAATGGCAATTATGAAAGTCATAGAAAGTGGACAAAAAGAAAAAACCTAATGCTTGAAAAATTTTAAAGAAAAATAAGACGAAATGAATGAAGAAAGAAACACAAATCATGGGTTTGTAAATTTGGTGTCTCTGAAGGTTTTGTTAGTTCCAAAATTATAGATTTCCAAACTTTTGAAGGAAAACATTTGGAATCTGTTTGCAGTATTGGTGTATAGGCGGCAGTGGGTCTGCCATGGGAAGTTGCCGGTGGTCCAATGGGCTTACCAAGGGAGATGGGTTGCTAAAAGGTTTGGTTGACAGAGATAAATTGGGTTTTTAGGTGGCTTTGTTTTCTGTCCTTAGATCTTTCACTTAACACGTGTCTTTCATCTGTTTAAAAAATGGAGAGAACGGGAGGTTTTGTAACGGGAGGGGAGCCGCCCCCAATTTCTTTTCCTATTGTTTATAATTAGGTTTGCTGTCAATTTTGGGATTTTGATTCCTAACCCTTTTTCCTCGCCATTCTTTTTTTGGTTGAAGTCAAGGAAGCACCCTAGAAGTTCAAATACTACCACCTGAGTTGTTAATAGGGTATGGGTTTTGTAAAGCGTGGAGAGACAAAACAGAGGGCTGTCTCCACCGGCCTACAGCCACCGTTAGACAGTGGAACCGCTACGGGTAAGACCCTACAATTCAATCAAACCCAGATATATCTCCTTTCCATATTCTTCTGTATTGTAAAATTGACTTTTTTTTGTTTGTTCTTTCAGTTTTACTGATTCTTTTTTGCGATAAGATTTCATAACCAAGTAAGTATGCTATTCATAAATTACCATTGTTTCTTTCCTTTCTTCTTAAATATATATATATATATATTAAAGTTTTGGCAATTTCTCCTTATCTATGTGCTTGAGATTTTCTTTCTTAATCTTCTTCTTCTATTTTGTTTAGAATTGGTTTTTGTGGAATTGCATAATCTGGTGTGTTCAGTATTCTTTTCCATTGCCAACATTAATGTTGAAGCAGTTTAAGAAACTAAAGGGCAAAGAAAAATCTATGGAGGTATTCCCTAGAATTTTGACATTTTTCTTTTGGGTTTTAATTTCGTATTCTTTGAGGATTTTCAGTTTAGTTGGATATAAAGTTTCGTATTTTCATTTTCTTATTATGGTTTTTAATTTCGTGTATTCTTCAAGAGATGAATGGCCCTTGACGTAAATTATACTAAATTTGTTTAAAAATTTAGACGACATTTAAAGTAGAATTATAAGTTCAGTTGTTTTATGCAAGGTTTTTACTTTGTCATCTGTCATCTATTGCTGTGTGAAATTATTATAGTGAGCAAAAGATAATCTCTCTTCCTTGATTTTCCTACACACATACCTCATTTTAAATGAATTAGAAAAAAAAATTTTTTTGCTCCCTTCTCAATACTTTTTCCCTTAGAACTTGGTTGACAATGATAAACCATGCCTTTTATTCTTTATATTTATGCAAGTTCATTCATTATTTTTTATGTTTGCAGTATTAGGTGAAGCATATCAAGTTTTAAATGATCCACTGCATCTTCTCAAAAAAAAAAAAAAAAAAAAATGATCCATTGGTCATGATGGAAAATTTTTTCATATCCAGGTTTGATTTTATGCTTGCACTTATGGAAAAATTTGAGAGTTTCATATTACCGTTAAAGTAGAGTGAGGATTCTACAAGTAGAACAATATTTGAATTTCAAATCCATTTCCTCTACTTTAGGTTTATGGGAAATTGGGATGACTTTTTTTACACAAATTTTGGCTTCAGTTCTACAGAGTTTGTTTCATGATGAATTGTTAGACTAAAAAATCCCACTCATCTTGCTAGACCTAATAGTCAAACACAACATGGAATTGTCATAAACTTAATTATGATTGCATATTATTAAAGAAATGTGACTGGAAGCACTTTTTTTATAAGACAATTGGAAACACTTATAATATAACAAGATGTTAGTTTTATGAATGTCTTTAGCTACTTGAATTCTGTCAAGTGCAAACTTACATTTAAAACATACTTGGTGTGCTGTTGAAACAATTAAGGTTGAAGTTTGATTTTGGGTTTGAGACACAATCCTATCTATGCAGATAATCTTTGACTCTAATTTTTCCCCCCTAATAATAAAGCAACATTTTTGCATGTGTAAATTTTAGGTTATTTATGATGGGTAAGATTCAAAATTGTAGTGGTCATTGATCTGAGCATCCGTTTGATATGATTGGGAGGTTTAAAATTTTAGAACTTTTACCCTGGTCTTTTCATAATTTTTCTTGGAGTCAAAGTGGTTCACTAAAGAAAATAAGTCTCTACGGCTAATACATGATGAAACTCCATATTGAACCACATGCTTCATTTTCTTTAACTCATCTTCATTAGCACTTGAAACAAAAACATGAAAACTAAATGAATACCTTGCAGTGGTCTATCAAATCACATATACACTAATTTGCAAACTTTCTACATTTATTGTTAAGGTTTCTACATTTAATAATGTTGTTGAAGAACTACTGACTTTGATTAACAATCTCTTTTTTAGGCAATGAGGTGAAGAAGGACCAACATAAAAAAAAAAGGCGGTGAAGAGAGCATTTGAACTCCTTGAGTTGTGGACTCGGCCTAGGTAAAGTTTTAAAACTATTGATGTGCAATATATTAATTTAAAATACATTGTAAAAACTGAGTATCTGTTGTAGTGATAATGTATTGTGATGTGATGCCTTTGTGATGCCTCCTCCCCCACCCCTTCCTCACCCTCTCCACCACCCCCCACCACCCAACCCTCTCCCTCTCCCTCTCCCTCTACCTCATCCTTCACCTTCTTTCTTTCCCTTTTTGCCACCCTCACATTTTCCTTCTCCTCCCTCCATTTGCTTTCCTCCACAGTTTGGGCTTTTCCCATATCCTTACCCCCCCTCTCCCCCACCACTACCTTTGCCTTCCCCTTCCCCACCACCTCAGGGGTCTAACCAAGATTTGCCTAAACAGCCTACCTTTTCACCTGCATCTTTAACCATACCAAGTTCTTCCTCCATTGAAACCTCTCTTTACATCCCTCCTAAACCTCAACCCTCTGTCCTTGGGAGCAGAAAGAGGTCGTTTCATATTGATGCTAAATCTTTTTCTTTTTCTTTTGATGGGGGGCGGTCTGATTCGTATGCTATACATGAGTCTAGGCGGAATGTTAAGAGCTCCATTTGGGTTGGCCATAGGGGCATGGAGTGGATATATACTTGTCTCGAAGATATACGAGATTGGGTGCCTGGCCATGTTTTACTCTATAAGAGATTCAGGGAAAATGGGAAATTGTTAGAGTTCTGTGGGAGATCTAACAAAGCTGGTCTGTTTGTAGTTATTGCCGTATATTTTGGAGGTTCTAGGAGAGGCTGTATTATGATACCAGCAAGCTCTAATCGTGCAGGCTGGTCTTTATTTCAGAGAGAGTTAAAGCTTTTTGTCTCTGGTGCAAAACCAGCTTCTTTGGCTGAAGTATCCTCCATTAAAGGTGGTGGAGGAGGTCAGTCTGCTGGTGGTGGTCGGAGTGGGAAATTTTTACCTGTTTTTGGTAATCAGCAAAAGTCCAGAAAATTTGAAAATTCTGGAACTATATCGGGGCAGAACGAGATTCATGGAGACTCTACAGAAAATGGTTCCATTATAAATGGCAAAGTTTCAGTAAAAAATGGCAGACCCACGCGGGCTTTCATTTTTAAGTTGTCTCCAGCTGTGTTGAATCTGAGAGTGTGCAAGCCTGAGGGTGGGAAACGGTACGTGACCTGTCTAGTTGCTAAGAAGTTCAGATGGCCCAAGGCTGTTGGTGGTGGGCTTGAAAATACAGCACATCCTAATGGGCTGTTTAAAGCCCAACCCGTGGATACAGTACCCTCACTAAGTGAGGGTACGTTGGTCAAACCCAAGCCTTTTAAAGGAGTCTCCGTGGGTCAGTCTACGTGGGAGCTCGGTGAGAGTTCAAGAGGCCCTTCGAAGGGCGATGCTGGGTCGCCGGAGATTGCAGCGGTGCCGGTCTCGGAGATGCTTGAGGCTCCGACGAGAGTCAAATCGGCGTTACCCAGTGCCGATCAAGCTCCGGTGATACTTGCTCTCAACCCGGTGGCTTCGGACCCCGATATGGTAGGTGATATCGTCGCTTCTGCTCTCCCTCTACCTTCTGGGGTCACCGGAGTGATGGCTCAGCCTCACCGTCGGCATCAGTGGGAGAATCAAAATCGTTTCTCCCCTTTGTCTGAGCTGGGCAACGAGATGGGTACTGTTCATATTAACGAGGAAGAGGAAGGAATGACCTTGAGCTCCGGTGAGGGACTGGGCTGCCCTCCTGCCGCTGCCATGAAGCCTGTAGTGGGTTTAGACTTGTCCTTTCCTGTATCTGAGGTGGGCTGTGGTTTGTCTGAGTCTTCGGATAAGGGTGAGGCAGATTCTGTGGACATTACTCCTTTGGCTGAGTGGGACCCATATTATGTTAGTGATCTCGTCACTTTGGAAGAAGATTCAGTTGGGTCTTCTATGGAGGAGGATTTGGAGCCTTCAGAATGGGTAAGAACGATGATAAAAGGATTTGCTACTTTTGTGGGATTCCCCATTGCTTGTTGCGAGAGACAGTGTATTGATTTTTTCCAGAAACTAGAGAGGGTTTGGGAGCAACAAGCGACTGTTGCTGCTACTCACCGGACAAGCAACTCTAACCATAAAGGTTTGAGGGAATTAAGGAATCTGTTTTCTTCTATTAATTATGATGGGCATTCTGGTAGAGGTACTAGAGGCAGGTTGACATCCTCTGGTTTGGGTTCGTCTGTTGGTCAATGATTTTGAAACTTCTATCTTGGAATGTAAGGGGTCTGAATGATCCCCATAAGAGAGTAGTTGTGAAGAATCTATTAAGGGAGTGGAAGTGTGATATAGTTTGTCTCCAAGAATCTAAAATGGACAACACCAGCTCTATCTTGGTAAAAAACCTCTGGGGTAGCCCTTTTGTTGACTGGGGGGCCTTAGATGCCTTGCATACAGCTGGGGGTATAATTCTGATGTGGGATAGAAGGGTTTTTGAGAAAATTGATCTGGTGGTTGGTAGTTTTTCAGTCTCGGTTTTATTAAAGGGAGTGTCTGATGGCTTTGAATGGATCTGTTCAGGGGTGTACGGTCCGACTAACGGAAGCCTTAGGGATGCCATGTGGGCAGAACTGGACTCTGTGAGGTCACGGTGGGATGGGGCTTGGTGCTTATTTGGTGATTTCAATGTTATCAGATACCCAGCTGAGAGACTTGGCTGTAATTCTTTTAGTCCAGCTATGTTTAAATTTTCGGATTTTATTGCAAAACATTTGCTGGTGGATTTGCCTTTGGTGGGAGGTGAGTTTACTTGGTTTCGAGATTCAGATAATCCGTCAATGTCCAGAATTGATAGAGTTTTGATGTCAGCTGATTGGGAGGAGCATTTCTTAGATGTGTCCCAAAGGACTCTCCCTAGGGTGGTGTCGGATCATTGTCCTTTACTAGTGGAGGCGGGTGGAGTTTCTAGGGGGAAAAGCCCTTTTAGATTTGAAAATATGTGGCTTAAGGTGGAGGGTTTTGTGGATAAGGTGCGGCTTTGGTGGAATAGTTATCACTTTGAGGGGCCACCTAGTTATGTTTTAGCTTGTAAGTTGAAGGCTTTGAAAGGGGATTTGAAGCATTGGAACAAGCATGTTTTTGGAGATGTAGCTTTTAAAAAAAAGAGTCTACTAGCTGAGCTCTTAGACATTGACATGAGAGAAGAGATGCAGGTGTTGACTCCAGAGGACAGGGCTAGAAGGTTGGTGGTTAAATCTGAAATAGATTATTTGGCATCTTTGGAGGAGATTTCTTGGAGGCAGAAGTCCAAGGCCCTTTTTATTAAAGAAGGTGATAACAACACGCGGTTCTTTCATAGAATTGCCAATTCTCATAGGCGTACCAATCAGATCAGGGAAGTAGAGGTGGATGGCTTTTGTTTTGAGGATGAATTTGAGGTTACGGATCAGGTAGTGGATTTTTATAAAAATCTATATCAAGAACCGGAAGCCTGGAGGCCTACTATTGACGGGTTAGAGTTTGCTTGCTTAGACGAAATTGAGAGGTCTTTGTTGGAGAGAGAGTTTGAGAAGGAGGAGATTATTGAGGCTCTCATGGAGGTGGAAGGGGATAAGGCCCCTGGGCCAGATGGGTTTTCTATGGCTTTCTTTCAGAAATGTTGGAGTGTTTTGGAAGGGGATGTCATGGCATTTTTCAAGGATTTTCATAGCCAGTGTGTTTTTGAGAAATCTCTTAATGCCACCTTTTTGTGTTTGATCCCCAAGAAGTCTAATGCAGTCAATATTAAAGACTTTCGCCCTATTAGTCTTGTGGGCAGCCTTTACAAGCTATTGGCTAAGGTATTGGCTCATAGACTCCGTGGGGTGTTGGATAAACTGATATCTAACTCTCAGAATTCTTTTGTGGGAGGAAGACAGATTCTTGATTCAGTTCTAATTGCTAATGAATGTTTGGATAGCAGGTTGAAGAGTGGCATCCCGGGTGTCATAGTTAAATTGGACATAGAGAAGGCTTATGATCATGTGAATTGGAATGCCTTATTCTACCTTATGGAAAGGATGGGCTTTGGGGCTAGGTGGAGGGGTTGGATTAAGGCGTGTATTTCTACAGTTAAATTCTCAGTTTTGGTCAATGGGTCTCCTGCTGGTTTCTTTGGTAGTTCTCATGGATTGCGCCAAGGGGATCCTTTGTCTCCCCTTTTATTCCTTTTAGTTATGGAAGTACTGAGTAGACTTCTGAAGAGAACGGAAAATGGTGGTTTTCTTTGTGGTTTTAAAGCGGGGTCCCATAGACAAAGGGGAGTGCATATCTCTCATCTTCTTTTTGCTGACGATACTATTTTGTTCTGCGATGCTTCTAGGGACCAGTTATTATATATTCGGATGGTGCTGATCTTCTTTGAAGCTATTACAGGCTTGAAAGTTAATGTAGGTAAGAGTGAGATTGTTCCTGTTGGGGATGTTGGGGATTTGAATGCTTTGGCCCGTACCCTTTGTTGCAAGGTGGGCACATTGCCTATGAGATATCTGGGCATGCCTCTTGGGGCTCATTATAAGGATGTGTCGATATGGAACCCTGTTATAGAAAAGTTGGAGAAACGACTATCTGGCTGGAAAAGACTTTACTTGTCAAAAGGTGGCAGGCTTACTTTGTTAAAAAGTACTCTCTCAAGCCTTCCCACATACTTTTTATCTGTGTTTACTATCCCTCAGGCTGTGGCAGCTAGGATAGAAAGAATTCAGAGGAATTTCCTTTGGGGGGCCTCGGAGGATACTTTTAAATACCCGTTAGTTGCTTGGGATAAGGTCTGTTTGCCTATTGAGAGTGGTGGCTTGGGGATCCGGAGGATTGGGTTGTTTAACAAGGCCTTACTCGGGAAGTGGTTGTGGCGGTTTGGGAATGAAAGCAACAGTTTATGGCGTCAAGTTATAGCAGCCAAATATGGTGAGGGGAGAGGAGGTTGGTGCACTAGAGGGGTAAGAGGTTCTCACGGGTGTGGGATGTGGAGGAGTATTAAGGAAGGCACAGAGAAGTTCTTTAGCCAAATTCAATTTATTGTGGGGGAGGGTTGCCGTGTTAGTTTTTGGCATGACCCTTGGTGTGGGCCTATTCCTTTAAAGAAGCTTTTTCCTGCTATGTTTGCATGCTCTCTTTCTAAAGAAGCATGGGTTTCCGAATTGGTTATTTCTAATTCTGAAGGAAATAGGAGCTGGAATTTACTTTTCCGTCATGGTCCTCAGGATTGGGAGGCAGACACTGTTTATCCCTTTTTTGGGCTTGTTTATTCCTCCTTGCCCAGGGGTGAAGGGGACGATCACTGGGTATGGAAATTGACCTCGTCTGGGGCTTTTGATGTGCGCTCTTTTTATAAGCTGTTATCTAGTCCTATCACTGAGGATTTTCCTTGGAAGGGCATTTGGTGTGCAAAGGTGCCTAAACGAGTGTCTTTCTTCCTATGGACAGCAGCTAATAATGGGATTCTCACCATTGACAATCTTATCAACAAAGGTCGGTTTCTGGTTAATAGGTGTTGTTTATGCTGCTGTGATGGGGAATCAGTAGATCACCTCCTGCTTCATTGTAAGTTTTCTCATGCCTTATGGAGCGAAGCTTTTGCAGTGTTTGGGATCCAATGGGTAATGCCTAGGTCGGTCAGATCTTTTCTCTTCATGTGGAGAAACTGGTTTGGAAGGCACCGTTCAACCATTTGGAATATGGTCCCGGCATGTTTAATGTGGTTAGTTTGGCAGGAACGCAATACCCGCATTTTTGAAGACAAGGAGAGAACATTAGATCATCTAAAATCTCTCTTCTTTGGTACTCTGTTTCTTTGGGCTCGTATTTGGGGGTGTACGAATTGTAATTCTTTATCTGAGTTTTTAGCCTCTAGTTCTTTTAGTTCTTGATTTTTTTGTATCTGTTTCTTGTTCAAAGTGCTCACTATCGTGAGCATGATGTTCAATTTTTTCAATATAAAGTCTTATTACCTATCAAAAAAAATTGTTAAGGTTTGTGGTGGAAATTTATTTGTTCTGTTAAGTCTCAGAATAGGCAAAGGAAAATGCAATATTTTAATCTTAATGTTTTTAGATTTCTATTTATATTCAAATTAAAGATTTGCGTTTCAACATTTTATCAGGGACGTGCTTGGGAGCCCAAAGATGGATGATTTTGATGATGATAATTTAAGAATCTTATTTGGTCACTAGTTGATACTTATATTAGATGAACTCTATGAGGTATGTCACGTCTCATCTTGCTTCATTTGTTCTGTTCATTCTACTGCACATCCCTAAGCTAGCATGTAGATCATCTTTTAATTTGAATTAAATTATTCTAAATCAAAGTAATGTTTCATGCCTTTGTAGTCAGCCAAAGAAATCTGCAATGGTGATTGTGTGAATTTAAATGAGAGCAACATATAATGTATATTGGATATTCTAGTGATCGATGAGGTCAGAGGGTCTACCACTCTCTGATATGCTTAGATATATTCTTATCATTATTAAGCCATGTGCCTATGTGGTAACCTGTCCAGAATACTTTTTCTTTAGGAACAGCCTTTTCAAATAACCCCATTTTCCAACCATTTGGAATATGGTCCCGGCATGTTTAATGTGGTTAGTTTGGCAGGAACGCAATACCCACATTTTTGAAGACAAGGAGAGAACATTAGATCATCTAAAATCTCTCTTCTTTGGTACTCTGTTTCTTTGGGCTCGTATTTGGGGGTGTACGAATTGTAATTCTTTATCTGAGTTTTTAGCTTCTAGTTCTTTTAGTTCTTGATTTTTTTGTATCTGTTTCTTGTTCAAAGTGCTCACTATCGTGAGCATGATGTTCAATTTTTTCAATATAAAGTCTTATTACCTATCAAAAAAAATTGTTAAGGTTTGTGGTGGAAATTTATTTGTTCTGTTAAGTCTCAGAATAGGCAAAGGAAAATGCAATATTTTAATCTTAATGTTTTTAGATTTCTATTTATATTCAAATTAAAGATTTGCGTTTCAACATTTTATCAGGGACGTGCTTGGGAGCCCAAAGATGGATGATTTTGATGATGATAATTTAAGAATCTTATTTGGTCACTAGTTGATACTTATATTAGATGAACTCTATGAGGTATGTCACGTCTCATCTTGCTTCATTTGTTCTGTTCATTCTACTGCACATCCCTAAGCTAGCATGTAGATCATCTTTTAATTTGAATTAAATTATTCTAAATCAAAGTAATGTTTCATGCCTTTGTAGTCAGCCAAAGAAATCTGCAATGGTGATTGTGTGAATTTAAATGAGAGCAACATATAATGTATATTGGATATTCTAGTGATCGATGAGGTCAGAGGGTCTACCACTCTCTGATATGCTTAGATATATTCTTATCATTATTAAGCCATGTGCCTATGTGGTAACCTGTCCAGAATACTTTTTCTTTAGGAACAGCCTTTTCAAATAACCCCATTTTCCAACCATTTGGAATATGGTCCCGGCATGTTTAATGTGGTTAGTTTGGCAGGAACGCAATACCCGCATTTTTGAAGACAAGGAGAGAACATTAGATCATCTAAAATCTCTCTTCTTTGGTACTCTGTTTCTTTGGGCTCGTATTTGGGGGTGTACGAATTGTAATTCTTTATCTGAGTTTTTAGCTTCTAGTTCTTTTAGTTCTTGATTTTTTTGTATCTGTTTCTTGTTCAAAGTGCTCACTATCGTGAGCATGATGTTCAATTTTTTCAATATAAAGTCTTATTACCTATCAAAAAAAATTGTTAAGGTTTGTGGTGGAAATTTATTTGTTCTGTTAAGTCTCAGAATAGGCAAAGGAAAATGCAATATTTTAATCTTAATGTTTTTAGATTTCTATTTATATTCAAATTAAAGATTTGCGTTTCAACATTTTATCAGGGACGTGCTTGGGAGCCCAAAGATGGATGATTTTGATGATGATAATTTAAGAATCTTATTTGGTCACTAGTTGATACTTATATTAGATGAACTCTATGAGGTATGTCACGTCTCATCTTGCTTCATTTGTTCTGTTCATTCTACTGCACATCCCTAAGCTAGCATGTAGATCATCTTTTAATTTGAATTAAATTATTCTAAATCAAAGTAATGTTTCATGCCTTTGTAGTCAGCCAAAGAAATCTGCAATGGTGATTGTGTGAATTTAAATGAGAGCAACATATAATGTATATTGGATATTCTAGTGATCGATGAGGTCAGAGGGTCTACCACTCTCTGATATGCTTAGATATATTCTTATCATTATTAAGCCATATGCCTATGTGGTAACCTGTCCAGAATACTTTTTCTTTAGGAACAGCCTTTTCAAATAACCCCATTTTCCAAAAGCTGAAAAATAAGCTATACCAATGGGGCATGTAAGCATTTAAACATATTGTTATCCTTATTAAGTTATATAAGCATTTAGACAATTTTGAAATTTTGCTATTGCAGTTGCTGCTTCAAATAAACCTCATGTAAGTTCTGCATCTCGAAGATCAAGTAAAAGAATACCTTAAGAGAAGATTTCTTGAAGAGAACTCCAATGAGTCTTCTTTCTGTAACAAATCCTGCATATTGGTGTTAGGTAAGCCTTTCCCTCTTTGTTTATGTGAGTTTTTTTTTTTTTAATAACATATATAAATGTCCCTAACATTTTTCACATTACTTTTGTTGTTTTCTTAAATAAATTTGTTGTTTGGTGTTAATTTCCCTATTTGATGCAGAAAGCTTTGTTGTTTCCTAAAATAAATTTGATGTTTGGTGATTATTTCCCTATTTGATGCAGAAAACAAAATATTATAAACAACTATTCTTTTTTCCTTCTATAATGATATTAATCAGATAAGAATGATCTTATTTTGCAGATAATAATTTCAATTGTAGATTAGGAGCTGCATACTAAAGAATTATGTTCTTCCATCCTTTATAAAGACAAACCATGTCATCGTTTATGACATTATTAATAACAATGATCGATTGATATTGACATTAATTCAAATGTTATAAATACTACCTTACCTTATGACAATAGTAAGCTAGAAGTTCAGTTTTTATTTTGTTTGTAAATTCTTACAATCATGGACCAACAAAAATAGTGATCCGCAGTTTGCATCAGAGCTAATAGTGATAGTTTAATCATAATGATTGGTGTGTAGGTGCAGAGAAAAGTTCTAAACAACTAAAAATGGATATGGTAGACAAGACCCCCATCATGAAATTGCTGCTGAAAAGCTGCCAGACTTGAATTGCACAAGTGTAGAATCAGCAATGCGAGTTATAGCACGGACAACAACAACAAAACAGGATTTTGGGTCCTTTTGTAAGTGTTTGCTTCCTTATTTGCTTCTTCTATTTGATTTGTAAAAATGAGTTGGGATTGTCAATAAGCTTCATCATTCCCTTTTTGTTATATCTATAGCCTTGTAATTTCCTATGACTGAATTATTTTAAAACAAAGTTCTGAATGTGTTTATATCTATAATTATTTATAGCTATGAATTTATTTTCTCATGCTCAACCTTTACCATTCCAATGTAAAGAATTATTGTAGTTCTTAGTCTTTATGGATCATATTGTTTAAGTTTTGTGTTTTGGTTTATAATCATTTACAGCTTTCATAATTTTCTGCACACTTTGTGTTGGCATCATTAGAGATGCTTTGGTGAGAAAGCAGTTTGCATTGATACATTTATTTTATTGGTTGCTTAAGCAGTAATTATTTTACTATAGATGGTAATTTGAACAGTCTAGAAAGAAACCTGAGAAATCATAAAAGAATTTTATAGAGCTACTAAATGTTATGGTTTGTGCCTTTGAAAAACTTTTTGAACAATTTGGTGGGTTATTCTTATGAAAAGCATGACAACTATGATGTTTTGAACTACTTATTGCTTATTTGGAAAACATAGTTAGACATATACAGATAAGGAAGAGTTTCTTAGAAAAGAAAATAAGAGTTTAAATGAGAACCCATATCCAAAAAATTTGCCACTACCAGTAAAGGTTTTTATTTTATTATTATGTATGATTTAGGTTTGGGTATTTTGGTTGGATTGGTTTTGATTAAGGTATTTGGGTTTTAGTTGTCTTGGTTGTTTGTAGTTCTTTTGGGCACTAATATATATTTTATTGTGAAAGATGCTTTGATGAACGTTTTCTTTCATTCTTTTTATTTTATATATATATATATATATATATTGGTTTGGGAAGAGTTTTAGACTTGCATTTTTTTTTTTCAGCTAAAAGTACTTGCCTCTTTGTAGTAAAAAATTTTCAGCTGAGGTTTTGGACTTTCTTTCATCAAGCCAGTGAGTTAGGCTGCTTAGATTTGGTGCAAATGCGACTTTTACTTGAAACCATCAACTGACAATCAGGTGGAATGTGCTCTCATGGCATTGAGCAATCTTGATGACTCTTGCAACTACTATTGGCTTGCAAGAAGGAATGGGAGGACATGCATTTATTATTGCAGTGATTTTTCCAGAGAGTTTAGTTTGGTTTGCATTCTGCATATTGAAATGCTCCCTCAAACATAACTATGTTAGCTTTAGTAGTTACAGAATGATTAGTATACATTTGAATCCTATACTCTGATATCCTATTATTTATCTTTATGGCATATTTGTTTCTAGAATTCTTCCAACATTTTCTTGTGACTTTACATCAAATTCTATCCCTTCAGTTCCATCATTTAATTCTAGAATTCTTCTAACTTTTTCTTCTTGTGTCTCTCCTTCAAATTCTGTCCCTTCAGCTCCTTCATTCTCAGGTCTACTAGGCTCAGACACAGGTTGGTTGACAGTAACAGTGTGGTCGTTTTCAGTCTTTACAGATTCATCTTGTGTATCATCCAAGAAAACTTCTTTTGCGTTTGTTTCAGTTGTGCCACCGTGGTTGATAACAACTTCTTGTGCATCATCTATGAATTCCACTGATGCATTATTTCAAAGTGTGATAGTTTCACTCTTGGAATCATCTTGTGTTATGTAACAAATGATCCTGTTCATCTGCTTCAGTTGTGATAGAGTGGTGGTTGATTTCATCCAAAATTAGGTCGTCTTGTACATCATCTAAGAATTCAACATTCGCAATACTCTTTATGCATTCCTCCTGTAATGCTTGCAGAATCCTGTAGTTCATCTGTTTCGATTGTGATAATCTGGTGGTTTTCACCATTAAAGTTTTCCGTATCATCTAAGACATCTATCTTGTTAGTTTCTATTGTGATAGCGCGGTCATCGCCACCCTCAACAGGGACCTCTTCTGTATCATCATCGAAATAATCATCTTTTGCATTCAGTGCAAAGCATAATCGACACTAGCCAAAAGAGAGATGCATCCAAGGACACTGAAGCAGCACCACCAATGAGACCTTTTTTAGCTGTGGAACAATCTGGGTCGCCACGCATGTTGCACGACAGGTGAAGTTGCTCGATTATGGTCAGCCACAATAAAAAAGTGGCCCCAATTGCAGATGTAGATCTGCATGCATAATTTTTTAAAATGGTTCATTGGATAAATTGATTAAGACACAATAGTTCGTCTGACATACAAATGCGTTTCTATAAAATAACTGTGGGTCGTATCAAAAAAAAAAAAAACTGTGGGACTCGAGGGATACTTGCCATTGCAGGCTAAATCAAAGCCCAGAAGAACAAAAATCATATATATATATATATATATATCAAAAAGGAAAAGAAAAGAAAAATTATTGCAGCAGAAAAATAGTAACAACTAATACGAAATAATAAATTACCTAAAATGGTAAAGTGAAGAACAAGTTGATATCTTATAAATGTGTACAACATTTTTGTCTCCAATATAGTTTGTTGTGATTCAAGGTTTTTTATTTAATATTTTTGATTTGGGTTACGTCACTGACATGTTGCTTCACAATGTGCACCACTTGTGACTGTCGCAAAAGAGGATCAGGGTGAAAAATTAAGAAAGGAAATGCAAGAAAATGAATATGAGGCATGCATAAGGAGTAATATACGATGAAGAAACTTCAAAAAAATATTTATATATATTCACAAAAGGAAAAAAGTGAGAAAATCGAAAAAAAATTAACCTTAAAACGACTCCGCTTTGTGGTTTTTTTTTTTTTTTTTTAATTTTAAATTTTGTAATTAAAAAAAATCAAAATCTGGTATTACCAAGAAAAAGAAAAAAAGAAAAAAAGAAAAAAAAAAAAAAAAAAACCTCACTAAATCATTGCCCTTTCGTTGTTCCCTTGCCCCTGTAAACAAAACAAAAATTATCCCCCACCCTATATTGTAAATCTGTTCAAGGCATCATTCGTGTAAGGTCATTCAAACATTTGGGATAAATATTTGTTGTGTTAAGTTGAGTTTCAATTGCAAAATCAAATATTTCAACAGATTTACTATATAGCTGTTATGTGAAAGTATTAGCTTGTGAAGAACTTAACTCCAAGTCCCATTTTTCAAAACTTACCCAAAGCTATACTTGGCTAGAGCCGGAGTCGGAGCGGTCGAAGAAGACCCCAGCCCGCTGTGAAATTCGCCTTCTCTCTTCCCCCCCCCCCCCCCCTCTTCCTGCAATCTCTTTCTCTATTGGTGTCAAAATCTCTTTCTCTCATGGTCTCGATCTCGCACTCTTTCTCCCCCTCTGGTTTATTTGAGTTTTTCCAATTTTTTCATTTGTTGGGTGTATAATTGTATATTGGTTTTGATTTAAAGGATTTTGAGTTTTGTGAAGCATATATTAGTATAGATGGTAAAATCTTACTTTTTGGATTTAAAGATAGACTGAACATTGGCCTGAATGAATTAGTGTTCTTTGAAATAATGAACCCATTCACCCGTATATATGTCACACCCATAGTGCAAGAATTTTAATATCAGTCAAAAGATCTGTTGGTTAGTGCAGGAATTTTTAATATCAGTCAATAGTGCTTCTTAATGCTCTTGGAAAAAAAAAAATGGAGAATTTCAACTTATGACGTCCGTTCTTGATAATAGCTTTTTATCATCAAACTAAGATACTAATTAGTTTTTGGTGTAGGCGGAGAATGAACCCTTGATCTCTTATTTAACAATTAAAGACTTTAGCAGTTGAACTAACTTTACCTATCAAATAAATAGTTTTTTCGTTTTTGATGCGAGGTCAAAAAAATAGTTAAATGCATCCAATCTTTTTTTTTTTTTTTTTTTTTTTTTTTTGAGAATATTAAATGCATCCAATCTAAGTGAATAATTTCTAAAAATACAATAAGTAGAGAATTTATACCTGATTTGTTTTCACTTATTTATTTGGGTAAGAAATTATTTTGTCAAAATAATTTTCGTAAAGCTTTCCAAAGGATATAATGATCACCAATCATTGATCACAGATCAAATTTTAGGTGAGTAATCAAAATTAAAAAAAAAAAAAAAAAAAACGACTAGGTTGAGCTTAGTATAACATTTTGGTATGCAGGCACATGCACCATATTGGACACCTTTGGTGTTAATTCTTTCGTTCCACTTCATAAGATAATATTTGAAAATGGTACTAGAGCTGTGAACAAACATTCAATTGTGTCGATTCATTGTAATCATTCATGGTACTAACTAATTACAACAAAATAAAGGGACTAAATCACAAAAATTGCATAAGAAAAGGGAGGGGTAAATAGCAAAAATGTGATTAAAAGGAAAAGCCAGAAACTTCGGAGAAATCATCACCTCCCAAGACTCCCAAAAAGCAAAAGTCAATAAAGGAATTTAAAATTAAAGTGGCCTTGCAAGTAGTGGCAAGTTGAGGAGAGTCAGGGGGCCCCAGACGTAAAAAAAGACACACCATACCCCCAAACCACATTTTAAAAGTCAATATATATATATTTTTTAATGTCAATATTATTATTATTATTAATAAAATACCTAATAATACCACGCACTAGTGCCGTATAGAAGAGAAAGAAGAACATAGACCACCGAAATTATAGTTATATAGATAGTGGTAGAAAATATAGAGATAGAAGCAACCACGCAAAAGGCCACAAAGCACAGACCCTAGGCTTTAGGTTTCCGATTAGATTCTCTCTTCCTTTTTATAGTGAAATAAAAAGGAAAAGCAATGAGCAAAATGTTGATGACATCTAATGAATATTGGCTATTCTTTTACTTAGGAGAAAATCGGCTTTTGCTTTTTTCGCGCAAATTATACCGCCTTCTGCCCCCCCTTTCTTAAATTAATTGGGGAAATATCCCTATTTTGTAATTCGATTTTCTCAAAATCGAGTTTCAATGTAAAACTCGATTTGTAGAAAATCGAGTATGAGGTGATCAAACTTAAAAAAAAAAAAAAAAATTTGCATGGAACTCGAGTTCCATAAAAAAACACCACTATAGGTATTTAAAACGCCATTATAGTTCTCCCTAATGGAGCGATCAGACTTAAGAAAAAAAACTTGCATGTTAAAACGCCACTATAGGGCTTAAAAACGCCACTATAAGGCGATTAGACTTAAGAAAAAAACTTGCATATTTTAAAATGCCACTATAGGGCTTTAAAAAATTGCATGGAACTCAAGTTCATGGAGCTCGAGTTCTAGCAAATTTTTTTTTTAATTTTCAGTTTGTTATAACTCGATTGTCCAAAAATCAAGTTTCAATCGAGTTTTAAGTTGAAACTCGATTTTTAGAAAATCGAGTTACAAAAGATGGGAATTTCCCTAATTAGTTTGGGAAAATGAGCAGAAGGCTGTATAATTTGCGCGAAAATGGCATTTGCCCATTTTGGCCATTTTACTTATAATTTTTCATGCTTATTGTTGATTGTGAAGTATGGCAAAGTCATTGTTTTGAACAACTTTGGTCTTGTGACCACTGATGATATGCAAAGTTCAAGGATTGGCCATATAATCTTACTTTGTGTCAAAGCCCTTTACAACCTCATTGAAAAGCTGCACTAGCATTTTTAGCATGTGCAATGATCTATTTGTAAATTATAACATCATGTTTATTGTGGGTAAAGAAAATGCAATAGAGTTATACATTAATAACCGACAGAGTTTGAAAATTCACTAAAAAAATTTTCATCTCTTTTCCTTGGAAACCCAAATTCTATGGATAAGTAACATAAAAACATTATTTGTTATTTTCCCACTTAGCATTATGTGGCTCATTCTTTTTTCATTTTTTTGATATTCAGGTATTTTTATGAAAAACACACGGAGTGTAAAGATTCATGTCAAGACATTAAACTCTTTTTGCTACAACTCACCAGCCAAGACATTACACCATTTGCTACAACTCACCAGTTAATCTAATGAACAAAACTCAAAGGAGACAAAACCAAAGAAGGGAGAGGCTACAAGCAGAGAAGCATGGTCACTAAGACAAAACAGTAAAGTATTTTTTAGTGGTTGAGTAGGGTGTTCAAATGAACCTTGCTCTTGTTGGATGTTCATGGAATGAATTTGAACTTCCAAGAAGAAGAATGCAATTAAGGACAGCAGATTGAACGAGAATCTTGATACTATTATAGGTGGAGCCAATAGTGATTTCTTTGTGTGTTAAACTTTTGGATCCATGTCAATAGTGATTTCTCTGTGTGATAAATTAGCAATGAATAAAACCAATGAAAAATGTTTCATTGTATTAGCATTGAAAAATTATGTTGCTAAAAAAATCAATGAAAAATTATAAAACTTGTCACATTTTTTTTTTCTTCTAAAAGTTTATAATCTAAAATAAAACTTGTCACATTCATGTGAAATAAAACCAATCACAATTCAAAATATAGGACGGAGGTCCAGCGAAGTATGCAGTGGTAAACGAAGGTCCAACGAGGTTTGTGGTGGGGGACAGAGGAGCTGAGGAGGAGGGAGATGAGATTTTAGGGACTCTTTTTCACATCTAGTATGATAATGTGATATAGAGTTTTTTTTTTTAAAGATGTTATAGGTGTATTAGGATGTATTGGCTTTACTATAAGTCTCAAGTAAGATGCTGATGTGGCATGTCCTTATTGGCCGGTGTAAACCAAAGGGTTTAATGATAATTTGGCCCTATGAAAACTCATAGACATGGAGGCATATATAATAATCAAAATTTAATTGAGGACGGCAAAGAGAATGTACCATGCACATGAACCCAGGAAATTAAGAGAGACAAAAGTAGCTATAAAACATGAAGCTCCAAAATTTGGTATTTTTGTGGATACGGTGAAAGTGTTATCTTATAAGCTCTATTATGTAATACCTATCAAAAGTTTTATTTTCAAAACGTAAAAGCAAGGTACTTTCTTTTCAGTCTAGTATTTTGTGGATGTGGAAGGTGTTCATCAACATATGATGACTTATAAGCACCGTATTGGACTCTTGGGAAATTTCATGACAATTGACTTATAAGCACCGATTGGACTCTTGGGAAACTTCACAGCTACCATTCAACATAATAAGGCCATGATGAGAAGGGAGGGGAATTTCATTCAAATGAGAAAAGGAGAAAAAGATGGCAGAGTATATGGTACAAGACCAGAAAAACACAAAAAATCCATAAGCAAATAGGTATGGAAAGAAAAGAATGGACCCTTAGAAAGGTAAAGATGAGTTCGGGGAATGAGAAAGACGAAGAATTGACTCTAATAAAATAATGTCGGTTGTCTACCATGGTTTGTCGAATAACAAAATCATACTAGTCGGTTTGATGTTTAACATGGCTGATCACTTTGTTTATAATGGTTTTCATCTACTACGTCATATTAGTTTTCATCTTTGAGAAACATTTACGTTGTATTACTGGCATAACTTATTAAAGAAATCATGTGTGACAAAAATTATACATGATCTCTTTAATTATCATATATTAAGAAATTCAATACATCTTGAACTAATGGATACTCAATCATGCTAGAATTTTCTTTTATCCAAGTTACAAAAATTTTTACCAACTTTAACATATTGAGCCAATATATGTGCTGATTTGTTTTACTGTAAATCTTGCGTGACACACATGTACCTGAAAAAGAAACAAAACAGAAGATGATTTTTATGCCGGCATTTGTCAAAACCATAATTGCGCCCACCAGTGGCTTATCAGGCGTGACTTCTTTTTATTTAAGATTTATTTTTTTATCCTTCTGTATCTAGTTTAGCGTGGAACAATGTAATGAACTACTTTGAAAATTTCAAAAGTGAATAGAGATGAAGGCCCATGGCTCTGCTTTTATTTTCATATGGTTTTGTGAGAACTAGGATTGTAGGTATCATTTTTTGTTTTTGTTTTTTCCTCCCTCTTCTCTTGGATTCTCTCATTCAACAGATCCCATTAAAAACAAACAAATACTATCAATTAATTTTTCAAAAATGATCTGTCAAAGAGTAAGCTATGAATTATAACTCCTCACATAAAAAGAGCCAACCCATTTGTCAGTGACTTCAAATTCTTGGCTTTGTTAATCTAAAGGATGACATAATTGGCCGATGACAGTGGACTCTTGGGAAATTTCTTGACAATTAACTTGAAGGTTCTTGGACTTTCTTTTTAATTTGTGACAAACTTCTTCATCAATTATTTAATTTTTATTTTTTGTTTTGTTTGTTCATAGTTAGATAGCTCCAACAAATAGAAATCTAATATCAAAATATTTACTTGACTTGACTCACTTTTTTTTTTTAATTGCATGCAATTGATTGCAATTCTTCTTGTTGTGCTTTTACTTTTGGAAAACACAAAAAAAGTATTTCTTGCTTTCGGCCATGTCCATGGGGCAACCCCACGCCAAACCCACATAAGATTTGCCCAACTTTTATATATATAGGAGGGTATCAGACACAAACTTTTTCTTTTGAGGTGGGTCACAGACACAAACTTTGCAACCCACTACTCTTCTTTTTTGATGCGTTCAGTTCTTAATTGTTTCATTTGCTTTGTTTGGACGGTCCTAATTCTCAGTCCAAAAGAGAAGGCATACTTTGTGGAAAGAGTGGTAAAGTTTCTTTCATACGTTTAAATGAATACTAGTCGCTAACCCGTGCGATGCATGGGATAGTTAAATAAAAGAACAATTAACCAACATCACGTTTAGGTAAAAGAATTAGTAAAAGACTAATTTGCTCACCAAGAATTTAAAAGAAAAAAAGATTGATATAATAAAATCTAAGAAATTTAGAAATAGAAAATTGGGTTAATAATATTCATATTATAGACATTTTACTAGTTAGCGTTTAAAAAAAATGGATTTGTCATAATTAAATAAAATACAATGGGAATAAATATTTAATTTCTATGTTTTTCATTAGTTTAGAAGTGTTGTCTAACGTAGAATGTTATTGGGTTGTAAGAAAGATTTTTATAAAATGTTAATACCATATATATATATGCTTATATTGTCAATGTCTCACTGCAGGTACATAGTTATTGAAACCTACAAAATAATTTACAATTCTTAAATTAATAACAATATAAACAATTCAAAACATGAAACATTATCAAATTTATAACACATAATTTCATTATCTTTTACGTTGAATCCAAACAAATAATTAATTGAAATTAATCTAAAAAAATAATTAATCAACCAAAAATCAAAGCTTTAATTAAGAAAACAAAAAATCACATGAACCCAAAATAAAAATTCTCAATAAAGAAAAAACATATAAGGTAAAGAATTAAAATCAACCTACTAAGATGCAAATACCAAAAACCCCAAAACTTAAACCTTCCAAATTTTATAGAATCTCCAAATTCTACTTCAAAACTAAACAAAACCCTTCAAATTCAAAAACTTCATATATAATATACCAAATAAAAATTTACCACACCTTGGGTTGGAAGACATAGGTTGCAGCTTTGATTTTTCTCAAAAAAATAGAGATGCTTCATCTGTTGTATACAATATAAAATAATTATTAGAAATTTCAACCTAAAAACCAAACCCACAAAAACAATATCAAAATATAGAGATTAACCCAAATACTTAGAAGAAAATAAATTCTAAACATAACAAAACAATAAGATAGAATGAAAATTTCAGGCACATATGAAAGCAAATAAAAAAGACAAAACCTACGTTTTTTTTTTTTTTTTAGTTGAGTCTCTCTCCTTCTTATTTTTTTAATTTTAAAGTGAAGTTAAGTTTAGGGTTTTGAGATGGTAATTGCTAGGATTTTAAGGAGAGAAGAAAGAGTCCTACCAGGAGTCTAAATAATATAAACAATTCAAAACATGAAACATTATCAAATTTATAACACCTAATTTCATTATCTTTTACGTTGAATCCAAACAAATAATTAATCAACCAAAAATCAAAACTTTAATAAAAAAACAAAAAATCACATGAACTCAAATAAAAATTCTCAATAAAGCAAGAACATATAAAAATTTATCACACCTTGGACTGGAAGACATAGGTTGCAGTTTTGATTTTTCTCCAAAAAATAGAGATGCTTCATCTGTCATATACAATATAAAATAATTATTAGAATTTCAACCCAAAAACCAAACTCATAAAAACACTATCAAAATATAGAGATTAACCCAAATACTTATAAGAAAATCAATTCTAAATATAATAAAACAATAAGATAGAATAAAAATTTCAGGCACATATGAAAGCAAATAAAAAAAGACAAAACCTACGTTTTTTTTTTTTTTTTTTTTTTTACGTGAGTCTCTCTCCTTCTTATTTTTTTAATCTTAAAGTGAAGTTGAGTTTAGGGTTTTGAGATAGTAATTGCTAGGGTTTTCAGGAGAGAAGAGATTTTGGTATTTTTATGCAAAAAACGTTATTTTAGGTCTAGGTGATTTATTTCCTTGTTTTTAGGCTCTTTTAATGTTTTTTTGGGTCAAATTTGGTTCCTATTATGATTAGGTATTAATTAGGGCTTATTTTAGAATATATTTTCTTGTCCATCAAGTTTTATGGAGCCCTTAAATAGGCCTCCAAGTTTGTATACGTTTTTCAATATTATTGTTATAAGATATAAATCCTAAAATAAAAAGAATCAAAAATAAAAAGAAAAAAAAATAGTGATGATGTGGAAAATTGTGAGAGTTTCAAAAGATTCGGTTTTATATATATATATAGATTAGTGTGGAAAACGCGTGTTAAAGTGTCACTGTACTTAAAACTAGTGTTTACAGTGCTGGTAGTCTTTTACCAAGTACCTTCTTGGAAGAAAGGAAGAAAAATTGTAGACGGGATGTTTACAATGTTCTTTTTAAAAAAAAGATATGCATTTTTCATTTTCCTACACCCCACTCTCATACTTTCTTCTCTTTGATTGCATTCAAACGCATTACCTGATGCACTGATTTGATTCCTTTTTCTTTCTCTGATTCAATTCACTCCTTTCTTAATCTTCTATTTATAGATCCCATGATGTCTTTCTTGAACAATAAAGGAGCCTCTTCTTCTTTTTCTTCCACTCGCCGATGGAACTATGATGTCTTCTTGAGTTTTAGAGGTGAAGATACCCGCGAAGGTTTTACCAGTCATTTATATAAGACTTTGTGTGACAAAGGATTTTGTACCTTCATCGATGATAAACTTCGGAGGGGCGAAGAGATTTCGGAAGAACTTATCCAAGCCATAAAAAATTCATCGATTTTGGTTATTGTCTTCTCTGAAAACTATGCAGAGTCCAAATGGTGCTTGGAAGAACTTGCTGAGATTGTTGATTGTAGAGAAAAGGACCAGGAGGTTCAAATTTGTCCAGTTTTTTACAATGTTGATCCATCAGAAATACGAAATCAAAAGGGAAACTTTGGAACAGCACTGGCTAAACATGAAATGAAGTTCAAGAATAACAAGGATAAGGTGCAGAGGTGGAGGGATGCTCTAAGAAAAGCAGCTAATGCATCTGGATGGCCTTACAAGAAAGGGTATGTATCCAATCGTTGATATCATGATTCATGAGTTTACTAATTTTATACTACTAATCTGGTTTGTCATAACCACTACATGCAAAAGTATTCTATTTTGATCATATCATCTAGTACGAAGTTAGTTAGTCTACGAAGGTCCAATTACGAGTTTCTCGTGTATTTTTATACTTCTAATATGATGTTAATAGCAATGACAGTTATCAAAGATATGAATTATATTCCATTTACTTTATTTTAAAATGTGCCAACTGTGTGTTATAACTCACAACTAGATATCTTGAATTCGTAGTTTATCTTCTAGTTTAACTAATTATATGTTTTCTTTTGCTATGTGATTGTCAGCTGCTCTACATATAAATCTGAGTCTCACTTCATTCAAAACATTGTTGAAGACATATCAAATGCTAAATTAAATTGGACGCCGTTATATGTTGCTGAATACCCAGTTGGAATAAATTCTCGTGCAGAGGCCATAGTGTCACTTTTAGATATTGGGTCAGATGAATTTTGCATGGTAGGGATTCATGGCCTTCCCGGAGTAGGAAAGACTGCAATCGCAACAGCTGTTTATAATAAAATTGTTAAACATTTTGATGGAAGCAGCTTTTTAATGAATGTTAGAGAAAATATGGGGATAGATGCTGGCATAATCACACTACAAGAGCGACTTCTTAATGAGATCTTAATGGATGAAAATTTGAGAGTGGGCAACATATTTAAAGGAATCAGCTTAATAGAGAAGAGACTTTGCTGTAAAAAGGTTTTTTTAATTCTTGATGATGTCGATGATTTGACAAGAATAGAGAATTTGCTTGGAAAATGTAATTGGTTTGCTCCCAGAAGTAGAGTCATTTTAACATTAAGAGATAGAGGCTTGTTAGATGCCCTTAATAAAAAACTTTGTACAACTTGCAAGGTCAAGGAATTCAAGGTCGAGCAATTAAACAAAGATGAAGCTCTTCAACTCTTTGAAGACCATGCCTTTGGGGGAAACAAACCTCACGATGAAGATTATTCTAAACTTGCAACTAAATTCGTAGATTTTGCCAAAGGCCTTCCACTAGCTCTAAAAATAATAGCTCGTGATTTGTGTGGAAAAGCTAAAGATGAATGGGAAAGTGCATTAGATATTTATAAAAAAATCCCTAATGAAGACATTCAAAAAATACTTAGAGTAAGTTATGATGGATTGCATGACACAGAGAAAGATATTTTTCTCGATATTGCATGCTTCTTCAAAGGATGGAACAAAGATTATGTTGTAAAGATATTAGATGCTTGTGGATTATGTCCTGGCTTTGGTATTCCGAGACTTGTTAATAAGTGTCTCATAACTGTTGACATATTTGGTAAATTGTCAATGCATGACTTGATACAACAAATGGGCAAGGAAGTTGTTAGACGACAAGCACCAGACATCCTTGGAAAACGTAGCAGGTTATGTTGTTATAAGGATTCACTTGAAGTACTAACTACAGATAAGGTATAAGTTCTTTTTCTTTCTTTTTTTCAATTGTTTTGCTCTTTATTTATTTATTTATTTTCTTTTTCACTAGCTACAAGTATTGTGTTTTTTTTTCTTTAATTTTTTTTAACATTTTATAAAATATTAGTTCATTGGTATTGTTTTTTGCTTAAATTTCAAAATCATTATACATTTTGAAAATTCTATCATTTTCTATGGTTGACTTAATGCTTCTCCAATTAGGGGGCAAAACAAATTCGAGGCATAATGTTGCAGTCGCCTCAAATAGTAGAGGTGCAACTACACACTGAAGCTTTCAGAAAGATGGAAAATCTCAAATTTCTAATAGTTGAGAATGTACATATTTGTAAAGCACTTGAATTTCTTCCCAACAATTTAATACTCCTTAAGTGGCCCTATTATCCTTTTCACTGGCCATCAGAATATTTTCCTGAACAACTTGTTGCTATTGAGATGCCAAATAGTCGCATCAGATTGCCAAAGCTAATCAATCAGGTATGATTATGTGTATTTTTAAATTGGGATTTTTGTTAAATTTTTATTTCAAATTTTGTTTTAGTTAACTTTTGATTTTTTCAACCCTACAGGAGTGCTGGTTAGAAAATTTGACAGACGTCAATTTTGAGGGTTGTGAATTTATTAGGATTTTACCTAAATTATGGACCCCAAATTTAGAGAACTTGAACCTCTCTTACTGTAGAAATTTAGTTAAATTACCTAAATTATGGGCCCCAAATTTAGAGGATTTGAACCTCAGATATTGTGAAAATTTAGTTGAGATTGATGAATGCTTTGGATATCTTGAAAAGCTTAGACTATGGTATCTCAGTGGTTGCATAAATCTTCAGTTTCTTCCAAGCCAACTCAGGTTGAAATCTCTTCATTCTTTTTATCTTACAGGCTGCTCAAGGCTTGAGAAGCTCCCCGATTTTCATCAAGAAATGGAATGTTTAGTGGATTTATATTTAAGTGGGAGTGGTATTAGAGAGGTGCCTTCATCAATCGAGCATCTCACTAATCTTAAATTATTATACATTAGTAATTGTAAAAACCTTCGGGATCTTCCAGATAGCATTTGTAAATTGCAATGGCTTCGGGAATTGCATACTTCTACTACCAAATTGAGACCGACGTGCAATTCTTTTGATAGCTCTTCCGAGGGCTATGAATTAGATCTTTTGATGAAGCCTGATTGCTTCCCCGCATTGGTAAAACTAGAACTATCTGAAACCAATATTGTTACCATCCCTAAAAGCATTGGCAGATTTCCCAAATTAGACTCACTTCATATTAGGAATTGCAAGCTTCTTCGTGAAATTCAAGGATTTCCGCAACCGAAAGGTTGGGGAAATTGGGTGTTCTTGGATTCTCAATCAGGAAGCGGGCTATTGAATCAGGTTTCTCTCTGTCTTTATGATATATATATATAAAGAAACAACTTTTGTTACTTTCTCTAAATACTTTACGAGATTTGCTCAATGGAAAATATCTTGAATTTTCTAATTGCATGCAGGTAATAGAAATGATTGGGATTTTACCAAATAGAGTATGTGGCAGTGCAAGAAGCACCAATTACTTCCCATCTGAAGCTGAAGATGGGGACATATCAATGGATCGGCAATTCTCCAATCATTTCCCATTTGAAACTGTGGGCGTTGAATTTGAATATCGGGACGTTCCTTGTTCTATTATTTTTGGGAAAACTGAGATGCCAAAATGGTTTAATCATCAAAGTGTTGAAAATTCCATATTTTTCTGGGTTGGTCGCAAATTTCCAAAATTGGCTGTCTGTCTTGGACGAGAGAGCTTTAATGGCTTTGATTGCTGGGTTTACATTTCCATCAATAGTTATAAAAAACGTGAATATGAGTATATTAAAAACTGTGGAGATAATTGTAATCTACATTTATTTTCTCCAACTCAACGGTCTCTGCAGGAGCATTTGAATGAGTCAAATCCAACTGACCAGAATCATGTTAAGGTTACATATAGAAACCAATACCGGGATTTATTTGGCTTTACACATAGAAAAAGGTGGGGGGTCCACGTAGAATGCACCTGTCCTCCTCAAGAACCTGCTATACCTGACTTGCCCCTTCTTACTGCTGGACATGATGATGATTGGTGGTGATGTTGATTACAACAAATGAATACGACTTAGCCTTGGTTGGGTTTTGTTTGTTTTCAACTTCAATGGCCCAAGACTTTGATAACTTCAGTCTCTATTCATCGTCGTTTCTGTCTGTTTTCTCCTTGCATTTGATGACAAGGTATGTTTCCCTTTTTGGTAGCATTGTTTCATTTGCGTCTTTTACCCAACGGCAATGGATATCATATCAACTTATAAGTATTTTTTGTGTTTCTGTAAAAACAATTGGGAACTGAATAAGTTTCTGAACTTAAAAATTATTATTTTATTTCTGTTAATTGATCTTTTTTTTGGTTAATGCAGTTGACTGGGATGGTTGCAGTTGAAGGCCCAGATTTCCTTCTGCCTTGGATGTGAGCTCAGTCTTGTTTTCTTTTGTATGATTTGCCTTTTTATATATGATTTGTCAAATTGAGATGCATAATTTCTGCTCAGCTAACCATGTGGCCTTATCGTGGTGAGGAAAAATCTTGCAATTGTTTCCTAGTTTTATTTATTCGTTTGGGCTTAATTGGTTTCTTAATTTAAAATGGCTGTGCATTTTAATGTCTTTGGTTGGATCTCTGGAAAAATATTAGTTCGTATTTGATTGGTTGAAAAGATGATTTTCAAAGATATAATCTAAAAGCACAGGTCTTTACTATTTTTTGTTCTTTCTCTATTAATTAGGAATATTTGATATAGTGAGGATTGCAGAGCCATGATTTCATTGTTGTTGGCATAGCAACTGTAGCAGCTGTTATAACTCTGTTCTTCCTTAAGTTTTTGCATTTAAAATGATATTTCTATCCTTTAGGATCCTCTTTCCACATTTTATAGCCAATTTTCTAAGGGTCAAACTAAAATTTCAAAGTAGTTCCGAGTCACAATATTGCCATTAGAATATAAGACAAGCATTAACTAGAAAGCTCCAATTTCAAGTCAAGTCTTATACAAGTAGAAAGGATAGTTGGAAAATGAAAATCAGCATTTAATAGGTCAACCCACTTCTGAATTCTGCAGAAGGTTATGAGCTATAAACATCTCAAACTTCATGGCATACTGTGAATTGAAGACAAGGGCAGTCTACCAATCCTTTCCTCACCAAATCAGCAACTCTGTCTTTTACCTCAAAATGCAAAGATTCTTTAGTTGTTGTTGGAATTGGAGGTTTGAGGAGGAGAACACCAATTTTATGTGCTACTAACAACAATAGCAGCAGCAATGAAAGTAGCAGCAGCAAGAAAAGTGGAGGAGGTGCAGTGCCAAATTTGAATTATGTGGTTCCACTTGAAAAATCATTTACATCAACAAACTCATCTTGCATCACTCACCCTCTTGTTGAGATCCTCAGAGACCTCAACAGAGGATTCTTGACAATATCATCAAATCCTCTAATGATGACCACACTTCCTTCGCCACTTTCATCCCCTGGTATATATTTTTTTTCATTACCCATTTCTTTATTTCTTGATCTAATACTTAAAGTTTCTTAATTTGGTGATTTGATCATGCATATAGGTACCATGCTAATCGGATGTTGAGCTTCTATGCCCCTGGTTTGTCTATTTCTTCTTTCCTTTCCCTTCTATGTTTATGTTTAAATTTTTCATCTTTTTGATTGGTAGTTACATATATACATGGAGTAAATTATATGTGCCTCAATTTTTAACAATTCCCAACTATTGGATGTGAATCACCATATGGATATTTTATACCTTGTACATTGTTTGATAATTCAATAGCTACAATGGGGGAGGGGGGCTTTGACCCGTCTTCGTTGAAAACACTAGGAAGTGTTAGTTACAAGGCTCTTACACTGAGGGAAACTTGAAGCTCCTTCTTTGCACATTGATGAAGTCACTTAGACCTAGACTCGACTTAACCTGCATTACAAATAGCTCTTAAGGGGAACAATACAGGGTGAGACACTGTGTCTCCTTCAAGTTGGAGGAAATGACAAACCTTTCAAGTACTCAACAAACTGTCTCTTGGCATGCTTGTCCTCAGGTAAATAATATCCATAGACATTTTAAGAACTTGCCTCAATTTAAATTTCTGTATAAACAGCATATTTGATGAGAAAAAGATGTACACTTTCTGTAATCCAATGCTAAAGTTCCAATTTACCTATAGTCGGGTTTTTGTTATGAATTTTAGCTGTGATTCAGGTTGGCAATATATGTCACTTAACTTCTCAAGCCACAAAATACATGGCCATAAACACTTTTCACAACTTAGAGAAACAAAGATTGATAATAAGAAAACTGTCATTACCCTTTCCAATACTCTAATTAAGTTGGGAAAAAAAAATTGATTGTCTCAGCAATAAAAATTCTGTTCAAGATTCATAAAATGTGTGGTATTCTAACGTAAATACTCCAATACCAACCTCCCTCCCCAAATCCCATGCTAGAGAAATGGAAAGTTTCACAGTCATGCAGATAAACAATGTGGGTTTAGGACGCGCTTGATATTGTTTTCAAATCATGTTTAATCATGATATATTAAAAATTGATTTAGTAGATGAAAAGTAATTGTTGAAAGCTTTTTATTTCTCTTTTTGTTTTGTGTGTGTGTGTGTGTGTGGGATGGGGGGGGGGGGGGGGGGATGTTGAGGAGCTGAAGGACTAAAGCCTAATAGTGAGATAGGTCACTTTTATTCAAAGTTTGTATTTAGTTCCTTAAATCTTGTCAAGTAAATTATGATAGGGAAGGAGAGCGTGCTCTGACTAAATAGTATGACATCTAGCTGTTAGTCATACCAAATAGTTGAATTATTATGATTAGGTTTAACTAATATGATACAAAATTGATTGAAACTCTTGGATGTGGTTACCTATAGAATCCGTTCCTTGTATGTTTTTGACGATGCGAATTGTATAAAAAGGTGGGGTGTCCATGTAGAATGCACCTGTCCTCCTCAAGAATCTGCTATACCTAACTTGCCCCTTCTAACTGCTGGACATGATGATGATGTTGTTGATTACATGCGTGAGTTGCCATTTTATGTATCTAATGATAAAGAAGAACATCAGTCTCCTCTGGTCCATGACGATGATGTTGATTACTGGCGTGAGTTGCCATTTTATGTATCTGATGATAAAGAAGAATATCAGTCTCCTCTGGTCCATGATAATGATGTTGATTATTGGCGTGAGTTGCCAGATTATGGATCTGATGATAAAGAAGTGTATCAGTCTCCTCTGGTCCATGATGACACATATATGTCGTGCATGAGTTGGCTAGTAGGGCCCACCACCAAGCTTTTTAAGCTATTTTGCTTTTGCTGCACCAGAGATATTTCTTGAAAGGGTTACTGAATTGAGGCCCTTAGACCTTAACCATTAGTGGTGGGTTTTGTTTGTTTTACACTTCAATGGTGTTAACTTCAGTCTCTATTCATTGTCGTTTCTGTCTGTTTTCTTCTTGCATTTGATGACAAGGTATATTTCCCTTTTTGGTAGCACTGTTTCATTTGCGTCTTTTACCCAACGGCAATGGATATCATATCAACTTATAAGTATTTATTGTGTTTCTGTAAAAGCAATTGGGAATTGAATAAGTTTTTGAACTTAAAAATTATTATTTTATTTCTGTTAATTGATCTTTTTTTTTGGTTAATGCAGTTGACTGGGCTGGTTGCAGTTGAAGTCATTTGTAGGCCTCTGATTTCCTTCTGCCTTGGATGTGAGCTCAGTCTTGTTTTCTTTTGTATGATTTTATTTTTTTATATCTGATTTGTCAAATTAAGATGCATAATTTCTGCTTAGCTTACTGTGTGGCCTAATCGTGGTGAGGAAAAATCTTGCAATTGTTTCCTAGTTCTATTAATTTGTTTGGACTTAATTGGTTTCTTAATTTAAAAAAATTATGTATACGAATCGCATAGAATCCTGACTTTTGTAGAAAATGTGTATCATTTTGAATTTTAGAAGCTACATCAAATTTGTTTGGCTGTGTACAAGATTGTTTGAGATAAATCATAAACGATTTGCATTACAGAAGCGCACTTAAATGGTCTATAATAATTTGCTAGGTTAGCTAATCATTTAAGACATGCTAACCAAAAATTGAAATTGATGTGCATTTTATTGTCTTTGGTTGGATCTCTGGAAGAATATAGTTCGTATTTGATTGGTTGAAGACATGATTTTCATAGATATAATCTAAAAGCACAGGTCTTTCATATTTATTGTTCTTTCCATTATACCAACTTATTGAGGTTTTAATTATTTAGTTTAGATATGAGCTTGTTAATTTCAATATGAAATTAAAAAAAATAAGTATAAATTTGACTATTTGTTGGTAAGTAGATCATAAGAGCTGCTTGAACTAAAAAAAATACTCAATTAGAATTTAAAGATTCACTTGGTTGATAACTATTGATGTAAAACAAAGTCATCACTCATTGCAAGTGATTTATTATGTAGGAATGTAATCATTGGCAGAAATTATATTGATTTATGTCACATTAATAATTTACTTTTTAGTTTCCACTTCAAGAGCTTTATAGTTTAGTGTTGTTTGCTGATTTCCTTATGAAAAGAATCGAAATTCAAATTCCCATTTTCCAATGGTAACAATTCAATTATTTAAGAACGAAATTACTTTTTCAAAAGGGAAAAAATAATATATACTTTCAGGTCCCATGCTATGAACAAAAGAAAGAAAAGATAGAAAGTAAAAGTATTCCCTTTAACAATTGTTACTAGTATTGTAGGCGAGACTACAAGAATTGGCTGTGAAAAGATGGTTGTTTTGGTAATTTTGATATAAGAGATATTTTTTGTTAGACCATAAATATTACATAAGGTGCGTACGTTGTACATTAGGGATGTACGGCATATGCACCTTTTGTAAGCATCGACTAAATTAGGTTAGAAATAAGTTTTTCGGCTTAGTCATTGGGTCATAGTTAGGCTTGGGCTTAGATTGTATTAGGCCACTTTCAGGTTAATTTGCTCATTAGGCTCCACGCATAATGTTGATAATTTTGGTAACAAATTGATTTCTTATCATTGGTACTGGGGGTTTGGGAATAGGTCAGAATGAAATGTGATGTCTACACCTATCGTTAATGATAATTTGGCCCTACGAAAACTCATAGACATGGAGGCATATATAATAATAAAAAATTAATTGAGAGTATCTCTAGCAATCACTCTAAATTTTTGTACTGTTTGGAGAATAAATAGTGACTCTTACCATTTTTATACTTACTTTTTTAAAAAAAACTTTTCAACAGACTCTCTATCTTTTTCTTTATCCCATTAATATATTATTTCTTCACTATTTCTTTATTCTTTTTTTAATATTTCTTCATTTATTCATAATGGCTATATTTTTCAAATTCTCAACTATATTTTTTAATCTTCCAACGGTAATATTTTAAATATTCTAATGATATATATATTTTTTAAATCTCATGAAGCACTCTTTACAATGATATAGTGAGTTGTAGGATCATCTAATCATAATGAGGAGTGTTATGTTCATAATATTTTTTCGCAATACTTTCACAACAAAATCTTATATGGTAAGTTGTTACTAATTCTAATTTGAACTCATCACTGATATTATTTTTTTACTCACCAATATTAACTAATAACAATCTGTCACTTAAAATTTATTGTGAATGTATTGTGAAAATATTGTGGTAGCATTTCTCAATTTTGATTTTTTATCCATTATATTATTTTTCCTTTCTTTAGTTTTTTTTTTCATCCATACGTTTTTTCTTCTTCTTTTTTTCTCTTGTTTTTTCTCCTCCACACATGTACACCCACTCCTATCTCTATCTTCACTTTTGTTTTACTTTTTATTTTCTAGTTCTTGATATCCAGAACATATCTCCAACTCTCTCTCTCTCTCTCTCTCTCTCTCTCTCTTACACAAACAAATTCTCTCTCTCATACGCACATAGATCACCAGTAGAGAACAAAGGCTTGAGAGGGTTGGCCCTTCAAATCAGCGTTCATGCACGCCACTTGGTTCGTTCCATCACCGCCCTTCCTCCTCCCCACTTCTAAGAACATGCAGATCGGCTTTCTACATTTTAGATTTGTTGTTCTAATTAAATTTTTTTTTTTTTTTTTATATATTTTAGATTGTGTCAGACGGCAAAGAGAATGTAACATGATTTTAGATTGTGTTTTGATTTTAGAATGTAACATGATTTCAACCCACTACCTATAATGCATTGATACAGATTCGCGTATTGGTATGGTATGGTACCAGTACGGGTATAGGTGCGGGAATACAATATTTTTTGAAAAACCTAAGATACTATACATCGAAGATACAACAATTAATTAATTAATTAATATATATTTACTGTTAAGTTTAAAATTAAGTAAAAATAACAATAAAATGCTTGAAAACATGTCTACAATTAATTTAAAGGCAATACTAAACAACAAACAAGTTCAATAACATTGTAAAATGTTGTCTCAAATACAAACCAAGAGTTCAAATAAACAAACACTCTAATGATATATCCAATTTTTGATGTTTATCACAGACCCATATACCCATTCTCAGCAAATAAAAAATATATATATACTCTGAGTCACAGTCTCAGACCACGACAATGAGCCACACACCCACGCCACAACAAAACAAACATACCCATCTCAGCAAAAACAAAAAACAAAAAATGTTATTTTATGTACTCTAGAGTCTAGTGCCTAGTGGTCTTGAGACCCACAATGAGCTCTGAGCCAACAAAACATTGAAAGCAAAACAGAGAGAACTCAGAGAAGGGACGGTGAAAAGGGGAAGGAAAAAAAAAATTCCTTTCAGGCGATTCCGATCCAGAACAGAGGTGATCTGATTCCTATTTCTTTCTCTGATTCAATTCACTCCTTTCTTAATCTTCCGTTTATAGATCCCATGATGGCTTTCCTGAACAATAGAAGAGCCTCTTCTTCTTTTTCTTCCACTCGAAACTATGATGTTTTCTTGAGCTTTAGAGGTGAAGATACCCGCGAAGGTTTTACCAGTCATTTATATAAGGCTTTGTGCGACAAAGGCTTTTATACCTTCATCGATGATAAACTTCGGAGGGGAGAAGAAATTTCAGAAGAACTTATCCAAGCCATAAAAAATTCATCGATTTTGGTTATTGTCTTCTCTGAAAACTATGTAGAGTCCAAATGGTGCTTGGATGAACTTGCTGAGATTGTTGACTGTAGAGAAAAGGACCAGGAGGTTCAAATTCGTCCAGTTTTTTACAATGTCGATCCATCAGAAATACGAAATCAAAAGGGAAACTTTGGAACAGCACTGGCTAAACATGAAATGAAGTTCAAGAATAACAAGGATAAGGTGCAGAGGTGGAGGGATGCTCTAATAAAAGCAGCTAATGCGTCTGGATGGCATTACAAGAAAGGGTATGTATCTAATTGTTGATATCATGATTCATGAGTTTACTAATTTTATACTGCTAATCTGGTTTGTCATAACCACTGCATGCAAAAGCATTCTATTTTGATCATATCATCTAGTATGAAGTTTGGTTATTGTCTACGAAGGTCCAATTACGAGTTTCTCGTGTATTTTTATACTTCTAATATGATGTTAATAGCAATGACAGTTATCAAAGATATGAATTATATTCCATTTACTTTATTTTAAAATGTGCCAGCTGTGTGTTATAACTCACAACTAGATATCTTGAATTCGTAGTTTATCTTCTAGTTTAACTAATTATATGTTTTCTTATGCTATGTGATTGTCAGTTGCTCTACATATAAATCCGAATCTCACTTCATTCAAAACATTGTTGAAGAGATATCAAGTGCTAAATTAAATTGGACGCCATTATATGTTGCTGAATACCCAGTTGGAATAAATTCTCGTGTAGAGGCCATAGAGTCACTTTTAGATATTGGGTTAGATGAATTTTGCATGGTAGGGATTCATGGCCTTCCCGGAGTAGGAAAGACTACAATCGCAAAAGCTGTTTATAATAAAATTGCTAAACATTTTGATGGAAGCAGCTTTTTAATGAATGTTAGAGAAAATTTGGGGACAGATGCTAGCATAATCACACTACAAGAGCAACTTCTTAATGACATCTTAGTGGATGAGAATTGGAGAGTGGGCAACAAATTTAGAGGAATCAGTTTAATAGAGAAGAGACTTCACTGTAAAAAGGTTTTTTTAATTCTTGATGATGTTGATGATTCGACAAGAATAGAGAATTTGCTTGGAAAATGTAATTGGTTTGCTCCCAGAAGTAGAGTCATTTTAACATTAAGAGATAGATGCTTGTTAGCTGCTCTTAAAGAAAAACTTTGTACAAATTACAAGGTCAAGGAATTCGAGGTCGAGCAAGTAAATGAACATGAAGCTCTTCAACTCTTCAAAGGCCATGCCTTTCCGGGAAACAAACTTCATGATGAAGATTATTCTAAACTTGCAACTAAATTCGTAGATTTTGCCAAAGGCCTTCCACTAGCTATAGAAATAATAGCTCGTGATTTGTGTGGAAAAGCTAAAGCTGAATGGGAAAGTGCATTAGATATGTATAACAAAATCCCCAATAAAGACATTCAAAAAATACTTAGAGTAAGTTACGATGGATTGCATGACACAGAGAAAGATATTTTTCTCGATATTGCATGCTTCTTCAAAGGATGGAACAAAGATTATGTTGTAAAGATATTAAATGCTTGTGGATTAAGTCCTGGCTTTGGTATTCCGAGACTTGTTAATAAGTGTCTCATAACTGTTGACAGATTTGGTAAATTGTCAATGCATGACTTGATACAACAAATGGGCAAGGAAGTTGTTCGACAACAATCACCAGGCATTCTCAAAAAACGTAGTAGGTTATGTTGTCATGAGGATTCACTTAAAGTACTAACTACAAATAAGGTATAAGTTCTTTTTCTTTAATTATTTTGCTCTTTAATTTTTTTTTCTTTTTCACTAGCTACAAGTATTGTATTTTTTTCTTTATATTTTTTTAACATTTTATAAAATATTAGTTCATTAGTATTTATTTATTTATTTATTTATTGCTTAAAATTTCAAAATCATTATACAATTTGAAAATTCTATCATTTTCTATGGTTGACTTGATGCTTCTCCAATTAGGGTTCAAAACACATTCGAGGCATAATGTTGAATTCGCCTCAACTAGTAAAGGTGCAACTACACACTAAAGCTTTCAGAAAGATGGAAAATCTCAAATTTCTAATAGTTGAGAATGTACATATTCGTAAACCACTTGAATTTCTTCCCAACAATTTAATACTTCTTAAGTGGCCCTATTATCCTTTTCACTGGCCATTAGAATATTTTCCTGAACAACTTGTTGCTATTGAGATGCCACATAGTCACATCAGATTGCCAAAGCTAATGAAGCAGGTATGATTATGTGTATTTTTAAATTGGGATTTTTGATAAATTTTTATTTCAAATTTTGTTTTAGTTAACTTTTGATTTTTCCCCCCTTACAGGAGTGCCGGTTAGAAAATTTGAAAGACGTCAATTTTGAAGATTGTGAATTTATTAGGATTTTACCTAAATTATGGGTACCAAATTTAGGGAACTTGAACCTCTCTTTTTGTAAAAATTTAGTTGAGATTGATGATTGCTTTGGATATCTTGAAAAGCTAAGAATATGGTATCTCAGTGGTTGTAAAAAACTTCAGTTTCTTCCAAGCCAACTCAAGTTGAAATCTCTTCATTCTTTTTATCTTACTGGCTGCTCAAGGCTTGAGAAGCTCCCTAATTTTCATCAAGAAATGGAATGTTTAGAGGGTTTATATTTAAGTGGGAGTGGTATAAGAGAGGTGCCTTCATCAATCGAGCATCTCACTAAGCTTAAAAGATTAATCCTTCATAATTGCAAAAACCTTCGGGATCTTCCAGATAGCATTTATAAATTGCAACAGCTTCGGGATTTGTGGACTTCTACTACCAAATTGAGACCATCGTGCAATTCTTTTGATAGCTCTTCCGAGGGCTATGAATTAGATCTTTTGAAGAAGCCTGATTACTTCCCCGCATTGGAAAAATTATCACTATTCGAAATCAATATTGTTACCATCCCTGAAAGCATTAGCAGATTTCCCAAATTAAGAAATCTTTTTATTAGGAATTGCAAGCTTCTTCGTGAAATTCAAGGACTTCCCCAAATGATAAAAATCGATCATGCAGAGAATTGCATGTTGTTGGATTCTCAATCACCAAGCATGCTATTGAATCAGGTCTCTCTCTTTCTTTAAGATATATAAAGAAACAATTTTTGTTACTTTCTCTAAATACTTTATGAGATTTGCTAAATGAAAAATATCTTGAATTTTCTAATTGCATGCAGGTAATAAAAATTCTTGGGATTTTACCAAATAGAGTATGTGGTGGTGCAAGAAGCACAAATTACTTCCCATCTGAATATGAAGATGGGGACGTATCAATGGATCGGCTATTCTCCAATCATTTCCCATTTGAAACTGAGGGCGTTGAATATGAAAATCAATTCTCCAATCGTACTATTATTTTTTGGGAAACTGAGATGCCAAAATGGTTTAATCATCAGAGTGTTGAAAATTCCATATTTTTTTGGGTTGGTCGCAAATTTCCAAAATTGGCTGCCTGTATTGTTCTTGGACGAGAGAGCTTTTATGGCTTTGTTTACATTTCCATCAATAGTTATAAAAAACGTAAATATGAGCATATTAAACACCCTGCAAATAATTGTAATCTACATTTATTTTCTCCACCTCAACGGTCTCTGCAGGAGCACTTGAACAAATCAAATCCAGCTGACCAGAATCATGTTAAGGTTACATATATTACCTTTAATAATGGGTGGGATTCTATAAAAAGGTGGGGGGTCCACGTAGAATGCACCTGTCCTCCTCAAGAATCTACTATACCTAACTTGCCCCTTCTTACTGCTGGACATGATGATGATTGGTAGTGATGTTGATTACAACAAATGAATACGACTTAGCCTTGGTGGGGTTTTGTTTGTTTTCAACTTCAATGGCCCAAGAATTTGTTAACTTTAGTCTCTATTCATCGTCGTTTCTGTCTGTTTTCTTCTTGCATTTGATGACAAGGTATGTTTCCCTTTTTGGTAGCACTGTTTCATTTGCGTCTTTTACCCAACGGCAATGGATATCATATCAACTTATAAGTATTTATTGTGTTTCTGTAAAAACAATTGGGAACTGAATAAGTTTATGAACTTAAAAATTATTATTTTATTTATGTTAATTGATCTCTTTTTTGGTTAATGCAGATGACTGGGATGGTTGCAGTTGAAGTCACTGGTAGGCCCCGGATTTCCTTCTGCCTTGGATGTGAGCTCAGTGTTGTTTTTTTTTGTATGATTTTATTTTTTTATATCTTTTTTTTATATTTGATTTGTCAAATTGAGATGCATAATTTCTGCTCAGCTTACCCTGTTGCCTTATCGTGGTGAGGAAAAATCTTTCTATTGTTTCCTAGTTTTATTTATTGGTTTGGACTTAATTGGTTTCTTAATTTAAAATGGCCGTGCGTTTTGATGTCTATGGTTGGATCTCAGGAAGAATATAGTTCGTATTTGATTGGTTGAAGAGATGTTTTTCAAAGATACATTCTAAAGCACAGGTCTTAATATTTTTTGTTCTTTCTATATTAATTAGGAATATTTGATATAGTGAGGATCGCAGAGCCATGATTTCATTATTGTTGGCATAGCAACTGTAGCAGCTGTTATAACTCTGTTCTTCCTTAAGTTTTTGAGTTTAAAATGATCTTTCTATCCTTTAGGATCTATAAGCATCTCAAACTTCATGGCATACTGTGAATTGAAGACAAAGGCAGTCTAGCAAATCTCTTGTGAAACCTTTAAAAATATCCTATGATGGGCCCTCTACACTGAGGTAAACTTGAAGCTCCTTCTCTGCACATTGATGAAGTCACTTGGACCCTAACTTTGCTTAACCAGCATTACAAATAGCTTTTAAGTGGAGCAATACAGGATGAGAGACCGTGTCTCCTTTAAGTTGGAGGAGGTGACAAACCTTTCAAGTACTCAATTAACTGTCTCTTGGCATGCTTGTCCTCAGGTAAATAATATCCATAGACATTTTAAGAACTTGCCTCAATTCAGCTTTCTGCATAAACAGCATATTTGATGAGAAAAAGATGTACACCTTCTGTAATCCAACTCCAAAGTTCCAATTTACCTATAGCCAGGTTTTTGTTATGAATTTTAGCTGTATCATGCTCAGCTAAATTACATGAAGTAAAGACTCAATGGGAAGTACTAGTTATAGATGAAGCTGCTCAGCTTAAGGAATGTGAATCCACCATTCCTTTACAACTTCCTGGCTACCGCATCGCTATTCTCATTGGAGATGAGCGGCAACTTCCTGTGATGGTTAAAAGCAAGGTTTGAGTTTTATTATTATGACTCTCTGGATGTTCGTCTATCTTTACAAATTATTAATAGAGTTTATGTATGTTTAAATTTGCCATTATTAGGTTTCAAAGGAAGCTGAATTTGGAAGAAGTTTGTTCCAAAGGCTGGTATTGCTAGGAAGATATAAAAACCTTCTTAATGTCCAGCAAAGGATGCATCCGTTTATAAGCTTATTTCCAAATAGGGTGTTCTATGAAAATCAAATTTTGGATGGCTCCAATGTCAAAGAAAGAAGGTATAAGAGGCGTTTCCTTCAGGGAAATATGTTTGGCTCCAACTCTTTCATTAATGTAGCACATGGAAAAGACGAATTTGATTACAGCCATAGTCTCAAAAATATGGTTGAGGTTGCTGTAACGTCTAAAATAGTTGCAAGCCTTTTCAAAGGTATGTCTAAATTTACAACTAATTGTAGTCTCAATTTTGCTGAAATGTTGTGCTAGGAATGTTAATTATGGTTAGCTTGGTGATAGATAATTTAAAGAGTTCAACAACTCTGTTTTTTATTGTTTCTCTTGCCGATGCTAAAGAATCTATCCGTACAAAGAAGAAAGTTAAAGTTGGTATCATCTCACCATACAAGGCACAGGTCTATTGACCATCTTTTCCTTCATTGCCCGGTTGCTTTGGAGTTGTGGGATATGGTTTTTGGGTTATTTGGAGTTTGTTGGGTTATGCCTTCCTCTGTTGTTGGGCTTTTGGCTTGCTGGCAAGGTCGTTTTGGTCGCCATCGTAATGGAGATCTTTGGATGGTTGCTCCTCATTGTTTGATGTGGTGTGTTTGGAAGGAGAGAAATAGTCGGTGTTTTGAAGACAAGGAGCATTCCATGCCTGATCTCAAGCTTCTTTTTTTTAGAACCTTACTTGATTGGTTTTCTGTGTGGAGAAACCATCCTTTTTCTTCTATTTTGGACTTACTTGATTTTTGTAATGTTCGTTTTTGATTTGTTCACCCCTGTATACTCCCTGTGTACTTCGGTGTTCCTCTCTTTTTGATTTCAATGAATCTTATTACTTATCAAAAAAAAAAAAAAATGATGACTTCTTAATTAGTGTTCGCTCTGTTGATAGTTTCCAGGGTGGTGAGGAGGATGTGATAATTATCTCAACTGTTAGAAGGATGTGATAATTATCTCAAATGTCAGAAGTAATATGAATGGAGTAGTTGGTTTTCTTGAAAATCGTCAAAGAGCAAATGTGGCACTAACCCGTGCAAGGTAACACATTATAGACTGACTATGGGCAACTCAAACATATTTTGGGGCTTTGATAGTTTTTGCAATTAATAGGCATGGTTTTACTCTGCAGGCATTGCCTTTGGATATTGAGAAATGAAGCAACTTTAACTAAAAGTTGCACTATTTGGAAGGAATTAGTCATTGATGCCAAGAAAAGGGGTGTTTCTACAATGCTGATGTAGACAAGAGCTTGGCTTAGGCTATTACGGTTGCCTTGGTTGAGCATAACAAAATACACATTTTACTTTACATGGATTCCTTTTTGTTCAGAGAGGCCAAATGGAAGTATGCTGATTCAAAGTTTTCTCCTCATATTTCTAATGATACATCAACCATTGTCTTTGTTATTATCTGCTTCTTTAATATTAGGATTTGAATCCATATTCCTAGATTATTAATATTAGTGTTGTGATTAGGTTCAAACATTAATCAGTTGATGCATATTTCATTTTTGTTTTTGTTTTTTGTATGTCTCTTTCAGCAATGATTTTTTGAAATCCATGTCAAGAGTGAAAAATGCTGAGACTTGTAAACAAGTGCTTACTTTATTGGAGAATCTAGCAAGTGGTTGGCGTCAATCACACAGGAAGAAAAACCTCTTTTTTCATCAGGGAACTTCTTCCCAATTATTAGAACAATACAAGGTCAATGGGTTGCTGAATCTTGTTTGGACTGTAGATATCCTCAAGGAAAATTCATATTACATTCAAATTTTGAAGGTCTTGGATATTTTGTCATTATCTGAAATACCAAGAGTAGCAAATCGTCTTGATGTCTTATTTGAGAATTATACAGTGGATAAAATGAGTCAACGCAATACAAATCTCTCAACGGGTATGCATTTATCTGAATTTATGATTTGTCAATTAGCTTTTAGTCAACTTTAAAAAAGAAAAAAAGAAAAAAAAGAAAAAAAAGAAAGCTGTTTCTGAAGCTAAATGGTGAACTTTTTTCCTCCCTTCTCTGCAATCCATTGGACCTTTGACCTATAGGAAAGCAACACATCCAACTTACCAGCAAGGCGACATTGAAGACTTGTAAAAGATGTAAGCATTCACTTTTATGCTATTCTAGTTAGATTTTCTGGTCGGAGGCAACATGATATAATCAAGTTTACCTAAACTAAAGGAATCTGTCAATTATACTTTAAGAAGGCATTTCAAGAATCTTCGTCTATTTATATATGTATAGGCAAATACAAATATAGATAGATAGAGATAGATTTATAATTACTATTTAAGCAAAGGCATTGTTACAGAATATGTGCCTTGGGCCTACAGGGCGCGAGAAAGAATAAAATCAAAACTTTTATGTTGACTTCCTCAAACTTGGAAAAAAAATAAGTAGCTAACTATTAAGATGTTCATCGTGGAACCCTAACTAAACATTTTATTTGCTATAGGTGTTTAGTTGTTCCAATGAGATGGTTAGTTGACTCACGTAGTTGTCCTAAAGCTGATCCTCTGCTGTCACTACCAAAACCATTGGGTTCACTCAATCTGAGGGATGATTCAGAATCATCATCTACAACTTATATGTAAGTAACAATTTAAAATTTTCAACTATTATCAATTAGTCAATTTATCTTAAGAATAGCTTAAACAAATTTAAACAAAGAGTATGCATTAGATTATCAAATGGGAGTTACCATGCTGTTGGAGTAAGGCTTCAATTAGAAACATGGTCAGAAAGTTCAGTTTTGCTTTAGGTGAACTAGCTTTGCTACTTGCCAAAATCATGATACTGAAAATATTGTGACCAACAATTTCTAGTGGATTTATTTTTGTCCCATAATCCCCCAATACTATATATATCATGACACGTCATATCCATTTGTCATGTTGGTATTTGAAGATATCCCTATAGAGGACTTACACATGTTTAAATACTAGGGGTTTTCTTCTCTCTTAACTTGTTTTTGGAACTTGGCCAAGTGCAAATTCCCTAGGTTGTACAGTATTAGATTCACTAAACACTTTTCATAATAGCTTTGCCATTATCAATATAATTCCAAATTTGTGACAAATCCAAATATCCTCAGTGATTATTATTATTATTATTATTACAACTACTACTTTGGTGTGCAACATTATAATTTTTTCCATTTATAACCCTATTTTGCAAATGATATTTTGAGGTTTCGATATGCATAATCAGAACTTTGTCATTTTTTTTTGTTACTTTCCTTCCTATTAAGACAAGAAATGCATGTTTAATTGAAGGATTCTTTGAAGGACTAGTGGTTTCTCCTATGAATGATATTCAGAAATAACTCCAGGGAGAGGTGCTGTTAGGAAATGGCGAAGGAAGTTGCCTAATGAGTAATGAGGTAGGTTTACATTCTTCATGGGAATAGAATACCGATTCTTTATTTTTAACATATATTTACTAATACTAATCAATCATTCTATCAGTATTGGAATTAAAAAAGAAGTTTGAAAATGTTAAGAGCCTTCTATCTTTAACTTTAAACAGATATTTACTAATCAATCATTCTTTCAATATTGGAATTTAAAAAGAAATTTGAAAATGTTGAGAGCCTTTGATCTTTAACTTTTACTATCTTAGATTCTAGCTTTCTTGGAGACATTTATATTTCTCACTTCTTGTTCTATTTGGATGCAGGCTTTTGGCGTCAGTGATGCCTCAGAGGAAGGTTATGACCATCACCAGCCCCTTAATGCTTCTTACAAGTTATGATGCCATGCACATCTTAACTACAGTCTATGCACATTTGTACTTATATCTTATTGTCATTTCTTTTTCTGAAGTAATGAAAAACTCTAAAAAATGGGACACAAGAAATGCGAATTTTGGAACAGCTTTCAAGATTATCTTCTGCATAATCCTAACAAGTTATGAGGCTGATATAATACTGGCCAAAATTGTGTGCAATGACATCTTCCTTAATGTGTAATTCTATATTTTAAATATCGTAAGCATTACAAAGTATTTCGATTGGGTAGTATCACTGTCCTCTGCCATTTTTTTTCTACAGGTTCAACCTGAATGACTTGAATTTTACAACCAGAGAACAAAATATCAAAGGCCCACGTAAATAAGAAAATAAAATTACTTTCAATGCTTAACTAGACAAATGAATTAAAGTTAGATTTTATTCAAGTTCATTAATTGATCAAAATATTTTCATGATTAATAAAGGATGAGTTGTTGTTAGGTAAGTCTTGGTCAATTAATTAACATCTAAGATGTATACTTTAATCAATAAGCAACAGTTTATCTAAATTTTCTGTTTTATGCTGCTGACAATTGTTGACTACAGCTCAGCCTTATGAGTAATGAATTATATTATATTACATGAATTGTTTTCTTCATTAAAAGGAAACAGGGAAAAAAAAAAGATGTGGTGACATGGTTATTAGTAAATAAAAAAAGTGATCTTAGTGGTTATCTCAAAATAAGAATTGCCTAAATAAACAATTTGTAAAAATGTTGTAAAATAGTTTGGGGTAGTAGCATCACTCCTAATTAAAAACATAAAGTTAAGAATCTCCTAAAAGACTTTGCGATTGTATTTATTTGCAATTTTAATTTCTAGGTGTCAGATCGTGTGCCTTATCGATTCATCCAACGACCAATTGGTGAAGGATGAAGGGACATAAATCTTTTATAGCATTCGATCGCAGACCAAGCTCATTAATATTAGAGTGAATTGTGCAATCCCTCACTCTAGGAACTTCTCTTAATTGGCAAAAGAGCTTCAATATATAAAACCTTGAGATATGCTAAAGTCTCTAGTTGCTACGACCTAAAAAATACAGGAAAAAAAATTACCTTGACAAGTAATATATGCCAAGTTGTCAACCATGCATGATTACTTTAATGAGGTTGATTAGTTTGAGCCCTTTGGGCAATAAGAACATTAGTATTGGGGTGTAAAAAATTTCAGTTGCTATTTTAGTAACTAAGACTCTAAAATAAAGCATTACTCAGGTATGGGTATGTAAATTTTTTTAACATCCGTAAACAGTAATGCTATATATATATATACACAACCCTATTGTTCATGGGTTGTTAAAATAAAAACTAATATTACTTATCAACCTAGACAAGTAATATATGCAAGTTTTTGCATTTCCAAATACTAATGCTTAATACCCTTATTACCCAAACCATATATGACCAAACACGGTAAGTTATAAAATAAATAAAATAAAAAAATAAAAAAAAAAGGCCATAGAACAAGAAAGCATGATAATGGGGTTAAACTTTAATATTAATTGTAATTCATGTCCAATTCACACCAAAAAAAAAACAAAAAACAAAAACAAAAACAAAAAAATTTATGTCCAATTAACCTTTTTTTTTATTTTTTTTTTATTTTTGGAGAAGAACCAATTAACCAAACCTAAATTCGCTATTTGATGCAGAAAGAAACTATTGGCATTTTGATGCTTATCTCGACACAAATTAATCCTTTGCAGCAATTATAGATACCCCACATTTATTCATCTCCCATTTAGTATTGTACTTATTTTCAACTCAAAAGCATTAGAAGTGTGCTATCTAGTGAGTTTGGAAACTTTTAAGTGTCAATTTAGTTTATGCTTGTCGAGGTGGAAAGGGGCCCCCATTATTAGTGGATGATACAGGCACCCAGTGAGATGTGCACTCAATCGACAGGTAGGCAAAAGCCAGTCCCCGTAGCACAGGCGTCAAATGCAATGGCACCAAGATCATCAATTTGAGTAAAACATTTTCACAATAACTTTACAATAAATTTTAAGTGGCAATTGTTTTTAATTTTTATCTGGTCCATCATTGATATACTTTTTTTTACATACCGTTAACATTTTGCCACTTAGGATCTGTTTGGTTGGGAAAATAGTAAATGTAAGAGGATAAAAAAGATTTAGTTGCCCTTATTTGTACTTGGTTTGGCTGAAAAAATGGAGGGATAGAAAAAATCAGTTTGTATAAATTTACGCATATGCCCTTATTAAAAAATGATGCCCAATTAAAACATAAAGTGACAAACAACCAAAAAAAAAAAAAATTTTAAAAAGGCAATCACCCAAATTTATTAAAAAAAGAAAAATCATGCGAAAAATTTTTTTTAAAAAAATTCACGTCTAATTATACCAAAAAAAAAAAAAAAAAAAAAGAAAAGAACAAGAGCAAAACAAATAAAGAACCACAACCTATATCATCCCCCCCTAAAAAATAAAATAAAATAAAATAAAAAAGAAAGAAAGAAGGAAGAAGAAGGAAGAAGAAGAAGCAACCAGCACGTACAACACAGAGGAGGAGGAGGGTAGTTAGGTTATTGATTGCAATCATTCTTCTCTCCGCAATTTTTGTATAAATTTACCATATACCCTTATTAAGAAAAATGATGCCCAATTAAAACATAAATTGACAAACAACCAAGCCAAATTTATTTTTAAAAAAATCATGCCAAAAAAAAGTCCAGATATACCAAAAAAAAAAAAAAGAAAAAAAAAAGAAAAAAGAATAGAATAAGAGCAAAACAAATAAAGCACCACAACCTGTATCATCCCTCCTAAAAAAATAGCAACCAACACATACAACACGTAAGAGGAGGAGTGTAGTTCAGTCATTGATTGCAATTATTCCTCTCTCCTCTATTTTCTTTCCAAATTGGTGAGATAAAATTATGATGGGCCAAGGGAGAAAACAACTGTGTCCTAACAATTTTCCATCCTCCCATTCTCTCCAACCAAATACTTATAAAATTAGTTTTTTTTCACCCACTTTTCTCTCCTTTATTTTTTATCCTCCCTGTTTCACCCCAACCAAATAGACCTTTAAGTTTTGTTGTGAAAATATTGTATCCATAATTTTATTCTAGTCAATTTGGCCTAGTTAGAGCATTCACATTGGTTGTGATAAGATAGTTTAAATGCTATTTCAGCATCCCAAAACACTAAAAAGTATGCTACATTAGTGGTGATGGTAAAATTAAAAATTTATACAAACTAGCTACAGTAAATTGTCATATTGTAGCACAAAGTGATAAAAAAAAAATTAGTTTATTATGTGGGATCTCATCTTCTCATTACTATAGTACAAACTGCTAAAAAAGAATAAAGAAAAAAATATTTAAATAAAGTGAAAAAAATTAAAACCTTTGATGTTGGGTGAAATGAGGTGTTAAAATTAGTATAAAGTAATTTTTTAAGTTGCTAAAAACTTTTTTTTTTAATTCTATTAATGTAAGTGCTCTTACGTACGGCTAGTTTTTATTTTTTTATTTTAATAATAAAAATAAAGAAAGTAAATACCAAGCTACAACAAACTCGAATGCTCAGCTAAAACTTAATTGGGCTGAGTTTACGGGCTTTGGAAAAAAATTCAACCTTGCTTGCGCTTGGATTAAGGCTTAGTTCAAAGCCAGCTAACACCATATACCTACGGCAGCCGAGGGAAAAAAGTCAAAAAATAGTAAAGGGTGAAGGTAATTGAGAAGGAAAGGAAAGTTAACCCAAAACTTGGATGATATTAGTATTATATATCAATGTTTAGTGGTTTAGATGGTTATGTATTAAAACTTGGATGATAGTAGTATATTATGGTTATGTGTTATGGAATATGTTAAGAGTTTTGGATGGTTATATGTTAATTTATTGGTAGCAATATTATGGTTATTTTAAGTGTTACAGGTACATATGTTTTAACCAGGATAATGTAATAGGTGGATGTATATGTTTTAAGGGTAATTATTGAGTACTCCCGGAGTAATATAAACACATACTCTTCCCTCTCACATAACTGTGTATCTCACTAATTAAATTTATGATGGAACCCACAATTCATGCATGTAAGAAAGGGGGAGTATGCATTTATGGTACTCCTGAAGTATTCAATAATTTTTCATGTTTTGAAGGCATATGTGTTAAATGATACAATAATATTAGTCAATATGTATATCTTATAAAAAAATTATTTTTTAAGTTTAATTTATTTGTTATTTATTAATATTAACAAGTCTTTTTTGAAGTTGTTAACAAATTTTTTTATTTTTCCCAAAATAAAAAATGAAAAAATAATTTTTTTTTTAATTTTATTTTACGTCACATCAAATACCATCAAAAAATTTTCAAAGCATTTTTAAGAACACAAACATGCATGAAATAAAATGTTTTCCCTAAAAAGTTTAAAATTGAAAACACTTTAATTCGTAGAAATTTTTTAAAACAAAACAAATATAACCTAAATGCACCTATGTTTGATTATAGGGAAAAACAGTGTGAGAAAAGAAAAATCTGAGTGTATATTTCCTTTGTTTTTTTTCCGATAGAGAAGGAAAGATAACATATACCATGTTATATAGATTGACTTTTAAATCCTTATATAACAAAATAAGGTGTGGTGATAAAAAAAATAAAGGCAAAAATGCAAATTATACCCTCTAAGTTTAACCATAATTCATTTCGGATCTTTAACTTTACTTTTGTTCAATTAAATCCTCTAATTTTTAAACTTATTGGATTAAAGTCTCTGTTAGTGAATTTCCATTAAATTTACTTTCTTATAATTTTTCAAATTAAAAACAAATTAAGTTAACTAATAAAAGTAAACAATATTTTTAAAATAATAATTAAAAGAAAGTGAACAATGTTTAAATACAACTATGCTTGTGTGTACAAACTATTAGAAACAACACCGCATCTCTTTCCAGAAAATTCTCTCGTTACAAAATTTTCTTTCTATTGCTTTATCTGGGGACAAAATGGGTTTTTGCCCTTTTTAACCAAATTAAATAGCTTTATGCCCTCCTTTCCACACTAAATAGGGAAATGCTCCTATTTTAAAACTTGATTTTAGATAAATCGAGTTTAAAAAAAAAAATTCTAAAGCCCTATAGAGGCGTTTTAAGGAGCTTATAGTGACGTTTTAAGAACCTATATTGACGTTTTAACTCACTTCAATGAAATCGAGTTATAGGTAAAAAAACGCCACTATAGGTCGATTTCATTGCCTATAACTCAATTTCACTGAAGTCGAGTTAAAAAACGTCACTATAGGTTCTTAAAACGTCACTATAGGCTTCTTAAAAATGCCACTATAGGGCCTAACTCGATTTAACATAAATCGAGTTTTAAAAGAGGGGCATTTCCCTAATTAGTTTGGGAAGGAGGGTGTTGAGGTTCAAAAAAAAAAGAAATTAGATAGCCCACTAATAGGCCCACGAAGAAAAGAGTGAAAAAAGGGAATAATGGGCCGTCACAAAAAAAAGAGAAAGGGAAGAAAGAAGAAAGAAAAAAGCCCAGAGGGCTGGGATCCAGAGAAAAAAAGAGCCCAACCAACGAACCAGGACAAACTGAGAAAGGAAGAAGCTGGGCCGAATCCCAGAGGGCCTCCCAGAGGGATCCTAGGGCGTGCAGGGGGGTCATAACAGAAGAAAATTAAAGAAAAAAAGAGGCATGCGGACCTTGTGACCCAGACGAGCAGAGAAGGTACAGAGCATGCAAAACTCAGAAAACTTGATTCAACCATTGGGAGAAAAGACAAGGAAGAGTACACTGGGAAAGGCTGGGACGCTGGGAAGAAGAAGCCAAAAGGAGCCTCAGGCCAGCCAGCGGGGAAACCCGGAAATGGAAAGGAGCCGAGGGACTTTCACTTGGTCGGAACAAAAGCAAAGAAACTATGAAGAAAGAGGAAACGACACGATCCTGAAGCAGCCAGGCATGGTACAGGCTTCAGAGGGTAAAACAGGGGAATCACGGATTCACCAGGAAAGCCGAGGTAGTGCTATAAAAGGAGGAAGGGATCCATACCAAGGGGAAGAGGATTTTTGGAAGAACAACCGGACCGTTCTTAGGCATTCAACTTTGCCTTCCCAAAATCCCAGAAAACTCATGCAAAAATACTCTGTAATTTAAGAGAAAAACAGAGGAACTGTCCCGGTGTCCTCAGTGCAGCCACTGTTGAACGAGCTCGGATTTAACAAGTTCACATTTTGCAAGACTTTGAAGCTTCAATAGCTATCAAAATCTGTAACTTATGAGCTTAGTTGAACCTTGCATCACGTCCTAGTGAGCATTGCAACCATAGCTTAATAAAATCAATGAAGTATACCTCACTTAATTAGAGGATTTTCAGCTTGTCCTTGTGTTATATACTTTTCATTTTTTGTCATTTGCATTAATCCTTTACTGTATAAATGTCGTTCAAATGCAAATATGCCAGCTTCTTTTTCTTTGCTAACCATTTGTATTATGGAAAATATGTTCTGTGCACCAATTGATTCTTAAAACAGCCCTCTTAGCTGCGGAGAATCAATCCCAGTCCACCAAGAAACATCTTACACGGCCCAGAATCCTTGGGCCATAGTGCTGAAGAAAAAAAAAGCACTCTCACATTTTGGCGACTTCACTGGGGACTGGGTAAAGAAAAGGGAAGAAGCAATCCCTTCGCAGAACATGCCTCCAAGACAAAGGAACAGTAAAGGTGCAAACATGCCACCCACGGCCTCTGAGCCTGTGGGAGAAAATGAAGTAGCCTCCAGACAAAGAGGCGAGGTGCCCCTAACAGAGCACGAGGTCGTGTCAGAACAGAGGAATGCAGGCCAAGAGCTAGACCCTATGGCTCAAATGACCGCGATATTGAAAGAGTTGCAACAAGAAGTTCACTTGCTCAAAGAAAGTAAGACGCAAGAAGTCAGGGACAATGCCCCCCATGTGGGCAACCAAGACAGAACCCAGCCAGAGGGAGGATCAGCAGTGGGAGGAGGAACTAACCCCCAATATCTGACAATGGCAGATGTCAGTGCCCTCCTGGATCAAGAAAGGGAAAAACTTTCCAGGACCCCCAAACAATTTTCTCGGGATCCCCCATTCCCACTGGAACTCCTCGGCAAGCCATACCCCAAGGGATATGAGCCACCAAAGTTCCATCCTTTTGATGGAAGAAATGGAAGTGCAGTAGAACACGTGAGTAGGTTCGTCCACACTATGGGCCCCTACGCAGGAGACCGAGAGCTGTGCCTAAGAGAATTTGCTAAGTCCCTGGTGGACAGAGCATACACTTGGTACACTACACTGAGGCCTGGGTCTATTAAGACCTGGGACGAAATGATGGAAAGATTTTGTGCAAAATATTACCCCGGTGAGGACAAGGTCACTTTCCAAAGCCTTCAGATGGTGAGACAGAGACCTGGAGAGGATCCTGTCCAGTTCATCAAAAGATTTGAAGATGTGTCCCTAGACTGTTATGGGGACCATGAAGAAAAGGAGCTCGTGGAGACTTGCATCTCTAACATGCTTTTCGATTACAGGCTCAACCTCGAAAACTTATGTATCACACAGTTCGCTGACCTGTTGCAGAGAACAAGGAGGACAGCACAAACTATGAGGGCGAAGAGGGCACCAGCATCCCAAGCCATGACAGCATCAGTGGGAGAAAAAAGAAAGAGGCCCGATGGAAAGATGTTCGAGGAACCACCAGTGATCCCATGTACCGTAGAAGAATTAAACCACGTCCTGGACAAATGGATCGGGGATGGAGTGATCAGGCCATTCACTGTGTCCAGGCCACCCACCGAAGAAGAAAGGAAAAATCCTTTGTTTTGCAGGATTCACAATTACGTTAAGCATTCCACCAAGGATTGCTGGACCCTCCGCAGGCTTTTCCACAGGAAGCTAAGAGAAGGAACCCTGGAACTCACCCAGAAGGAGCCAGAAGTACAAAGAAACCCCCTGCCTAACCATAAAGGAAAGGGGGTAGTAGCTGTGGTGATCCATGGGAACTCGGCAGAAGCAGAAGAGTCGGGAGGATCCTTCCACCCAAACACAGTCAGGACCCTCCAAAAGAATCCCAAGTTCAGGTCATTATTCAATCAGCTGGGATTTGGACCAGAAGCAAGAAGGGTGGCCACGGAATCCCTCATGACTATAGCAGCAGAGTCAGGAATGGAATGTTTCACAGCAGAATCTCATGCCAGCCGAGCTTTCCTAGAGACAACAAATGCCATAACCTTCACTGATGAAGACATGGAGGTTGAGCACCCAGACCACCGTAGACCTCTCTACCTAATGGCCACCATAAATGGTGTCCAAATCAGAAGAGCACTTGTAGACACAGGGGCATCACTCAACCTCATAGCCCTGAGCACCTTGGAAGCTGTGGGCCTGGCTGGAAGGAGGATCCTGGGGGCTCCCATGGAGATAACCGGATTTGGAGGATCAGCAGAATCAACCGAAGGCTATATACAGCTAGCCCTAAGGGTGGGGCCAATAGTGGCCTTAACCAGATTTCATGTAATCAATTCAGAAGTATCTTACCACATACTCCTGGGACGGCCATGGCTCCATAAACACCGCCTTATACCATCCACGTACCATCAGTGCGTTAAGGGGAGGTTGAATGGGAGGCCTGTAAGGATCCCTGCCAACCACAACCCTTTCAACCAAGGAGAAGTAAACTTTGTAGAAACAATGTTTTATGATGAGTTGGGAGCAGATGATGAAAGTCCCATGCCAGGGACCCCAGGAACACCCATCTTGGAAAGAGAAGAGGGAGGAGATACCCACGACTTGAGGGACCTCCTGAAGAGAAAAAGGCAAAAGAAGGAGCCCAGCGCCTCAGGATCCCGGGAGTGTGTAGTAGTACGAGAGCCAGGGGGAAGATTAATATATCGTTTGTGAAGGTGCGCGGGACCTGAGCGCATCGTGCAGGAAGGTCCCGGACCACCAGAATGTATGATGGCCCAGGAGGAAGTCCAAGAGGAACCAGTCAAAGAGACACAAATCCAGCCTGAGGAAGAATTGCAGGAAGTAAACTTGGGAGCTGGACTGGGACCCCAGAAGCCTGTATTCATCAGTAGTCGTTTGACAACACAAGAAAGGGGGCCACTACTGGCTTTGCTCAAGGAATACGCAGATGTGTTTGCGTGGACCTATGATGAGATGCCTGGTCTGGATCCTGGATTAGTGGTCCATGCCCTCAATGTGGACCCAGGAGTTAAACCAGTGATCCAACCAGCTCGGGTCTTTCACACTGATATAGAAGCCCAGATAACTCAAGAGGTCAAGAAGCTACTAGCAGCTGGCTTTATCAAGCCCATCCAGCACCCCAGATGGCTTTCTAACATAGTACCTGTGAAGAAAAAGAATGGCCAGATCCGTTGCTGTGTAGATTTCCGCAACTTGAATAAAGCATGTCCAAAAGATGAGTTCCCCCTGCCTAATATTGACCTCCTCGTGGACTCAGCTGCAGGAAGCTCCATGTTCTCATTCATGGATGGGTATAGTGGATACAACCAGATTCGCATGGCTGCCAAGGATGCCGAGAAAACAGCATTCAGGACACCGATCGGAAATTTTTATTATACTGTGATGCCCTTTGGTCTTAAAAATGCAGGAGCCACATACCAGCGAACCATGACAGCCATCTTCCATGATATGATGCATGAGGAAATGGAGGATTATGTAGATGATATTGTGGTCAAATCAAAAACTAGGACAGGGCACCTTCAGATACTTGAACGGGTTTTCAAAAGATGCAGAGAATACAAGCTGCGCATGAACCCCATGAAATGCGCCTTTGGGGTATCTGCAGGAAAGTTTCTCGGGTTCCTGGTGCATCACAGAGGCATAAGTGTAGACCCAGTCAAAGCTGCAGCCATTGCTACTATGAGAAGACCAACGACAGTAAGGGAGCTCAAAAGCTTCCTGGGAAGGGTTTCCTACATCAGGAGATTCGTGCCAGGACTGGCCTCGGTCACAGGGGGGTTATCCAAACTGTTGAAAAAGGGAACTGAGTTTACCTGGGGAACAGAGCAGCAGGAAGCCTTCCAAAGGGTCCAACAGATCATGAATCATCTGCCCACTCTCCAGGCACCAGTACGTGGGCGACCCTTGCTGTTGTATTTGGCATCAAGTGCCCAAGCAATAGGAGCCCTGCTGGCCCAAGAGGATGACGGTGGAAACGAGCAACCTGTTTACTATGTGAGCAGAACACTCAAGGATGCCGAAACCAGATATCCCAGGATAGAAAAGGCTTGCCTAGTGGTCATTTACGCATCTCAGAGGCTGAAGAGGTATTTCTCAGCCCACCAGATCCTGCTGGTAACTAAATCACATCCCATAAAAGCACTCCTGCATCAACCCCTCCTAACAGGGAGAATAGCACAATGGCTGGTCCTGCTTTCTCAATACGACATAGGCCTAAGGACCCCCAAGGCCGTCAAAAGTCAAGCCATAGCTGACCTCCTGGCACAATTCCCGGGGAAGGAGGAAAGCCCACTAAGCGAAGAGATCCCAGGTGAAGTGGCAGTAGCAGAAATCCCAGGGAAGAAATGGACAATGAGGTTTGATGGGTCAGCTACAGCAACTTCAAATGGGGTAGGAATTGTACTAAGTTGTGAAAACGGAGACACCCTACCTCTATCCTTCAAACTTGGTTTCTCCTGCTCCAATAATGCAGCTGAGTACGAGGCGTATCTAACCGGGCTAACTATAGCACTAAGTATTGGGGTGAAACACATGAGAGTATTGGGAGATTCCAATCTCGTGGTATCCCAGGTGAAAGGTGACTTTGCATTAAGGGAACAAAGTTTGGCAGCCTACAGGACATGGGCACAAAGGCTGGAGCAGGAATTCCTGACTTTTAGCATAGAGTACACGCAGAGAAGTGAAAACAGATTTGCAGATGCGCTTGCCACCCTGGGATCCCAAGTACCATTCAAGGGAAAAGACACCCTAGTCAGAATAGGAAGGCAGGAGCATTCCATCTTAAAAATCCTCCAACAAACATCCCCCGAAGAGTCCAAGCAATGGGACTGGAGGAGCGAAGTGAAAGAAAAAATGGAAGAAACAGGGTCTGGAGGGAATGTCAAGGAGCTGAGAGACTACACTCTGATAGAAGGAGAACTATACAGAAGACTGCCTGGAGGAATCCTATCCAGATGTATCAATGAGAAAGAGGGAAAGCTGAGGTTGGAAGAACTGCATACCCAAGTCTGCGGGACCTCGGAAAAGATCAGTCTATACAGGAGGATGCAACGCATGGGGTACTACTGGCCAGACATGAGCAAAGAAGCATCAACTATACAGGAAAAATGCCAAGAATGCCAACCTTCGATAGACAGGGGAGAAAGCTATGCTGTATTTGTTACAGAAGACTGGAGGACCCCTTTTATGGAATACTTGGCTCAAGGGATCCTGCCAACTGACAGGACGCTGGCCCACCAGCTCAAGAAGCTCGCGGTCAGGTACTTCTTACAGGACAAGATCCTATTCAAAAGGGGATACAGTGGAGATCCCTTAAGATGCCTGGGACCAAGGGAAGCCAGGGAGGTGGTCAGGGAAGTCCATTCTGGTGATTGTGGAAGTCACCCAGGAAAAAGAAGGCTCTATAAACAGTTACTACTACTGGGATACTACTGGCCAACGATGAAAAGGGACTCCGAAGAGGTAGTTAAAACCTGCCACGCATGCCAAGTCCTTGGAGATGCAATCCATACTCACCCAAATACGTTGCAAGACATGACAACCCCATGGCCTTTCCACACTTGGGGGCTTGATCTCATAGGGCCTATAAATCCTCCATCCAGTGGTTACATATGGATCTTGGCAGCCACTGAGTATTTTACAAAATGGGTAGAGGCCATCCCCTTGAAGAAAGCCACTGGAGCAGCTGTAGCAAACTTCATTCGAGGCCATATCATTACAAGGTTTGGGATCCCCAGAAGGTTGATCAGTGACAACGGAACCCCCTTCATAAATAAAGACATGAAGGGGCTAACAGAAGCTTACTACATCAAGCACGGAAGGTCTACACCATACTACCCACAAGGGAATGGCCAGGCAGAGGCCACTAACAGGGTGATCTTGAAAATCCTTAAGAAAATGAAGCAAGAATATGGAGGAAAATGGAATGACCACCTGGCAGATGTACTTTGGGCGTGTAGGAGCTCTGTGAAAACAGCCACGGGATTTTCACCTTTTTCCCTGGTCTATGGGACAGAAGCCATCAGCCCAGTGGAACTAATCGTCCCCACACCAAGAGTAGTACTTGAGGAAAGTCAGGAGGACGCCGAGGACACAAACAATGAGAGGAGGCTAGCAGACCTGGAAGGGATAACACAAGAAAGAGAGCTGGCCAAAAGAAGAAGCCAGAGGTACCAGCAAAGGATGACAAGAGCATATGCACAAGCAGTACGCCCGAGGACCTTCACCAAAGGGCAGTTGGTACTAAGGACGACAGAACATGTGAGAAGAAACCTACCAGGACCCTCCAAATTTGCCCCAAAGTGGGAAGGACCCTACGTCATCAGGGAGGCCCATGATAGTGGGTACTACTACCTCACGAAGGAAGATGGAACAATCCTGACAGAACCCATAAATAGGAAGTGGCTGAAACAATACTACGCATGAGAGAGGAAAGGCCTCAGCACCCTGGGCTCCTGCTGACAAAAATTGCTCCAACCTGCTAAGTGTTCCTTTTCTTTTTTTTTTTTCTCTTTCCTTCATATATGCTATTATTTGAGTAGTTCTGTTCAAAAAAAAAAAAAACAAACTAAAGGTAGAAGGACATTCTGGGATCCTTACTATCTTGGTTAGATTTGCTGTATTCCCTAAATGACATTTATGATTCAATGAAGTTTCTGCTTTTGCTTTTTCAGTTATTAAAATCTAAGTATCACAAAATTCCTAACATGGACAAAATCAGGGGAGGACACATAACCATGGATGATTGCAATTAGTTGAAATTAAATACAGGGCCTAGGACCTCAAGCATGAGCTGAGAGTACCTAGCCCAGTACTTAATGCAAAAAAAAAAAGCTCGCCAAGATTCATGAACTGGGACAAGTAAGAATACATTACCAAATGTACCCAGCTCAGTACTTGTGCAACAAAAGAAGGGGATACCTGGGGAAATCTTTCGATACATAACCCAGGATCACCCCACAGATAGCTGCAAAGCAATTAAATCTCAAATACATGGTCTAGGATCTCAAGCATAAACTGAAGATACCTAGCCCAGTACTTGATATAAAAGAAACCTGCCAAGTTCATGAGCTGGGACAAAAAAAAAGAGAGTACAGCAATATGTTGTCAAGCGTACCCAGTTCAGTACTTGCGCGACCAGGAAGGAAAAGAATGGGTACCTAGTGGGAACCTGCAACAAAAATTCTTGTGGGGATCACAGGCTAGGACTCAGCAAAAAAAAAAGGAGAGAAGACAAGAAAAGAAGGTCCACATGCCACTTGAAGAAGATTAGAAACAGAGCTATACTAAAGCACAAGCACATAGGAGTAGTCTCAAAGCACAAATGCAGATCTAAACAAAAAAAAAAACAAACAGAAACATTGTTCAACCAAAATAAAAAAAAATTATACAATCCCAAATTTGTCCATCCAGACAGTTAAAAAAAAAAAAAAGAGGAAAGAAGGAAAAGCTAAGTAAGGAGGCTAGCCAACAAAGAGCCACTCGAAGGAAGAGCAAATGCAGCCGAAGAAAGAACCCTCTGCCTTTTGACTTTCAGATCTTGCAAAGTCTTGTGAGCACGGGCCAGAGCTTCCTCAGCAGCAGCAATCTCAGCATCAACACTCTCAGAAGCTTGCCTCTGGAAGAGCGCTTGGGCTAGTGATCGCAAGTACTCCAACAAAAAGGATAAGCTAAACTTGGCCTCCAAAAGATCCTGAACAACTCCCCTCCATTCCAAGAGCTTCTCCTCAGAAAGAGAGTCCAGTGAGGAATCTCTCATAGAAATCAACACGGCACACAGCAGCTCCAGCAGAATGTTCCCCAAGAATACTCCTCCTCTGAAACCAAGAGTAAAGTCCCCATGACTTTTATGCAGCCCTTCTAGCAATGGCAGACCTTCCATAGGCACGGAGAAACGCAAAAAGTTACCATAGGAGGATCCCAAGCGGCAGAAATGACTGGCAGGAAGGCTGTTGAATTCCAGGAGATCAAAACGAGCCAAAAAAATGGGAAGCCTTGAAGCAGGGTCTAAAACAACCACCTCTGGGGCCTTCCCCTTTGCTGCATCATCACCGGGGGGCCCAAAGGGACCTTCAACCTCCTGAGCAGCATGAGGAGCAGCAGCTTGAGCAGACCCTACACCTCCCTCAGAAGTCACGATTTTGGGGTCCTTGATATCAACCCCTGCAAAAAAAAGGGGGGGGGGGTTAGCTTCTAGAAGAAAACAAAAAAAAAAGGGGGGGGAAAGGGGGAACAAAATAGTGATAGAGGAAAAACCAGTATTAGCCCCTTGAGGTGAAATTTCCTCCTCTTCCTCCCCTGATTTCTTGAAAGATTCTGGAAAAGAACATAGAGCAAGTTGAAGAAAAGGTGAGGAAGCCCCAGCAAAACAGCTAAAAGAAGGCAGAGACACAGGGGGCTTCGCCATAACAAAAAAAAAAGAAGGGAAAACAAAACACAAAAAGTGGGGACGAGGGAAGAAGAAAGAAGCAATGCAGTAAAGACAGCCAACACCCCACCTTCAGAATCCTCTGATTCCAAAGAAGCAGCAGCACCAGAGGCAGATCTCGCAGTGGCTTGCCCTGGAAAGGAGAACAACTTAAAAAAAAAAAAGAGAAAAGGAGAGAGTAGAAGATCAGGATCTCCATGGCAAAAATCAAAAAACAAGAAGAGATCCTGCAAAAGAACTCACGCATGGGCTGCGGGCAACCCATGAGCTCGGGGGGCTAAATGTTGAGGTTCAAAAAAAAAAGAAATTAGATAGCCCACTAATAGGCCCACGAAGAAAAGAGTGAAAAAAGGGAATAATGGGCCGTCACAAAAAAAAGAGAAAGGGAAGAAAGAAGAAAGAAAAAAGCCCAGAGGGCTGGGATCCAGAGAAAAAAAGAGCCCAACCAACGAACCAGGACAAACTGAGAAAGGAAGAAGCTGGGCCGAATCCCAGAGGGCCTCCCAGAGGGATCCTAGGGCGTGCAGGGGGGTCATAACAGAAGAAAATTAAAGAAAAAAAGAGGCATGCGGACCTTGTGACCCAGACGAGCAGAGAAGGTACAGAGCATGCAAAACTCAGAAAACTTGATTCAACCATTGGGAGAAAAGACAAGGAAGAGTACACTGGGAAAGGCTGGGACGCTGGGAAGAAGAAGCCAAAAGGAGCCTCAGGCCAGCCAGCGGGGAAACCCGGAAATGGAAAGGAGCCGAGGGACTTTCACTTGGTCGGAACAAAAGCAAAGAAACTATGAAGAAAGAGGAAACGACACGATCCTGAAGCAGCCAGGCATGGTACAGGCTTCAGAGGGTAAAACAGGGGAATCACGGATTCACCAGGAAAGCCGAGGTAGTGCTATAAAAGGAGGAAGGGATCCATACCAAGGGGAAGAGGATTTTTGGAAGAACAACCGGACCGTTCTTAGGCATTCAACTTTGCCTTCCCAAAATCCCAGAAAACTCATGCAAAAATACTCTGTAATTTAAGAGAAAAACAGAGGAACTGTCCCGGTGTCCTCAGTGCAGCCACTGTTGAACGAGCTCGGATTTAACAAGTTCACATTTTGCAAGACTTTGAAGCTTCAATAGCTATCAAAATCTGTAACTTATGAGCTTAGTTGAACCTTGCATCACGTCCTAGTGAGCATTGCAACCATAGCTTAATAAAATCAATGAAGTATACCTCACTTAATTAGAGGATTTTCAGCTTGTCCTTGTGTTATATACTTTTCATTTTTTGTCATTTGCATTAATCCTTTACTGTATAAATGTCGTTCAAATGCAAATATGCCAGCTTCTTTTTCTTTGCTAACCATTTGTATTATGGAAAATATGTTCTGTGCACCAATTGATTCTTAAAACAGCCCTCTTAGCTGCGGAGAATCAATCCCAGTCCACCAAGAAACATCTTACACGGCCCAGAATCCTTGGGCCATAGTGCTGAAGAAAAAAAAAGCACTCTCACAGAGGGCATAAAGCTAATTAATTTGGCTGAAAAGGGCAAAAGCCCATTTTGTCCCTTTATCTGGAATTCTCTACAAAACATTCCTCATTGAGTAATGATAGTTGACATACACTCCTTATTACGCATCTCATTGTATACACATTGCCGCATGGACTGAAATCGTGTTTTTAAACACACGATTTCACAATTTACCTAAAATTGTGTTTTTTAAAAATAATTTCAAAAGAGAGTGTATACGAAGTGTGTAATAATGAGTGTGTAATAAGATTGCACGTTTCTCATTTTATCTCTAGAAGCCACCTTGCATAATTAAAGTATAGACACACATTTCTAAGTTGTCTAGAAGCTTGGTGAAAGATAAGTATTGTTAGTAAAAGAATGTACCAAAACATCTAAAGTAGGTGATTTTAAGGCCTCGTTTGGTTACGGGGATTATGGGGGGTGAAAAATGGGAGGGGAAAACATAGGGAATTTTGAATATTGCCCTTGTTTGGTTGGGGGTTGATTTTGGTGGAGACCAAGTATTTTCTTCTTGAACCCACCATTTTGGGGTGTTTTGTTTTCTCACCAAATTGGGGGAGAAAAGGGGCTTAGATGGGAGTTTACCTGTTTGCCTCTCTCATTCCTCCACAATAGGTTTTATTTATTTATTTATTTTTAAATTAATAACATTAGGTTTTTTTTCCCCTTCTTATGAACTTTTTTTTTTAAAAAAAATTTATAATGTAATAGAGGTACGGGAGTAAATTTTTACATATGCCATTTTCTATCATTGCATTTTTCTACTAAGTCAAATAAAAGAGTTTTCCATCATTCCATTTCACCCCTAGAACCAACTTAAACTATGTAGAAATACGGGGTGTGGTGCTAATTTGGTGTATGAAGCATAAGCACAAATTCCTGGTGTGATTGTTCAAGTGTTCTTAGAAAATTGAGTGTTTTTACAATATGTTTGGTTGTAACTGAGAGAAGTGAAAATATTGAACCAAAAAAAGAAAATGGAAAAGAAAATTTTTCTCTCTTGCATGTTTAGAAAGGGTGAGGAAAGGGAAAAGAAAAGATGTTTAATGATAATCTAGGTACATATGAATTTTTACTTAAATAACCCCAATAAAATAAAGAGTTGTTGTGAAAGGTGATGGACAAAATTGAAATTTTATATATCATTAGTGGTGGGCCCCAAAACTTACACTTGTTTTTACTTGGGTTTCTCCTCATTTCCGCCCAATTGCTGTGGATGAGAAATGTTGGCCTGGATGGAAGCTATTCTCTCAATTTTCTCTTCTTTCCCTTCCTTTAGCGCCAACTAAACAAGGAAAAATGTCATGTCACTAACATTTCTTTTTTCTTATCTTCTCTTCTTCCCTTTCTAAACGAAGACTTAGAGCATTCACATTGGTTGGCACCAATAACACTAAAAAGCATGCTACATTGGTGGTGGTAAACTTAAAAATTTATACAAACTAGCTATAGATTACTGTAGCACAAAGTGATAATTTTTTTTTGTTTATTCCATGGGGGTCACATATTCTCAATCCTGTCGCACAAAGTGATAAAAAAGAGTAAAGAAAGAATATTTAAATGAAGTGATATAAAAATAAAACTTTTAATGTTGAGCGTATTGTAAAGTGAGGTGTTCATAGGTGTCTACTAAGTGAAGTGAGTTCAAGTGAGCAGGTGTGTGTCTTATAAAAACTCTAGCGTTGGAAAAGTGTATAAGGCAAGAGTTGCCCGTGTGTGTTTAAGGTTTATGAGTGCTTAGGAAAATTATTAGTTTACATGAATATTATCGTTTAAAGTGTACATTGTAGGCAAAAATATGTCTAACATTTGCCACATTGGAAGAAAGTAGATAACATTTGTCACATTTTTTTGCCTAAAGTGTATTATATATGGTAGGTACTATTAATTTATATATATATATATTTATTTAAAGCCAAAGTTGAGAAAAAATTCAATTAGATTCTAAATTAGATTCCAATTGTTGTCTAATTTTTCACTATATATATATATATATATTTAAAGCCAAAGTTGAGAAAAAATTCAATTAGATTCTAAATTAGATTCCAATTGTTGTCTAATTTTGCATCATGTGTTCTATCTAAGATTTTTTAATTTTTGTTTTAGATGAGTTAATGTTGTGCAAAAGACGAAGAGTCTAATCTATATATCTATATATATAATAATAGGTGAAGTTGAGATAAACTCAAATTAGAATTCCAAAATAGAGTTCAATTTTGCGTCATGTGTCCTGAATTATTTATTCTTAAAGAGTTTTATTTTTTAATTTTATAATCAAATGTGGGACCACATCATAAATATTCATCCAAGTGAGTTATTAAGAAAAAAAAAAAACCAAAGAGTTTAGAATAAATGAACCATAAAAAAAAAAAAAAAAGTGCTTCACAATAAAATTTTTTTTTTTTAAACATGGACAATTTACATTTTATACCTAATAATATCTGTAAGGGCATGTTTTGTTCCACAACCCAAATGGTTTGGACAATGGCGCAATGAGCCTAAAAAAATGAATTTGTTAAAGAGTGGGCCTAATTTGAACGCTCAATGAGTTAGGTTATGCTAATCACAATTGGCTAATTGGTGCAAAAATAGGTAAAACAAATAGTTTAGACAAGAAAAACTCTCCTCGGTCAGGTCCGAGGAATGCGTGCTCTTATATATATCTCTTGGACTTATACAAATCTTCTAGTTCTTAGTTACACAATGATTTTTCTCTAGTTTTTCTGATGATCCCCTCTGTAAGGGAGTTCATACCTTTTATATTTCCTTTCTTTCTTTAATCTCAGCCATCCACGTGAAGATCAAATTGCTAGTCTTGATACTTGTCCCATCAGTACCTCTAAAGTCTTTGTGGATAGTTGTAAGGCTAAAAATTACTGTTCATGTATCATTTTCACATTAATGTGGCCAAGGGGTTAGATGTAGAACATTCAATGCGGCTGTAGCAGCTTTCTTCTCAGATATTTCTCAATTCTTTGTTGACTCATCTCTTTCTGAAGCTTATCCTTCCTAGTGCGGTTGCCTGATGCCTTGTTCTTGGTGGGTGGTTAAACTTCAGACCTCCACTCTGTCAGCCGAGGAGGGATTGCTCTTTGGACAACGCCTCTTGCTCATTGTGACCAAACTTCTTCCATGGCCCAACAATCAATCTATTTTCGCTAGCACTTATCTGTCATCGGGTTAGTTGACGTCCTCAAGCGTGGCCCACGGCCCAATATCTATATTTGGGCCCTTTATCCCTACAATATCCTTACAATTTTTTTTTAAGAATTAACAAAATATAAAAATGACTATCAATAGTATTTAAATTATATTTATAGAAATTATATTATGCATCTTATTGTATATTTTTAAGTGTATCCATGCATATGCATAGGGTTACAAGCTAGTATAAATAAACCATAAAACCCAATAAAAAAAAAAGACTAAACTCATGTATATATATATATATATATATATATATATAATAAAGGTAAAACTTATGTATATATTTATAGCTTAAAAAGGTATAACTCTTACACTAAGTATAATTTGAAATCGCGCGCACACACACACACATATATATTTATGCTGGATAAGTAAATGTGCGCAGCGGAAAAATCTTTTATAACGGATCTATTTCATTCACAATTGATAACATGTGCCATAGAAGTTTCAGAATTAGAGAACAAGAGAGTGTACCTTGAAGCGGTGAAATTCAAAACCAAAGATTAGAAGTTCTTGAGAAGACTTTCAATCTTTACTCCAATTCCATTAGATGCCCAAGATGTGTGGTCTCTCAATCAGTTATATGTGTATGTTTCTAGAGAGAATCAAAGAGTGTCCAACACTCACATACATACTAATTCATGTTCTTACAAATTCTGTATGTTTCTCTTTTTATAACTGATTATCTAATTGGGCTAGCCTTTTGGTCTTTTCCAATTGGGATTTAGTATATGACTTGGAGTGGGACCAAAAGGGAACAAATAAGACTTTAGTTCCAATGGGCGTTAAGCTTTTCTATCAACTCTTGACAAGTTCAAAGTTACCATTAACTATATTTAATACCACTATATAAATATGGTTGCACTCTAGGCCTTATTAATAAATTATATCCCAAGACTTTATTGTACATGCGCGCAACCCCTTTATAAAATATTCGTAGTAACACAAAGTCATTAATTTAGACTGCCACTTTGTAAATTACTACATCTTAATCCTTGAATACTTGGTTTAATCATTTAATGTTATTCATCATATATTTATGAAATCCAATTTCATAAATATATATTTTAGTCTTACTAAAGTGGTTAGGCCTAACTCTCTGAATAACAAACCCATTAACTTATCTAAAGGGAATATTTTATATCTCCGTTAAGAGATTATGAATTTCACCTTGGGAATATATGTTCCATCAATATTAAATGTGGCTGCCCAACATACTAAGGTTTTGACCATTACTTTAGATCTCACTCCTGATATATCAAAGTAACCTACACTTCATGATCAGGTCCATTATTCTCTCAGGATTAAGAGTTTATGTAAATATAAGTCGTGAGATTTATTATTTAATTGTCAGTTGTTAGGAGAATAATAAATCTCACAGTGGTCCAGTTCAATATGTCTTAACTCTTAAAACATATCAACATATCAACTAGAAGTCACCACTTCCATGATCAAGACAAATCATCTTAGTTGATATGTTATAGTCTTTGCAGATGAAATGCCCAATTTCATTACCGACTACAAACCAAATTCTAAGTTTACAAAGAACTTATGATTTATATTTTCTGTGACTAAATCACATAAATCACATAAATCACATACTATGCATCTCATGGACTATATGATAATGTCTGAATATTCATGTTACCATTATTTTAGATGATAATAAAACAACTTTATTAATCACAATATCAAGTCATACATCATGTCATACATAATGTCATAAATAATATCATACATAGCATCATACAATAGGATTTAAGGGCACTAATCCCAACAATTTATGATTATTTTTAACTTTATTGTGCATATACATGTGTTATACACTAATATAAACTAATGTCAACTAATAATTGTCTATGTATCTATATAAAAGCTTCTTGTCTTTGTTTAAGTAAAGATTTGTTTTAAGGTCCTTGCAAATAATCCTTTGTTTTGTTCCTCACTTTGTGTCATTCGTTTTAGATTTGCGTACCGCGGGTGCAAACCTACTCTGTAATAGTAATACTCTTGCGGTCTTGCCTCAAACTAAACCAAAACAAACCCCTCTCTCTCTTGCCACATTTGCCACTCATGCATGGGTAAGTGTGAATGGTACCTCTTTCTTTTCGAATTTGACACGTTTGTACCACATAAAAATTAGATGAAAGGACAAGATTTTGAAGGCCAAAAGGCGTACATCCGTTGATCTTGGTGAACGTGCTGGACATTGATCAATAAATTACTAATATAGAGTAGGCATTTGTTATCATGTGCCCAAAGCACACGGTTATGCCAATGAAAGTGGTGGCCTTTTGCATAGGAATTTGAAATAAACTGAAAAGGGAGTATTTTTTTTATCTTGCCAACACTCTTTTGATATGGCCGAATCTAACAAAACAAAATGACAATGTTGTTCTCCAATTTTTTTATCAAGGCAAAAATGCTCTTTTTGCAATTTCCCTCCATTTCCTATTTCATCTCCCACCAATACTTACTTTACCAATATTTACTTTTTCTTCTCCTCCACTTTACCTATATCATAGAAAAAACTAAAAGATGAGTTCAATGTTCAACAAAAAGACAAGAAAGAAAGAAGAGTTCAATGAATGATCAAAGAATGTTTACAAGAATATAGTGTTCAAGAAATTATAAATAAGGTATATATATTTCTTTTGTTCTTAATTTATTTTTCAAATATATTGAAATATGATGTTAATATTTATTTATCATTTTTGTTAAATTATTGTAGAATCAATGGATGAGAATTTTGTTGCAAGTGAGATTCATCAATTAGTTCCAATGAGTTGTTTTGACTTAAATGAATTACCTTAAGAAGGTATACTATTTTATTCTATTTAATTTTATTTATAGTTTATATTTCGTTTATAATTGAATATGATGTTGATTATTTATTTATTTTATCCTTGTTACAACATAGAACAAATGAATGATATTGTAATTGCAAGTGAGATTTATCTAAGTGTTTTAAGGGATTGTGTTGACTTAAATAAGCTTCCAAATGATGGAGAAAATAATGACATTTGTGGGGAGGAATTAGTGGTTTGGAATGAATATCCAATGGAAGAAATAGGAGTTATTGAAGAAAATGAAGATATTAATTCAATAGAAAATGAGTTTGAACCTTTTGTTGGTCAATGTTTTCTTAGTGAAGAAGAGGCTTTCATTTTCTATAAAAATTATGCAAATCGATATAGTTTTACAATTCGAAAAGGTCGTTTTGTCACAAAAAACGGAGAAAATGTAAGACGTGATTTCTTTTGTTACCGAGAAGGTAGACAACAATTAAAAAGAGTGGATTCATCTAAGGAGCAACGAAATAGGATATCTACAAGATGTAGATGCAAAGCTCATCTAAGAATCACATTGCGAAAGTCATTTGTCATTTTTCCACAAGAATGGCATGTCCCTAAGTTTGTTATAGATCACAATCATGAATTGTTGTCCTCTTCGGAAGTGAGATTTCTTCCGGCCAATCGAGTTATCACTAAAGAAGATAAAGATCGCATTCTCTTATTGAAAAGGTTGGACTTTCGGTTAGGCAAATAATATGTGTTATGGAGCTTGAGAAAGGTGTGAAGCATTGAGATCTTCTATTTTTTAAAAGAGATATCCATAACCTTTATGTGAAAATGAGAAGGATGCATGCAATGAATGATGCTACAGGTCTCTTACAATTGTGCAAAGTTGCTAAGGAAAATAATTCTAAATTTCAATATGCATATACAACTGATGAAGAGAGTCGATTGGAGCATATTTTTTGGGCGCCTACTCCTTGTTTTGATTGGTACAAAAAATATGGAGATGTGGTTGTTTTTTATACTACTTACAAAGTAAATGCATATAACGTGCCTTTTGGTATTTTTGTTGGTATCAATAATTATGGAAAGACAATTCTCTTTGGTTGTGCACTTCTTCGAAATGAAACAACTAGTACATTTCAATGGTTAATGAAGGAATGTAAATTATTTAATTATCTTGTAAGGTTGTGCAATTATTTTTTGATTTTATTTGATTAATTAGTAGTTTGATAGTATATATCCTACTATATTTTTTCATGTGCTAATAACTTTGTATTTGATTAATAGACTTTTGCAAATTTAATGAAGAAGTCACCTAAGACAATTTCGACAGACCAAGATCCATGGATTACAGAGGCAATATCAAAAGAATTGCCATCCACAAAACATGCTTTTTGTATATGGCACATTACTGCTAAATTTAGTGGTTGGTTTACGGCAATTATTCGTAGTCAATATTCAAATTGTTGCACGGATTTCTACAAGCTATATAAGTTAGACTCATGTGAAGAATTTGAGCATCAATGGTCTCAAGTTATGCCAAAATATGACATGCTTACTAACAAGCATGTAGGTGGTTTATATTAAATCAAGTATTTTTGGGTACCATGTTACCTTCGTGGCTATTTTTTTGGGGAATGACAACAACCGGAAGATTCGAAAGCATAAATGCATTTATCAAATGGTTTGTTAGTTCCCACATAAACTTGACACAATTTATTGAACAATTAAGTCATTATTTATCATTGCTTTCTTTTATTGTAGAATTTGATTTATTTTTTTATTTGTTAATATTTGTAGTCTTTATGTGTCTTTAAATTATTTACAATTTGTAATTTTAGGTTGACCTTGCCATTGAAGATATTGAGCAAACACAATCACATGATACAATGTTAGAGAAATATAGAGGTTCTTCTTTAAGAACATTGTCACCAATAGAAGAACAAACACATAGTGTGTTGACATCCTATGCTTTCAAAATTTTTCAAGAGGAGTTTGGAAGAGCCACACAATATTCGGTGCTTCAAGAAAATGGTATTGAATTTGTGTTGCAATATTATGAAGAAAAAACTAGTCAAAAGCACTTGGTCTTATGGGATGGTGAGATGACTAGTTGTAGTTGCAAGAATTTTGAATTTTGGGGTATACTTTGTCGTCACACACTTAGTGTATTGATTCACAAAGATTGTTATTGAATTCCATCTTTGTATCTTCCACCATGTTGGTGTTGCGAAACATCATTAATTAGGTTGAAAAGAATTGATAGTGTTGAGTGATGACAATTTAGTAGACAAGGAAAATATGGTTGATGCTAATGCTAATGATGCTATTGATGGAGATTGTTTAGTTCATTGTCCTCCGCTCTCAAAGACGAAAGGTCACCCAAAGCAAAAAAGAATGAAAGGTGGAAAAGAATTGGGAAAGCAAAAGAGAACTTGTGGGTTTTGTAAGCATGTTGGCCATAACATCTCTACATGTCCGGAGAAGGAGAAGGAAAACTCGACTTCCTCAAATGGTGCAAAGAAAATGAAAAATTGTACTTCAATAGATATGGGATTGAACCCAATATTTTATTTGAAATGTTAGGTCTTTTGCTTAAAAAATCACCAATATGATGTTTGTCAACTTTTTATTTTTGTCGATGTTATATTATCATTTTGACAATATTATGCCAATGAATATCATGCATTCTTGAAAAAATAGAAAATTTTGCCATAGAAATAATAGTGTTTCACTAAAATTGAAATCTAATGTCCCATATCATATCATGTATCATGACACTTTTTCAATCCAAAGCAAACCGGTCTTCTCACGACATTTGAAACACAAAATAGCAAGGTACTATTTTTAAACTTAAAATAATTTTAAAAATTACTATTTATGTTTTATTTTCTTAGGACACTATATCTCTAACACCTCTAACCCACTACTAATCAATAAAACATTTTTATTTATTTCATTTTGGATTTTATTATTTTTACTATTTAAATAAAATAAATATCAACTCCATGTAAAACCCTAAATCTATGGGGAAATATAGTGGGGCACCAACACAACCCCACCAATTCACGCGGGTTTGTCCCAACAAAAAGTTGGTGTACCGAGGGTGGGGCTTCTCACATACTTACTCTAACAAGGCTAGTGGTATAGGACTAGGAAAAAAAATGCAATGACTCAAGTTCGGGCCATCACATATACAAATAGAAATTGCGGACTCAAAAGGAATTGGTCATTGTTGCAAGAAACAAGATTTTATTGTCATGATACTTGTTGACCTCATATCATCTTGAAATGTTACAAGCATAAAGGTTATAAGAAGAAAATGTAGTGCGAATGTGTATTTGTCAAAATTCACACTCAATAAAAACTTGAAATTTAAAGATTTTATTGATGATCTTTATTTTTCTTAGAGTTTTAAAATTTTGATTTGACCTCTTGAAGATGTATATTGTTTACATCAGTAGCTTCTTCATTTATATTTTTCCACTAAGTGTCACAAAATAATGTTACACATGTTTAGTTTGTCCAATAAAATAATGTCACATGATAGAATAAAAATGACGTGAATAATAGACACAATTGATATTTATAATAAATTTCACAATAAATTTAGTTCACTAATACTTATAATAAATTTCACAATAAATTTCATTATAGTTAAAATAATTAATTGTGATATAAATACTTAAATAATTTCACAAATACTTATAAAAAGTTGCTTTGGTAGCATTATTTAATCATTAAACTTAGATAATTGTTTGTAGCAAGGAGCCAAGGATCCATAGTCAAAAAGTTATTCACTTTATAGGCCTTTACGAAAAAAAAAATTGTTGTGTGGCTCTTTTTTTACCACGTATCCACATGAAGACAACAGGTAGAACTTTGTTTCAGAAATTTTGTCTTCCTTTCAACTGCTACACCGCTATAAGAGAGGAATGTCTTGGTCTTCAATGGTAGTATTTCTTCTCTTTTAGTTTCACTACAATTTTTTTTTTCTTTCCTTCCTTCATTTTCTCTTAGATCCCATCCCTTTCTCTGTATTTTTTCTTTCTTTCTTTCATTCCCTCAACAGATAGAGACCACTAAAATCAAAGAGAACTCAAGCACAAAATGGGGATGGCTTCAAGGAACACCCGATCATGAACCACGCCTGGCCGACGCACCCATTTCAAGGCCCCTCCTGTCGTCGGCAACAAATAGTTGTTCAGCTTTGAACAGTTCCGGCGCCAAAATTCACAACTATTTAAAACCCATATCAATTTCTTTTTAAAAAATATTTAAGTCACAATTTTTTTATTGATTATATGTTCTGGTTTTGTTTTAGTAACATCTGAAATTTGTATGAGTTGTAATTTTTGTAAGAGGATTTTTTTTTTTTAATGAGAATTTTTGTAAGAGGTTGTTTGGTGTTAGAGTAGTGTTGTTTTTGGTTAACTTGTTTGAGTTGTGTGACTTGTTTTTCAACTTTCGAGGAGGAGGAGGAGAAATGAGTGAAGGGTAAAAATATAATTTGCCAGATGCTTTTCTCTTGTTCCTATAAAAGTCATTGTTGTCTTGTGGAAAAGCAAAACAAAATTAATAAACTATTCCCTTATATGTAGGGCACACATTAACCGGGCCCTATAAAGTAAAAACAGTCTCAGGCTCTTCTTCTTCATCTCCTTCTTCTTCACATTGTTGTTCTCTTTTATGCTTTTTCCTAGAAATGGTTAAGTAATTGGAAATTTATATATCAAACAAGTATAAAAGATATTGCAATGCATGTATATTGTTGTATGGATGGAGAAAAAAAAATATCATTATTCAAGGAAGGTAGGCTGCAGGAACGTAGAGGTAAGTAACTGTTTTCATTTGACTTGAAGTAAACCTCTTCTTTTACATATTCTCTACCGTTTGAATCAAGGTTTTCAGACTCGGACCGGACTAGAATGTAGGACTGTGAAAATTGGGAACCAAATTGAAATTCAGTTTTTTAAGCATAGAGAACTAGGCATATGTGGCAATTCCATGAACCCCTAAAACCGGGGTTGGACCGCACGGTTCATGTAGAACTGGTGGCAAGAACAGTGCGATCTAACCCCTTAGCAATTTTTTTATTTATTACAAAAACAACTTAACACAATTTTATTCTACTTAATTAAATTATCCATCTCTTACAAGGAATAAAAAAAAATTATAATTAAAATCCTTCAAAGATATTCAACTTTATTTGAAAAATTAATCATATATTTTAATGTTTTCATGGTTATTATTTTATTTTATTAACTTTCTTATTTAATTAAATATATTCTTGAAAATCATTAAATTTACCTCACATATATAGATATATTGTCAATTTTGCTAGTTTTATAAATTTAATATCTATATTTAGGCTTTAATTAATTATTAAATTAATTATGACGTTATCATGGTTCGACCTCGGTTTGACCTCGGTTCGATCTCAAAAACCTTGAGAACCTCTTCCTTTTACAGTTCAATGAACAGCCCAGGTCTGAAAACTTTGGTTTGAATATGACTTTGGTCATTCTTTTAACATTTTCTTACATGCTTTTGTGTATTTATTTGTTTTGATTTTTTTATAACGAAGGCTAAGGATGCCATATTACAATAGACTCTCTTATTAAGCAAATAGTTTTTTTTTTTTTTTTTTTTGGTAGTCTCAATTTTTCTTACTTTCATCATGGACGTGAAATGGTATTTACTATTTCCTTATTTCTTCCAAGCTGGTTATTTCATGCTTATTGAACCTTTATTGTTCTGTATTTAAAGGGCATTTGGGATTTTGGCACATTAGAAAGTATTTCAATTAGGTAGTATCACCGTCCTCTGCAATTTTTTCTTCAGGCTCAACCTGAATGACTTGAATTTTACACCCAGAAAACAAAACTATCAAAGGCCCTTGAAAATATCTGTTCGAACAATTGCTACAGGCAACTATCAAAGGCCCTCGTAAATAAGAAAATAAAATTACTTTCAACTAGAAAATAAATTAATATCTGTTGCTGGTACTAGTTAGTTGTGTTCATTAGTTGTTGAATGAATCTTTGCTGTCAACTAGAAAACTGAGAACCCCAATCATTCTTTAAAAAAAAAAAAAAAAAAAAAACCAAGAACCCCAACATGCATTTTTTTTTTGAAACCATCAAATCCAGAATAAATTAAGATAATCAATACAACAGAAAATTATAGTTCACTAAAACTAGCACTAGTTTATGGTACAGAAACATCGCCAAATTTACACCGATTTCACTGCCAAGCTGGCCCTCCTGAGAGTTACACAATGGCTAATATAACGAAAGAATTGGCTCCTTCTTTCCGTTGAAAAAAGGCAAACAAGGAGTTGAAAGATGCCAGTGCTGAAAAGATATCACTTTCTGTTCCTGCCCTCCTTCTCCCGATTCTTGTAAAGCTTCTCAAGAACACGCTTAGCCTCACACGGGGAAGTTCGTCAGATCATAATAATGTGGTGCTATATCAATTATCCATTCACCACGAATATCTGTCACTGTTCGAATGTAATTGCTATCTGTTTGAACATCTTCATTATAAATGACCCACTCCGGCTTGTGATCCAAGCAATTCGATGGATGCAAGTGCACCACTTGGTTGTCCTTCACTGTCAAGTAGTGTCCAGTACGTTCCAGGTGAGCTACCTGCATGAAATATCCTGCTACCATAGCCTTCCTTATGTCGGTGTAGTAATCACGGCTGTTGAAATCAGTGCTGCACAACCTGAGGTTAAACCTGGCCATGATACGCACGAGCTGTTGTCTAACACTATCAGCAGCCTTCAACACCCTTTGGTTGACGAAGTTCTCATAGCACCATAATGGGTCCTCGTTGTTTTGCTTGTATGCATGGTAAACATTCAAGAGCGTGAGGTGATCTCCATCGATGTGCCCAAACCTAGCTTTTGCTTCATCAGCAGCTTCCTGAGCCTCCCTAGGCCGGACAAAGCAATTGGGTACTGAAAGCATGGCAGAAATTGATAGAATTTCATTTGAACAGTTGAACTCAGGGCTAACTACGAGCATATTTGACATCTGAGGATCCAATGGAAATTCACTCATAATTTCGCCCAGCTTTGCCAGATTTCCATCATCATCTATCGCTCCCAGGTAATTCAAAGCCTCTAGAGCCCGCATCAATGTCTCTGGAGCAGGGGCATCCATAAAATCAAAATGCACTAGATCATTTATCCCCATTTTCTTCAAAGTAAGAACCGTATTTGCAAGGTTTGATCTTAACATTTCTGGATAGGTCTGTGGTTGAAGATCATTCTGGAAACTTTTCTCGGTGTAAAGTCTAAAGCATTTTCCAAGCTGAGTTCTTCCCGCACGCCCTGATCTCTGGTGTGCACTAGCCTTAGAGATCGGAGATACCAACAACGATTCCACACGCACTCGTGGGTTATAAACTTTTTGTTTTGCAAACCCAGGGTCAACTACATACACTATACCATTAATGGTCAAAGAAGTTTCGGCAATGTTTGTTGACACCACAATCTTCCTTCCAGCAGGACCACCCTCTTTCAAAGGAGGTGGAGCCGGTTCAAATATCTTCTGCTGCATAGCAGGATCACCCATATTTGCTACTTTTTTCGTTATTTTTCGACATGCGTCTTCTATCTCCTCCTCACCAGTGAGGTACACAAGTACATCTCCAGGAGTTTCCCTCGTATGAATTTGCACAACTGTTCGGATTGCTGCATCCAGGTAGTCACTTTCAGGCTTTTCAGTGTAAAATATTTCCACTTGATGAAGCCTCCCAGGAACTTTCATGAGTGGTGCATCAAAATAACTCTGAAATTTTTCAGCCTCAAGAGTAGCACTCATTACAACTAGCTTCAGGTCAGGTCTACTTGTCAACACTTGCTTCAGAAGTCCAAATAGAACATCAGTTGCCAACGTTCTTTCGTGAGCCTCATCAAGAATTATGACCTTGTAGCGTTCCAAAAGCGGATCTGTCATTGCTTCTCTTAAAAGCATACCATCTGTTAAATACTTCAAAACTGTTCTTGCACTGCTGCAGTCTTCGAAACGGATACTATAACCAACCTCTTCTCCGATAGTTACATCCATCTCTTCCGCAACACGGCGAGAAACAGACATAGCAGCCACCCTACGAGGCTGGGTGCACGCAACCATCATCTTCTTGCGCTTATCTAGAGTTGTTTTTACATCGATCGCTTCCAAAACGAACTGAGGAATCTGAGTGGTTTTGCCACTACCAGTCTCGCCGACTAGGATGACAGTCTGGTTAGACTTGAAAACTTGCAAGAACTCTTCTTTTTGGTGCCAAACAGGCAAGTCTCTCCGCTTCACCAAAATCTCATAGTATCTCTGCGAGTACGGCCTCCCCGTCCAGCTATTGATCCCAGAGCCTCCGCCAATAATACTACCACTTGCCGCAGAGGACGAGAAGCCACAGCCATTGATTTTGGCTATCTTCGACTTGTCCCCCGCGTCCAACAAGCTCACCTTCCTCTTCCTCTCCATTCCCATCAGTAAACACTAACCCTAATAGTACGAACCGCACAGAACTCTATTGCTCCGATTCAAATTCGAAGCAAAAAAAAAAAAAAAAAAACCTCAGCTATGAGATTTGACTAATTTTAGAGAGAGAGAGAGAGAGAGAGGGGGGAATGAAAGTATGTATCTACTTCTATTTCACAACTTCGCCTTGTGGTATATATAAAGAACATGACCAACTTAGGTTGAGAGATAGAGTAACCGACTTAATCGTTCTTTGCTCAAAAAATAAAAACATGATCGTACGGTTCAATCCACTAATTAACTTCCAATCCTAATCATATTAGGATTCCCTTTTCTACGTGGATAAACAGGATTTTAATAATATATAATAATAATTTATTATTTTCCATCAAAAATACCTTTTGATTTAAGAAATCAAAATTTATAAATCAAACATCAAGGATTTCAACTTTAAGATCTAGAACCCTAATAATGCTAAAAATCCTTGAAAACAAAATCCTAATCCCATTAGGAATGAATTTCATTAAAGGATTTCAATCTTGGTATATCTCCATATAGACCACAACATATAAAACACTTCAATTATAATATACGGATTAACAAAAAAAAAAAAAATGTATTACATACAAATTCAATGGAAACAACATGTCTATAAAATGTTCAACAAACATAATTGATGATACATTGTCTTATCTATATCTATATATCATATTATATCATATCATCATATACTAGTTAGTTTCTCTTCGCTAGGAAAAAAGACGCTCCTTTTTCTCCTAGGTCGTAGAAGTCGTCGTCCCTTCTTTGAAGGTGTTTTCAGTAACCTTTGGTAACAACATTACCTTAAGCTTTGTGGGTTATTTTTTCTAGGGTTTGGGACACAAAATATTAATCTTCTACGGCCCCTGTTGAAGGCACAAACATGGACAACCTCACCAAGGCTTGGAGTTGTCTAATGCTTTTGGATCGGGAGGGTTTTGGCCTCCATTTGGAGGAGGAAGAGGTTGCACCACAATTCACCATTGTAGCAAAATTCTATACCAAATGTGCACTTAACATTGATGCAATTGCACAAACTTTTAATCTGATATGGAGATCGAGAAACGGCTTTACAGTAAAAAAGGAGGAGGATTACATCATTTTATTTACTTTTGATAACAAAGAAGAGATGGAAAAAATCCTATCTACGGAGCCGTGGAGTTTTGATAAATACATAATGACTCTGCAACGTTACGATAAGGATGTTGATTTATGTGACATGGAATTTAACTTGGTTACTTTTTGGGTTTAGGTTCACGACATACCAAGGAGATTCAAAACTAGAAAGGTGGTTGAAAAGATTTGCTCGGCCATTGGTACCGTGTGTGAAGTACCAGAAGGCATGAAGTGGAAGGGGATGGTTTTATAAGGGTTCGTGTTACTGTGAATATCTCCCATCCTTTGTGTAGGGGGTGTGTGATATCATTGGCAAGTGTCAAAGAACAGTGGGTCTCTTTCAAATACGAGCACCTACCAAATCTGTGCTACTTGTGTGGATGCCTTACGCATGCTGACAGGGATTGTGAATTATGGATAGATAGTGAGGGAACATTGCAGAATAATTCACAACAATTTGGCTCATGGTTAAGGGCAGCCCCAGTAATAGCAACAAGAAGAAATGTGGTTGTAGTCCCTGATTTCTATTCCAAAAAAATGGAGCTTCTTCTTCTTCAACGACATAGTCCAGGTCCACTAAGAATTCACCGATGGTAGTGGTTCGCATGGGGGGCCCTTCGTCGGAGATGCTTAGGCCTAAAATGGAAAGGGAGAGACCATCTCAACCTGCATTCATAATGCCAGATGTTTAGGAGGATAACGTGGGACTTTCCAATCTAGGTATTTTGGGTCAACCAACTCTTCATAATTCCAATTTTCCTAACCCGATATATAAGGAAAAACAGGTGGCAGACAAGTTATTTGAAGTAAAAATCTAGGAGATAGGCTGTGATTTGTGCAAGTTTGAGTTGATTAGGGAGACAGTTGTGCAATCAGATCATACTACCAATAAGGAAAACTTCCTAGAATCTACTACAATTAATGAGAGACCTCATCAAGCAAAGTCTACACACGTGCTGCTTTGGCCAAATCACTAACCCGAAAACCTCTGTCACCTCTATCTGACGTGTCCAACTACAATGTGCCATATAAGGGAATGGAAACGGATTACTAGGATTGAATAGGGCTTAGATACAATAATGGAAGAGGCTATGGGAGAAAAGAGAACTAACAAAGATGTTGAAAGTCAACCTGAGTTACTGAAAGTGAGAAGATTGGTTTCTTAGGTGGACAAAGCACAACAAATGATACTGGCGGAGGTTGTTTCCTAGCCCCACCAGAACCAATAAGTCTTTTATGTTGGAATTGTCGGGGGCTTGGGAACCAACGTACAAAAAATTAGCTCGCAGACATAGTGTGGGCAAAAGATTCCTCCGTTGTGTTTTTAGCCGAAATATGAACGGATGAAGGTAGGCTAATTCGGATTCAAGATCTGTTACAACTTAAAAATAAATTCATAGCCCCTCAAAGAAATAAGACAGGGGGTTTGGTGATTTTTTGTCAAAAAGATTTTGACTTGACAATTAAGACTTTCTCACATAATCACATTGACACTACAGTTAATAAAGGCAAGGCAGAAGAGTGGAGGTTCATAGGTTTTTATGGAGAACTTGACACACAAAATAGACATGAGGCATGGGCTCATTTAAAAACATTAAAATCCAAAGGGTCGGCACCTTGGATTTGTGCAGGAGACTTTAGCGAAGTAACTTGGCAATCAGAAAAATTAGGAGGGAGAATTCGGCCCCATGCATAGATGCAGGCTTTCCAAGACATCTTGGACGACTGTGGCTTCTTGGACCTTGGTTTTGTGGGTTCAAATTTTACATGGCATAAACACTTCGCACATTACATGGTCTGGGAATGCCTTGACAGGGCAGTAGCTATGGCATATTGGTTGGAGATTTTCCCGGATACTAAAGTCTACCATCTTGATGTTACATCATCGGATCACAAGTCATTATGGATAATACTTTACAGTATGGACTGTAGACAAAACTGGCCTTTTCGGTTCGAACAAATGTGGATGACCGATAAAGGTTGTGGGGAGACGATAGAAGTGGTGTGGAAGGAAACATATGACACAGTTGGTGGCAAAAAATACTGACGAAGGTGGATCGGTGTGGGTTGGAATTAACAAAATGGAGTAAGCATAGTTTTGGGAGTGTACGCAGGGAGTTAGAAAAGAAGAGGAAACTACTTGTGCAAGCCGAGAAGAGAGCTATGAAGGGAAGAGGTGATGGACGTATGAAACAACTTGAAGCCGAGATTAATAGACTCTTGGATCGTGAGGCTCAGATGTAGGCTCAACAATCTAAAATTCAGTGGTTGAAGGACGGCGATAAAAATACTCGGTTTTTCCACAGCAAAGCTACTTAGAGACGTCGAAGAAATTATGTGAAAGGTTTGTATGATGCAGATGGGTAGTGGACAACTCACCTAAGCCGAGTGGTTGATACTATTGTGGGCTTTTATCAGCACCTTTTCACATCAAGCAGTCCGGATGGCTTTGATGACATCCTTGAACAAATACCCACAACAGTGATCGAAGACTTGAATAAGGAGTTGACAGAACATTTTACGGAACAAGAAGTGGAAGATGCAATAAAACAGATGGCACCCCTTAAGTCACCTGGCCCGGATGGTATGCCTCCACTCTTTTATCAAAACTATGTCTTTAGTCGGTAATGATGTTATTGAGGCTATCCTACATTATCTGAATACTGGTATTCTAGCTAATGCTCTTGGCTACTCCTTTATCACTTTAATTCTCGAAGTTAAAAATCCGAAGCATGTCTCACAGTATCGGCCTATTAGCCTAAGCAATGTTTTATATAGAGTATTTTCTAAAGTTTTGGCAAACAGGTTGAAAAAAATTTTGCCACATATTATTTCTGAACACCAAAGCGCTTTCATGACAAAACTCTTAATTTCAGATAATATTATGGTGGCCTTTGAAACTTTGCACTATATGAGAAATCACTTTGCAGGTACCACAGGTTATATGGCTCTGAAGCTGGATATGAGCAAGGTCTATGACAGGGTGGAATTGATGTATATGAGAAAAGTGATGGAAAAAATGGGTTTTGAGGAGGCTTGGGTAAAACTGACGATGGAATTTATTATCACAGCCACGTATTCGGTATTGATTAATGGAGAACCCCATGGACATATCACACCTACTAGGGGGCTTTGCCAAGGCGACCCACTTTCACCATACTTATTCCTCTTGTGTACTGAGGGTTTCATGGTTTGTTGAAGAGAGCTGACAGCATGGGAGATATAAGGGGAGTATCCATTTGTAGAAAAGGGCCTCGAATAACACATTACTCTTTGTAGATGATAGTCTCATTTTTTGTGGGGCAAATGACAATGAATGCCAAAAGCTTATGGAATTCCTAGCCAAATATGAGTGAGCATCAAGGCAACAAATCAATCGCTCAAAAACCACGCTCTTTTTTAGCAAATCCACATCTCAAGCCGTGCAAGACTCCATTAGAATAGCTTTTGGGGTGCAAATGGTCCAACAATATGAAAAATATTTAGGACTGCCATCTTTTATTGGCTGAAGGAAGAAGGAGAGTTTTTATAACATTAAACAAAGAGTGTGGAAAAAATTGCAAGGATGGGAGGGGAAGCTACTTTCCCAAGCAGGCCGTGAGATTCTAATTAAAGCTGTGGCTCAAGCCTTATCAACCTACACAATGTCGTGCTTTAAACTACCTGCTGGTTTATGCCATGAAATAGAAGCTTTAATCAAAAAAAAATTTTAGGGCCAAAGAGGAGAAAGCGAAAAAATACATTGGATTAAGTGAGAAGATTTATGCAAGCCAAAGACTCAAGGGGGGATGGGGTTTAAGGACCTTTTAAAATTTAATGATGCATTGTTGGGGAAACAAACTTGGTGCTTGCTGCATGACAAGAGTTTGCTCTTTTATCGAGTGTTTAAGGCTAAGTACTTTCCCAATAGTTCAGTCATGGAGGCTACTAACCCAAGCTCATCATCCTATGCTTGGAAGAGTGTTCTACGAGGTAGAGATGTAATAAAGAGAGGGGCAATCTGGCGAATTGGAGATGGAAAATCTGCAGCTATTTGGGGGGAGCATTGGCTTCCAAATAAGTAGGCACCTAAGGTGGTATCTCCATGTGTGGCAAACCTGGCCGAGGCTAAGGTTAGTTCGTTCATTGATCAAGAAAATAGAAGTTGGAAAGTGAAATTTGTTGATACCATACTGCTAAGTTTTGAAGCTGAAATGGTTAAAAAAATTCCCCTCAATTACACGGATCAACCAGATCAGCTCTTTTGGCCCTTCAATCCCAATGGAGAATATTCAGTAAAATCTGGATATAAATTCTTGCAACAAGAAGCTCAGAACTTGCAGCCGAGTCAGTCAAACACTGATCAACTTAAACCTCTGTGGAAAGCGATTTGGAGTTTACCAGTTCTGAGTAAGTTAAGGAATTTGGTTTGGAGAGCAACAACAAATTCTCTACCTACTAAGACAAACTTGGTTAAACGAAAAACCATCACTAGCAATACTTGTGAGAGTTGTCAGTAAGCCAATGAAGACGTGTGTCATGCTCTTTCCACTGTCCAAAGCTGTAAAACCTGTGGAACAAAATCCCCATGTGGAATCACGATAGTCTTCGATAGGTAGCAACTTTTATTGATCTAACTGGTTGTGTTTTTGCAGAAAACAAGGACCCGACTCTTTTTTCCATGGTGATTTGGGCTTTATGGAACTGAAGAAATAACCACAGGCTTGGCAAAGCTGTCATCTCCCTTGATCAGGTGCTGCATCAAGCCAAGGACAAGTTGCGCGAATTTGCACTCCATAATACATCTCACACTATACTTGTGGGACATCTACCAATGAGATGGCATCCTCCAGAACGTCCGTTATACAAATTGAATTTTGAGGGAGCTTTGTTTGAGGCAGAACAGTGTGCTGGTTTGGGCGTGATTCTTCGGAACTACGAGGGTCAAGTTATGGTCTCACTCACTGAAAGATCTATGCTTCCCTTCACAGCCATTAAGGTCGAAGCAATGGCAGCCAGGAGAGCTTTACTTTTGGCCTTGGAAATAGGTTTTGATCGAGTGATTCTTGAAGGAGACTTGCAAGTTCTCATCACAGCTCTCCAAAATAACTTTTACACTTTATCCCATTTTGGTCATTTAGTTAAGAACATACAGTATCTTGCCTCTTGTTTCTCAGAGATACATTATTCCCATGTTTGCAGGCATTGTAACACTGTAGCTCATGTTTTAGCAAAAAGAGCAAACTCTATTTCTCATTATCAAGTCTGGATGGAAGATGTACCACCAGATTTTACCTCTGTTTTAGAGGCCGACTTTCTTGGCCTAGTTGAATGAAATGCAGTCTTGTTTCTTTAAAAAAAAAAAAAAAATCATCATCTATATATATATATAAAACCGAAACTTTTGAAACTCTCACAATTTTCCACATCATCACTATTTTCTTTTTCTTTTTATTTTTAATTCTTTTTATTTTAGGTTTTATATCTTATAACAATAATATTGAAAAACGTATACAAACTTGGAGGCCTATTTAAGGGCTCCATAAAACTTGATGGACAAGAAAATATATTCTAAAATAAGCCCTAATTAATACCTAACCATAATAAGAACCAAATTTGACCTAAAAAAACATTAAAAGAGCCTAAAAACAAGGAAATAAATCACCTAGACCTAAAATAACGTTTTTTGCATAAAAATATAAAAATCTCTTCTCTCTTTAAAATCCTAACAATTACCATCTCAAAACCCTAAACTCAACTTCACTTTAAGATTAAAAAAATAAGAAGGAGAGAGACTCACGTAAAAAAAAAAAAAAAAAAAAACGTAGGTTTTGTCTTTTTTTATTTGCTTTCATATGTGCCTGAAATTTTTATTCTGTCTTATTGTTTTATTATGTTTAGAATTGATATTCTTATAAGTATTTGGGTTAATCTCTATATTTTGATAGTGTTTTTATGAGTTTGGTTTTTGGGTTGAAATTCTAATAATTATTTTATATTGTATATGGTAGATGAAGCATCTCTATTTTTTGGAAAAAAATCAAAGCTGCAACCTATGTCTTCCAGCCCAAGGTGTGGTAAATTTTTATATGTTCTTGCTTTATTGAGAATTTTTATTTGGGTTCATGTGATTTTTTGTTTTTTTATTAAAGAAATTGATTTTTGGTTAATTAATTATTTGTTTGGATTAATTTCAATTAATTATTTGTTTGGATTCAACGTAAAAGATAATGGAATTAGGTGTTATAAATTTGATAATGTTCCATATTTTGAATTGTTTATATTATTTAGACTCCTGGTAGGACTCTCTCTTCTCTCCTTAAAACTCTAGCAATTACCATCTCAAAACTCTAAACTTAACTTCACTTTAAAATTAAAAAAATAAGAAGGAGAGAGACTCAACTAAAAAAAAAAAAAAAAAAACGTAGGTTTTGTCTTTTTTATTTGCTTTCATATGTGCCTAAAATTTTCATTCTATCTTATTGTTTTGCTATGTTTAAAATTTATTTTCTTCTAAGTATTTGGGTTAATCTCTATATTTTGATAGTGTTTTTGTGAGTTTGGTTTTTGGGTTGAAATTTCTAATAATTATTTTATATTGTATACAGCAGATGAAACATCTCTATTTTTTGGAGAAAAATCAAAGTTGCAACCTATGTCTTCCAACCCAAGGTGTGGTAAATTTTTATTTGGTATATTATATATGAATTTTTTGAATTTGAAGAGTTTTGTTTGGTTTTGAAGTAGAATTTGGGGATTTTATAAAATTTGGAAGGTTTAAGTTTTGGGGTTTTTGGTATTTGTGTCTTAGTAGGTTGATCTTAATTCTTTACCTTATATGTTTTTTCTTTATTGAGAATTTTTATTTTGGGTTCATGTGATTTTTTGTTTTCTTAATTAAAGCTTTAATTTTTGATTGATTAATTATTTGTTTAGATTAATTTCAATTAATTATTTGTTTAGATTCAACGTAAAAGATAATGGAATTATGTGTTATAAATTTGATAATGTTCCATGTTTTGAATTGTTTATATTGTTATTAATACGACTAAATAAGATTTGTTTTTATCTTTGTAATTTATATCAGTTTTGAGTGTGTGTATATATATAACTTTTGGGAATTTTGCTTTATTAATTTAAGAATTGTAAATTATTTTGTAGGTTTCAGTAACTATATACCTGCAGTGAGACATTGACAATATAAGCATATATATATGGTATTAACATTTTATAAAAATCTTTCTTACAACCTAATAACATTCTACGTTAGACAACACTTCTAAACTAATGAAAAGCATAGAAGTTAAATATTTATTCCCATTGTATTTTATTTAATTATGACAAATCCTTTTTTTTTAAACGCTAATTAGCAAAATGTCTATAATATGCATATTATTAACCCAATTTTCTATTTCTAAATTTCTTAGATTTTATTATATCAATCTTTTTTTCTTTTAAATTCTTGGTGGGTAAATCAGTCTCTCATTAATTCTTTTACCTTAACGTGATGTTGGTTAATTGTCATTTTATTTAACTATCCCGTGCATCGCACGGGTTAGCGACTAGTATACTATATAATAAAAGTTGGGCTTAGAAGTATTGGTTGTGCCAAGTGGCTTCACCAAATTGTAGAAAATTTTTTAGATTTAAAAAAAAATAGATATATATATATATATATATATATTTTTTTTTTATCTTCTTCTCTTATAATTTCTAAATTGATAAAAATCTTAATTGGATTACAATCCAAATTCTAATCCTTTTATTATTAATTTATTTTTTACTATTTTTTTTTTAATTTATTAATCTATTTTTTACTATTTTTTTTAACGAATACTTCTTATAACATTAGACTTTTATAGCTCTGTGAACATAAACGCTATATATAAGGTTCCTAATAGATATATACTTATTTTACTATTAAAAATGATGGCAATCTTATTAAGCTACAGACAAAATAAGTCAAATGTTACAAAATTGATGATATTATAGAAATGAAAATTTAAAACTATCATACGAATTTAGAATTCTAATCCTTTTATTATTAATATATTTTTTACTTTAATTATATTACTACACGTAAAAATAAACAGCAACATCACTTCTTTTTTTTTTTTTTTTAATCTCTGGATTCCCTCTTCACACAAGGTTACTTTTTTTCCTTTTTGTTTTTGGATTTCCTCTTCACATGCTACTCATTTTTTAGATTTAGATTTTAGCTTCACACTTACACACATTTATAGATAAAAACAACTTATTATTTGTTCTTATCAACTATTGCTTTATCACTAATTTTTAAATAAAAATAACAACAATTTTTTAGATACTTGCTAATGCTATCTCACGAAATTTTAAAGTGAAAAAAAAAAAAACCAATGTGCATAGTACATAGTTAGGAAGAGTTAGACATGTGCATGAGTTGAAGAGTTATATACTTATATCTATTTGATTATTGAGATAAAACTGATCTTCATTGTGAATGAGTTATAGTATGATAGTAATTCCTAATTAGCGTAAATGGGTAATCTATAATGTATATTTATCTACTATATATATAAGCTAATAAAAAATAAACAACTTCACAGGATGCAGTCAAGCAACTTTACAAGATGTGCAATCATGCAATAAGACACAACAAGAGCTTATGTGTTTATGATGCTATTTTGTTTAACATTAGCCCGGAGGAGATTTAGAGTACAAGGAATAAATCTCAGGCCAAAGCCTCTATTGACTTTCAGGAATTACTTTCAATCGTGCTTATTTTCCTTTTCTTTTTCTAAATGTTATGTATGTTGTTAGACTCTTTTTTTTTGGTTATTTTTTTTATTCTAAACGTCCAATTACCCTCTTGGAAAAATAAGGAAAATTTAGATTTAATTCTCACTCTTAAGGACAACCATTCAATTCCCATTTAAATAATTTTTTTTCTCACTCTACTTATAATTTTTTTAAATAATTTTGTCTTTAATGAAAATTGTCGTATATTCATTATATGATTAGTTATTCCATTCTAACCTTTTATCTTTCTTAAAGTAATCATTTTTGTTCTCATATAATCACCATCTCAATGTATTAAATTTGTCATTAATTGCGTGTAGTATTACTATCAGAGAGTTAAAATCTCCTTTATAAGTTCAAAATTTTTAATTTAATTTTTTAAAATAAGTAATTTAATTATATTATTGAAATAAATTGTTTAATTTACATATACTTTTCAATTAAGTTGTGCATCGCACATGTATAATTTTAATAGTAACTAAAAGTCGAAATATTTGACTTTTTGTTGACCACTCCTTATTATGCCATACAGCTACATAAATTATTGTCACATTAACATTTAAAAACTCCAAAAAAAAGGTGTCTTTTCATGTGAGAATTAGCAAATAAGCCAAATCAGTTAAGATTCACGCACACACATCATATCATATCATATTATATATTATATATATAATAAAAGTTGGGCTTTGACGCCGTGGTTGCGCCACATGGCTTCACCAAATTGCAAAAATTTTATTAAATTTTTAGATTTTTAAAGAACTAAAAAGGAATAGTATACTACCAAGACTCTAATTCATTCTTATCATTAAATAAAATTAGATTAACATTATTTTTTTATTTGTTAGGATAAATTTCTTAAATTAAGAGATTATATTTAACATAAAAAAAATTTAATTTAGATAATATTTATCATCTAATTAACATTATTTTTTTATTTGTTAGGATATATTTCTTAAATTAGGGGATAATATTTAATATACAAAATTTAATTTAGATAATATATCATCTAAATTTTCAAAATTTTAATATTATTAAATTAATATTATTTTATCAGAATATCAAGCTACAACACTTGATTATTAAGGGATAAGCACAATCCAAATTCTTCAAGAGGTGTTGAATATAAATCTATCCCAAGAAACAGTATATGTCTCCAATAATTTGATAATTTGATAATAGGATAGAAAGGAAAAAGAAAATTCATCTAAAGCATAAACTATTAAAATGTGTAGTTGTGATGTAGAAGTATAGCTAATCCCATGAATTTATTAAAAAAAAAAAAAACCAATTTCATTGGGGTACACACGGGAGGATTTGCTATCTACTTTTTTTTTTTTTTTTTTTTTTTTCCAAATATATTTTGTTATAATTTTTTTTTGGATAAATGTCAAATTTTTGGATAACCCAAAAAAAAAAAAAAAAAAAAAAAAAAAAAAAAAGAAGCTAATAACGTTAACAAATAACAATTTGATTTTTATGGTATAACAGAAAAAAATTGTAATTAATTATGGTATTTGATTTTTTTTTTGGCTTATATCAACTTCTTCAGAACTTAAAATTATTGTTTTAAATGGAAACAACTTCTTATCAACTTTTTATAACAATTGAAATCATATAATTAAACTAAATATTTAATGTGATGTATATCACAATATCCTTCCTTTTAGGTCCTAATGCCATACAATTACTACTAATATTTCATAGTTATCGTTAACATGTCCTCTCACTTTTGATTTATTTGATTAGCAATTGGAGATTTATTTGATTTATGAGTTATGAGTTCTAGGGTGATTAGAATTTTGGCTTCACACCTGCACTCTCTACAATAATATCCATTCCCTTAATTGATAATTATGTCTCAATCTAAAAATCATGAAAGAGTTTTTTTTTTTTTTTTTTAAATTTAATATACGGATCTCTTCTCTTCTCTCTACCTGATAACATGGTTTACGTGATAAGAACAAACTCTATATGTTATGCTAAAGATAAGGATAAAGATGACATACTTAATTCTTTCACATACATGTATATATATATACCAACCATGATATAGAAAACTTTAAACGCAAAATGGTTATCATTTGAAATGCTGTTGACTTCAATTTCCTCTACAAGTAACATGTAGATGAATCTTTTCCATTTCACGTTTTGAGAAAAATAAAAATATAACTTTTTTTCTTTGAAGATGTATATAAATTTTAATGTTATTTAGTTAAGTAAATATGCTAGACTTAGATGTGCTGATGTGCAAGGCAAATGAGAAGGAGGTAGGTTTTACAATATTGAAGAAAGTACAAGTTAGACTTAGAAACCGTAATTGAATAAAGTGGTTCTTTTGTTCTCTCTCTTTTTTATTTATTGAATTTGATCATTTTATAGATAGGTTAAAATTTCATGTATGGATATATTTACAGATTATGCTAGCTTTATCATTTATTTTTATTTTATATGTTATATTTTTATGTTACATCAAATTATCAAGATGTTCTACACGTGTATTCTTGAATTATCAACTTTAATTTTAATTTATAATATTATCAAGATTATATTAATTTTAGATTTATCAATTGTTTAGTACGTATTTTTTTTTATAAATAATTATCAATTTAAAATTTAATTTGGAATTATCAATTTAATTTAGTTTTAGGAAGAAATCTTACTCCTTATTTTAGTGAGATAATTATTTACACTTGATAATTTTTTCTTTTATCTTTATTGAATCTATTAAAATATATAATTATTTATACATTTATTTTATAAGCTTTTTCATAAAACCATTATATAGTAAAAGTTAGACTTAGACGCCGTAATTGCGTCAAGTCGTTTTACCAAATTGCCAATTTTTTTTTTTTTAGATTTTTAGATTTTAAAAATATATATTATATATATAATTTTTCTTCTCCTATAATTTTTAAGTTGATAAAAATCTTAATTTGATTATAATCTAAAATTTTCATCTAATCCTTATTTTTTAAGTGTAGTATATTATAATTCAAATTCTTCATTTTTTGTTTTATTATTCATGTTGTTTTTTATTTTATTTTTTTTAGGGAGTTTCGTTGAGCCTCTTCACTTCAAAAAATAAATTCCCAATTTTGTTTTTTGTTTTATTATTCATGTTGTTTTTTATTTTATTTTTTTCAGGGAGTTTCATTGAGGTTCTGAAGCACCAGATCAAAAGTTATTCTCAAAAAAAATTCTTGAAGTTTATATTTACATTTTTTTTTTTGATAGGGTGAAATTCGATGCCTCCCCCCACACTTTCAAAGACAAAAATTCAATTTTTATGTAAGTTGTGGGAACTTGACTCCACACAAAGGATATTTGTTTGCTTTTGAGAGTCAGGCCCTCACGAATTTGTCCTCTTCGACCGCGTGCAAGACCAATAGCTTGCTTATAATCCCATGTCGGAAGGAGAACCCTCTAGTGCCTTATACGCTTCTGGAGCTAACACTAGTGTACCACTGCTACAACTGTGTTATTTGATAAAAGCCTCTCTTACGTTATTTGACTCTCTGCCAATAACAATTTTTTCTCCTTTTCTGAACCTTGGATCCCCAATATTTATCCAGTCAGGCTCCATCGTTTCCACCAAACCCTCCCCTGTTACTGCCTTCAGTCATCAATTTGCTACACTCACTGAAGCTGCTTCTCCCCTCTCTTTCTTTTCTCTATTTTACAAACAAAACCCGATAACCTCTTTGTCTTTGTCCCTGATAAGCTAAACCAAACCATTCGACTACTTTTCGATATATTACTATCAAACGCAGACCCACAAACGTCTCTCACCAATTCTCGCTTCCTTCCCATCCCAATATTGCGACTGTGTCCTCTATGCCAACGAGTATGCTCCTCCATTCCCGACTTTGCTCTGGTGACAAGGTCAGGTCAGGCGCTTCAAGATTGGCTAGTAAGAGAAATTTGTTTATAGCTATTGATGTGCAATATGATGCATGTAAGTGTGCGCTCACTTAGGGAATCATATATGAAACATGCATAACTTAGGAAATAATCATGAAGTGGGAGCTGATTCACTTGTGATTAGAATATGGGAACAGCTAAGCTAATGCTATTGCTGTTTCTGGGAAAATTTTGGAGTTGGCTATTGTTAAAGAGTTTGGAGAACTTAGTCTATCAAAGGATTTAGTTGCTGGGTTTTGAGTTGAATGTATTTGTGGTAGTTCTTTGATAAGATTATATGCGGCAGGGGTTGCAACAATAATGCATGATGCGTGTTTGATAAAATGTCTCGAAAAGATTATATTATGTGGAATGTTTTGCTAAATGGTTTACTTATTGTAGTAATTCTCTAAAACTTTTTTTGAAATCAAATAAGTATGTGCATGAAATGCTTACTTATTGGGTTAATAATAGATTGTTAGTGTTTAAGTGGAAGAAAAGCTAAGCTTGATAAGTTGTTGATAGCATGGTCCTTAGAAATCAACTATTTTTAAATTTTGTGATTGCCCCTTCCTGCTGCTTGCAGTTCATTTGTACGGCCATGTTGTAGTTTTTGAAAGTTTTTGAGCACCATGCTTAGTAGCAAAAAAAAAAAAAAAAAAAAAATCAATGTTATGCAGAAGGTAGAAGTGTTTAAGGGGTATGAAACTGCCTTGAGTACTGTTTCTTTTTTGGGAATTTTGGTTGAGAAGGCCAATGATAGGAGGGTTTAAACCTCGGTTTTCCTCCTTCCGTGTTTATTTTCTTGCACAAGCAAGTATTAGAAGTCTAATGAAATTTTTGATTGGTTTGTATGGTTTTTTACAAAAGTTTTGTAATCATCTTGACTCGTCCAATATTTTTTTGGTAATGGCTTATGAAAGTGATCAAGTCTGCTAATCGTAGCACTATCTAGCTCATTTTTGTTGAACTGGTGCATCCATATCTTCTTAGGTAGAGTGGTTTTTGATAATTCAATTATTTGGCGCATTGCCCTCTGTTTGGAAAAAAAATAATGGCAATTGCAAGCCAGAGCAACATGACAGGTTCAACGCATTAGATATTTGTAAATCGTTTTAACTTTTATTCAGTTTAGTTTTAGTTTCAATTTTTTAATTTATTAACTGTTGTCAATTGACTTTTAGTTTGAGTATTATTGGTTTCTAAAGTCAATTTGGATTTAAAGAGTGCGATATGCACCCAAAAAATTTGTAAATTAGATTGCGTTTGTTTGTTAATATAATTCATAGTCGATAAAACACTTCCTCCCCACTCTTTCGTTTGTGTAATTTAGATTTGTCTCTCTTCACTGCTATAGCACTTCTCACGGTCCCTAAAAATGAAACTTTTGGGTATTGGATTTGGGTTGTGAGTTTTGTATTATAGTTGTTTTTACAGGTTGGTTAAAATGTGGGTTAGTTTGCAAAGCCAGAATTTAATCCATTACAAAGTGGACAATTTGCCATTCAAGAAGCTTTGCTACTAGAGCCTATATTGGCATGCTAGAGATTGGTATGTGACATGTGATTTCCTTTATCTACTTTTTTATTGTTAGCCCACCAAAAATGTAAATATACTTTCAAACCATTAATATTGAACCATCACTTGCTTTTATATTTTGCTGAGAAAGATTAAAATGCAGGATAGTTGTAAATATACTACAAGTTGAACATTTATATGCCTGCAAATCACATTTACAAATATGCAGAGACGGTAGTATGTATGGATGTGTGCAATAGAACAGTCTATCTTAATCAATTCCCTTGCTCCTGCAGAAATATCTTCTGAGGGTGGGCAACACATTTAATTGCAATGTTGAGGCTGAATTGCATGAAATAGAGATTGAATCTATTGATGTAACTAGAAAAGCAGAAGGATGCAAAAGAATGCACTATTATAATGGTAAGTTTTTTCTAATGGTCAGATTTGCATTAATTGCATGAAATAGCAATCTTCCTATGCCTTAGATATACCTCACAACCATGGTTAGATTTGTTCAAACCAGAATCTTCATTGCCTTCTCCCTTTTTAAGTTTTTATTGTTTCTGAATATGCCTTAGTAAGAGAAAAACATCACAAAATACAATGAGATTATGGTTTTTGTAAGAAGAAACAATAGTCATGTGGATTTTGTTAGGTTTTACGAATTACATACATTATAGTAATAGTCATAAAAAAAAAAAAGTTCTACTAATAGTTAGAGTTAACATCATGAGACAATGGTTTATGTTTTTAGGTTTTTTCTTATGTGAGCTAATTCTTAAAAACTTGATTTTTTTTACACTATTGCACATCAACCATTTAGTAGGTTTGCTCTGTCATTCTTATTTCTGAAGTCTACCCAATATATTCTGATCAATACCTACAAATAAAATTATTTAAGAATGCATTGGATGCTATGAAAGCAAACTTAGTTGTTGGTATGACTCTTAGTTGAGAAAGAAGAAAAATTATGATGGGATGATTAAAATTTGGTGTGTTGGATGCTCTCTAATTGTTTAGTATGTTTAAGATAATTCTTTAGGTAACTCTTACTTAGATAACAGCTCATATTGAGGGAACAATTTTGCTGGTAGTCTGCAGAATTTTCGGGGAATCAAGTAAGAAAAATATAGAGGAAAAGAGACAAACATGGTTGCCATTGTTCTCGATCTCTGACCTGGCCTTGACATCTCTCTAGGTTATTCTCAATTAATTTAGGTCTCTACAGTAATAATGTAATTAATTTTAGGTTCAGTTTTTGTAATTTTCTTCCTCCCGATAAACCCTTCTTCTTTACCTCTCGCAAGTCTCTGTTCTCTTTCTTCTTTTCCTCAAACCTATTGTAGTCTACCTTCTCTGTAACTTCTCTTCCCGCAAACAAAATCCCAACAAAATTAGCAGTATTTTGCACCTAAGTTGTCCACCTATTTCAGACCTATGCACCACTCCTTTTAGTTCTGACTACAAAGTCTCTCTACTTCTCTATGTATATGTGTATGTATGTGTGTGAAGTTTGTCTTTTACAAGTTTTCAATGGGTAATATTTTGGTTTTGATTGGGATTGCTTAGGTATTTTAAATTAGAGTGCATTTTGAGAAGGATGTGCAAAGCAAGAGGCAGCCAAGAAGTTATATGCTAGGTACATGAAACTTTCCCTTCTAATTTTAATTGAGTCTTTGTTTTTGTGAATTATGGTGGGGTAATGGTTTAGTTAAAATTTTACCCAATTTTCCTTGGAAGCGGGAATATGGAGGAATATTTTTAGGGTGATTCAAGTGTGGTTATTAATGCTCTGCACATTGGTTCAGAAAGTTCATCATCAAAAACACCAATTGTTGAAGAAGCTGAGGCCATATTAGCCAACTTGTGAGAATGGGAATTTCTGCATACCAGGAAGGATGCAAATGAAGCTGACTATCCTGAATGCCTAATGTATAAGGCAAGCAATACAAAATGTTTTAATGCTGTTGTGGTTTTGCACTGTTATTATTCTGTTTCATCTTTGATAGCTATAAAGATTCCTTCTTTCTTTTTTTTGTTTTTGTTTTTTTGTTTGTGGCATATTGAGTTCCTGTTGGGTTTTCATTGTTGGTGGGAAAGTAACTTTTTCCTCTTTATTTTATGAGAAAAGTTTTTGAGAAATTCACAGTTTATTGATCACAGAGTTTTTGATATCTATGTCTCTCATTGTTCCCTTTTATCTGATATTTGTGGCTCAATTGATCGTTTTTAAAGATAATGTTCTTAATCTTTCTCAAAGATTCAAGCAAATATGTAGCCAAATATTTTCAAAACTCTAGTGTGAATGTTCAGATATTTATTTGTAGTTTTTGATTAGAGCAATGGTTATTAGTTTATCTCACACACACAATTGTGCAATAGTATTTTCCATTTTTATTATATAGTGTTTTTTTACATTTTAATTTTAAAACCAACCTTTCACGATTTGCATTTATTCATACGCTGCGCATTACCTATCCCCTCTCTCATCCGACTTTCTTCCCATTGTCACTCTCTCATACCCAGACCCAACACAGTAATACCCCTGCAAGGGCATGACCATCTCTGCCATCTCCAACCCAACCTCAATATCAGACCATTCTCTATTGGTAATTTTTAATTAATCTATGACTAATTTCTTTGGGGCCGGCTCCCCTCCCGTTCCAAAACCTCCCGTTCTCTCCATTTTTTAAACGGATGAAAGACACATGTTAAGTGAAAGATCTAAGGGCAGAAACCAAAGCCACCTCAAAACCCAATTTATCTCTCTCTCTCTCTCTCAACCAAACCTTTTAGCAACCCATCTCCCTTGGTAAGCCCATCGCACCACCGGCAACTTCCCATGGCAGACCTACTGCCACCCATACACCAATGCCGTTGCTGTCCACTGCCAAGACTGTTTCATCACTTTGAAGGAAGGCACTAGGTTAGACCTCACCAAATTTCGCTCAGATTGCTTCACCACTTTCAAGGACAATCCCCAGTTACCCAATGCCAAAATTTCTTTAGGATTTGTTTCGTCCCTCCACGTAATTTCCTGCTTTTCTTTTCCCATTTCCCAATTTCTTTCCTTCAGCTTTAAAATTGTTTGTTGGGTTCGCTTGGTTTGTTTTTGTAACTCACATTCTCTTTAGCTTCAATTGCTTTTTTTGTGGGTTTGTACTAAATTAATACAAACAGACAATAAACAGTACTATAGGATGAAAGGTTGAATGGCAATTATGAAAGTCATAGAAAGTGGACAAAAAGAAAAAACCTAATGCTTGAAAAATTTTAAAGAAAAATAAGACGAAATGAATGAAGAAAGAAACACAAATCATGGGTTTGTAAATTTGGTGTCTCTGAAGGGTTTGTTAGTTCCAAAATTATAGATTTCCAAACTTTTAAAGGAAAACATTTGCAATCTGTTTTTCAGTATTGGTGTATAGGCGGCAGTGGGTCTGCCATGGGAAGTTGCCGGTGGTCTGATGGGCTTACCAAGGGAGATGGGTTGCTAAAAGGTTTGGTTGACAGAGATAAATTGGGTTTTTAGGTGGCTTTGTTTTCTGTCCTTAGATCTTTCACTTAACACGTGTCTTTCATCCGTTTAAAAAATGGAGAGAACGGGAGGTTTTGTAACGGGAGGAGAGCCGCCCCCCGATTTCTTTTCCTATTGTTTATAATTAGGTTTGCTGTCAATTTTGGGATTTTGATTCCTAACCCTTTTTCCTCTTCATTCTTTTTTTGGTTGAAGTCAAGGAAGCACCCTAGAAGTTCAAATACTACCACCTGAGTTGTCAATAGGGTATGGGTTTTGTAAAACGTGGAGAGACAGAACAGAGGGCTGTCTCCACCGGCCTATAGCCACCGTTAGACAGTGGAACCGCTACGGGTTAGACCCTACAATTCAATCAAACCCAGATATTATATCTCCTTTCCATATTCTTCTGTATTGTAAAATTGACTTTTTTTTGTTTGTTCTTTCGGTTTTACTGATTCTTTTTGCGATAAGATTTCATAACCAAGTAAGTATGCTATTCATAAATTACCATTATTTCTTTCCTTTCTTCTTAAATATATATATATATATATATATATTAAAGTTTTGGCAGTTTCTCCTTACCTATGTGCTTGAGATTTTCTTTCTTAATCTTCTTCTTCTATTCTGTTTAGAATTGGTTTTTGTGGAATTGCATAATCTGGTGTGTTCAGTATTCTTTTCCATTGCCAACATTAATGTTGAAGTAGTTTAAGAAACCAAAGGGCAAAGAAAAATCTATGGAGGTATTCCCTAGAATTTTGATATTTTTCTTTTGGGTTTTAATTTCGTATTCTTTGAGGATTTTCAGTTTAGTTGGATATAAAGTTTCGTATTTTCATTTTCTTATTTTGGTTTTTAATTTCGTGTATTCTTCAAGAGATGAATGGCCCTTGACGTAAATTATACTAAATTTGCTTAAAAATTTAGATGACATTTAAAGTAGAATTATAAGTTCAGTTGTTTTATGCAAGGTTTTTACTTTGTCATCTGTCATCTATTGCTGTGTGAAATTATTATAGTGAGCAAAAGATAATCTCTCTTCCTTGATTTTCCTACGCACATACCTCATTTTAAATGAAGTAGAAAAAAAACTTTTTTTGCTCCCTTCTCAATACTTTTTCCCTTAGAACTTGGTTGACAATGATAAACCATGCCTTTTATTCTTTATATTTATGCAAGTTCATTCATTATTTTTTATGTTTGTAGTATTAGGTGAAGCATATCAAGTTTTAAATGATCCACTGCATCTTCTCAAAAAAAAAAAAAAAATGATCCATTGATCATGATGGAAAAATTTTTCATATCCAGGTTTGATTTTATGCTTGCACTTATGGAAAAATTTGAGAGTTTCATATTACCGTTAAAGTAGAGTGAGGATTCTACAAGTAGAACAATATTTGAATTTCAAATCCATTTCCTCTACTTTAGGTTTATGGGAAATTGGGATGACTTTTTTTACACAAATTTTGGCTTCAATTCTACGGAGTTTGTTTCATGATGAATTGTTAGACCAAAAAATCCCACTCATCTTGCTAGACCTAATAGTCAAACACAACATGGAATTGTCATAAACTTAATTATGATTGCATATTATTAAAGAAATGTGACTGGAAGCACTTTTTTTTATAAGACAATTGGAAACAGTTATAATATAACAAGATGTTAGTTTTATGAATGTCTTTAGCTACTTGAATTCTGTCAAATGCAAACTTACATTTAAAACATACTTGGTATGCTGTTGAAATAATTAAGGTTGAAGTTTGATTTTGGGTTTGAGACACAATCCTATCTATGCAGATAATCTTTGACTCTAATTTTTCCCCCCTAATAATAAAGCAACATTTTTGCATGTGTAAATTTTAGGTTATTTATGATGGGTAAGATTCAAAATTGTAGTGGTCATTGATCTGAGCATCCGTTTGATATGAGTGGGAGGTTTAAAATTTTAAAACTTTTACCCTGGTCTTTTCATAATTTTTCTTGGAGTCAAAGTGGTTCACTAAAGAAAATAAGTCTCTACGGCTAATACATGATGAAACTCCATATTGAACCACATGCTTCACTTTCTTTAACTCATCTTCATTAGCACTTGAAACAAAAACATGAAAACTAAATGAATACCTTGCAGTGGTCTATCAAATCACATATACACTAATTTGCAAACTTTCTACATTTATTGTTAAGGTTTGTGGTGGAAATTTATTTGTTCTGTTAAGTCTCAGAATAGGCAAAGGAAAATGCAATCTTTTAATCTTAATGTTTTTAGATTTCTGTTTGTATTCAAATTAAAGATTTGCGTTTCAACATTTTATCAGGGACGTGCTTGGGAGCCCAAGATGGATGATTTTGTTGATGATAATTTAAGAATCTTATTTGGTCACCAGTTGATACTTATATTAGATGAACTCTATGAAGTATGTCACGTCTCATCTTGCTTCATTTGTTTTGTTCATTCTATTGCACATCCCTAAGCTAGCATACAGATCATCTTTTAATTTGAATTAAATCATTCTAAATCAAAGTAATGTTTCATGCCTTTGTAGTCAGCCAAAGAAATCTGCAATGGTGATTGTGTGAATTTAAATGAGAGCAACATATAATGTATATTGGATATTCTAGTGATCGATGAGGTCAGAGGGTCTACCACTCTCTGATATGCTTAGATATATTCTTATCGTTATTAAGCCATGTGCCTGTGTGGTAACCTTTTCAAAATACTTTTTCTTTAGGAACAGCCTTTTCAAATAACCCCATTTTCAAAAAGCTGAAAAATAAGCCATACCAATCTGGCATGTAAGCATTTAAACATATTGTTATCCTTATTAAGTTATATAAGCATTTAGACAATTTTGAAATTTTGCTATTGCAGTTGCTGCTTCAAATAAACCTCATGTAAGTTCTGCATCTCGAAGATCAAGTTAAAGAATACCTTAAGATTTCTCGAAGAGAACTCCAATGAGTCTTCTTTCTGTAACAAATCCTGCATATTGGTGTTAGGTAAGCCTTTCCCTCTTTGTTTACGTGAGTTTTTTTTTTTTTTTTTTAATAACATATATAAATGTCCCTATCATTTTTCACATTACTTTTGTTGTTTTCTTAAATAAATTTGTTGTTTGGTGTTAATTTCCCTATTTGATGCAGAAAGCTTTGTTGTTTTCTGAAATAAATTTGATGTTTGGTGATTATTTCCCTATTTAATGCAGAAAACAAAATATCATAAACAACTATTCTTTTTTCCTTCTATAATGATATTAATCAGATAAGAATGATCTTATTTTGCAGATAATAATTTCAATTGTAGATTAGGAGCTGCATACTAAAGAATTATGTTCTTCCATCCTTTATAAAGACAAACCATGTCATCTTTTATGACATTATTAATAACAACGATCGATTGATATTGACATTAATTCAAATGTTATAAATACTGCCTTTCCTTATGACAATAGTAAGCTAGAAGTTCAGTTTTTATTTTATTTGTAAATTCTTACAATCATGGACCAACAAAAATAGTGATCTGCAGTTTGCATCAGAGCTAATAGTGATAGTTTAATCATAATGATTGGTGTGTAGGTGCAGAGAAAAGTTCTAAACAACTAAAAATGGATATGTTAGACAAGATCCCCATCATGCAATTGCTGCTGAAAGCTGCCAGACTTGAATTGCACAAGTGTAGAATCAGCAACGAGAGTTATAGCACGGACAACAACAACAAAACAGGATTTTGGGTCCTTTTGTAAGTGTTTGCTTCCTTATTTGCTTCTTCTTTTTGATTTGTAAAAATGAGTTGGGATTGTCAATAAGCTTCATCATCCCATTTTTGTTATATCTATAGCCTTGTAATTTCCTATGACTGAATTATTTTAAAACAAAGTTCTGAATGTGTTTATATCTATAATTATTTATAGCTATGAATTTATTTTCTCATGCTCAACCTTTACCATTCCAATGTAAAGAATTATTGTAGTTCTTAGTCTTTATGGATCATATTGTTTAAGTTTTGTGTTTTGGTTTATAATCATTTACTACTTTCATAATTTTCTGCACACTTTGTGTTGGCATCATTAGAGATGCTTTGGTGAGAAAGCAGTTTGCATTGATACATTTATTTTATTGGTTGCTTAAGCAGTAATTATTTTACTATAGATTGGTAATTTGAACAGTCTAGAAAGAAACCTGAGAAATCATAAAAGAATTTTATAGAGCTACTAAATGTTATGGTTTGTGCCTTTGAAAAACTTTTGAACAATTTGGTGGGTTATTCTTATGAAAAGCATGACAGCTATGAAGTTTTGAACTACTTATTGCTTATCTGGAAAACATAGTTAGACATATACAGACAAGGAAGACTTTCTTAGAAAAGAAAATAAGAGTTTAAATGAGAACCCATATCCAAAAAATTTGCCACTACCAGTAAAGGTTTTTATTTTATTATTATATATGATTTAGGTTTGGGTATTTTGGTTGGATTGGTTTTGATTAAGGTATTTGGGTTTTAATTGTCTTGGTTGTTTGTAGTTTTTTGGGGCACTAATATATATTTTACTGTGAAGGATACTTTGATGAACGTTTTCTTTCATTCTTTTTTAATTTTTTTTTTTTTATATATAGGTTTGGGAAGAGTTTTAGACTTGCATTTTCTTTTCTTTTTTTCATCTAAAAGTACTTGCCTCTTTTGTAGTAAAAAATTTTGGACTTTCTTTCATCAAGCCAATGAGTTAGGCTGCTTAGATTTGGTGCAAATGTGACTTTTACTTGAAACCATCAACTGACAATCCGGTGGAATGTGCTCTCATGGCATTGAGCAATCTTGATGACTCTTGCAACTACTATTGGCTTGCAAGAAGGAATGGGAGGACATGCATTTATTATAGCAGTGATTTTGCCAGAGAGTTTAGTTTGGTTTGCATTCTGCATATTGAAATGCTCCCTCAAACATAACTATGTTAGCTTTAGTAGTTAACAGAATGATTAGTATACATTTGAATCCTATACTCTGATATCCTATTATTTATCTTTATGGCATATTTGTTTCTAGAATTCTTCCAACATTTTCTTCTTGTGACTTTACATCAAATTCTATCCCTTCAGTTCCATCATTTGATTCTAGAATTCTTCTTAACTTTTTCTTCTTGTGTCTCTCCTTCAAATTCTGTCCCTTCAGCTCCTTCATTCTCAGGTCTACTAGGCTCAGACACAGGTTGGTTGACAGTAACAGTGTGGTCGTTTTCAGTCTTTACAGATTCATCTTGTGTATCATCCAAGAAAACTTCTTTTGCGTTTGTTTCAGTTGTGCCGCCGTGGTTGATAACAACTTCCTGTGCATCATCTATGAATTCCACTGATGCATTATTTCAAAGTGTGATAGTTTCACTCCTGGAATCATCTTGTGTTATGTAACAAATGATCCTGTTCATCTGCTTCAGTTGTGATAGAGTGGTGGATGATTTCATCCAAAATTAAGTCGTCTTGTACATCATCTAAGAATTCAACATTCGCAATACTCTTTATGCATTCCTCTTCTGTAATGCTTGCAGAATCCTCTAGTTCATCTGTTTCGATTGTGATAATCTGGTGGTTTTCACCTTTAAAGTTTTCCGTATCATCTAAGACATCTATCTTGGTAGTTTCTATTGTGATAGCGTGGTCATCGCCACCCTTAACAGGGACCTCTTCTGTATCATCATCGAAATAATCATCTTTTGCATTCAGTGCAAGCATAATCGATACTAGCCAAAGGAGAGATGCATCCAAGGACACTGAAGCAGCACCACCAATGAGACCTTTTTAAGCTGTGGAACAATCTGGGTTGCCACGTATGTTGCACGACAGGTGAAGTTGCTCGATTATGGTCAGCCACAATAAAAAAGTGGCCCCAATTGCAGATGTAGATCTGCAAGCATAATTTTTTAAAATGGTTCATTGGATAAATTGATTAAGACACAATAGTTCGTTTGACATACAAATGCGTTTCTATAAAATAACTGTGGGTCGTATAAAAAAAAAACTGTGGGACTCGAGGGATACTTGCCATTGCAGGCTAAATCAAAGCCCAGAAGAACAAAAATCATATATTTATATACATCAAAAAGGAAAAGAAAAGAAAAATTATTGCAGCAGAAAAATAGTAACAACTAATTCGAAAAAATAAATTACCTAAAATGGTAAAGTGAAGAACAAGTTGATATCTTATAAATGTGTACAACATTTTTGTCTCCAATATAGTTTGTTGTGATTCAAGGTTTTTTATTTAATATTTTTTATTTGGGTTACGTCACTGACATGTTGCTTCACAATGTGCACCACTTGTGACTGTCGCAAAAGAGGATCAGGGTGAAAATCAATGAAAAGTATAGCAACGTGAAAAATTAAGAAAGGAAATGCAAGAAAATGAATATGAGGCATGCATAAGGAGTAATAAACGATGAAGAAACTTCAAAAAAATATTTATATATATTCACAAAAGGAAAAAAAGTGAGAAAATCAAAAAAAAAAATTAACCTTAAAATGACGCCGCTTTGTGGTTTTTTTATTTATTTATTTTTTATTTTTTTTAATTTTAAAATTTGTAATTAAAAAATTCAAAAGCAGGTGTTACCCAAAAAAAAAAAAACCTCACTAAATCATTGCCCTTCGTCGTGGTTGTTCCCTTGCCCCTGTAAACAAAACAAAAATTATCCCCCATCCTCTATTGTAAATCTGTTCAAGGCATCATTCGTGTAAGGTCATTCAAACATTTGGGATAAATATTTGTTGTGTTAAGTTGAGTTTCAATTGCAAAAACAAATATTTCAACAGATTTACTATATAGCTGTTATGTGAAAGTATTAGCATGTGAAGAACTTGACTCCAAGTCCCATTTTTCAGAACTTACCCAAAGCTATACTTGGCTGGAGCCGGAGTCGGAGCTGTCGAAGAAGACCCTAGCCCGCCGTGAAATCCACCTTCTCTCTTCCCCCCCACCCCCCCCCCCCCTTCCTGAAATCTCTTTCTCTATTGGTGTCAAAATCTCTTTCTCTCACGGTCTCGATCTTGCACTCTCTCTCCCCCCCCCTGGTTTATTTGAGTTTTACCAATTTTTTCATTTGTTGGGTGTATATTGGTTTTGATTTAATGGATTTTGAGTTTTGTGAAGCATATATTAGTATAGATGGTAAAATCTTACTTTTTGGATTTAAAGATAGACTGAACATTGGCCTGAATGAATTAGTGTTCTTTGAAATAATGAACCCATTCCCCCGTATATATGTCACACCCATAGTGCAAAAATTTTAATATCAGTCAAAAGATCTGTTGGTTAGTGCAGGAATTTTTAATATCAGTCAATAGTGCTTCTTAATGCTCTTGGAAAAAAAAAAAAAAATTTAGAGAGTTTCAACTTATGGCGTCCGTTCTTGATAATAGCTTTTTATTATCAAACTAAGACACTAATTAGTTTTTGGTATAGACGGGGATTGAACCCTTGATCTCTTATTTAACAATTAAAAATTTTAGCAGTTGAACTAACTTTACCAATCAAATAAATAGTTTTTTCTTTTTTGATGCAAGGTCAAAAAAATAGTTAAATGCATCCAATCTTTTTTTTTTTTCTTTTTTTTTCTTTTTTTGAGAAGATTAAATGCATCCAATCTAAGTGAATAATTTCTAAAAATACAATAAGTAGAGAATTTATACCTGATTTGTTTTCACTTATTTATTTGGGTAAGAAATTATTTTGTCATCAAACTAAGACACTAATTAGTTTTTGGTGTAGACGGGGATTGAATCATTGATCTCTTATTTAACAATTAAAGATTTTAGCAGTTGAACTAACTTTACCAATCAAATAAATAGTTTTTTCTTTTTTGATGCAAGGTCAAAAAAATAGTTAAATGCATCCAATCTTTTTTTTTTTGAGAAGATTAAATGCATCCAATCTAAGTGAATAATTTCTAAAAATACAATAAGTAGAGAATTTATACCTGATTTGTTTTCACTTATTTATTTGGGTATGAAATTATTTTGTCAAAATAATTTTCGTAAAGCTTTCCAAAGGATGTAATGATCACCAATCACTGATCACAGATCGGATTTTAGGTGAGTAATCAAAATTAAAAAAAAAAAACGACTAGGTTAAGCGTAGTATAACATTTTGGTATGGAGGCACATGCACCATATTGGATACCGTTGGTGTTAATTCTTTCGTTCCACTTCATAAGATAATATTTGAAAATGGTGCTAGAGCTGTGAACAAACATTCAATTGTGTCGATTCATTGTAATCATTCATGGTACTAACTAATTACAACAAAATAAAGGGACAAAATCACAAAAATTGCATAAGAAAAGGGAGGGATAAATAGCAAAAATGTGATTAAAAGGAAAAGCCAGAAACTTCGTAGAAATCATCACCTCCCAAGGCTCCCATAAAGCAAAAGTCAATAAAGGAATTTAAAATTATAAGTGGCTTTGCAGGTAGTGGCAAGTTGAGGAAAGTCAGGCCAACAAGGGCTTGGCTCAGCTGGCATGGTTCATTCACTTCGCCTAACCAGCCTAGGTTCGATTCTCGTTGCCAGCAAGCTCTTGTTGGTGGGTTGCTGTGTAAGGGATTTAAGGGGAACATCGGTTCGAGCCTTGGCGAGTACCTTAGTGGGATTGGTGGGTCCTGTCCCTCACATAGTCTCTACAAACCCGGGTGGTATAATACAATCATAAAGACTCCTATTTTTGCTTAGCAAAAAAAAAAAAAGTTGAGGAGAGTCAGTGGGCCCCAGACGTAAAAAAAAGACACACCATACCCCCAAACCACATTTTAAAAGTCAATATATTTTTTTTAAAAGTCAATATTATTATTGTTATTAATAAAATACCTAATAATACCACACACTAGTGCTGTATAGAAGAGAGAAGAACAAAGACCACCGAAATTATAGTTATATAGATAGTGGTAGAAAATATAGAGATAGAAGCAACCACGTAAAAGGCCACAAAGCACAAACCCTAGGCTTTAGGTTTTCGATTAGATTCTCTCTTCCTTTTTATAGTGAAATAAAAAGGAAAAGCAATGAGCAAAATGTTGATGACATCTAATGAATATTGGCTATTCTTTTACTTAGGAAAAAATGGGCTTTTGCCTTTTTCGCGCAAATTATACCGCCTTCTGCCCCCTTTTTCAAATTAATTAGGAAAATGTCCCTTTTTTATAACTCGATTTTCTCAAAATCGAGTTTCAATGTAAAACTTGATTTGTAGAAAATCAAGTATGAGGCGATCAAACTTAAAAAAAAATAAAATTGCATGGAACTCGAGTTCCATAAAAAACGCTATTATAGGTATTTAAAACGTCACTATAGGGCTCTCTAATGGAGCGATCAGATTTAAGAAAAAAAAACTTGTATGTTAAAACGCCACTATAAGGCGATCAAACTTAAGAAAAAAACTTTCATATTTTAAAATGCCACTATAGGGCTTTAAAACGCCACTATAGGGCTTTAAAAAATTGCATGGAACTCAAGTTCATAGAGCTTGAGTTCTAGCAATTTTTTTTTTTAAATTTTCAATTTGTTATAACTTGATTGTCCAAAAATTAAGTTTCAATCGAGTTTTAAGTTGAAACTCGATTTTTAGAAAATCGAGTTACAAAATATGGGAATTTCCCTAATTAGTTTGGAAAAATGGGCAGAAGGCTGTATAATTTGCGCGGAAAATGGCATTTGCTCATTTTGGCCATTTTACTTATAATTTTTCATGCTTATTGTTGATTATGAAGTTTGGCAAAGTCATTGTTTTGAACAACTTTGGTCTTGTGACCATTGATGATATGCAAAGTTCAAGGATTGGTCATATAATCTTACTTTGTGTCAAAGCCCTTTACAACCTCATTGAAAAGCTGCACTAGCATTTTTAGCATGTGCAATGATCTATTTGTAAATTATAACATCACGTTTATTGTGGGTAAAGAAAATGCAATAGAGTTATACATTAATAACCGACAGAGTTTGAAAATTCACTAAAAAATTTTTCATCTCTATTCCTTGGAAACCCAAATTCTATGGATAAGTAACATAAAAACATTATTTGTTATTTTCCCACATAGCATTATGTGGCTCATTCTTTTTTCATTTTTTTGATATTCAGGTATTTTTATGAAAAACACACGGAGTCTAAAGATTCATGTCAGGACATTAAACTCTTTTTGCTACAACTCACCAGCCAAGACAATGAACAAAATTCAAAGGAGACAAAACCAAACAAGGGAGAGGCTACTAGCAGAGAAGCATGATCACTAAGACAAAACAGTAAAGTATTTTTTAGTGGTTGAGTGGGGTGTTCAAATGAACCTTGCTCTTGTTGTATGTTCATGGAATGAATTTGAACTTCCAAGAAGAAGAATGCAATTAAGGACAGCAGATTGAATGAGAATCTTGATACTATTATAGGTGGAGCCAATAGTGATTTCTCTGTGTGTTAAACTTTTGGATCCATGTCAATAGTGATTTCTCTGTGTGATAAATTAGCAATGAATAAAACTAATGAAAAATTTTTCATTGTATTAGCACTGAAAAATTATGTTGCTAAAAAAATCAATGAAAAATTATAAAACTTGTCACATTTTTGTTCTTCTAAAAGTTTATAATCTAAAATAAAACCTGTCACATTCATGTGAAATAAAACCAATCACAATTCAAAATATAGGACAGAGGTCCAGCGAAGTATGCAGTGGTAAACGAAGGTCTGTTGAGGTTTGTGGCAGGGGACTGAGGAGCTGAGGAGGAGGGAGATAAGATTTTAGGGACTCTTTTTCACATCTAGTATGATAATGTGAGATAGAGTTTTTTTTTTTTAAAGATGTTATTAAGTGTATTAGGATGTATTGGCTTTACTATAAGTCTCAAGTAAAAAGCTGATGCGGCATGTCCTTATTGGCTGGTGTAAATGAAAGGGTTTAATGATAATTTGGCCCTATGAAAACTCATAGACATGGAGGCATATATAATAATCAAAATTTAATTGAGGACGGCAAAGAGAATGTACCATGCATATGAACCCAGGAAATTAAGAGAGACAGAAGTAGCTATAAAACATGAAGCTCCAAAATTTGGTATTTTTGTGGATGCAGTGAAAGTGTTATCTTATAAGCTCTATTATGTAATACCTATCAAAAGTTTTATTTTCAAAACGTAAAAGCAAGGTACTTTCTTTTCAGTCTAGTATTTTGTGGATGTGGAAGGTGTTCGTCAACATATGATGACTTATAAGCACCGTATTGGACTCTTGGGAAATTTCATGACAATTGACTTATAACCACCGATTGGACTCTTGGGAAACTTCACAGCTACCATTCAACATAATAAGGCCATGATGAGAAGGGAGGGGAATTTCATTCAAATGAGAAAAGGAGAAAACGATTGCGGAATATATGGTACAAGACTAGAAAAACACAAAAATCCATAAGCAAATAGGTATAGAAACAAAAGAAATGGACCCTTAGAAAGGTAAAGATGAGTTCGAGGAAAGACAAACATAATTGAAGGGGTGCCACAATGTGCGGTTTGCTGGTAAAGTGGAAGAGTAAGCTATGAATTATAACTCCTCACATGAAAAGAGCCAACCCATTTGTCAGTGACTTCAAATTCTTGGCTTTGTTAATCTAAAGGATGACATAATTGGCCAATGACCATGGACTCTTGGGAAATTTCTTGACAATTAACTTGAAGGTTCTTGGACTTTCTTTTTAATTTGTGACAAACTTCTTCATCAATTATTTAATTTTTATTTTTTGTTTTGTTTGTTTATAGTTAGATAGCTCCAACAAATAGAAATCTAATATCAAAATATTTACTTGACTTGACTCACTTTTTTTTTTTTTTTTTTAATTGCATGCAATTGATTGCAATTTTTATTGTTGTGCTTTTACTTTTGGAAAACACAAAAAAGTATTTCTTGCTTTCGGCCATGTCCATTGGGCAACACCACGCCAAACCCACATAAGATTTGCCCAACTTTTATATACATGGGAGGGTATCAGACACAAACTTTTTCTTTTGAGGTGGGTCACAGACACAGACTTTACAACCCACTACTCTTCTTTTTTAATGCATCCAGTTGTTAATTGTTTCATTTGCTTTGTTTGGACGGTCCTAATTCTCAGTCCAAAAGAGAAGGCATACTTTAAGGAAAGAGCGGTAAAGTTTCTTTCGTACGTTTGAATGAATATAGAGAAATTACATCGGCTTTAGTGTAAGATTCATCTATTATACTCTTAAAACTTACTTTTCTTCTCATCAAAAAAAAAAAAAAAAATACTTTTCTTATTTTATATTATTAATTTTACAAAACATTCACGCCATACTCTTAAAACTTACTTTTCTCAAATTTTTTTATTGTTTTTCTCGACTTCCCCTTTTACATTCCCTTTACATACGCTGTCTCTCTCTCCCCATCTCCATCCATCTCTATACCCGGTCAGATCTCCATAGACAGCTTCACTCCTCAAACAAGACCCAATCTCCAAACAAGCACTGATCTCCAGCAAGACCCATCTCTCTACCCATCTCTATACCAACACGGATCAACTCTCCCTCTCGGTCAGATCTCCCTAGCACCGATCAGGCAAGACCCATCGGGGTCAAGCTCCGATCAGGCAAGACCCACGAGCTCTGATCGTTCCACAATCCCCGATCAAGACACACGAGCTCCAGTCAAGCACCGATCAAGACCCACGATCTCCAGTCAAGCACCGATCAAGCGCCGGTCTGTCTCTCTGTTGGTTTGTCCGTGTGGGTTTGTTTGTGTGTGGGTGTGGGTGTGGGTGTGTTTGTGTATCTCTGTATTGACTGTGTGGATGTGTTTGTGCGTGGGTGTGTTTGTGTGCATCTGAGGAAAAAGAAGCCACTGAGTTCGTTGTGCACGGAGAAGAGAGAGAGAGAAAAAAAGGAGCGAACGTGAAATTAATAAAATAATAAATACGCATGCTACAGTAATCGGTGCATATACGCACGGTTACTGTAGCAATTGTGTATTTATACACAAGTTTACACCCACTGATGTGGGTGATTTTTTGCTCAAATTTTGTAAAAGTAGTTAGTTTTTTCATTTTTCACAATTATGCACCAGCTGATGTAAAAGTAGTTAGTGTGGAAAACGCGTGTTTAAGTGTCACTGCACTTAAAACTAGTGTTTACAGTGCTGGTAGTCTTTTACCAGGCACCTTCTTGGAAGAAAGGAAGAAAAATTGTAGACGGGGTGTTTACAATGTTCTTTTTAAAAAAAGATATGCATTTTTCATTTTCCTACACCCCACTCTCATACTTTCTTCTCTTTGATTGCATTCAAACGCATTACCTGATGCACTGATTTGATTCCTTTTTCTTTCTCTGATTCAATTCACTCCTTTCTTAATCTTCTGTTTATAGATCCCACGATGTCTTTCTTGAACAATAAAGGAGCCTCTTCTTCTTTTTCTTCCACTCGCCGATGGAACTATGATGTCTTCTTGAGTTTTAGAGGTGAAGATACCCGCGAAGGTTTTACCAGTCATTTATATAAGGCTTTGTGTGACAAAGGCTTTTATACCTTCATCGATGATAAACTTCGGAGGGGAGAAGAGATTTCGGAAGAACTTATCCAAGCCATAAAAAATTCATCGATTTTGGTTATTGTCTTCTCTGAAAACTATGCAGAGTCCAAATGGTGCTTGAATGAACTTGCTGAGATTGTTGACTGTAGAGAAAAGGACCAGGAGGTTCAAATTCGTCCAGTTTTTTACAATGTTGATCCATCAGAAATACGAAATCAAAAGGGAAACTTTGGAACAGCACTGGCTATACATGAAATGAAGTTCAAGAATAACAAGGATAAGGTGCAGAGGTGGAGGGATGCTCTAAGAAAAGCAGCTAATGCATCTGGATGGCATTACAAGAAAGGGTATGTATCTAATTGTTGATATCATGATTCATGAGTTTACTAATTTTATATGGCTAATCTGGTTTGCCATAACCACTGCATGAAAAAATATTCTATTTTGATCATATCATCTAGTACAAAGTTAGTTAGGACCTATTTGGATAAGCTATTTCAAAAGGTGCGTTTTAAAAACTAGCGTTTTAAAAACGTGCGTTTTGAAAATTCCATTTTAAAAAACCACAAATAAGTGTTTGGTAAAAATGTGAAAATATGCATTTTTTATTTTTAAAGCCATATTAAGTGTTGGATAAGCTGTTTTAAAAATAGCTGTTTTGAGAGTAAATTCCAAAATAGGTCTTAACTATTTTTTGAAGGTTATATTGTCATTTTTCCTGTGATCAGTGTTTTTTATTATTGAAAATATGTAATTAAGCTTAAAATTACATTAATAATAATAACAATAATGATGTTTTCGTTGTTGAAATAATTGCCAACAATATCAATACTAGACAATCCATTATAATAATAAAAAGTTCTTATCCAAAAAATTAAAAACCAAAACACCAAAACAAAAATAATAAAAATATTGTTTACAACCCACAAATGGATTGAGCTATTTTGTCAAGAACAAATTTCATCTCCTCATCATGTTCATCCCAATTGAATCCCTCATCCACCCTATCATGTTTTCTAATAAAATTATGCAAAACACAAGTAGCAACTATAATGTTTCTTTGGTGCTTAATGTCATAAGATGGCATTTGCTTCAAAATTTTCCATTTATTCTTCCACACTCCAAAAGTTCACTCAATTGCACTTCTAAGTGATGAGTGAACATAATTAACCTCTCTTCTATGTGATTCCCTCAACCAGCTTGTCGAAAATTTGGAAGATGATACCTCTGTCCTTTATAAGATGGCAAATATCCTTTCCTTAAGGGGTATCTTGCATCAACTAAATAATATTTTCCTAGTAAAAGAAACAAAAATGTAAGATGTACATAAATAATATCCTTCATACATATTTAATATATAAAAATATTATATACCTGGCAGTGGCTGCACCCTCCCATCTAGCCATAACAAACGTGAAAAGTAAATCAAAATCGCATGCTGCCATCATATTAAAAGATGTCACACCCTTTCTATTATCATATGAAGCTTTCTTGCCGTCACCAACAACAACTTGGATATGTGTACCATCAATGGCAACAATGCAGTCCTAAAATAGAATATAAATTTTAGTTACTTAGGAAATGAGACTAACAAATATTAGAAACAAATTAGAATGTATAAAATGAATACCTAAAAGTGTGGCATGTACAATGGATTCTTCTGTATATGTCTTGGAACTACACTAAATGTAGGGTCAGAAGACTTGAAGATATCCATTGACATTATGTTAAGGCATTTTAGAACTCTATAAAAATGCTTGTGTATAGTCTCACCAGAATGTTGGAATCTTTCTTGAACCATTCTATTACAAGCTCCTTGTCCAAGTATCATTAAACATATACTTACTAACTCTTCAAGCCTAATATGCCTTGTGTGCTGAAGTCCATATGTATGTTGTAAAACATTACACAATTGAAGGAAAACATGCGGCTTCATTCTAAACATTTCGTAACATTTTGTTTCATTACCCGTCAAACAATCCATCAACCACATATAGCTAGTTTGTTCGGAATCTCTACAAGGTTGTTTATCAATATATTTCATATAATATGTCACTGCAACATGACATCTAGCAACAGCAAGATCATATAATTCCTCATCATCATATTCATCGTTTTCCACATCATAAGAATGATTTTCATCACTATTATCAATATGATCATTGTAATCCATAGGAATATCACCTAAAATATTATAGCAATAAATTAGATAAATCACAATAAAGAAAATGAGTAAACATTTAAAATTATGTAACTGGATAAATCAAAATAAGTATCATACAACAAAGGCCCACAAAAGTATCTACCTAATCGTCATGACTGCCTATAACGTCTGTGACAAAAACCCCCTAGGTAGACTCAAAGACAACTTATTTTAAGAGCACCTTACAGTGGATGTGTTCTTAAGTAAAAATTACTTTAGGAGCACCTTATACAAAATGGCAATAATACTACTGTCAGAGTACTATAAGCTCAGTTTCTTTTATAGGCCAAATTCAGAACATGATACCTAACCTACATCAACCCCCCCCCCCCCCCCCCCCCCCCCCCCCCAAAACAAAAATCCCCAACCAAATAAAAAAAAAAGTCCCACCTACAAAAGCAGTAGAAACTTCATAAAGGCATCCAGAATGGCTAAGAGCCTTAACTTGTTTTGATAGTTAAACTTTCCAGGGATAGACAGTCCTTTAACATTCAGGGGCAGTGAGCAATTTGCACAAGTTTAAAGGGAAAACATGAATTTTTTTCATAAAATTCATTAAGAGTAAAGGTTAAGTAGAATAATAAAACTAACTTAAATCATGCATTCACAGTGAATAGAATAAAATAAGCATTTGGAATCTAAACCGTGGTCAACTCTAATAACCAAGGAAGTCATCTATCTAGTTATTAAATCATGTTTTGTTGGCACACTTTAGTCAGGAAATCATCTGTCACTTCACCATAGAAAATTTTGGAAAACATAAAACCAAAGTCCGAATATAAAGAAATTCAATACAAAACAAACACCATAACATTTTACCCTTCCTCTATAAGCATAATAGAATTGTTTACAGTCTCTGTACCTAATCTCAATTCTTTGATTTACTTCAAGATCTACAACATATCAACTGCTGAAAAGAAAAGACACCTAAAAGGACTACCTTCTATAATAGTAAAAAAAAGGAATTCTAGTAACATTTTTCTTGTGTTAGAAGACAGCCAAATGGCAACCAGAAGCCGATTGTCTCCAAGATATGAATTCTAAGAAGAATATATATAGTAATGTACTTTGCCCACAAATTAAAAATATTTTCATTCAATTTTTTTCTTGGCAAGTACATATTCTGCCAAGAGGGGGAAACAAAGGGAAGGGAACTGCCCAACTACATGAGTTCTATATGTGAGCTACTAACCAGCTACAGCAACCATGTCCAACAATTTAGAGATATCATAAATTAGACAAAGAGGGCCATGAGCTCTAGCCTAAATGGCAGCTCCTGTAGTTTACAGTTAAACTAATGAGAGCAACCTTCCCCCTGACCCTTTCCAGCAACCAATACTATTATTTATAGATCTTTGCAGTCTGCAATTAAACCAATGAGAGCAAACACCAAAGCCACAATAAACTATAATTCTAAGCTACCAAAAACTGAAAAAGTATATGAGTAACCAACTCTCCCTTAACAGCATCAGCTAACAACCTATGTCTTGATCAAATCATATGTAGTTAAAATCTAGAGCTTAAGTTCCTTGAAAACTAGCAATTACTCAAGTTCAATCCCTTCATTATCTAATTAATTCCAAATAGAAAACAGATGAAATTGAGAATTGGAAACCAGTTAATCTCCCCAAAATCATAACTGATGCTTAGAACAGTGACTATATTATGGCTTAGAACAGTCTACAAAGGTCCAATTACGAGTTTCTCTCATATATTTTTATACTTCTAATATGATGTTAATATCAATGACAGTTATCAAAGATATGAATTATATTCCATTTACTTTATTTAAAAATGTGTCAATTGTGTGTTATAACTTACAACTAGATATCTTGAATTTGTAGTTTATCTTCTAGTTTAACTAATTATACGTTTTCTTATGCTATGTGATTGTCAGCTGCTCTACATATAAATCTGAATCTCACTTCATTCAAAACATTGTTGAAGAGATATCAAATGCTAAATTCAATTGGATGCCATTATATGTTGCTGAATACCCAGTTGGAATAAATTCTCGTGCAGAGGCCATAGTGTCACTTTTAGATATTGGGTCAGATGAATTTTGCATGGTAGGGATTCATGGCCTTCCCGGAGTAGGAAAGACTACAATCGCAAAAGCTGTTTATAATAAAATTGTTAAACATTTTGATGGAAGCAGCTTTTTAATGAATGTTAGAGAAAATTTGGGGACGGATGTTGGCATAATCACACTACAAGAGCAACTTCTTAATGACATCTTAGTGGATGAAAATTGGAGAGTGGGCAACAAATCTAGAGGAATCAGTTTAATAGAGAAGAGACTTCGCTGTAAAAAGGTTTTTTTAATTCTTGATGATGTCGATGATTCGACAAGAATAGAGAATTTGCTTGGAAAATGTAATTGGTTTACTCCCGGAAGTAGAGTTATTTTAACATTGAGAGATAAATGCTTGTTAGCTGCCCTTAAAGAAAAACTTTGTACAACTTACAAGGTCAAGGAATTCAAGGTCAAGAAATTAAACAAACATGAAGCTCTTCAACTCTTCAAAGACCATGCCTTTTCGGGAAACAAACCTCATGATGAAGATTATTCTAATTATGCAACTAAATTCGTAGATTTTGCCAAAGGCCTTCCACTAGCTCTAGAAATAATAGCTCGTGATTTGTGTGGAAAAGCTAAAAATGAATGGCAAAGTGCATTAGATATGTATAACGAATTCCCCAATAAAGACATTCAAAAAATACTTAGAGTAAGTTACGATGGATTGCATGACACAGAGAAAGATATTTTTCTCGATATTGCATGCTTCTTCAAAGGATGGAACAAAGATTATGTTGTAAAGATATTAAATGCTTGTGGATCATGTCCTGGCTCTGGTATTCCAAGACTTGTTAATAAGTGTCTCATAACTAATGACGGATTTGGTAAATTGTCAATGCATGACTTGATACAACAAATGGGCAAGGAAGTTGTTCGACAACAAGCACCAGACATTCTCAGAAAACGTAGTAGGTTATGTTATTATGAGGATTCACTTAAAGTGCTAATTACAAGTAAGGTATAAGTTCTTTTTCTTCAATTGCTTTGCTCTTTAATTTTTTTTCTTTTTCACTAGCTACAAGTATTGAATTTTTTTCTTTTAATATTTTAACATTTTATAAAATATTAGTTCATCAGTATTTTTTTCTTGCTTAAATTTTCAAAATCATTATACATTTGGAAAATTCTATTATTTCTTATAGTTCACTTGATGTTTCTCCAATTAGGGATCCAAAAACATTCGAGGCATAATGCTACATTCACCTCAACTGATAGAGGTGCAACTACACACTGAAGCTTTCAGAAAGATGGAAAATCTCAAATTTCTAATAGTTGAGAATGTACGTATTTGTAAACCACTTGAATTTCTTCCTAACAATTTAATACTTCTCAAGTGGCCCCATTATCCTTTTCACTGGCCATCAGAATATTTTCCTAAACAACTTGTTGCTATTGAGATGCCACATAGTCGCATTAGATTGCCAAAGCTAATCAATCAGGTATGATTATGTGTATTTTTAAATTGGGATTTTTGTTAAATTTTTATTTCAAATTTTGTTTTAGTTAACTTTTGATTTTTTTCAACCCTACAGGAGTGGCGGTTAGAAAATTTGACAGACGTCAATTTTGAAGGTTGTGAATTTATTAGGATTTTACCTAAATTATGGACCCCAAATTTAGAGAACTTGAACCTCTCTTACTGTAGAAATTTAGTTAAATTACCTAAATTATGGGCCCCAAAATTAGAGGATTTGAACCTCCAATTATGTGAAAATTTAGTTGAGATTGATGAATGCTTTGGATATCTTGAAAAGCTTAGAATATGGGATTTCCATGGTTGCAAAAAACTTCAGTTTCTTCCTAGCCAACTCAGGTTGAAATCTCTTTATTCTTTTTCTCTCTTTGGCTGCTCAAGGCTTGAGAAGCTCCCTGATTTTCATCAAGAAATGGAATGTTTAGTGGATTTATATTTAAGTGGGAGTGGTATTAGAGCGGTGCCTTCATCAATCGAGCATCTCACTAATCTTAAAATGTTATACATTAGTAATTGCAAAAACCTTCGGGATCTTCCAGATAGCATTTGTAAATTGCAATGTCTTCGGTTATTGCGTACTTCTACTACCAAATTGAGACCGACGTGCAATTCTTTTGATAGCTCTTCCGAGGGCTATGAATTAGATCTTTTGATGAAGCCTGATTACTTCCCCGCATTGATAACGTTAGAACTATCTGAAACCAATATTGTTACCATCCCTAAAAGCATTAGCAGATTTCCCAAATTACAATCACTTTCTATTAGGAATTGCAAGCTTCTTCGTGAAATTCAAGGGTTTCCACACTCGAAAGGTCTGAGAAATTGGGTGTTCTCGGATTCTCAATCAGAAAGCGGGCTATTGAATCAGGTTTCTCTCTTTCTTTATGATATATATATAAAGAAACAACTTTTTGTTACTTTCTCTAAATACTTTACGAGATTTGCTCAATGGAAAATATCTTGAATTTTCTAATTGCATGCAGGTAACAGAAATTATTGGGATTTTACCAAATAGAGTATGTGGTAGTGCAAGAAGCACCAATTACTTCCCATCTGAAGCTGAAGATGGGGACATATCAATGGATCGGCATTTCACCAATCATTTCCCATCTGAAACTGTGGGCGTTGAATATGAAGATGAGATGCCAAAATGGTTTAATCATCAAAGTGTTGAAAATTCCATATTTTTCTGGGTTGGTCGCAAATTTCCAAAATTGGTTGTCTGTTTTGTTCTTGGACGACGGGGCCTTTTTGGCGATGTTAGCATTTCCATCAATAGTCAATTTGAGTGTACTCTGCGGAAGCATTGTCCACCCTTTGGAAATAATTGTAATATATATTTATTTTCTCCATCTCAACGGACTCTGCAGAAGCATTTGAATAAATCAAATCCAACTGACCAGAATCATGTTAAGGTTACATATAGAATCGATTACCCGAATTGTATAAAAAGGTGGGGGGTCCACGTAGAATGCACCTGTCCTCCTCAAGAATCTGCTATACCTAACTTGCCCCTTCTAACTGCCGGACATGATGATGATGTTGTTGATTACATGCGTGAGTTGCTATTTTATGTATCTGATAATAAAGAAGAACATCAGTCTCCTCTGGTCCATGATGATGATGTTGATTACTGGCGTGAGTTGCCATTTTATGTATCTGATGATAAAGAAGAATATCAGTCTCCTCTGGTCCATGATGACACATCTATGTCGTGCATGAGTTGGCTAGTAGGGCCCACCACCAAGCTTTTTAAGCTATTTTGCTTTTGCTGCACCAGAGATATTTCTTGAAAGGGTTACTGAATTGATGCCCTTAGACCTTAACCATTAGTGGTGGGTTTTGTTTGTTTACACTTCAATGGCCCGAGACTTTGTTAACTTCAGTCTCTATTCATCGTCGTTTCTGTCTGGTTTCTTCTTGCATTTGATGACAAGGTATATTTCCCTTTTTGGTAGCACTGTTTCATTTGCGTCTTTTACCCAACGGCAATGGATATCATATCAACTTATAAGTATTTATTGTGTTTCTGCAAAAGCAATTGGGAACTGAATAAGTTTCTGAACTTAAAAATTATTATTTTATTTCTGTTAATTGATCTTTTTTTTTGTTAATGCAGTTGACCGGGATGGTTGCAGTTGAAGGCCCCAGATTTCCTTCTGCCTTGGATGTGAGCTCAGTCTTGTTTTCTTTTGTATGATTTTTCCTTTTTATATATGATTTGTCAAATTGAGATGCATAATTTCTGCTCAGCTAACCATGTGGCCTTATCGTGGTGAGGAAAAATCTTGCAATTGTTTCCTAGTTTTATTTATTCGTTTGGACTTAATTGGTTTCTTAATTTAAAATGGCTGTGCATTTTAATGTCTTTGGTTGGATCTCTGGAAAAATATTAGTTCGTATTTGATTGGTTGAAAAGATGATTTTCAAAGAAATAATCTAAAAGCACAAGTCTTTACTATTTTTTGTTCTTTCTCTATTAATTAGGAATATTTGATATAGTGAGGATCGCAGAGCCATGATTTCATTATTGTTGGCATAGCAACTGTAGCAGTTGTTATAACTCTGTTCTTCCTTAAGTTTTTGCATTTAAAATGATATTTCTATCCTTTAGGATCCTCTGTCCACATTTTATAGCCAATTTTCTAAGGGTCAAACTAAATTTTCAAAGTAGTTTCGAGTCACAATATTGCCTTTAGAATATAAGACAAGCATTAACTGGAAAGCTCCAATTTCAAGTCAAGTCTTATACAAGTAGAAAGGATAGTTGGAAAATGAAAATCAGCATTTAATAGGTCAACCCACTTCTGAATTCTGCAGAAGGTTATGAGCTATAAACATCTCAAACTTTATGGCATACTGTGAATTGAAGACAAGGATAGTCTACCAATCCTTTCCTCACCAAATCAGCAACTCTGTCTTTTACCTCAAAATGCAATGATTCTTTAGTTGTTGTTGGAATTGGAGGTCAAAGGAGGAGAACACCAATTTTATGTGCTACTAACAACAATAGCAGCAGCAAGAAAAGTGGAGGAGGTGCAGTGCCAAATTCGAATTATGTGGTTCCACTTGAAAAATCATTTACATCAACAAACTCATCTTGCATCACTCGCCCTCTTGTTGAGATCCTCAGAGACCTCAACAAAGGATTCTTGACAATATCATCAAATCCTCTAATGATGACCACACTTCCTTCGCCACTTTCATCCCCTGGTATATATTTTTTTTCATTATCCATTTCTTTATTTCTTGATCTAATACTTAAAGTTTCTTAATTTGGTGATTTGATCATGCATATAGGTACCATGCTAATCGGATGTTGAGCTTCTATGGTTTGTCTATTTCTTCTTTCCTTTCCCTTCTATGTTTATGTTTAAATTTTTCATCTTTTTGATTCGTAGTTACATATATACATGGAGTAAATTATATGTGCCTCAATTTTTAACAATTCCCAACTATTGGATGTGAATCACCATATGGATATTTTATACCTTGTACATTGTTTGATAATTCAATAGCTACAATGGGGGAGGGGGGTTTTGACCTGTCTTCGTTGAAAACACTAGGAAGTGTTAGTTACAAGGCTCTTACCCTGAGGGAAACTTGAAGCTCCTTCTTTGCACATTGATGAAGTCACTTAGACCCAGACTCGGCTTAACCTGCATTACAAATAGCTCTTAAGTGGAACAATACAGGGTGAGACACTATGTCTCCTTCAAGTTGGAGGAAATGACAAACCTTTCAAGTACTCAACGAACTGTCTCTTGGCATGCTTGTCCTCAGGTAAATAATATCCAGACATTTTAAGAACTTGCCTCAATTTAAATTTCTGTATAAACAGCATATTTGATGAGAAAAAGATGTACACCTTCTGTAATCCAATGCTAAAGTTCCAATTTACCTATAGTCGGGTTTTTGTTATGAATTTTAGCTATGATTCAGGTTGGCACTATATGTCACTTAACTTCTCAAGCCACAAAATACATGGCCATAAACACTCTTCACAACTTAGAGAAACAAAGATTGATTATAAGAAAACTGTTATTACCCTTTCCAATACTCTAATTAAGTTGGGGAAAAAAAAAAAGATTGATTGTCTCAGCAATAAAAATTCTGTTCAAGATTCATAAAATGTGTGGTATTCTAACATAAATACTCCAATACCAACCTCCCTCCCCAAATCCCATGCTAGAGAAATGGGAAGTTTCATAGTCATGCAGATAAACAATGTGGGTTCAAGACGCGCTTGATATTGTATTCAGATCATGTTTAATCATGATATATTAAAAATTGATTTAGTAGATGAAAAGTAATTGTTGAAAGCTTTTTATTTCTCTTTTTGTTTTGTGTGTGTGTGTGTGTGGGGGGGGGGGGGGGGGGGGGGTTGTTGAGGAGCTGAAGGACTAAAGTCTAAGAGTGAGATAGGTCACTTTTATTCAAAGTTTGTATTTAGTTCCTTATATCTTGTTAAGTAAATTATGATATTATGATTAGGTTTAACTAATATGATACAAAATTGATTGAAACTCTTGGATGTGGTTACCTATTTTTTCTGTATGAAAATTTTCATAAAGAGATATAGTGCTACAATTATTTTCATATCATGTAATGTTTATCACACTTCTACATGTGCTTATCTTTCCCCTGATTAAAATTATTCACTTAGATGAGAAAGATCCCAGAGACATTCTCCTCGACCACAGAGTACTTGACCTCATTCTGTGATCCACTTATTGAAGAAACTCATGCTGACTTGATGTCAAGCATGTCAACAGTATCCCAAGCAACTACGCGTGCAATATTTTCTGTCAGGCAAACTGTGAAATGTAAACCACCCAAAAACCTCTTTTACCATGTTACACTTGAAAGTGTGAAAAAATTTGAGAATCATGCTGTGATATATGAACCTGAAGTTAGAGACATCATTGCCATAATAGGTGTAAGACCAAAATGCATTGATGATTTAGAAAGACCAAACAGGTCCTATCTTGTTGCTTTTGTTCTGAGCGTGAGATATGAAAGATTTCTGACAATATTATCCTCAAAGCCTATCTTTTTTGAACATGGCAAGAACAAGAAGAGACAGAATCTTTGTGTAGTTCCCTTGATAAACATGACAACAAATATTCGTATATGGAGGGCCTAGAACTCTAAGTTGGAAGGTGGGAACTTAAACATCATTCAGAATGTGTTGCAATCTAGTTCTATGCTAAAATTTTTTGTAATTTCTTATTTCATATGGCATATTAATATTAGGCTTAAATTCGCTATTGTCAGTCCCTAAACGTTAGCATATGAGCAATTTTAATTCCTAAAGCAATCACTTTTAGTCCTTTAGATGATGTGTACAAATTAAAACTAACACGGAATCACTCCATAGGGACTAAAAGTGGTCACTTTAAGTTTGTTAAGGACTAAAATTAACCACTTCAAATTTATTTGGGACTAAAAGCGATCACTTCAAACTTTAGGGACTAAAATTGGACTTGAACTAAAGTTTTGGGACAACAATTATTTTGGCCTTGCTATTTTTATTGGCAATAAATTTTTTTTGACCTCCCTTTATTTATATTATGTAGGATGCTACAAATTGTACTACCTTCCTTATTGAAGAAAATTGCAGCGCTGCCTTTGTAGTTATTAGTTCCAGAATCTGCTCTTCTGATTTAAATGACTCCCAAAAAGATGCAGTTCTTAGCTGCTTAGTAACTAGGGAATGCAATCATCAGAATACTGTCAAACTAATATGGGGCCCTCCAGGAACTGGGAAAACCAAGACAGTTGGTGTGCTCTTATTCTCTCTGCTTAGAATGAAATGCAAAACACTTACATGTGCCCTAACTAATATTACTGTTTTGGAAGTGACACAGAGGCTTCTAAAGAATGTGATAGAGTCACTTGAATATGATACTTATGGGCTTGGATATGTGGTTTTATTTGGAAATGGGAAGCGAATGAAGATTCTGGATCGCCATAACCTCCTCGATATATTCCTTGATAATCGAATTAGCATACTACAAGAATGCCTTGTTTCATCATCTGGTTGGAAAGGTAGTTTAACATCAATAATATGTTTGCTGGAGGACCCTAGACGGCAATACAGTTTTTACTTGAATGGTAGAAGCATGATAGACAACGAGGAGGAGAAAATTGAAAAACGAAGGACAGGAGGTTGACAAATATGAAAGTCATTTATCGTTTGAGGAATTTGTTCAAAGGAGATTCAATTGCATTTTACAACGTTTGAAGTATTGTAATGTAGATTTGTGTACACACTTGCTGACTTCTTTTATTTTATTAGAAGTGGAAAAGAAGATGAAGTTAGCTCTTGATTTGTTCACATCTCTAGAAAAATTGTTATGCTACTGTTGCTGACAAAGGAATAGAGCAAGCCTCTGAAGAAAATGATCAAAGATTTGATCACTTGATGAAATCAAGTTTTGTGAGAGGAGATTGCCTTCGGATACTTAGAACAATTCCTAAAAAATTCCCTGTTCCAGATTTTAGATATGAGTGGGAGATTAAAAAATTTCGCCTAGAAAATTCATGTCTATATTTCTGCACTGTATCAAGCTTTGCTAAATTGCATAAAATAAAGACTCAATGGGAAGTACTGGTTATAGATGAAGCTGCTCAGCTTAAGGAATGTGAATCCACCATTCCTATACAACTTCCTAGCCTCCGCCTCGTTATTCTCATTGGGGATGAGTGGCAACTACCTGCGATGTTTAAAAGCAAGGTTTAAAGTTTTATCTGCCTTTCTGTCTTTATGAATTATTAATAGATTTTATGTATCCTTAAAAGTTGCTATTATTTGGTTTCTGAGAAAGCTGAATTTGGAAGAAGTTTGTTCCAGAGGCCGGTATTGCTAGGGCAAAAGAAAGAACTTCCTAATGTCCAGCACAGGAAGCATCCATCCGTAAGCTTATTTCCAAATAGGGTGTTCTATGAAAATCAGATTTTGGAAGGCCCCAATGTCAAAGAAAGAAGGCATGAAAGGAGTTTCCTTCAGGGAAATATGTTTGGCTCCTACTCTTTCATTAATGTAGCACATGGAAAAGAGGAATTCCATAACAGCCACAGTCTCAAAAATATGGTTGAGGTTGTTGTGGCGTCTGAGATAGTTGCAAGCCTTTTCAAAGGTATGTCGAAATTTGGAACTAGTCCTAATTGCAATTTTGCTGAATGTTAGACTAGGAATTTCAAATTATGGTCAGCTTTATGATAAATCATTTTATGAGTAAAATGACTCTCTTTTTTATTTGTTTCTCTTGCCACTGCTAAAGAATTTGTTTGCACAAAGAAGAAAGTTAAAGTTGGTATCATCTCACCATACAAGGCACAAGTCTATGCAATTGGAGAGAAGGTGAAAAACTACAATGCTGATTCTATTGATGACTTCTCAATTAGTGTTCGCTCTGTTGATGGGTTCCAGGATGGTGAGGAGGATGTGATAATTGTCTCTACTGTCAGATGTAATATGAATGGAGTAGTTGGTTTTCTTAAAAATCCTCAAAGAGCAAATGTGGCACTAACCCGTGCAAGGTAATACATTCTTGAGTCTTGACATATTTTGAGGCTTTGGTGGCTTTTGCAATTAATGGGCATGCTTTCACTCTACAAGCATTGCCTTTGGATATTGGGAAATGAAGCAACTTTAATTAAAAGGTGCACTATTTGGAAGGATCTAGTCATCAATGCCAAGAAGCGGGGGTGTTTCTACAATGTTGATGAAGACAAAAGCTTTGCTCAGGCTATTACAGTTGCCTTCGTTGAACATAACCAAATACACATTTTGCTCAACACGGATTCCTTTCTGTTCAAAAAGGCTAGATGGAAGGTACGTTGATTAAATTATTTTTTTTCCTTTAACTATTTTTAATGATACATCAACTATTGTTTCCAGTTTCTATGCTTCTTTTATCAAAAAGTATGAGCTGAAAAATTCTTTTATTTCATATATGGTAGTTTTCTTTTTGACAATATGAAGAATTTATTGACCTTAGTTTCTATTTTTTCCATAAAGTTAGTATGGTTTGTTCATAATATAATAAAACTGCTCAAAAAATGAAGGTGAAAAGATTTAATCATTGTGTCTCAGTTTTGTTCTTCCCCTTGAATTGATATTATCAGGGGAACAACATATTAAAATTGATTTTACATATCCAAGTGAGTTCATTTTAATTAATTTCCATTTACTTCTTAATTACAATTTTATGCTAGGAACCAAAGCATAGATAATATTCAATATAGGAGGCTGAGGCTTTTGGAATTTGAATTCCATATTCCTCAATTCATTAGTTTTTAACAATAATCAATTGACCCTCACTAATTTTTTTATTTTTATTTATTAATATAGGTCTCTTTCAGCAATGACTTTTTGAAATCCATGTCGAAAGTTGAAAATGCTGAGACTTGTAAAGAAGTGCTTACTTCATTGGAAAATCTTGCAAATTGTTGGCGTTAACCTCTCGAAATGAAAAAAAAAAAACTATTTTACCATCATGGAATTTCTTCCCAATTATTAGAGCAGTACAAGGTCACTGGGTTGCTAAATCTTGTTTGGACAGTTGACATACTTGAGGAGAATTTATATCACATTCAGATTTTGAAGGTCTGGGACATTTTGCCATTATCTGAAATGCCAAGACTAGCAAATCGTCTTGATGTCTTATTTGAGAATTACACAATGGATAAGATGAATCACTGCAAACACAAAAGTCTCAATAGGTATACATTTGTCTGTATTCATACTTGTCAATTAGCTTTTAATAATTTTTTCCAATGATTGTAGAAGATGTGATTTCTAAAGTCAAAATGGTGATTGGTGAACTTCATATATATATTTTTTTTCCCCTGCTCTACAATCTTTGAACCTCTGATGTTGGGTATAGCCACAAATTCAGCTAACCACCTATTCTAGTTAGATTTCCTGGTTGGAGGCAATATGGTATAATCAAGTTGGCCTTAACCAAAGAAATCTGTCAGAGTTTTAGAAGGCAGTTCAAGATTCTTCATCTATTAATATAAGTGTGTGTGTATATATATATATATATATATATATTTCCCAAATTTGAGAAATCCAACATAAAAGTTTAAATTTTCTTCTTTCCCACACCCTTCAGGCCTAAAGCACATATTCTGGAAGAATGCCCTTGCTTAAGTACACACATAAGTATAACTAGACAGGGAGAGAGAAGACCTCAATATATTTTAATAATTACTACTTAAAGGGCATTGTTCCAGAATATGTGCTTTAGGCCTGAAGGGTGTGGGAAAGAAGAAAATTTAAACTTTTATTTTGGATTTTTCAAATTTGGGAAACATTTGTGTTGTGGAAACCTAACTCAAAGTTTTATTTGCTATAGGTCTTTGGTTGTTCCAATAAGATGGCCGATTGGCTCAAATAGTTTTACTGAAACTAATCCTATGCAATCACTATCAGAACCATCGGCCTCACTCAGTATGAGGGATGATACAGAATCATCATCTACAACTTTTAAGTAAGTAACAAGTTCAAATTTTTAGCAATTATTTTATTAGTCCATTTGTCTTTAGAATATCTTAAACAAATTTAAATAGAGAGTGTAGGGAAGTTTTTATTCAATTTTTAAGTATGCATCACATTGTTGAATGGGAGTTACCATGCTGTTGGAGTAATGTGTACGTAAGTTAAAAACATCAACAGCAAGTTTTGTTATGCTTTAGGCCAATTAGCACTGCTACTTGTTAAAATCCTGATACTGCACATAATTTGACCAGAAAATGTTCATGTTGGTATTGGAAGAAATTTCTATAGAGAATTTAAAATTATGTCTAGATTTCTTTCCTTTGACTTTTGGTGGTCCTTGTCTAAATGGAAAAATTCCTAGGTCATACAATATTAGATCACTAATTACTTTTGATAATAGCTTTTGTCATTATTAGTATAGTTCATGATTTGTGACATCTAATTATCATTAGTGATATATCATATATTATTATTATTTTGGTTTGCAACATTGTAAAATAATTCCTTTGTAACTTTATTTTGATTGGTATTTTGAAGGCTTCAATCTGCATAATCAGAACTTGATGTCATTTTTTTTTCCTTACTTTCATGTGAGAAAACATGCGTGTTAAATTGAAGGCTAGTTTGAAGAACTTACTGTTTTTCCAATCAATATGATATGCAGAAATAAGTCTACTATGGGGAGAAGTGATGTCACGAAGTGATTAATAAATTTTCCTGATGACTAATGAGGTATGTTTACATTCTTCTTGGGACAACTAGTAATTTATCATGATCAATCATTGAATAAATATTTGAATTTAAGTATTAGTTTGAAAATGTTGTGAGACTTATTATTTTTAACTTTTAATATCTTATTATTATTGGATTCTAGCTAATATGGATAAATCTATAATTATCGCTTCTTGTTCTGTTTGGATGCAGGTCATTGGGTTTGCAGTCATGATTCCTCAAACAAAGATCATAACCATCACCAGCCATGTTTCTTAGATATTATACAAGTCCTACCCATCTTAACTACATTCAATGCATATTTGTTCTTATTTTCTTTTCTTTTTCTAAAGTATTGAAACACTCTACTATGTTTAGACGATTTGAACTAAGAATATAATACTCTCTTGAGAAAAACTACTGTCCATCTCTCTGTAATTGCATGCAAAAAAGCATTTTGGTCTTATTTGCACAAAGTTCTTGATCTTCAAGACAAAAAAACTAGCATTGCATCATGATCCTGCATTATTGCAATTTCTTAGATTGCTTGATCATCAACAGTGATGCAGCAACCTATACAAAACAATCAAATGCACAATTTTAGTCTAATAAATGAATACCTGCTATCCTTTGCTAGAAAGTTTCTGATTGTGAATTATATATAGCTCTCAGACCTTACTCGCTTTTGAGTGTTCCCATCCAACATGTTCTCATATGCTAAGATACACAAGAGGTTGTGATTAAAGAGACATCTTGCATCTTCTAGACGACCTATGAATTTCATAGAATAGTATTATAGCAACCAAGAAAGAGAAAAGTCAAAGGAAACAACATGGCTGCTCATGATTAGTGCCTACTTATGAGATAAATGACACTGAATCAACAGCCTACACTAGCAAATTTTTTTCCTAGTGTTACCTTGTGTGAAAGAAAATTTTCTAGTCAAAATCAAAGTAATCAATCAATAAATTGACAAACATCCCCTAGACTTCCAAATCCAAATTCCCCTTGAGTTTAGACTTTACGTTATTATTTTGGTTAGACGGGCAAATACAAATTCCCCTTGAGTTCTATAGCACTAATTATTTGGTTAGACGGGCAATTACAAATTCCCCTTGAGTTCTATAGTACTAAAAGTGTGTGTTTGGCTAAAATTATTTTTACCAACTTATTTTACTATTCAACTTATTTTTGTTATTATTCATGAGCCCCACTGCAATTTTTTGGTACTATTCATGAGTCTCACTGTACTATTTCAGCTAACTTTTACCTTTATTTACAGTACTTTCAGAAAAAAAATTTCAATTTCAGCAAAATAAGCGAATTCTAAATAGACCCTAATTATTTATGTATTTACATGTTAACTTTTTACCAATTGAGGAAAGACATAAACATGGTATTGTTTTAGAAACTTGTGAAGATTCTTGGTTGAGTGTTGCAATTTAAGATGTGAATGTCTTGAGAGAACTAGTAATACTCATGGACCTAAAAGATATAAATTGCCTAGTGAGTTAGAAATACTTGCAGAGTTTATGAGCCCACAAGCAAGCCCATGTGCTGGCCACAAACACAGGAAAACACAACTAGACTGGTCTCTTATATTTGCTCAAAATCTCGAACTAATTTCCTCCAATCCACTATGGAAAAGTAATATATGACCTCGCTTAGTGCTAACTGACCAAATCCCATTTTTAGGGGTCATTTTCCCTTAAGAGAGCACAACAAAGCAGGTTTGGTCAATGTATAAGCCAAAATAGTTACAAATCAAAATGGTTCTAATATTCAAATAAAAACAAAACTCAAAAGGTTGCCATTTTTTGAAATAGACAACAACCAAAAGCTTTAATCCTTATTCAAGGATGGACATTAGGCATGTCCTAAGCCTATATAAGGCATGGTTTTAAGTCATGCATTAATCAAACTTCACTTACCTCACATAACTACACTTACCCTCGAGTCCAAACTTTTGATTTAAGAAACAACAGATCCAAAAGGAGCTCTTGTGGATGTGGTAGTGCAGATAGCTCTCTCTATCTCTGTCTCTCTTTCTATCTCCAATTCCTTCTTTTTCCTCATTCTGCTATATTATAAGCATAATAAGACAAGGATCATTTGTGTTAATATTTTCCTTTTGTGAGTTAGTGTCTTTAAGCGTCTATTTGGTTGGGAAGATGAAAAAGTGGGAGAATAGAAAATAGGGAAATAATAAAAAAGTGAAGGGATAGAAGATATTTTAGTTTTATCTTGTGATATTTGATTTGAGGTGAAAAGTGGAGGGATGTTAAACTTTTTTATTTGGTTGAAAGAAAAATAAGAGGATAGAAAATATTGTCATGCCTCTATTGAATATATATATATATATATATATATATATATATGTATGTATATAAAGGGAAATGATAGAAAAGTGTAGGGATAGAAGAGATTTTAGTTTTATCTTGTGATATTTGATTTGGGGTGAAAAGTGAAGGGATGTTAAATTTTTTTATTTGGTTGAAAAGAAAAATAAGAGGATAGAAAATATTGTCATGCCTCTATTGAATATATATATATATATATATATATATATATATTACTAGGAAAAAAAATTGGAGTTATGAATAGCTTCGTTGAACTTAGAAACATAAAAATGTGTCAATTGAGATTTGAGATGCAAACATTGCCTGAAAATATTCGCTAATCTGATAAAGAAGATTCAAAACAAAGTGATGTTAAAACTCAGCTCTGAAGCAACATGAACTGAAGATCATCCCCCAGGAATAAAATGGTAGCGTTTTACAACAAAGACCCCGGCTTAAAAATAAAACGATAGCGTTGCACTTAAGACACTTTGAACTGAAGTGTGAATACACTTAAATGAAGACACGCATTTCTCACGTGCCATAAGTTTCAATTTGTTAACTTAAGTCGATCTCTTTTCTCTATCCCATCCCTTGCGGTTTGGGAAAACGACCCTCCAATCCAAACTTGAAGGAAAAAAAAAAAAAAAAACACTTCCCCCTCTTGACTTGTAATTGAGCAAACTTTGTTAAATTAATATTAAAAATATTGTGTACTAACCTGGGTGGAATTCTAAAATTATCTTATTTCATAATTAAAATTCATTATTTTATATTTTTATTTAAAATGTTAAGTGTGAATTTTGCTTATTATTCTTTTTTTTAACAGATTATGGAGAGATTTTCTGTTGTAAGCAAGGCCGGCCCTAGGCATAGGCCACATAAACCATCGCCTAGGGCCCCCTATTAGAGAAAGGCCCCAAAAATTGGGGCAAAATTTGATATATTTAAAAAAAAAAAAAAAATTCTTGAGATGTAGGGAAAAAAAAATTGTTTTCCATCTTTTTTGTACATTTATGAAGTCTTAAAGAATTGAGTAATGCTAGAGATAATCCAACTTCAAATACATCGGTCTTACAAATATATGTGTCACTAATCATAAAAAAAAAAATAGATTGGAAAATGTTAGAAATACTATAAATTTAAGTACATGAGTCTTATAAATTGATGGGACAATTAATATGATTTGTGGACATCAACAACTTATTAAATACATTTTTGAATTACTTTTTGTGATTGTTGATACATCTTTGTAAGCCTCATGTTGTAAAATTTATAATATCTCTAACATCATATATTCAAATACTTGTTTATTATTTTCTTGAAGTGTCACTAATCACATTCATTGTTACATCGTTTGCAAGTTTTTTTGTAGTAAAATTTGTTATAGATTTAGTATTTTTCCAACCAAAAAAAAAAAAAAAAAAACGTAATACAAAATAAAAAGAATAGATTTTTGTTATATAAAAATTATGATATTAAACACTAGTTAAATATTATTTAAGTAGGTTCCTTAAAAAAAATTCCCCTTGAGTTTAGACTTTACGTTATTATTTTGGTTAGACGTGCAAATACAAATTCCCCTTGATTTCTATGGCACTAATTATTTGGTTAGATGGGCAATTACAAATTCCCTTTGAGTTCTATAGTATTAAAAGTGTGTGTTTGGCAAAAATTATTTTTGCCAACTTATTTTACTATTCAGCTTATTTTTGTTACTATTCATGGGCTGCACTACACTTTTTGTTACTATTAGTAGGTCTCACTGTACTATTTCAGCTAACTTTTACCTTTATTTATAGTACTTTCAACAAAAAGTTTTCAATTTTCGCAAAATAAGCAGATCCCAAACAGACACTAATTATTTATGTATTTACATGTTAACTTTTTACCAACTGTGGAAAGACATAAACATGGTATTGTTTTAGAAACTTGTGAAGATTCCTGGTTGAGTGTTGCAATTTAAGATGTGAATGTCTTGAGAGAACTAGTAGTACTTATGGACCTAAAAGATATAAATTGCCAAGTGAGCTAGAAATACTTGCAAAGTTTATGAGCCCATGAGCAAGCCCATCTACTAGCCACAAACACAAGAAAACACAGCTAGACTGGTCTCTTATATTTGCTCAAAATCTCGAACTAATTTCCTCCATTCCGCTATGGAAAAGTAACATGTACATTTTTAGATCCCTTAAAACACAACCAGATTAACCTAATTAATTAGCCAAGTGATTACTTAGTCAAATTATCAAATCTAAGTTAACACAAATATATCATATCAATTTAAATTACGGAAAGTAAAGAACACAAAGATACGATGACCTAGGAAAACCAAACTAGTAAAAAACTTGAGAAAAATTTAACCTAGCTATCCTCAAGGTAAAACTAAATCCACTATGAAGAAATTAAAATTTGCACAATAGCGACTTAGACCACTAATATCCTATTGCTACTTACTACCATGACCAAGTGATAGCTCCAAGTCCACGGACTACTTCTTTCTTAGATTTCCAGCAAGTACAAGCATTCCTGCTTGTGTATCTTTAAGCTCTTGAATCTGCAACTGAAACAATCACCAAGTTCTTGACAGTCTTGATTCTTGATAACCCTAAGTATGTGTGAAAGCAAATACCTCTATATCTCATAAAAGATTCACACACACAGCATAAAGAGCAATCACAAAACGTGGCTAGAGTTTTCCCTTTTATACTTAAGACAAAACATAAAACCCCACACGTCAAACGGGCTTAAGCTGAGTTGGAAATTTTGCAGAAAAAACAATCTACACGACTGTCGATCGATTGAGTCTAATTCTCGATCAATCGAGCCAGACAGATTTACACAATGAATCCTATAGTAACTCAATTCCAACTTTACATAAAAACACATACTTTGAGCAAGTCTAAACACGACTAAAACTTTTTGATCATGGTTTGCCAGCATTACAAAATGAAGTTCTAATACATTAGTTTCTAATTCCTTAGAACCTAACATAACATATGACCTCGCTTAGTGCTAACTGACCAAATCCCCTTTTTAGGGGTCATTTTCCGTTAAGAGAGCACAACAAAACTGGTTTAGTCAACATATAAGCCAAAATAGTCACAAATCAAAATGGTTCTAATATTCAAATAAGAACAAAACTCAAAGGTTGCCATTTTTTGAAATATTCAACAACCAAAAGCTTTACTCCTTATTCAAGGATGGACATTAGGCATGTCCTAAGCATATATAAGGCATGGCATTAATCAGACTTCACTTACCTCACATAACTACACTTACCCTTGAGTCCAAACTTTTGATTTAAGAAACAACATATCCAAAAGGAGCTCTTGTGGATGTGGTAGTGTAGATAGCTGTCTATGTCTCTGTCTCTCCAATTCCTTCTTTTTCCTCATTCTGCTATATTATAAGCATAATGAGACAAGGATCATTTATGTTAATATTTTCCTTTTGTGAGTTAGTGTCTTTAAGGATTAGTTTGGATGGGGAGATGGAAAAGTAGGAGGATAGAAAATAGGGAAATGGTAGATAAGTGAAGGGATAGAAGAGATTTTAGTTTTATCTTGTGATATTTGATTTGGGGTGGAAAGTGGAGGGATGTTAAACTTTTTTATTTGGTTGAAAAGAAAAATGAGAGGATAGAAAATATTGTCATGCCTTTATTTTATATATATATATATATATATATATATATATATATATATTACTAGGAAAAAAATTGGAGTTTATGTATAAAAAAATGAATGCCAAATGTTAACTTAAAAGTGGGGGAAAAAAAGAAAAAAAAAATGTGCAAAATAGTGGGGAAAGGAGTGTAGGGCATAATGGTATTTAGCATTTACCATTTGTCCTCTCTTTTCTCTCCTATTTTGTGGGGCTTGAAATTTGGTGGGCCCAAAAAGAAAAAATTAGTTTTCCATCTTTTCTCTACATTTATGAAGTCTTAAAGAATTGAGTAATGCTAGAAATAATACAACTTTAAATACATGGGTCTTACAAATATATGTGTCACTAATCATAAAAAATAATTTAGATTGGAAAATGTTAGAAATACTATAAATTTAAGTACATGGTCTTATAAATTGATGGGACAATTAAAATGATTTGTGGACATCAACAACTTATTAAATACATTTTTGAATTACTTTTTGTGATTGTTGATATATCTTTGTAAGTCTCATGTTGTAAAATTTATAATATCCCTAACATCATATATTCAAATACTTGTTTATTATTTTCTTGAAGTGTCACTAATCACATTCATTGTTACGTCGTTTGTAAGTTTTTTTGTAGTAAAATTTGTTATAAATTTAGCATTTTTCCAACAAAAAAAAGAAACATAATACAAAATAAAAAGAATAGATTTTTGTTATATAAAAATTATGATATTAAACACTAGTTAAATATTATTTAAGTATGTTCCTTTAAAAAATTATTTAAGTGATAATTAAAAGACCTCATTTAAATATATCGCCTATGGCCTCCAATTTTGTTGGCCACCCCTAGTTGTAAGTGTTTTGATGCTTGATAAATTTTGCATTTTTATTCTAAATTTATCAATTTTTATTTTTATTTTACTAACGATGGTTAAATTTTCATAAAGAGATTCTAATGAAAATTTAGAACATTTCATTACTAATATAAACAAAAGGGGGTTGGAGTGTTAATTTCTTCTAATCTTAAGAGAGGGGAGTGTTTTTTCCCTTCAAATTTAGGGTGGAGTGTCATTTTTCCAAACCTAGAAGAGGAGTGTAATTACCCCCATTTTATTTTTATTCTTTAAAAAAAAAAAATGAGTTAGCTAGATTACACTAGCCTTCGAGCTTGGCTGTCGGATTAAACCTTTCCTTTTTGGATGCAACCAACCCTTATAGATGCCCATCAACAAACTCCTACTGGTAGCGGGACTTGAACCTAGGTGGATTAGAATTTTTTTCCTTCTTCATCAAGGCTTTGTTCGGCTATTCCTGTGTATATAAAACAGAGCTTTAGACTATCGTAGACTATCTCAAATGGTGAAGCACATTGGCTGTCATTATTTTCTTAATAAATTTAAAACTTAAAAAAAGCTTGTAATCTCAAAAGGCAGAATGTAGTTAAAGCAAAAGTCATAAAGTGAAGCAAAAATTATGAAGTGAAAATAATAAAGATTCTTTTTTTTTTTTTTTTTTTGAGAAAAAAATAATAAAGCTTCTGATTCTTCAGTTCATGACTAATCCATCTGGGAAATAAAATTATACTAAAGAAGAAGAAAGCGGTCGACAAGGGCTTCTACTCATTCACTGTTTTTCTGAGAAAGAAATTAAGAAAAAGGCTACTCATTCTCACACTCATTATGAATTGTTAATTATTTGCTCATATTTAACTATTCTTGCTCCACATAAATTTTTTTATTAAAAAAAAAAAAAAAAAAAAAAAAAAAAAAAACCCACTATACTTGCTCAATAATTTGTGTCACATATATATATGTTGGATCAACAGCCAATGACGGAGTCAGAATTTGAGTTTAGGGGAGACAAGATTAAAAACATAAGATGAGAAGCATAATTTATCAAAAATATCTCAAGTTCAAATACTACTCTTCTCTTATTCAACCATTAAAGACTTTACCAGTTGAGCTAACTGGAATCCACTTTCATAAAAATATTAAGACTTTATGTAATGAAAATAAAAAATAAAAACTTTGTTAGTTTAATAAAACTTAGATATAACACTCACAATATCTTCAACTGACTAAGCTCTCAACTGATGGAATCTTGGCCATAGATGACTTTGACTAAAAACAAGGGAATTACGTACCTTTGAATATGAAGCTAATACATAAGATTTAGAGTACGAGCATATCTTGCAAGCTAACAGGGGTATCCTCTGCTCTAGCTTCACTTTACATTCAATGCTTTGAATAACTAGGGATGCCAACTTGAAAGCACCCCTATTACACGACTTTGAAACAGAGTGTTTGTCAACTTCTAACACTATGCAGCAATAGCAAAGTCTTAGGAACCAATGGATTAGTCAACAAGAGTCCCTCATATAATTGAATTCTAATTATTAATTATTGTTAAAGATCAAAGTTCCGTGAGTCATAATATTTTATCAAAAAAGAAAACACTTGTGAGTCCGTTATTAAGTTATTTGCTAGTTCTTCTCAACTGGTCTCTTACGAAGGGAGTTCAAACTTATCCAAAAATATGTTAAGGGGGCAAGCTAGACGTTAGACTCCTATATTAAAGGAGTTGTTGGGAGGTAAGGGGGGCACTTGCCCCCTCTCGACCCCCCTGGCTTCACCCCTGGACCACAGCGTTCCTTGCTTGTGCAAACCAGGTACGTTGTAGTACTACACCATGCAACTTACTATGCTCGCATGTTCATACCAAGAGGTGCAAACCTTGCAAGTTGCAACTGGTGCCTCGTTTTCCGACTGCTATGCGTTGTGTTCGAGGACTCTGTGCATTGTATTTGTATCTCTTTTTCTCCAATTATTTAATGTCTGTGAAAAATAACTCGTACCATATAAAACGTAAATGAATAGACCAGATTGAAGACCAAAAGGCATACGCGTAAGTCAATTGATATGGTGATCCTTCTAGGCCTTTCATTTACTAGGACCTGTTGAGCTATCCATTGATCAATATGTTAATGTACAGTATAAATGTAAAAGTGATAAGAACCCAAACACAGAAAATGTCAAAACATGTGGATGATAGCTAGAATGAGTAATATACATGTGTCATAGTTATTTTGGCCAATGATATATTGAGTATACTGAAGATAACAAGAATCTGAAATAATGATGCAGAAGAAGACTGAGGTGAAGAAGGAAGAAATTCCAGGTAGAGGCTTAGTAGATTTGGTATTCTCTTGGTCTCTCAAGGATGTTCTCAATGAAGATCTTTACAAATACCAGGTTTGTCCACCATGTAGCCCTCACTCTCCTCCTCATTGTAAATGTGGATAGCAGAACCAATTATAATTATACAGAACGGTTTTACTTTTTTTTTTTTTTTTTAAAACTTATCCAAAATACCATTTTTTTCCCCTTTTAGTCTTTCTTTCTTTTACATGTATTGCTGAATCATTGCATTTTTGAATTGTACTAGTTGGAATAGTATTCTATTCCATATTCACTTGGTAGCTGATTCCCAGACTTTTACGTATATAAAATTGTTATTTTACACTCCTTAATGTATAGTTTGTTCACACTTTCACACAAAGTGTCCACTTTTTTTAAGAATGTCTATACTTAACACATGATGTGTTCGGATATGAGACAATCAAATCCCTTTACGTATTGACTCGTTTATCTCTTAGAGAAAGAAATATTGCTTCTGGAGTTTTGAATAATTACTCTAAAATCCTCATCATGATAGGAAAAGATAATGTGCTACAACTACTCGGTATTATGTGTAGTTGTTAGCCTATGCACTGAGTTCATTTATTGTGATTTGATTTAACTAATTGATGGTAACTTGGAGTTGGATGTAGTTCTTATTTATTTCAATATGTTACCATTTTCGTGCAAAGATATAGCCTTGCTTTGCAATTATATTCATATCAATTTTATCACAATTCTAACTACATGTGCTTATTGGCCATTAAAAAAAAACATACATGTACTTATCTGCTTTCTGATGATAATTATTGATTCTCTAATAGATGAGAAAGATCCCACAGTCATTCTCCTCGACGAAAGAGTACATGGCCTCATTCTGTGATCCACTTGCTGAAGAAACACATGCTGACTTGTTGTCAGGCATGTCAACTCTATCTCAAGCACCTACACGTGAAATATTTTTTGTCAAACAATTTGTGAAATTGGAAACACCCAAAGACCTCTTTTACCATGTTACACTTGAAAGTGTGAGGAAATTCAAGGATCGTGGTGGGAGATATGAACCTGTGGCTCGGAACCTCATTGCCATAACAGATGTGAGACCAAAATGCATTGCAGATTTAGGAACCTCATTGCCATAACAGATGTGAGACCAAAATGCATTGCGGATTTAGTAAGCCCCAACAGATCCTATCTTGTTGCTTTTGTTCTGAGCGTGAGACAAGAAAGTTGTATGACAATATTATCCTCAAAGCCTATATTGTTTAAAAAAGACAAGAACAAGAAGAGAGAGACTCTTTATGCCGTTCCCTTGATGAACATGAACACAAATATCCGTATATGGATGGCGTTGAACTCTAAGCTGGAAGGTGGGAACTTAAACATCATTCAGAATGTGCTGCAATATAGTTCAGTGGTAAGAATTATTGCTTATTTCGTCTGGCATATTGATATTAGGCTTAAATATGTTCTTGTTGGTTCTAATATTTAGTACATGAGCGATTTTTGCCCTGGAAATTTAAAGTGATCGCTTTTTAGTCCCTTAAATGATGTGGTAAACTAAAAACTGACATATCATCACTCTACATGGACTAAAAGTGATCATTTTAAGGGTAAAAAGGGTTCACTTTAAACTTTAGGGACTAAAATCGCTCGAATTAGAGACAAAAAGTGTATTTTGGCTTGATATTATTCTTGGCAATAATTAATTTTGAGAACCTTTCTTTACATCATGTAGAATGCCACAAATTGTACTGCCTGCCTTTTGGAAAGAAATTGCAGTGCTGCCTTTGCAGACGTTAGGTATAGAATCTGCTTTTCTGATTTAAATGACTCCCAAAAAGATGCAGTTTTAAGCTGCTTGGTAACTAGGGAATGCCACCATCAGAGTACTGTCAAACTAATATGGGGCCCTCCAGGGACTGGGAAAACCAAGACATTTGGTTTCATGTTATGCTCTCTTCTTAGAATGAAATGCAGAACACTTACATGTGCCCCAACGAATACTGCTCTTTTAGAAGTGACGCAGCGGCTTCTAAAGAACGTGACAGGTCACTTCAATATGATACTTATGGGCTTGTAGATGTGGTTTTGTTTGGGAATAGTGAGCGAATGAAGATTTTCGATTGTCCTGACCTCCTTGATATATTCCTTGATAACCGTGTTAAAATACTATATGAATGCCTTGTTTCATCATCTGGTTGGAAAGGTAGTTTACTATCAATGATGTGTTTGCTAGAGGACCCTAAACGCCAATATGAGTTGTGCTTGAGTGAAAGAAGCATGACAGACAATAAGGAGAGCAAAATTGAAGGGATGTCTAAAAATAAAGGGAGAAACAGGATCCAGGGAAAGGAGATTGATCAATCCTTTGAAGACAAGAAGGGCAAGAAAAATATAAAGAAGGTTATTGTTCAAGTCTTAAATGAAAACAAAAACAAGAAAAAACTGGAGATTTTTCCTTTTGAGAATGAAAAGAAATTAGAGAATGAGGAAATACAAAAAAAATGTGATGATCCTTTATCTTTTGAGGAGTTTATTCAGAGAAGATTTGATTGCATTTTAAAGCGTCTCAATTACTGTATTGTAAATTTGTATACACCTTACCTACTTCTTTTATTTCATTAGAAGTGGTAAAGAAAATGAACTTGGCTCTTGATTTTCTGAGATCTCTGGAAACATTGCTGTGTACTGTTACCGTTGCTGATAAAGGATTAAAGCAAGTTTCTGGTGAAAATGAACTAAGCAGACTCGGTAACTTAATGAAATCTAGTTTTGTGAGAAAAGATTGCCTTCGGATACTTAGATCACTTCCCCAAAAATTCCCTGTTCCAGATTTTAGATGTGAGGATGAGATAAAAAAAATTCTGCCTAGAGAATTCATGTCTATTTTTCTGTACTGTATCAAGTTCTGCTAAATTGCATGAAGTAATGGTTAAATGGTAGGTACTGGTTATAGATGAAGCTGCTCAGCTTAAGGAATGTGAATCAACCATTCCTTTACAATTTCCTGGCCTCCACCATGCTATTCTCATTGGAAATGAGCAGCAACTTCCTGCAATGGTTAAAAGCAAGGTTTAGAGTTTTATCTGTCTTTCTGTCTTTATGAATTATTAATAGATTTTATGTATCCTTAAAATTTGCTATTATTAGGTTTCTGAGAAAGCTGAATTTGGAAGAAGTTTGTTCCAGAGGCTGGTATTGCTAGGACAAAAGAAAGAACTTCTTAATGTCCAGCACAGGATGCATCCATCCATAAGCTTATTTCCAAATAGGGAGTTCTATGAAAATCAGATTTTGGATGGTCCCAATGTCAAAGAAAGAAGGCATGAGAAGCGTTTCCTTCCGGGAAATATGTTTGGCTCCTACTCTTTCATTAATGTAGCACATGGAAAAGAGGAATTCGATAACAGCCAAGTCTCAAAAATATGGTTGAGGTTGCTGTGGCGTCTGAGATAGTTGCAAGACTTTTCAAAGGTATGTATAAATTTGGAACTAATCCTAGTCTCAATTTTGCTGAAATGTTATGCTAGGAATTTTAAATTATGGTCAGCTTGATGATAGATCATTTTATGAGTACAATGACTCTTTTTTATTTGTTTCTCTTGCCACTGCTAAAGAATCTGTTTTCACAAAGATGAAAGTCAAAGTTGGTATCATCTCACCATACAAGGCACAAGTCTATGCAATTGCAGAGAAGGTGAAAAACTGCAGTGCTGATTCTAATGATGACTTCTCAATTAGTGTTCGCTCTATTGATGGGTTCCGGGGTGGTGAGGAGGATGTGATAATTGTCTCTACTGTTAGATGTAATATGAATGGAGTAGTTGGTTTTCTTAAAAATCGTCAAAGAGCAAATGTGGCACTAACCCATGCAAGGTAATACATTGCATACTTGAGTCTTGACATATTTTGAGGCTTTGGTGGCTTTTGCAATTAATAGGCACGCTTTCACTCTGCAGGCATTGCCTTTGGATATTGGGCAATGAAGCAACTTTAATTAAAAGGTGCACTATTTGGAAGGATTTAGTCATCAATGCCAAGAAGCGGGGGTGTTTCTACAATGCTGACGAAGAAAAAAGCTTGGCTCAGTATTACAGTTGCCTTGGTTGAACATAACCAAATACACATTTTACACAACATGGATTCCTTTCTGTTCAAAAAGGCCAGATGGAAGGTATGCTGATTAAATTATTTTTTTCCTTATACTATTTTTAATGATACATCAACTATTGTTTCTAGTTTCTATGCTTCTCTTATCAAAAAGTATGAGCTGAAATTTTTTTTTATTTCATATATGGTAGTTTCTTTTTTACCATATGAAGAATTTATTGACCTTAGTTTCTATTTTGTCCATAAAGTTAGTATGGTTTGTTCATAATATAATAAAACTGCTCAAAAAATGAAGGGGAAAAGATTTAATCAGATTTAATCATTGTGTCTCAGTTTTGTGCTTCCCCTTGAACAGATATTATCAGGGGAACAACATATTAAAATTGATTTTACATATCCAAGTGAGTTCATTTCAATTAATATTCATTTACTTCTTAATTACAATTTTATGCTAGGAACCAAAGCATAGATAATATTCAATATAGGAGGCTGAGGCTTTTGGAATTTGAATTCCATATTTCTCAATTCATTAGGTTTAAACAATAATCAATTGACCCTCACTAATTTTTTATTTTTTATTTATTAATCTAGGTCTCTTTCAGCAATGATTTTTTGAAATCCATGTCGAAAGTTGAAAATGCTGAGACTTGTAAAGAAGTGCTTACTTTATTGGAAAATCTTGCAAATGGTTGGCGTCAACCTCTCGAAATGAAAAAAACTCTTTTACCATCATGGAACTTCTAACCAATTATTAGAGCAGTACAAGGTCAATGGGTTGCTAAATTTTGTTTGGACGGTTGACATACTTGAGGAGAATTCATATTACATTCAGATTTTAAAGGTTTGGGACATTTTGCCATTATCTGAAATGCCAAGACTAGCAAATCGTCTTGATGTCTTATTTGAGAATTACACAGTGGATAAGATGAATCACTACAAACACAAAAGTCTCAACAGGTATGCATTTTTCTGTATTCATACTTGTCAATTAGCTTTTAATAATTTTTTCCCATGATTGTGGAAGATGTGATTTCTAAAGTCAAAATGGTGATTGGTGAACTTCTTCTTCTTCTTTTTTTTTTTTCCCTACTCTACAATCTTTAAAACTTTGACGTTGGGTATAGCCACAAATTCAACTAACCACCTATTCTAGTTAGATTTCCTGGTTGGAGGCAATATGGTATAATCAAGTTGGCCTTAACCAAAGAAATCTGTCAAATAGAGTTTTTGAAGGCAGTTCAAGATTCTTCATCTATTAATATAAGTATATATATTGTAGACACATAAATATAACTAGACAGGGAGAGGGAAGACCTCAATATATTTTTATAACCCCTCTCAATCCAATTTTGAACCGTGACATTGGGACAGTCATCACTACGCTTCAAAATTGGCTTTCACTCATAATCATGATCCACAAACATCATTTGGTGCAGCCTCCTCTTAGTGTGCGTGATCGCCATAGACACCGAGGTCTTAGCATTGCGAATATCATTGTCACCTTTGAGTACATTCCTCAAACGAGCTTCGATTCGGTCTATTTTCTGGGAATGCTTAATTGGGCAACTGGAATCACAGTCCTTCACATAGATTAGTGAAGCAATTCGGCCATTGTGAGTCCAAACTTTAGTTTCCACAACCTTGCATTGAAGGTCAGCTAGCACAGCAAAAACCTCGGATAGTAGACCAACACGGTCGGTTCCGATTAGTTCTAGGGCAGTTAGGTCGTTATTGCCGTTAGTCCGACCATAGTGAATGCTGCCCATAGAATGTTAACAAAATAACCAACCAAAGAAACAAAATTTAATTAATAAAAAATCCATAATTATTAAAATTAGAACGGCAATAAATTAGGCATTGAATGTGATAATTACCTGTTCAATGTATTCGATAAAGCTCTCATCTGTAAGTTTGTTTCCGCTTTGATCAGTCACATGGAAAACTGCACAGCCAAAATCAGAACAAAAAACATGTTTAAGAAATTTTCAATAACTAGAAATAACACGTTTAAGCTAACGTGCGCACCAATTCAGTGCACATTAGCATGGACACCATTAATTTAACAAAAAGAAAAACAAAAAAAAAAAAAAAAATTTAAAAAGCTTGAATTTTTTTTTCTCTTACCATCCATGAACCATCTTCCATCTAAAGATATGTAAGCCTTTTTGATGGAAAGGTTTAGATCCATGAGAACCTACACTGCCTCAAGTAAAATTCCATGCCTTCTAGCACTATCACCCTGTAAATTAAGCAAAAGAGGAAAACAGAAAAACCCAGTTGGTCAATTTTTTTTTTTTTTTTTGGGAAAAGTTTTCATTGAAAAATTGATTTTGTGCTTGAGGGGCTTCGTGAGAGGCGTACCGTGACAAGCATCGCAGTGGGGCAAACGGCATTGTCAATCACGACCCTGCGCAATAGCAGTGACAGGTCAAGTTAGAGAGAGCCTTTTTCGTTTTTAATTTTTCAAAATTTGAATTGAAAAAAAAACGAGGTCTTTGAAAAGTCTTTATAGGTTGTAAGAATTTACTAGAAGAAAGAAAAAGAAAGTGGGGTGGGCATGGAAAAGTCAGAAAACTTATTAAATAATGAATTTGATGTCAATAATTAATTAAATGATGGTGGAAATTTGTTTTCATAGCATGTGAAGAATTAGTTCGGAAGGTTTTGGAAAAGTATTTTTTGCATAAGGGAAAGTAAAATATTTTCCAATAAAGAAAGGATTTCAGGGAGAGTCACAAAATCTCATAAACTTGTTGCTTAAGAAAGGTTTTGGAAAAGTATTTTTTTGTTTTTCTTTTTGTTAAATTACTAGTGTCCATGCCAACGTGCGTCGAATTGGTGCGCAGTTAGCTTAAACGTGTTGTTTCTAGTTATTGAAAATTTCTAAAACATGTTTTTGACTAGAAACAACACGTTTAAGCTAACATGCGCACCAATTCGGTGCACGTTAGCATGGACACCATTAATTTAACAAAAAGTAAAACAAAAAAATACTTTTCCAAAACCTTTCTTAAGCAACAAGTTTATGAGATTTTGAGTCTCTCCTTGAAATCCTTTCTTTATTGGAAAATATTTTACTTTCCCTTATGCAAAAAATACCTTTCCAAAACCTTCCGAACTAATTCTTCACATGCTATGAAAACAAATTTCCACCATCATTTAATTAATTATTGACATCAAATTCATTATTTAATAAGTTTTTTGACTTTTCCATGCCCACCCTACTTTCTTTTTCTTTCTTCTAGTAAATTCTTACAACCTATAAAGACTTTTCAAAGATCTCATTTTTTTCCAATTCAAATTTTGAAAAATTAAAAATGAAAAAGGCTCTCTTTGACTTGACCTGTCACTACTATTGCACAGGGTCGTGATCGACAATGCCATTTGCCCCACTGCGATGCTTGTCACGGTACGCCTCTCACGAAACCCCTCAAGCACGAAATCAATTTTTCAATGAAAACTTTTCCCAAAAAAACAAATTTGACCAACTGGGTTTTTCTGTTTTCCTCTTTTGCTTAATTTACAGGTTGATAGTGCTAGAAGGCATGGAATTTTACTTGAGGCCGTGCAGGTTCTCACGGATCTGAACCTTTCCATCAAAAAGGCTTACATATCTTCAGATGGAAGATGGTTCATGGATGGTAAGAGAGAGAAAAAAAAATTCATGCTTTTTATTTTTATTTTTTTGTTTTTCTTTTTGTTAAATTAATGGTGTCCATGCTAACGTGCACCGAATTGATGCGCACGTTAGCTTAAACGTGTTGTTTCTAGTTATTGAAAATTTCTTAAACATGTTTTTTGTTCTATTTTGGCTGTGCAGTTTTCCATGTGACTGATCAAAGCGGAAACAAACTTGCGGATGAGAGCGTTATCAAATACATTGAACAGGTAATTATCACATTCAATGCCTAATTTATTGCCGTTCTAATTTTAATAATTATGGATTTTTTATTAATTAAATTTTGTTTCTTTGGTTGGTTATTTTGTTAATAGTCCATGGGCAGTATTCATTATGGTCGGACTAACGGCAATAACGGCCTAACTGCCCTAGAACTAACCGGAACCGACCGTGTTGGTCTACTATCCGAGGTTTTTGCTGTGCTAGCTGACCTTCAATGCAATGTTGTGGAAGCTAAAGTTTGGACTCACAATGGCCAAATTGCTTCACTAATCTATGTGAAGGACTGTGATTCTGGTTGCCCAATTGAGGATTCCCAGAAAATAGACCGAATCGAAGCTCGTTTGAGGAATGTACTCAAAGGTGACAATGATATTCGCAGTGCTAAGACCTCGGTGTCTATGGCGGTCACGCACACTAAGAGGAGGCTGCACCAAATGATGTTTGCGGATCGTGATTATGAGTGGAAGCCAATTTTGAAGGGTAGTGATGACTGTCCCAATGTCACGGTTCAGAATTGGATTGAGAGGGGTTACTACTTAAGCAAGGGCATTGTTCTAGAATATGTGCTTTAGGCCTGAAGGGTGTGGGAAAGAAGAAAATTTAAACTTTTATGTTGGATTTCTCAAATTTGGGAAGAATGTGTGTTGTGGAAACCTAACTCAAAGTTTTATTTGCTATAGGTCTTTGGTGGTTCCAATGAGATGGCCAATAGGCTCAAATAGTTGTACTGAAGCTTATCCTGTGCAATCACTATCAGAACCATTGGCTTCACTCAGTCTGAGGGATGATTCAGAATCACCATTTACAACTTTTAGTTAAGTAACGAGTTCAAATTTTCAGCAATTATTTTATTAGTCAATTTTTCTTACTTTAGAATAGCTTAAACAAATTTAAATAGTGAGTGTAGAGCAGTTTTTATTCAATTTTAAGTATGCATTACATTGTTGAATGGAAGTTACCATGTTGTTGGAGTAAGGTGTTAGTTAAAAACATCGACAGTAAACTTTGTTATTCTTTAGGCCAACTAGCATTGCTACTTCTTGAAATCTTGATATTGGACATAATGTGACCAGAAAATGCTCATGCTAGTATAGGAAGAAATCCTTATACAGGACTTTAAATCATGTCTAGGTACAAGTGATTTTCTTTGCTTCTGACTTTTTGTGGATTTGTCTAAATGGAAAATTCCTAGGTCATACAATATTAGATCACTAATTTCTTTTGATAATAGCTTTTGTCATTATCAATATAGTTCCTGATTTGTGGCACATCTAATTATCATTAATGATATATCATATATTATTATTATTTTGGCATGCAACATTGTAAAATAATTCATTTGTAACCTTATTTTGACTGTTATTTTGAAGGCTTCAATTTGCATAATCTGAATCCCATGTCATTTTTTTACCTTACATGTGAGAAAACATGCATGTTAAATTGAAGGCTAGTTTGAAGAGCTTACTATTTTTCCAATCAATATGATATGCAGAAATAAGTCTACTATGGGGAGAAGTGATGTCACAAAGTGGTTAATAAATTTTCCTGATGACTAATGATGTATGTTTACATTCTTCTTGGGACAACTGGTAATTTATCATGATTAATCATTGAGTTAATATTTGAATTTAAGTAGTAGTTTGAAAATGTTGGGAGACTTATAATCTATAATTTAAGTAGTAGTTTGAAATTATTGGATTCTAGCTAATATGGATAAATCTATAATTATCACTTCTTGTTCTGTTTGGATGCAGGTCATTGGGTTGGCAGTCATGATTCCTCAAACAAAGATCATAACCATCGCCAGCCATGTTTCTTACATATTATACATGTCCTACCCATCTTAACTAGATTCAATGCACATTTGTTCTTATTTCTTATTTTGTTTTCTTTTTCTAAAGTATTGAAAAACTCTACTCTGTTTAGAGGATTTAAACTAAGAATATAATACTCTCTTGAGAAAGACTACTACCCATCTCTCTGTATTTGCATGCAATTTCATGCAAAAAAGCATTTTGATCTTATTTGCATAAAGTGCTATTGCATCATAATCCTGCATTATTGCAATTTCTAAGACTGCTTGATTGACAACAGTGATGCAGCAACCTATACAAAACAATCAAATGCACAATTTCAATCTAATTAATGAACACCTGCTATCCTCTGCTAGAAAGTTTCTGATTGTGAACTATATATAGAAGGAGATATCTTGCATCTTCTAGACGACTTATGAATTTCATAGAATAGTATTATAGCAACCAAGAAAGAGGAGTCAAAGGTAACAACATGATTGCTCATGATTAGTGCCTACTTATGAGATAAATGACACTTAATCAGCGGCCTTTACTAGCAATTTTTTTTTTCCCGGTATTACCTTATGTGAAAGAAAATTTTCTTGTCAAAATCAAACTAATCAATCAATAAATTGACAAACATCCCCTAGACTTCCAAATACAAATTCCCCTTGAGTTTAGACTTTATTATTTTGGTTAGACGGGCAAATACAAATTCCCCTCGAGTTCTATAGTACTAATTATTTATGTACTTACATGTTGACTTTTTACCAATTGTGGAAAGACATAAACATGGCATTGTTTTAGAAACTAGTAAAGATTCCTAGTTGATTGTAGCAATTTAAGATGTGAATGTCTTGAGAGAACTAGTAGTACTCATGGACCCAAAAGATTGAGATTTTTTTTTTTGGATAAACAGACAGCCAAGTAAGCTGGAAGTACTTGCATAGTCTATGTGTCCATGAGCAAGCCCATGTGCTGGCCACAGAAACAGAAAAACACACCTTGACTGATCTCTTATATATTTGCTCAAAATCTTGAACTAATTTCCTCCACTATGAAAAAGTAATATGACCTCGCTTAATACTAACTGACCAAATCCCCTTTTTAGGGGTCATTTTTTCTCAAGAGATCACAACAAAGCTGGTTTGGTCAACATATTAGCCAAAATAGTTTAAAAAAAAAATGGTTCTAATATTCAAATAAGAACAAAAATCAAGGTTGCCATTTTTTGAAATATACAACGACCAAAAGCTTGAATCCTTGTTCAAGGATGGACAATATTAGGCATGTCCTAAACCTATATAAAGCATGGTTTTAAGCCATGCATTAATCAGACCGCTTACCTCACATAACTACACTTATCCTTGAGTCCAAACTTTTGATTTCAGAAACAACAGATCCAAAAGGAGCTCTTGTGGATGTGGTAGTGCAGACAGCTTTCTCTCTCCAATTCCTTCTTTTTCCTCGTTATGCTATTATAAGCATAATGAGACAAGGATCATCTGTGTTAATATTTTCCTTTTGTGAGTTAGTGTCTTTAAGGGTCCGTTTGGTTGGGGAAATAGAAAAGTGGAAGGATTGAAAATAGAGAGATGATAGAAAAGTGAAGGGATAGAAGAGATTTTAGTTTTATCTTGTGATGTTTGATTTGGGGTGGAAAAGTGAAGGGATGTTAAACTTTTTTATTTGGTTGAAAAGAAAAACGAGATGATAGAAAACATTGTCACCCTTGTCTATGAGTTTCATCTTATCAAACCTAACCTTTTTTTCATTTAATAACCGACTCATTCAAAGAATTGATCTATCTTATATAAGCAATTGATGAAGATTTATGGTTGTATGATCATCAAGTATAGTTCCTTTTCTATAGCACCATATTCATTATAATAATCTTCAAAAAAGAATTATGACTTGGATTTGAACTAGACCCACTTAGATGATAATATATGTCCAAAAATTAATACATGACATCATCTGGATGAGTTTAATGCAACTGAACATTAAACCCAATCCTTAACCCTTGTGTTGGCATGGGTTGATCGAGATTGGTCAAATCACAATCTTTGGTTGTAAAATTGTGGGCCTTGAGATGGGCACGTGACCCCAAACCAACATGGAAAAGTAACTATTCCTACACAGATGGAATGATGAAAAAGGCCTAGTAGTTGGGCCTCCCTTTTCTCCTTTTTCTAACTGAACTAGAGATTCTTCTAAAATAGGGCCGGTTCATTCAAGACCATGGTTTAAGACCCTCTTTCTGATTTCTCAAATCTCGATCTCATACTTCTCTCTCTCTCTCTCACGCACACGCACACGCGCATCCAATCTCGAACCTTAACACCACCACTCCCATGGGTTCCAGGAGGAACGACAACCCACACTACGGCGATGGTGCCAGTCCTGGGTTCGTTCTCTCTCTCTTTGTGCTATAATTGTCTACAAGCTAGGCCTATGGTTAATGGGTTTTTCTGGGTTTTGATTTTTTTCTTCTCTTTTTTGTTTGTTTTTGGGTGCAGTAAAATCTTCATTGGAGGCTTAGCCAAGGACACCACCTACGGTAAGAGAGAGCATTCTATCCTTTTCTATGATTCTCTTTCTGTACAAGTTATTTTATTTATTGTTAAGGATACCGTGTTTCTCTTGATGGTTATTATTGAATCTGTAATAGGGGGGGTTTGCTATCGTTGTTGTGTGTGAAAAGTTACTGTTTTTGCGTGTTTGTTTCTGTTGATGGGTATTATTTGAATGTGTGATGTAGTTCTTGTTGGTATTTGATTGAGTTCAGAAACCTTTGTGAGTTACTTTGAGAAGTATGGAAAGATAACAGATTCTGTTATCATGAAAGACCGGCACACACATCGACCAAGGGGATTTGGTTTCATAACCTATGAGGATCCTTCTGTTGTTGACCAGATGATCCAAGAGACCCATGTCATCAATGGCAAGCAGGTTATTCTATGTTCTCTTAAATTGTTCGATTCTACTTGTTTTCTTGTCTATAACAAATTATTAAATTTTATATGTATGTGTGTTTGAGATCCTCTTAAAAGTTTGCTGCATTGTAGTTTATCTATTGCAGTGATAATTTTGTTTTTTGGGTGGATAATTGTTGAGGTGTTTGATTGTGATATATGTTATGAATTTGAATTTTGGACCAGGTTGAGATCAAAAGAACCATTCCTAAAGGTTCTGCTTCTGCACAAGCTAATGATATCAAAACAAAGAAAATTTTTGTTGGTGGGATTCCAACTACAGTCAGTGAAGGTCTGATGATTGAACTTTTAGCATTTGATTAAAATTTGTTGTTGTTGTAACTAGACTTATGGGTTTGTTCTTTTCTCTCATTCCTTTTATTTCATATTTTTGTGACATTAGATGAGTTCAAGAGTTTCTTCTCAAAGTATGGAAAGGTGGTGGAACATGAGATTATATGTGATCATGTGACTAAACGCTCTCGTGGATTTGGATTTGTTATATTTGACAATGAAAAAGTTGTTGATAATATTCTGTCAAACGGCAATATGATTGATATGGAAGGTACACAGGTGAGTTTTGTACAATGGTTCTACATGTTAAGGGATGCATACTGTCATATTTCGGCTATCTATAAAGCAGCCACAAAATGTTGTAATTCAAAAAGTTTTCTTAGTGGAAATTACTATGATTGTTGTTTACCAATTTCTGATATAATGCATATTTTTAGAGATCCTGTGGGGTTTTATGGTTTTTTTTTTTTTTTGGGTTTTCAATTTAAATGCAGTTCAGTACAGCTTTCTTCTTTTCTCAAGCCAGGCTCTCAAAATTCATTTAATGTTGGCAAAAGATAGGTTAACTCACTTCTTTGTTGTAGGTTGAGATCAAGAAGGCTGAACCAAAGAAAGCCTCAAACCCAGCACATGTTCCTCCTGCATTTGGTAGAGACTCTAGGGCACGTTCATACAATGAAGATTTTGGTGGATTTGGCGACTCTTATAGTAGCTTTGGAAGTGGTGGTTATGGCCCTACTTCTTATAGATCACTTGGCGGTTTTGGTGGTAGGCTTGGCAATTATGGAGGGTATGGTGGTGGTAATGATTTTGGTGGTGGTTATGGAGATTTTGGTGGTGCTGGTTTCGGTGGTTATCAGGGAGAGTCATCATTTGGCTATTCTAGTCGCTATGATTCCTATATGGGAGGCCTTGGTGGGGGATATGGTGGGAGTGGATTAAGTGGATATGGACGTGGAAGTGGGGGCTATGGAAGTTATGGTGGTTCAGGCTCCCCTGGTGCTAGTTATGGAGGGCCAGGAGGATTGTATGGAAGTAGGGCAGGTTATGGTGGCAGTAGTCGTTACCATCCCTATGCACGGTAGATTGTGCTTAAGCTTTCCAATAGAAGTTGCTGGCAGGTTGCCTTACTGTCAGTGTATGCATTTTGTGATTCTATAGACACAAGGCACTTACTGCAAGACCCACTCTCTAGAAGAGCAGATCAACTGTTAGTTTGTTTGTGTTCAGGCTTTGGCTTAGACAACAAAAGTTAGATCAGCATATATATAGAGCCTTTTGTCACTGATTGGCACTGTGATTTTAGTTAGGCATCTCTCTTAATACTTTATATTTATGGTTGTCTATTTGTTAAGTTAGACTTTCATCTTGTTATGAGATATTATTTGGTTAGAATCAATTTGGAGTTTTCCATTCAATATAGGTAATATACTAAATGCTTATGTGACAGACTGCTCACTATTCTTAACTTGCTATTTATTAAGTTTGGCACTGTAATTACTAAGGTGTAGTTACCCTTTACAGGTTATATTTAGTTCTATTCTTTTAGTAACACTGTTAACCTCCACCAACAACACCCCCCCCCCCCCCCCCCCCCCCAAAAAAAAAAAAAAAAACTACCCATGTAACAAGAATCATGGATAATTATGGAAAGCCTCTAGGTGGGGTCGGTGGGATCAAACTTCTATTGGAGGGCCTAAAACTCTTTTAGGAAGTGTATAGAATCATCTTTCTAGTTTCTACAGTACATCTGGGAGGGCAAAGTTGTCCATTAGTAGATATTAGGGACACTCTATGACCAAAAAACATTGAATAGCTGTGTGACTTGTAACTATTAACTGTTAATTTTCGTAGTGGTTAATTGACAAAGAGAGGCGAAGTGCCACTCTTTGAAACTTTTGGGTGTTCTTTTAGCCTGAATATTTCAAGGGGCTACAGTGAAAATGACAAACTTTTGAGGGGTTGTAAGTCTCTAAAATCACTCAGCTTCTTGAAGGTTGGTGCCAATGGGCCCCTCTGCTAAGAAAATGTATTAGTTGAATGTAGGCTTTGATGCCTAGCTGAGCACTTTAGACTCAGGGATTTTCTTCTTTGTCGCCTTTGATTTCAATGAGTCACTTTCTTTCAAAGATCTTTTATCAAGTTCACTAGGGTGCCTAACAATAATACCTTTCTTTGGCTTGTTACCCTCTGAACAGAGGGATTTAATGACATAAACTGCATGATGTCAACAAAAATGTTCTTGTGTACGTTGTACCTTTAATAAAATGCTATGTTAATATCTTGGGTGGGTAAAATTGTGGAACTTTGAAAGACTGAATGTTGAACAATGGTTTGATATATGTCAAGAAAACTATGAATTGGAGTGGGATAATTTGTTTAATGTGAAGAAGTGACTTGAAAGAAGTGGATTTGAGTTGGTACTTGTGTTGCACGATTACTAGAGGTAATGTTTATATTTCTTGTTCAATGCCTGTGAAGTCATGATTGTAAGTGAGTAATTGGATTTGATTGTATCCTGTAAAGATAAGGCCCTGGAGTTAGATGTATGAAAATTTGTTTTGTTTTGTAATTTCAAAATCTATGAAGAAAGCATTTGTGCAGAATGTTTGCTTTAATATCATTTTCGTGATATATAATCTATTTTGAGTTTTGTTCAAAAGAAAAGAAAAAGGTTGCTTTTGAATTAGTCTAGGCTATGTCAAGTTGATATTCTTTTTAATTTCGTTTTCTTTTCTATTGCATATTGATGGAAATAATATCAACCGATTACCTGACGTGATTGGTTATATATTCCTTATTTTCTTTGTTGATAACTAGGGTCAATTCCACATCAAAACAAGCTAACTTAAAATAATAGTCCCAAGGCATGTTGGTGAAGGAAAAAAGATTTTTACACATATTCATTGGCCTCATAATTTCAAGAGATCCTTGAATCATGATAAAAAATGAATGAAGTCTCATAAGGATGGCATTGTGTAATCGTGTGGGATTCAAAATATTTCACATACGTTGAGAGAGAGGTATTTTTCTTTTTGATTGGGGAACAAACAAGAAAAATGAAATTTCTTTTCTAAAACTTGAAATTAAAGTATTTTCCCTCTTAAGGACTTATATTCTCCTCGCCCTGTGTCTCCTAAAGCCTCATGATAACATAAAAATGCATTGTATTACATGTGTTGCATACGCATCATCAACTATTCCTCTACCATCATTGCACGAAAAATGAACTATTTTTCTTCAACTCCTACCATCATTGCATGGAACTTTTTTTCTTCTACAGAAGATAAAGCAGTTTATTTTTATCACATCCGAACAGAGGGGCATAAGGCTATATTGAACCCTTAATCGCTAATCAACACTAACAACTCAATAAATCAGTTCACTGAAGAGTGATTTGCATTTCTTTTTTAATTGTCACTATCTTACATCATTTGAACCAAACCAACTCAATGAGAATATAGCAACATTCTCAGGTTGCAATTTCTGTTTGATTGTCTCAATTTGTGCCCCAAAAGTGGTAACCGTTGCAAATCTGTTTGAAGCCCAGCCAAATCTTGCGTCTTTGCTTAATTTGATGAAGCCCTGCACGCATAGACTCCATCCTACGACTTGTTGGGAATAATTAAATTAAATATAACCCCAAGTAATAGATAAAATATAATTTACGCAAGCGCCAGGAAATTCAACCACATGCATTCAATCAAAAAAAAAAAAAAAAAAATCAACCACAACAAGCATGGTCCTTGTCTCCCTCACTACAGGTCATCCATGTAGTAAAGAAAAGGTAAATGAAAATTTGGTATGTCTAATTCGCCCCAATATAACTATCAAAGAAAAATACAATAAATGCCTCATTAGAGGGGGGGAAAGCATAATAAATTCTCTATCACCTATATTTCATTCACAAAAAAAAAAAAAAAAAAAAAAAAAAAAAATGTATACAATATATCTTCTTGATCGAAGTTATGGATCATTCCCTTAAAATGATTTGATTCATATAATCAAAATGAAGTTTGAAATTTTAACTAATGACTCAAAATATTATGATTCCAAAATCATTACGATTCAATGTTTTATCAAATTTTGTCGAGATATTAGAGAAAATTAATCTTTAAAAAAATTATAAATTTGTAGGATTACATAGGAGTGGACTAGATTTCTTTTTATAATGATAATCTAAAGTTGGTGTTGAAGGGTGTTGAATTAAACGGAATAATTAAGTTTTAGTTTGTCGTAGGCCTTTTTTTTGCTATGTTGGGCTGGGCTGCCCCTTTGTGATTGTAGGCCCGAATGTTCTGGATTGCGAGAGTTGAGACCGGGCCAATTGGAACTCAACTTGGCCGGCTTGTGCGCAAATAATGCCTCGTCTGCCAGGGGAGTGCTTATCGTGGACGGTTTTTACTATTCTACCCTCCAACCACTTTTGTCTAGCCTGGGGTACTTGCCGACCATTACTGTTCCGTTCTGCGGATACCCTGCTACAGACAAAGACAATCACTTTGTCCGTTAGCCTGCCGCGGCATTTCTGCCTGCCGCGGTGGTGTTTCTCTCTCTCTCTCCCTTATGGCATGCACCCATTGGTTCCAACTCAGCCTTGCCTCTTTCGGGTGGTATATCATCCCAGCAGGACGTACCCCCCAAAAGAGCTTGAGCAGGAACCTTGAAACAGGTCTTCCCCTCTCCCCACCACCAAACCACGCCCTCTTACCTCTGACCTCATGACCCCACCATGCCCTGTATTGGCTGGGTACAGGTTGGTGGTGCCTGGTCCTTGCGCATACATATGTCTGCAATCTGCCTGCTGTTCATGCATTTGCCGTGGACTGGAGACTTTGCCTGCCTGCCGTCCGTTTCTGGCCTTGCGAGTTGTTACTCAGACTCTTCGCTCCCTTAGAATCTGGGCTTTGCCCAGTATTGGGCTCCATGTTCCTTTCAACCCAATTTCTAATTGCCTTTGCTTCCTGTGGCGTTACTTAGCATTTTTTGTCATATTTCTTTCCTGCTAGGCCTTTTATCAGGCCTGCCGTTTCATCTTTCCCCCAATGGCTTAATGTGGCCGTTGGTGTTCTCGCTTATGGGCTTCAATGTCCCTTTCTTTTCCCTTGGGCCTCTCCGGCCCATTTCTTTGGACGTCATTGGTCCGCTTACTAACTCCGCAACCCATGGGCTCTTACTAACTTAATTGGGCTTCCCCGGCCCAATTTTTCTCATTCTCATCCTTGGGTTCATGGACTTGCCATTATTCCCTACTCTCTTTACTTACTTTCTTTTGGGCCTGCCGCGGCCCATTCTCTCTTTTTCACAGCACATACTGCCCATGGGTGCTTATTTTACCCTCTCAAGACCTATTTATTCGTTTTGAAGAGCCTGTGATCCATTGTTCCTGCCGCTTGGGCCTAATGGTTTTCCTTCGTTGGCCTGCCGCTTCTCTGCTGCCCACATTGCTAGGTTGGGCTGCTTTTGTCAATTTCGAAAAAATGATCCTCAACATTTAGCCCCCTAAACATGTGGGACGTTCCTGAGGCCCATATGTCAATAAAAGACTTTTCTGTCCTTTCTGTTCCCCTTCTTTTCTTTTCCTTCGCAGGCTTTTTGAAACTGTGGACCCCTTCATATATATATTTATACCCTTTTTTTTTTTTTTTCGTGAATAGTGACGCCTCTTCGATTTTCCCAGAATGGCAGTTATCCTAAGACACAACTACCGCTTCATTTATTTCATTCTCCTTTTGATGGCTGATCAGTCGTCTTCCTTCGGACCGGTATTAATTACCCATGTATTTAAGAAGAAAGCCCCTTCGAAAATCAGTTACAAACATCATCTTTTTCAAAACACCGTGTCTGTCCCTCTTCCTTTATCATCTTTTCTTCTTCGAACACCCATATCTTTTCTACTCAAATCAAACCGTCGCACAATGGCGCCGGTGAAAACCCCAGGTTCTTCCCGCCACAAAGGGAAAGAGAAAGTTTCCGAACCTCTCGCCGAACAAGAGATGGGCGAGGAGGCCATGTACTCCGACTCCGATCGCTCCGGCAAGGAAGATACGCCGCCCGACCCAGACAGAGAGTGCGCTCCCCTAATCGACCCTTGGTATAACCCTTATCCTCACTTCCCCGAGGTTCCTGGTGATTACGTGCCGCCGCCGCCAGGCCGCGTGTGGCTTTCTATGTGTAGACGGAACCCCAATGTTTCTTGGGCTCCGGTGTCGTCCTCCATTTCCGATTTGGTCATCCGTCAAGGGGTCTCTCTTCCCGTACCGATTCATTTCGTGTTTGGGTCAGGCACGGCTTTGGGTTGGAAGGAATGGGTTGACCGAGAGTTATCCGACCCAGTTTTTATGGGTTTGTTGCAGCAGGCTGGCGTTCTGAAGTCCATCGTTTTATCCCGGAGTCTCTCTAATTTCCGAGATACCTACAACCTTCGTCACTTGGTTCGCCGGTGGTGTGCCACCACCCATACATTCTTCTTTTCCCGCGGCGAACTGACCGTGACACTTGAGGATGTGGCCAACCAGCTACTCTTGCCAATCCTTGGTGATGTGGATCCTGCTACCATAGAGCTTTCTTCGGAGGAAGAAGCTATTGAGGCCGAGTTGAGAAAGCGGATGGCTGGGAATGCCAAGTTATCGTACTGGGTGAGCTCTTCCTCCAAGTTTTCTGTTGTCGCCCACCGTGCTGCCTTCGTTGCCTTTTGGCTCAGCAAGTTCGTTTTTGGTTCACATCCCCATTACGCCATCAAGCCTTTATACTTCCGTTTGGCTATCAAAATATCCACCGGAGTGAGTCTGCCGCTGGCCCCTATGTTCTTGGGGGCACTTGTATGTTCAGTTGGACATCCTGCGGAGTAACGAGAGCCAAGCGGGCTCGTGTCATATCGTCGCTTCTTCTATCCATAGTACCATCCTGCAACAATTGTTATTTGAGCGCAGCGCCCAATACTTAGCGAAATGTAGGCCTGTTCGCTTCGCGAGAGAGAAGTACCACTCATGTCCGAAAGCGATTACTGACTTTTGCGGCAGGTTTGAATCCGATTTCCCTTTAGCTTTTCGCTGGTCTGGTCTGAAGCCTATTGGTCACTCAGTTGTTGAGTCTTTTGATAGCGGTACTGGTTTTAGTTGGAGGGCTTACAGAAATTTAGGTAGGGGTTACACATGTGCTGATTCTGCTATGGGTCCGTTTACTGATATTATTGGGACCACTACTCCTTTGACTGGTTTTGATGAGGTGGGGATCACCTATTTGGCGGCTACCAATGTCGGATGGTTGCCATACTTAGCCGATGAGGGCATCAGATTTGTTCACTACCCTGCCAACCGAGTGAGGAGGCAGTTTGGGCTGGACCAAGATATCCCCGATGACCTTTCTTATCTCATGGAATCTCCTACTTCTGTTCGGCCTTTCCTGCGGCAGACTGCTTACGACTTTTGGAGATCGTGTTTTAGTGCAGTCACCATTCCTGGTTCATCGAGAGAGGGTCTTTTACTCCTGCCATGCATGGCTATTGGCAGGCAGTGATGACTTCGTTTGGGCAGGAGTTGGTAAGTAGTCGTGGCTTTTCCCTTATTCCACCTGACGGGCTAGGTATACTTGTATCTCCCAATCCTCGGTTGCTCTTGCCTTCCAAGTCCGTTTTGACTTATGCCCAGAAACAGAGCCGTTCTGCTGTCTTTGAGTGGGACGAGAAAAAGAAAGGATGGTGCTGGCTTGCGGGTGATTTTCCCCCTGGTTGGGAGAAGAAAGTTAAGGTTACCAACATTCCTGCGCCGACTAAGAAGACTCCTGCCAAGCATAAGTCTGCAAGCAAGCCCAAGTCTGCTGCCTCACGGCCAGCCACGGATGCTCCCCTTTCTAGTAGGACACGGGGTAGCAAGAGGAAAACATCCCCCCATCCCATGCCTGCCACCGAGCGAAGGGTAAGTTATATATATTTTGTCTTTTGTGTTTTGACTTCAACTTGCCTGTGGTGAACCCGTGCTACGCCCATTGACTTCTTTTCTTGACACTGCCTCTTGTCTCTCTTTTTCTTTGCAATCTAAGCATAAGGAAGACACGTCATCTGCCCGTCCCATTGACCTTGATGAGCCTGAATTCGAGGTAACCTCCACTATTTCCTCCTCTCCTCCTTATTTACTTATTTATATATGTATACCCCATACTTTACATATATTTCCCTTGCCATGTGTCCTCACTTGTTTGGATTAGCCGTAGGCTCCCTTATATATTTTTTTTTATGTGCACATATGCATCTCTTTTTTTTTTCTTTTGCTTTCCAGGATCAGCCCGAGCCCCTTTCTGTCTATCGCCCTACAGCCGAGGAGCTGACTGCCCCCATGGGTACACCCATGGTGGTTTCTTTTGGTACTGGTGAAGCTTTTCCGATGCCTATCACTTCTGCTGCTACACATGGGGTTCCTGCTGATACTCGTAGTCCTCCCACCGGATTGGCGCCTAGTGAAGAAGGTGTTCGCGCAGAGGGGGTTAGCGAAGCCACTCCGTTCTCCACCGAGGTGCCTATTTCTCCACAGGGACCCTCTCCTGTTGTCATTTCTACCAGTGATCCTTTTGCGACCCTGTCTCAGGCCGCGAAAGATGGTTCTACCTTAGTAGTCACTCCTTCCTCCATTCCCAGTTCGGCCACTCGCGGGCCCGATGTTGAGCTGTCCTCCGAGGAGTCCGAGGATATTCTTGAGGATCCTGATAGTGAGCCTGTCCTGCCGAGGAGGGTTTCTGAGTCCGAGGAGGAGGAGGATGCTCCTTCCGAGGCTGGATTCAGGGGTATGTCTCTTTTCCCCTTTTTTTGTTGGATTCACTTTTTTTTTTCTTTATTCATTGGGCCCACTCTTCTCTTTTCTTTACTTGCATGCCTTACTCCCTTCCTCCCTCCTTTTTTTTTTTTTTATATACAGAGACTTTTGAAGGATTAGGCATTGCGGTCAGTGTAGGAGTGCCTGCGACAGTTACTCCTGCTACGCCCATAGCACCCATTCCTGTCGTACCTTCTGCATCAGCTCCTGCCATATTTTCAGCATCAGTTTCTGCCGTTCCCTCAGTACCCGTTTCAGTTCTTCCCACAGCCCCTTTTGGTGTTGGTTCTGGTAAGCCTCTTTTGCCCTTGCTGCTCTCTTTGCCCCCCCTTTTTTTTGTTTCTCATCTCATGCCCTGTATATTTTTTCTTGGTAGGGCCCCTTCCTACAGCCCTATTTCAATTCGGTGCGGGCAGCAGTTCCACCACCCTTCCAGATCCTGTGGGCGAGGCCGTTGTCTTTTTCACCCACTTTGACCAGCCCGAAGTAAACGATCTTGATCCTGCGTCTTTCTGGGGTTCCGGGCCTCCTTATGTAGACTTTCACGGCTTTAGAGTCCCTGAGGACTGTGTTTCTCACCTGGCGATGATCTATGATACCCGCGGGGATTTCATGCAGGGCTTTCGACTCGGTCGTTCGGTTAGAGAGCACTTTTTGAAGATGTTGGGGAGTGTGCTAAATGACATAGAGCATAGCTTTGTCGACACTGTTTCTACTGAGAGGATTTTACAGTGGAGGGCTGCGGTGCAAGAGCTTGTTAGTGTAGGCTTTGCTGTGGAGTTTCTTTTGGATTTCCTTCGCGAGATTGCTCGGGCTGTTTTTGCTAGGAGAGTTCAGCCCACTGTTGCCGCTATTGACTCGCACCTCGAGATCTTGAGAAAGGAGGTGGCAGACTTGGAGGGCCGTCGCGAGCGTCTTCTTTCTGGTGTTGGTGGATCCGATCGTTTTGGAGATCAGCCTCTTATTTCCGGACTTCGTTGATGCAGCTTTTTTTTTTCTTGTTTTGTTGTTTTCCTTTCCTTATGACTCTGTTTAGTACATTATGTCTTTTGTAGCACTTATTTGGCTTGGTTTGCCATGATCTGGGTTTGTAACTTAACTTTGTGGTGCTATACTTTACATTTTGCTATGACATATGATGATAATACTTGGTGTTTTTCATTACATCCTCCTGGAAGCAAATTACAATTTCATGCGGTGACATAGTCATTTGAAAAATGATAAGGCAAAAGGAAATAAATTTTTTTGTTTGTCTTTTTCTTTTGGAAAAGAAACAAGGAAGGGAAAAGATAGTTTTCTCCTCAGGCATAATACTGCTTCAGCCATTTCCCGTTGATCGGATCCATCAGATCTTTGCCATCCGTCTGAGTCAGACGGTAGTACCCACTTGGGTGTGCTTCCCTTATCACAAGGGGTCCTTCCCATTTTGGTGCGAATTTGGATGGTCCTGCCAGGCCTCTTCTAACATAGTTTGCTACTTTCAAAACAAGCTGTCCTTCCACGAACACTCTTTCTCTAGTCATCCTGCCGTAGGCTTCGGTCATCTTTTGCCTATATCTACGGCTGTGTTCCTGGGCCTGCTCTCTTTTTTCATCAAGTCCTTCCAGGTCTTCACACCTTTCTGCCGCAAAGACCTCTCCTTCTTCTCTTCCCCTTTCTTGCATCTTCATGACCCTCAGGGATGGGGTTATTACTTCTGCTGGGCTTACCACTTCAGTCCCGTAGACCAAAGAAAAAGGTGAAAAGCCTGTGGCTGACTTAGGCGATTTTCTGTAAGCCCAAAGGGCGTCCGGCAGGTGCATTGCCCATCCGCCCGTATACTCCTGACTCATTTTACTTATAATTTTTATGAGGGTTTTGTTTGTCGCCTCGGCTTGCCCATTCCCTTGAGGGTAGTAAGGTGAGGACCGGTGGTGCTTAACTTGATAGAATTCTAACATTTTCCTTACTTCACTGTTGACGAAAGGGGTGCCATTGTCACTGATGATTCTGTGGGGTACCCCGAACCTTACAATTATGTTTTCCTTGATAAAGTTCGCCACCGCTCCTTCGGTGGCCTTGCGAAGCGGTACTGCCTCTGCCCATTTAGTAAAATACTCTGTGGCCACCAATATCCATATATACCCTCGTGACGGTGGGTTAACCGGTCCCACCAAATCAAGCCCCCAAGTGTGGAATGGCCATGGGGTCACCATGCTGTGCAAATTTTGCGGATGGGTGTGAATCAAGCTGGCTAGCACTTGGCAACTATGGCACTTCTTTACGAATTCTGCTGTATCCCTCTTCATGGCAGGCCAGTAGTAGCCCATCTGCAGCAGGCACCTGTAAAGCCTTTTCTTCCCCTGGTGTTCCCCACATTCTCCTGAGTGTACTTCTTTCACCATTTTTTCTGCCTCTTCAGGACCCAGGCACCTCAAGGGGTCCCCATCATACCCCTTTTTAAAGAGAACCGCATTGTGCATGAAGTAGCGTGTCGCCAACCGCTTGAGTTTATACTTTTCACTGTGCTTCTGCGGCAGGATGCCTTCTGCCAGGTATTGGATAAATGGGCTCCTCCAGTCTTCGCAGGCGGACACGACATAGCTTTCCTCTCTGTCTGTCGCAAGTTGGCAAGCCCCACACTGAGTTTGAGCTTGATCCGCCTCTCTGCCCATGTTTGGCCAATAAAAGCCTGCCCTTTGAAGCCTGCGATAAAGACTGACCTCTCCGCAGGATCCACAAGTTTTGTCGTGTACTTCTTTCAGCTTTCTCTGGGCCTCCTCTGGCCTCACACATCTGGCCAAGACCCCACCTGGCATCCTGCGATACAATTCTCCTTTTACTAGCGCGTAATCTTTTAGCACCTTCAGTCCTGCTGCATCCTCTTCACTCATCAAAGCTTTCTTTATGGGAATCCGCCAGTCTTCGTCACACTGTTCCTCTTGGAATTTCTCCTTTAATGTATCAATTATTGACTCCCTCCTTTTACTGACCTCTACTCTGGTACTATTTCCCTCAAACATTATCTGAGATCCTAGTGTGGCTAACGCATCCGCAAACCGATTTTCGTTTCTGGGAGCGTGCTCTATTTCAAATGTTGAAAATTTCTCTTCCATTTTCTGGGCCATTGCTCTGTACGGGGCTAGGCTTGGTTCTTTCACGGAGAAACTCCCGTTGGCCTGGCAGACCACCAAATTTGAATCGCCTAACACCCTCAAGTGTTTGACTCCCATTTCAAGAGCCGTGGCCAGCCCGGTTAGATAGGCTTCGTATTCCGCGGTGTTGTTCGAACAGGGGAATTCCAGTTTGAACGATAGTGCCACTGCTTTATCTTCTTCATGGTATAAAACTACTCCCACTCCTCCAGACTGGGCAGTAGAAGACCCATCGAATTTCATCACCCATTGCTCCCTGACTTCCTCTGCCATGGCCACTTCTCCAGGAACTTCATCATCCAGTGGGAACTCCTCATCGCCTGGAAATTGGGCCAATAAGTCTGCTATAGCCTGGCTTTTTACCGCCTGGGGTATCCACATTCTTAAATCGTATTGTGACAATTGTAGCAACCATTGGGATATCTTGCCAGAGAGGATCGGTTGCTGCAGCAAAGCCTTGATGGCATGGGATTTGGTCATCAACCATACCTCGTAGGCCAAGAAGTAATGGCGCAACCTCTGTGAAGCATATACAATGGCTAAGCATGCCCTCTCTGCCCTTGGGTATCGAGTTTCTGCATCCTTCAAGGCGCGGCTGATGTAATACACGGGCTGCTCGGTGCCGCCCCCATCCTCTTGGGCGATCATTGCACTAATGGCGTATGAATTAGTAGCCAAGTAGAGCAATAGTGGCTTCTTGTGAATCGGAGCCTGGACTGTGGGGAGGTTCATCATGATCTGTTGTAGCCTTTTAAAGGCCACCTGCTGTAACTCCCCCCACTCAAAACTCTGCCCTTTTCTGAGCAGCTTGATGAAAGCGGAGGTGATCGATGCCAACCCGGGGATAAATCTTCGGATATACGAGACTTTCCCCAAGAAGCTCTTTAACTCTTTTACCGTACTTGGAGGTTTCATGGTTGCAATGGCCGTAGCTTTGGCTGGGTCCACATCTATTCCCCTACTATGAACTAAGAAGCCTAGGAATTTCCCAGAGGATACTTCGAATGCGCATTTGAGCGGGTTCATTCTTAGCTTGAAGGCTCTGCACCTCTCGAATACTCTCATCAACACTTGGAAGTGTTCTTCTCTCTTCTTTGATTTTACTACTATGTCATCCACATAGTCCTCGAGTTCATGATGCATCATATCGTGAAATATGGCCGTCATTGCTCTCTGATATGTGGCACCTGCATTTTTTAACCCGAAGGGCATTATAGTGTAATAGAAATTGCCCATGGGTGTTCTGAAAGCGGTTTTCTCTGCATCCCTTGGCGCCATCCTAATTTGGTTGTACCTGCTGAATCCATCCATAAACGAAAACATGGCACTGCCTGCCGCAGAATCTATCAGTAAGTCCATTTTTGGTAAAGGAAACTCGTCCTTTGGGCAGGCCTTGTTAAGGTTCCTGAAATCCACACGACACCTTATCTGGCCATTCTTCTTTTTCACGGGTACGATGTTGGACAGCCATCGTGGATGTTGGATCGGTTTGATGAATCCTGCGGCAAGCAACTTCTGCACTTCTTTGATTATTTGCCCCTCTATTTCCGTGTGGAATGTCCTGGCAGGCTGGGCTATTGGCCTGGCTTCTGGGTCTACATTCAACGTGTGTGCGACTAGCCCAGGGTCTAACCCTGGCATTTCATTGTATTCCCATGCAAAGACATCTTTAAATTCTTTTAAGAGCAACATCAATTCTGCCTTTTCTGTTTCTGCTAGACTTGCACTAATCAAGATAAGCCTTAGCCCCTGTGAAACAGATCCCAAGTCCACCTCTTCCATCTCTTCTTCTGCTGTAACCTGCGCTTCTCTTTCTGTCGCAACTTTCTCATTCTCTTTTTTACTATTTTCCTCTTCTGACGTTTCTTGGACCGCACAACACATCAAGTTCTCGCGTTGTCGCTCCTGGGTGGGGCCATTTGTGGGCCCCGCGCCCCTTCATAACTTATACACAATCCTGCCGTCAGGACCTCGGATCCTGACACAGTGGGGTGTATCTTCTGGGTCTGCGGTAGGCACTTCCTTCTTCTTCCTTTTTCTTGCCAGTAACTCCCTTAGGTCAGGCTCGGGATCATCCTGTATATCTCTCCATTTAGGCACGAAGGTACCTTGTGGCCTTGTCACTGAATTCTCTCCGGATGGAGCCCATCGATCGTAGAACATGGTCTCTACTAAATGAGCTTCTGCCTGCTCAAATGGTGAGTTATTTGCTGCTATGCGTATCATCCTGCCGTTCACCCGTCCTTTCACGCATTGGTGATAGGTGGATGGAACTAATCTGTGTTTATGCAACCATGGTCGTCCTAAAAGGACATGGTATGAGACTTCCGTTTTTACCACGTGGAACCGAGCTAGGGAAGCTATGGGTCCTACTTTTAACCACAACTGGATATGGCCTGCGGTGTACTCTCCCCTTCCGCCAAATCCTGTCACTTCCATTGGGCACCCTTGGATCTTTCTATCTGAAATCCCGGCAGCTTGCAGAGTGCTTAATGGGATGAGGTTTACCGAAGCACCCGTATCTATTAGCGCTCTTTTTATGGGGATTTGATTTATGGATGCCGCAAGATAGAGGGGTCTCCTGTGGTCCGGATATCCCACTTCCATATCTTCATCACTGAAGGTGATTTCGGTTGACTCCTGCAAGAGAGCCCTATTATCTTGGACTTCTGCTGATAAACATTCCACCCCTGCCCCGGAGGCGATGCTTACTAGAGCCTCGGTAGCTACTTTTCTTTCTTTTGTTGTGAGGCACAGCTGATCAAATAAGTTTTTGAATTTGGAGCTTTGCTGCAAAGTAGTAATCGCTGCGGCAGGCAAAGACGGATTTTCTCCTTCGTCGTCCCCTGGATCCGCACAGATCACTACTGCTGCTACTCCCTTCCCTTTGTGATTCGGGAGTGGGTTTCTCTGGACCTCCTGCTGGGATAGTTCTAAAGTTCCTTCCTTTATCCTGCGGTGCACCAGTCTGCGGAGTGCCCAACATTCTGCGGTGGGATGCTGGACATAGTTGTGTAAACGACAAAAACGTGGGTCCCTCCTTTCTTCCCCGGTGGGCTCCCTGGCAACTTGGTTAGGTTTGAAAACGCCATCTGCTATCCATTTGTCCAATAGTACGTCTAATTCCTTTGCGGTGCATGGTAATGGCGGGGGAGTATCGTATTCCTTCCTGTCGGTCCTCCTTCTCCGTTCACTGGTGGATACTGCCATGGCTTGTGGTGCGCTTCTTTTGTCCGTGCTTGGCTTTACAGACTGGGCAGTTTTTCTTGCCTTTTGTAACAACTGCGCGAACTGGGAAATTTCAAGGTTTTCTAGGACTGCCCTGTATTCCCTGATCATATTCGTCATGCACATTTCCACCAGTGTCCTTTCCTCGCAATGGTCATAGCAGTCGAGTGCTATGTCCCTGAATCTCTTAATGTACTCCATCAAATCTTCACCATTCCTTTGTTTAGTCGCTTGCAATGTTGCAAGCGTCACTGTTTCTTCTCCGTGAAAGTACTTGGTACAGAATACATCCACCATATCATCCCATGCTGGGATTGATCCTGGTTTTAAACCAATGTACCAGGTGTAAACCCGGTCACACAATGATTTGGAGAATTCTCGAAGACACAAGTCCTCGTCTGCGGCGTAAAGGCCAAGTGTGTCGATGAATTTGCTCACATGTTCGACAGCACTTCCCCTTCTACCATCGTACTGCGTGAAGGCTTTTGGTTCATACCTCTCAGGGTATGGTTTGCTGAGTACCCTCAGTGGGTAAGGAGGCCTTCGTGCATAGAACCTCTCCTTCGGTGCCCTGGCCCTTTCCTGCTCCAGGAGGGCTGCTACTTCTGCTATAGTAATAAAACGTTGGTCTGTATTCTGTGGGACACCTCCCACCAGTGTTTCTTCTGCCCCATGCCCTGGGTCATGCTGGCTCCCTTTTTCTTTTGTCTTGTCAGTCTTCAGCTGACGGATTTCCTCCATCATTTGCTGCTGCGAGTGTTGCAATGACTGCAAAACCTCAATGAAAATATTGGCATTGTCGGCGGGCATTCTTGGTGGCGGTTGGGGGTCAGCCCCCGTTCCGTTGGCACCTTCTGCCTAGTTGGGTGGTGGTTGGTGAGGCGTTGTAGGCCTCGACTCTGCCTGTGAGGGTACAGCACTCATGTTTCGTGTAGTTCTAGACTTGGGAGGCATTTGTTTACGAGGGCTCTTATCCCTGGACTATTTCTCAACTCCCCAGTGGAGTCGCCAATTTTGTCGTAGGCCTTTTTTTTGCTATGTTGGGCTGGGCTGCCCCTTTGTGATTGTAGGCCCGAGTGTTCTGGATTGCGAGAGTTGAGACCGGGCCAATTGGAACTCAACTTGGCCGGCTTGTGCGCAAATAATGCCTCGTCTGCCAGGGGAGTGCTTACCGTGGACGGTTTTTACTATTCTACCCTCCAACCACTTTTGTCTGGCCAAGGGTACTTGCCGACCATTACTGTTCCATTCTGCGGATACCCTGCTACAGACAAAGACAATCACTTTGTCCGTTAGCCTGCCGCGGCATTTCTGCCTGCCGCGGTGGTGTTTCTCTCTCTCTCTCCCTTATGGCATGCACCCATTGGTTCCAACTCAGCCTTGCCTCTTTCGGGTGGTATATCATCCCAGCAGGACGTACCCCCCAAAAGAGCTTGAGCAGGAACCTTGAAACAGGCCTTCCCCTCTCCCCACCATCAAACCACGCCCTCTTACCTCTGACCTCATGACCCCACCATGCCCTGTATTGGCTGGGTACAGGTTGGTGGTGCCTGGTCCTTGCGCATGCATATGTCTGCAATCTACCTGCTGTTCATGCATTTGCCGTGGACTGGAGACTTTGCCTGCCTGCCGTCCGTTTCTGGCCTTGCGAGTTGTTACTCAGACTCTCCGCTCCCTTAGAATCTGGGCTTTGCCCAGTATTGGGCTCCATGTTCCTTTCAACCCAATTTCTAATTGCCTTTGCTTCCTGTGGCGTTACTTAGCATTTTTTGTCATATTTCTTTCCTGCTGGGCCTTTTATCAGGCCTGCCGTTTCATCTTTCCCCCAATGGCTTAATGTGGCCGTTGGTGTTCTCGCTTATGGGCTTCAATGTCCCTTTCTTTTCCCTTGGGCCTCTCCGGCCCATTTCTTTGGACGTCATTGGTCCGCTTACTAACTCCGCAACCCATGGGCTCTTACTAACTTAATTGGGCTTCCCCGGCCCAATTTTTCTCATTCTCATCATTGGGTTCATGGACTTGCCATTATTCCCTACTCTCTTTACTTACTTTCTTTTGGGCCTGCCGCGGCCCATTCTCTCTTTTTCACAGCACATACTGCCCATGGGTGCTTATTTTACCCTCTCAAGACCCATTCATTCGTTTTGAAGAGCCTGTGATCCATTGTTCCTGCCGCTTGGGCCTAATGGTTTTCCTTCGTTGGCCTGCCGCTTCTCTGCTGCCCACATTGCTGGGTTGGGCTGCTTTTGTCAATTTCGAAAAAATGATCCTCAACATAGTTCAATGAAAGTTTTTTCAAAATTTATTTGAACGTCTCTAAACATTCCTAAACTGAAAGTGCAGGGCTACATATACAAGCTTAGGATTCCAAACACTGGCTAGAAAACATCATTGAACTTTAGAATTCAGAATCATTTGATACGACTGGTCAACTGGTTGAGATAGAAGGATCTTATACCACTCAAGAAAATTAGAATACGATAGTTTTGACATCTATGTCAGCCAATCTTACTCGGTATATGATTGCATCTTTTTACTTTACTAAAAAAAAAATAACTTATTAGTCTTGGTGTCATTCACTATCCTGGCTCAATAGAAGATCTTTTGGATCCTATTTTACTTGGACCAACTCCATGTTACTAGCACAATCCGTGAGGTAGATATTGTCACAGTATATATGCCACATAAATTAAACCAGAAAGGTTTTGGGTTTTAGGTTATAAATTATTGAAATCTTAATATTTAATTTGCTAGATTGATTAAAAAAATTCTCTTTTAAAACTATGAAGTTTAATTTGTTCATTTTCAGGACTTGTGGTTTAATTTATCACTTTTGAACTTATAGGATTTAATTTGTTATTTTTTTAAACTTTCAGGATTAGTTTATTATTTTTGAAACTATGATTTTTAATGGATAAAATCATTTTCCACACTTTAGCATTTTATTTTATGCTCAATTAGTTGCACTATGTCATGTGTCTGATTTATTTATTTATTTTTTTTATTTTTTTTTATTTTTTTTTTCCATTTTAAACTTTGGTTGTTTTATAAGAAAAGAAAAAAAAATTTCACTACTATTAAAGTGAATTTCAGTTGATCTAAATTGCAGCATGGAATTTGGGACATGGGATGACGGAAAGATGGCAAACTATACTTTGGTCGATGCTGCTTCTCGCTCCACAATACAAGTTTGCTGACTAACATGATGTAATTATGTGACTTATGCATAACAATTCTGAATAATGTTCTTACGTCTTAGTTGATTTGATTGTGATAATTTCGTAGGAATATCCATTTGAATAGACACCAATATTGGTAAAATTGAATAGTTAAGAAATGTAGAATTAATCTCAAATCACAGAATGCAGAGTATTGGTATCTAGGGCTAGAGTTGTACATAGGAGTCAAAGGTGTTGGACAAGAAGACTTATCAACCACTTTTGAACAAGATGAAGTTTCAATTGCTGAAAATTTCATCAAATATGGAAAACCAGTTCTCTATAATATGTTCTTGGACATAATTTATGGCAGACATAATTCTAGACATAATTTGTTCATTTTAAAAGGAAGATGGAGATTTTGGAGGAAGAATATATTATTTTTGATGGAACATTCATGAGTAGGTAATGCGGTTATTCAAGAGTAATTAAAAATATCTAATTAGGCTTAAATTTATAGGGTTAAACGTTGGGTTAAGTGTTGTCCTGATGCTTTAAGACTTAGGGTGTTAATTATATTTAAATTAGCAATTTTCGATAACATTCATTTCTTTATATCTTATTAACACAGGTTTTATTTTTCATGTATTAAATTAGTATGAAAATTTGGTATATTTCTTATTCTTAAATAAAAAAAATAATTTTTTCATACTTTAATCCAAATATAAAATTTTGGTTTTATCCATAAAGAATAGTTTCTAAATACTTGTTGGACATGATTCTCTTCTTCTTCTTTTTTATTTATTTTTATTTTTATTTTTTAAATTTTTTATAAATACCATAAGATTTGAACCTATGACATTAATTTGCTCTATGATAATTACTTTTAATCATCATACCAATATATCAATTGTCTTAAGTAATTGAGCCATAGTTGAGAATTTTCATTTAATCACCACATAGACACGATTCATTGTCTCACTGCGAAGGGTTTTTTTTTTTTTGCACCAAATAAAGAAAGACATTAAGTAGTGCTGCAATTTCCTCAAACATGTGCATTTATTTTTGGGGGAGGGGGGGATTGTTGGTAACAGGAGTGAGAGAATTCAAATAATGAATTGCAAGAACTTGACTCCTAAATAAAGTGGTTCTCTCTCTTTTTTAGTCTATACAATACATTTTTTAGGCACTACCAGTAATGGTTCATTCTTTCTTATTGTTATGCCCAACCTGTCCTTCATGTCTATCGTCTCTCGAGTCACATTGCCATCAAGCTCCCAATCAAATTTGTGAAGCAATGAGCCCAAAATAAGGTGAAGGACTCTATGAGCCAAAGGCACACCAGCACACATTCTCCTCCCAGCTCCAAATGGGATTAGCTCATAATGTTGACCCTTGTAATCTATTTTTGTGCCTATAAACCTCTCGGGCTTGAAAGACAAAGGGTCATCCCACACATCTGAGTCTCTTCCAATAGCCCAAGCATTTACAAGAACTTGTGTATTTTTGGGTATGTCAAACCCCATAAAGTTGGTATCTCGAATTGCTTTTCGAGGAACTAGGAATGGAATTGGAGGATGTAATCGGAGTGTTTCCTTTATTATAGCCTGTAGGTATGGAACGTTGTCAATGTCACTTTCTTCAAACTTTTGGTTTGCTCCTACTACTTGCATAAGCTCAGCTTTAGCCTTAATCATGGAATTAGGATTGCGTAGGAGCTCAGTCAGTGCCCACTCAGTAGTGCTGCTTGTTGTTTCTGAACCAGCCATAAATATTTCCTGCATCATATTTGCAATTATTGTTGATTAGTGAAATAAAATTTGCTCAAGAACGTTAGCCTTTGGTGGCTAAAGAAACCCTCTAAAGTCTAAACCCGCTGCCTACGATTTTACAAAATCCAGGGCCCCCATTAAACTAAGACATTACGCCACCATTTGTTTTTTCCATCCAAAAGCGTGCGACCAAAATCTTAAAGAAGTACAAAAGAAAATAGTAATAATTCAGCTCAACAAATCAATTTAACTAAAGGAAACTTTAATCTAAATTCAATTGGGGTTGACTTGAAAAGGAAATAGGAATAAGACAAAAAATTAGGAAGTTAATAAGTAAATTCTAAGGGTGCGTTTGGATACTGTTTATTTTGCTGAAAATTGAAAACTAAAAATAATAAAAAAATAATTTTCAGTTACTGTTTATAAATAAAAATACTGTTTATTTGCCTATTTATACTGTTCATATATCATAAACAGTGCAAGAGTTGCTGGTAAAAAAAAAAAAAAAAAAATGCAAAACGTAAAACGCTAAAAAGCATCAGCTATCCAAACGCTTACTAAGCTATTTTTCCTTGCAATGATGGTTCCAATGACCAACTCTTGGAGATAGAGCTCAACAAATAAATATTGCTAAACTTTTATATTTTTATTCAAATGTATCAAATTCTCAAATCTTGACACTATCCCAAGGTAAAGATAAATCAAAGGCATTAACTTATAAAATTCCTTTATCGGTAATGGAAAAAATGTACTATATTATTAATTTATAATTTATTCCAATATTAAATTCACAAATCTTGTCAGCATCCTTAGGTGAAGAAAAATCAACAAATCCTTATTACTATATTATTAAAAAATTTAACTTAAAAAATTCCTCTTATATAAAAAAAAATTAGTATTATATTTTTTATTTATAATGTATTCCAACGTAAGCAATTAGATTCAATCTGTGCTTATCCAACCGAATAGAAGAAGACATCTTTCACATTCAGTGTCTATCTTCTCGCTCTCATTCGTCATGTGAGTTTGACATATTGAGAGAGAGAGAGAGAGAGAGAGAGAGGCATGCCAAATTCGTCATGTGAGTTTGACACATTGAGAAAGAGGAGCATATTAAATATATGAGATAATCATGGAGAGTTAATAAAAGTTTTACCAAAATGAAAATATTTAGGTCTCTGTCAGAAATTTTGGCAGGCTCCTCAATTCCACTGCCTTCAAATTCTAGCAACAAATCCAAAAAATCCTTCTTCTTTGCCCCTACTTGCCTGTCCATCAAGCGCTCCTTCACAAACTTGGATGCAATCTCTAAAGCTTTCCCAAGATCCCTCTCCATGTTCCTCCTAAGGCCCTGCAAGTCCAACCACCTTAGCCATGGAAAATAGTCTGACATGTTAGCATACCCGGACCACTCCATTAGTCCCATCATCGCCGTGAAAAACTCGGACCCGTCCTTCGACTGAGGATCAAGCAAGTCTTGTGATAACATAAGGTTTCCAAGTAAATTGAAGGTCATGAGGAACACAAACCTTGCCACATGAAGACCACATTTAGCTTCAAGTTTACATGCCTCTTCCTCAATCCATAACAACATGTTGTCCACACATTTTCTACGTATAATCGCGGTGTCGTTGATGCGCTTGTGTACTAACATGTCGACCGTGACCAAGCGCCTAAGCACACGCCAATAGGAACCATAAGGGGCTAAGGCTAAAGAGCCCTTGTGGTAGTCATGGACACGCATGGTTTCAGTGATGGTGCGTTCAGCAAAAGAGAGGTCATGGTTCTTGAAGAACTCTGTGGCTGCTTTGGCTGAGAGGATTGCCATAGTGTTCATTGAGCCTAGTCTTAACCATATAACATCACCATACTTGGGTCTTAGACCAAATAGGGTACGGTGTGGCATTGTTCCAAGATCGAGCATGTTGCCAAGTATTGGCCATCCTAGCGGTCCTGGAGGAAGGCGGCGGTTAAGGCCGGGCTTAATTCTACGGTGGAGAAAGAGAAGTAGAGCTGATGAGAAGAAGAATATTAAGGAAAGAAGGAAGAAATTTGAAGAAAACTCCATGACTTCAAGAATAAGATTTTTCCTAAGTCCTTGTTGGTCCCTTCTAAAGCTCATATGGTCAATTTATAGACTAATTATTACTACCAAAACATTAGACTGTTTAATTATTATTATTATTGTTTAATACTAGTTGTTAACCCATGCTTCAAAAAAATTTATTTTATTTATAAATTTGTAATTATTAGTCTTTAAATAAATATTACATTTTTTATGTGAATTTCTTAAAACTATGATGAGTGTTAACATTTTATTTATTGATAATAATTATAAAATCTTATGGTGTCTATTTCAAGAAATGTGTTGCTTAATAGAAGTTAATAGTAAATTTTTATGTATGAATCAAGTTAAATAAAAACTATAAAAAAGATTTCAACTTTTAATCAACATAAAGATGATATTCTATCTTTCACTTAAAATAAAAAGTAATATTCTATATAATTATATATCCACCATCTCCCATTTAGCAAATTAAAAACAAATAAATATAAAGAGAAAAAAAAGTTTTTCAATGTCAAAATCTTTTCTTATTTCTCTCATGTGAACTTTAGGCTATTATACTTAGTAGGGGGTCAATCATTAAGTAGAAATATCAAGAAAATTATGGCTCTTGCTCCTTGTTGCAAGTAGATTGAGGTAATTGCACACCTGCGCCACACCCAAAAAGATTAATCTAAAGTACAACAATCAAAATACCAAAATTTAAGTACATTAGAAAAATAATAATCAATCTTTAATAGCAAAATGATCATTCAACCTTAGTTATCATATACAAAAAAGAAAAAAAAAAAAAAGAAAAAAAAAAAAGCAATCTATGAAACACTACATGTATTAAAACAAATCAAAGATTAAGATTATAGAGAAATCGAAATGAGAGAGAGAGAGAGAGAGAGAGAGAGAGAGAGAGGTACCTTTGATAGTAGATATCAAAAACAAATATTTAGTGATAAAAAAAATTCCATCACAAATACTAAGCTTGTTAATTTTAAGATAGATACAAAGAGAACATATATAAATATGAAAATATGTAGTGAAAGAAAAATATTTATTTATGATTCAGAAGTATTGAGGGAGGGGAAAGATTGGGGAAGAGGAAGATACCTTGAATGTTTTGGCAGTTGAAAAATATATTTGTAACTCATCCAATTTAATGTGGTAGCATAACAACAATCTTGAAATTGAATAGAGAACTTTTGGGCTATTATATAGAATTATGGAAAATTTGAGACTTTCCATATGCATTATTTATTTTTTAACCAAAAATGTTTATAGAGAGAAAATAATTACCTTTATAAATGATAACTATATTTTTTATTCCAAAATTTATAAATGATAATTTTTTTTTTTGAGAAAATTTTTAGGAAGGACCAAGAGAGAAAAATACCTCAAAATTTTTAAAAATTAATCTGTTTAATACTTTAGAACTAATATATATTTTATGTCATAGGAGACATAAATATTGTTTAGTGAACGATGGAAAAAAAAAAAAAAAAGTAAGGAGAAATGAATAGTAATATGACAGTATATATAATAAGTGTACAACTAATTATCATTTATTAATCTGTTTAATACTTTAGAACTAATATTAATATATATATATATATATATATATATATATATATGAGATGGGTTCAAGTTACACCTGGTGTAACTCCACAAGAGTTACACCTTTTTTAAGCCATAGATTTTCAAAAGATCTAACGGTCAAAAAGAAAACATCATAATTCTTTACATCATTAAATGCTTACCTAATTAATAGCATCTTCATTATCTCTCTCCTTATTAAATATTTTTGTGTCTCATTTTTTCTTTCTTTTTTCCTCTCTCCTTATTAAATATTTATGTCTTCTGTTTTTTTTTTTTTTTTTTCAATTTCTGTGATAGATGCGCTTTGTTGATGGCTGCACAATAATGCAAGCAAACCCAAACCCCAGTTATTGTATCTCCTCCTCCACTGTGTAAAAGCCAAGCACAGTGTGATGGGGTCAATGGTGTCCTTTCCCATTTGTTGCAAGTCTCAGATAAAATCTCAATAACTCCATTCCTAATCATGGTTGTTGCTTATGCTTTTGTCTCCCTTTTTTTTTCTTTTTTGCGTTGTGTGTTGCTGTTGTTGTAGTTGTTTTGTGATCATAAGAATTGAATTTGAATTCAATCCAATCAAGAACAATGAAATCAAAGAAAGTAAAAAAGGTTTGCGTGAATTTTGAAGAATTGCTTGGACTGAGGTGATGGAAAGAAAAGAATGTGGTTGGACGCTCTTTTCACTTCTGCAAATGGTAGTTTTAAAATGTTGGTTTGTTTTGTTCTATTTTGTTTTTATGGTGTATGTATGAGTAGAGGATCAAATGAAATGAAATAATAAAAAAATTCAGTTTAGATGGATAGAAGAAATAATGAACCCGCATCTGCATGAACCCAAAAAAAAAAAAAAAAAAAAAAAAAAAAAAAACCTACAAAGTAAATAATGAACGATTTGCAGTTCTTGGTGATTATCTTCCTAGAAAAAAATGAGGAAAGTGACAGAGGTTTTATTGAGGGGAGAAAAAAAAGGACAAAGCATAGAAAGTGGAGAGAAAAAAAGGAGACAAAGAAATATTTAATAAAGAGAGATAATGAGGATGCTATTAATTAGGTAAGTATTTAATGATGTAAAGAATGATGAACTTTTCTTTTTGACCGTTAGATCTTTTGGAAATCTATGGTTTAAAAAATGTGTAACTTTTGTGGAGTTACACCATGTGTAACTTGAACTCTGAGTTACACCATGTATATATAGAGATGGGTTCAAGTTACACTTGGTGTAACTTTTTAGAGTTACACCTTTTCCAAACCATTGGATTTAAGTAGATCCAACGGTTAAAAGAATGCACACATTAATGCTGATATTGTGATAAAGATCTCATTTATTTTCCTTATTTATAACATTCCATACCTATCTCTAATCCCAAAAATAGGTATATTTTTCTCTCTGCTCTCTCTCTCATCCACTACACAATTCTCTCTCCTCCATTACTCTTCCACCTCCATTTTAATAAGGTTGAAGGTTCCACCTCCACAGCCACATAGAATCTGATGAATTTTCATAAATTTGAAACTGCAATTTCACCACCCGACAAGTAAGCTTCAAAAGAGCCATCCGTATATAAAGTCAATTCTTTGCTTGTCTAAAATAAGCAGCCCTTGGATCCCTATCAACATCCACAGTAATCTGCAAAAATTCATGAGAACAAACAAATAAACCAGTGATTTTCTTCACTGGTTAATGTTCATTTAAATTCATATCACTTCAAAGACAATTGGATCAACATTTACCTTCATTTTTACCACATCAGGAGAGACAAAGTAGATCTTCACATCTTGGTACTTGGCAAGCAAGCGAGCGGACAGTCCTTCCATTGGCAAGATCACCCACTAGCCCAACCTTGATGCCATCTAGTTTCCCTAACTCTCTTTCAATGGTATATACATCCAAGAGAGCCTGAATTGTACACAAAAGCAAGAATAGATCTTTGAACTAAACTGTGTGAAACTTACTACCAGCAATTAAAATATGACAAAATTATAAATAAAAAAAATCATCAAATGAAAATACAGAACATTATTCTCCGCCTCCACATTAGGAGAAAACAAACAATTAATGTCACACCAAGATGTCTTAAAGCATTGTTACTTGTCTATGAAGATATTTGTAGATGAACATCTCACCCCATCTTTTGTAGCAAGCCTTGGATATAAGATGCAATCAAGGTGCTGCTTAACGCTCACATTATAAATAAGTGAATAGTTATAAAGAAATAGACTGCCAAGTGTCACAAGATATGTTCTGCTAGTGTTTATTTATTTATTTATTTATAATCTCAGACCAATCTTTTCATCCTACAGCGAAGAATTAAAGTTTTCAACTGTCCATTAGTCCATATAGTATGAATATTGAACAACTGGGTTGAAAGGTCAACCATTTCTGTGTTTCTTTCATGTGTTTATCTGCCATGGGAATGGCTTCTAATATATGACTAATTAATAATGAAAAAAAAAATCCTGTGTTGTATAAATAGCATCTAGACCAAAACAAATTAAGACTCCTCTCCATAAGATACAAAGTAGCATACTGGACAATGATGATGGAACACATGGAAACTCTCAGTGAAGGCCACAATTTGCTCCATCCTTCTTGTGCACTTGATTTATCGTTAAATTATTTATTTCTCTTAAAATCACTTCAATGTTTTGTTTATTTTTACACACGCCTTTCTTTTCTCCAAACATGATCACTTACAGGCTCTCAAACAAAAAGATCAATATTGTAATTAAGAACAGTGTTCTTGCATACCTGTGTAGGATGCTGCCCAGGACCATCCCCAGCATTAATAAGAGGAATGCCATGACAATTTACCTATTCTTTATGAGCGTGAAAATTTTTAAGTACTTCTTATGTATTTACTGGTTTATTTGTTTGTTCTCATGAATTTTTGCAAATTACTGTGGATGTTGATAGGGATCCAAGGGCTGCTTATTTTAGACAAGCAAAGAATGGACTTTATATACGGATGGCTTTTTTGAAGCTCTTACGTACTTGTCGAGTTGTGAAATTGCCAGTTTCAAATTTATGAAAATTCATCAGATTCTATATGGCTGTGGAGGTGGAAGAGCAATGGAGGAGAGAGAAACGTGTAGTGGATGAGAAAGAGAGAGCAGAGAGAAAAATATACCTATTTTTGGAATTAGAGATATGAATGGAATGTTATAAATAAGAATAATAAATGAAATCTTTATCAGAATATTAGTATTAATTAGTGCATTTTTTTACCGTTGGATCTACTTAAATCTAATAGTTTAAAAAATGTATAACTCTTTAGAGTTACACCAGGTGTAACTTGAACCTATCTCATATATATATATATATATATATATATATTTTTTTTTTTATGTCATAGGAGACATAAATATTGTTTGGTGAAATAATAATTGTACAACCAATTATCATTTATTAATCTGTTTAATACTTTAGAACTAATATATATATATATATATATATATATATATATATATTTTATGTCATAGGAGACATAAATATTGTTTGGTGAAATAATTGGTTGTACACTTATTATATATACTGTCATATTACTATTCATTTCTCCTTACCTTTTTTTTTTTTTTTCATTGTTCACCAAACAATATTTATGTCTCCTATGACATAAAATAAATGATAATTGGTTGTACAATTATTATACTGTCATATTACTATTCATTTCTCCTTACTTTTTTTTTTTTTTTTTTTCATTGTTCACTAAACAATATTTATGTCTCCTATGACATAAAATATATATTAGTTCTAAAGTATTAAACAGATTAATTTTTAAAAATTTTGAGGTATTTTTCTCCCTCTTGGTCCTTCCCAAAGCTCTCATCAATTCATAAACTGTTTGTTTATTTCAAATCTCATAAACTATTTATCACCAAACCCTCATAGAGTGTTTCTTTTTTTAGTATTGATTATACCCTGGCATAGGGAAACAACAGTACTGTTCTATTGAAGGAATGCCATGTACTATCGAGAAAATGATCCTCTTTAATTGAAATCAATCCATGATTCAGATTAAAATATTACAAATTTAAAGATATGCATATTTTCATGTTGTGGGGTGTTCGAGGACCAAGAAGGACAAGGAGCATGATGTTCATCACCAAACCATTTGTAAAGTGTCTAAGATCTGAGAAGGTGGTCTACCCAAGTAGAGGATGGGAAAGAGCCATGAGGTTTTACGAGTGCCCAAGGAGGAGAGGTAACACTCTGGGGGAGGAACATGGGGTTGTAGAAAGTTACCTGAAAGGGTATACCTACCACCCCTGCATTGAATGCTCTATAGCAAACTTATCCGTTGCATCAATGAAGAGGTAACCCTTGAACAGTGTTTTCACAGCTAGCAACCTCTTCTACCACCTTCAGCAGAGTCTTGATGGGACAAGTATCAGAGGGAGAGTTTTGGGATGTACACGTGGAAGGTCATGATGCAAAGAACTAGGATATATAAGAAGAAAGAAGTTTTGAAACAAAGGAACTTTTTTGGGAGATAAAACAAGAAAAAAAGGATAAAGCACAGTGTACAAACTAAGAAAGACTTATATAAGAACACATCCTCGAGAAGGACCGAGGATAGCTTTTTTACTTATTTGACACTTATTTTTCCTTAATTGTGACTTGCATCATTAGCCTGAAACTTAATGTACAACTATATTGTGATTACCTTCCCATCTCAACATTAAAACAATTCTATTGTTTGGGCTTAGGTTGAAGTGCAAGGCACCATTAATCTAAGTGGGCTTGGGCTTCCAAATCTAGTTCTTACACATGTCATTTAAAATTTGATATGATATATCAATTTTTACACAATTAGATTTAGGAAATAAAATCTTAATCGTGAAATGAATTCTCTCGATCTTAAAACCCTTGCCTTATAAGTTTTTCAGGGGAGTACTATGTATTGCATATGAGAACAGAAATGTTTGGATTTTTTTGGTGATAATTATCAAGATCATTAAATGGTAGGTCAAGGCTCAAGTGGGGAATTAGGGCAGCTTCATAATTTTTTTTTTTTTTTTTTAAAGAAAGTTTCAACCTATAACGTCCGCTTTTAATGATAAAACAAGAAAGACTTATATAAGAACACATCCTCGAGAAGGACCGAGGATAGCTTTTTTACTTATTTGACTCTTATTTTTCCTTAACTGTGACCTGCATCATTAGCCTAAAACTTAATGTACAACTATATTGTGATTACCTTCCCATCTCAACATTAAAACAATTCTATTGTTTGGGCTTAGGTTGAAGTGCAAGGCACCATTAATCTAAGTGGGCTTGGGCTTCCAAATCTAGTTCTTACACATGTCATTTAAAATTTGATATGATATATCAATTTTTACACAATTAGATTTAGGAAATAAAATCCTAATCGTGCAATGAATTCTCTCGATCTTAAAACCCTTGCCTTGTAAGTTTTTCAGGGGAGTACTATGTATTGCATATAAGAATAGAAATGTTAGGATTTTTTTGGTGATAATTATCAAGATTGTTAAATGGTAGGTCAAGGCTCAAGTGGGGAATTAGGGCAGCTTCATAAATTTTTTCTTTTTTTTTTTAAAGAAAGTTTCAACCTATAGCGTCCGCTTTAAATGATAGCTCTTTATCATCAGACCAAGACACCAATCAGTTTTTGGTGTAGGCGGAGATTGAACCCCAAATCTTTTATACAACTATCAGAGACTTTACCAGTTGAACTAATTGGAACCCACATAAATTTGTTCTTGAATAAAGTTTTGTACAGTAATTGGGGCTTTAAACATTATGTCATAAATCAGAAGATTAGGTATATCAATATGTAGTAATATAATTGTCGTTGTTAGTTGCAGGATGTCTTAGTTTGGTTTACAGTTTGTAGATTTTTTTTAAGGCTAGGACTTTCCCTGTGCCTATCCTTGCAATTTGTAGCGTTGGTTTTAGTGTTGTTTGTTACACACCAGATGTTTTGCCTTTGTTTTGGTGTTTGTAGCTTTGCATGCTGCTTCATATTTTTGGTTCTCGTTGAAATTGTAAATTCCTTTTTCTTTGTGAATAAAGTTTACTAATTTATTAAAATAATTTTTTCAGGAATGAAATTGTAACAATTAAATTAATAATAAATTTAGGAATTGGGATTTTATTATTTAACAAAAATAGTGCACTAAAACAATGGCGGTTGAATTGCATTAATTTGTATGCAAAATGATGGAATCTTTTGAAGTATTGGATAGGTCAGCTACTGGCATGATTCCATCCATGCCACCTTATTCTTATTTTAATAGCAATACTTCATTATATATAAAAAATTTGAAGTCCTGCTTCTTGTGACTGGAACACAGTCCAGAGTGTATGGTTAATTAGACCTTCTATGTTTGTGTGTGTATATATTACAGATAAGTATGTTATCATCTAATATGTATTACATAAAAATATTTCTCTTTAAGTTCAATAAGCTTGAGTCAAGATGGAAAAAATTATTCAATATATTTAACTCATATTTAATCAACTATCTTTTTTGAGGGGGAAGAAAAAAAGAAGCCTTTTTTTTTTCCTTCTACTTTTAACTTCAACATAATTGTTAGGATAACTATGTATTCCCTACAAATTTTATGAATACTCAGTTATTTTAAGTAATTACTATATATGACTTATAATTAGTAGAATTGTGACTCTATACAAATGAATATAAGAAACCTAAGACCTTCTAAACTTTAAATTTAACAAAATAATTTTATTTATAAATATATTACAATATTAATTGGCATTTGTATTTTTGTAGGCCATAAATATTATATATATATATATATATATATATAATATTTTTTTTAAATTTGGACTACCCATTTATTTAATCGATATCTATTTAGAAAAATAATAAGGCCCCTGGCCCTAAAGTGGCTCCATAGCTACTCCTTATATTTTTGTAGTATGGACTTGAGTAGTGATTTAAAAGGGTCATATGGCTCACATTATCAGTTCAAAATAAATAAAAATTAAAGCACTGCCTCTAGAGTGTAAATATACAATTCTTGGTTAGGTTGCTATTTTTGTTTTCCTTCTTTTACAAACTCTTGTTTTCCTTTCATAGTTATTCTTTTTTATATAAAAGTTCTGTTAATAGGGTGTTCTTAAAACATTTATTAATGGATCATTTTAGAAAAATGGTAATATAACAACATACAAAATATAAATAGATGTAAAAAAAGTCAACTACTTTTTTCTTTTTTCATAATTAAAAAGTTTTTAAAAATATTTCTTAACTATTAATTTTTTTTGTTTATATAAATCAAAAGAGAAATATTTACATAATCTCAAAGCAATACTCAAAACTCACACATAAGAGATGAATCCTATAGTAGATCCCATGTGTGGGCCCGCTCTCTATGTGAGATGCTCCGGCCCTCGAGATTATCTAAGTTATTTCCAAAGCAGAAGCATTTGGAAGAGGTTATCGGAGTTTATACGTGAACAACAAGGAGGTAATGAGGTAATGACATTGATGTAATATATAGTTTAAAATCATGTACTGCACCTGTAGTTTTGTCCAACAAAATAGTGTCATAGACTAATAGTTCAAATCCTAACTTTTGCCATTTGAATCCTACTTCTGTACATTAAATTTAGAATTAATAAAATATAACATTGTCAGTAGGGGAAATTAGATTCATGTCCCATTACAGTCTTTCTTTTTTTGATCTTTCATTAAAAACTGAAATTAAAGTACAACAGAGAGATAGAGACAACATACAAGAAACACAGCTAAAATTTTGATCTATCTATCAAGAGCTGCTGTTGTAGCATTGGAGGCTCAGTTCCTAACCAAAACTGGGTAATCCCAGTGTCTCTAGCAATCTGAGCTAATCCATGAGCCACTCAGTTGTATTCACTTTCAAATGCTTTAGCTTCCAACAATCAAACACACTTAAGAGGGAGATGACACCTTGGACAATAAGGTCTATATCACCATGGAGAGATTTTGAGTTTATTGTTTGGACAACAGTAAGAGAGTCAGACTCCACTATTACCTGTGTTAGCAGCATTTCACGTGCCAAGAGTATCCCATCTTCAATACCAAGGGCTTCAGTAACCTCAACAGAATAAGTGGCAAACAACAATTTGCTCCTTACTACCACAACCATGCCTCTGCAGTCCCGAATCACTACACCCACACTGGAATACCTTCCGTCCTCTATTGTTGCCCCGTCAACATTAACTTTATAGGTACCTAGAGGTGGTGTTGTCCAGCCAATTTCAAGGGCTATTGCTTGAGGAAGTTAGCAGTTATGGCACCCTTATAGTCTCCTTGAAGCCTTTGGGAAAATCCCCATATCTGAGATGGTGGGAGACACTGAGATTCGTGTATCACTTGGTTTCGGTTATACCAAATGGACCAAGTTGTGACAAAGAAAATTTCTAAGTCATGGGGGGTGCCAACATCCAGTATTTGCATTGCAGCAGTTGAGAAGTCAGGGTTTCCAGCCAGCAAATTTATTGGATATGTCTGCCAATTCCACCATACCTCACATGCTTTAGCACATCGAATCAAGGCGTGAGTAGTGCTCTCTACAGCTTTTCCACATAGTGGGCATATAGCATCTGTATAGTATACCAACCAAGGCATGGGAGAATGCTGACATGGCTAGATCTACACCCTACACGTGAAATGGCTGTGAGCAAGGAAAAGGAAAGTCAGTTGGGATAAGGGATCTCTGGTCTGTGCTAACGGCGTGATCACTGTGAGGAAAGTGAGATTTGCACCTAACATGGACACCCAACACTCACAAAAGGGGGATAGTGACCCCCTTGGTCAGAGATATGAAATCCTTCCCTCCCATTAGTTGTGCTTGTGATGGACCACTGTTAATGACATGTGCATTATCCTTAAGATCCCTGATGTTCCTTTCCTTGTCCAAGGATTGCTCTCCACATAGTGGTAGGGTCACCTTTCACACCACTATACTGGCCTCGGTATGCCCTTTCTCTCTCCTCCAGCCACTACGTAGTACAACAGATGTATTAAGGTTCAAATGGGGCAATCACAATGTGACATGTCCTGTACCCAGCAATATTCCTCGGACTATAAGAGGAACATGTTGCTAGAATATTAGGGTAAGAACCAGGAGAGAGCAATAGAGAAAATGGTAGAAAGTTTGTAAGAAAGGGAGGTAGAGAAAAGGTCATTCCTTTAGTGAGAACATCACCATTGTATAAGGGAAACCTCTATTTTTACATAATACAAAGCTTGATAAACCAAGGGATATTTATTGATCCTTACTCACCTATGATTTTTTTCTCCCTTTTAAAGGGTTTTTCCACGTATATCCCATTGTCATTTTTACTTTCCTTGCTTTACTTTCTTTTTCTCTTGATATCATGATGTTAAAGTTTCCATTTTTATTGTTCTAAGCTTTTTCATTAAAATGTATTGTTATATAGCTTACACACTTTCCACACGAGTTTCACAAATCTAACTTACACGTACAACATCAGTACTGACCCCTCTTTGTCCCAAGTTTAATAGAGTTGGCAGCCCGTTCATACATGCTCTCCATGCAAAAATTTTGACCTCATGAGGGACCTTTAGCTGCCAAATTTCCCTCTATGGGTTCTGTAATCCCCAGTTTAACATTCACCCATCTCAGACTTCTCAACTAAGGGAAGAGTAACACAATATGCACTCTTGATAGAAAGAACACCACATTTATTTTCCAACCAAACTATACTATCATCTGGTAGATTGTAACTTAGAGGGATGTTAAGAATAGTTTCTATTTCAAAAGGGAGAAAGAGGGATCTGATTCTATCAAATTTCCACCTTATTGTGTCTTCATTGATGAGGGAAAAGACCATAGGAAAATCATCAAAAAGCTGTGGGGGGGGGGGGGGGGTGGGGGAACAAATTTTGTATGTGGTAGGAGTGGGGAGCCATTTTTCTTCCCAAACATGAATCAATTTTCCATTTCCAACCCTTCATTTAGTGCCCTTTCTTATAACATCCAGATTGTTATAGATGCTTTGCCAAGCATAATAAGGATTACATCCTAGCTTCGCTCCTAGGACATCTCCATAAGGATAGTTTTTTGCTTTGTAAATTCGTGCCACTAATGAGCTTGGATTTGTTAGGAGATGTCATCCTTATTTTGCTAGCATAGCAAGGTTGAAGGCTTGAAGATTGCAAAAACCCATGCCTCATTGCAACTTTGATTTGCTTATTTTCTTCCATCCAACCCAGGCCATTTTTGTTTCCTAGCCTTTTTGATCCCACCAGAAGTTTCTTATCATTCCTTCCAAATCTTTACAAAGATCTTTCAGTAGTAAAAAACAGCTTATGGTATAGGTGGGGATTGCTTATGCCACTGCTTTGATTAGGACTTCCTTTCCACCCATTGAAAGCATTTTTTTTCCTTCCACCTTGAGAGCTTCTTACCAAAATTTTCTTTATCTCAGTAAAAACTTGGTTCTCTGATCTAATCATAGATGGGAGGCCGAGATACTTATTGTTCCTGAGTCCTACATAGGTCCTAAGATGTTCATGACTTCCCTTCTTATATATGGGGTTATGTTATGACTGAAGAACATTGATGACTTATCAGTATTTATTTTCTACCCTAAAGCTGCTTCATAATGCTCCAAGATTTCTACCAACTTATTACACTCTTGACTACATGCCCTACAAAACAATAAGCTGTCATCTGCCAAGAACAAGTGTGTAACTTTAGGGCAACCCCTGCATATAGAAATACCGTTAAGGTCATGATTGTTGTTTTCGTCTATAATAAGAGCTGAAAAGGTTTCCGTACATAATAGGAAGAGATATGATGATAAAAGCTCTCCCTAGTGAAGCCTTCTAGAGGGAACAAGCTACCATAGGCTTCACCATTAATTATAATAGAGTAGGAAACTGTGGTAATGCATTTCAAAATCCATCAAATCCATTTTTCATGAAATCCTAACCTCCTCATCACTTTCTTAATAAAAGACCATTCCACCCTATCATATGCTTTGCTCATATCTAACTTAACTACCATAGCTGTATTTTCCATCCTTCTTATGATCAAGATAATGCATTAATTCAAAAGCAACAAGAAAAGAATCTGTTATCAGTCTTTCAAACAAGAAGGCATTTTGATTTTCTGATATTATCTAAGGTAAAACAGCTTTTAGACAATTGGCTAACACTTTTGATATTAGCTTGTAAGCAACATTGCTAATGCTAATAGGGCGATAATCCTGCATTCTTATGGGATTCTTCACTTTTGGCACAAGGATTATGTTGGTTTTATTTATTTCATTCATAGGCACATTAGAATTAAGAACAATGAATACCATATTAGTAACATAAAAACCAATAATATTCCAATATTTTTGGTAGAATAAAGCTGACATACCATCAAAGTCAAGGGCTTTTGTTTGAAGCATCTATTAAAGTGCAGTTTTGCCTTCTTCCTCAACAAAGTCTTTAATAAGGGCATTGTTCATCTCATTGGAGTCTCTTGTAGGAATGAGGTTTGTCAATTCGTCTACTCGAGTTGGATTGGTAGTTATGTAAATATTCTTAAAATAAGAGATGGCTATGGCAGCAATACTTTCTCTATTATCACACCAGATTCCATCCTCATTCCATAGTCTAGAAATTGTGTTCTTCTTTCTACACTCTAATGGTTACAGTCTCCCTCCCCTAACCATTGGACTCTCGATCTCTGTTGCCACAACAGTTCCTCCCCATCTACTAACTCATTGGTCTCCCTTCTTAATCTATTGATTTCCACCCCATTCTGTCCTCTTTTATCCTGCATAATTAATTCATTGAGAGCCTTCGTCTTCTCTTGGATCTTCTTAGGAATTTGTAAGGTTAAATTTTATCAACCATTTTGTTGGCTTTATTCTGTGCCAATTTGCTTGTAGTTTAGCACTTAGTAACCCTGTATTTAGATGGAATTCATGTAAGGGTAGTGTGTGAGAGAGTATGAAGAAATGCTTAACATTGTGTAAAGAAGCAGGGACTCGCGGCTGATTCGCGACTTGCAAGCCGCCAACTGCAGCACACGTGAGAAGCATGCGGGGAGGTGAAGGGTCACACCAGCTGTCGCACTATAGGATAAAAGTCCTAGGCTGATCAGGTCGTTAACTCGCGGCTTGAACTCGTGACTTAGACTAGTCGCGAGGCCAAGCCACCAACTTGCCCTGTTTGGGAAAAACTGTCTCTTCGTATTCCAAACACACACCACTATATATAGACCCTTATACCCACGAAATGTAGAGAGCTTCCTGAGAGAATTTTGAGAGAGAAACTCTAGAGAAAAACAAGATTGTCTCATCCCCAATCTTCACTAAGAGACTCTTCAAATTCCTCTGCTCTCTTCCTCTCCATTAATACATCCTTGAAAGGTTCTTGACCAAATCCTTTTCTCACCACACCCATGTCTGTGAGAAGGTCTTTTTGGTGCTAAGGGAAGCAATTTGGAAGGGACCAATAGTTATTGGTTGATGCTATGGGTTATAGCGGAATCTAGTAAGTTAGAGAAGAAAAAGGTTCGGCGCAACGTCGTTGGAGCAAGAAGTTTTGAGGGTTTAGGTACTTGGGTAGATTAGGCTTGGAGAGTCTATTGTTGTTCATGTATTCCAACTACATTTTCTAGTGGATTATTGACCGCTTGGAGGGCGGCGTAGGGCTTCAGTTTCCTCTTCGATAACACATCGCATGTTGTCCTTGTGTTTGCATCTCTCTTCCCTTTATCTTTGCCTTTTATTTTCTGTTGTGGATGTGATTACAATTAGCTTAGATTGTTTATCAATACTGTGTTTAGCTTATGTTCATATTCCACACATTAATTATTTGATAGTAAGCTTGAATTGGTAATTTGTAATTGGGGGTCTAAACGTTCATAGTGTTTTCAATGCTATTTGAACTTTCAATTGGTATCAGAGCGAGTGCACTTGCTATGGTTTAAACACCTTAGTGCAATCCCTGACCCCGTTTTGAGATGGATAGGTCTCAATCTTTAAATGTGCCACCATTTTTTGATGTTAATAATTATGCTTTTTGGAAAGTCCGAATAAAAGCATTTTTGTGTTCTATTGATGATGATGTGTGGGATGCAGTTGAAATTGGTTGGACTAGACTAGAGGCTGCCAAATCCATTTAGGATAAGGCAGCTCTTGCGGTAGTAAATGCTAACAGTAAAGCATTGAATGCTATTTTTTGTGGTGTCTCTCCAGAAGAATTTAACAGGATTTCATATATTACTATTGCTAAGGAAGCATGGGAGATTCTGGAGACTACTTATAAAGGAACAAAGAAAGTGAAAGACACTAAGCTACAGATGTTGACCACTCGCTTTGAAGATCTCAAGATGAGCGAGGATGAATCTTTTGACTCTTTCTATAGTAAGCTGAAGGAGATGGTTGTCAGCAAATTCAATTTGGGGGAAAAGACGAAGGATTCTAAAATAGTAAGGAAGATCCTTCGGTCACTGCCGGATTGCTTTCGTGCCAAAGTAACAGCCATTGAAGAGAGCAAGGATCTTGACGACATCAAAGTTCAAGAGCTGGATGGTTCATTGCAAACGTATGAATTGTCACTGCCCACACAGAAGAAGAGTAAATCTCTTGCTCTTAAAACAATTGATGAGAGAATGGTATCTCATAACTCTTCGGAAGAGGATGCAGTAGATAAAAATGTGGTGTACCTTGTAAAGAACTTCCGGAAATTCTTGAAACTCAAGAACGGTGGGAAATTTGGTGACAAAGGAAAATTTTAGAGTTTCGGGAATGAGAAGAAAGAATTCCGAAGAAAAGATGGTAAAGATTCCCAATCTTCTCAAGGAACTACTTGCTTCAAGTGTAATGGACATGGACACTTCAAAAAGGAATGTCCCAACTATTTGAAGTCAAAAGGAAAGGTCTATGCTACTACTTTAAGTGACTGATTCATCAAACTTTGACTTTGAAGATAGCTGTGACGGAGAGGGAAATTACTCCGCATTTATGACCATTGCACATGTGGAATCCTTAGATGATTTTGGTTCACTTTGGAGAAGCTTGGTCAGCATTTTGATTTGGAGTCTATTGCGATTGTTAAAGAATCGGAGGTTGAAGAGGATGAAGATATATCTGGTCTTCAAGAGAATTATGCCTTACTCCTTGAGAAATCTGGTGAGTGTGCAAGGGTGGCAAAGGCGGCTGTGAAGAAGATGAAGAAAGCTAAGGAAGATTACAAAAGTTTTCTGGCATGATACAAGGAGGCAAAGTGTGAGATTGAAACACTAAATGGTGAGCTATCAGAAACTTACACGAAAGTGAGATTTTTTGAGCAAGAGGTAGTGCAAGCCCATGCAAAGATAGAGAGGGTATCATCCAAGAAGTTAAAAGATGTTTTTTCATCTCAAAAACCTTCTCAGAAAAGTCCGGGTTGGGATATACCGGAGGGAGTAGCTCATCAGCCAATGTCACCAAAGAAGTGAAGTTTATGAAGGCTAAAGAGATGGTTGTAGAAGAGCCTATTCTTGAGAAAGTTAAGGCTGAGAAGAAGAAGAAGGTGGCTGATCAACGGGTGTTTAATAATACCCGTAATCAATTAGAAGCCAGATTTGGATCTAGAGGAAGATCAATTCCAAGATCACAATAGGGTCCTAGAATGAATCATTTCTGTCACTTTGTGGATTGCAAGGGCATACCAAACCCAACTGTCATAAGCTGAGAGCGTTAAACAATGCAAGCACTCCTCGATCACAAGGAAGAAGAAATGACAAGAGGACTTGAGGTGGTGAGCAACCAAGAAATCAAAATCATGATCCCGGAATGATGGATGTGATGAAGATGATCGGTGCCTTCACCAATTGCTTGGAAAGCTTCACAAGAAGGTTTGAAAGTCCTAACTCTCGTACCCAATCCGTCAAGGATATCACCCGAAACGTACGTGACGTGTGGGTGACGATGGGTACTCATGCATAAGCATTACAACATTTCCATGCATTAATACTTCTCATGTTTGTGAATATATTTGGTTGTGTGCTTCTTGTGAGTTTTTGAGTTGATATATTGTTTGTGTGTTTGTTTTTGATTCAAATGTTTTTACATTGTTATTTATGTTGTTTTTGTTCAATCTTTTACTGCTTTTATGTCAAAAATCCAAAAACACATAAAAAGTAGAAAATCCTAAAAAGTTTAATCGGCATTGTTGAGTTTTGCCTCAAAGCATGTTTTGCCTTGTACCTTTGTACTAATGGCCTTGTGCATCTACGAACTTAGCTTCTTTCTTATGCACTCATATTATTGTGGAAGAAATTCTGAAATCTATGTGACTGTTGTAAATAGATCTTCAACTTTGTCATGAATGATTAGTGAATGATTTTGTTGTTCTTGAGACATGCATAGACTTGTGCCTATATATTTTTCCACTTTTATTTTATTGCTTTACTCAAAGAGCTCTCCAAATGTAAATCTCCAAATGAAAAGAGATATTGACCTACAAAAGCTTGTCGCACATACTAGTATTTGACTAGAAAAAAGGGAAAGCGACCAAGATAAAATGTATGATGCCCAAAAAGCCAAAGGCTAACTCATCAAATTGAAATATTAAAAATTTCAGGCATCAATCTCACAATGATATGTGTTGATTCAAAAAGATCAAATGATATGATGTATTTGGAGTCAAATGAAAAGCTTCAAAGAAATGTACTCATGTTATTGTGGGAGGTCATATATGCATACTTCTATAATTGAGATAAGTCACATTATCTAGTGCTAGTTGTGTATGCATTGATTAAATTTATCATTGAAGCTTCACATTAGACTATGAACTATCTCATTTTTTATATTCACACACTTCACACAAGTTTATGTTCAATGAATGCCATATTCATTTGTGTGATTGTACTTGTTTAAATGTGTTTTTACATGCTCAATCTCTATTGATCAAACACAAAAAGATTTTTTAGTGTTTTAGCTTGTTTTTGGAAAGTATTTTGTTTTTTACAAAAATGTCAAAAATTTTAAAAACAATGTTGCCCTGTTTTGGCAACTCAGTCGCAGGTTGTCCCAATCGCATGCCCCAGTCGTGAGCCCATTCTTAGATTTTTTGTGGCTTACTGGCGAGTCAAGGTCTCAGTCATGAAAAATACTTAGAAAATTTTTCAAAATTTGAGTTTTGGTGACTTTCACGGCTTAGCGTGGTGACTTGTTCGCCGGTGGAAGGTCCAGTCGCGAGGGGTACTCAGAGATTTTTGCGGTTCACCTTGCGACTCTCTCGCGAATAGACCTTCCAGTCGTGAAAAACACTTATAAGATTTTTGAAGAATCTTGGTTTCACAGTGTTTTGCGGCTTACCTTGGCGTCTTACTAGCGACTTGTTTTAGTCACGAAAAACGTGTGTTTTGCGTTTTAAAGTCAGTTTTAAAAATTTTTCAGTTTTTCCCTCGTACTTTTGTGACTGTTCATTGTCTTCCCCATTTCACCCACTCAAACTCACCGTGTCACTCTTCAAAAATCCTTCATTTTGGCATCATTTCTTTTCAAATCTTCAAGAAAAAGGTATGGGTTTTCTTTCTTTCACTTCATTTTTCATGATTTAAGTTTTATTTTCTTGTATCTGTGAATGTGTTGTTGCCATTATGTTTTGAGAAATATCTTGTTCGGACATGGATTTGTTTTATTTTGATTGAGTGTTATTTGGTTGAGTAGATTACTGGTGTTTTTTTTTTTTTTTTTGTGTGCTCTCTGGTGTGTTTCTTAGCTATATTGATTTGTGCATATCATGCTTATGGTAGTTTGTCACAATGTCAGTTATATCTGAACATTCACCATTTTCGTTCACTTGCTTCTTATAATACTTCAGTGTTGCTTATAATTTCTTAATGTTGATATGGCTCATATTTTGAGATTGAGTGAAATCTCTCTAATTCATAATTTTATCTGAATCTAATCAAGTTGATGTTGGTACCCTGTGGTATTGCATTTGGTTCTCTGCTGTGTGTTTGTTCCTTTGCAGATGACTCATCGTTCCTCTAAAGGCAAAGACATTGTAACCGATGACCCATCAACCCCGATTGCTAAACGGACACGACTATCGTCTAAGTCATCTAGGGACTCTACCATTGAGAGATTCAGGACACCTCTGGACTCAAAGACCTACACAGACACTTTTAGAAAGGCTCCTCCCATTGTGAAACGTATTGTCAAGTTTGATACTCTAGAGACAATATTTATCCCTAAGATTTTTGAAGAAAGAGATTAGGCTGACCTTTTTGGGAATTTTGAGAATCCAATTGAAGAATTGGTTAAGGAATTCTACTCTAATGCCAGATACACAGGGGTAGAGTTGAAATGCTAGGTACGAGGAACAGAATTTTCCATCAATGCAGACTACATTGCTCAGGTTCTTCGCATCACAAGACTAGAAAATGTGGATCGAACTCCATATGATGACAGAGTACTTCAAGAACAAGACATTCTTCAAGTTCTTGGGAATGAACATGAAGTGGGAAGCACAGGATCATCTATAAACACTACACAGTTTTTGCCTAAACTGACAACTCTAAAGATGATCATGTTCTCCAACCTCTACCCATTGTTAAACACTGCTTCCATCAATCTTGGAAGGGCTAAATTACTGTGTGACCTCATTTTCGATGTCCCGATTGACATCTGTGCCCACATATTTAAGATCATTGGGAAAACAGCGGCTCGATCAGTAGCATGAACAAATCTTCCGTTCTGTAGTCTCATCATGAAGATCGTCCTTCCTGAAGGTGTTAATCCTCCATCAGATGAAAAAATTGTGCCTTGTCCTCGACCAATATCCATATACACTCTCCAAGCAAGCAAGAGTCACTCTTCCAAGAAACCTAAGAGTGAGCCATCCACACATGCATCTCCATTAGCTCATGCTACAATTACACCTGTACAATCAACCGGCACTTCATCTGTTCCCCCTGGATTTCAAACACCCAAGCAAAGTTACTTTATTGAAAATGTGCTTCATCGAATTTCTGATTTGGAACAGCTCCTTCACTCTTTTCACAATCAAACTCAAATGCGTTTTGTAACCATTGAGATACAACTAGATGCTATTCAACAGAAGCTGGAAGAAAGCCTTTAGCTATTCGTGCCAAAAAGGGGGAGAGCAACACACAATAAAGGGGAGAGCAGCATAAAGATGAAAAGGAATGTGCATACTGAAAGGGGGAGTTATTATAGCTGTTATACACTTGTTTTGTCTGTTGTGTTTATTGTTATTTGTTTGCTAGTTTTTATCCTGTGTAGATATGGATTTAATACTTTTGGGAAAACTTATGGTTCACTGGTATAGTTATTTATTTCAAACGTTATTCAGTATATACAATGATGTTATTCAGCATAATTTTACTTTATGTTTTTTTTTTTTTTTTTTTTTTTTTGTACCTGTAAGGTTTTTAGTTTATGCTTTGTACCCATGTTGCTTTTGTAAGCTTTTAGGGTTTGTTTCTATGCATTTTTGTAGGCTTTTATGGTTTGTATCATGCTTATGCAGCCTTTATGCTTTGTTGCATTGTACTTCTAGCTAAATGTTATGCATTTTCTTTAAGTACTCTCACTCTTGTGCCCTTGTAGGATTTTATTCCTAGATGCATATACTTCATGTACTGTGCATTGGTTGAGTGTTAGTCATTCAAGTGATTTGTTTTGTGTTTATCAGCGTGAATGTCCGGATGTTCATTCCAAGTGTGAATGAGCATTGTGATCACTAGTATATAGTGATTGCCTGTTTAGGTCATGCCATGGTCTATTGCTATAGTCCATTTTGCTTGATCGCATTGTGCTTGCTCCATTTGCATTACAAGTTTTCTGCATACTATGAACTTATTGTGTTGTTGCGTTTCAGGAGATACTTGTTCTTATGGTTCAAGAGCTACATAGATTCTAGAGTTAGGTGTGAGTGAGTTTTCCAACTATTCCCAACTCACTCGTTAAGTCTAGAGTTTGTTATAAGGTTTTGTCACAGAATAGTCAAAGGGGGAGATTGTAAGGTTGAATTTTATCAACCATCTTGTTGGCTTTATTCCGTGCCAATTTGCTTATAATTTAGCACTCAGTAACCCTGTATTTAGGTGGGATTCATGTAAGGGTACTGTGTGAAAGAGTGTGAAGAAATGCTTAACATTGTGCAAAGAAGCAAGGACTCGCGACTAGGACTCGCGGCTAGGACTCGTGGCTGACTCACGACTTGCAAGCCGTCAACTGCAGCATACGTGAGAAGCATGCGGGGAGGTGAAGGGTCACGCCAGCTGTCGCACTACAGGACAAAAGTCCTAAGCTGGCCAGGCCGTTAACTCACGGCTTGAACTTGCGACTTAGACCAGTCACGAGGCCAAGCCGCCAACTTGCCCTGTTTGGGAAAAACTGTCTCTTCGTATTCTAAACACATACCACTATATATAGACCTTTATATCCACGAAATGTAGAGAGCTTCCTGAGAGAATTTTAATAGAGAAACCTTAGAGAAAAACAAAATTGCCTTATCCCAAATCTTCACTAAGAGACTCTTCAAATCCCTTTACTCTCTTCCTTTCCATTGATACATCCTTGAAAGGTTCTTGACCAAATCATTTTCTCACCACACCCACGTCTGTGAGAATGTCTTTTGGTGCTAAGGGAAGCAATTTGGAAGGGACCAATGGTTATTGGTTGATGCTATGGGTTATAGTAGAATCTGGTAAGCTAGAGAAGAAAAATGTTTGGCGTAACCTTATTGGAGCAAGAAGCTTGGAGGGCTTAGGTACCTAGGTAGATTAGGTTTGGAGGGTCTATTGCTGTTCATGTATCCCAACTATATTTTCTAGTGGATTATTGACCGCTTAGAGGGCGGCGGAGAGGTTTTACGCTGAAGGCTTCGGTTTCCTCTTCGATAACACATCGCGTGTTGTCCTTGTGTTTGCATCTCTCTTCCCTTTATCTTTGCCTTTTATTTTCTGTTGTGGATGTGATTATAATTAGCTTAGATTGTTTATCAATTCTGTGTTTGGCTTATGTTCATATTCCGCACATTAATTGTTTGATAATAAGCTTGAATTGGTAATTTATAATTAGGAGTCTAAACGTTCATAGTGTTTTCAACACTATTTGAACTTTCAGAATTTGCCCAAACATAGAACTACTCCATTTTGTTAAGGTAGTGGCACAATTCTTAAGCCCTATAGCAAGACTAGTTGGAGTATTTAGATTTAAACATCCATTCCAGGCTTCCTCAATTAGTTCCATACAATTTGCTATTCATGTCCACATAGCTTCGAAATGGAACCTGCGTTTTCTGCATTGGTTGATAATATTAACATTTAATAACAAAAGGGGGTAGTGTTCAGATGTAGTATCAACTAGATGATGGACTTTGATATCCACTCGACTATTGCAAGGGCTCGATCCAGCCACCAGTATTCTCTATCCTCTCCTTCCTATTGATTACACCACGTGAAATCTGCATCGCAATAGCCCATATCTCTAAAAACACATATGTTCACCACATTATGGAAACCATCCATTTGGTGTTGAGGCCTTGGAGCAACTCCCATTTTCTCATTGCTTGACAATATCTCATTGAAATCTCCAAAGCACAGCCACGGTAGGTGGAAGGCGATCTAACATGTCCAGAAACTTCCAGGATTCCTTCCTTTGGTGTGTTTTTGGATGTCCATAAAAACCAGTTATTCTCCATGTAAACCCAGTTGTTTCCTTCATTATCATAGCATCTATATGATGCATCGAGTAGCTTTTGATTTCCAAATCTACCTCTCTCCTCCAGGACAATGCTAAACCTCCACCCTTTCCTTTACTTTGAACATATAACCCATTTGTAAAATCAATTTTTTCCTTAACCCTCTTCACACTTGAGATTTTCATTTTTGCCTTCGATAAGAAGAGGATTTTGGGATCCCAATGTTGCACATATTTGTGTAACGCTCCAACAGACCAGGGGTTCCCCAAGCCTCCAACAGTTCCAGTATAGGGCTATCATGGCTCTCAGCGATGCTGTCCAGTAGCCACTGCCGTTTCTTTTATTAGGATACCATCCTTTCAGTTCTTTTTAAGACTTATATTCTTTTCTGCCTCCAGAGCCTCTATTTTACCCATACATTTTGTTCCAATTTCACTTTCTTGGGCTACCATAACTGTATCATCTGCTGGGCCATGTTCTCTAGCCAGCTTCTTCCACGTTCCTTTTCCTTTTTGCTTTCTTCCTTTACTTTAACCCATGTCAAGAAAGCCCACCACTTCATCTACTTTAAGACCCAACTTGGGCTTTATTGGGCTTGTTACTTCAGCCTCTTCCTTGCCTTTTAATTTCTGGTGGCTTACCACCAAGTTCTCATCTCCACATACTTTGTCCCTGCCCTTTGCTAATTCAAATTTTGGAGCTTTCCATGGGAAACATGCATTTTCCCCTTTCTTCGAAGTAGGTAAGCTCTTTTCAGAGCTATCCCATCTAATTGGTTGACCAGCTACTTGACATCCTAACCCATCATCATCACCTAGAGCAACCCAACTCCTAACTTTTTCAGCTCCCAGATTCCTACTGGATTTTTGTGTTCCACTGCTGCTACCACCTGCTGGATCTTCAATAGCCATCAACTGTGGCTATGGTTCTGCTTTCCCACCTCCATTATTTGATAGATTGATATCATCCCTCCTGGGTTTTGCTCTTTCTTGACTTCCTTTGAAATTTCCATTAGCCCTGATCCAATCTCCATATTGATACTCTGCTGTTTGCCCATTATTGGATATTGGACAACGTCGTCCATCATGGCCAATTCTTCCATAGACAAAGCATATTGTTAGGAGTCTCTCATACTTGAAAGTGACCCATATTCTCTCCCCCTCCAAATTTGATATATATCCACCCCTTTAGAATGACTTATCAACTTGTGGTTCCACTCGAACCTTCATGAACTTGGCTTGATCTGCTTGCCATGATCTTTTATCAGTTTCAACATAGTTGCCAATTTTACTGCCAATGTCTCTTCCAATTTCTTCAGTCATTAACTCAAAGGGTAGTCCCCACACTTAGACCCAAAGAGGGGATGGTGAGAAGGAAATATTGGCTGCTAACAAACCTTTTCTCCATCGACAAAGGAGTAAGTTGTTATCAAAGTTCCAAGAACCATTCTTTTCAACCCATTCCATCTGGTATTGTGAACTAAGTTTGAACTGAAGTATGCCATTATCCACCTCTTCTATTCTTAGATCGGATCCCATCTTCCAAGCTGTCCTCAATGTGCTTTTCAGGGATCGTTGATATTGCTGCCGATTAGATTGAAGATTTTCGAAGAGGCTTAATGAGCATTCCTCTAATAGTTCTGCTTTACTCTGAGCCGTAATGTGAATGCCTTCATTTTCTTCTTTGGTGAGCTGTAAATTTTGTAGCCCATTCAGTACTGGGGATTCTCATTGGAGTACTCTCTAATACAAGTCATGGGCATAAAACAACCGATCAGGGCTTACCTTGAAGCAGCTTCAAATGTCATTACTTCACCACTGTATCTCAGTATGGCCACCTTGATATACCTTGATATTTAAAATAACAGTGTTTACTTACTCACACCATGTTCATTATTCGTCCTTATGTAACACAAACAAACAAACGTCATACAAACAATTCCCAATTGTACGTAACTATTCACGTAATATTCATACTGAAAGTAATGATGCGTTCATTACGGAAGACATTAAACTTGTCTCGTTAAATACAGCTCCTTAATAAAGAGATAAAACTTGGTTATAACCCATAAAAAAAAAAAAAAAAAAAAAAAAAAAAAAAAAAAAAAAAAAAAAAAAAAAAAAAAACCTTGGTGATAATAGATATGTTGCTCTTGGAGTCAGAGTTCAGACTTTTTTTATGAAATGTAAAGCAAAGGTATTGAATCTTATCGCAAATAAATGAAAGATTCATATCTAATATATATTTAATTAATTAAAATTGTGCATCCAAATATAAAACCTTATTCAATATTTTTGATTGAAAGTGAATTTTGACAAATCCACAATTGGATTACAACTTCTTCTTATATCGTTGATGCTTGCAAAATTTTTAGAAAATTAAAAATCAATAACTATGTCATTAATAAATTGTTTAAATTGCAAGTTTTTGTAGTTTAAAATTATATATAAAATATAAGCTTATAGATCATATAGTAAATAATACTCCGTTCGTCCTAGTTTGTTTGTCCTCTATTCCATTTTAGGATGTCTCAAAATATTGTCCTGTTTCTAAAAATAAAAGTCATTAATTTATTAATATTCCTATTATACCCCTACTTTATTTTCAAAACTATTTGAAAAAAAAACTAATAAATATTATAAAAAAAAATCAATCTAATTGGGACACATTTTTAGTTGTCTCATTAAGAATAACTATTTTTTTTAAAAGGCTGATGAATTTATTTAAGAGTAGTTTTGTAAACTTATACATTTTTATAAGACAAACAAAATAATAAATGATGTTTTCTTAAAAAGTTTGACTTTTCAAACATGACAAACAAATTGAGATGGAGGGAGTATTTGATTGACACAAAATTTGACGTGTATTAAGAGTGTAAAAAATATATAATTCAATAGTTAGATTTTTAAAATATATAGTAATGTTTATTTTATTGAGTAGGATTGTAGCCTTAGACAACAACCAGATTTGTAACTAAACTTTATCATTCTTAGAAAGAAGTTAAAACAATTCCGAATTTTACTATAAAAACTCACAGATTAATGTGAAAATGATTGTGAACACACTTTAATAAAATAATAAATGAGAGTTTGAATTACTCTTAACTAGTGCAAGAGATATTACAATTTTTTTTTTTTTTTTACATTAGCTTACAATCACATTTATTGTCATATTAGTTTGTAAGGTTTTTCTTAAAAAAAAAAAAAAAATTTGCTAACGGTACTACAAGTTTTACTACGTAATGCTTAAAAACTAGTTAGTGTGGCAATAGATGTGATTGGTGAGTTTCAATCACCTCATTAATAATTGTTGAGTTGTCTCTTTGTAATTAGTGACATATCAGTTGATAAGTTCAATGTAGTAAAACTTGTAGTACCTATAACACTACTCTTTGTAGTAAAACTTGTAGTATTTTAGCATTTTCCTTACTTTTAATGACACACCAGTGTGTATGGAGTAAAATTTGTAATATACCTAATATCACTCTTAAAAATTTTTACTTAGGATGTTTTAAAGATTAAATCAGACTTGTTGTATTTATTTCAAAAAAAGTATAAGGTAAATATTTATTTCGAAATTAGCTCAAAAGCCTAAGATTCCACATGTTTACTTGAAATTTAAAAGAATAAAGGTAATAAATAAATAAATAAATAAAAGGGAAAAGTGGTAAGCCAACAAATGAGACTTGAGTTCTATTAAAAAATATATGGACTAAGCCGAACACCATTTCAGAGCATCAATTTTGGTGTGGGTCCATCCTAAACTTGGACCTTGAAGTATATCGCCAACTTATTAGAGTTTAGGGTGGAGAGAGGAGCTGTCATTTGGTCATAAGTTCAAAAACCAATATTGGCCCTTACATAGGTTCAACTTATCCATGTCTTACGTCTGGAGTTAGGGTATAGACAAGCTTGGAAGGTATTATGCAATTAAGTTTGCCCAATCGAATGCATCAAACACACCTGTTGACATCCCATTTTGGGGACATTTGGTTCGCTTCATGTTACATCAAAGTGTAATGTTACATTTTTATAATCTTTTTATGACTGAAAAAGGTAGATTAAATTACATTCTTATAATCTTAGATTCTTGTAATCACTTTACCTTAATGTCACATTGAGGTATTTAGTTTATTAAATTACATTACAATCATAATTCAAGAATGTAACATTCATATAATTGATTCATAAACATTCTTAGAAATAGTTATAATTAATATAATAACAAATTCATTGAAAATAGCCTCAACAACAAAGAAAATGCAAAAACTACCCCTAAACCAAAAAAAATACCGTTGGAATATCCAAAATGACCAAATTACCCCTAAAACCTCAAAAGAAAAAAAAAACACTTAAAATCTAAAAAATAACCAAAATACCCATGTAACCTCTAAAATTATCAAAAATACCCTAAATTTAATGAAAATGACTAAAATACCCCAAAAAACTTAAAATGACAACATAGTTCTGAAATCTTTAAATGACCGAAATACCTTAAAAATCACTGGAATAACCAAAATACCCCTAAAATCACTAAAATGACCAAAATACCCCCCCGAATCTCTAAACAACCAAAATATCCCCGAAAATCTCTAAAATGACCAAGATAGACCCAAAATCTCTAAAATGACAAAAATACCCCAAAACCTATAAAATGACCCAAAAAAAAAAAAAAAAAAACCCCTGAAACCTCTAAAAAAAAAAAAAAAATTCCCTTGAAATCTCTAAAGTAACCAAAGTATCCTAAAATATTTAAAATAGCCAAAATACTCTTTAACTTCTAAAATGGCCAAAAAAAAATCCTGGAACCTCAAAAATGACCAAAATTCCAATGAAAACATTAAATGACATAAAATAACCTGAAACATTTGTTTATTTCGAAGGTTTCGAGTATTTTAGGCTAGTTTAAAAGTTTCGAGGTAGTTTAGTCATTCAGATGGTTTTGAGGTATTTTTAGTCATTTTACAGGTTTCGAGATATTTTTGGTTGTTTTGAAAATTTTGAGGTATTTTGGTCATTTTAATAATTTTGGGGGTATTTTGGTCATTCTAGTGATTTTCGGGGGTATTTTGGTTATTATAGTGGTTTCGGAATTATTTTTGTCATTTTAGAAATTTTAGAGTTATTTTTAGTCATTTTATAGATTTTGGGATATTTGGGTTATTCTAATAGTTTTGAAAGTATTTTTGATAATTTTAGAGATTCTAAGGTATTTGTTTTTGTCATTTTTAAAGTTTCAGAGTATTTTCTTTCTCAAAATAAAAGAAGGTTTCAAAGTATTTTTCATCATTTCAAGGTTGTAAGGCTTGGAACTAGTGGAATATAAAAAGTATGACACTGGGCCCATGTGTGTCCATCATGTACGTCGGGCTTAAATTCTCTACTCCTTAAGGCCAGACTTAACTGGGTCTCAGGTTTTACTTCTTGACCCAAAATGTGTGAAATGTTAGGTATCAACAATTGTCAAAGCCTGGCCAATCCAGCTTACAGTAAAAGCAACTTGGAGATAAACACGATTGAATTTCATTTGACATGTGGAACTTGATCCTCTAACAATTTTTGTATTATCAAAATAATGGAGTGCGAATTTGTTGCCAAATTTGAAAAGTGAGCTTGTTGAAAAATTTTGTCCGCGAAATTCCAATGTCATATATTTTAAAAGAAATTTCTATGTCAATTTTTTACTTTGATCAGATTCTCCAAAAAAACAAAAACAAAAGTTGAATTTGCTCTGAAGATGGAGTTAATGGATGTTAAGATGTGTAACAGTGTAAGTGTATTTGAAGAACTTTTTTGCTATTTATTGGATTTTTACCAATAATTTTGTTAAGTACTCTCAAATGACACTATTTTCCTTAGTAGCCTTATTTAGAACTCGAGTATTTGATAGTCGAATTCCATTTTAAAGAACTCCACTTTTCTCTATAGAATTTGGGCCTCTATGACTCAAGTTACCTCTTGGAAAACAACTCGATCTCAAACCAAGCTAAACTGTGAAAGTTAATAGGTGTTTTTTTAACTCATTTTAAGGTCTCTACCAAACATAGGAAAATGAGATAATTTTAAAGGAAATTACACTTTACCCCCTTAAATTATACCCATTATTACACTTTGCACTCTAAACTTTTTAAATGCAAGTTTTGCACCCTAAACTATAACTCTTGTTACACTTTGTATCAATATACTCCCGATTACACTTTGTATAAAGGAGAAATTATACTTTAGTACCCTAAAATATACCCCCCGATTACACTTTGAACGATAAACTCTGGATTTCTGCCCAAGTTAACAGCAAATTTAATATCAATGTGTATTGTGTAACAATAGTTATAATTTAAAGTGCAAAACCTGCATTCGAAAATTTTAAAATGTAAAGTATAATTTGGGATATAAACTATAATGCTTTTTGAAAAATAATTCATTCATTTTCCAAAACTAGACATCATTAAAAAACCAAATGTGGTTATAGAATTAATGAAAGAGTAGTATTTATTTCACACTTATTATTGCACTATACACACATTTTTTGCATTGAAATGGTAACTTGTAGTCACGATTTCAACTCAAAATCACAATTCAACAATTTTAGTGAAAAAAAATATGTATAATTTTTTTTTTTTTTTAGGGAAATGTTTTGTGCATATCTGTGTGTAAAAAGATTTAGCAAAAATAAAACCGTAGTACCAGTCTACCAGACGAGAAGAGAAGTGTAACTGAAACAAGTCTGTTTAGGTTACCGTTTTGGCCCAATCCCAAATGGGAGAAACACGTCCACAACAACCGATTCTCCGACAAGGTTATCTGCCGTACGACATCGTACTGAACATACTGGCAAGACTGCCTGTGAAATCAGTCATAAGATTCAGGTACATATCTAAATCCTATAACTCCTCAATCACCACCCCCAATTTCATCTCCACCCACCTTAAAAACATCAAGGATTCCTATGATAACGATAATGGTTTTGTCATACACATGCCCTCTGTGACAGACAACATTGGTTTTCAAAGACCAGTTTGTACGGTCGCTTTAGACCGCACTTTTGACAGGATTTCCGAGCTTGAAATCCCCTTTGATTTTCATTATATCTATACCCAAATAGTTGGTTCCTGCAATGGCTTGTTGTGTTTCGCCAATTCCGCTAATGTTGTATATTTGTGGAACCCCAGCATTAGAATGTTCAAGAGGTTGCCTGATACTTGCTTAGGACAGTTAAAAGATGTTACGCTCGGATTCGCGTATCATCCCGAGAATAATGACTACAAGGTTGTGAGGATTTCGTGTTTGTCTTTGTTTACACATGAGATTGAGGTGTACACATTAAGTTCGGATTCGTGGAGGAGTGTTGGAACCACCAGTTTGACAGCAACCAATGTTATGTTCTATGATAAAAACTATCCTTTGCCGATCCCATTGGTTAATGGAGCTTTGCACTGGGTGTCAAATGTCGTAGACGGCGAAGAGAATCGCAGGAGTAGGATGATTATGGCTTTTGATGTCGATAGCGAGCGATTCAGAGAGCTAGCACTGCCTGATGGGTCTGTTGATGAGAACACCTTCCAGACATTTCTTGCATTGTTCAAGGGGAAATTGGCTTTAATTGCGTGGGAACATAGCGAACAACCTGGCACCCAATACTCCATATGGGTGATGAAGGAGTACGGCGTGATTGAGTCTTGGAATAAACTCTTTGTTGTACCATTTGAAAGAGTAGCTCATTGCATTGCCTTTACCGAGTATGGTTCGCTTCTGGTTTGCTACATCAATGATCAAGTAGAGGCGCAGGGATTTAAGTTTGTGTTAGTTGACACTGAAACTCTACATGAGAAGAAGGATCCTGATATCCAACATTATTCATCTGTAGCTACTTTCATGGAGAGTCTTGTTTTATTTGATGGAGCAAACGTGGTATCTTACTAAGCATATGGCGGAGTGCATATAAGAAGTGAAGTAATTATCGGTATGGATGAATTGAAGCCTTTGTTATTCATTTTCCTTTTAGTAGTAGGCATGATAGTCTTGCTAAAAGCTTGATTTTTACCCAGGTTTGCATATCCTTTTGTGGCTACTATATATATTAGTATTTGATATTTTTATGGATGGTTTTTGTGCACATATCAGAGTAGGGCAGCATTAACAAAAAGCAATATTAGGCCAACATAATCCTTTTTTGCTTGTGTGTCCCTCTAGTAGTGTTACAAAGAGCTACATTAGAGCTCTCCTGACTTCAATTTAAAATAAAAAATGACTAGAAAAACAGAAGAGAATATAAGAAGCTCTAAAACTGAGATTATTGAGAAGGAGTAGCTGAGTGCCTGTCAAGTGAGACTGTTACCATTCCATGCTTGTTCTTGCTTCCTTGGTTCAAGCTACATGGTCTTTGTTGGTTTCTATACTACATTTTAACCGCAATTTCAACTATCAGAAGCTAATTTTTATTACAGAGAGTCGGTTTCAAGATATGTGATGTTGCTGTGTCCTCCTGTCTCTGTCCCCTAACAGATATTTCTAGATAAGGAATGCTATTATCTCATGCTTAGCTGGGTTCAATCACATGTTTATGTCAGCATATATGTGGATCAACATGTTTATGTGCTTAAATGACGTGTTTCTGTTAGTACCATTTTGTTCTTTATCCTAAACAAAGATGCTATGATTTATACTACTAAGGAAGTTTAAACAAAAATGTTTTAAAAAGACTCTCGATCTGCTTTTGGTTGTTGATTCTATTGCTAGTTACTGCTGATGGCATGACCATTTACATGTCCTCACCTTGGGTCATTGACTTAGAGACCTCTGAATGCATGAGTGGTGATTATTCACTGTATTCTGAATTTGATATCATCTATAATGCATATTCAGCTCTTGTTCTCATTCTTAGTTAAGTCTCTTTGTTTACCAGTTGGTCTCTCCTTGTACTTTTTCATCCTTTTTTCAGTAAACTTGCATAATTACTACTTATTGGAAAACTTAGTAGACCTGAAAAATTGCTTGTATTCTGTAGTTTTCTTGATCTTAGGGTCATGCCTGTGAGCAACAAAGCGTTGCAAAAGTCTGTCAAACATGTACCAAATAGAGGATAATTGATAATTAATTTCTCCATCGCCTGTGGGTGTAACTCAGCCTTTGTACTAAATCATCACTATCAGGAGCATTAAAATGATCCATTTCCTGTTGATGTAAAGGATATATAAAAAATAAAATAAAACAATAATAAATTTCTCCTCTCAAAGCGTGAGAAAGGTGAAAGGGATATTTGAACAGAATAGACAGAGTAAAGGAGACTAGAAAGGGTGCAAAAGAAAATTATCCCCTTGAACCTAGGAGAAGAGAATGGTGGCCCACTTGAATGTAGGTTAAAAGCTTGAGCAATATAGCACTTGCTTGTCAACTGACAGAGATGAGTTACAACTCTGTAGAACACCATTTCATAATTAATTGTGCATTATCAATACTATATATATATATATATATATATAAAGGAGAGTTTGCCACTTTGCCACTATCCCATCAAAGCAGAGAATGAAGCCACCGTGTGAACAGTGCTTTGTTGAGCACTTATTTTGGTGAGTGATGAGAACCGAAAAGAACTGAAACCTAAAGAGCAAAACAAGAAGACAAAGCAGCTGCAACAACCTTGATATTGGTTTTGGTTGATAGCTTCAGCGACATTCAGAGTGATCCCCTAGATACTCCAAAAACCTTATCCTTGCTTCTCACCCCGAAATCTCTGCCCTTCTCACCAGACTTCACCTCTGGACTGCCTGCACTGTTAATTCCATACTACTATCTTTGATTTAATTTAATTCAATATATTTATTTTAATATTTGCTATATTTGTTGTGGCTGAGGGATACTGGTTGAAGCAGTCATCCATGTCTCCCTGTACAGGTTTATTCCTTTTCTTTTATTGGGGTTATTTTGGTTATGTTTTTGTTATATATATATATATATATATATTTATATTTATATTGTTGGATTTCTGTTTTGCTTTGTTCATCTATGTACCATGGTTCTCTGTTACTACTATCACTTCTTGGGCCACTCACAGAGAAAAGGTACCACATTAGCTTAGACCATAATTTCCAACCTTTAGCATAGCAAATTGAATTTTTGATTAATTTATGGCATACATGGTTTTGAACTATTTTATTGGATAGTTCAGAATTGAAGGGCAACTTAATCATATTTTGTGCAGGTAACGTGTGTCATATTTTTTGCCTGTTTGCAGTGTGGTTCCTTTATTTATTTTCTGCTGTATATTTTGTGTTGCTTTTTTTAAATAGTAATTTATCCAATATTTAGTGATAATTATCACGCATATAATGAAATGGTCACATTATATGTGTTAGATATATCATTAAATGGTCAAATTTTCATGTTTTTGGTGCTCTCTTTTGCTCATTTGCTAATGTCTTAAGTTCTCTCTTTGTAGAACTTCATTTGATTCTTGAACTTAATCATCTGCAATGTGTAAAATCAATTTTCTTTTTCTTTTGTTCTTTGTTTTTTTGTCTTCCCTTTTCCTAAGCAATTTTTGATCCATTCAGTAACTCTCATTTGCACATTCAAAGTGACAATTTTTGTTTAGGTGGACAAAGTTAAATCAGTGCAAACCACATGTAGGCTAATATGGAATTATCCCTCAATTTTATTATCATTTGGAAATGTAATTTAGGAGTTCTTTATTGTCGATCATCTACAACATTTTGAGTGGCTGACCAATTTGCTACACCATCGTTGATAATAGTTATTGATTTGATGATTTACCTATACCTTCTTTTTGACATTGAATGAAGTTATTTAAGTGTATTTGTAGACCATGTAATTGTTTTCTTGGACTAGAGAATTTCATTTGTAGGTTTCATAATTTTGTCCCTTTTTCACTGTTGGAATCTCTTAGATGCTAAAGTTAGTCGTTATCACTTATCAATAGATATTAACAGAGAAAGTTTTTTTTTAGACAAAGGAAGTAAAATATGTCTCCTATTCCTATTTTCCAAATCTAGTCAATGAAAGAGATGTCTTGCCCACTCAGTAGACCAAAAATTGCTTCATTAACTAAATCGTCTTTCATCCTGGAACCATAATCATTACACGAAACAACCTTGTTCTATGCCCTACTTGGACATCATTTACCTATTAGTGATAAATTACACAATCTGTTGAGAGTTTAGGTATACACTCAGTGAATGGACAGTTAAATGCTGTAACAGGTGATGATGTCGTTGGAAAGTATTATTGGGAATTTCCAAGTGATTTCAAGGCCGCAGCTTGGAGTTTTAGACAGAAAACAAATTATTGCATCATTTAATAAAATGGTCTTCTCATAAATCATCATTTGCGAAACTTTGATTATTATTTTACTATTACTAAAATATCGATGAAATTCTTTAGGCTTCTTTGTGTCCATTTTTATATAATATGAATTATTCTTTTTTCATTAAAATTATATATATATATATATATATATATAAAATAAATTAAAAAATGTAAGTGATATTGTGGAAATGTTCTTACTTTCAAGTTTTTGCTATTAAATTGATCTATTTTAACATTAAGTAATTTTTGACAGATTAAGATTATAGTATGCTTATTAAAATGAAGTCGTCTAATAAAGCATGCACGTGCCATCGACACTAGTACTCTTAAAAAAGGTCATCAAACACAATAATATTAATACACTAGAAAGATGAACAAGCTCCAGCCTTTCATTTGACTATAGTTGGAGAAGAGTTTATTAGAACTTATTCAAAAGAATGCTAACTTACATTAGGACGATTAAATTTTGCTATCATGAATATCGGTTGTTTGACTTGAAGCAATTTCATGCTAATGGCTGAACTAAGCTACTCTCTCTCTTACTAATATTGTAATGATGGAGGCAACACAAGGTTTTCAAAAAGCTAGCCTAAAGGCCCAAATATATAACAGATAGTATGCATTTATTTGCCCACATTAGAAACTTTGTGTCTTGCACTGCTGCATTTTTGAGGAAGGAGCTTGGACTTTGTAGGATCACGTATTGTCTACTTTGACATTAAAGTTTCTGTTTCTATGATATTTGTATGCATGGATGGATGCTGATAAATGCCCTTTACCAATTTACTGGATTTTCTTTCACTTACTGATTTTTTTTTAATTGGTATTACTTCTGAATTTTAGGAGCTTGCTCTTTTTAAATACATCCTCATGTTACTCTTGTTTTTACAATGTACTGGGGTTGCTTACCTTTCTTAGTGCTTTTTATTTCAATTATTATTATGTACATACCAAAAAAGGTCCTTCATACTTGCCTTCATTTTGCTTTTGATGATGCATGACCATATAAATTGGGAATTTTTATTTCACATGCTGGAAGAATTTGTTGTTAGTAAAAATGGAGAAAATGTATTTTGACTTGCAATGGCAGAATTAGATTCTCTGCTCTTGTATTTGGTAGTCATACTGGCATCTTTAGTTGCTTAGTTGTTGTAAAGCAAGTTGATTCTTTTTTTTATTTTTTTATTCCCTGGAAGGTAAATGCAGAACTCATGCAACCACATGAGATTGAACATCTGAACTGTTGCCATTGTTGTTGCGAAATTTCTGTGAATGTTCTATTATGTTATTTGATTATTGCATACACTATACAGTATAACTATTGAATGTTATGTTTTGTATTGGATTCATATACACTATACTGTTTTATTCAATTTGTGTCATGATCTTGCTTTAGTGTTGGAACAATTTGGAATGATGTGCTGTTTATTTGAAAATTGGTGTTGTTTTAATCTAATGGATTGAAATGTAAATGGAAATTGGCTCTACTCCATCAAATGAAGTTGATTCCGATGTTGTTTATTTTCTTTCGATTTTGCTATTTTTACAAATTTATCTATATGTTTATATTTTATTTAATTATTAAACTAAATATGATTTCACCACAGTTTGAGCTCCGGTTGAATCTTGGACAGGGCTTAAAATCTTGAATCTATTTTATTTTTTGGTTCTTGAGATTTATGGTTTGGAAACCTGATTCTTTATCTCCCTGTGTTTTGATAGAAAAATTGGCAGAGAAGTGTGAAAAGAGAGAAAAGCAGGGAAGGGGCAGCAATGTTAAGTTGTTAACTATCTAGTTTCTGGGAGGCGGTTGACAGTATGAGGGTTACAGTGGTTTCCTATTGCCTCAGTTGGGGAGGTTGGTGGTGGACATGGCTGCCATTCTGGGTTGAAAGGTGAATTTTGTTTCCAATGTCTTAGGTTGTATTAAGAGGCAATATTACCCTTAGCAGTCTTTTGAACTTACCAACCTTACCTGTTCATATGGCAAATATAAGTAAATGAAGTGTCTTCCAATAATCTATTGTAACATGACGCAACACTAGCATAACAGACTTTAACTAATTCTAACAATCATAACTAACACTATTGTAGATTTGGACCATGGATTTTTCATTGTTTGGAGTGCATTGGGTTCTGCCAAAAGGTGTTGCAGAGCTTTTGGTGAGTTGGAAAGGCAAGGTCATTAGGTGATGTAATGCGAGTGGGGTCATCGGCGAGAGAGGAATGCTCGAACTTTTCAGGTTGCAAAAGATTTATTCATGACATGAAGCTTTTATTTCTCAGAACTTCTTTTTGTCTGATTTCCTTGATCGATGTACTTTTAGCATTTAATGTTCATGTATCATTATACACTTCTTGTGTACATGGGTGGCCGTTTAGCCATTTTTTAAATGAAATTTTATTTTTAAAAAATAGCAATTACATACAGAAGAACACAAAATTTACTTGGAAAACCATTTATTCTTAGTTGTCTAGCATTATCCTGTTGCTTGACAAAGAATGAACTGCAACATACGTTTATTGGCGTAACATGTAATGTCCCAGCAGCAATTAGGTAAAGAGAAGTTGCTCCTTGACTCTTTTGGGTGTGGTGTAGGTGACGAGGTGGTATATCCTGTACCCGGCATATATGCTGTGTACAGGATATACAAAATCGTAGGTGACATGCTTAGGGAAAGATCTTGTGTTTCTGTTATATGAAGTGGAATGAAACACTCCAACATGTGGGCTCCACTACCATATCTTCATGTGCCTTCTACACGGTTGAAAGGATGTCCAAACTTGTAGTGAGTTAAAAGTAAAAGATATTATACATTTCGAGTGTATTCACTCAGCTCTCTCATAATATGTGAATCTCATATGTACACGTGAGAGAATTAAGTGTATAAACTTGAAATATGATATACCTTCTCATTCGAGGCTTGGATGGCTTCTCAAAACAAAAAATATAAATAAAAAAATGTGGCTTGAATATTACAAAAAACTAACCTATAATTCAGACTATATGGATTAGCTTCCTTTAATTTCTATCAATTGTAAAAATTTGACTTTTAGACTAATTAATCTTATTTGATACTACTTAAAATGATAGAAATTCTCTTACATTAAACATATATAAATATATAGTCAAAATTGAGAGAAAATCCAATTACATTTTTAATTTTAAGCTACTTATAAAAATTTTGTGCCAAAAGAGTTATTTGTTGCAAAAGACAAGGAGTCATTTTTCTTAATTTTGTTGCAATTAATTACAACACCGAAAAAATCAAGGAGTCCTGTGAAAAATAAGTTAAAAGTTAAACACCATCTCACTCTCTAATGCTAGATTAATCCCCCACCCACCCCACCCCCCCCCCCCCCCCCCCCCCCCCCAAAAAAAAAAAAAAAAAAACATAGATTGACAGAGTGAGAAATCTAAGGGCCACCACCACGAGAGCCTTGCCCAATTCAGCTACCGGCGCCACCCAACTAAATGAGTTATGGACATATGTGATCAAGGATCAGAATGAAGCATTCTTTATATGCAATTCCCTTGGAGGTGACCGCCTTCTAAATATCTTGGCTTATCTGATTTAATTCTAGACTAAAAGCTTAAATTCTTAATCAATCTATGCATATTTTTATTGTCAATCTTTTTGTTCTATTTTTTAGCAGCTGTGCACATCATCTTTAGGCAATATGCTATTTTGGAATGAAATTTAGATTTCATGACTTTAATTCAATTGTAGAAACTGTCTTTTATTTAGCTCAAATCATAATTTAGTTTATTCTAATATGGTTCCATGGTTTGTTTTTATTCAATCATAAATTGGTATCACTTCTTGGGTTCTAAAGCAAGGTTTCATATTGCATGGCTCTGCTATACATGTTCTTTGTATTGCATATTAATAAATACTTTTCCCAATATTTCTAGAAACACTAAAAAAAATGGTGTATATCATCTCTGACTTTTTGTGTTGACGTGTATTAATTTGGAATCATGTTGACTTACAATCTCTCAAGCCAGGAACTTGGTATCCTTCCATGAATTGCTAATTTTTTTTTTTATAAATTTGTTAAGATGGCATGATATCCTTGTGATGTCATTGGAAATTGGATTACAAAAGTCCGCTAAACAATCTTGCCTGTTTTGGCTAGACTTTGGTCAAAATTAGAATTCCATGTCTTGTGGCATTTTTGTTTCGATCATCTATCACATATATATATAGGGTAGAAGATTTGTCAACTAAATATATTTTTATTATTATTTTCTTGGGCAGAAGATTTGGCACTATGACATTGATGAAAATGAACATAAGCACTTTTGAGTTTTGAGTCTTTGACCCAGTTTTACTAAGGATCTGGCTCCAATATTTTGCATGAACAGTACAAAAGTGCAGTACGTGTTCCGAATGCATCTTTTAGCCACTCGATACTTATGTTAAATACTTAAATATGCCAGTGACATTGAAATTGCCATTCAGGATGTTGTGTTGCGTGAACAAGTTTGTATGCCTTCTGATCTATAGCATATGCTTACATTTCATTTCATTATATATGAATAGTTTGCCTCTATTTGGTTCAACTGAAAATTCTCACCCAAAATTTCAATCAAAGTCAAAGGTTTATACTAATTTGGCCTTAACAAATGTCATCTATTTTTTATTTCATAAGTTCAATAATTAGAAAGTATATGAAAATTGGTGTGTGTGTTTTGTAATTTCAAAGGGGCAAGTGGTTCTATGGACCTCCTAAGGATGATACGAGATATTTCTATTATTATGAGAATTTTATTAATTTGTTCATTTTATTCATTAATATTCTTACAAGAACATTTACTAAAGATGACTTTAGAATATTCTCTATTCTCACATTAGAGGAGTGATAAAGAAGGGCACAACTAGCATCTTAAGAATGAGTACTTCTGTTCATAAAAAAAAAAAAGAGTAATTCTTGGTCTTTGCCAAATTCTTATGGGGTATCCTCCTTGATAATTGGATATATAAAGATATAAAAATAATTTCCCTAGAAATAGAAGCTTTAAAGGTCCTGTAAGAAGAAACTTAGAGCATTCTTATCAAATGTGCTAAAAATGTTAAATGCTATTTTTATAAAATGATAAAAACACCTCTATATTAAATATGCTAAATCTTAAAATTTTTAACATTCAGTTTCAGTACAATCACATCTTTGACACTGTACTCTAGTTGGATTGTAAAAAAAAAAATTATTTTTTATTCACCTCAATGGCTCTCTCTCTCTCTTCTATCTTTCTTTTTCCTCTCTCACTTCTTTCTACTCTCTTCACTCTCTGTGGTTCGCCGATGATTGTGGTTTGCAGATGATTGTGCTCCAATGATTGTAGGCTGCCGATGGCTGTGGTCCGGTGATTGTGGTCATGGATCGTGGGTCCGATGATTGGTTTTAATTTTGGGTTATGGGTCGTGCTCCGATGGAGGTTTTTTTTTTTTTTTTTTTTTTTTTTTTTTTTTTTTTTTTTTTTTTTTTTTTTTTTTTTCTCTACTGTGGTTTTGTTTCGGCATGGGTCGTGGGTCACCGATCTACTGGGTTTATGTGTGTGTGATGGGTTTTGGTTCACCGATCTGGTTTGGTTCGTGTGGGTTTTGGTTCGGCGTGATGGGTCTACTAGTGGGTTTGCTAGTGGGTTCAGATCGGGGTTTAAGGATGGCAATGGGATGGGGTGGGTCTGAAGGATGGGGTCTTCGCCCTCACCCCGCAAGATTTTGTCTTGCCCCATCCCCGCTCCGCCTCGCATGACGAGGAAAATTTTCTTGCCCTGTCCTCGCCCCTTGGGGCCCCGCGAAGCCCCGCCCCACCTCGTAAAACTCTACTACTTTTGTTAATTTGCCCTACAACTAGTACAATTTTTTTAATGAAACCTATTTCATTAATAAAAATATACTTGAAATTACAACTAAATTTTTCCCATCAAATCAAATTAATTTTTAGAAATAATTGCATAATATGTCCAAGTGTTTAACAAGACAATCATAAAAAATATAAATAAATAAATAAATCTCATAGTATAACACATGACAAAATAAATGCAAAAAACCACATTGGGGAGAATAAAATAAGCTAATATTGATATGTTTGTTTAAATAGTAGGATTTTAGGGTATGAAAAATTATAATTATAACCCTTAACAACGCGGCGCGGGTTAAGGACGAAAAGGGGCAGGGAGTGGTGGGTCTAAAAAGTCTAAACCCATCCCCGCCCCATCCCGTGGTGCGGGGCTAAAATCTTATCCCATCCCCACCTCACAACCTTTGCAGGGTAGGGAAAACCGGCGTGGAGTGAAGCGGGGAAGGGCGGGTTAAGTGGAGCAGAGAAAAATTGTCATCCCTATCAAGGTTGAGGTTCAGATCGGGGTTACTGGGGTGGTGGGTTTTGGCTACGGTTTTGTAGCAGTTTTGTGGTGGGTTTTTTTTTTTTTTTTGGTGGTTAGGGGTTGAGGTTGTGGTTGGTAGTGGTGGTCGTGGCTGTGGCTGTGGGCGGTCATGGCAACGGGTGTTAGCAGTGGTAGTGGGTTTGTTGGTAGTGAAAGAGAATAAAAAATAATAAAAAATTAATATTTTAATGAAGTGGTAAAAAATATAAAATCTTTGATGTTGAGTGTATTGTAAAGTGATGTGTTAAAACTGATAAAGTAGGTTTTTGAGATGGTAAATGCTAAATTTTTTGAAATCTTTGATGAGGATACTCTTATGCAAGCAAGGGGCCTAAGGTTTTAAAATAACAAGTTAACACAATATATAGCCCTTCTCTTGGTATGAGAAAGAGCACTTTAGAACTAATTCCGGCAATATACTAAGATCAAGTACTACTTTGTTCCATTCATTTAATCATGTCTCTGTGGGTTCCAGTTAGATCAATTGGTAAAATCTCTGATGGTTGAAAAAGAGATATGGGGTTCAATCTCTGCCTACACCAAAAACCGATTGGTATCTTGGTTTGATGATAAATAGCTATCATCAGAAGTGGATGCCATAGGATGAAACTCTCTCAAAAAAAAAAATCATGTCCCTCTTCTCTTGCTTTATCAAAAGTGTAATAAATCAATACATTTTTAGGAAAATAGAGTTTAAAGAACATGTGCAACTCCTTCAATGGACCAAAATAATTTCATTTATTACTAATTTTTTCCATCATAGGTGATATTTGCATCACAATGCCTTTGATGAGGATGCTCTAATCCAAGCAAGGGGCCTAAGGTTTAAAATAACAAGTTAACACTATATATAGCCCTCTTTTGGTATGAGAAAGAGCACTTTAGAACTAATTCCGGCAATATACTAAGATCAAGTACTACTTTGTTCCATTCATTTAATCATGTCTCTATGGGTTCCAGTTAGATCAACTGGTAAAATCTCTGATGGTGGAATAAAAGATCTAGGGTTCAATCTCCACCTACACCAAAAACCGATTGGTGTCTTGGTTTGATGATAAAGAGCTATCATCAGAAGCGGACGCCATAGATTGGAACTCTCTAAAAAAAAAAAACTCATGTCTCTCTTCTCTTGCTTTATCGAAAGTGTAACAAATCAATACATTTTTAGGAAAATAGAGTTTAAAGAACATGTGCAACTGCTTCAATGGACCAAAATAATATCATTTATTACTAATTTTTTCCATCATAGGTGATATTTGCATCACAATGCCTTTGTTCCAAGATACATATTTGGAAATATAAGAGCCATATATCTACAACATGATTTGTAAACAAATTTATGCCGTTAAAGATCCATGGAGTTAATATTTTTTGCCATTGTAACGCATGGGATTAAATTTATTAAAAAAAAAAATACATGTCAACATCTAAGACTAGATTATGTTTTACAATTTCTTTATCCTTGTGGATTAAAATTTTTTGCATCTATCTTGGAAAAAATATAATTAAAACTTTAAATTTATTATACTTCTACACAATACTATGATTATGTATATTTTATTATGTCTGTGCGTATGCATGGGTTACAAGTTAGTATAATTAAAAGATTAATTAATTAATTCTATCCATAAAGAATGTATATTGGATAATAAATAATAAAAAAATACATGTCAACATCTAAGACTAGATTATGTTTTACAATTTCTTTATCCTTGAGGATTAAAATTTTTTGCATCTATCTTGGAAAAAATATATTTAAAATTTTAAATTTATTATTGTAGGGTCAATTTGGTTGGGCCAGATACCAACTCTCTGTCTCGTGAGCCCAACAGATTTCCCAACAATAAATTTGTAGAGAGTGGGTTAAACAACTGGGCTGGGTTTGGATTTAGCAACGGTTCATGCAAACAAACTAATAAAAAGAATTTAGACTAGCCTCTAACAAGAATTTCTTCGGTCCGAAGAGCTTTAGTATTCAAGGACTTAAAGAATACAATTTTTTCCTCCCCCCTCTCTGTGAGGCTTGCTATCTTTATATAGATCCCCTTTTCTCATCCTCACCGCACACTTGTCCCTCATCTAGGCGTCTACTTGAGTACTGGTCACATCAGCCGTTTGCTTCAGCCTGCAGTGAGTGGTGGTAGGTGAAGATTCACTGTTCAGGTGTCTTCTCCACATAAATGCGGCCAGAAAAGTTGCTGCAGTGCATTAAATGTGGCGGTGGCAGCTTTATTTGCAGGATATTTCATGATTGCTCCGCAGTTGGGCAAACTCGGGGACTCGGCTCTCGCACGAAGATCTTCAGCATAGCTCCTTGGTCAAGTTCTGGGCAGGCCCGTTGGAGTTGGTCTCTTCGGCCCGAAAAGGTTGCCTTCGGACGAATCATTTATCCCTCATGGGCTGTATTCTTACCAGGATGGCAAAACATTGATGTCTTTATTCTTTTCGGACAAGGAACCTTGTCTGGATGGGGCCTCTGGCCCAACATATGACGCTGGGCTTTCTTACCCACAATTATACTTCTACACAATACTATAATTATGTATATTTTATTATGTTTGTGGGTATGCATGGGTTACAAGCTAATATAATTAAAAGATTAATTAATTAATTCTATCCATAAAGTACGTATATTGAATATAAAAAAAAAAATACATGTCAACATCTAAGACTGGATTATGTTTTACAATTTCTTTATCCTTGAGGATTAAAATTTTTTGCATCTATCTTGGAAAAAATATAATTAAAATTTTAAACTTATTATACTTCTACACAATAGTATAATTATGTATATTTTATTATGTCTGTGCGTATGCATGGGTTACAAGCTAGTATAATTAAAAGATTAATTAATTAATTCTATCCATAAAGTATGTATATTGAATAATAAAAAAAAAAAAAATACATGTCAACATCTAAGACTAGATTATGTTTTACAATTTCTTTATCCTTGAGGATTAAAATGTTTTGCATCTATCTTGGAAAAAATATAATTAAAATGTTAAATTTATTATACTTCTACACAATACTATAATTATGTATATTTTATTATGTCTGTGCATATACATGAGTTACAAGCTAGTATAATTAAAAGATTAATTAATTAATTCTATCCATAAAGTATGTATATTGAATGAAAAAAAATACATGTCAACATCTAAGACTAGATTATGTTTTACAATTTTTTTATCCTTGAGGATTAAATTTTTTGCATCTATCTTGGAAAAAATATAATTAAAATTTTAAATTTATTATACTTCTACACAATACTATAATTATGTATATTTTATTATGTCTGTGCGTATGCATGGGATTAAATTTATAAAAAAAAAAAAAAAATACATGTCAAAATCTAAGACTAGATTATGTTTTACAATTTCTTTATCCTTGAGGATTAAAATTTTTTTCATCTATCTTGGAAAAAATATAATTAAAATTTTAAATTTATTATACTTCTACACAATACTATAATTATGTATATTTTATTATGTCTGTGCGTATGCATGGGTTACAAGCTAGTATAATTAAAAGATTAATTAATTAATTCTATCCATAAAGAATGTATATTGAATAATAATAAAAAAAAAAAATACATGTCAACATCTAAGACTAGATTATATTTTACAATTTCTTTATCCATGAGGATTAAAATTTTTTGCATCTATCTTGGAAAAAATATATTTAAAATTTTAAATTTATTATACTTCTACACAATACTATAATTATGTATATTTTATTATGTTTGTGGGTATGCATGGGTTACAAGCTAATATAATTAAAAGATTAATTAATTAATTCTATCCATAAAGTACGTATATTGAATATAAAAAAAAAAAAAAAATACATGTCAACATCTAAGACTAGATTATGTTTTACAATTTCTTTATCCTTGAGGATTAAAATTTTTTGCATCTATCTTGGAAAAAATATAATTAAAATTTTAAATTTATTATACTTCTACACAATACTATAATTATGTATATTTTATTATGTCTGTGCGTATGCATGGGTTACAAGCTAGTATAATTAAAAGATTAATTAATTAATTCTATCCATAAAGTATGTATATTGAATAATAAAAAATACATGTCAACATCTAAGACTGGATTATGTTTTACAATTTCTTTATCCTTGAGGATTAAAATTTTTTGCATCTATCTTGGAAAAAATATAATTAAAATTTTAAATTTATTATACTTCTACACAGTACTATAATTATGTATATTTTATTATGTCTGTGCGTATGCATGAGTTACAAGCTAGTATAATTAAAAGATTAATTAATTAATTCTATCCATAAAGTATGTATATTGAATGAAAAAAAATACATGTCAACATCTAAGACTCGATTATGTTTTACAATTTCTCTATCCTTGAGGATTAAAATTTTTTGCATCTATCTTGGAAAAAATATAATTAAAATTTTAAATTTATTATACTTCTACACAATACTATAATTATGCATATTTTATTATGTCTGTGCGTATGCATGTGATTAAATTTATAAAAAAAAAAAAAAAAAAAAAATACATGTCAACATCTAAGACTAGATTATGTTTTACAATTTCTTTATCCTTGAGGATTAAAATTTTTTTAATCTATCTTGGAAAAAATATAATTAAAATTTTAAATTTATTATTGTAGGGACCCGTTTCGGGCGACCCCCGTACAATAAATTTGTAGAGAGTGGATAGAAGGACTTGGCACTAGCAAGAAAGACAACAGTTGACGTGGGTTTACAAGATCGATGACAAGAATTTGACTAAGTGTTCTTAAGTAAAGTTCTTCCTCGGCCCAGTCCGAGGTGCTCTTTCCTTAGTACCAATAAATACAATGGTTATCCTTAAACACCCTGAAAACCCCTTAACTTCCCCACCGAAGGGCCAACCTCCCTTACTTTGGGGGTTCTATCTATTATATAGTCTTGTTCAGTTGATCTCTGCCGTCCACTTGTCGGCCATCTGAATTTGTGTCTGAGGGCTCATTCCATCAGCTGCCTTTGCAGGCTTTCTGTTAGTTGAAGTAACCAAGGCATCACTGTTTGCTGGTCAATTCACCATTAATGCGGCCAGAGTATTGGTGGTGTGCATTTAATGGGTGAGTGACAGCTTTCTTCTTTCAATGTCGACTTGCTGAGGACGTAGGCATCCTCGGCGAGGTCCCTTCATGACTTGGGCCCCTCTCACTTATCCTCGGATTCTGTACTCTCCTCGACATAGACCTTGGGCCCGATATGGAGTGGGCCAGGGTTGCCAAATATTTGGGCCCCACAATAGCCCCTCAAAATTCTGCTGCCCGGCCTCTTAGGCGGGGAGGAGGATTTTGATGTTTTCGGGCCTATGTCCTGACCTGTCGAGCCTTGTCTTTCTGTCAGTATCACAATCCTTTCAACTGCCCAGGGGTCGTTCTTGGCGTTTCGGTATTTGGAGCGTGCCTTCATTAAATTTCGGCGGCTCTATGTCCTCCACGTTCAACGGTGTGATGATGAATGGATGGTGGGGATGCTCCTAGCTCATTGGGCAGGAAAGTCCGTGCAGTTATTTTTAATTGAGGGTATATATACCCAGTTGAACTGATTCGTCCTTTCACTTTTGCATTCAAGAGATCTTGCGCACATACTCCGAATTCGGTCACATCTCTAACTGTACTGGCGACTTCTCTTAGCACAAAAAGCCTGCCCGAGGAGCTTTCCCTCATTTCTGTAAGTCTTCTTCTCTCTCTAGTTCGTACTGTTCGCTTGAGTTCCTTATTAGTTCTTTAGGATGGGTAGGCTTAAGAAGGTAGTTGAGTCTGAGGAGTCAATGGACAAATTCGTCGCTGATTATAGGATCCCCGATACAGTGGGCTTGAAGTACTGCGAATAGGGAGAATGGAGTTCAAAGAGGAAAGAGGGTGAGGTGGCGATTCCTATAATCGCCTTTCTGGAAGGTGAAATGAGGATCCCCATGGGGCCGGTGATGAGGAACTATCTTAGGCACTTTAGCCTATCTCCCACTCAGTATGCCACTAATGTATTTAGGATCTTAGGCTGTGTAGATGCCTTGAATGAGAAGATGGGGCTGAGGCTAACCCATCATGATGTGAATTGGTGCTACAAACTCCAGCGCCTGAAGGAGAAATCTTATTACATGAGGACGAGGGACAATAGGGTCCAGCTCATCCAGTGCCTCCCTGAGTCCAGCAAGGGTTTGAACAAAGACTTCCTCATTGTGTCTGGGGAATGGCACAAGGGCCTTTCTTGCCCAACAGTGGAGGGTACACCAGGTAGGACATCCAAACTAGGAGAGCGTTTAGTTCTTTGTGCTTTAGTATCCTGCTTCGCTTGGTTTTTGACAGGAACTTGCTTTCTTCTATGCAGATCCACGAGCTTTTGAGCGTCACTTCCGCCAGGTTAATAAGGAAGACTTGGAGAAGGTGCTGAGGTCGGAGATCTTTGTGAACAAAGACGACAACCAAGTTAAAGCTGCCCACGTGGTCCTAGGATACGACCCGATCCAAAAATCATTCTCGGCTCCGAAGCACATGATCCGAGCTGGAGATCCTCGGCTGCGTAGCATCACCGTAGTCGAGCACGGATTTCTGATCCCCGAAGGGTCTCCCATTCCTGAGGGCATACCGTTGGTAGGTACTTCTTCATCGACTCAAGTTGTCGAGGCTGAAGGGGAAGAGGAGGTTGTTGACTCAAGTCCGTCCGGGGACGAGTTTGGCGTGTTCGACCAGCCCCATTCGCCCGAGGATCCTACCGGCGATTTGGGTGACCCTAGTTTAACTGAAGCGGACTTTCTGTCCGAAAAAGCCACTCCTCGTTCGAAGATGAGTTTCAAGAAGCGACCTCAGAAGAGCTTGCTGGCACTGATCGAGGGGCAGCCAGGGAGGGACGCGCCGGGGAAGTCTCCTCCCGAGCTTCCTCCTCCCCCACCCCAACAATGCCATAATGCAAAGTCCGCTAAACAATCTTGCCTGTTTTGGCTAGACTTTGGTCAAAATTAGACTTCCATGTCTTGTGGCTTTTTTGTTTCGATCATCTATCATATATATATATATATATATATAGGGTAGAAGATTTGTCATCTAAATATATTTTTATTATTATTTTTTCGCGCAGAAGATTTGGCACTATGACATTGATGAAAATGAACATAAGCACTTTTGAGTCTTTGACCCAGTTTTACTAAGGATCTGGCTCCAATATTTTGCATGAAGAGTACAAAAGTGCAGTACGTGTTCCGAATGCATCTTTTAGCCACTCGATACTTATGTTAAATATGCCAGTGACATTGAAACTGCCATTCAGGATGTTGTGTTGCGTGAACAAGTTTGCATGCCTTCTGATCTATAGCATATGCTTACATTTCATCTCATTATATATGAATAGTTTGCCTCTATTTGGTTTTACTGAAAATTCTCACCCAAAATTCAATCAAAGTCAAAGGTTTATAATAATTTGGCCTTAACAAAATGTCATCTATTTTTTATTTCATAAGTTCAATAATTAGAAAGTATAGGAAAATTGGTGTGTGTGTTTTGTAATTTCAAAGAGGCAAGTGGTTCTATGGACCTCCTAAGGATGATACGAGATATTTCTATTATTATGAGAATTTTACTAATTTGTTCATTTTATCCATGAATATTCTTACAAGAACATTTACTAAAGATGACTTTAGAATATTCTCTATTTTCACATTAGAGGAGTGATAAAGAAGGGCACAACTAGCATGTTAAGAATGAGTACTTCTGTTCATCAAAAAAAAAAAAAAAAGAGTAATTCTTGGTCTTTGCCAAATTCTTATGGGGTATCCTCCTTGATAATTGGATATATAAAGATATAAAAATAATTTTCCTAGAACTTGAAGTCTTAAAGGTCCTATAAGAAGAAACTTAGAGCATTCTTATCAAATGTGCTAAAAATGCTAAATGCTATTTTTATAAAATGATAAAAACACCTCTACATTAAATATGCTAAATCTTAAAATTTTTAACATTCAGTTACAGTACAATCTTATCTTTGACACTGTACTCTAGCTGGATTGTAAAAAAAAAAATTATTTTTTATTCACCTCAATGGCTCTTTCTCTCTTCTATTTTTCTTTTTCCTCTCTCACTTCTTTCTTCTCTCTTCACTCTCTGTGGTTCGCCGATAATTGTGCTCTGACTATTGTAGGCTGTCGATGGCTGTGGTCCGGTGATTGTGGTCATGGATTGTGGGTTCGATGACTGGTTTTGATTTTGGGTTGTGGGTCGTGCTCCGATGGAGGTTTCTTCTTTTTCTTTTTCTTTTTCTTTTTCTTTTTTCTGCTGTGGTTTGTAGTCGTGGTTTTGGTTTGGCATGGGTCGTGGGTCTACTGGGTTTGTATGTGTGTGATGGGTTTTGGTTCACCAATCTGGTTTTAGTTCATGTGGGTTTTGGTTCGGCGTAATGGGTCTGCTAGTGGGTTTAGATCAGGGTTTAGGGATGGCAATGGGGCAGGGCAGGTCCGAAGGATGAGGTCTTCGCCCTTACCCCGCAAGATTTTATCTTGCCCCATCCCCACCTCGCCTCGCATGACGAGAAAAATTTTCTTACCCCGTCCCCGCCCCTTGGGGCTCCACGAAGCCCAGCCCCACCTCGTAAAACTCTACTAATTTTGTTAATTTGCCCTACAACTAGTACAATTTTTTTAATGAAACCTATTTCATTGATAAAAATATACTTGAAATTACAACTAAATTTTTCCCATCAAATCAAATCAATTTTAGAAATAATTGAATAATATATCCAAGTGTTTAACAAGACAATCATAAAAAATAAAAATAAATAAAAAAATCTCATAGTATAACACATGACAAAATAAATGCAAAGAACCATATTGGGGAGAATAAAATAAGCTAATATTGATATGTTTGTTTAAATAGTAGGATTTTAAGGTATGAAAAATTTATAATTATAACCCTTAACAACGTAAGGCAAGGTGGGGACGAAAAGGGGCGGGGTGGGGTGGGTCTAAAACGTCTAAACCCATCCTCGCCCCACCCCGTGGTGCGGGGTTAAAATCTTGCCCCATCCTCGCCCCACTACCTTTGCAGGGTAAGAAAAACTAGCGTGGGGCAAAGTGGGGAAGGGCGGGTTAAGTGGGGTGGGGAAAATTTGTCATCCCTATCGAGGTTGAGGTTCAGATCAGGGTTACTGGGGTGGTGGGTTTTATAACGGTTTTGTGGTGGGTTTTGGCTGCGGTTTATGCCGTGTTTTTTTTTTTTTGGTGGTTAGGGGTTGAGGTTGTGGTTGGTAGTGGTGGTTGTGGCTGTGGGCGGTTGTGGCAATAGGTGTTAGCAGTGGCAGTGGGTTTATTGGTAGTGAAAGAGATGTGAATGAGAATAAAAAAATAATAAAAAATTAATATTTTAATGAAGTGATAAAAAATATAAAATCTTTGATGTTGAGTGTATTGTAAAGTGAGGTATTAAAACTGATAAAGTAGGTTTTTGAGATGGTAAATGCTAAATTTTTTGAAATCTTTGATGATGATGCTCTTATGCAAGCAAGGGGCCTATGGTTTTAAAATAACAAGTTAACACTATATATAGCCCTTCTCTTGGTATGAGAAAGAGCACTTGAGAACTAATTCCGGCAGTATACTAAGATCAAGTACTACTTTGTTCCATTCATTTAATCATGTTTCTGTGGGTTTCAATTAGATCAACTGGTAAAATCTCTGATAGTTGAATAAGAGATCTAGGGTTCAATCTCTGTCTACACCAAAAACGGATTGGTGTCTTGGTTTGATGATAAAAGAGCTATCATCAGAAGCGAACGTCATAGGTTGAAACTCTCTAGAAAAAAAAAATCATGTCTCTCTTCTCTTGCTTTATCGAAAGTGTAACAAATCAATACATTTTTAGGAAAATAGAGTTTAAAGAACATGTGCAACTACTTCAATGGACCAAAATAATTTCATTTATTACTAATTTTTTCCATCATAGGTGATATTTGCATCACAATGCCTTTGTTCCAAGATACATATTTGGAAATATAAGAGCCATATATCTACAACATGATTTGTAAACAAATTTATGCCGTTAAAGATCCATGGAGTTAATATTTTTTGCCATTGTAACGCATGGGATTAAATTTATTAAAAAAAAAAAAAATACATGTCAACATCTAAGACTAGATTATGTTTTACAATTTCTTTATCCTTGAGGATTAAAATTTTTTGCATCTATCTTGGAAAAAATATAATTAAAATTTTAAATTTATTATACTTCTACACAATACTATAATTATGTATATTTTATTATGTCTGTGCGTATGCATGGGTTACAAGCCAGTATAATTAAAAGATTAATTAACTAATTCTATCCATAAAGTATGTATATTGAATAATAAAAAAAATACATGTCAACATCTAAGACTAGATTATGTTTTACAATTTCTTTATCCTTGAGGATTAAAATTTTTTGCATCTATCTTGGAAAAAATATAATTAAAATTTTAAATTTATTATACTTCTACACAATACTATAATTATGTACATTTTATTATATTTGTGCATATGCATGGGATTAAATTTATAAAAAAAAAAAAAAAAAAAAAAAAAAAAAAAAAAAAAACATGTCAACATCTAAGACTAGATTACGTTTTACAATTTCTTTATCCTTGAGGATTAAAATTTTTTGCATCTATCTTGGAAAAAATATAATTAAAATTTTAAATTTATTATTCTTCTACACAATACTATAATTATGTATATTTTATTATATTTGTGCGTATGCATGGGTTACAAGCTAGTATAATTAAAAGATTAATTAATTAGTTCTATCCATAAAGTACTTATATTGAATCAAAAATTTTCAAAGAAATTTTCATATTCCTCTCCATGGTAACAATATTTGTGTAGAATCTGTAGATTAGGAATTCTAAAAACATGGGAGGAAAATCAATATCGGTTCACTAATGATTTTTTTCTTTTTTCTTTTCCTTTTTTTGGTATTTGTTGATTTGATCGCAGCATCACACTTATGTTAACAATTTCTGTTTATGGCCGAAGGTTGCTATTTTAAGTGTGAACAATTTTTTTTTTTTTTTTTAAGATTCAAGTGTGTGAACAATAAACGTTATCCAAATATCATATTCAAATTATTTTATGTTTGGTTTCAAAAAAAAGAAATTTATTTTATCATCCAAATGGAGTCTACCTGAAAAAATTCCCTTTACTCCAGGCCTGTAGACATTTTTGTTTATATGGATTGGAGTCGTGATTTGATTATTTATAGTTAGTGGGTGAATGGTTTTTCATAACCATCTTTTGCATGGTGATCAAGCATGTAAAGGGATCAACAAGTACACCAATGTCAATAATTCCATGGTAGGGAGACTGGTTAGCAAAACATGAAAGTCTGCACGCCTAATTACTAGCGCTGATTTAGACCCCCAATTTTTAATTATGGTCTAATCAATTCTAAGCTTATCACAATTAATGTGAAATTTATGTGATTAACCAATTAACCAAGCATGCTATTATCAATTTGCAAGGATAAACATAATTGACCAATGCCATAATGCAAAGGGCAATATGTAAAGAGAGAGCAAACCAAAGATAACACCCAATACTAGAGAATTGGGCATAAAAATCTCTCTCTGTACCTTTAAGTCGGAAATGATCAACTAGCAAATAAGTTGGATTACATGAATACACAAAGACCCTCCAAGCCTAAGCTACTCAATGTACTCGAGCCCTTCATGCTCTAATTACCAATGGACTTCTCGAAAACTTGTCTTCAACTATCTTTTTGGATCCTGTAACACTGTCCAGCTGCACCACTAAGCCTCACCGGTTGAAAATGTGGTCAATCTCCAATGCTTCTCAAATGTCCAAGCAACAAGCAAAAATCTATGTGGTGATGGTTGGAATCTCCTCTCATGGATATGTAATTGTAAATTGGGAGAGGGAAGGAGATGAGGCCATAAAGATTTTTCTCTTAAGGGAATGGTGGTACTCTCTCAAGGTGGGTGTTTTAGATTCATAAAACCCTTAATCTCTGCCAACAATTTTGTGGAAAATGCGGGTATTTATACAGGAAAAAGAATCCCGACTTATTCTAAAAATATGAACTATCCAAAGGCACTCGCGAGTACTCCAACTCTGATTGAGTTTTGAACTTCCTCAAGTGCTCATCACATGCAAACTTGAGGGTGCTGTAGTCACAACCCACTATCGAGTCAGTTCTGAGTTCCATTGATTTAGCATGTCTTCTCTAACTCTGAAACCAACCAAGTATACTAAAACTCCACAAAATACATGAAAATAAAAGCATGAAATTACAATAAATTTGGCACAGAATAATGCCATTAAAACACCTATGGAAATTCACAACTTAACAAAACAGAATTGATAAAGCCCTTTCCTTTGAGCTTTAAACTCAAATTTGCAATCATGAAAACCTTGAATTAGCTCGCCAGTAGGTTCCTTTATCTGAAAATCTCAATATAATAGTGAGATTAATAAAGATTCATTAGTGAAGGATTATAAGGAAAACAAATCAAGAAAATAACAGGGCAAAGATGTTCACAAAACAAAATATAAAGTTCATTAATATCAAACTTCCACATAATTAAACAATATACATCCTGATTCAATCAAAGTATGCCACAAAAAAGTCTCAGCCAATCAATTGAATATTTTGAGCATAATGGCCATCATTTGTATAGGAACTTGTATGTATATATAATCAAAGCTCTCGTGAGTTTAATATTTACTAATAGATTTAATAATCAACAATTCATATCTATTCGTGGAAATAGAATTCTAATACCTTTATTGATATGGCACATTAGTTTTGTTTTTTATTTTATTTTTTTTGTTTTTAATCAAGGCACATAAGTTATAAAAATAAAAAATACTTAGGATTCTAAATCACAGTTAGACTAGGCATTTGCTATCCTAAGAAAATAAACAAATAAATAAATAAAATCCTAAAAAGACAAAGCCTCTCAGTTCTTTCTTATCATATAAGAAATGGCTAGAGTTAAGAGATTAAGAAATGAAAATTAATGTGGAGAGAGAGAGAGAGAGAGAGAAAGAGCTCATTAAACTCTTCAATAAGGGTGTAAAAACGAAAATTCAATAAATGAGCTCTTTAGTGCGTTCCCGAGAGTTTTCATATTTTTTTACCTATTTATAAACACAAGTATTTCCAATTAGTGATGCCAGTTCCATATATTCATTCTACAGCAGAAGAAGACTAACACTTCAAGAATAAGTGTGAATGGAAGGCTACAAACAATTTGTTGTGAAGGTTTTTATAGTCGTATTGATGGCATTCTTAGTTTTTATCAGAAGCACACAAGGGCAACCAATATGTTGCTTTCGTGACCCATGTTGCTGCAACTCTTGTGGCGGGCCTCATTCTCATATAAACCCCAATTGAAATTTGCAAAAACATATAAAATGTATGAGTAAAGTAATGAATGAAATATGTGAGTAAAGTAAGAATAACCTATGAAATATTTAACTTTTGGTTGATTTGCTTCATTTCTCTCTCTCTCTCTCTATATATATATATATACACACACACATATATATATATATATATATATCAAAAGCTTAAAGATACTTACATGATAGCATGGTACAAACATTAAAGATACTTACATGATAGCATGGTACAAACATGAAACACCCCAATATCAAATTTCCACATGATTATACAATATACATCCCTGTTCTCACTTAAAGTATGCCACGAAAAGTCTCAGTTAATAAATTGAATCTTTTTAGTATAAATAAATCATCTGTTGGGCATCACCTGTATAGGAACTAGTAAGTATGTATATGAAATCAAAGCTCTCATGAGATTAATATTTACTAATAGATTGAACAATCAACAATTCCCCTTTATTCTTGCAAATAGAATTTTATACCTTTATTGTCAAGGCACATTAGTTTTGTTTTTGTTTTTGTTTTTTGTTTTTATAATCAAGGCACATAAGTTATATAAAAAAAATACTTGGATTTTTAAATCATATTTGATTGTTAAATGTTGTCGTACTGCATTATAAAAAATAGTATATAAGAATATAATGGTATTCTATTACATAAGACGACTTGATTAATTTTGTGTTTATTGCTATGCATTTTTTTTTTTCCTCTTTTTCTTCTCATCTTTTTTTATTCAACATTTAAATTTAGTCATATCATTTATATCATTAAAAAGCTAAGTATAGCATCTATTGTTGCTACACCCCAGTTGAGTATATCAGTGATCATGTCATTATTTTTTTTCTTATAATTTTTTCAACATTTACTCATTTAAGGTGAATTAAAAATTCCATTATTTAACAATCAAAATATCATATCTTTTAAATTATCTTCTTATTATTCATTTCCCAACAAGTATTGTTACAATTTCTCCGACCTTTCTCCATCCCTTTTACCTTTTCATCTCCCCACTACTATCTACTTTAATATCACTCTTCATCTATCCATTTTTCTCCCTTTTTATGACTCTAATTAATCTCATCCTCTCTATTCTTGCAAATAGAATATGAATACCTTTATTGTCAAGTCACATTAGTTTTGTTTTTGTTTTTGTTTTTTTATTTTATTTTTATAGCCAAGGCACATAAGTTATATAAAGAAAAAATACTTAGGTTTCTAAATCAAATTTAGACCGTGCATCTGCTATCCTAAAAAAAAAAAGAATAAATAAATTAATAAAACCATAAAAAAGACAAAACCTCCCATTTCTTTCTTATCATATATGAAACAACTAATGTTAATGGATTAAGAAATGACAATTTATGTGGAGAGAGAGGAAATGTTCATTAAACTATTCAATAAGGGTGGAAAAACGAAAATTCAATAAATGAGCTCTTTAGTGTGTTCTCAAGAGTTTCTATATCAAAATTATTTTTTCACCTATTTATGAACACAATTATTTTCAATTAGTGGTGCCAATTCCACATTTTTCTATAAAAAATTATATACCTTTCATTCTACAATTGAAGACGACTAACACTTGCTATTTGAAGAATTTTAAGAGCAAGTGTTAATGGAAGGCTACAAACAATTTGTTGTCAAGATTTTTTTTTTTTTTTGATAAGTGTTGTCAAGATTTTTATGATCATATTGATGGCGTTCTTAACTTTTGTCAAAAGCAGACAAGGGCAACCAATTTGTTGCTTTCATGACCCTTGTTGCTTTAAAGTTTGTGTTGGTAACCATACACTCTATTGAAATTTGCATAAACATATAAAATGTATGAGTGAAGTATGAATTATATATGAACTAGACGAGCACAGTATTTTAAACTTTTTTTTTTTTTTTTAGAGTTTCAACCTATGGCGTCCGCTCCTGATGATAACTCTTATCATTAGACCAAGACACCAATTTGCTTTTGGTGTAGACGAAGATTGAACCCCAGATCTCTTATACAACCATCAGAGACTTTACCAGTTGAGCTAATTGAAACTCTCAAAAAAAAAAAATTTTTAACTATGGTTGATTTGCTTCATTTTTTGTATGTTTCCGTATACACATTCTCTCTCTCTCTCTCTCTCAATATATATATATATATATATATATATATTCTCTTTTTAAATAAATTAAACGGTCAAAGATAGCATGGTACAAACATGAAACACCACAATAGCAAAGGTTGTTGACATGACAAACTTCTCAAATAAGGAATTTTAGACCTTCAACTTAGCAAAAATAAAAATTGGGATTTAATGAAATTGCATTTTCTTTTAAATTAAGCGTTAACTTTTTTTTGTGTGGTTATTTTATGAGCTTCAAATCGATTAGAAGTTGCTTATGGATGAAACACAGTGATGGAGTTATACTATGGCCAGGGGGCCTTGGCTTTTGCTTACACTAATGATTGTGTTTCTTCACGACTTTGTTCATACTAACAAAAAAATGGATCCAATTAAAAAAAAAAAAAAAAAAAAAAACCTACTCCATCAAACAAAAACAACAATGGTGCACTATTCATAACTAATATTCATTTTCTTCTTTTCATTAGAATGCAAATTTCAATAATTATTACTTTAAAGCACATATATTTTCAATTCTCAACTAGTACATAATCATACAACTGCACTTCTTAAGCTAGTATATATAAAATTGAAGATGTTTGGCTTTTTGTTGACTTCTTCCAAATTATGACACATCAACTTTGAAGGCTTTACAATTTTCACTTCAGCGTTATTTTTTTATTTAATTTATTTTAAGTCTTTATTCTTCTGCCCAACTCTTGTTTCTTCTCATTGACTACCTCAATGCTATAAATTGTTCCAACTTAAAATAACCCAAGGTCATCACCAATGACCGATAAACACCACCAATGCCTCCACCACTACAATAGTCACTGTTATCAGCGGAGAGAGGGGGCGTTGTCGATGTCGATGACACTAACGAATCTCTGCATATAGGAAAGAAAAGCAAGGAATCTAAGCTAAACATTAAAAGCATAAATAAAATAGAAGCAAAACAAAAAGAATCTGAACTAAGAACATAGAAATTTCTAGTGTAGGGGTAAGAATAACTCAAAATATTTTCATAAATTCAAAAGGAAAAAAAAAAAAAAAAAACAAAACAAAACAAAACATGTAAGCTAAAGTTGAAGTGAACATGAAGGTTGCATTCGAGTTCATAACAGATTGTCATCTTATATATTTTCTTAAGTAAATGTGGGTGGTTGTCATCTTTTATCTTTTCTTATGCACAAGCTTGACAAATGAATTAGTTTAAATAACTTTTTATATCAAATTTGACTAAAATCCCAACGAGACTGATATGAATGTTCTAAGTCTATACCCAACTTTTTATTAGAATATTCTTTTTCAAAATGAGAAAAAATATCCTACTCAAATTATGGACAAATGGATACTTCTTTCCTTTGAGATTTGTATAGACCCGTAACATTTTCAAGCAATGGACAACATGAACTATAAACTCACACACATAGCGCAGGCGTCACATCACATGTGCTTACAGGGCGCCTAATGTTGATGTACTAAGAGCCGCCAAGGTTCTTTGCTATGGACCTCGATGGTCTTGACCACGTCTCAAGGACTATGTCCTTGTGGTCTCATTTGGGTGCGACAATGGGGGGATCATTGACACCTAGGCGGTGAACAATGGTTGTCATCGTGTGTGTGGGTTTGAATTGATGGACGTACCAGAAAGGAAAATCTAACTGTAGAAATTAAAAAGAAGTTTTGTGTATAAATTAAAATAATTATTTAATGAAATTCCAAGAAGAAAAAAAAAATTGTTGAAGGATGTATTTCAAAATAGATTAGTTCAAACAGGAAAAAAGTTTTTTGACTTAAATTTTTAAAAGTTTGTCCACAATGCTCTTATAAAATATTCCAACTGAGAAGGTATTTGTATTTGATGCATCGATATATATGGAACGCCTCTCTTACTTAGGCCCCATTTAGTTGGGATGATGGAAAAATGGGAGAGGAAAATAGGAAAGATTTTGAATAGTGCCCTTATTTGGTTGGGGGATGTGATTTTGGTAGGGCTCATTTATTTTCTCCTCAAACCCACCATTTTAGAGTGTTTTGTTTTCTCCCCACACTGAGGAGAAAATGGATGAGAAAGAGGGGCTTAGATGGGAATTTACCCTTATGCTCCTCATCTTCCCCTGCATTAGTTTCTTTCTTTTTTTTTTTTTTTTTTTTTTTTTTTTTTTTGCAATGCTAATATTTATTTTTCCCCCTTAACATTAGGTATTTTTTCTAATAAACTATTAATTTTTTAATGTAGTAGGGGCATTAGAGTAAATTTATAAATACGACTTTCTATCATCTCATTATCTTCATAACCAAATGAAAGAACTATTTAATCCTTCCATTTTCTCACCCCTAATTACACGTATGTGAGGAAAATTAAATCTTTTTATCCCCAACCAAACGAAGCCTTAAGGGTGGAATCCACCCTATATATAGGGCCGGCCCAACAGAATTTGAGTCTAAGGCGATATATATATGTGTGTGTGTGTGTGGGGGGGGGGGGGGTCTTTTATATGTAAATATTAATTAATTAAATTTATTTAATACTAACCAAATTACGGTTAATTTGATGTTTTAAATACATAATTTGATGAAATAATACTAATTATACTATGGTTAATTTTATACTAAAAATTGAATCTCATAGTTGAAGCATAAATTTTAACAAAAATAAATACAATTATCTACTACATATTAAAAGTTTGACTCAGAAACCATAGTTGCGTCAAGTGGATACTCTCACTAATTAGTAAATTATTTTTATTTTATTTTTTAGGATATATTTCCTCAAATTAAAGGATAATTTTTAACAACTATTTAATTTATGTAAAATTTTATCATTTAAATTTCGACAAATTTAAATTTTATTCAAACTAAAAGTCTATTATAAAAAATTCTAAACTTAAATCCCAAATAACAACCCACATTTTCTTTATTTAAAAAAAAAAAAAAAAAAAACCATGTAATTTTATACATTTAAAATTCAACAAATTTAAATTCTATTCAAACTAAAAGTTTATTATAAAAAATTTCTAAACTTAAATATTTCAACAAATTTAAATTCTATTCAAACTAAAACTCTATTGTGGGTGAGAAAGCCCAACGCCATATGCTGGGCCTGAGGCCCAGTTCGAATACGACTCTCTGTCCGAAGAGGCTAAAAGTATCAATACTCTGCCATCCTGATGGAAGTGCAACCCATGAGGGACAAACGCTCCGTCCGAAGACAACCTGGTTGTGCCGAAGGGACCCTACCCAACGGAGCTGCACAGAACTTGATCGAGTAGATATGCTGAAGATCTCCTTGCCATGGGCCGAGCTTAGGGCATGTCTAACTGCGTAGCTGTCATGAAATATCTTACCAATAAAGCTGCCACCGCCACATTTAATGCACTGCAGCAACTTTCCTAGCCGCATTTATGTGGAGAAGACACCTGAACAGTGTATCTTCACCCACCACCACTCACTGTAGGTTAAAGCAAACGGCTGATGTGACTAGTACTCAAGTGGGCGCCTAGATGGAGGACAAGTGTGCGGTGAAGATGGGAAAAGGGTGTATATATAAGGGAAGCGAGTCTCACAGAGAGGGAGGAGAAAAATTGTATTCACTAAGTCTTTATATACTAATCCTCTTCGGACCAAAGAGTTTTCCTGTTAAAAAAGCCTGTTTCAATCCTTTTTTCTTTTAGATGGTTTTTGCTTGTATGAACCGTTGCTAAATCCGCTACTGGCCCAGTTGTTCAACCCATTCTCTACAAATTTATTGTTGGGAATTTGTTGGGCTCACAATACAGGGAGTTGGTATCAGGCCCAACAAATTTGGACCCTACAATTGGCGCCGTCTGTGGGGAACAGCTTGAGCAAAGGTGGAAGCAACACCTCAAAAGATGGCTGAACCAAGGCAACGACCAGCTGAGTCCAGGTCATCTAAGCACACTGATCCCTTTCTTCATCTGGAACGGAGGCAGGATCGTGAGGGAAGTGTACACACCGCACGTGACGATCAAAACCAGTCGCATGGGGAGAGTCGCATGTCTCATGCAGAGAAGAACAAAGACATGCAGAAGGAAATAGACAGGCTCAAAAGGGAGTTGCGCCGTGCAAAGAGGAAGCGCAGTCCCTCGTATTCTGACGAAGATTTTGAGGACGAACAGGATGTTGGCTATAAACAGAAACATCGAACGCCGATCAGCGAATCCTTTACTTATGAGGAAATACGTCATGACGAGAGGAACCCTCAGAATCCCTTACCGAGGGGCGCAGGGAACGATGCTATGAGCAAAGCTCTGGATCAGATCTCCAGGTCTCCTTTTACACGTAATATCAAGGGTGCCAGACTTCCCAGGCGTTTCCACCAACCTACATTCACCATCTACAATGGCCGGACCGATCCAGTGGAACACGTGAGTCATTTTAACCAGCGGATAGCAGTCCACTCCAGGGACGAAGCCCTGATGTGCAAAGTTTTTCCCTCCAGTTTGGGACCAATAGCCATGAAATGGTTTGATGGTCTGAAAGCAAACACTATTAGCTCTTTCCAAGAGCTAACCCAGGCTTTTGGGTCTCGTTTCGTCACTTGCCGAAGGGTTCCTCAGTCCGTGGCCTCGCTGTTGTCCGTCAGCATGAAAGGGAACGAGACTCTGAAGTCGTACTCGGATAGATTTTGGGAAACCTACAATGAGGTAGAGGAAGACTGTGAATCGATGGCTGTTAGCTCTTTTAAACTGGGCCTCCCCACTGAACATCCCTTGAGAACGTCTTTGACGCGCAACCCTGCCATCAGTATACGCCAGTTGATGGACAGGATCGATAAGTACAAAAGAGTGGAAGAAGATCAGCAGCATAGTAAAGGGAAGGAGAAGGTTATCCCTCAGGAGGGGAGGGATTTCAGGTCGGACAGGCAAAATCACAATAGACCGAGGAAGGACTGGGCCGGACAGAGCACAGCAAACTTCCAGGCGGTCAATGCGGTTTTTCGCGAACCAGTACACCAAGTCCTGGATAAGATAAAAAACGAACCATTCTTCAAGAGGCCGAACAAGATGGTAGGAAACCCTGAAAGGCGCAACCACAATCTTTACTGTCAGTATCACCTTGATCATGGGCATACTACCGAGGATTGCAGGAGCCTGTGGGATCATTTGGATCAGCTGGTCAGCGAAGGCAGACTAAAGCACCTCCTACACCACTCATACGGACAGGGAAATCAGACAAGCACGGGGCCTAGGAGAGGCAACTCAGTGAAACCTCCCTTGGGGACAATCAATGTCATTTTTGCTGCACCTGGGAGGACAGGGTCCCACCCATCCAGGGTATTGTCAGTAGCCCGAGTGCCCTCGGAAAGTGTTAACAGAGAGCCGAAGAGACACAGGGTGGATATCCCAGTTCTGGGCTTTTCGGAGGAAGACAAAATAGGGACTATCCAGCCGCATGATGATGCCCTAGTAGTTACTCTAAGAATAGGCGGATACGATGTCAGGAAGGTAATGGTAGATCAGGGTAGCGCAGCAGAGATTATGTACCCAAACCTATACAAGGGGCTGAACTTGTCCCCCGAGGACTTGACTCCGTACAGTTCTCCTTTGGTCATCTTTGATGGCAAAGTGATCATTCCGAAGGGGCAGATTAGATTGCCTGTGCAAACCGGTCCCGAAACGGTGGAAGTGGATTTCATAGTAGTGGACGCCTACTCGCCCTACACCGCTATAGTAGGCAGACCTTGGCTTCATACCCTTGGGGCTGTATCCTCCACACTACACCAGAAGATTAAGTATCCGTCCGAAGGAGCAGTCGAAGAAATTCGTGGAGACCAGTCTACGTCCAGGCAATGTCTAGTGGCGGCCATCCAGCACCATCCTCAGGCTGAGACCTCGGGCTGTAACGAAGGGAAATTGTAGCAATTAAAGTCTTCGGTGCTGGACACCGAAGTTTCGGCCGAAGAGGCAGAGTGCGAAAGCTTGGTAAGGGTAGTTATCGATAACAACCCAGAGAAGTTCTTTCAAGTTGGATCCATGCTTCCCCCTCAGGAAAAGGAGGGGTTGATAGAGTTCCTCAGAGCCAACGTTGACGTATTTGCCTGGGACCCCGCGGAAGCCCCAGGAGTAAGTCCAGAATTCATCTGCCACCACCTAAACGTTAATCCCACCATTATCCCTAAAAAACAACCACTCCAACGACCGTCAAGGGAACACGCTGACGCGGTCAGGGATGAAGTGATGAAACTCAAGCAGGCAGAAGCCATTAAGGAGATCTTCTACCCCAAATGGCTGGCTAACACGGTGGTGGTGAAAAAGAAAAATGGGAAATGGCGGGTGTGTGTGGACTTCACCGATCTTAATAAAGCTTGTCCGAAGGATCCGTTTCCAATGCCGAAGATAGACCAATTAGTTGATGCTACTGTCGGGCATCCTAGGATGAGTTTCTTAGACGCATTCCAAGGTTATCATCAGATACCACTGGCTCTCGCCGATCAGAAAAAAACGGCTTTCGTAACTCCTATAGGGAATTACCACTACAAGGTAATGCCGTTCGGCTTGAAAAACGCCGGGGCTACCTATTAGAGGATGATGACCAGAATGTTTGAGCCACAGCTGGGCAAAAGCATGGAGGTTTATATTGACGACATGGTGGTTAAAAGCAAGATTATTGCCGAACACATTGGGGATCTCAAGGATATCTTCGAAATTCTGAGCGGACACAGATTGTGCTTGAATGCCTCCAAATGTTCGTTCGGTGTTGGATCAGGCAAATTCCTTGGGTATATGGTCACACACAGGGGAATCGAAGTTAACCCCGATCAGATAAGGGCCATCAACAACTTGCGAGCTCCTCGGAATCCCAAGGAAATTCAGAAGCTGACTGGGATGACCGCTGCCCTTAATAGGTTCATTTCCAGATCAGCAGACAGGTGTAGGCCTTTCTTCTCGTTAATCAATAAGTGGAAGGATTTTGAATGGACAGAGGAATGTGCTATTGCCTTCCAACAACTTAAGGACTACCTGGCCAAACCCCCCATCATGTCCAGTCCCCAGCCAGACGAAGTTTTGTTTGCTTACATTGCCGTGGCCCCTAATACTGTAAGTTTGGTGCTGATCCGAACAGACTGTGGAGTGCAAAAGCCAGTTTACTACGTAAGTAAGTCGCTACAAGAAGCTGAAATCCGCTATTTGCCACTAGAGAAAGCCATTCTGGCCGTTGTGCTGGGTACTAAGAAGTTGCCCCATTATTTTCAAGCTCACACCGTTATAGTCCTTACCCAGCTCCCACTCAGAGCCGTACTCCGAAGCGCCGACTACACAGGAAGAATCGCCAAATGGGGGACGATGCTAGGGGCTTTTGATATCAAGTACATGCCGCACACATCAGTGAAGGGCCAGGTCCTTGCGGACCTGGTCGCCGAGTTCACAGAACCCCATTTAGAGGAAGCAGCACAAACTCTAGGCGCGGGAGGAAGGCAAGTCAGCACGATTGCGTCACAAAGCACCTTGCCCTGGGAAGTGTATGTAGACGGCGCATCGAATCAGAGGAGCTCAGGCGTAGGGCTAGTGTTGATATCCCCCGAGAAAATCATCATTGAAAAAGCTTTAAGGCTAGACTTCTCGGCAACGAATAACGAGGCAGAATATAAGGCTCTATTGATGGGGATGAAGATGGTGCGAAGGATGGGAGGAAAGTCCGTTGAGATATCCTCAGACTCAAAGTTGATCGTCGGCCAAGTGCTGGGAGAATTCGAAGCAAAAGACAAGAGGATGCAGGGATATTTGAACCCGGTCAAGTCCCTACAGTCGGAGTTTGAATGTTTTACCCTTCGGCACGTCCCTAGAAGTGGCAACACGCATGCCGATTCTCTGGCTACACTCGCCACCTCTTCGGTGCAGGAATTACCAAGGGTCATCCTGATTGAGGACGTACAGAGGCCTACGGAGTTAAGAAAAAAGGTACTCCAAGTTCACTGCGTCGGAACCAACCCATGCTGGATGGATCCCATCATCAAGTTCTTGAGGGACGATGTGTTGCCCGAAGAAAGGGTGGAAGCGGACAAAATACGGAGAAAAGCTACAAGGTTCTGGCTGTCCGAAGGCCATAAACTGTACAAACGATCCTATTCGGGCCCATATCTGTTGTGCATGGCCCCCGAAGCGGCTGAATCAATGTTAGAAGAACTGCATGAAGGAATCTGTGGGAGCCACACTGGAGGGAGATCTTTAGCTCTTAGAGCTATTACTCAGGGCTATTGGTGGCCAAACATGCAGAGGGAGGCTCATGAGTACGTGAAAAAGTGCGACCACTGCCAGCGGTTTGCGCCAAGCATACATCAACCTGGTGGAACCCTTAATCCGCTATCCAGTCCATGGCCTTTTGCTCAATGGGGTCTGGACATCGTAGGCCCTTTCCCTAAGGCAGCAGGAAACAGGAAGTTCTTGCTGGTCGGAACGGACTGCTTCACCAAGTGGGTAGAGGCTGAGCCTCTAGCAAATATCAGGGACGTGGACGTGAAGAAATTCATTTGGAAAAACATCATCACCAGATTTGGAGTCCCACATACCCTCATCTCGGACAACGGGCTTCAGTTCGATAGCAAAGCTTTTAGAAGCTATTGTAGTGAGCTGGGAATCACAAATAGATACTCCACCCCCGCCTATCTCCAGGGAAATGGGCAGGCCGAAACCATCAATAAAGTCATAGTTAACGGGCTAAAGAAGAGGCTGGATGATGCGAAGGGTAGATGGGTAGAGGAACTACCCCACGTATTGTGGGCATATAGAACCACGCCTCGTAGGTCCACTGGGGAGACCCCTTTTTCAATGACCTATGGGGCTGAAGCTGTTATACCTCTCGAGACTGGGTTCCCAACCTACAGGACTAGCTCTTTTGACCCAACCAACAACGATAGGCAGCTGGAAAAGAGTCTGGATCTGATTGAAGAACGAAGGGAAAGCGCAATGGTCCGATTGGCGCACTATCAGCAGAAACTCAAACAGGGCTATGACATCAATGTGAGGTTGAGACCCCTTGAGCCTGGTGATCTTGTCCTAAGGAAGGTGGTAGGGAATGCAAAGAATCCAGCATGGGGAAAACTAGGGCCGAATTGGGAAGGTCCATATCGCATCACTTCGAGGGCCGGTGTTGGAGCATACTTCCTGGAAGACCTGGATAATCATGTAGTGCCCCGGCCATGGAATGTAAATAACCTCAAAAGGTACTACTATTAAGAGAATTTTTCTTTCAGTCATGATTGCACTTTTGTTATACTAGTTTTTCTCAAGTGTTTAAACTTAAATCCAATCATGCCTGTAGTCCTCGGACCAGATGATTCGGGTTAGTTAACACTCCATTACGATTTCTCAAGTGTTTAAACTTAAATCCAATCATGCCTGTAGTCCTCGGACCAGATGATTCGGGTTAGTTAACACTCCATTACGATTTCTCAAGTGTTTAAACTTAAATCCAATCATGCCTGTAGTCCTCGGACCAGATGATTTTGGGTTAGTTAACACTCCATGACGATTTCTCAAGTGTTTAAACTTAAATCCAATCATGCATGTAGTCCTCGGACCAGATGATTCGGGTTAGTTAACACTCCATTACGATTTCTCAAGTGTTTAAACTTAAATCCAATCATGCATGTAGTCCTCGGACCAGATGATTTTGGGTTAGTTAACACTCCATGACGATTTCTCAAGTGTTTAAACTTAAATCCAATCATGCCTGTAGTCCTCGGACCAGATGATTCGGGTTAGTTAACACTCCATTACGATTTCTCAAGTGTTTAAACTTAAATCCAATCATGCCTGTAGTCCTCGGACCAGATGATTTTGGGTTAGTTAACACTTCATGACGATTTCTCAAGTGTTTAAACTTAAATCCAAGCATGCCTGTAGTCCTCAGACCAGATGACTTGGGTTAGTTAACACTCCCTCACAATTTCTCAAGTGTCGAAACTTAAATCCAATCACGCCTGTAGCCCTCGGACCAGGTGATTCGGGTTAGTTAACGCTCCTTTACAATTCTTACAAGTATTTAACCTTAAATTCAATCACGCCTGTAGTCCTCGGATCAGTTGATTTGTTTTAGTGGGCACGCTCGCGTTACTAGTCTAATCTGGCGTTTGGCGGAATATGTAGACTTAAGCAACATTACGTCAGCTGTTATTTCCATAATTCTTTGTTTTAGCTACGTATAGAAGATTACCATGTTTCTGATTTATTCTTAATTACCAAACTGACATTATTAGCCATAATAACGCAATCTGACAAGTACTACAAAGGCAACAAGTAACAAAAATAAACTATTTCATTCATTGAAAGACGATTTCATTACAAAAATGGCAAAAAGTATCCAAGCGATTACACAAGCTGAACGTCCTGAGCTTTATCTTCAGGCGCTGGGTTAGGCTTTGGCAAATCGCCCGCATCTCCGGTTTGAAGAGGGGCCTGGCTCGTCTCAGCTAGGGCTGGGGGATTCTGATCGGCCGAGGACGCTTCCAAGGTTTCAGGCACATCACATATATCAGGATCATAGTAGATGCTCCTAGGTTGCCTTAAAGCTGACTCTGCAGGGACTCTAGCTGCGTCGAGGCATTTGCTCCACGTAATGTCGCAGTAGCCCCTGCAGACCTTGGCAAACTCCTCGGTCAGCCTTGCTTGGGTCTCTTGCACCCCCAGCATATAAGAAGCCTGCTTCTCAGCCTCAACTGCTTCCTTGGCCAACTGAGCGTCCTCTTTGGCCAATTTGGCAGCGTCCCTAGCTTTTTCTAGCTCAGCACAAAGTTCCGTTACCAACGCCTTCTGTGTTTCCAGATTAAGTTCAGTGGTGTAGAGCTTCTGGCGTTGGTCTTCGGCTTGCCTTTCAGCTGTCTTCAGGCCTGCCTCTATATTTTTCCTTGCCTTAGCCTCCTCTTTTAGCTGCTCGGAGAGGCGAGCGCTCTCGTCCTTTGCCTTGCCCAGAGCTATCTCAACATCCTCCCTGGCTCGAACTTCAGCTTGCACATCAACGTCTTTCCTTTTATTCCACTCTTCGGCCACGTAAATCTGTTGGGCAATCTGCATGGAAACCAAAGAATTCTGCGTAAAGCTATGAACGCACGTAAGGGATGAAAAAGGGCTACAGATGAACACCACTTATCTCACCATGCCTAAATCCCTTTTGAGGGACAAAAAGAGCTCCTTTTCGCTGAAGCGCCGATAGGACTCCATGTCCTTATGAAGGAGGAGAGGCTTCTCCAGCGCCTCTGCTATATACCCGGCCTTCCCACCGGCGTAGTTTCGGAGAGAGGCGTCATAAGGGATGGCTGCGCCATCCAATGTCAGCTTCGGAGACCACTCTAGAGTCCCCCGCCGCACGTCTGCGACCATGTTATCTTCTCTACTCTCAGTTGAAGAAGCCCGTTTACCTCTAGTATCATGGGCCTTCTTCAGCTGCTTGGGGCCCTTCGGAGGGACCACTTCCCCTTCCTCAACATCCATCACCTCTGTCACCACCCTTTTCTTCTTCAGATCAGGCAGTGGTTTTAGGCCGGGATCCTTCGGAGCTGGAGGAAGAGGAGGGGGTGGTGGGAGGTTGGCAGCAGGCTGGGACGTGCCAGTACCCTTGGCCGCCACCTTTGGCCTCCTGTTCTTCATCAATTGGTCTAGACTCTGCATGTCTTCTTCTTCTGAGTCGTCTGGCACGGCTATGTTCAGGAGCGGAGCAGCAGAATGCCTATCAAGCACCTCTTCGGCAGCCAAAATTTCCACTTCCCCGGAGTTTTCCTCTTCGAACTTGAACTGGTCGATCTGCTGGTCAAGCGAAGGGGTAGAAGAAACTCTTTCCTCCTCTGCTACCGGTTCAAGGGGGACTTGTTGAACGGGCTGAACGAACACCGGTATGCCTTGCGGATTAGGATGGGGCACCGGGGCGAGGTCGAAGGGGGCCAAAAAGGTCTTCCGTGCCACGTCAATGCGGTTTATGCGGCAATCCCCAAGTGTTATGGCGTTGCCTCTAGGCTGGAGTTCAGACTTCGGGGTATAGCCGAGGATGAGGGGAACGGACCTAAGCTGCCCGTCTTCACTCACAAAGATCTCCGACCGAAGAAGGTAGTTCAAGGCCGCAGTATTTGTGAGACTCAGCCGAGGAGTTACGTACCTCCTATCTGCAAACATGGCGATAGAACTGTCAGTGGATTGCAACATGGCGAAAGGAAGTCCGAATAGCTAGAAGCAAGAAAGTTAGAAAAGCTCAAGGGGGAATGTCCCACCTGGCGCTCCTGGCGTGGTTGGGCAATGAATCCCATCATGCCAGGCACCCGAGACGATCAGATAATCGTCCTTCATCCCTTTGTTGGACTTGGGAAGACCGGAGGAGTCTGACGACATCGGATCGGGACCTTAAATAGTATCCCGCCCCTTCTTTGGTACGACATTCATACATGTGTACCACGTCGTGCCAGGTTAATCCCAAGCCTAAATGGCGGTTTAGGTCATCAACTGCACCTAAGATCCTAAATGTGTTGGGTGTGCACTGGTCAAGACTAAGCCTATCGACGGTAAGGTAACTTCTGGTGACTGGACCCATGGGAATGGTCATCCCTCCCTCCAGGAAGGCGATGATGGGGATTATCACCTCACCCTCCTCTCGGTCCAGTAATAACCCCTCCGTGGAGCAATACCTCAAGCCCACCTCCCGAGGAATGCGATACGTCTCCCTAAACTTCTCTATCTGGGAAGGACTGTCCACTAGGTATTCAAATCTACCCATTGTTAATAAGGTTAAAGCGGGGGAAACGCGGAACGGCGACTGAAGAAGATCTACCAATGGCCGAAGAGGCAATCTGAATAGATTTCAAAAAAATCTCGAAGAAAGGGACTTACGTAGGATTGAATCGGAGAATGTTTGTCTTGGCCTCGCAGGGAGATCGTAGCGGATTCTGGAACGGGTTGAAGCAGATGACAGGAAGGGCTTTGAGAGTCTGAGCGCTTGAGTTCGCTGGGAGTTCTGAAGTTTGTAAAATGAGAAGACAATCCCTTCTGGGACTTTATATAGTGGCAGGTAAAGTGGTGGGACTTACCCCGCCCAAAATTTTGAGGAGAATCTTGTCCGTTGATTTGAAATGGACCGCTAGATTTCAGGGACAAGACGCCGCCTGGAGCAATTAATGACGCCTCGGAAACGGCGCGACAGCAGCGGTTATAAAGAAGGCGCCCAAATTCATGCGCGCACACGTGTGGAGTCAAAATTCAGTGTCCTCACTTGTCAAAAGATCAAAACCCCACTTTTTCTCTTCGGATGCGAGGTAAAAAGTGAAATTTTGAGGGGCTATTGTGGGTGAGAAAGCCCAACGCCATATGCTGGGCCTGAGGCCCAGTTCGAATATGACTCTCTGTCCGAAGAGGCTAAAAGTATCAATACTCTGCCATCCTGATGGAAGTGCAACCCATAAGGTACAAACGCTCCGTCCGAAGACAACCTGGTTGTGCCGAAGGGACCCTACCCAACGGAGCTGCACAGAACTTGATCAAGTAGATATGCTGAAGATCTCCTTGCCATGGGCCGAGCTTAGGGCATGTCTAACTGCGTAGCTGTCATGAAATATCTTACCAATAAAGCTGCCACCGCCACATTTAATGCATTGCAGCAACTTTCCTGGCCGCATTTATGTGGAGAAGACACCTGAACAGTGTATCTTCACCCACCACCACTCACTGTAGGTTAAAGCAAACGGCTGATGTGACTAGTACTCAAGTGGGCGCCTAGATGGAGAACAAGTGTGCGGTGAAGATGGGAAAAGGGTGTATATATAAGGAAAGCGAGTCTCACAGAGAGGGAGGAGAAAAATTGTATTCACTAAGTCTTTATATACTAATCCTCTTCGGACCAAAGAGTTTTCCTGTTAAAAAAGCCTGTTTCAATCCTTTTTTTTTTTAGATGGTTTTTGCTTGTATGAACCGTTGCTAAATCCGCTACTGGCCCAGTTGTTCAACCCATTCTCTACAAATTTATTGTTGGGAATTTGTTGGGCTCACAATACAGGGAGTTGGTATCAGGCCCAACAAATTTGGACCCTACATCTATTATAACAAATTATAAACTTAAATCTCAGGCAACAACTCATATTTTCTTTCTAACAAAATAACATTTTGACTTCTCTACCCCAACTAAAAGTTTATTGTCAACATTTTAAGAACAATTAATTAGTAAATTAATTCTATTATATTTGTTATGATATATTTCCTCAAATTAAGGAATAACATTTAACAACTATTTAATTTAAATAAAAATAAAATTTTGTCATCAAAATTTTCTAAACTTAATCCCACACAACTCACATTTTTGTTTTTGTGTTTTTTTTTCCTCAAGTTGCATCTTATTAAATTAATATTTTGTTAGGATATTAAGCTACAAGACTTTTGATTAAGGGATACGATTTAAAAATAATTTAATTTAAATAAAAATTTATCATCTAAGTTTTTTAAATTTAAATTATATATTAAGCCATAGCTTTTCAACATATATAATCTCTCTTAACCAATAAAGTCATCCTTATAATTAAATCCCTCATAATACACTCCACGTTGCTGTATTTTTTTTTTTTTTTCATTTTTTCCCAAGATGCTACTTACGCTTATGTTTAAATCTAATAAATTCATCTTACTTATTGTTATTTACTTATGAATTTGTGCGCAAGATATTATGTCAAAAGAAGTTTACTATAAAGAAGCAAAATAATGGACACTCATTTAAGTTCTTGATTATCTAATGTAAATTTTTAAATTTTTTTTTTATATTCTCAAATTTTGAACTCTTTTGCATATGTTTTGACTTTGGGTTTTGGTTATTGTATTTAATTTGTGAATGTGTTGATTATTTTTAATTAGACTATCACTAGGAAAAAATTTGTATTGAGAAACTATTTTGTTTGTGATGGCTAGAGCATAGATTAAACATAACCCAAATAGGAATTATCAAACTTATTCCATATCTCATATTAAGAAATTAATATAAAGCACAAAGAGAATTTTCAAATATAAAAATAGATAAACACTAATAAAGTCCAAACTCTAAACAATTAGATCTTAAACCATTTTTTTTAATTAAAATTATTTACTTATTTTATAATTTATTATTACTATTTATTTAATAGTTTTGTAATTTAATTTTATATGTGGTTGTTAAAAGAGAGAGAGAGAGAGAGAGAGAGAGAGAGAGATATATATATATATATATATTTTGTTTGGTGTGTGGCTTTGTTTAGATGACTAGTGTTGACAATCTATCATTTAGGATATTGGTTTGCAATCTTCTAAAAAAATGATATTGGTTTACAAAAATTAAAGTATTAAATTATTAGGGGAAACTAATCATCATTGATTATCTAATACATTTGCAATTTTTTTTTTTGGGGGGTGGGGGGGGGGGGGGGGGGGGGGAAGTAATTGCAGTAAACCCACATGTGATTTGACCTATTTTAACTAAGTCTACCTGTCATTTAAAAGTTATCACTTAACCCACCCGAGGTGCCCTCCGTTAGACAATCGTAACCCAACCCTCCCCTTTCCATTAGAAAAATAAGGGTAAAAATGTATTTTCGCTAGTCTATTACGTTTCTCTCTTCTACATCCTCCTTTGGATCTAAAGCTCCAAAATAATAATAATAATAATAATAATAATAAAACCCAATCATGCTAAAATCCCCTAGGTAAAAATTTCACAAATTCCATAGCTCATCTCCAACAAAAGAAATAAAGAAACAAGTCAACAACAATAGATTACGTACCAAATAGATTCATAAGTAAGACAAGTGGTGTTAGTGTTATCATAAATCATCTTCTTCTTCTTCATCTTCATGTTCTTCTTGAAGTTCTTCTTCTTCTTCCTAAGGTTAGGGCTATGATTACAAAGAGAGAGAGAGAGCTATTCATGAGATTTGATTTCTAAGATAGTGAGAGAGTTGTTCTTCAAAGATATGTTGTTCTAGATGGGGTTTTTTTTTTTTTTTTTTTTGACTTATATACTAAGGGTGTGCTCCTAACAGTAAAGGGAGAGGTGGATTACTATTATCCAACAGAGGGCACCTTAAATGGGTTAAGTGACTGTTTTTCAACCACGGGTAGGGTTAATTAAAACCGGTCAAACCACAGGTGAGTTAACTACAATTACTCTTTTTGTTTAAACAGTGTAGAGTTTTAATTGGGTTAGGTTTTGATATTTTATTTATAAGGCCTTATAAAGAAATGAAAAATAAAAATGCTAAAACTATTATAAGATATGATGTGACAATGACTGTGAGATGAAGTTAAACTTAATTAATAAATGTTTGAATTGCTTTTATGTGATTGGTGGCATGTCAGTTTGAAAGACTATAGTAAAACTTTGTTGGCATCATTCTTACAATGTAGAATATCATTTTGGTTCTTACATTTTGAGGTCATTGTCAATTTGGTCAATGTTATTTTCAATTTATGGTCAACTTGCAGTTAATTTTTATTAGTAAGTTGATGGTATGGACCAAATTGACAATGACCCCAAAATATAAAGACCAAAATAGTATATTTGCCTGTCTTTAAAAAAATGCACAACCATTTAAATGAATGTAGTATTATAGAGTTTTGGGTCTTTTACAACTGGGATAGTGCCTATTTTACTATAGGTAGAAATACTTTGTGGTAGGAGCTAAGGTGCTATATAGTTGGGGTATTTCTTTTTTCTTTCTTTTTGTCTTTTTCCTTCTTTCCTGTTATGTTCTTTTATGTTCACTTGTGTTTTTAATTTTTTTTTTTTTTTATTGATGTCGTTTCCTTTTTTTTTTTTTTTTTTTTTAATTTTAGTTTTCTCTCATGTTGTTTGGTTGGGAGGATGAAAAAAGGGAATCATAGAAAACTCATTTATTTGGTTGAGAAGAAAAATGAGAGAATAGAAAATGTAAGTTGTAAAAATTTACTCTTATGCCCTTATTTCGTTATATATAAGAAATAATTTTTTTTAATAAAATATTACTTTTATCAATTAAAATTAATAAAATAACATTCTATAAAAATTAAAAAATTATACATATTAATTTTTTTCCTCTTTGATATTATATTTATTACTTTTTTTAGTATAAAACAATGGGGGAAAAAAAAAGCAAACAGATAGATACTGAACAAGCAGAAAAAGAAAGAATAAAACAAGGGGGAAAAAGTAAACAACTTCAAAAAAAAGAAAACAGTAAAGAAGAGAAAATAGGAAAAGGAAAAACTAAAAGGACGAAAAGAAGGAAAAAATAGGAAGAAAGAAATCAAAAAGAGAGTGATGCCTGTTAGCCCTGTTCATCATTACAATAAAGGGAAAAAACATAACTCGACTGCAAGTCTACAACAAAATTACCCGAGTTTTCTCTTTGAATTGAAGAAAACATTTTAGTTCTTTGAATTGAAGAAAACATTTTAGTTAGTTAAGGAAGAAAATACTTAGGCCCCACCAAAATATCTCTAATTTTCCACTCAATCAAACAATTTTTTTCTCTCTCCTGCTTTCTATTTTCTACAAGGTCTGACTGGTCTGTTTAGTTGGGGTGAAAAATAGAGGAGAAAAAAAATGGAAAGATAAGAGCTGATATTTGGTGTACCTGACATATTGCATATAATTTTTGGAGGAAAAGATGGGTGATCCGAGAGAATTATAGAGTCCTTTTGTGGACTACGTCTTATGTCCATTATTCTACTAAAAAACTTTCACTTGTTCAAAATTGCTGAGTCAATAATTAATTTATGTTTAAAAAAATTTCTAACTAACAATTTTAAACAAGTGACAGTTTTTTAGTGGAATGATGGACCACATCATTTGTTCACCATGTGAATCTTATAATTTCTCGTGATTCGGGGAATTTTCAACTGAAAGCGGTTCCACCAAAACACAATTTCTCTAAGTCGGAGAGAAAACTAGGAATGAACAAAGAATGGTGATCTCGTCCTTGCTTACTATTACAACACCCGTTTCTTATACCTTTTTTTTTTTTTTTTTTTTTCATCAATTCTGCTTCTTTTTCCGTTTCTTGCCGTTACTTCTTTTTTTGTTCTCCACCTATTTTTTTCCCTCTTCTTTCTTTTCCTTTTGCTTTTCGTCGGTTTTGTTGCCTAAAAGAGGGCATGGATTTTCTCACTGGATCTAGATCTTGATCTTTCAATCACTCTTCTTTTTTTTTTTGGTTGAAAAATGTCGGTCTATATTATTTATCTTCTTTTTAAAATTCTTTGTTTTTTTTTGGAGAAGGTTTTAATATTCTTTGTTGAAACTTGAAATTGTGTTTTATTTTTATGTGTCATCATAGTCTATTGACATCATTTAAAAAAAGACACATTACTAGCCCGTATAAATTATGTGTTTCTATCCTAAAATTTCACAATAAATTGTGTATCTATTTTATGCATTGTTTAAAAAAAATTAATGATATCTTAAAAATATATATATAGTAATGGTATAAGTATAAATTCATATAAACTACATTTTTTTTCTTTTTTTTCTCAATAAAAAAATGATTTTAATTTTTTGTTTTTTCTGTTTTTCCATCCCCAAACTGAAAATAAAGTTGGGGAAATGGTTTCGGCTTCAATGACCAAGATCAGTGTATTTGCATTAATATTTACATAGCTATATATGTAAATCTATTACAGCAATAATTCAAATTACAAGAAGATTAAATTTTAGTTATATGCATTTTTATTTCAATATTCTGCCGCAGCTCTGTTTTATAAGATATTTGGTCTTATCTTAATCATGAGATAATGAGATTTGAACTTGATGCTTATCTTTATTTTTTTCAAAATCCTATTGATATGTTATCTTAACACAACCAAACACATATAGCGAAAAAATAAACTCTCTTCTATCGATCACCTTTCTATCTTATCACCATTTTTTACCTAATCAATTTTCTATTCGTCCGACTAAATAAAGCCACATCCCTCTCTGTAGTCTCCACAATGGGATTACAGCAGGAGATCCTCTAAAAGATGAACGGACTATGCGTGCATCTCAAGAAACGTCGGCAGCACAATCCAAAGTCTTGCACGTGTCACCCGCACGTGACTCTTGCATGATCAGCACGTCACCCTCCCTCCCTCTACGCCACGTGTTCTTCTGTCATCTCAACAAGTTCTAGACGTTACAGTACTTGGTCCAAGTTGAACACTGTGTCTCTCAAATACCCAAAAATACCCCTCACTAGAACAGTCTACATCAAATCCCGACAGACCCATTTTTGTAATTTCACATAATTTAATATATCCGAAAGAACATGTTCCAAGACTTTAACTCAAGTGCCACTCCATTCATATTTGTGGTCTTGTTCCCCGCTTTTTATAGCTGTGATCATACATTCACACAGAGAGACAGGATTCTAGTATTTCCTTCTTGTCAAGGTGAGAATTTTCATTTTCATTTTCATATCTTAAGTTTCGTCCATGCTTATTTCATTCTTGTCTTGGTGAGATTGTTTTTCCTAATTTTTTTGATTTTTTTTTTTTTTTGGAGATGTAGGTGTCAGAATCAGCTTTATTGTTTGGTAGATCTGTTCTGAGTTTGGGATTACTGGGTTTTTATTTGGGATTATGGAGATCTGATTTAATCTTATGTACCCAGTTGATATTTGAGTTTATGAGCTTTGTTGTCAATTCTATATGAGTGAGTATGTAGCAAATTGAGCATTTGATCACATTAAATCTTTTCTTTTTACATCTGCCATCTGGGTTTTGGGTTTGAAATAGTTTTTTTTTTTTTTTTTTTTTTTGGGGTAGGAAATTTCATAATTTGTGATGATTGATTAGTTATGAAGTGGAAACAATAGTGTCTGATCATAACAGTTCAAGTGCATCCAAGATTGACAATTTTTTTTTTTTTTTTTTTTTTTTTTGGAATTATATTAGAAAAGGAAAAGGGAAAGACACAAAGGATGTGTACCAGCCCAATTCAAAGAATACAACTCAAAATGAAAGAGTTTCAATAAAATCAACAAAAGACATTAAGGGGGTGCTTCCTAAACCATGAATCCAATAAAAAAAATATCCGTGAAATACGTTTTTTGGTGATATAGGCAGGACATTTGATGCCATCAAACCCTGTCTGTTTCTTTCAAACCATATATTCCACATGATGCACGAGGGCAAGGTGTGCCACACCATGGCAGCTCTATGGTGCTGAATATGAATAGCAAGCACTCCCAATTCATGTGGTCGTAGGCCTTCTCAATGTCAAGCTTACATATGACTGTCGGAATACACGATCTCAACCTACTGTCTAGCCATTCATTTGCTAATAGCACAGAATCTGTGATTTGTCTCCCCCTAACAAAAGCATTATGTGTATCATAAATTACGTTCCCAATAAAATTTTCAACCGATTAGCCAACACGTTAGAGATCAACTTATACATGCTCCCAATTAAACTTATGGGTCGAAAACCCTTTATATATGTAGCCCCTGGTTTCTTAGGAATCAGACTTCTGGAATACTTGCAACACAGTCTTCTCTTTCTACCTTTCGATTGCCAAACATTGGAGGTTGCTCATTATTTGTACCAGAACTGCCAAAGTTACCAAATTTTGCTTAAGTGATTTTTTATGAAATGTTCTGGATTTCACTGTTGCTGTTGGTCTACTTTGGATGTTATGCAGTCCATGTTACCTACATAACTAGACAATTCTTAGTTTTTAAAACACATGCCATAGTGCCATTGGGTATTTAGTACACAAATTACCCAGTTTGAACCTATTTTAGTCCTACTCAATACCTGTCGTAGGATGAACTTTAGTGTTATTGGTCAGTTCATTGTAAGTCAAAAGTGGATTATGTTTCTAATCCTTCTCATCTATTTTAGGTTATCAGTTGATGTGTTGTGGGAAAGAATTTTTGTAAAATAAACATTGAAAATGGGGGACTCTGAGGGAGACTTGTTGAACTCACCACCAATGGAAAAATTGGGTGCTGGTGACTATGTGTCAGTTTGGAAAGGCTATGGGGTATATGGAATTGTGGGTGCTGTTGTTGTTGGTATACTCATACCTATACTACTTTCTTCTGTGTTAATGGGAAAGAAAAAGGAAAAGCAAAGAGGTGTGCCGGTGGAAGTTGGGGGTGAGGCAGGTTATGCAGTTCGTAATGCTCAGGCAAGTGAGTTGGTTGAAGTTCCTTGGGAAGGAGCCACAACCATGGCAGCTCTGTTTGAGCAATCTTGTAAAAAGTATTCACAAAATAAATTTCTTGGTACAAGAAAGCTAATTAGCAAGGAATTCATCACAGCTAGTGATGGTAGGAAGTTTGAGAAGCTACACTTGGGCGATTATGAATGGCAAACTTATGGAGAGATATTTGATCGTGCTTGTAACTTTGCATCCGGCCTTGTCGGATTAGGTCATAATTTGGACAGCCGTGCTGCCATTTTTTCTGATACTCGGCCAGAGTGGTTCATTGCCCTTCAGGTAGCCTTTTCATAACAAGTAAATTTCATAGATCTCTTTCTGTTTTTTGGGGTTGGGGGTGGGTAATTTCTTTTCCTTTTCCTTTGATTTATATTTGTAGATGCAGGAGATGCTAAAAGAATTTCATTTTTTGATTCTAGGGATGCTTTCGACAAAATATCACTGTTGTTACTATTTATGCTTCCCTAGGCGAGGATGCCCTGATCCACTCACTTAATGAGGTTGGTAATCGCTGCTCTTGTATACTTAGTAGATTATGTTGTTTAGGATATGGATGATTAACTATGTGCAAATCCATATAATATTAAATGGCTAAAAACACAGGTTATGTATAGTCCTAAGTCAGAACTGTAAAATTTTGACAGACCCAAGTATCAACACTTATCTGCGAATCCAAGCAATTGAAGAAGTTGGCTGCGATAAGCTCAGGCCTTAATAGTATCCAAAATATTATATACTTTGAAGATGATGGAACTGAAAATGATGTTAGTGTTTCTGGAAGCATGAGCAACTGGACAGTCTCAGCTTTTTCTGATGTTGAGAAACTTGGGAAAACAAGTCCTGTTCATCCAAGCCTGCCTTCCAAAAATGGCAATGCTGTTGTCATGTATACAAGCGGCAGTACAGGTCTACCAAAGGTTTGTTCCTGCTTTTAATTCCTTATGTTGTTCAAATATGCCAGCAAGAGGATTAATAAGAATCGTGCTTCATAATTCTTTCCCAATTGCCAGCACTGGAAGTCAAAGAACTTGGAGGTTTTTTTGTTTTTTTGGTTTCGTTTTCTGGGTTGCAGATGCCCAGTTTGAATGTGGTCCAGAAACCCCAGTAATTTGTCTTTCTATAACCTATGTTCCTTGACATTAAAGGTGTTAAAATTTATGTTTGCAAGTTCTTCTTGGGGCAAGTTCTACTCCAGTACCCGGAGATTTTCTAAGTGCTTGAATCCTGATAAACACTTTCCCAATTGTGTTTGTCTCTTTTTTTGTTCATGTTTTTGGAAAGCTTTGTATCTTTACTCAATTTTTATTTTTATTTTTATTTTTAATATGGTATAGTCTGTAACTATGTAGGGAGTCATGATTACTCATGGAAACATTGTAGCAACTGCTGCTGCTGTTATGATGGTGGTCCCAAATATTCGTAGAAGTGATATATACTTAGCATTCTTGCCCTTAGCTCATGTTTTTGAACTGGCAGCTGAGGTATCTTCTTGTTTGCATTCTTATTTTCAACATTAATTGGTTGAGATTGTTTTACATGATTGTGGTTGTCCAGTCTGTGATGTTGGCTGCAGGTTGTTCAGTGGGCTATGGTTCAGCATTGACTTTAACTGACACTTCTAATAAAATTAAGAAAGGAACCAAGGGAGATGCTTCTGTGTTAAAGCCCACCATCATGACTGCCGTTCCAGCTATTTTCGATCGTGTTCGAGATGGAGTTCTAAAAAAGGTTTGAGTTAAATATATATTGTTGTACTGCATTTGTGATTAGTGCTTATTGGTGGTTGATACAAATAGTCAGCTCTCTTCTTTGCTATCTATTATGATGTAATCTAGGTTGAAGAGAAAGGAGGGTTAGCGAAGAATCTATTCAACATTGCATATAAGCGACAATTATCTGCTGTAGAAGGAAGTTGGCTTGGGGCTTGGGGCTTGGAAAGAATGTTGTGGGATGTCCTTGTCTTTAAAAGAATACGCGCTTTACTTGGAGGAGGCATCCGATTCATGCTATGTGGTGGAGCTCCTTTATCTGCGGATTCACAGCGGTTTATCAACATCTGCATGGGGTAATTGGATTTTCAATCATATATTATTGGTATTTTTTTAGTTTAGAACCGAAAGTTTAAAATGGTCTAAACTACCTCAGAAGTTCAAGTTCAATTCCATGCTAGATGCTCCATGGCTTACAATGGGTCGGTGTGTGTAAATTGCTCATAAAATTTTCTTTCTTGTGCTTTGTATTCAAGTTTAAGATGATTTTCTGAACACATTTCCCTTTTTCAGGGCTCCTATTGGTCAAGGATATGGCTTGACTGAAACATTTGCTGGAGCTACTTTTTCTGAGTTTGATGACACAAAAGTGGGACGCGTTGGGCCACCTCTTCCTTGTTGCTACATTAAGGTATGCCTCTACCTCTTAATGAAATTTTTTGACAGAGTCATGTAAATTGTACTGTGGAGGACCCAAATCAACTCATAGTGGCTTAGCTTTGGTGAGTGCTTCCAACTGACAGCAACGACCACAAGTTTGTTTTTCTGTGGAATTACAATTCTTTTCTATTTCGTTGAATAAGACATGACTTGTACATTCCATTAAAAATTCATGGTAATAAGCATATTAGGTGTACTAGGTAGAATACTTTTCAATTGGGTTTTAATTAATATTGTGGATAGCATGCTTATGTACTTAAAGCTCAAAGCTCAAAACCCCAAGGTCTAGGTGCTTCTCTTGGTCAAGGTGAAGATCATTTAATGATGTCTGTCTTGGGCACACTTTTCTGGTGCTTTTTGAAGAAACACAAAGGATGCCTAGGGCGGTGTGTGTGTGTGTTCTTTGTTAAAAAAATTATGAATCATTAAAATTAATTGCTCAATCTTGAAGGATATGACATGGACCATTGATTTATTGTAAGAACACTATTCTTATGGGGATTCAGATCCTCTAGAGTTCCTAGGGTATTCTACCAAGTAGATTTTCTTAAATTTTAACCGTTTTTTAATGATTTAATGGTCTAGATTTTACCATGTCAGCATTCCATTAATAATAATCTTAATTGTTTTGTTTTCAACATTATTATATTATTTTAAGAGTATTGTTAGTGGAATGTTGATATAGCAAAATCTAGACCATTAAATCATTAAAGAAGGGTTAAGATTTAAGGAAATTTATTGGTAGAGTACCCTAGGAACTATAGAGGATTTGAATCCATTCTTAAGGTGCTATATTACACACAAAAAAGAATTGTTTACATATAAAATGCCTTGAACCATGATAATTTACTTTTCTTCTTTTTTGTTCTTTGGCTTTTGGATATATTTTCATTGAACCATATACTTCTTTTAATCATAGCTATCACAGTTATGATTTTTATAAGCAGAAGAGGATTATATATATATATTATGTTTAAACTCTCCGTGACTAGATTATTATCATTCTGTCCATTGATAATTGTTTTCAAAATTACTATATAAACATTTTAAGAAATTGGAAGAGCTTATGAAAAATTTGAACTTCTAAACTTTGTGTGATTGTACTATCTGTTTTAGCTAATAGGCAAAATATTACAAATTTGATTTATTAAATTTTTAATTAAATGTTGTGAATCTTCTATTAGAGGTTATTATATAGTCTTTTTTAAAAATGCACGTTTTACTTCAATTAGATGCACTCTTGCACTTTGCACTTTGCACTTTGCACCTAGGCTCCAAAATCCCTGTGCACTTAAGTCCACTTCACACTTTTACTAGCACTGGTTTTAATAAGTACCCATTATTTGTTACTGTAGCTTGTTTCTTGGGAAGAAGGTGGATATAAGTCAACAGACAAACCAATGCCTCGAGGGGAGATTGTAGTAGGGGGATTCAGTGTAACTGCTGGTTACTTTAAAAATCAAGAAAAAACTAATGAGGTGTACAAGGTAATTTCCAAGCTGTGTCTATGTGTCTTACTTCTATTTACTTTTCACATATGCTGCAACTTGATCTTGCAGTCTGTATATACTGCTACTCATGATCTGTTACATGCTACAGGTTGATGAAAAGGGCATGCGCTGGTTTTATACTGGTGACATTGGACAATTTCACCCTGATGGATGCCTTGAAATTATTGACAGGAAGAAGGATATTGTGAAACTTCAACATGGAGAATATGTCTCCCTTGGAAAGGTGCATTAAACATTTTGCCTTTTATTTTTGATAGACTAAGCCTTGGAGAAGAAGTTTTGCTTGGTGCTGATTGGATTAGTGGCCGCATTATTGCAGGTTGAGGCAGCTCTCTCGACGAGTAATTATGTGGATAATATCATGTTACATGCAGATCCCTTCCATAATTATTGTGTAGCACTAGTTGTTCCTTCACATCAAGTCCTAGAGAAGTGGGCACAACAAGCTGGCATCAACTACAGAGATTTTTCTGAGCTGTGTGACAAGGCTGAAACTGTCAGTGAGGTCCAGCAATCCCTTTCTAAGGTTTGTGTGTTTTTGTTTATCTCCTGAAGACTTATCCAAAACTATGTTGACAAAGTCATATTTTTTATATCACTACTGCTGCCAGCGCTCAGAAGACAAATTTAGAAGATATATAGGTTTCATTGTTGAGAGATACAAATACACTTGCATTTGGTGGTGGGGGAGGGGAAGTCAATTCTGTGAGCGTTAGGTAGTCTGGTTTGGAAGGTCTCTCTCTCAATTTTGTGCCATCACTGTGCATGTTGCCAATCTACTTCCAAATTCATGCACTTACACAAAAAAAATGCCGTTATGCACTCAAAGCGAGTGAGAGACTAGCAAAGTCGTACTAGTTCCTCGCATCATAATGCCATTTGCATTGTATATTTCACCGATTCTTTTGTTTCCTTTGAAACAAACCAATCCGCATATGTGAAAATAATATTATATTCCACCATCTTCATGAATTTTCTTGCATTCATCCCTGTTATTAGTATGTCATAATATGCACAAAGGGGTGATGAACTTTTTCTTTGATTTTTTAAACTTCTGCAGGCTGCAAAAACAGCAAAATTGGATAAGTTTGAAACTCCTGCAAAGATTAAGTTGCTGCCTGAAGCATGGACCCCCGAGTCTGGATTAGTCACGGCTGCTTTCAAGATAAAGAGAGAACAACTGAAGGCCAAGTTTAAAGATGAGCTTCAAAAATTATATGGGTGAAATATGTATTTGGTGTATGTATTATCTACTGTTGTGCATTTCTGCTATATTTTCAAGATACGCAATTAATGTTTTTCTCAATTTTCAAAATTTTCCAGTAAAGAATATATTCTGACAGCATGGTACTAATGTTCATAATTAAATTTCATTTCATGCTGCTTGCCATAATTAATTACATTATTTGTGGCATTTGGGCAAAAGCCAGAGACCATATTAATATTTAAATTACGGGGAGAAAAAAGTGGACCATATTGCTGTGTCTGCTGGAAGGTTGGTGTTGGTGAAATCAACTATTGCAGATATTCCTAATTATGTAATGCAGGGAAGGGTACTGCCTGTACACTTATGTGATAAGTTGGATAAAGTTAATAAAGATTTCCTATGAGGCACCACCAATGAGAAGAGGAAGATGCACTTAGTTGGATGGAATAAAATCATAAAAACCAAGGAGAGTAGGGGACTTGGAATTCAAGAAGCCAGGGCAAAAAACATTGCTTTGTTGGCCAAGTTGAACTGGAGGATGAATCAAGAAAAGGATGCTTTATGGTCTTAAGGTAATCTTGAGAAAATATTGCTCTTCAGACAAGAGGAGAGCTAGGGACCCGGATAAACTCCCTGCCTCTCCTAATTGGACAGCAATTAAGCTTGGGTTCCAAACCTTTGTTAAAGGTATTTGCTGGGTATAGGAGATGGCACCAGGATTAAAGTTTGGTCTGATTGTTGCATAAGAGGAGAATCTTTAAGGGAACTTGTGGAAGGCCCTTTGACAAGGCAAGAGAGTGACATGGTGGTATCTAATATGATCAGTGGTTGAGTATCTAATATGATCAGTGGTTGAGGACAAGGGTGGAACTGGGGTGCTGTTTCCTTTGAGCTACCCCTTAGCATCAAAGATAAAATTAGAGCTGACCCATGTTAGAGGTTTGGAAGGGCAGAAGACACCATTCTTTGGAAATTATCTAAGGATGGTGAATTGTCTGTAAAGTTAGCTTATGATATTACCAATCCTCCCCAAGATCAAGATCTCCAATTTCAGGGGCAATGGATTTGGAAATTGGATATATTACCAAAGATTGTACACTTCGTTTGGCTGTGTCTACACAACAGTGTACCTATAAGGGAGGTGTTAGCATCAAGAGGGACAAACTGTGAAGGAAGGTGCCCACTGTGCAAAGACCATAATGAAACAGTTAGTTATCTGTTGAAGGAGTGTGTCTATGCTCAAGAATTCTGGTACAAGTTGCATGTTCCCCCTTCTTTGGTTGATTTCTTTAATTGTGAACTTCATGACTGGCTCAAAGTCAATTGCCAAAGCAAGGAAAGTCACCATTCCTAAAAACCTTGGAAGTATTTGTTTCCTTTTGCTGTTTGGAATCTCTGGAAACATAGAAATAGGGTCGTATTTGACAATACTGTTGGGTTTTGTAGAGTCTAGTTATATTTGATTCGGTTGACGACTCGACCCAACTTCGAATAATGTTGTGTGGTTTTTAATGGGATATTTTTCTAAGACTTAGTCCATGGAGTGGAAGCCCAAGCTGTAGTGCTCATGGACAAGCCTCTTAGGGGTTCGGGGGCAACGTCCTCAGAAAAATTTTTTTGGCCCGTTTTGTAGCCCATTGTGTATCCTATGCGTAGGATGTAGAAAACGCAGTTTTAGTGATTAGGGTTTTTTGTTGTTGTGGTTGTCGTTCTTGAGAGACTGAAACACTATATTGCTGCATTTTGTATTTTTTCCTGATAATAGTGAAATCCTTGCAACTCCGTGGACGTAGGCAAATTGCCGAACCACATAAATATTGTCTTGCGTGTGTGATTGTTTTTTTTTCTTTGGCGTGTGTTTTCTCTATTTTTTGTTTCTCACAAATTAGGAATTTCAGGCTAATTCCCTACAACTGGTATCCGAGCCTAGGGTTAGGTTTGAGTGAGAGCAATGGCAGAGGAAGCAGTAAAGGCGTCTAAAATAGAAAAGTTCGATGGCATAGACTTCACGTATTGGAGGATGCAGATTGAAGATTATCTCTATGGGAAGAAATTGCATCTGCCTCTTTTGGGGACAAAACATGAGACTATGAAGGCTAAGGAATGGGCTCTTCTTAACAGACAGGTACTAGTAATTATCAGGTTAACTCTGTCTGTTTGTTGCACACGATGTTGCAAAGGAGAAGACCACAGCAGATCTGATGAAGGCTTTGTCTGGTATATATGAAAAGCCGTTAACAAACAATAAGGTGCATTTGATGAAGAAACTATTCAATCTGAAGATGGTAGAGAACGCATCAGTAGCACAACATCTAAATGAATTTAACATTATCACAAATTAATTGTCGTCTGTAGAAATTGATTTTGATGATGAGATTCGTGCATTGATCGTTTTGGCTTCTTTGCCAAACAGTTGGGAGGCAATGAGGATGACAGTAAGCAATTCTATAGGAAAGGAAAAGCTGAAGTACAATGACATACGAGATTTAATTCTGACTGATGAGATTTGCAGAAGAGATGTAGGTGAAACCTCAGGATCTGGTTCTGCCTTAAACCTTGAAACAAAAGACAGAGGTAATGACAGAAATTCAAATCAGGGTAGATCAAAATTCAGAAATTCTAATCGGAACAGAAGTAAATCTAGATCAGGCCAACAAGTACAATGCTGAAACTGTGGGAAAACGGGTCACTTTATGAGGCAATGCAAAAGTCCTAAGAAAAATAATGAAGATGATTTTGCTAATACTGTAACAAAAAAGGTATATGATGCATTACTTCTTACAGTAGACAATCCACTTGATGATTATGTTTTGGACTCAGATGCTTTGTTTCATACCACTCCACACCGAGAAATCATATAGAACTATGCTGCAAGTGATTTTGGTAAGGTGTATTTGGCTGATGGTACAGCCTTGGATGTTATGAGTATAGCATTGTTATGAATACCGTTTCGGAACCCGTTTCGGTTTGTTCATTGGAATGAAATATTTCGGTACTGGTCAATTTCGAGTACCGTTTCAGAAATCGTTTCGGAATTTCTACTAAAATATATATATATATATATATTTATATATTATTATTATTATTATATAAAATAATAAATTTAATATAGTTTTCTATTAAAAGAAGTGAGATTATTATTTAAAAAAAAAAAACATTTATTTATGGTTTTTAAAAAATAAAATAAAACTCACATTTTATGTAATTGTACACAAGTGAGCTTCCAAGAAGCTTCCTATTGACTACTTTTTAGTTTCTCCCATTTCCCAACCCACCCACGTGACTAGTGTTGCTTCTTACTAACTATTTTTTCAGTTTTTCCCATTTCCCAACCCACCCATGTGACTAGTGACAACACTATTAGATGCTCAAATGCTACTTCTTTCATTATTGCTACTTTTTCTTCAGCATTTCACCTTCTGAGCTATTTTCTCCTCTTCCCATCTTCTTCTTCTCCCTTTTTGTTTTGCAAGTCACACTTTTTTTTGCTTCATCTTGCTCTTCAATTTTCTTTTCAACTTCTCTGTCATGGTTGAGAGGGTCAGATAGTGAGAGATGATAGAGAGACAAGGAGCTACAAGTGTGAAAATGAGATATAGATGAGAGAATGAGAAGGATTTTTGGTGATCTAGCAAAAAAGATGCTGATCAAGTTTAGAAAGGGAAAATAAGAAGACAAAATTCATACCGGCCGAAAAATGAATTTCGGCCGAAATTGGCTGGAATTGACCGGAACGCCCGGAACGGGCCGAAATGGGGCGGAATTTAATCCGAGGTGGAATGAAGGGTATTACCATTCCGTTTTACACACCGGTACGAGAAATTCCGGCCGTTCTGTCCGGAACGGAACGGAATCATAACAATGGAGTATAGGAGATGTTCGTATATTGTTGCCCAATGGGTCTGTTTGGTTACTGGAGAAAGTTAGACATATTCCTGACTGAGGAGGAATTTGATTTTTGTTGGACAACTTGATGATGAAGGGCATGCAATACTATTTGTTGGTGGTACTTGGAAGGTTACAAAGGGAGCTAGAGTATTGGCTCATGGGAAAGAAGACTGGTACTATATATATGACCTCAAGTCCAAAAGACATAATTTCAGTTGTTGAAGCAAGTACTGATACAACCCTATGGCACCACAAATTTGGTCACATGAGTGAGAAATGGATGAAGATGTTGCTGTCAAGAAGAAAATTACCAGAATTGAAGTCCATTGATTTTGACATGTGTGAAAGCTGCATCTTAGGAAAGCAGAAAAATGTGAGCTTCTTGAAAACTGGCAGGACAGTGAAGGCTAAAAAATTGGAATTAGTACACACTGATTTGTGGGGGCCTTCTCCGGTTGCATCTCTTGGAGGTTCAAGGTACTACATCACTTTTATTGATGACTCAAGCAGAAAGGTATGAGTTTATTTTCTAAAAAATAAATCTGATGTATTTAAAACTTTTAAGAAGTGAAAGGCCATGATTAAGACAGAAATAGGTTTGAAAGTAAAATGTTTGAGGTCAGATAATGGAGGAGAGTACATAGATGAAAGGTTTAGTGAGTATTGTGCTGCACAAGGAATTATGATGGAGAAGACCATTCCTGGGACACCATCGCAGAATGGTGTGGTCGAGCGCATGAACAGAGCTCTCAATGAGCGTGCTAGGAGTATAAGGTTACATGCTGGACTACCAAAAACTTTCTGGGCTAATGTTGTTAGCATTGCAGCTTACTTGATAAACCGATGACTATTAGTTCCCATGGAGTTTAAGCTTCTTGGGGAGGTTTGGAGCAGTAAAGAGGTAAAGTTTTCACATTTAAAAGTTTTTGGTTGTATTTCTTATGTTCATATTGATTTTGATGCTCATAGTAAACTTGATGCAAAGTCTAAAATATATTTTTTCATTAGCTATGGCAATGAGAAATTTGGCTATAGGTTTTGAGATGAACAAAACAGGAAAATCATCAGAAGTAGAAATGTGATATTTAATGAACAAGTTATATACAAGGACAGGTCAACTGTAGTGTCAGATGTTACAGAGATAGATTAAAAGAAATCTGAGTTTGTCAACTTAGATGAATTGACTGAAAGTACTTCCCAGAAAAGGGGTGAAGAAAATAAGGAGAATGTAGATTCACAGGTAGATTAGAGTACACCTATAGCTGAAGTCCGAAAATCTTCTAGGACCATCAGACCTCCATAGCGTTATTTACCCACTCTAAATTATCTCCTATTGACTGATGGTGGTGAGCCAAAGTGTTATGAGGAAGCCTTACAGGATGAAAATTCAAGCAAATGGGAGTTAGCCATGAAGGATGAGATGGATTCCTTGTTAGGGAATCAGACATGGGAATTAACTGAATTACCAATAGAAAAGAAGGCTTTACACAACAAGTGGGTATACAGAATAAAAAATGAGCATGATGGCAGCAAGCGTTACAAGGCCAGATTAGTTGTCAAAGGATTCCAGCAGAAGAAGGGCATTGACTACTCAGAGATATTTTCTCCAGTTGTGAAGATGTCAACCATTAGACTAGTACTGGGGATGGTGGCTGCTGAAAACTTACATCTTGAGCAGTTAGATGTAAAGACGACATTCCTTCATGGTGACTTGGAGGAAGACATTTACATTATTCAGCCAGAAAGGTTCATTGTTCAGAGACAAGAGAATCTAGTCTACAAACTGAGAAAGAGCTTGTATGGCCTAAAACAAGCTACAAGACAGCGGTACAAGAAATTTGACAATTTTATGCATAGAATTGGATTCAAGAGATGTGAAGCTGATCACTGTTGCTATATTAAGTTCTTTGACAATTCTTATATCATTTTACTGTTGTATGTGGATGATATGCTCATTTTAGGGTCTAGCATTTAAAAGGTTAATAATCTAAAAAAGCAATTGTCAAAACAGTTTGCAATGAAGGATTTGGGAGCTGCAAAGCAAATTCTTGGTATGAGAATCATTAGAGACAAGACTAATGGTACATTGAAACTTTCACAATCAGAGTATATGAAGAAAGTTCTCAGTAGGTTCAACATGAATGAAGCTAAACTAGTAAGCACACCCTTGGATAGTCATTTCAAACTAAGCAAAGAACAGTCACCAAAGACAGAAGAAAAAAAAGACCATATGAGCAAGGTGCCCTATGCCTCAGCTATTGGCAGCTTGATGTATGCTATGGTGTGTACAAGGCCAGACATTGCACATGCAGTGGGAGTTGTGATCAGATTCATGAGTAGACCTGGAAAGCAGCATTGGGAGGCAGTCAAGTGGATTATGAGATATCTGGAGGGTTTATCAAACACATGTATTTGCTTCACAGGTGCAAATTTGAAACTGCAAGATTATGTAGATGCTGATTTTGCTAGTGATATTGATAGTAGAAAGAGTATTACTTGGTTTGTATTTACTCTGGGTGTTACAGCTATATCATGGGCTTCAAATCTATAAAAGATTATTACTTTGTCTATTATAGAAGCTGAGTATGTTGCAGCAACTGAAGCTAGAAAGGAGATGATTTTGCTACATGGCTTCTTAGATGAATTAGACAAGAAGCAAGAGATGGGCATTCTACACAGTGACAGTCAGAGTGCAATTTTTCTTACTAAAAATTCGGCTTTTCATTCAAAGTCAAAGCATATACAAACAAAATACCACTTTATCCGTTACTTTGTTGAAGATAAGCTGGTAATACTTGAGAAGATTTGTGGATCTAAGAACTCGACAAACAAGTTGACTAAGGGTGTCACTATTAAGAAGTTGAAATTGTGTGCAGCTTCAGTTGGCCTTCTAGCTTGAGGACAGGAAGATGAGTTGCAAGGATGAAGGATTGTTTTTGGAGGACTGCGGTTGATGTTGGCGATTGAACTAGTCTCCAAGTGGGAGATTTGTTAGGCATTGTGGAGCCTAATTATATTTGATTCGGTTGATGATCCAACCCAACCCGACCCGAATAATGTTACATGGTTTTTAATGGGAAATTTTCTAAGGCTTAGTCCATGTAACCCATTGTATATCCTGTGCGCAGGATGTAGAAAACGCAGTTTGGTGATTAGGGTAAATAGGGATTTGAGATGTAATAATTCATCCAGCTGAAGAAGTGTTTTCTGCTGGAGGTTTTTCTTATTGAACTGTTGGGGAAGAAAATAGATTGTTTAGCAAAATGAGGGTTTTCTGCTTGATGAGGCCTGTTGTTGTAGAAGTGATGGATAACAATGTGTGAGAGCTTATTGTTAATCGAACCCTTTGTTATTGGGTTGCTGGATAAAAATAGATCTGCCCAGCTATATGAGGGTTTACTGATAAAGCCCTCTAATGTTAAACTGCTGGGTAATAGTGTAGCCAAAGAAGGGTAATCTGTTGCTGAGGCCCTTTGCTACTGGAGAGGTGAACATGTCCAGCAATAAAAAGGGTTGCTATCGATTAGACCATTTCTTATTGGACTACTGGATAATAATAGATCTGCCCAGCTGTATAAGAGTTCGCTGATAAAGCCCCCTGATGTTGAACTGCTGGGTAATAGTGCAGCCAAAGAAGGGTAATCTGTTGTTGAGGCCCTTTGCTACTGGAGAGATGAACATGTCCAGTAGTAAAAAGGGTTACTGTTGATTAAACCCTTTTTTATTGGACTGTTGGATAATGATAGATCTGTCCAGTTGTATGAGGGTTTGATAATAAAGCCCTCTAATGTTAAACGGCTGGGTAATAGTGCAGCCAAAGAAGGGTAATCTGTTGCTGAGGCCTTTTGCTGTTGGAGAGATGAACATGTTCAGCTGTAAAATGGGTTGCTGTTGATTAGACCCTTTCTTATTGGACTACTGGATAATAATAGATCTACCCAGCTGTATGAGAGTTTGCTGATAAATGTTGGAAAATCTGGTTTTGTATCTCATACAAAACGCACAGCGGAAGCAACAAAACACGGATCTACTTCAAATCATGAAAGATAAACATGTAACCATGAATTCTAGAATAAAGAAAAAGATGCGTACCTTGATGTAGTGAATTTCAAAACAAAAATCAAACGTCATTGGGAAGACTTTTAATCTTCACTCCAATTCCACTTGATGCCCAAGATGTGTGGTCTCTCAATTGGTAACAAAAGGATGACTAGAGAGTGACAAAAACTCACATATTTTCCATTTCACAATGATGTTACTCTCATAAAATATTCTGAACGTTTTTCCCTTTTGTATCTAACCAATTATCTAATTGGGCTGGCCTTTTGGGCCTTTCCAATTGTGCTTAAAAGTGTGGCTTGGAGTGGGACCAAAAGGGACCAATAAGACACTAGCTCCAACGGGCCTTGGGCTTTTCCGTCAACTCTTGACAAGTCCAAAGTTACCATTAACTATATTTAATACCACTATATAAATATAGTTGCACTCTAGGCCTTATCAATAAATTATTTCCCAAGACTTTATTGTACATTCAACCCCTTCATTAAAATATTCGTAGTAATACAAAGTCATTAATATTGACTGCCACTTTGAAGATTACTACATCTTAATTCTTGAGTACCCGGTTTAATCCTTTATGTTATTCATATATTTATGAAATCCAATTCCATAAATATATATACTTTAGTAACTCCTTACTAAAGTGGTTGGGCCCAACACTCTGAATAACAAAACCCATTAAACTTATCTCAAGGGAATATTTTATATCTCCGTTAAGAGATTATGAATTCCATCTTGAAAATATATGTTCCATCAACATTAAATGCGGCTGCCCAACATACTGAGGTTTTGACCATAACTAATAGATCTCACTCCTGATATATCAAAGCAACCTACATCTCATGATCAGGTCCATTATTCTCTCAGGATTTAGAGTTGATATAAATAGAAGTCGTGAGATTTATTATTCAATTGACAGTCATTTGGAGAATAATAAATCTCACAGCGGTCCAGTTCAATATGTCTTAACCCTTAAAACATATCAACATACCAACTAGAAATCTCCATTTCCATGATCAAGACAAATCATCGTAGTTGATATGTTATAGTCTTCGCAGATGAAATGTCCAAATTCATCACCGACTACGAACTAAAACTATGAGTTTACAAAGAACTTGTGATTTATATCTTTCTGTGACTTTTCACATAAATCACATACTATGCATCTCATGGACTAAGATAATGTCTCATTAGTTCATAAATAGTCTCATATGATTAAACAATCTAATTACTTATGACATGCCTATAAATTGGATTTTAGGGCATAAATCCCAACAATAAAGCCTCTTGATGTTGAACTGCTAGGTAATAGTGCAGCCAAAGAAGGGTAATCTGTTGTTAAGGCCCTTTACTATTAGAGAGATGAACATGTCTAGCAGTAAAAAGGGTTGCTGTCGATTAGACCCTTTCTTATTAGACTGCTGGATAATGATAAATCTGCCCAGCTGTATGAGGGTTTGCTGATAAAGCCCTCTAATGTTAAATTGATGGGTAATAGTGCAGCCAAAGAAGGGTAATCTATTGCTGAGGCCCTTTGCTGCTGGAAAGATGAACATGTCCAATGGTAAAAAGGGTTGCTGTCGATTAGACCCTTTCTTATTGGACTGCTGGATAATGGTAGATCTGCCTAACTGTATCTCTCTTGCTGAAGAGACGAATATGCCCAGCGATAAGAGGAGTTTCTACTACTGAGTCCATCTGTCACTAGAATGATAATAACGGCGACCCCCAGTGGTAAGAGAGGTTTCTACTGATGAGTCCATTTATTGCTGGAATGATAGATAATAACAGAGACCCCCAGCGATAAGAGAGGTTTCTGCTGCTGAGGCCTTCTGTGGCTGGAATGACTAATAGTAGTGAAGATCTCTAGCGATAAGAGGGTTTTCTGCTGTTGAGGCCCTCTGTGGCTGGTATGATAAATAATATCGAAGATCTCCAGCGATAAGAGGGTTTTCTGCTGCTGAGGCCCTCTATGGCTGGAACGATAGATAATAGTAAATATCTCCAGCAGTAAGAGGGTTTTCTGCCGTTGAGGCCCTCTGTGGCTAGGATGATGGATAATAGTGAATATCTCCAGTAATAAGAAGGTTTTTTGCTACTGAGGCCCTTTGTGGCTGGTATGATAAATAATAGCGAAGATCTCTAGTAGTAAGAGGGTTTTTTACTGCTAAGGCCCTCTATGGCTAGAACGATAGATAATAGTGAATATCTCCAGTAATAAGAGAATTTTCTGCTGCTGAGGCCCTTTGTGGCTAGGATGATGGATAATAGTGAATATCTCCAATAGTAAGAGGGTTTTCTGCTGCTAAAGCCCTTTGTGGCTGGAATGATGGATAAGAGATATCCCCAGCGGTATGAGGATTTTTTGCTGCTGAGGCCCTCTGTGGCTGGGATGATGGATAATAGTGAATATCTCCAGCAGTAAGAGGGGTTTCTACCGTTGAAGCCCTCTATAGCTGGAGTGATGAAAGAGCTTCTTTTATGGAGTCAATAAGCTCATAATAAGCATGTTGTAGCCATGGAGCTGCTTTAATGGTAGAGAGAAAGACATGTGGAATAACATTTTCGTGAATAAATATGAGATAATATTGTTGTGACTCAGCGCCGCAAGCTGCTAGATCAAGAGATTTTGAGTATTGGGAGTCAAGTTCTCCTCTATGACATGTGATTCTAGACTTTGGAGGCATGACATGATAATACATGCAACTCCACAGTGGAGTCGCCAAATGTTCGAGGACCTTTTTTGGTTGCCCAGCCACGTGTGGTCCGTTGGAGAGATGACCTTACTAGGCCCGGGTTCTTTTTGGGGAGTTGCCTCCGGAACTCAACAATCTACCTACTACTGTATCTTCACATCACACAGTCTACACAACTACTGCAAAGGTCTGAAAAGTTACTGCATCAGTAAAAGCCTTGCACCACTGGAAAGCAAGATGAGTACTCCACAGTCCTTGTTACTGTTGAATCATGACCCAGCAAATGGTGAAAAATGCAAGAAGCCAATGGCCAACAACTTGACAAGAATCCATCTACCGCTGGGAAAGATGAAGTAGTCTTCGAACTATCTAAGTCCAACAAAGAATCATCTACCAACAGTGTCAAGTGGCACCCTTGATTCTTACTTAAGGGCAACAAAGGGAAAACTGTCACCATACTATTCTATTGCTGGATCCAGAACATCGCCACTGTCATTACATTCAGCAAATTACAAAGTCATCTAGAAAGATGAACCACTTATTCAAATCAAGAAAAGAATCCCCCAACAGTACACTGACACACACCCAGCAGCTTGCCTGGGTAGACAAAACAGACTCCAGCTAATCATATTCAGAACTCCAGCAAGTTCATTAGTCTATATAGCTGCCCCCATTAGACAGACTTACTGATCTAGCATGTTCAATCAAGCAATCATCATACAAGATCATTACCACAAGTACCTACACTATTTCAAGTAGCAAAGTGCCAATTTCACTACTGAATTTGTCAAGGTACTCCTCACTTGCTAATATATGCTTATCCAAGGCCTCTCTACACTTGGGGGCTGAGCCTTATCAATCCAAAGGTTCCATCTCCAGGGGCTACAATTGGATATTTATCACAACAAAGTACAACAATATCACTAAAGGCATTTCCACTATACAAGTCTATTGGTCCAACGGTGGCCAACTTCTTTCAAGAACACATTACTTATCAATTTGGCACTCTCACAAAATTACAAGCAACAAATGGAGCTCTATCCCTTGAATTACTATTATGTCAAGTCGTAGAGGTCCCATGCACCCTCTTCAAAGCTGTGGTAGCCCCACGCACTACACTATTGGAATCATAGCGGTTTTATGCATCACACTGCTGGGATTTTTGCAACGTCATCATCAAAGTTGCAGTGATGTTACACTTGGGGGCTTTGAGAAGACTGCGTATAGATCTACATGAAGACCAACCACTCCACCAATTAAATCAAAGCTACTACTCCAACTATGGAACTTTCAACTACATTGAATCTCTACATGTCCGGCAACAGCTATTCTATTACTCCAACAGTGCTATCAGATCCAACAATATGATCATCACTTACGACTCTATCAATACGATCATAATCATGTAGCCAATCCCACAAATGGCCATGCAATCTCTATGCCTCCCAAAGCAACTCTTCCAACAAGGACGGAATCTCAATGGAAAGCTCATATTATCTTGAACATCTCTATCAAATTTCTTCAAGAACTGACTACAATCAGCAGTATCAATAAAATATTCATCTGCTATGATGTCAAAATACATTCTGAACTGCCCCAGCCGTAAGCTCAATATTCAGACTTTCAGTAGCACCGCACCCTAGTGCATCACTTAATCTTATTCCAACCAGCACACTCAAAGCAGCTGGGATCCCACTCAACAGAATCGCTGGGGCTCCTATTGAGGTTTTTGGTTTTCCTGAAATTCATGAATGCACTATTAGGAGTATACAGTTAGTTCTTAAAGTGGGGCCCATTGTCGCTCTCACTAGATTTCATGTTATCGACTCACCTGTTTCCTATCATGCTCTACTTAGGAAGCTGTGGCTCCACAAACACAAGCTTATGCCATCTATTTACCTTTAATGTGTCAAGGGAAGATTTAATGGTAAGCCTATACGCATCTCTGCTAATCCTACACCATTTGATCTATCTGAAGCACACTACTTTGAGGCTACTTTCTATGATGAGCTCACCCTAAGTAGGGAAGATTCTACTTCAAGGCCTGTTGGGATCCTTTTACCCGGCTGGCAAGATATTGAGAATAATCTAAAAATAGACATGAGGCTTTCCTTGATCAAAGGAAAAAGAAAAGAGAATGTGGGGAAACCCCAGCGATGTCTCACAGCCACGATGCATACAAGTCCAGCTGCCAGATGGTCATTTGGGGTATTGTTTATGATGGTATGCGGGGCCTAGCTGTCTTAAACAGAAGGGTCCCAGACTAAATGAAACAAGTACTACACCAACATGTTGTTATGCTCAAGAAACAGAAACCTTAGCGATAGAAGAAAATCTGCCCAGCAGTCTGGCAAAATTGTCTGAAGAGCCTCCAACAGTAACCAATTTTTCACCTAATGCAGAGCTGGGAACCATTAATCTTAGTGATGATCCTAATGTCCAGCGACCAACTTCAATTAATGCAACTTTGCCACCGTTGGAGAAAGCTCAACTCATCTCACTATTAAATGAGTACATTAATTTGGATCCTAACCTAGTAGCGCATGCTCTTAACGTGGAACCAGGGGCAAAGCCAATAGTACAGCCCATGCGAACCTTCCATCCTAATGTTGAAGCTCAAATTATTTAAGAAATCCAAAAACTCCTCACAGCTGGGTTCATCAAGCCTATCATGCACCCAAGTGGCTTTCAAACATTGTATCGGTCAAGAAAAAGAGCGGATAATACGATGTTGCATTGACTTCCAGAATCTTAATAAAGCGTGCCCCAAAAATAAATTTCCACTTCCTAATATGGATATGCTCATTAATTCAGCTGCTAGACATGCTGTGTTCTCATTTATGGATGGCTTCAGCGGTTATAATCATATCAGAATGTCATCCAAAGATGCAGCCAAAACAGCCTTTCGAACTCCTATTGGTAACTTTTATTACACCGTCATGCCCTTCAGTCTCAAAAATGCCGGAGTCACGTATCAAAGGGCTATGATCGCAATCTTTCATGACATGATGCACAAAGAGATTGAGGACTATATGGATAACATTGTTGTGAAGTCAAAAACCAGAGGAGATCATCTTAGTATCTTACGAAAGGTCTTTGAAAGGTGTCAACTCTACAAGCTTCGCATGAATCCACTCAAATGTGCCTTTGGAGTTACAGCTGGGAAATTTCTAGGATTTCTTGTCCACCAAAGAGGCATAGATGTTGATCCTAACAAAGTGCAAGCCATTGCTACTATGAAGCCACCTGCAATACTTACGTAGCTCAAAAGTTTCCTTGGTAAACTCTTATACATCCGGCAGTTTATTCCGGGTCTCGCTGCCCTCACAGCTGCCTTGACACCACTGCTAAAGAAAGGAAAACCCTTCTGCTGGGATTCCAGATGCCAGCAGGCATTCCTTCAACTGTAGCAATTCATGACCAAACTGCCAACCGTATGTGCACCCATACTAAGGAAACCACTCAAGCTATACTTTGCTACCAATAATGAAGTAATAGGGGCACTTATAGCCCAAGATGATCAAGAAGGGATTGAGCCTCTGGTTTATTATGTTAGCAGAAAATTAAAGGATGTTGAAACCCGCTATCCAAGGGCTGAAAGGGCCTATCTTGCCCTGATATATGCTGCCCAGCGACTGCGTCATTATCTGCTAGCTCACACGGTACAGCTCTTAACAAAATCTCATCCAATCCACTCACTCTTGAGTCGACTGGTTCTTTCCGGAAGGCTAGCACAATGGTTCTTACAATTATCTGAGTTTGAGATCATAGCAGTCACCCCAACGGCTGTAAGGGGTCAAGCCATCGATGATTTGTTGTCAAATTTTCCTGGTGAGGATAGTTGGGACATTACTGATGATGTACTTGGAGAGCTGCCAGCAGTTGCACTAATAGAAATAGCTGGGGCTATCTAGACTTTACATTTTGATGGATCCTCTACCACTTTTAAAGGAAGGGCTAGAATAGTCCTATCCAAAAGTACCAGAGAAACAATGGGTATGTCATTCAAGCTTGATTTTCCATGCACTAACAATATGGTTGAATATGAAGCATATTTCACGGGTCTAGCGGTAGCTCGTGAAATGAGTATCAAACTTTTTCGAGTAGTCGGAGATTCAAATCTGGTTGTTTGCCAAGCTAGAGGAGATTTTGCACTCAAGGAGCCATCTCTAGCTCCATATAGAGCTATCGCTCAAAGGTTGGAGGACTCTTTTGAAGAGTTCAATATTGAACACTCCCTAAGTCCGACAATTGCTTCGCTGATGCCCTAGCCACATTGGGATCAAAAATCAGATTTGAAGGTGTAACTACAGATGTTACTATTGTGAAAAGGCCAATCCTAGTGGTACAAATGTTGAAGGAAGAGTTCTCTGATCAACTGCTGGGATAGACATATTGGCAGTCTTCCATTAAAGAAGCATTATTATCATCGGATGAGAAGGATCATTTGAAGGTACTCAAAGATTAAGCTCTAATAGCAGGAGAATTGTACAAAAAGCTGCCTAGAGAAGTTCTAGCTAGATGCTTGAGCCCTAGTGAGTCCACTAAGCGATTAAAAGAAGTTTATGAAAAATCTTGTGGCCCCAGCGATTCTGTCAGTCTCTACAAACGCCTTTAGTGATTAGGCTATTACTGGCCAGAAATGGGCAAACAAGCTGCAATCCTGACCAACTGCAACATTACCTTACTGCCTTCAATCCAACAGTATCATCTACAATAATCAACAATCTTGAACTGCTACATCTACAAAGTTCTTCAAGCAACCCTTTACTCGTGCATGCCTTTGCAGTACAAGCCCATGCACTCGAAGGGCTAAATGTTGAGGACTCTTTTTTCGGCCCACATGGCATTACTTCATTGGCAACCCATGTCACATCAACATATTATTGATTTTTGGGGTAAATCTCTTTAAAGCCCAAAATAAGCTAATATCTCATTCAATTAGATGGATTAGGCTCACATGACCCACGAGATCCTTACTTCAAGAGGCGGATTCATGGTCCACATTTCCTCTTCATCAATTAGGACCATAACCCCGCGACATCATCCACATCAACATATGGATCGGGATTAAGCAATAATCAAAACTCACAACCCATATTGCCTCTCTTACACTCATGGCAAGCGGCTTCTTCAACAAGAGCCCATATTTACACAAAATGACAACAAAACCCAAAGTACGTCATCTCATCTTTAGCTTATGATCCAAGCTTATAAATCTATTTGGGGAAACTTTGGGAGTCATGGTTTGGAGGGCCAAGAGGTATGTTCAGTAAAACTCTAGCGGTTTAAAGTTGATAAAAAAGACATGTTGCTTGGCGTGTCTTCTCTAACTCCCTGAACTCTGACGAGTCCATGTGTAGCGGGTAACAAATGGTAAGCACCTCTTATCACATAGCACTTTAGATGATAAAATTCCCTATTGCTTTTTTTCTAAAGCTTAATATTCATCATGTGACAAATGCTCAATATCTCCAGCTATCTAACTGCTGGGAAAATAATTGTTCATTCAATCCCCAGCTGTTGCTATACAAATTTAGAAACTTCATTATATTACTACTTTCAGCTAAAATCCAACTCAAACACATGGCCTAATCTGATTGGCTATCTTTTATCTTTCTCTGTACAAAATATTCATGATATCTCTGATACCCAGCTGCTGTCTACCACAATCAGACCATATATTCCTCCGCCAACTGCCAGAGCAAAGCATTAAATACTCTTCTTGCTCACCAAGATTATGTCACAACACAATAAGACCTTGACTAAATCTCTAAGACTTCATTCACTTTCAACCAACCATTCTATTACTTAGTAGAAATGTGTTGTAATGGAACCTTGCACCAAAAACACAAACACCCATCAAAGGAAACATTTCTAGTTGAACCCCAGCAGTGTATTTAGCACTTGACACCTAGCTGGAAGTGATATCATCAGCCATTTAATGTTAAAATCCCAGTAACCAGCTGTTATACCCAAAATAACAAGATACCCTTGAAAGAGATCTTACCATTTTTCAGCCAAATCCATAAAGTAACTGTTGAATGACCTTTCCAGAGTCTGAATCACCCATCTAACCTCATTGGCTTCTGCCCAAAGCAAATAGCTGTCTTATGACAGCTGTCTCATGATAGCTGTCACAGCTTTTCCTGACAGTTGGGACAGCTTTTTCATAATAGCTGTCACAGCTTTTCCTGACAGCTGGGACAGCCTTTTTAGAACAGCTGTGACAGCTGACCCAGCAGCCTGAGCATTACTGATTTTTCCACACTTAGCTAAAACAAAAACCAACTATTGAAACTACCTTTCTCTTGCTAAAATACTTTCCTTTTCTGCTACTTTTTCCCCAACAGCTCTTATCCAAAATAGCAAGAATACCTTAAAACTAAATATACCATTTTTGGCCAAATCTTAAGATGGATTCTCTGAAGATTCATTGCTATTTATGACAGATTTTGGCTGATATTCTTTGCTAAAAAATACCCCTTTAAACTCAGCTCTAAAGGGACCCTTCATCAACACCTCAAGGGGGGGACACCAATGGAGGAACTCCCTCATAAACTTCTCTCTCCCTCTAATTATCTTCGAAAGCTCTTAATGAAGTACTGAGCTTCTGAGTTTTTAGTTTCCAAATTCGGAACAAAACTCTTCAGCCCTTAACTCCTAAAAGCCATTCATAAGCCCTCATACATCCCAGCAAAAAATCCCAGCAGCCTTGTTAAACACACTACAATACTATTACTCTCTTATACTCATCATCTCACTCTCCATATTCTGAAAATACATATATCTTGCTGCCCATATCTCTAAACATCTTTTTCTTCACTTCTCTTACACAATCTCATACACACTTGCTACACCATTACATATAACACACTACAACTCTTCTAAGCTCTACTCTCATACTCTCTCAATCTGAAATTCTACTGTTTTGCTGCCTATAAACATATCTCTATACTCTTCTCTTACAAAATCTTTCCTTTTGGAAAGCAATCTCTACAACTTCTCCAGCAGTTATAATCTTATATTTTTACTATCTTTAATCTCCATATCTCTCATACTTCCATACATCACAAATGTTACAAATACTACACCCAACAACACATCTATATCTTTTACCACCTCCACACTTCTCAAGAGACATCAAACACTCATACTAAAAGCTCTTCTCGTGGAAGGCATGAACTTCTATTACTAAAGCCCTTCGCCTAGAAGGCACCAAGATCTCATATCAAAGCTCTTCTCTAAGAAGGCACAACTACTTCTTACAAAAGCCCTTCTCTTAGAAGGCACAACTACTTCTTACAAAAGCCCTTCCCTTAGAAGGCACAAATTACATCTTACAAAAGCCCTTCCCATGGAAGGCAACATTACTCATAACTTTACAACAACTAAAAGAGCATTGTCAATGGGGAAATTCATTTAAGTGCATGATAAGAGGGGCAAGCTTAACCAGCTCCTACACACAGCTGGACATACTCTCTTTCCCTCCAGTTGCACCCATTTTTCCCCTTCAATCTTGAAGTCACCATGGCAAACTACCTTTCTACCACTGGCATTCTGCTAGAATTCTATCAGCTCACTGATGCTACATAGATGGGCTGCAAACCATCAGAGATAAGTGACTTTGCTTCCTTATCTTTAAATTTACATTGTTGAATATATGATTACTTCATATTTTAAATACATATTACTTTATTCCAACTACTTTTACAACTATCAAGCAAACCTTAAACTCATTTAATTGCATGATAGGAAGGGCAAGCTTAACTAGCCTTTACTGCTGGTCATTCTGCTGGAATCCTATCAGCTCACTGATGTTGTACAGCTGGGGCTGCAAACCATCAGAGATAAAGGAGTAAGCTTAACTAGCCTCTATTGCTGGCATTTTGTTGGAATCCTATCAGCTCACTGATGCTGCACAGCTGGGCTACAAACCATGCAAAGATAAGTGACTTTGCTTCCTAATCTTTAAATTTACATCATTGAGTACATGATTACTTTACCTCTAAATAAATATTACCTTATTTCAACTGTTATCACAACTACTAATCAAAGCTATTATATTAAACACACATTACATATTACATATTTATTCAACCGTTATCATGATTCTTAGACTTTGGCTTTAATGGTTTTGTAGGCTTAAAAGTACGCCGGTAGCCGTTGGACCACATGGCCTAATGTTGAGTTCCAAAGGCAACTCCCCAAAAAGAACCCGAGCCTAGTAAAATCATCCCTCCAACAGACCACACGTGGCTGGGCAAACGAAAAAGGCTTCCAAACATATGGTATTTTTGGTAATTTTAGAGGTTTTGGGTTATTTTTGGTTTTTTAGAGGTTTTGGGCATATATGGGTCATTTGAAAGGTTTAAGGGTACTTTCATCATTTTATATGTTTGAGGGTTTTAGTCATCTTATAAGTTTCGAGGGTGTTTTGGTTATTTTATAGGTTTAGAGGTATTTCGGTCATTTTTTAGGTTTAGATGATATTTTGGTAATTTTTAGGTTTCGAGAATATTTTGGTCATTTTTTTAGTTTCAGGAGTATTTTAGTCATTTTTTAGGTTTATGGGGTATTTTAGTCAATTTTTAAGTTTCAAGGGTATTTTGGTCAATTTTAGGTTTTAGGGGTATTTTAGTCATTTTTAGTGGGTTTTTTTAATCATATTTCATCTTTTTTTAGGTTTAGGGGGTATTTTAGTAATTTTAAAGTGATATAAGAATACTTTGGTCATTTTTCATGTTTTAGGGGCATTTTGGTAATTTTGATTATTGGGTAATATGGTGGGTTTTTTGAATCATATTTTTTAGTGGGTTTTTTGAATCATATTTCAGACACAAATATGTTCGAAAGATATGGTTTAGTGGTGAAGATTGCATAGCATAATCAATTTTTTGGTGCCTTTTTACAAGTTAATACAAGCACCATTGTTAATTTTGTATAGTTTTGGATAGATTTGAACTGCACAAAAATGTTGGATGGACCAGTTTTTACAAGCCGATCAATTGTGAAATATAGGAATATCTCAAGTCATTAATTCATTATCTACGTAAGTATTGACACTAACGACAGTTAGTAGAATGATTAGTAGCACTCATCTTTTAAACTTGAGGAACTAATAGTGCTCACTTGAAACTTAAGACCAATTGCATTCATAAGATAAACTCTAGGAATCAATAGTATAGCTTCACCTTTTAATTATGGCTTAATCAGCTTTAGGTTAATCTATCAATTAACACCCAATTTAATGCGATTAACCAATCAATATAAGCATGGACATCTATACAAGCATGCATAAACATATAAAACATGTATAATGAACAATCCATAGAAAATCAAGCACAAGATAAGACACCTATGAGTCTATGACCTATGTGTTATAGGCGAGGGACGAGGAAAACCCAAGTCCTAGGCGTAAAAACCTCTATGGTCTTATTGCTAGAAACAATCCACTAAAATAAATAGTTGCAGTACAATTTACTCACAGAATCCTCCAAGTAATGTAGCAAAATCATACTTGAGTCCTCCAAACCCTGCTGGCAATCAACTCCTTAAGTCTTTTCTCTATTCTAGCATCGAGATTTGCAAGTTTAGCAGTCAATCACATGATCAAGTCTCCTTAACCACTCAAAGGCCTCTTGGAGATTTGGCACTGCTCCAATGATTCCTAAGAGCCAAACAACAGTAAGAACTTTGAAGGTTTCTTTGTGTGTGTATTGGATTTAATCTCCTCTCACAGAGTTTGGCAATTGGAGAGGGAAAAGGTAGAGAGAATGAGAAGGTTTTAGGTTTCTCTCTAGCTCTTCAATATGGGGACTAGGGTTACAATTTTGTGGGAAATGAGAATTATATAAGTAGACAAAAGAGCCATTACTGCAGGCAAAAACATAAATGAATTGTCTCAGGTTCTGCAAAATTCGTAAGGGCGAGAAGGAGGTGAGCATGAGGCGAACTCACTGACTAACATTTTTTCAAACTTGAACTTTGTACCATCTTCGCCTCATTCAATTCACATGAAATTCGTAGGGACGAGTTCCACTGCATCAGACTTCCACTTTTTTTGCACTTTATACCTCTTCAAATCACAAGCCCAATACAATTAAAGTTCACAAAATTACATACACATGATGGAAGTTTGAAACTCAAAATACAATTAAATTTGTCATGAAATTAGCCAACACTGTAAACCTAACAAATTAAATTTGTGACAAATTAAATTACATATATAAGTATTTTTAATTATGCCAATTTAAACACCACATGGCGAGTTGAAAATGATGGGGGGTAAAAGTGAGTCCATGTGAGGACACTTCTCTATCACTCATAACTCGTCACATGGGTGAGTTGTGGTCAAGTTGTGCCACTTTATGTAGCACTAGCATAGCTCTTTAATCAAAGGCTTCTGAAGGGCCAAAATGGGTTACTAGCCATAACATTCCAACTATATAGTTAGTAGTCAATGTTTGCAAACTATATTTTTTACTAGCATCTCGAGTCTAAGAGACTCGATTTAGGGTCTATAAATCGAGTCTTTGAGGGTCGGTTTTCATGTTTTGGTCAAGTCTGAGTTGGCACTTTTTCCACGTGACATCCACATGGAAATCGAGTCTCTAAGACTCGATTTATAAGCCTAGACCGATTTATAAGCCCAGACCATAAAAAAGAACAACAGCACCAACAAAAGAACAACCAACAGCACCAACAAAACAAAGAAATCAGAGCCAAAAAAAAAAAAAAAAGAGAAAGATGCTAAAGAAGAAAAAAAAAGAAAGAAGCCGAAGAAGAAAAGGAAGACAAAAAGGATGCTCTCTTCTCTTTCTTCTTCTTCTTGTCTCACTCCTCTCTCAGTCTTTCTCATGCTTCTGTTTGGATGTGGGTGGTTATGGGTCACTAGATCGGGTCAAGACCCAGGCCGCGGGGGCGCACTCAGGCCGCGCAAGCCCAGGCCGCACGAGTCTCTCTCTCTCTCTCTCTCTCTCATCTGATTGTATGGTGAGGTGAGCTTAGAGTCTTTCTCTCTCTCTCTCTCTCTCTCTCTCTGATCTGATTGTATTTTTTTTTTTTTTTTTTTTGGTGTTTCAGCTTGTACATGAGAGACTTGGGACTTAAAATTTTTCTAAATTTTTTTGGTTTACAAATCGAGTCTTCGAGACTCGATTTATGGCCAAAATCGAGATACTAGTAAAAAGTATAGTTTGCAAACATTGACTACTAACTATATAGTTGGAAAGTTATGGCTAGTTACCCATTTTGGCCCTTCTAAAGTTATAAAGGCAGCGTGCCTTAATGAGAGGCTAACTATTTATTTATTTATTTTTTTTTTTGTCACAGACATAATATATTTCACTTTCTTTTTTGTTACAATTTGTTAAGGTGACAAACTATTATTGGAAAAACTTTTTTTTTTTTATTGAATAACTTGTGCAACTTCACTTCATGTAACCACAGCTAACATCACTTTTATTGTATACCAATCATAATTTGCCACTTCAACCATTATGGGAAAAAAAAAAGTGATGAAATTACATTGTACAAACAACTGAAATTGTGAAAACACGATTTCAGCTTGTGCACGTTCAGCAGTGTATAACTCAGTGTGTGCAACAAAAATTAACATGAAAAACATTGTGAAATTTGTTTTGTGATTAGAGTCATTGTGTTTTGTAACCATCCTTACTTGAAAACATCTAGCAGTCAACAATGTGGAAAATAACTCATCATTGAGCATTAAAAACTAAAAGAAGTAAAGGAAACGAAGCAAATATATTTTCTTTTTCTATTACGTTAATTAAATTTTATTGACGTTTTAAATAAAAAAATAATTTCATCTTAATAAATTTGGGGATTTGATCATTTCATTTACTTTTGGGAGGAACGAACAAACATAGGGAAAATGCAAAATAGAATGGGGATTCCATTCCTTCTCACAAATCTCTCAAACGAAATATTCTTTATGAATCCATTTTATTCCATTCCTACCTCCCAAACAAGTTGTAAACATTTCAGGCACGTATCAATCATGGCATTTCAATTTTTTTTTTTTACATAAAGGCTGATTTTACATTTTAAACACAGGCTATGCTTCATTCTCCATACACTTCATTCTCCATAAAATGATAAAGTCGCCAAGTGAAGCGATTGACATTAGCACAAAGAATGTGAATATCTTATGTGAATCAAAGAATGCGATTCTCATTCAGACTTGGATGTAGTGGGGTTGAGTGAAATAGGCATTGTTGTTAGTGATGGCCTTAGGACAAGGTACAACGCCGGACCTAAAAATGGTACCGCTGATAAGGGAAGAAGCCAAGAACCTTTGTCAAACCTGTGATAAGCATATGAATGTTATGCTACATAAACTCTTCCAAAAGAGGATTTCATAGCTTAAAATGAGAAAGAAGCACTCAAGAGTTTCCAAAAGCTCACCATTTCCTCGCAGTCATATCGTTGTATACCCAAAATGGAGCAAATGCAGATAGTAGAGTGAAATCAAGGGACATGAGATGGATCTGCAGCATAAAGGTCCAGTGCTGCTGGTAAGTTTTTGTAGGTTTATGAGATTGCAAATATCACGATTCACGACTAAACAACCATACAAAATTACCAATGAAAAAAAGTATATGATAAGTTTTTGTCTAAAATTGACCTAATATATCATACATAAGGTACTTCCTCAAGGAAAAGAAAAAAGAAGAAGAGGAAGGTGCACATGACACCAGGACTTGCATTCTGGACTTGAATCAATTTCATCAATGGGCAAAACTTTTATGATTAGAAATTTTGAGACTGCTACTGAAGGTTCAAAAGCTCCACTGAAAGTCGTTGTCATGGAAAACCAACTCACTATTCAACATGACTTGGTATCCAATTATCAAAATGGGCATTATGTTTTCCAAACTACAGGAATATCTATGATATGCATGGATAAATGCTTCACACAACACTTACAAATTTGCTTTCCCTGAAGTACTGGGCGAATTCCTTCCAGTCGTCCCAATTAGCCAAACCTGCATAAACTATTATACCTAGTCCTGCAGCAAGTGATATCTGATGTGTAATGGAGTTAACTTGCAATTCCAATATAAAATTAAGAAACTAATCTAATTGCCAACTTCTGTTCTCAATAAAAGGGTAACACTTCATACACAGGATTGATCAAGGCATGTCCTACTTACAAGGAAGAGGTGCAACCACTAGACCAAAAGTCAGTATAAAATAACCATTTTATTTTTTTAAGAAAAAAAAATGTGGGAAAACAAAAATGACTTTTATTTGAGTTCAACACAATGCTTCACTCTCAACCAACCTAAAGGCTTAATCATTAAAAGCTGTCAGTAAAATGGCTGCCTGATTCAATTAAAATCAAATTGAAATTAACGAGGTGAAAACTACTGATGTGGATAACAGAGAGTTTGAGGAAAAACAAGATTAAATACCAAAAGATCAATATTTTTGGTCTAGTTTTGATGTGGGGCTTTATTGGAACATTTCATACATTATTTTAGTTATTGTTGAGTGTTAGTATAAGTTCTTAGGTTGGAAAGTTGCTGGTTTAATTATAATAAAGTTTTAATAAAATAGGAGTAGTTTGGTAATTTTCAAATTTTCTGGAATGGGCTGCCCTAGGGGTCATGAGTCTTATTTTATATTTTGAGTCCTCTCCCTATTTAGTTTAGAAGTTCTTAAGTACTTTTTGTTTGTTATTTATAATCCTAATCATTCTAGGAATAGGTTATTTACAGTTCTAGTCCTTCTAGGAAATGATTTAACAATAGCCTATATAACGGTTTATTGTAGTCAATAAAATTGATAGTGAGAGATTCAAATAAAATTTAAGCAGCTTATTTTAAGCTACTGTTTTATCTAATATTATTCTTGTTCTATTCTTATTTTAACTCCAAACAGCCATCAACATATTCAAGATTTAGTATTTTATTTACATAACCCCTTAAAAATCAATCTTTATTTAAGAACCCTTCAAGATCTAATTAAGAAATCTAATTTAGTTCTGAATTATTAAAGATCCTACATCAGAATTGGTATCAAAGCCTGTTAAGTGATTCCATCCTGCATCAAATAAGCCCCTGCCCCCACACCCCTCAAAAAAAAAAAAGGTAGAATTTCATATTCACTTGTTTTGCTTCCATGCCTTTATCAGGAGAAAGATTCAGAGGTCAATATCTATAGGTAATCTTCAATCAAATAATTCAGATATTGATAGGATACTGTGCAAATTTGAAGCAGCATCCACTATTTTTTTTGGCTCCCAAAGACTGTTTAATATTTTGGTATCACATTCATAACAGGACTATGGTTTTGATATGTGCATGGTTTAGTCTTATATCTTTATTCTTCTTGTTAGCTACTTGTAACAAATTTCAAAAGCTCACAAAACAATTATATAAATATATTTTCAGATATGTTATCAAGAGAGTTAGTTTGAGTTTTTAAAAGTTAAACAGATTTCTCACCCCTGCAGTTAATTTTGATTCCAGAAAATTCAGAGGCCATCTTCTGATCTCGGTTTCTTCAACAGGAGGTGGTGGTGGTTTCCAAAGTACAAAATAGGGAAGAAGAGCATATGCCCCGCCAAAGCATGAAAGTATTAGGAATGGCCAGACTGGAATTTTGCTTTTTGAGCTGCAGATACAAAAAAGAAAAAATATTTCAGCTGCAAAACACTAATGGTCAAGAAATTTAAAAACATAGCTAGATGCTTGTGAGTTCCCTTCATCTCAACCACTGCTGTGCACATAGATGCTAGCATTCAGGCCACCTTAAATGTAGTTTACTAGCTTGCATGAATCATCAGATATACTTGACATGTTAACACTTCTATTATTCCATTTATTTGCATCATTTGGCAAACCAAAATCTATGACAAAGAATGCAACCAAGGAGAAGTTTAATTACTTATGAGTCACTTTGTCATATTGGTCACCGAATTATTTTTCTACAGGTATAAAAATAATTTGAGGAATAAGCATCGGTGGACTCATTGGCTAGATATTGGCCTATTCTAAGTTTCTAACCAACCCTACTGTTTCTAGTAACACATAAGAAAAAGTATGTGCAGGAAAAAAGGTAATTGAGATCATTGATTGACTAAGCTAAGGAATGGCAGGTACCTTCTACCTGTTGGGAGCAGCAGCATGCTATAAACCAAAGGCCACAGACCCATTATGTACCACAGAGACACAAGCACTTCATTCATCCTGAAGCCATCATCTCCCTTCAAATTCAGTAGTTTTTGCAAGAAATACATGTCCCTAGACTGAATACAGTTAAAAGACAATATGTTAAGAATAAAATGAAAATGGCTACTTTGCTTACAACAACAATATGGACAAATAGAAACGGGTTATTTTGATTAAGATTGTTTAAAAAAGATTGAAAGATACAAAATAGGGACTTCACTATGCTGAATTTGAGTACATATCACTTCATTTTTTAAATTCTATTTTTTTGTTTCAATCCAGTGGAAGATATGATTGAAAAACACTTTTAAGAAATGGGCATTAGCATTTTACACATAATTATCCAAAACATACAAAATCAACACTAGAAATGCAGTCATCAACACCAAGCATAAGAAGAGAAAGCCTTAGTCCCAAAACTTTGGACTTGGCTATGCATCCTCAAGAGACTAATTGGAATGAACCACATGTACACAAGCAACGAAGATATTTTAACAAGGCAAACCAAACATTATGAATTTGATAAATAAAAATAAAAATAAAAAATCATTTTTTTTTCAATAATACCGGGGTCTGATTTGGTGTGAGATTGAAAGCATAGTACATAAGTGCTCCCCACAACACCAAGAGTAAAATTGAGGTTGACCAGTTCCATCCCTCTCCTCCATTTCCACTCCCACCAACCCCACCTTCCAAGGAATCTCCTTTTTCAACAGCTGAGTCTTCTGAGTTCTGATTTGTTAAGTTACCATGACAAATTTGAACAAGACCCTTTCTTTGAAATTCCAAGATGGAACTAGTATGATTATGGGGTTTGAGAAAAGCTGAAAAATTTAAGGTTGTTTTGAGAAATGAGATTCTTGGTTTAAGGTTTTGGCTTTGCAGTGAAGTTCTGAGTCTTGGGTCATTGAGAGTAGAAGAGGTGAAGGAAGAAAAGTTGCAGGAGAGAATGTTGGCATGAGCTAACATGTTGAAGATATGAGGCTATATGAAAGATATTCCAATCGAACCACAGACTGTTTGTAGCTTTTAAAGTGAGCTATAGAATAGAACTCGCCTAGAAAACAAAAAATAATAATAATAATAAAATAATAATAATAATAAATAAATAAATAAATAAAAAGCTATACATAACAAATATGAATCTGATGACAATGTATCTTGTGAGACCGTTGAGACCCATATATGTTGTGAAAGAGAAATCTTATAAGATTTTTTTTTTTTTTTTTTTTTTTTTTTTTTTTTAAGTAAGGTGTGCATTCATTCTATCAACCCAATAAAATTGACTCCACCCAATTTAATCCACTGGCTTAAGTTGATTTTCGTGCAGTGGAATTGGGTTGGGTTTGAATTTTATTACTTTACTAGCATTACTCTTGTACATTGCACGGTTTTGGTTATAAATTTTTGGAATAATTTTATTGAAAAGTAACAAATTAATAATCACTTGAATCTAGATCATATAAATTGTATATAAAGTATTGTTCTTTGGATTCAAACAATCACATAATATATTTATATGAAAAAAAAAATTTCCTAAATTTAATAATTAAAAACCTAAGGAAACTTACACCAGAGGTTTTTCATTTGCCAGAATATTTGTAGTACATCTAAAATGTGTTATGTACTTGAAGAGTATAGACTACATGGTATTTTGTTTTTCAAACCTTTATTTAGAGTTACATTTTGATACTTTAATGGCCTCTTTTATCTAAACGGGATCTCCTTAAAAATGAGTGGAGAGTCATGAAGATTTAATATTAAAGGAGTCTTAATGGATAAAAAGGATAAAGACAATTGTTAGAAAAAATTATTAGTTCAAGCAAATAGTTGCATGATCATATTAAGATGTGAATTTCTTTTCATGATGTAGATTTAATATTACTTGCTAATAGCAATCTTGTGAAGGAATATGTCGTTGATATTTATAACATGCTATGTTAAAAAAAAAAAAAAAAAAATCATGAATACTATTCAAATGTGTTGTGGGTGATAAATATAGGTATGGATATTGATATCTGTAAAAACCAAAATAAAAATTAATTATAGTGAAATTTAAAATAATAAAAAAAGTTACATGCTCATAATGTTAGACAATTTCTTTCGCACACATATAATATCATTAACAACAAAAATAAAAATGAGAAATAGTAACATAAAAATTTCACTTCTCAAGAAAATTAATTTAATCTAATAACACACATATAAACATAACACAAATACAAATAGAACCCTTGTTGTAGGAGAGAATACAAAATTTGATAATTCTTAAATAATATTTATAGAGGTTTATATGATAGATTTCATGGATTTAAAATTGCATTTATGACTCATAAGCAAAACCTTAAAAAAAAAACAAAAAAAAAAAACAAAAACAAAGAAGAGAAATACATACCTATAATAGTTTGGATGGTAGGTTTGATAAAGACTTTTACTATGAATTTCACAAACATCAAATTGCCTAAGTAATAAGAAAAAAAAAAAAAAACAAACAAACAAAGGAGAGTTAGATTTCTAAACAATATAGAAATTGTAAGAGAATGAGAATTATTGATAATGGGGGAGAGAAAAGAAGAAAAAGAAGAAGAAGTTGTGCATAAGAATATATAAAAATACACTTAAAAACATTATACACAGGGTCTGTTTGGAATCAGCTTATTTTGCTGAAACTGAAAACTTTTTGCTGAAAGTACTGTAGATAAAGGTAAAAGTTAGATGGAATAATATAGTAGGACCCATAAATATTACCAAAAAGTGCAGTGGGACCCATGACTAGTAGAAAAAATAAGCTGAATAGTAAAATAAGTTGACAAAATTAATCATGCCAAACGAACACAGAGAGAGAATTTTCAATTGTGAGGAACTGAGATTTCTAATCTTTCTAGAAATTATAAGAGAAGAAGAATTAACTTAGGATGTATTTTTATCCAAAAAAAAAAAAGTTATATAGTCATTGAACGTAATGTAGGTAACAAAAAAAAAATTAAAAAAAAATTAAGAAATAAAAAAGAAGAAGAAGAAAGAAAGAAAGTAAACGTGAATGGCAATAAGGAAATAGGATAGACATATATATATATATATATATATATATATATATATATATAAGTTATAATCAACTTAGAAGTTTAAAGTTATCCAAATAAGAAGAAGTTAAACTCAACATTACTTTATCCAAAAAAAGTGATAAAGTCATAGAAAAAAAGTTGATAATAACAAAATTATATCTATAAATTTCTGCATGTGTAGTATGTTGCTGTTTTTTAATAAATGTGTAGTATGTTGCTTTTTTTTTTTTAATTAAGAATTTTAATAAATGATTAGATGAAAAATTTGGATTGTAATCAAATTAAGATAGAATTTGGATTGTAATCAAAATAAGATTTTTATCAACTTAGAAATTATAGGAGAAGAAAATTTATATCTATTTTTTCTTAAAATCTAAAAATATTTCTGCAATATGGTGAAACCAAGGGAAAAAAAAAAAAAAAAAAAAAAAAAGGAGAGTTATATTTCTAAACAACACAGAAATGGTAAGAGAATGAGAATTATTGATAATGGGGGAGAGAAAAGAAGAAGAAGAAGAAGAAGAAGTTGTGCCTAAGAATATATAAAAATACACTAAAAAACGTTATATATATAGAGAGAGAATTTTCAATTGTGAGGAACTTAGATTTCTAATTATTCTAGAAATTATAAAAGACGAAGAATTAACTTAGGATGTATGTTTATCCAAAAAAAAAAAAAATGTCATATAGTCATTGAACGTAATGTAAGTAAATAAAAAATTTTTAAAAAAAATTAAAAAGAAGAAGAAGAAAGAAATTAGGTAAACGTGAATGGCAATAAGGAAATAGGATAGACATATATATATATATATATATATATATATATATATATATATATATATTAAGTTATAATCAGCTTAGAAGTTTAAAGTTATCCAAATAAGAAAAAGTTAAACTCAACATTACTTTATCCAAAAAAGTGATAATGTCATAGAAGAAAAGTTGATAATAATAAAATTATATCTATAAATTTCTGCATGTGCAGTATGTTACTGTTTTTTAATAAACGTGTAGTATGTTTCTTTTTTTTTTAATTAAGAATTTTAATAAATGATTAGATGAAGAATTTGGATTGTAATAAAATTAAGATAGAATTTGAATTATAATCAAAGTAAAATTTTTATCAACTTAGAAATTATTGGAGAAGAAAAATTATATCTATATATATATTTTTTTAAATCTAAAAAAATTAATATGGTGAAGCCAACCCACCGATTTAACTCAACCCAGCCCAATTTATGTTGGATTGTATTGGCTTGAAAAAACCACCTAACCCAACCTATGTACATGTGAGGCCCAAGATACAATTTTACAAAAATGCTTCTCCACACCAAGACGAAAAGGGAAAATAGTTTTCATACTTTGGATGTGAAGTGTTTTATATCATGTCCACGCTTTTACATCAAATGTTCATATTTTATACATGATATAAAAGAATGCGAACATGATGTAAAATAATATAAACGCTATTGGACCTGAAACAATCACTACCATACAAAAATAGACAAGGCAACCTAGGACCGAAAGCCTATATTATATTTTAGATTAAGTTATGTTTTCAATTTTGTCAATTAAACTATCATATTTGTGAAATGGTTTTATTTGAAACCTTTGTCCGGGAGTATTTATATTCTAACTAGTATCAGAGTAGAGAAAACTTGGAAATTATTAATAAAATTAGGGTTGAAATTACTTGTGGACCGGGGGGGGGGGGGGGAATTGGTTCATAATTTTTTTAACAATAAATGTAGTTAATTTGTTTATGGTAAATATAGTTTAAATTTGGTGTTAAAATTTTCAAAAGTTATACTTCATAATTCCCTCTTAACAATTAAGTCAACACAAAGAGATCTTTTTTTTTTTTTTTAGAATACTAAATATTTTAACATACATAAAGAGATCTTGAAAAATAAAAATAACCAACTAATTAATACCTATACGGCTATACCTCCTTCTAAAACAAAGCGATACAAAAAAAATTTATTTAATAAATACTTCAACTTAAGTGGTGCTACTATCTTGAATGCATTAACTATTTTAAGAAGTGTTGACAATTCGTGGGTGTACCACTAATCTCTTGGTCTTCTCAACACTACCCACGATATTGGTTTGAGCAAAGGTTCTCAAATCTGATCTCAATACATGTTCTTATTATATTTTTCATGTTTGTAAAACTTCAAGAAGATCAAAGATCAAAATTTAAATTTTAAGTTTTTGTGGTAAACAATTATGCATAAAAAAAAAGTTTATCTCTGATTTAATGAAATTTGATACGTAGGTTAAGAACATAAAGAATATGTAATCCTTAAAATTTCAAAATTCACATTCAATAAAAAGATATAGGACATGTTTAGAGGATTTCTCTTTAAACCAGTTTGGATAGAAACCTTTTACTTTATTATTTTTTTAAGGAAAATGATCATATTCTTTGTGTTCTTCCCTAGAACATGACTGATTGTGTTCATGTTTTTCATAATTAATCCATATTTTCTTTTCTTTTCTTTGTCTTTCTTGTACTTTCTTTATTACCAAACACATCAAAAGTCAAATCAATAATAGTTAAACAAAATAACATTTTATTAAGCATTTTCTTGGCACCCAAACGTGTCAATCTCATGACTTAAACATTTATCTTTCCTAATTGGTTATCTAGAAAATCCCTTTTCACAAACCCAAAAAATTCACTTTCACAAACTTATAATATCCATTCTCAACGCATAGAAAATTAATCTTAAATACAACAAATGAGGGGCTTTAATTAATGAGTTTTTCAAATTTTTCAAAAACCCAAAACAAATATAGCAAACCCACCCATCTCAAATTCAATCCAAAGATAGAGAGAGTGAGATGAGAAAGTGAGGAGGCAGAGAAAAACGTGGGCCTTCAAATCGGCTTCAGATCTACCTGGCCGAAACCCAAATACCCCACCTACTTAGGTGAGAATGACCATAGCAAAAATACTAACCCACCACCTGTGAACCCAATTGCCGATCCCACACTATTCCAACGGTAGCAATCAGCCACCTCCATCACTAGCCGTGGACTCATGTCACACCAACAATCTTAGAAGAAAGAAGGAAAGACATCCACTTCAGAAAAATCAAATATAATGACAAAGATAAACAACAAATAGGTGAATGTTGAAAGGGGGTTTTGTAGGATGAATGGTGGTGGTGGTGGCATCAAACGACTGAGATGAATGGTGGAAATGGGGAGCTTTGGCCATAGGGTTCTATCGAGAGAGAGAGAGAGAGAGTTTGGGTTTGACTGAGAGAAATAAGAGTTTGGCTTACTTTCAGTACATTTTTAACTAGATATGTCCTTTTATTTTAAATATGCAATGACAAGTGGTAATGAATTTTAATCCCTACATTTTATTTAATTAGTGAGTGATATGACAGTCTCTCATTAAAATAAAATGAGATTCATTTTTAAAAAGTACGAGAGGTAAGCAAAATCCGAGAAATAAAAGAGATTGTGGAAAAAATATTTGTGATTTTGTTTGGTTGTTAAGAAAGCGCAAGAAAAATATAAGAATGTTCATATTTGCTTTTTTTTTTTTTTTTTTCTATTTTTAAAAAGTTTTGATTCGAAATTCATTTTAAATGCTGACATTGAACTTTTTAATGTTAATTAAAAAAATTTATTATTATTTTAATAACCATATATACGCTTTGTGTGCCAACTATGCAGGGTATACTATTTCCTTTAGGAGAAACGATATGTCAACAATATTTTTACAACAAATCTTAAGTGGCAGGTTGTTATTAGTTGTTATTGTTGAACAAAAAAGTAATCTTAGTGTTAGTTTTAAATTTGAATCAATAACAACTAACCACCTATGATTTGTTGTAAAAATGTTATAAAATTGTTGTAGATGTAGCATCTTTCATTCCGTTAGTGCGATGGTAGAGACTGAAATGATAGTGGTTTTTTTTTTATTTTTTTTATTTTTTTATTTTTAAATAAATTATTTTGGGACCAAAAGTGGGAAAAAAGAGTGACGTAAATGGAAATCGGAAAAAAATATAAAGACTATTTACTAAAATAATATAATAAAACTAACCAAACACTGCGTTGTAACTTGTACAACTGCCACAACTACCATAACCCATCCACAACCTTAACAGACAGCAGATAAGGTAGCTCTCTCTCTCTCTGTCTCTCTGCACAGCCATGGCTGAAGCTACAAGACTCTTTCACACCACACTGCTACCAAGTTTCAATCCACTCCACAAAACCAAGCCTTACTCATACTCTCAGTCTCCCCCAATAATCTTTCATAAGCGCCCAATTAATTGCTCAGTTTCTACAAGTGACACTACAAAAGCCACAGGGACCCAGAAAGTCCCTTGGGGTTGTGATATCGATTCTTTGGAAAATGCGTCAGGTTTGCAGAAATGGTTGTCTGAGTCAGGCCTCCCACCCCAGAAAATGGCCATACAAAGAGTGGAAGTTGGAGAAAGAGGACTTGTTGCTTTGAAGAATATAAGGAAGGGTGAGAATTTGCTCTTTGTGCCTCCTTCACTGTGCATCACTGCAGACTCGGTAAGATTTCCTTGACAGAAATTTTGTAGGAAAGTTGCTTAATTGTGTGTTTCTGTTAAATTATCTGCGTTTTATAAGCATAACTGTATAAGCTTGAACTTTTATGCATGTTGTTGAAAACCAAGTGATACGAGTGCTTCCATATTGTTTTTGGACTTAGTTGGAATTGGAAAATATATTCATTATGTGGGTGTCTGCTACATTTGTTTGATTAGTCCAAATGTATGCTTTTATACAAGGCTGAGATGTGAAAATTTTGACAGATGAAAGTTAAAAAGCCACAAAAAACATAAATGTCTTTCTAAAAAGTAAAACCATAACCCTTGAATCCATTAGGGGTTCCTTAAATAAACGAAAGAGAATTCCCGGAATCCACTGGAAAAAGTAAAGGAGAAAACCTCTCTGAAAAACTTATATTGGAATAATGGTTAAATAATTAAATTTACTGTTTTCTAAAAGCTTTAGCTTTTGGGACAACTTGTAATTTATCAATTTTAATAAAAAAAGTAAGAATACTCAGTATTCGACAACCACTAATTTATAGGAAAGAAATCCTAGGGTGGGTAAGAGACCCTTGGGAAATCCTAGAAAACCTTAATTCTTGTTAAGAACAAAATAAGGCAAAAAAAAAAAAAAAAGAAAGGAAAATTTTACAACATTACAAAATCAAATCCCATGGGCTTTAGGAAACGTCCCAAAACTGATGGGACCTTAGTCTAACTTTTAAATGGATAACTAAAATAAAAGGAAATATTATCATATATAACAAACTAAACTAAACAAGAGCCTAAACAAAGGAATTTTCCCGAAGCAGTGTAGGTCGCCGCCAATGAAGATGTGTTTTGATCTTCACTATGATTCCCTTCAAGCCACCAAATTTCATACGATTCTGTCTTTGGCTCTGCCGATTTATACTAGTACTTTTCTATTCAAGAAAAGTCTGTGTTGTTCATTCTACATCAAAGTTCTTAAGTTTATCTAACTTTGAAGGTTGAGTTAGTGATAGAATTCGTTGACCACCGAGAGGAATCCTGTGCTTAATCCAAAACATAAGCTAGCTCACAAACCACAAATGTTGACAATTAGACAAATCAATGAAGGAAACAGTAAAAAAGAAGATACCAAATTCTTTTTGTGCCATTGCAGATTGCAGCATTTAACTTGGCTAGCTTGTTGTCCCGTGCATAAATTTTTTGGAATGCCAAATTCTGTATGTGTATATATATATATATATATATCAGCCTTTTTCATGCTTCTTCGATCTGCACTTCCGAATTATTGTTATCTTCTGGTCTTCTATGAGACCTGTAATTTTTCTTCACTAAATTGGTTTAACTGTCACATTTACCTGCAATATTTATTCTTGTCTGTGTATATGTGTTTTGGATGCTAGGAGTGGAGCTGCACAGAAGCTGGTGAAGTGCTAAAACAGAATTCTGTACCAGATTGGCCACTGATTGCAACTTACCTGATCAGTGAAGCAAACTTCATGGAATCTTCGAGATGGAGCAATTATATTTCAGCCTTACCTCGACAGCCCTATTCACTTCTGTACTGGTAAATTCTACTCTTAATTACTTGTTCCAAGTGGAGTCTTTACGAGTCTTTCTTCTATTATGGAAAGGGTCTACTCTCAGTTTTTTCCCTACAGCTTCTCTGTATTGTTTCAGGACACGCGAAGAGCTGGATCGATATTTGGAAGCATCACAGATTAGAGAGCGGGCAATTGAGAGGGTTACAAATGTCATTGGAACGTATGATGCTTCTGCTAAACTTGGTTTTTCTTTCATTTGCCTTTGTTGATATATATTCTTAGTCTAGTGCCTATGTTTTGCTGAGTAAACAATTTGGGCTGTACTAAGTCGAATATCTATTCCATCTCTTGTGCAGATACAATGACTTAAGGTTCAGGATATTTTCCAAATACCCCCATCTATTCCCTGAGGAGGTATTCATTTCATATTGCTGAATCTCTATGTGAAATTTGACATCTAATTTAATGGCCTGATGATTTCATTGTAAGCATGTGTGAAGGCTTATTCATCTTTTCATTTTATCTGGCCTTTTCCTTCTTATAACTCTAATGATTGACTAGTTTACTTGTACTTCAATATTTCCATTTACATAAAGAATCAGGATTTAAGTAAAACTGTCTTTGGTATTAAGTTGGGCATAAAAGATAAGAACATTCCAAATTACTAGTTGTATCTGGATCTCCTTATATGCATATTTATTGTTACTGTATATTTACCATATAACTTATTTTGACTTTTCAGCATGTTGCCTGACCTATCAGCATGAATGATTTTACAGGTATTCAATATTGAAACCTTCAAATGGTCATTTGGCATTCTTTTCTCTCGCTTGGTAAGTAAATTTAATTATGAGACCTTTGAAATTTTCTGCCTAATCCACTGAAAGAAGACTATGATAAGGTGTATGGACATATTCAATTTTTTTGTTTATGTTGTCCAAACACCTTTCAACTGTTGTCTTGTATTTTTACCATATCTTTGATAAATAAATGTCATTGAGATCAAAGCTTGATATTTTGATCTTCCTTATGAAGCTCAAAAGGCATGCAGTGGTTTATATGAATGAATCTCTTAGACTTCATTATTCTCTGAAGCACAGGTACGGTTAGCCTCAATGGATGGAAGGGTTGCCTTGGTTCCGTGGGCAGATATGCTGAATCACAGTTGTGAGGTATGATTTTTGATAATTGAGAAAAATTTTTATTAAGAAGAAAAGACATCAGCCACTATGCAAGGTGTGTACTAGAATAGCAAAATCATGAGAAATTACAAGAGTCTAAAAAACTCTAAAAGATGGGCACTAGGATGACCTGGTAAACTTGCCATCCAATCATACAAAGAACATAATAAAAGCTTGTTAAGCTCTGTTGTAAATCTTTTGAGGCCCTCAAATTCTCTGCTATTTATGCTCATGTCAAATGGTCCACACGAGATACAACGGGACAGCCTTCCTACTATTTCCAATCCAATACTTTGCAAACTGCCCTGTCCAACATGCCAATAAATCAACAGCCCAGTGAGGCATGATCCGGTGCATTCCAAATAAGCACACAATAAGAGACCATAACTCCCTAGTGTAATCACAGTGCAGTAGTATATGATCTACAGTCTCTCCACCCTTCTTACACAGAAAACACTAATCTACCACTTTGTGAAGTAATGTTAAAAGGTTGTACCCATTGCACAAATTTCCCACTTTGTGAGACATTGTTATTAGATATATAACTTTCTAGATTTAAACTCTAATCAAGTGCATCTTTTATTGACTGTTCTAGGTGGAAACCTTTTTAGATTACGATAAGTCATCAAAGGGAGTTGTCTTTACAACAGATCGGCCATATCAGCCAGGTGAGCAGGTAAACAAGCTTTATGTAATCCCACCAATGGCAAACCCTCTCTTAGGTAGGAACTGCTTGGACCATAAACCAAAAATTCTGATGCATTTGTAATTAAGAATCCTCTCGTAATGTCCATATGAGGGGAAGGTTAGAAGAAAAATAAGTCCTGTTGTTTTTTGCTTTTGCGTAATGACTTGATAAGAAAGTTTAGGACTTTTTTTTTTTGGATACTTGGATTTACTCTGGGACATCAAGGGGGGAAAAAACCAACCAAATGGGTTATGTCAGTTTTTGTTCATTGAAAATAACCACAGTAACAGTATGTTTTCTGCCACAAAGTCAAATGAATTCTCTCATGGGGAAATGTGTTCACATAGCCCAAGCGCAGTGTTAGTTGTGAATTTTTGAATAATCTTTTAGACCTGTAATAGTTGATATATGCCATCTAAAGCAGGAATCATATGTTTGAATCCTTCTATCACTTTCTGCAGGTTTTCATTTCATATGGCAAGAAGTCTAATGGAGAGCTATTGCTATCATACGGATTTGTGCCGAAAGAGGGTACCAACCCAAGTGATTCAGTTGAATTGTCACTGTCACTTAAAAAATCAGACAAATGTTATAAGGAGAAGCTGGAAGCTCTGAGGAAGTATGAATTATCAGGGTAAGTGCCTTATAGGTCAATGGCAACGTTTCCAGTCCTTAAAAAAAAAAAAAAAAAAATCTTTCTTTAGTTTAGTCATTCTCAAGCATTTCCTAAGCTTGATGGACGAAAACAATGAGGGATTAGCTCAAGTACTAAAAGAGATGCTAATGGCAGTGGGACTCACCTAATGGGATCATGTTGCCGGAATACCTGATTTATCAGTTTAGATAACATAAAAAAATTTGTCAAATTTTGACATGACTATTGAGAACCTTTTTGTTATGTTTATTTGGTAATCTTCTGTTACAACTGAAATTAGACATTTGTAAGTGATTGCTCCCTCTTCTAATATAATGATAACATTTGAATTCTTCGGCATGATTACTCAACTTGTAGTTCCTACTTATGTCTATGATATTCTTCTTACTTAAGAAAGTGTATATGTTTTTAACAGATCTCGGTGTTTTCCTATACAAATAACTGGTTGGCCAATGGAGCTAATGGCATATGCCTTTTTAGCAGTCAGCCCTCCAAGTATGAGCAGACAGTTTGAAGAGGTTTGACTGTTTAACTTTCTTAATTATAAATCAAAATTTCAGTTTTGCATAACCTGTCTCAAACATATTTATTCCAGATGGCTGCTGCAGCATCAAATAAAAATACCACCAAGAAGGATCTAAGATACCCTGAAATAGAGGAACAAGCACTGCAATTCATATTGGACTCTTGTGAATCTAGCATATCAAAGTACAACAGATTCTTGCAGGTGAGGATTATTTTGTTCAATAATGTTTAGTATGGTTACCAAAGTTTGTTATGAGTCCTTATGAATCAGCCTATATATACATTATATATATCCTGACAGGCAAGTGGATCAATGGATTTGGATGTGACATCTCCAAAGCAACTTAACCGACGACTGTTTCTGAAACAGTTAGCAGTGGACTTGTGTACTAGTGAGCGGAGAATACTATTTCGTGCACAATATGTAAGAGAAAACCCCTTTCACCTTCTGCCAAATGTTTTTCATTGTACACAAAAAGTATGAAGCACATTGTCAATTATTGGCTAAAGCTTTGTCTGATATTCATTCCACTTGAAGCTCCATCAACAGTTTGCTATTGGAGACACATAAAGAAGTTAGGCCATAGCTTCTCTTTTGTTAATGATTCTCTTGTTTTGCCTGAATTTTCAATAACGATGCCCATGTAATAGTATATAAGCCATGACACTTCAACAAAAGTGAGGGAGTCTATGGGCAATCCTCTAGCTCAAGAAGTTAATTTGTTCATTCTGTTGTTGTGCCCTGATGTGGCTGGTAATCAGACATCAAAGTATGGGGATAAGTTGGATTAATGAAGCTAGGACATTAATATAAGCCTCATGTTTTGATGATATGTGGTTTATGAGAATTTGCATGTTGTATGGTTTCTCTAATCCCTTTGAACCAGTGGAAAAGAAGAGAAGAATCCTTGAGTAACACAATGCCCATTGAACAAACTTTTACGAATTGATATGGTTTCATATGAGTACAATACCATTCATCTGCCCTAATAATTCAATTATGGTGCATCACTTATATGAGGTTCCTGTTTAACTTTGCTTTTTTATTTCTGGCTCCAGATACTGAGGAGGAGATTGAGGGATATAAGGAGTGGTGAATTGAAAGCTCTAAGACTTTTTGATGGGTTGAGGAAGCTATTCAAATGAGGGAATTTCCAAATGCAGTCTGTTCTGGCTGTTCTGATGAATGTTTTTGGGACCATATGGCAAAGGGATTTGGCTCAATTAATACCTGGCAGGTTTCTCATGTTACCTCAAGCAACAGTTTCAAAAAACGGCACACTTTTGGAAGGGGCTATTAACTATGTTTAAATGAGATTTTTTTTTTTATATGTTCTGCCAAAATATAAGGTAAAAAAAAAAAAAACCCTGGAGCCTAATGTTTCTGTTAATTTTCTCATGTAAGTTCTATTTGATGTTGCACAGCCAACTTCCACTGTTCAAAGTTTGAGAAATTACTGAAATTAGAGCATCAAGCTTGGTATTTGGCTTAGCTTGCGATTGGACTACCACTTCCTTGTTATAAAGAAGATTTTTTTTTTTTTTTGGGCGGGGGGGGGGGGGGGGGGGGGGGGGGTGGGGTGGGGGGGGGGTGTGTGTGGTAAGAATGACCTTGAATTATCAACATACTTCTCCCAATTTGAAACCACAATTTTTCTCCTACTTGTAACATTGCTTGGCATTGGAGCTCTTATTAAGGCTTTCTTTTTAATCTCCTCCTACATTTAGTATGCAATTTGAATTGCATCGACCATTGTATAAAGCCTACTTGCAGCAAAAGACAAGAATAGCTTCTTCATTCCATGAATTCCAATTAAATCAATTACTTCTCCCAATTTGAAACCACAATTTTTCTCCTACTTGTAACATTGCTTGGCATTGGAGCTCTTATTAAGGCTTTCTTTTTAATCTCCTCCTACATTTAGTATGCAATTTGAATTGCATCGACCATTGTATAAAGCCTACTTGTAGCAAAAGACAAGAATAGCTTCTTCATTCCATGAATTCCAATTAAATTAATTGGTAAAATCTCTTATTATCGAATAAGAGATTTGATTTTCAAACCTACACAAAAGACCACTTGATGTCTTAGTTTGATAATAAAAAGTAATAATCATGGAGAGGACACTAGAAGTTGAAATTCTATCATATTTGTCCGAAAGACTTTTTTTTTTTTTTTTTTGAAAAGTATTTGTCCAAAAGACTTTAGTAGTTGCTGAAGTAGTGAAGCATGTTTTTCACATAGGACAACCTTTGCAAAATAAAAGGGTTTTTAAATGTTCAATTCCATGTTTCAAAGAGTAGGTACATTTTCTTCAGCAAAAAAAAAAAAAAAATGAAGAAGAAGAATAAGAAGTAGGTGCATTCAGGGAGATAATTTCTTTCTTTTTGAGGAAGTTCGTTATAATAGAAAGTTATAAAAAGAAGCTGAGCTATACCACCCCATAAAAATCATAATACAACTTGTCCCTTTCAGAAGATTCATTTTCTTTGGCCAAACAATCAGCACATACATCTGCATGTGATAAATGAAAGTCACATGGATTCTAAATTTCATTTGAGTAGTCCAATCCACCAAAAATCACATTTTCATTACCTAACAGATGCGGCATACAGATTACATTTTTAAATTTTTTATTTTTATTTTTTATACATGATTGTAGTCTTATTGGGACAAGTAGTTGCCGTGTCTAATATTATCACTTTCCTTTAATCATAAATATAAGAGCAAAATATTGACCACCTACCACAATCCAATAAAGAGAACCAACTATGAAATTCTTGCCTAGTATGGAAGATTATGTTGAAGCACAACCAAAAACTATTCTGTACATATATATTTTACCCTCCCATGTAACAGGCTCTCAGTTTGCCTTTTCTCTCATCAAAATCAGACTGTGAAGGCCTCTAACAATCTGAACTTCAATTAAAATAAAAATAAAAATGGAGGGTTTGGTTTCTCTGAAAGCAACACTGCCATCTTTCACTCATATACCCAACAAATTCTCAATCAGAAGGTCAGTTCCAGGACCCACAATGGACTTGCATACAAGGAAGTCACTGTCTTTTGCTTCTTCCTCCATTAGAGCCCAACAGGTTTTAACATTTCTTCTTATTTTTTCTTTTACAACAAGTTCATTATAGAGTTCACACGTGTTGACAATTGTCAAATCAGAAGTTTGGGTTGTTACGACTTTATACCATCTCTGTCATTGCCATAACAATACTAATAATTTTTTTTAGAGAGTATCAATTTATAGAGTCCGCTCTCGATAATAACTTTTTATTATTAAATCAAGACATTAATCGATTTTTAGTGTAGACGAAAATTGAACCATAAATCTCTTATTCAACTATTAAAAACTTTTACCAATTTAACTAATATGCAACTTATAACAATCATAATAATAAGAATGTTGACTGTTGTGTTGCTTGCCTTTTTATTTTTTTTTAAGGGTTGTTGCTTGCCTTTTTGATAAACGTGTTGTTTGCCATGATAATTGGATAATGTCACCAAATTATACAAGTCTTATCTAATCACACTGCAAAATAGTGACTTTTTGATAAAAACAAGCTTAAGTGGAACCCACAATAGGGGGTAGAAATAAGCTAACTCAAATTTGAAATAAATCTTTTTTTTTTAAGCACTCACATAAAGACTCTCAAATAATGCATAAAATAAGCTAAGTGCCAATTTAAAAGCTATTTCCTTTTTTTTTTTTTTTTTTTTTTTTGAGAAACATTTAAAAGCTATTTCCAAATGCACACTTTGTCATTTGAACACTAGGTACGCAACAAATCAAACATTTTGTTAGAGATTTTCATTAAAATCTAACTGATTTAGTCATATGATATTATGATATGCATATATTATAATAATTAGATGATAATGTGAAGAAAAATTGAATACACTTTAAAATCTCTTAGATTTTAAATAAAAAACTAATAAAAAAAGTTTATTTTGTCAAATCATGTTCTGGGTGTTACTTCCTCAATTAAAAAAAAATAATTAAATCAAAAAATTCCCTTAAAAAAAATAAAAAATAAAAAATTCAAACATCAATACGTCAGACACTTTATGTTACATAAAAGTAAGTGATATACGTCAAAAACGCCTGAAATGGTTTCAGAAGTTTATTATTTTTGTTATCTAGTGTGACCACAAATATCTTTCGTAACGCATAACTTATAACAACAATATGGACTCTTTTTTCGACGTAATAAGCCCATAGTCTCGACCTTAGAAATCCTATAAAAAAAAGAGAAAAAAATTTACACACGCCACTAGTATTTAGATCGACACCTTTTAATTCAATCAATCTGAAAATTCAACCAAAACACAAATGGAGGCTTTGGTTTCTCTGAGAGCAACGGTTCCTTCTCTAACTCACAGACCCAACAAATTATCTGTGAGAAAGTCCATTTCAATGGACTTGCCTACAAGAAATTCGGTTTCTGTTGCTTCTTCTTTTTCCTCCTCCATTAGAGCTCAGCAGGTTTTCAAAAGTTTTTATTTTAATTTTTTTTAAAACTGGTTTTGTGTAAATGCTTCAATTCTGAGTAATGGGGTTGGATTATATTTCAATTTCTCTGTGATTTTATGCTTTTTTGTTTGTTTGTTTTCATTATAATTACTTTTCGCTTCGATTCCTTTCTGGGTTTTAGATAATTCAATGTTTATAGTGAAATGCGTGTGGTACATAAGCTTGTTTTCATGTGGGTGTTTGAGTTTTCTGTAATGGGTTTCTAAAGTTATCTTCTTTATAGTGAGTTAATTTAGTTCTGAGTTCATCAACGTGAATAGTTTTGTTCTTGTTTTTTTTTTTTTGGAGAAAATTTGGGCAAGTTAGAATGTACTTGGATTATGTCTAATATGTTAGCTTCTTTGGATATCATATACTGAGCAATAGAGAATTACTTGAGTCTGCAAATTTTTGGGATTGAAAAAGATCTTTGTGATTGTTGAAGTCCTTTTGTATTTGGATATTAAAATGTACAATTTTTTGGGATTGAATTATGTTCTTAATGTTGTTTGGATAGGAGTCCAAGGATTGGTTCTGCTACAGTTCCACCAGTAACTGTATTTGAGCAATAGAGAATTCCTTGAGCTGCAAATATTTGGGATTGAAAAAGATCTTTGTGATTGTTGAAGTCCTTTTGTATTTGGATATTAAAATGTACAATTCTTTTGGGATTGAATTATGTTCTTAATGTTGTTTAGATAGAGTCCAAGGATGGTTCTGCTACAGCTGCACCAGTACCTGCACCTGAAGAAGCTCTTAAAGTCAAGGAGTGGGAAGTGGGGATGTTCCACAATGAAGTAGCTGCTAGTCAGGGTATAAGGATTAGGAGGAGGCCACCAAGTGGACCCCCTTTGCACTATGTAGGACCTTTTGAGTTTCGGTTGCAGAATGAGGGCAATACTCCTCGAAACATTTTGGAAGAAATCATTTGGCACAAGGACACGGAAGTCGCAAGAGTAATTTCGACTTGTTTGTAAAATGTTTTTTTTTTTTTTTTCTTTTCTTTTCCTGTTTTTAATATTTTGATGAGTTCCCTCTAATGTCAATAGCTAACATTTTTCAGTTAAGAGAGAGAAGGCCTCTCTTAGCACTGAAGAAAGAACTTGATAATGCTCCTCCTCCTAGAGACTTTATTGGAGCTCTTAGGGAAGCAAATCTACGAACTGGACTGCCTGGATTGATTGCTGAAGTGAAAAAGGCTTCTCCAAGCAGAGGAATTCTAAGAGAGGACTTTAATCCAGTGAGCCTACATATTTTCTTTGTCTTTTCTTGAATTTTATCGATGTGCTTGGAGGTATCTGTTACAAGATCCTTTATTGATGTCATGTTTGTAAGAATACAACTCCTGATTTTTTTTTCGTGCCTTTTTTATCATCATCATCTGTTCCACCCAAGTTTTTTGAAATGGTACCGTTGAAGGCCATAGTTGTTTTGCTAGGATTTTACCATACATGAAATTTCTAATGAATATATTGCTTGCATTTTTATTGTTATTGAACTTCACACCTTTACTCACTGAATGCTATTTAAAATGGTTAAGAGTTTCTGCTAGCTTGGTTCAAGTGATAAAAAGTCCATCCCTTGATTACATACTAAAAGTTTACTTGTCTAGGAATTTGAATAGATTATCTTAAATCAGTAAACAGTGCTGCTTTGGGACAGCAGTTCCTGCTTAGGTAAGTCCTATATCTGTAAATGTAAAATGGTATTAGTTCTAGGAGAGAATGAATTATTGGAAACTAAGGCACTAGAGAGATGGCCAGATTCTTGATTTATCTGAGTAAGATTAATTAGTCTTGTAGTTCTTCCATCTCTTAGTCTGATAAGTCCTTCAAGAACTGTACCAGTGCAGAATTCAAGGTTATATTTATTTCTATCTTTCTGTGATTGTCAAATTTTATGTCTTTTTCTGAAATTTTCTCATGATAGGTTGAAATTGCCCAATCTTATGAGCGAGGTGGAGCAGCATGTCTCAGTGTTCTGACAGATGAAAAGTTTTTTAAGGTAAATAAATCTATTTTAATCTTTCTGGGAATTCTTATGACTTGAAAGTTTCCAGAATAAATTTATTTTTTTGAAGTTTGTATTCTTGAAGCTAAAAGAATTATTTTTTTAAAAAAAAACCCTCATACTTTCGTTTGAATTTTCAATGTAGGGAAGCTTTGAAAATCTGGAGTTGATAAGGAATGCTGGAGTAAAGGTTTGCTCCTGGAATTGTTTTGCTTTGTCTAAAATAGGGTGCAAGCTGTTATTTAGTAATTGGTATGAGTTATGTGTCTAATACTAGCAAAATACGCAGTGCCCTCTATTGTGCAAAGAATTTGTTGTAGATGCATGGCAGATCTACAATGCTCGAGCAAAAGGCGCAGATGCCATCCTTTTAATTGCTGCTGTTTTGCCAGATCTTGATATCAAATACATGACTAAGATTTGCAAGATGCTTGGTTTGGCAACACTTGTTGAGGTACAGATGGAGCTTTCTTATTCTTTGTTATATTTTTGCAAATTTTCTTGTAGTTGAAGACGTTTGACGCAGTCTTCTCCTTTCATGTGGTAAAACTTATGATTACCATAATCTCTGACTTAATAATGAGCTTCTATATCACATAAAGGTTTATTTATATGAAAAGAGATGCGATTCAAGTTGTGACTAGGTTGCTCTTTTATTACCAATTTTTTTATTTGAAAGTAACACCCATTCCAGACTAGTTCTCATATGAACGTGATTTGGCAAACTTTTGCATATGCTTGACTGTTGGTTTAAATGTTTGTTCCCAATGGGTAGCACAATCGGCTTTGGACCTCATGAAGTGGAGGTCACTAGGTCAAATCTTTTCATCTCACTCCCCTTGGTGCTAAAGCTTACTCTAAAAAAAAATGTCACTGTAATATAGTTTTGGTTTCACAACAGATTTTTTATGCTGTTAGTTGTCTTTGTCGTTAGCTTGAATGCAAGAATTTATGGAATGGGACGGTTTTTGGTTTTCCTATTTTCTTTTCTTCCTAGTACTTTGAGTTTATTAGTTTTGTTGAAGTGATAAAGATAACATTTTTCCTCACAAATTAGATTATTGAACATGCTATTGTTGCTCCTGTTGTAGGTGCACAATGAGAGAGAAATTGATCGCGTTCTTGAAATTGAAGGAATTGAGCTTATTGGCATCAACAACCGGAATCTCGGTAAATTTTTTCAGCTATTGTGACTTGGCATACTCTTTCTCTTATTCTTATTCTTTTTTCTTTCTTTTTTTTTTTCCTCAGTTTTTAATATAATTGTTAGTTAAACATATTATGACTAACTTTTTTCTTCTGTAAGTTATATACGACATCTGATACTATTCTCTTTTCTGGGTAAATTACACTCACCTTTTTGAGGTTTGGGGAAATGTTAGAAACCTCCTCCTATTCTTAGAAATGACACTTAGCCACCTAAGGTTATTACTTTTATTTTAATTTTTATGATTTTCCTTATCATTTTACCAGGCTGGTTAGTAAACACATATTTTTGAATGAGATTTCAATTTGAATAAACTCAATTTGTAATAACACGCAAATGGTCCTAATAAATTACCAATTCTCCAAAAAACTTAAACCATTAGAAAATAATAAATTTAATCATTTAACCAATATTCTAATACTCCCCTTAGGTGTGCATCTAGACTTCCTCTTAATAAATGGGAGCCAACACATGAAATTTTCTGAAGTAGGAGGTAGAGCAAAGACAAGGTTTGAATTTAGGACCACCTTAAGCTATTAGAAAATGATGAATTTAATCATTTTATCAATATTCAAACTAGTCTTAAGGGGTTATATATGTATATCTGACAGAGGTTAGTGTAATCTACCCCCATTTTCTTTTTTAGTGAAAGTCAATCTATGACTATTTTAAAGTTTAATTTGAATTTTAGCTTCTCAAAATATGGGGGAATAAAGTCATTTTGAACTTGTGCTTGAACTTTCAGTTGAGTCACTTTCTATGATAAGGTTCATTGCCTCTGCCCCCTTATTCCTTCCATTACATTTCGACAAAAGACCCACACCCAAGTTCCATAGCTTTGGGCCTCATTTTCAAGAAACACATTAATTGTTTTGCCGCTTTTCTAATGAACCACTTATGTCTGCATCAGTCACGTAAGAGTTAACATGTTTTCAATTATTCAGTAAAACACATTATTTATATTGCTAGCTATTGTCATGATAGCCTAAGGCTGTGTGTGCGCTTCCACTATATGTTGGTTTTCTGCATGGGGAATCAGCATCGTAAAACTGCAGTAACTGATAGGGTTAATACATAATATGCTATAGGTTTAGTTATTTGATTGGCACTAGGACATCTTGGCCATGTATGTAAGACTTGGGGTTATAGAATCAGACCTACATGCATAACTATTCAAACATTCTCAAATACCAATGATCAACAACTCTTATTTTTGCCTATCTGCAGAAACTTTTGAGGTTGATATAAGTAATACAAAGAGGCTTATTGAAGGAGAGCGTGGTCAAAGGATCCGTGACAAAGGCATAATGGTAAGTGCTCTATTTACCATTCATGGCAACTCACTAAAACATATATGTTAGCTTTGTATTATTTCATTGACACCTTTTCTTTTTTGGATTCTTCAGGTAGTTGGGGAATCTGGATTGTTTACTCCTGATGATATCGCCTTTGTACAAGAAGCTGGTGTTAGAGCAGTAAGTTTCAAAATTTTTGTTTTTGTTTTTTGCTTACAAGTGGAGAGTGGTGGGAATTTGAACCCAGGTTCTCTTCATGGGAAGACCAGATGGTGTCACTAAGCCACAAGGCTTCTGACCTACGTAACAGCTTGTTCATGCATTAATTTAGCCGAATATGCCTCATCCTACAACCTTCTTGGGTAAATTAGCTGAAAATTGGTATTGTTCCTTTGCAGGTTTTGGTTGGAGAGTCAATCGTGAAACAAAGTGATCCTGGGAAGGGAATAGCTGGACTTTTTGGCAAAGATATTTCTTTGAGTCCAAATTAGAATGTTTTATACACCCCTTTTTTGTAAGTGGCAGATTCATCTGCGACCATATTTTTGTGTCTCTGCCTGCCCCCACATGGCTGTCTCCCCATGTAGTTTCCAAAAAGTGTAGTAGAATAACGTGATCTCTAAAGAATGCCAGTGACATTTGTGATACTAAAGTTGATTATGCATAAAGCAAGAATGTGTGGTCTAGGTGTCCTATAAATTTTGCTTGAAGTTGCGTTTGTGTAATGGAAAAGCGAAAATGTAATTAAAATCAGTGAACATGAAAACACCAAGTGTGTTTTGTTTGTTTAAGGAATGTCTTTATATTATTTTTTAGAGCATTTTGATGGTACAAAACATGCTCTTGAGTGCATTTTCAACATGTCACAGAGTCAGAGTCACATTATTGTAATCAACCAAGAACTTATCTCAAGCATAAATGCCGAATACTCATCATCAATATTCACTAGGAAGTCATACAGACCCATAATATCATGTTGTGTCTACCCTTCGGCTAGTCAGCCTTTGGTATACCCAATATTTTAAAATTACACATCAAGTCTGCCTTGTATTGTGGGTGATACATAAGTTGTTATACCTTAGGTAGCCGATTGAAATTTAATCATGCTATTACATCTTCTTCATAGCAATCATGCTATTACGTCTCCTTCGTGACAATTAAATTTAGGGAATGTTGATGAATGCCCTAAGAGCATTTGTTAATGAACCATTTTAGGAAAAGTTTTATGGCAAAAAAAAAAAAAATGTTTTGACAGAATTTTTTATTTTTCCTATAAAAGTTATGTTAAAATTTTCTTAAAATAGTTTGTTAACAATTGTCTTTAAGAGTAACCATTAACATGTTTCAAAAAAAAAAAAGAAAAGAAAGAGTAACCATTAACATGACCCATGAATTTAATCATATGGTTTCTTGGTCTATACAGCCAGATGGTTGAATTTAATGAATTTAATTTGAAAACGTCACTTAAAGATTTGTGTCTTAAGCTTTGTCATTTGGTCAAAACTTTGAATAAAAAAAAAAAAAAAATTATATATAGGTGCAAATCATTATAATGGCTTTTGCTAAAAGGAGAAGTTCCTTTTGTTTGGAGCTTTGAGTCTTGACCGTATATGGATGTGGAGAAACAAAGTTGTCCATGAGGGATTGGCGCTTAATATTACTACTAAGTTGAATGCCTCCCATTTCGTAGTCGAAAGTGATTCCAAGATATGCATAGATTCTATAAGAGCTCCTATTGATCAAGTTCCTTGGGGATTACTTAGTTTTGTATCGGCTATTAACTCTATATCTATCGATCTTGGTTATGTTTCCTTTAGCTGCGTTTACGTGAGTCGAATTTAGCGGCCCATGAACTAGCCAAATGGTCTCGTAGTCACTTCCCTCCTAGTGTTGTAGATGTGATTGTAAAAGAGGCTAAAGATAGATAGGAGCAAATCATTCTAAATGGCTAAGATGTGAATTTAACTCTTTTGTGTAGTATTCTTTCCTTCAATAAAGTCTTTTATTCATCAAAAGAAAAAGGGGGGAAAAAAAAACCCTTCTTTAAACCATTAAAAAAGAGAGATAAAATAGATAGGAGCAAATCATTCTAAATGGCTTTTGTTAAGGGGGTGCTTTTTGTGCACTCATTAAGGAAGTTTAAAAAGAGTTCTACTTGCATTAAAAAATAACAAAAGTTGATAAAAATATGGATTTTTAAGCTAAGTCTAGCTTGATTCTTTATAAAAGGTGACTTGACTACGTTATAATATTCTACCTTAAGAAGTACACAAAGGCAACTATTATTAAGACCCTACATCATTATAGCATTTGCATCTAAGCTTTGTGCTTTGCTCAAAAATTATTTAAACCAAAAGAACAAAAAGTCAAAAAGATAGAAAGAAGTAAATCATTGTTTTATTAAATGAATTTTGTTAACCAGTGTCTTTTGTGCACTCATTTAGGAGGCTCTAAAGGATCTCACTTATGTTGAGAAATAGTGAAAGCTAATAATAACATAGATTTTAAGTTGAAACTAGCTTGATTTTCTATAAAATTAGCTCATTTACGTTATAAAATTCTACCTTAATATGTAAATAATAATACTCTTTAACAGAACCCTTACTAAATATATAATATAGACAATATTTATCCAAGACCAAGAGAGTACAACATTTTGGCTCCAACCATAGTTATGGCTCTTGTAACCCAATAATTATCTCTGGCATTCATTATATGCATTATTTCTCTTACGTGTTATGAGAGAGATGATGAATATGCCCATGTACAAGTTACCTCCTTGTAACCAAATTTCTAAATCTTAGCTCCTATAGTTATGTTGAAATACTAAACCCTACACCAACCAAATTGATAAAAAGAATTTAATACGTATATATAGTATTTGGTTGCTTGTTATTTTTGTCAGGGTTATAAACTGACAGACACACTAATTAAGAAGGAATCCTGAACAATTTCATTTGTAGCAAATTGACATACAATATCCTGACCAACGTCACAGAAAAAAAAAAGTAGTAGTAGTACCACCAATGCCTGTGAATATCACAAAAATTGATAGGTGCTTGTATGATCACTACAGTGATACTTTAGCATGATGTTTTGCAAAAATGATAGAACGTCGTTCAAAAGAGGGAGTCTCATGAAAGAAGGCAAAAAATGTAGTCAAATTCGGTAAATGTTAGGTATCAAATACATGTACATATAGAGTAAACCTCAAGCCTTGGATTGGTAAATAGGCATCGGAAGTGTGGGAAAGGAATCAAACAATGAAGCCACCAAAAGGGAAGAGTAAGAGTTATATTGTCATCAAAATGGAAGTCAAAATCTGGGTATAAGCTTAACTTTCCAAACATTACACTAACTCAGTGAAGAAGATGGTTGAGCCCCTTGTAATTCCTTTTCCATGATCAAGGAAATTATTTTCAATTGCTTCTCTCAAATAATTTCAAACACCAAAAAAAGATTCCTCATTTTTCCAAAATTTTTACATTGAAAGAAATTTATTAACAATGAAGGTGCAGCTCTAAATTGAGTAATTAATAAGTCTCTAAACTGATTACGACACGTGGTGCTGGAATCAAATAATGCCTTCAATACACTGCCATCGAAACAAATAACAATCCTTTGACATGATATCAACTGTTGGGAAGTATTCTTATATATTGAATCATTGATCACGAGAAGCCAAATGGTGTCATCCAGTATAATCTTCATTTGTACATTTTGTGTCTTAAAATGTTGTTCTAAAAGTTGGCTTATATATAGTAAATGAGGTTTATAAACGAAATAAGGTGAAGTGGGTTACGGAGGCTTAATGAAGAGGTTTATAGGTGGGTAAAGTGACAAACTGTAAAACATAAGTAGAAACTATTAAAACCAGCCTAACCACATGTGAGTTGAGTTTAATTTTCCCATGAAAATTTCTTGTGGCTGCCACCTGCTACCATAACATTTCTTATTTTCATTTCCTGGTCCAATTGTAATAATCTTTTGAATAGTTGATTTCCATTAGGCCTGGGCTTAATTCCATATTTTAAAAATTTATTTCCAATTTTTTATTAAATGATGGGAGTGAAAATAATAAATTCTGTAATTTATAAAAGAGAAGTGTGTTGACAAAAAATTTTAAGTGAATTTTCACAATAATTTCACAAAATATCCTAAGTGGCAAGCTATTATCGGTTGTTACCGGTGGACACCAAAAAAAAAAAAAAAAAAAAAAAAATCACTAATGGATTTAGTTGTTCAAATTAGAACACTAGTAACAACTTGTTATTTATAATTTACTGTAAATGTGCATTACTCTTTATAAAAATCAATGTATTTAACAAATAAATTCTTCATCTAAACCTACTGACAAAGACATGCATTAAATGATCTTACTTTAAAGATTAGATTTGAGAGGGAGGAGGATATAAATTGGTGAATAGTAGAGTTATCGTAGGAGCACAATTTTTACCATATTTTTTCTCACAACTATTTTATGTAATTATCCTGTTTTTTCCACATTGATTTATCACACATTTTTTTTTTCACCATTCAAAGTCAGTAAAGAATAGCATAATGTGGTCATTTTCCATTGATGAATAGATATATGCCAATATGTCATAAATGAGAGAGTACCACATTATGCCACGTGGAATAAGAAAAATCATAGAGTAAGAGTAACAAGTCCTGTACTAATAGTGGGTTCAAGATAATTTAATTAGTAAAATCTCTGATAATTGAGTAAGAGCTATCATTAATAGCAGACGTCATAAGTTGGAACTATCTCAAAAAAGCGCTCATACCAATAAATGGACTTTCTCTACTACTATAAATAAACTCACAACTTTTACACAAGAGTATAATTGTTTGTCGATCCATTCACATTTAGCCACTTGGAAAATTGTAGTAAAAATTGTGCATATTTTTTTAATAAACTCACAACTTTTACACAAAAGTATAGTTGTTTGTTGATCCATTACTTTCTCTCTCCTAATCACATTTAGCCACTTAGAAAATTGTAGTAAAAATTGTGCATTTTTTTTGTGGTGCTGTCATTTTTTTTATTTTTATTTTGCAACAAACACCACGTCTGTCGTTCATTTCATTCCTAAAAAACAACCAAAAGAAAGAGAAAAAAAAAAGGTACAGGTTTTTTTTTTGTCAATTTGGTTGGTGTCAAAATTCGAAAAAAAGAAAAGAAAAGAAACGACACGAAAGAGTCAAAAAACGACATGTCGTCGTGGTTGGAGGAGGCGGAGATGGAGTACAGAGCGGACGTGGACGACGCGTGGTACAGCGTGAGGGTGGTGGCGGAGGAAAACGGCGACGTACTGAGGGTGAAGTTCTGTGGGTTCTCGGAGGAGTACGACAAGGTTCTGAGAGGAAGCGAGTTGAAGAGCAAGAGAGACATTCACAACTTGAGCCAGCGCTTCAGACCCATTTCCGTACAGGTCCAAGACTCTGATTGCTCTAAAGTCTCCGTAGGCGACATCGTTTGCGCCTCCTTTGCTTTCCGTGACGACGATGTTCGCTTCTATGATGCTCTCGTTGATGGGGTCTTCTTCTTCTTCTCTCTCTCTCTTTCTCTCTCTCTCTAGCTGGGATTGTTGTGTTTTGTGATTTTTTGAAATGGGGTTTGGGAATTACTTATGTTTGTTTTTTATGTTTTTGGGTTTTTTAAGGTAAGTAATGGGATGGAATATTTGCTATTAGTTTTTAATGATGAATGCTTGGAAAGTTAGCTGAGATTGCTGTAATGTATGATTTGCGAAATGGGGTTTGGAAATTACTTTTTTTATTTTTATTTTGGGTGCTTTTTTGGGAAAGTAATGGGTTGTGATATTTGATTTCACTTTTTCAATATTAATGATTGCATGGAAAGTTAGCTGGGGGAAGTTGTATTATATGATTTTTTTGAAATGGGGTTTGCGAATTACTTATGTTTTTTTTTTTTTTTTTTTTTTGGGTTTTTAAAGGAAAGTAATGGGAATGAATGTTTGATTTCAGTTTTTAATGATGAATGTACGGAAACTTAACTGAGATTGCTGTAATGTATGATTTTTGAAATGGGGATTGGAAATTACATTTTTTTTGTATTTTTTTGTTTTTGGGTGCATTTTTGGGAAAGTAATGGGTTGTGATATTTGATTTCACATTTTAAATATGAATGATTGCATGGAAACTTAGCTGGGGTGGTTGTATTATATGATTTTATGAAATGGGGTTTGAAAATTACTTTTGTTTGTTTGGTTTGGGTTTTTTTTTTTTAGGAAAGTAATGTGTAGGAATATTTGTTTCCACTTTTTAAAGATGAATGCATGAAATGAGCTTGTAGATATGACTTTTGAAATGGGGTTTGGAAATTACATATTTTTTTTTGGGTGCTTTTTAGGAAATTAATGGGTATTTCTTAGTCTTTCATGCGTTCATTTTTGAGAAAGTTTATTGTGATACAACTTTGGTAGCTCAACTAGTAAAGTAATGGGAAATTAATGGGTAGGAATATATGAATTTTGTGTGGTCTTTTTCTTTTCTGCATTCAATTTTGAGAAATTTTATTTCTTTATTGTGATATAACTTTGGTAGGTCAACTGGTCAAGTAATAGGTAGAAAAATATTTGTTTACACTTTGAAGATGAATGCATGGAAACTTAACTGAGTTTTGTGGGTTTCAGTTAGTTCAACCGGTAAAGTTTCTGATGGTTGTATAAGAGATCTGGGGTTTAATTTCTGCCTACACCAAAAATTGATTGGTGTCTTGGTCTTATGATAAAGAGTTATCATCAGGAGCGGACGCCATAGGTTGAAACTCTCTCAAACTGATTGGTAGCTTAACTAGTAATTTATATTTTTTAGGAAGTTAATGGGTAGGAAGCTTTGTATTCTTTGTGGTCTTTGTCTTTGCGGCATTCAAGTTTGAGAATGTTTACCTCTTTATTGTGATACAACTTTGGTTTGATGGGTTCCACTTAGTTCAACTATTAAAGTTTCTTGTCTCTGAATAAGGAACTAGGTTCGAATCCTGTATACAGAAAAAGAAACCAATTGGTGTCTTGGAATGAACCTTGAATAGGCGATCTAGATTCGAATCCCGTATGTACAAAAAAGAAACCAATTGGTGTCTTAGAATGAAGGTAAGAGCAATCATCATAGAGTGGTGGACACTATAAGTTTCAAGGTTCTATTGTATTTTGTAAAAAAATTAAAAAAATTGGTTTGAATTATAGGCAAAGAAAAGATTGCTCTTTCCTCTTAGGCTCAACAATAAAGGGTAAATCCATTTGATTAGTTTGTGGCTGGTATGTAAATATTAATTTACTTGCAATGAACATGTGGTTTGATGGTATAACAATCTCAGATTGTCTCATGTGGGTCATATATCAGATGGGGTTGGATTGCCTTTTAATCTATTTTGTTATATTGACCATGTTTCATCACACTGTTGTTCTTTCACCTATAGAGTTGGGCTGGTGAATTTGATAATTCGGGGGTTCACTTTACTTACTGTATTGGTTATATGTATTTCTTAATCAATTACTTTCCAAAAGAGTTTGCCTGGGAGTTTTCTCTTGATTAGTGCATATTAGTAGTTCATTTTTGGTTAAATGGTGCCCCTTGGGGTCTCTCTAGCTGGTTGGTTACTATTAGATATATTAGGGTGCTTGGGTCCAAATCTGTTGCAATCCCATCTGCAAGCCTGTACTTGCAGGTCAACTCATCTTTGTAAACCTTTACTTGTGGGACAAGTTGCCTAGTTTTATTAAAATCATAATAGGGTTAGGCTAGGTTCCCTACACATAGTTTCTAATGAACAGTATTGTACTACAAATATCCAATTCAGTTTTGCTGTCTTTTATCAGTTACAACATGTCATTGTTGAGAACTGAGTTTCCTGTATCAGTTAAGGTTATCCTATTCTCTGCATCTCAAATTATATATTTGGGTTGTCATTTTACAAGTGATCTGATGGGCATGTTTTAGTAGGTTGAAAATCATGCACATGCTCATAAAGAAGGAGGAGAAGAAGAGTGCTTATGTAACTTTTTCCTCATATGGATGCATGGCCCAAATGCTGCAAACTTGACTTCTACTACTATTGAAAACATTTGTCAAGTGCAGTCATGTAAACAAATAGATGCCAAGTTGGATTGTTTTCTTAAAAGAGCTGGGGAGAGATTTGTAATGACATCTGACCCTGATTCGATTTCTAAAGGTGACAGTGGCCCAAACGTCAAGCTCAAGCGAAGTTTTCCTCAATTTTCCAACCAGGTAGGTTACTTTATGTATGGAGTTCTTTCATTTTGTGTAGAAAGCACAAAGAAATCTTTGTTAACCTGATAAATGACTAATGAGACAACTTAGAATTGTACGGCATACTCAATTGCTTGGATGATCTTTTAGTATTGACATAATACATGCTTGTTTGTAGGACACAAGGTGTGCCAAGCGGTCTGTGAGTAAAATCTGCTCATCTGAAGGTTTGTCCTTTTGCACCGTGGAGATTCAACTAGACTGATCTCAAGAGTCCTAAACAGAGGACTTTTGTAACTTGTATCTTCGGCCTTCCGAATGTTGTAATAACACTGAAATGGGTTAAATTATGAATTTTTTCTAGCATACTCGTTGTTTTTATATGACTATTCTGTCCAAGATTAATGTCCCTTAGTATTAATTGCCTTTTGTCAATTGCAATGGTTTACCATTGTATGCAATAGTGTTTTAGAAACCGGTTCCCCATTTTGATTCTTTCTGTATTTTTCTTTTGTGTATATGTGTGTCTGAAGCAGAGAGGATTGGCAGTCATTCAAATAGCAGTATACTGGATATGGATTTTGGGGGTGGAGGAAATGAGTACGTGATACTACTTGAGAATCTGGATAAAGGATCGTCTCCCTCAATGATTGCAGAGTTCATACAAAGAGCAACTTCTGTATCACCTGAAGTTTACATTTTCCCAAATATTTCTTCCGAGAAATCAACACGGGGAGTGCTTTCATTGGATAGTAAAAAGGAATTTCAAAAGTTAACTGATTTCCTGGATAGTCCCAAGCACATCATCATGTCGTCAGGGGGAAGGTATGTAATGTCATATGCATTATAGTTGCACCTTTGTAGCTTCAAGGTTGGTACCTCTTTTTGTTTCTTCCTTGAATTCTTTTCCCATAGGCACTGTTTTGTATCTAATTGACACATTTTTTTTTGGCTCATTAAATTATAACAGTGTGCTTTACACCATGCTTTAAATAAATAAATGCCCTGTGCTAGTCAAATGGTTCATTGTTGATCCCTTTACCTTTTCTGTTTCCCGTTATTGTGCTTTTTTGGGTTAATTTTATTTAGTATAATCACTATAGAGTTAGCATTCGTTACTTAAACTGCAGGCCATGGGTGATAGTTGAGAAAATGACAAGGCATAATCCACTGAGAGCATCAACTGGGATCCAATCTCAGGCAAGCACTGCATTTCAGCATTTTGGCCTATATAGTAGAATATGTTATTGCTAAGTGATAGATCATATTCAGTTATATTGGTATTGAAAGATATGCTGCACTCTGAAGCACTAGAGGGTTGCAGCATGTGTGTGGCATACAGCCTCATTATTAATTAGTTGTACAATAGCATGTTTGACTAATCTCTGCATATAATCTCACCTTTTACCTGCAAGAACACTTGGTTCGAGTACATAATTACAAGCCCTTTGTTGGTTCGAGTACATATTTGTGCTACATGACCTCTTAGTTCTTAACAATGATTCCTCACCCCAACAACAAGAGCAAGATTAAATTTAACAGTAACTACAAAATTTAATTCTCTACTTAACATTATATTATTTTGTGTGTGTGTGTGTGGGGGGGGGGGGGGGGGGGGGGGGGTGGGGGGCTGTTCAGATTAGTAATTGATTTGGCATTTACAATTTGCAGAGAACATTACAGAATATGAGCTTTGGAAGTAGCAACGGAATAAAGGTTGTCCATGTTGGAACTGAAGAACACAAGATGGCTAAGCTGCTAAAGGATTTATTTTTGGAATTTTTTAATCATCAAAAGCGACTGCGCAAGAAGCTAGATTTGGATGTTGAAAATATCTTGCGCCTACATCAAGCGTTGTAACTGCTGAGCTAAAATTCAGTTTTTTGTTCATATGCTTAGGCTTAGGCTGGCATCAATGTAAATGAGTCACTTTGTCATGCACCATCTCTTATACACATGTAGTTGCCTTTGGACTCCAATGTACTTGTTCACAAATGGGGTTTTTGGCGTACAAATTTTTGAAACTAAATGTACTTAGCAATTTTCTATCCAAAGATGTGCATTGATATATTTGTTTTTAGTTGTCTATTGCTAATATCTGGATACTTTTGGCTGAACTTATAATGGAGTTCAAATATGTCTATGATCACCTGGTGTTCCCTTTTGCAAAATGAATGTTTGCAATTGACTAAACTGTACGTGGTGGAAAGAGAAAAGGTTTTCCAGGTTTTACGTACTAATCTGAGCCGTGTTCCCCAACCCCAGGTGCATATTTTTGTAGAGAACAGCAAGGGAAAGAAATCTGAAGTTTCATGTGAAACAAATCTGTCATAGCAGTAGTTAGTACAGCTTGTATGCCTGAGAGAAGAATCAAGGATGCTTTGTAAACAGTTTGTCTGTTTAGATCACTACCCTTCTGTTGTGGCAACTGCCTGCATGGGAGTTTAAAAGCATTCTCCTCACAAACACCTAATTTTAAGGAATTGGTCTCATGTATTTGATCTTTGTTTGCACTCCTGTGACAAACATAGCTGTCTTTATCTCAGGATTATTCTGTCGAATATATTGTGCTGTTCTCTATTCGCTTAGAAGTGCATTTGGTTCTGTTACCATTAACTCTGCTTTCTCTGGTTGGCATCTGCAGGGGAAAAAGCAATAATTAGACCTCTCTATAGGAGTGTTGTTTCGGAGTGTAAATGCTCTGCACTAGTTCATAATTGAGCATTGAAGTCACTATGCTTCAAACTACATAATTTTGTGTACATGCAGATATGGAAAAACTCAATCTTCAAATTGGGTTGGTGGAATACTCTCTAACTCATTACATGACTATTATAAGACCATCTATGTGTATTAAATCATAAAATTCATTTAATTATTTATGAGTAGTGCTACATGTACTACAGGATTTACTACATCATTAAACTGATAAATTATTTGATGTGTCATCCACCATATAGAGACAATTTAAATATTCAATTATAAGATTGTTAAGTTCCACTAATCATATCTATTGTCATATCAGTTTGTAAGTTTTATGTAGTAAAATTTATAATAACTTTAGCATTTTCCATTATTTAAACAAGTGACATAACCTAAAATATAAGTGGATAGTTTTTCAAATTGTCATGTATGGATTGGTGGAATTTTCCTCCAAATTGATTTAAAAGAAAATTTTATGCAGTTAGGGTTTATAAATCACTTTTAAATTTTTTTATCATTGATCATAAAGACCAAATATAATTTATATAAAGCAATACAACTCTACAACTTTACATTGTTGTAACAAACTTATTAATCATACGTAAATTAGAGCACACCTAGTTATATGAAAACTTTCAAGCAGCTTAAAGCTAAAATTTTATAATTTGTCATGTTTAAGAGATATTAAAAATATAGTCAAAGTTTTTTCTCCAAACCAAATTAGTGGAAACTTACTCTTGTACTATGTGACAACTCAAAAGATTATAAATGTATACTTTTAATCATATGACGTACTTAATAGTCATGTAACTTTGGTTAAATGATTTAGTGAATTACAACATTAATAAACATGGATGATTTTATATACTATCACATCACATTTTATATTATCCCTATCATTGCTCTAAAAACAAAACACAAAAAGATAAACGACACAATTATCCCCTCCATTGAGCCCCCTCCATATCCAAATGGTCAAATATCCTAGGTTGGTCATCAAAAAATGGATAAATTAAAGGCTATGTGAGCACAAGTTAATGTAAAATTTTATATCATAGTAAGTCACTTTTTATATGAAATCGAGTCAATTTTTAGCTTAAAGCAGTAAAGTTAATATTTTTGTGGGTGGACAAAGTTTGGCCCAAACGGAACTCAAGCCAAGGCCCATCAACCTTTAGCCCAATACACATGTACCAGGTCCGAACTAGACCATCACGTTAGTTACCAAGTGACTATGATAGGTGAAATAATGCCGGTGAGAAATAATGCCTTAGAGGAGTCTGGCATAAGAGCACGAACCTCGATGTTAGGTTCAAGTTTCTTGAGAATCATTACAGTAATGGAGTCAAGGGAACCGCACCTTGATGTGAGATTAGGCATGCTAGAACAATTGTCTAGAGTCAGACTCAAAAGGCCACCCATATCTTGCAAATGGTGGGGTCCACACATAGGTGGAATATTCTCATCATTACCAATCTACCAACGAAATAGTATAAGAGGGGAGAAGCTCATTAGAGAAGGGGTTGGAACTTTTTCTGTGGAGAGAAACTTGAGTGAATGAGAAGATATCACATTATATTTGGGAAGAAGTAGTCCAGCTCGAGATACTTCAAGGGCATTTCGGCCACCTGAAAACCTCCTTAGGCAGCCCAATTGACAATACACAACCATTCCTAACCACCAATTATCAACCCAATTCTTCTTGGGACCTCCACTTGTGAGCTATACCTAAAGTATTACACATATTAATTGGGAGACTACGCACAACGATTACCACACAGTCGTGGACTGTACTGCTACAATTTTTATTAACTTTTGCTATTTCTTAATAGAGATGAGATTCTTTTCAAGCTTCCTTAACAAGTGTATAAGGTCACTCCTCTGGAAAAAAAAAAAAAAAAATATCTATAAGACAACTAATTAGACGTAACGATCTCAACATGAAATATTTCCATTGGTCAAGGCTATTTCCTCGCCCAATCATAAAATGCCATGACGGATTTAAACAAAGCCAAGGAAAACGACATCGCACGGTTTGACCACACAGTTTTCTCAGAACTCGTCATCGTCACTCACTCTCATACAAAAGAAACACATTCTAACATAACATTCGTGTCTGTCTCTCTATCTGTAATAAAATCAGTAACCAGAGAAGATTTGTGATAGACAGAGAAGATTGCTTGTCACATAATGTACAGTATGATGGGGACAGTTCATGTTTCTTTCGTTGTCATTAAGGTCAATTCATTTTGGCATTACGATCACAGCGGTGTTGATCTTGGGGTATGTATTTGTTTATACATGATCTTATTATGGTTAAATGATTAAATTTACAGTTTTCTAATAGCTTAAACTTTTGTGTACTAATGATAATTTACCATATATTCTTGTTTTTGAAGATTCTTGTGCTTTTAGATTGTTTTCTGCCATGTTTAGTGAGTTACTGGTGCTGGATTTTTTTTTTCAATGAATGCTGACATATACTCAGGGGCGGAGCCAAGGGGGGGCGAGGGGGGGCAACTGCCCCCCCTGACCTCCAGAAAAACTCCTTTACTATTGGATATTTAGATTAGTTTGTCCCCCTACAAAGATATAAGCATAACATGTTAGTGAGTAAGAGAGGAAGGGTTTTAGTTTATTTACAAATTTTACACTCGGTTGGTGGTTGTGCTTTGTTTTTTGGTCCAAAAACAGAGAGTTTTTTAGATGATATTCCTCTGAGGTTAATGAATATAGTTTAAGTTAATATGTCCAACACTCTAATGCCAATAATCAAGGAGTACACCATATGTCAGTTCAAAGTTAACATGCAGTGGGATGAATGTGGCCACGTTGAAATGGTTCTTACTAATTCACATACTTATTGTAGCATTATTTTTAAGTTAACAGTGAAGTGAAAATTTTCAGATTAAAAAAAACACTATTGTCTATTATCTATTAAAAAATTAAAAATGTTTTATATATATAAGATAACAGATACATAAAAATTGACTCACTACCTTGATATTTCACAATAATTGAAATTGATTTTTCTCATATCACTACATTTCTTAAGTCTTTTTTATTATTAAAATAATAATCTTCTACCATACTAAGTTTAAAATTTCTCACCACTTCAGCTCAAAGTAGTAGGTCCATAGCCAATGGCCCAATGAGTCATTATACAACTTTTCAAATATATTGTTATATTTTTTACATTTTTTCATTGAGTTAATCACACAGTTTATTTTGAGTACATTTACTAATTTCTTGAATTGTAAATAAATACATTGATTAATGTCTTCAATTAATTTTTATTTAATATGAATTGATTATATTTATTTATTTATTATTTAGTTGTTTATTTATTTTTATCGATGCAAACTAATATTTTTTAGATTAATTTTGTTTTCAATCTTATCTTGTAACCTTGTCCCCCCCTAAACTAAAATCCTGGCTCCGCCACTGCATATACTTCTTTTTTATTTCTGTTTTTATGGTTATGTAGTACTAGTTGACAATTGAAAATATGCACTTTGACATATTGAGTAAAATGATATTCGTTAAGTTAAATGAACAAAAAGGATACAGTAGTGAACGGTGCACCCTTTGTTGTTTTGTTCGATGCAGCTGTTATTTTAATTTATTTTTTGATTCATCAAATATATGAAGTTGGAACAATTTTTTATTAGTATGAACAGTAGTTGTGAAGAAGCACAATTTTTGGTCCAAGCAAAAAGAAATGAGCTATGCCTTCTTATGGTCCCAGTTGATTGTAGGGCATTGTAAGGAGGGTAATATATGGTGGGGAAGTAATGAGCCTCTTGAGTTGGGGTTGAGTTTGGAGTTAGTGTCTTGAACATAATATTTCATGCTTATTGTGGGAATGCCAGAATGCGAAAGAGAGATGTGAAATTGTGGGATGAGTGGAAGAGGATACAACCCTAGTACTTTTGATTTTATCCTGCTGAATAAGAAAGAAGTGTTTGAAGAATGATTAAATGACAAAATTCATCATTTTATATTAACTTAAGCTTTCGAGACAATCGGTAATTTATGACGGTATTAGAGCTAATTAATTTCACTATTCCTAATAGTGGAGACTTTGGTGCTCTCTAAATAAGCCTGCTTTTACTCTTTCTTGATTGATTTGCTTTATGAATTAAGAGCGGAAGGCAAAAGTCACTGAAGCCTGAAGGTTCTTTTATGCCCATTTCAAAATTGGTGGAATACGATAACAAAATCTTGTGGAGTCCATGTATGGACTTTTAGTATGTAATTAGATTAAGAGAATATATATAGAATAGGAACAGTTTCGATGTACATGAAGGTTTAAAGGTTTCACATCTAGAGAACATATGTCCTATATTTAGATATATCAAATCGTCTTGAGTTTAATGGATAAAGGATTTATGCATGTGCTGTCTTGGTCCTACTCATTATATATTTGCAGACATTTGTAGAATCACTGAGGGGAATTGTTGATTACTACATCTACCAGTAAATAGTCATGAGAGCTTGGATTACAAATGCAGGTGAAGGCCAAGAAAAGATTTATTTGTGACTCAAAAACTCGATTCATTGACTGGCACTTTTTAGTGGCACACTTTGGATGGACAAAGATGCATACTGTTTAATCACGTAGAAAATTCAATATTAATGAACTTGAGATTGTTTTTTTCACATAGTTGCCCTGAATTTCACTGGATTTTTTTCCTTGTAATCCTTCGCCAAAGAGTCATTATTAATTTCTTTATTATGTTGAGATTATCAGATAAAAGGACCTACTGGCGAGCTGATTCAAGATTTTCATGATAGAACAAGTGAGAAATTTGAGTTTAAAATTCAAAGGAAAGGGCTTTATCAATTCTGTTTCTCTAACAAGTCTCCCTACCATGGAACTATTGACTTTGATGTACATGTTGATCACTTCACATATTTTGATCAGCAAGCAAAAGATGGTGAGAGGCTTCGCTTCTTTTTACTCCTTAATAATCCTTCTTCCTTTTTACTTTTTACCAAGCTCTTTTGAAGAATGATCTCTGGATTTGTTGTTGATCTCTGCAGAGCATTTCGCCCCCTTGCTGGAACAGATAGCAAAGTTGGAGGAAGCCCTTTACAACATCCAATTTGAACAACATTGGTTAGAGGCTCAGACTGATCGCAAGGCAATAGGTACTGTCTGAGGAACTAGGTTTCTTTTCTATGTTAAAATTTGAATGTATGATGTGTCTGTTCAATAATGAATCCAAGCTCATGGGTGAGCGCGAGCGCGCACACACACGCAAAGGTCATTCTGGATTAGACTTTTTAATTTGTACTTGGTGGTGTAATAGCTGCAAACTTGTGGTTCTTTTTCTATATAATGTTCCAGTTAATGATGCAATGAGCCAGAGAGCAGTACACAAGGCAGTGTTTGAATCAGCAGCACTCATTGGGACTAGCATCCTCCAGGTCTACCTTCTGCGCCGCTTATTTGAGCGAAAACTTGGGACATCCAGGGTTTAGATTTGTTCATAGCCAGTATATTGGATGTGTAATTACAAGGTCGAGATATCATGTAACCATTGCTTCTTCATTTTATTTATAGTTTTGTAACTTATCTCGCCAGTTAAGTTGCCGACACCCTCAATGATATGGGCAACCATGGTTTGTTAAAAGAAATTTTCCCTTAATTTATTAGTTTTTTTTTTTTTTTTTTTGAACAAAGGTTTCTGTTTCAGCATTGTAAAGTAATGATTTTCAACTAGTTTTTGTTGGCTTTAATTCCGTGCTAAATTTGGTTGTAATTCAGTCAATCATTTCCCTGTATTTATGTGGGTTTAATTGTAAGGGATGAGTGTGAGAGATTGGTGAAGAATCAAGCGTGTAATGAAGATTAGTGCAGTTTCGCGACTAGCTTGCGAGTAAAGGAACCCGCGAAAAGGCCACATGTGAAGCACATGACTAGAAACTGAAGAGTCATGCCAGCCTGTCATTTCGCAAGTACTTCGTGAGAAAGGCTATCCTGTGAGATACCTGCAAAACTTTCTTTTTGGCAAAAATGAAAAGTGATTTTCTATATTCTTTACACACACTATATATACCCTCTTTACCCACGAAATTGAAAGGAATCATTTTCAAAGAGAAAACCCTTGCAAAACACTTGAGAGTTAGAGATTGTCATACCCACAATCATCTACACAAATTCTCTTGGTTTTCCTCTATTCTTACCTCTCCATCTATACATCCTTGAGAGGTTCTTAACCCAAACACTTATCTCACCCATTCTGAGTATTGAGAAAAATTTTGGTGTTTTTGGGAAGTATTGGAAGAAGCCATTGAGTGGCGGATGTAATTGGGTAGAATTGCAGGATTTAGAAAGCTAGAGAAGACAAGACTTCGAGAAGTCCGTTGATAGTAGGAGCTTGGAGGGCTCAAGTACATTGGGTAGATTAGGCTTGAAGGGTCTTTTTGATATTCGTGTACTCCAACTTATTCACTAGTGGATCGATTTCGACTTGGAGGGTCGCGGAGAGGTTTTTCGCCGAGTACTTCAGTTTCCTCTTTGATAACACATCTTAGTGTTATCTTGTGTTTGCATCTCTCTTCCTTATTCTTTAAGCTTTACATTTATTGCTTATTGTGGTTGCTTAGAGTAGTGTTACCGGTTTATAACGCGTGATTTACTCTTGTTTTGCACTTAGTTAAGTTAGAGTAAAAGCAAGTAAGACGTAATTTAAAATTGGGGGTCTAAACAACCATTAGTGTTTTCACACTAATTGAGCTTTCAATTAGTATTAAAGCAGATACATTTGTTTTGGTTTAATTACCTAAGTATGACCCTTGACCCTTTTTGTTTATTGCCATGGATAGTGCTTTGTGCTTCTTTGCATATTTTGGATGTTGTTGATTGTAACATTCCATGTGTTTGTGAAAATGTCTCTATGAGTGTTTGTCCTCATGCTTGTGATGACATGTTACATGGATCTTTGGGTGGTGTTGAAATTCCAAATGTCAAACTCTTCAAGAAAATGGCTAAGAAGTTTCATGCGAATTTGAGCAACTTCATTTGTGAAAAGGATGATTTGATTACTAAGCTCAATAAATCCAACAAATTGGTTGAAAAGTATAAGAAACTTACTGGACATTCTCTTGAAAAACTAAAGGAATTTGAATGTTTGAATGTGGACTTAGATTCTAAACTTGTTTTGTCTAACAAACTTGTTGATGATCTTAAATGTGAAAATGAATCTCTTAAGATGGATGCCAAGTGTTTGATTGCTAAACCTATTGCTAAAAAGGAAGATATTATTTGTTGCAATCATGTTGTGAGACCTGATTTTGTGCCTATTGTGAGTTCTACCTCTAAAGACAAATTAGTGTACATTCCTCCACACAAAAGAAATCAAAAGGTGGAGAGAAAGGCTCTTAAGCCAAAGCCTTCGTTTAGGTCTCATCCTAGGGATTTGAATGGATCTAAGTTTGTTCCCACTTGCAACCATTGCGGTGTGATCGATTACATAAGACCTCAATGTTCCATTTTGAAAAGAGAACAAAACCATGTCACTAGACCCCTCCCTAAAAAGCCTAGTGAACCTAAACACATTGTTTGTCACCATTGTGGTGCTTTTGGTCATTTAGGACTTTATTGCTCTAAGTTTCAAGCTTTTAAAAGAATCAAAAGAAAAGAGAAACTTGAGCTTCTTGGAAGTTGTGCTATGAAAGCAAAACTAGATTTGGGGGAAAATTGTATGTTGTTGAAACAAGTTGTTAATGCTCTTATCTCCTTGTCTATATGCATCTCCGGTTCTCATTCTTCCAACTCTCGTATCACTTCTCATGAGACACTCATTCTAAACAATCTTTCCATTTGAATGAGGAAGGGTTCTTATGGTTGAGCTTGAGAGCTCAAATTAGTGTGAAATCACTAGAGCTTCTTCAGATCCCAAATTAAAAATTATGACTAAATTTTTTTTATTCTAACTTAACAAAGTGCGGAACAAGAGTAAATATGCACAACAAACCGATAACACTACTCTAAGCCATATCCAACCATAATGAATAATAAAATGAAAGGTTAAAGAGCAAGGAAAAGAGATGCTGAATGTTCAAAATGGGTATGAAACACCCTTGAACGTTTAGACCCCAATTAACAAATTATCAATTCAAGCTTATTATCAAACAATTAATATGCGGAACATGAACATAAGCCAAATACAGAATTGATAAATAATCTAAGCCAAATATAAACACATCCACAGCAGTAAATATAAGGCAAAGATAAAGGAAGGAAGATGCAAACACACAGACAACACACGATGTGTTATCGAAGAGGAAACCAAAGCTCTCCGCGTAAAACCTCTCCGCCGCCCTCCAAGCGGTAAATAAGCCACTAAAGAATGTAGTTGGGATACATGAACATTAGAAGACCCTCCAAGCCTAATCTACCCAATGTACCTAAGCCCTTCAAGCTTCTTGCTCCAACGAGATTACGCCGAACCTATTTCTTTTTTAGCTTCTCAGATTCCACTACTAGACCATAGCATCAACCAATGTGAATTGGTTCCTTTTTAACTACTTCCCAATAGCATCAAATAAACCTTCTCACAAATGTGGGTATGGTGAGAAAAGGATTTGGCTAAAGGCCTCTCAAGAATGTAACAATGGAGAGGAAGAGAGTAGAGGAATGTGAAGAGTCTCTAAGGTAAAGATTGTGGATGAACACGCTGGTGCACTACAGGACAAAATACCTAGGCTGGCCAGGCCGTTACCTCGCGACTAGAACTCGCGACTCAGACTAGTCGCGAGGCCAAGCCGCCAACCAACCCTGTTTGGAAAAAACTGACTCTTCGCATTCCTTTCTCACCCCACTATATATAGACCCTTATACCCACCAAATGTAGAGAGCTTCCAGAGAGAATTTTGTGAGAGAAACCTTAGAGAAAAATAAGATTGATTCATCCACAATCTTTACCTTAGAGACTCTTCACATTCCTCTACTCTCTTCCTCTCCATTATTACATTCTTGAGAGGCCTTTAACCAAATCATTTTCTCACCATACCCACATCCGTGAGAAGGTTTATTTGGTGCTATTGGGAAGCTGTTAAGAAGGAACCAATTCACATTGGTTGATGCTATAGTCTAGTAGCGGAATCCGGGAAGCTAAAGAAGAAATAGGTTCGGCGTAACCTCGTTGGAGCAAGAAGCTTGGAGGGCTTAGGTACATTGGGTATATTAGGCTTGGAGGGTCTTCTGCTGTTCATGTGTCCCAACTACATTCTTTAGTGGATTGTTTATCGCTTGGAGGGCGGCGGAGAGGTTTTACACTAAGGGCTTCAGTTTCCTCTTCGATAACACATTGTGTGTTGTTCGTGTGTTTGCATCTTCCTTCCTTTATCTCTGCCTTATATTTACTGCTGCAGATGTGTTTATATTTGGCTTAGATTGTTTATCAATTCTGTATTTGGCTTATGTTCATGTTCCGCACATTAATTGTTTGATAATAAGCTTGAATTGATAATTTGTTAATTGGGGTCTAAACGTTCAAGGGTGTTTCATACCCATTTTGAACATTCAAATGCAAATACAAGATAACACCAAGATGTGTTATCGAAGAGGGAACCGAAGAACTCGGCGAAAAACCTCTCCGTAATCCTCCAAGTTGAAATCGATCGACTAGAGAATAAAGTTGGAGTACATGAATAACAAAAGAGCCTTTAAGCCTAGTCTACCCCATGTTCTTGAGCTCTCTCAGCTTCTGCTACCAACGGACTTTTTGGAGCCTTGTTTTCTCTAACTTTTCAGATCCCGCAATTCAACCCAATTGCATCCGCCACTAAACGGCTCATTCCAATGCTTCCCAACAGCACCAAAACCTCATTTAACACTCAGATTGGGTGTGGTAAGTGTTTGGGCTAAAAACCTCTCAAGGATGTAGAGATGGAGAGGTAAGAGTAGAGGAAAACCAAGAGGAAATGTGTAGATGATTATGGGTATAACAATCTGTAACTCTCAAGTGTATTTGCTAGGGTTTTCTCTCCGAAAAGCACTCCCTACAATTCATGGGTAATGAGGGTATTTATAGTGTGGATAAAGAATTTGGTAAAGCAACTTATCTTTTTGCCAAGCAGAATGTTTCGCAGGTACCTCTCGAGATAGTGCTGCTTGCGAAGTACTTGCGAAATGACAGGCTGGCATAACTCTTCAGCTTCTAGTCATGTGCTTCACACGTGGCATTTTCACGGGTTGCTATCTCGTAAGCATCACATGAGCTAGTCGCAAACTTGTACTGATTCATTTTTGACGCTTGATTCTTCACCAATCTCTCACACTCATCCTTTACAAATAAACCCACATAAATACATGGAAATGATTGAAGAAATTATAATCAAATTTGGTACGGAATTAAAGCCAACAAAGGCTAGTTGGAAATCACAACTTTACAAAGCTTTTTCTCTTTTGGCCCTTGATCTAAGTCTCTCGATCTTTGTAAGACTCTTCATGTATTAGATGTTTCTTGATCATGCATTTGTGCATCATGCATTTCTTTATATGCATTGCTTTTGTTTTTTGTTTTTTTTTTTTGGTTGATCTTACTTTATTGCTTTGTTTTTGTGCTAGTAAAAATCCAAAAATGCATAAAAAGTGAAAAATCCAAAAAGTTTGATCATGTTTATTTGAGCACATATCACATGTGAGTTTGGTTTAGTACCTCTGTACTAATGACGTAGTGCATTTATGAGTTTAGCTTGTTATGTATGCACATTTTTAAGTGTGAGTGAAATCTAGAAATCTATGTTTGATTGTTGTAAATAGATCTTTATGCTTGTTATGAATGTTTAGTCAATAGTTTTGTTTGATCTTGATATATGTGTAGACTTGATCCTATATGTTTCCTCACATTTTTTTTTTGTCAAAAAGCTCTTCAAACATCAATCTCTAAAAGGAGAAAGAGCTAAAAAAGCCTTGCTTCGAAAACTAGTGACTAGGAAATGGTGGAGCAAAATGTATTCAAATTGTATGATGCCAAAGCCAAATGCTTATTCTTTAAAGAAATATAAAAAATTTCATGGCATTGTTGCTTAAAAATTGAGTTGTATTGATAAAAAATTATGAAAAATGGAAGACAAATGAAAAGCGTTCAATCTCACACCATAGGCCCTTATGCAGGAGACAAGGAGCTGTGTCTAAGAGAGTTTGCTAAGTCCCTAGTGGACAGAGCATATACGTGGTACACCACCTTGAGGCCTGGGTCCATAAAAACCTGGGACGAGATGATGGAGAGGTTTTGTGCAAAGTACTATCCAGGTGAAGACAAGGTCATCTTTCACAGCCTTCAAATGGTAAGGCAAAGGCATGTTAAGGATCCTGTCTAGTTCATCAAAAGGTTTGAAGATGTTTCCCTAGACTGCTATGGAGACCATGAAGAAAAAGAGCTCGTAGAGACCTGCATATCTAACATGCTCTTTGATTACATGCTTAATCTTGAAAATTTATGCATAACCCAATTCGCTAACTTACTACAAAGAACTAGGAGGACCACATTAACCATGAGGACAAAGAGAGTGCCAATACCCTAGGCCATGATAGCGTTAGTAGGAGAAAAAAGAAAGAGACTGGAAGGAAAAATGGCCGAGGAACCACCTATGATCCATGTATTGTAGAAGAATTGAACCATGTTTTGGATAAATGGATTGGAGACGAAATCGTTAGGCCATTCATTGTATCTAGACCACCTACTGAGGAAGAAAGAAAGAATCCGTTGTTTTGCAGAATTTATAATTATGTCAAGCACTCTGCTAAGGATTGCTGGACCTTCCGTAGGCTTTTCCACAGGAAACTTAGGGAGGGAACATTGGAGCTCACTTAGAAGGAACCCGAGGTGCAAAGGAACCCTTTACCCAATCACAAGGGGAAGGGAGTGGTGGCTATGGTGATCCATGGGAACCCGACGGAAGCAGAAGAATCTAAAGGATCCTTTCATCCAAACACAGTCAGGACCCTTCAGAAAAGCCCTAAATTCAGAACACTATTCAATCAATTGGGAAGTGGGCCAAAGGCAAGAAGGATGGCCACAGAATCCCTCATGAGTATAGTAGAAGATTCAGGAGTAGAATGTTTCACAGCAGAATCATGTGCCAGCCGAGCTTACTTGGAGACAACCAACGCAATAACCTTCACTGATGAAGACATGGAAGTTGAGCATCTAGATCATTGCAGACCCCTTTATTTAATGGCCACTATAAACGGTATCCAAATTAGAAGAGCATTGGTAGACACAAGGGCATCTCTCAACTTCATAGCCCTGAGAACACTGGAGGCCGTGGGCCTGACTAGTAGGAGGATCCTGAGGGCTTCCATGGAGATAACAAGATTTGAAAAGTTAGCAGAATCAACTGAGGAATATGTATAACTGTTCTTAAGGATAGGCCCAATAGTAGCCCAGACCAGATTTCATGTGATTAACTTAGAGGTTTCTTACCATGTTCTATTGGGACGCCCATGGCTCTACAAGCATTGCCCCATTCCCTTAATGTACCATCAATGCGTTAAAGGGAGATTGAATGGGAGGCCTATAAGGATCCCTGCCAACCCGAACCCTTTCAGCCAAGGAGAAGTGAACTTTATGGAAATAATGTTTTATGACGAGTTAGAACCGGATGATGAAAGCCCTATGTCGGGGACCCTAGGAGCACCTGTCTTAGAAGAAAAAAAAGGAGGGGGTGCCAATGACCTGAGGAACCTCCTAGATAGAAAGAGGCAAAAGAAGGAGATCAGCTCCTCAAGATTCCGGGAATGCGTAGTAGTATGGGAACTCGGAGGAAGGCTGATCTATTGTTTATGAAGGTGCACAAGGCCTGAATGCATTATGTAGAAGGGTCCCGAACCACCGGATTGTATGATGGCTCAAGAAGAAATCCTAGAGGACCCAGTCAAGGAAGCACAAATCCAGCCCGAGGAGGAATTGGAAGAGATAAACTTGGGGACTGAGTTGGGATCTCAGAAGCCTGTTCTCATTAGCAGTAAGTTGGCAGCACAAGAAAAGGAGCAGTTAATGGCATTACTCAAGAAATATGCGGATATGTTTGCATGGACGTATGATGAGATGCCTGGCTTGGATCCAAGATTGGTGGTCCATTCTCTCAATGTAGACCTAGGAGTCAAGCCAGTAGTTCAGCTAGCCAGGGTTTTTCACACTGATATAGAAGCTCAAATAACTCAAGAAGTCTGGAAGTTGCTAGCAGTTGGTTTTATCAAGCCCATCCAGCATCCCAAATGGCTTTCCAATGTAGTACCCATGAAGAAAAAGAATGGCCAAATTCAGTGTTGTGTGGACTTTCGCAATCTAAACAAATCATGTCCAAAAGATGAGTTCCCCCTGCCTAACGTTGACCTTCTTGTGGATTCAGCTACGAGAAACTCCATGTTTTCATTTATGGATGGATATAGTGGGTATAACCAAATCCGTATGGCTGCCAGAGATGCAGAGAAGACAGCATTCAGGACCTCAATCAGAAATTTTTATTACACTGTGATGCCTTTTGGCCTTAAAAATGCAGGGGCCACATACTAGAAAACTATGACAGCCATCTTCCATGATATGATACATAGGGAAATGAAAGATTAGGTGGATGATATTGTGGTAAAGTCAAAGACCAAGGTAGGACACTTCCAAATACTTGAACAATTTTTTGAAAGGTGTAGGAAGTACAAACTATGCATGAAACCCATGAAGTGTGCCTTCAGAGTATCTGCTGAAAAATTCCTTGGGTTCCTAGTACATCATAGAGGAATAAGTGTAGATCCAACCAAAACCATAGCCATTGCAACAATGAAAAGGCCTGCAACGGTTAGAGAGCTCAAAAGTTTCCTGGGGAGGGTCTCCTACATCAAGAGGTTTGTACTGAGATTAGCTTCGGTCACAAGTGGTTTATCCAAACTATTGAAAAAAGGGGCTGAGTTCACTTGGGGAACTAAACAGCAAGAATCCTTTCAAAGGATCTAACAGATCATAAATCATCTTGCTACCCTACAAGCACTAGTACGTGGGTGACCCTTGTTGCTATACTTAGCTTCAAACTCTCAAGCTATAGGAGCCCTGCTAGCGTAGGAAGATGATGATGGGAATGAGCAACCCATTTATTATGTGAGCAGGACACTTAAAGATATAGAGACCAGATACTCCAGGATAGAAAGGGCATGCCTAGTAGTTATCTACACATCCCAAAGGCTAAAACGATACTTGTCACCCCACTAGATCCTTTTGGTAACCAAGTCACATCCCATAAAAGCACTCCTACATCAGCCTCTCCTAACAGGAAGGATAGCATAGTGACTGGTTTTGCTATCTCAATATGACATCGGCCTCAGGATTCCTAAGGCTGTCAAAAGCCAAGTCATAGCAGATCTACTAGCCCAGTTCCTAGAGAAATAAGAATGTTCACTAAGCGAGGAGATCCTTGGGGAGGTGGCAGTGGCAGAGCTCCTTGGAAAAAAGTGGACAATGAGGTTTGATGGGTCAACAACGACAACTTCAAATGGACTAGGAATTGTGCTAAGTTGTGGAGACAGGGATACCATGTTGTTATCTTTCAAACTTGGGTTTTTCAGTTCAAATAATGCTACTGAGTACGAGGCATACCTGACTAGGTTGGCCATAGCACTCAGCATAGGAGTAAAACATATGAGGGTTTTAGGAGACTCCAATCTTGTGGTCTCCCAAGTAAAGGGTCACTTTGCACTAAGAGAACAATGCCTAGCAGCTTACAGAACTTAGGTGCAAAAGGTGGAGCAGAAATTCCAAACCTTCAGTGTGGAATACGCCCAAAGGAGTAAAAACAGGTTCGCTAATGCACTAGTCACCCTGAGATCCCAAGTACCGTTCAAAGGTAGAGGTATACTAATAAGAATAAGTAAGCAAGAACATTCCATTATAGGGATCCTCAAAAGGATATTCCCTGAAGAACCAGAGCAGCAAGATTGGAGAAATGAGGTAAAATGGAAAATGGAAAAGTTGGGACTTGAAGGAAGCATCAAAGAGCTAAAGGATTACATCCTGAGAGAAAGAGAAACTATACAAAAGGCTGCCCAGAGGGATCCTGTCTAGATGTATCAACGAGAAAGAAGGGAAGCTAAGATTAAAAGAGTTACACAGCCAGATCTGTGGGATTGCAAAAAAAAAAAAATTAGCCTATACAAAAGAATGTAGCGCATGGGATATTACTGGCCAAATATGAACAAGGAGGTTACAACTGTACAGGAGGAATGTCAAAGGTGTCAGCTTTCAGTGGACAGAGAAGAAAGTTATGCTATATTTGTAATGGAAGATTGGAGGACCCCATTCATGGAATACTTGGTTTAAGGGATCCTACCAACTGACAGGATATTGGCCCACCAGCTCAAGAAACTGGCCGTTAGGTACTTCTTGCAGAACAGGATTTTGTTCAAAAGGGTGTACACTGGAGATCCCCTAAGATGCCTGGGGCCTAGAGAAGCCAGAGAAGCAGTCAGGGAAGTCCATTTTGGTGACTGTGGAAGTCACCCAGGGAAAAGAAGACTCTACAAGCAGCTATTGAGTAGGGGTACTATTGGCCAACAATGAAAAAGGAATCCGAGGAGCTGGTTAAGACGTGTCATGCATGCCAAGTACTTGGAGATGCAATCCATACTCACTTAAATGTGCTGCAAGACATGACAACATCGTGGCCTTTCCATACTTGGGGGCTTGATCTTATAGGACCCATAAACCCTCCTTCCAATAGTCATATCTGGATCTTGGTAGCCACCGAGTATTTTATAAAATGGGTAGAAGCTATCCCTTAGAAAAAAGCCATTAGAGCAACTGTGGCAAACTTCATTCGGGGGCACATCATCACAAGGTTTAGGATCCCAGGAGATTGATCAAGGACAATGGAACCCTGTTCATAAATAGAGACATGAAGAACTTGATCGAGGCATATTACATCAGTCATGGAAGGTCCATACCATACTATCAATGGGGAAATGGTCAGGTTGAGGCTACTAACAGGGTGATACTGAAGATCCTCAAAAAAAGAAAAAAAAAAAAAAAAAAATGAAAAAAAGAAACATAAGTATGCAGGAAAATGGAGTGACCACTTGATAGATGTCCTCTGGGCATGTAGGAGCTTTTTGAAGATAGCCACGAGATTTTCGCCAATTTCCCTAATTTATGGGACAGAAGCCATCAACCCCATGGAGCTAGTCATCCCTACACCAAGAGTAGTGCTTGAAGAAAATAAAGAAGGCATAGATGACACAAATAATGAAAGAAGGTTGGCAGATCTGGAGGGGTTAGAAGAGGAACGAGAAGTGGTCAAAAGGAGAAGCCAAAGTTACCAGCAGAAGATGGCTAAGGCATATGCACAGATAGTACACCCAAGAGCCTTCACAGAGGGGCAACTGGTGTTAAGAGCAATAGAGCATGTAAGGAAAAATATCTTAGGACCCTCCAAATTTGCCCCGAAATGGGAAGGGCCCTACATCATTAAGAAAACCCATGATAGCGGGTATTACTACCTCACAAAGGAAGATGGGACGATCCTGACATATCCTATAAATGGGAAGTGGCTGAAATAGTACTACACATGAAAGAGGGAGATTTCAGTACACCAAGACCCTTTTTTGCCAGCTTTCCAAACTACTAAGTGTTTCATCGTTCTTTACTCTTTTTTTTTTTTTTTAATTTTTTTATGTCACGAGTTTTGTTTAAGCTCCTTTTTGTTTAGGAACCTATGGTAGAAGGACATTCCACGATCCTTATTATCTTTGACAATCCTTTTGTGTTCCTTAGTATAGTAACTATGCTATGTTTCAATGAAATCTCCTTTTCTTATTTTTTTTTTCTTTGAGCTACAGTTAAAATGTACAATTGCAAAGTATTACATAACCTGAATGTGGGAAAATTTGGGAAGGGTACCTGGGCCAACTCAAAAAAAGAAAAAAAAGAAAAAAAAAACCTTAGCACATGACTTAGGACTCACACCACAGTTAGTTTAAGTACATGACCTAGGACCACAGGTAGAAATAAATGCCTGGGATACCTAGCCTAGTTTCTATCCAAACAAGGTCTGCTTGGTTCATGACCTAGGACTTGGAAAAAAAGAGAACATCCAATGTACCCAGTTCAGTACCTGCACAATCACACAACCACCAGGGTACTTGATCCAGGACCTACTACAAAACTTGTAGGGACCATGGCCTAGGACTCAGTTCAAAAAAAAGGGGGAGAAGCAACAAAATAAAGAGCAAAATACACATTGTGAGTAGATCCACATACTGTTAAAGTTAGAAGTAATCTAAAAAGGAAAATAGATCCACATTGCCATAAAAAAATGAGAGGGAAAAGTCAGAATTAGTGTTCAAAAGCAAGAAATAAAGATAAACTTATATAGCTTCAATTGTCTATAAAAAAAAAGGGGCAAACTTAAACATCTAAACTATTAAAGAAAAAAAGAAAAAAAAGAAAAAAAAAGCCAAGGGGCTGAGGTATAAGGCTAGCTAGCAAAGAGCTTTTTGGGGAAATGGTAGGAACAATTGAGGAAGAAAGAACCTGCTGCCTTCTAACTTTCAAGTCTTGCAATGCCTTGTGAGCATGAGCTAAAACCTTCTCAGCAGCTGCAATTTCAGCATCAAGGTTCTTGGAGGCCTGTCTCTGGAATAGCATGTGGGCTAAGGAACGCAAATAATCTAGCAAAAATGATAGATTGAACTTAGCTTCTATGAGATCCTGCACTCCCCCACCCCCCCCCCCCCCCCCCCCCCCCCCCGCCCCTCAATTCCAAAAGCCTTTCCTCAGATAAGGAATCAAGAGAGGAATCCCTTATGGATATCAGCACAACACATAACAACTCCATCAGGATGTTGCCTAGAAATACACCTCCCCTAAACCCACTAGTAAAGTCCCCATGGGTTTTGAATAGCCCCACCAATAGTGCCAAACCCTCAACGGGCATAGAGAATCTCAGATTGCCGAAGGGAGGCCCAAAGCTATGAAAATGGCTCACAGGGAGGCTGTTGAATTTCAAGGAATCAAAGTGAGACAAGAAAGAAGGGAGCCCTGAACTGAGATCTGAGGCAGTCACCCCTGGAGCCTCCTCCATTGTCGTGTTTCCACTCTCAGGAATTAGAGAACTTTCGACCCTTTTGATGGTTTGGGGGATCCCTGCCTAAGCTTTAACAACATGGACATTGGGAGCAGATTCCACAACTACCTTAGAAACTATGAGCTCAAGATCCTTAGCACCTGTGTCAGCACCTGCAGAAGCAAACAAAGTTAAAAGGGGGAAAGAAGAAAAGAAAATATATAAAGTGGGAAAAAGTAAGAGAAAGCTAAAGAACCAGTATCAGTTCCCTATGGTAGAGCCTCCTCCTCTTGCCCCTCTGACTTCCTGGAAGACTCTGTGAAAGAACACATAGCACGTTGGAGAAAAGGTGAGGAAACTTTGGCAAAATTGCTAAAGGAAGGGAAGGATATTAAGAGCTTTGCTATAGAAGGAAAGAGAGGCGGAAGTATAACGAGGGTGAACAACACACACCTTTAGAACCCTTTGACTCTAAGGAAGAGGCGGCCTTAGGGGTAGATTGAACACTAGTTTGACCTAAAAGAGGAAAAGAAAACAAGAACTCTTAGGAAAAAAGGATAAGAGAGATAAGAATAAGCATTAATAAAGAATGGAGGAGGCTTACCTACTTGTATGGATGAAGATGCACCCCCCAAGGACTTTTTGCCCAACTTGGGCTCAATTATAGGCTCAAGTGGCATAGTTTTAGTAGGAATGGGAGTATGCACGGGCTTGGGATCTTGGGGAACAAGAGGCTGAAAAGCTTCGAGGTCTTGAACAGCTAGGAGAGCAGAAGGCAGAGTGGGCTGGGCATCCTTCACTGCCTGCCCAACTTCCCTGGTCACATTACCACTAAGGGGCTCATTTTCCACGCTTAAGGGAACAACATATTGAGCTGTCATCACTTCTTGCACTAAAGTCCCACCAGTTGTGGGTGGAGGTACCTCAACCTGCAAAAGAAAAATAAGAGTATGTGGCATAACATCACAAAATGCACATGTACACAACACCAGAAAAAGAACGAAAGCAAGCAGTAAAGAGCACAAGTGGAAAAAGGTCATACCACATCATCACTAGACGACTGACTCTTGCCCCTCTTGGGGTTTGACTTGTGCTTGAATTGCAAAAGAGAAGTGACCATTCATCAGTTAAAAATAAAAAAAAGGGAGAGAGACACAACAAGAACAATGAACCAGTATAGGTAGATGTCAAAAAAAAAAAAAAAAAAAAAGAGAGAGAGAGAGAGAGAAGAAGGAAAGAAGCCTTGCCCTTCTCTTTCTCTACAGGTTCTTCAATGGTCTTTTGTCTACTACAAGTATGCCTAGAGGGTCCTAAAGGAGATTGGGGTATGAAATCAAAGGACCTCGAAGAACCTTAGGCTAAGAAACTTATAGGAACCTGAAAGAGAGAAGACTCTACCTTAGTCTTCACTTGGATCTTTGGGATTAAAGGGTGGCCAACTTCCTTTCCAACTGTAGAGGGGTCCACTCTCTCGGGACGCTTAGAAATGGCTAACTATTTCTGGGATTTTGCAGTCTTCCTCTTCTTAGTCTCAGGGCCAACCTCAGAACCCTCAGTGCTTTCTTCATGCTCAGCTCTCTTGATAGCTTCCTGTTTAATTTTCTTCTCTTTACCTTTACCTATGGGGGTTGTAGCACCAATTGCCTCCATCACCCTTCTCTTGATAGGCACACCAGAAGAGGTACCCACGATAAGGTCACATTCTAACCAAGCCTCAAGGAAATCATTCGCATAACATACCCAACCGCCTCTATTAGCATGCCACTTCGTGAATCCTGTCTTGCTACTTATTGCAGCAGAAACAATGCCAACAGTGGAATGGGCTAGGCGTTTGTTAAAGGTGGGAGTAGAGAAAAGACCGAATCAGGGACCCTTGCAATCTTACCAGAACCAACAAAATCTGAGAAGGATTTCTGAACTCTTCTCCAATAACCGGCAAAGCCACTGGAAGCAAAGACTCCCTTTTGGGAGTTTGGATCCATAAATTGAAGGCTCCTTCGTGACTAATAAGAAGAAGAATAAGAACTTTGAAACGGATCTAGGGAAGGAAGAGAGGGCACTACCTCCTTGAACACCGACGGGATGTCATGGTCAAAACCAAACTGCATAAGGACTCGGTGTGTTGAGTAGTGAGTGTACCGGGGACCACTCGAAGAGGGTACTAGAAGCCACGAGGGACTGATACAAGCCAAATATGCCAAGCTACCTTCATCCCCCCTGTGCAGATCAAAAGTATTTCTAGGGGAGCTAAGGAAAGAAGCCAACATAGAATCGCAGGCGAACCCAAGACTGAACTCCTGAGGAGAGTGCCAACTCAAGTGCCCTGCTTGATCAAACAACTCCACCAAATTGAGGCTTCCACCTTTCAAATTGGCCTAGCGAAAGATGATGGGATGGCTATCAGTAAAACTGCCACACAGACCCTTAATCACATCTAGGGATCCTTGGAACTTATCCTTTACAAACTTTAGACTCCTGCACTTCGCTAAAGTAACAGAGGAACAGTCCCACATGAACACTTAGAGAATGGCATAGTGTAGGGATGAAGTAATAACGTAGCAAGAATTGCCTAAGAACATGGGGCTAAAGGATATTGGGCACCTCGGGCCAATCTAATTGCCAAAGGAAAGAAAACAGACTTAACCCCGTACCCAAGGAACTCACTGAACAAGAACTTACTAAGCCAAAGCACTAGGAACCCAGCTTGCCTAACTGCCTTGTCCTTTTCTCAAGAGAGGTTCATGACCCACTTGCCCATTCTAGCTGGTTTCTTACCAGGAGAAGCAGTACGCCCACCGAAGTGACTGAAAAGCTTGTCTTCGACCTCGAGATCCTTGCTAGAAAGGCTTATATCCAAAGGATTCTCCTCACCAAACACTGGGAGAAGAAGATTGTTGACCACATCCTCCAATGTGATAGTGAGCTCACCAACAGAGAAAAAGAATGTGTGGAGGGAAGGACACTAGCGACGCACCAAGTGTCTAAGACCCTTAACGTCCCTAAAACCTTCAAGGTTCTTGGAAATCACTACTGATCTCAAGATCCTGGCACGCTCTAAACAACTGATGAATTCACCATTAGAAAGCTCCTTGTCCACCCAAATGGGCCAACCAGTGATCTTACCAGGAACGAAATCAAAGAAAATGGGAACTGCTTCACGAGATCCTCGCCTAATTTGCAGATCAAAAATCTCCCCCGGATCTGGAACCTAAGCAGAACTAGAAAACCCGGACTAGCTAGAAAACACCTAGGTATGAGGGGAAGGAGGGCTTCGCCGTGAGACACTTGAGGGAAAAACAGGCTGGGGGTGTACCAAGGATCCCGTAAAGGAAAGGCTTGGTGCTCCGTAACCTCCTGCAGACCCAGAGGAGCTTTCACCCTCAGAAGGACTGAAAGTACACTTCCTTATTTTTCGTGAAGAAGAAGAAGCCATGGACGACAAATGCACTGGGAAACAGGGAAGTCAAAGGAGTGAAAAACGCAGAAGAAGAAACAAAGAACATAATAATTGGAAGCAAGAAGATAAGGTTGGAAATAAAGATCTTTGGAAAGTGAAAAGAACGTTTGAAATGACTGTAATAATGGCGCAAAGAGCAGTTGGAGAAGATGATGTATAGAAAGGCGTGCCAGTTGCCAAAATTTAATTTTTTAAAGAAGAGAGTTATTGGCAGTTATTAATGAGAGTTACGGGGAACGTGAAAAGTGGATGGGGGAAGTTGTCACTCAAACATTCAACTGCCACGTTTCGTGCAAAAGGGGGAAGTTGCAAAAAAAGAAGTGCAACACGCAAAGAAAACCAGGATACTCGAGGTTAGCAGGAAAAGCAGGACCCTGAAGGAAGAAGAAGAGGGACCCTGAAGCTAATTCAAATAGTGAAGAAGGAACTCCTACAGAAATTAAGGTTTTGGTCTACTCACGCGTGGGCTGCAGGCAACCCACAAGCTCGGGGGGCTAAATGTTGAGGTCTAAAAAAAGTCACAATGTTGCACCAAGACCCAAAATGGCATAAAGAATTGAACTCCATAAAAATAAAATACTTGAGCTTGCAATAAAAAAAAAAAAAGGATGGTAGACCCAAATCCATTAAGGGTTTGAAAGAGGAATCCAAACCCATGAATGGGTAAGCCTTAGGACTCATGAAACAAAGGGAAGAATAAAAGCCCAGCCTGCCAAGGTCAGAAAATTGCTAGGGAGCCCAGTGGTAAGAACTGGGCCGGGATACTTGGGGACTGCCAGGAGCTCGGGATCCTAGGGACGTGCAGCAAAGCTATGGTTGGATTAAGAGAGTTCAAAGGGGATGCCAAGAAACACAAAGAACGAGAACATGTATGTCCCTATTAGCCATCCACTGATGCAAAAAGGAATTAAAAGGCTTGGGAACCAACAATTCATGAATAAGGGGCTGGTACCTTGGGGAACCCAAAAAGAAAAACCATGAAGGGAAGTGGCTGGGAAACTTTCAAACTGGCAAGAAGGAATCAGCTCACTTGGGAAAAAAGACAAAGGGAAAGGCAACCAAAAGTTGAGTCTGAAAAGGTGGGAACTAAAAACCTTAAAAGGAGAAAAACCTAAGGTCAGCTCTTTAAGACATACCAAAATGGAAAGAAGCAGGAGACTTTTAAGGAAGAAACTCCAAAAGAAGAAAATAATGAGGAATGAGGAAGGGGCCAGTCACCAATGTTGCTGACACAACATTGGTTCTGGTACCTAGGGGAGTAAATGGAGGGAATCAGTGGTACCTCGGGAACCCTAGGATGACATTATAAAAGGGGAAGCAGTCAACAGTGAAAGGCATTCAACAACAATGAATTAGAGTAGAATCATTGAGAAAACCCTGTTAGGACTCAAAGAAAGAAAGAAAAAAGAGGGAAATACCACCCGGTATCCTCAAACAGCCACTAGAGAACACACTTGGATTCAAATGGATTCAAACTTTGCAGGTCTTAGAGGCTTGAAGAGCCATCTAAGTCTGTTATTTTTGAACTTATTTGGAACTTGTAACACATCCTAGTGAACATAATGTATTACACAGTTAAGAAAGTAATGAAATATTTCACATTGTCTTAAGGACCCTTAACTTTTTATTTTGTGTCTTTCTTTATCACATTGCCCATTTATTGTTTCTTGCTATTCAATGCATATATTTCTTGTTTTCTAGCATGTATGTGTTGTAGGATTCGTGCTTTGTGCACCATCTGGTTCGTAATTAGTCCATTTAGCTGCGATGAACCAAGCCTAGTCCCTTAAGACAACAACTAAAAGGCCTCAGGGTCCTTGTTTCTACTTGGACCTGGGCACCATCCAAAAAGGACCCACACAATGTCTAAACAAAAACCATAGCTCCCTGGCCTTAGTGTAGTTTTGTCACTGTGGCTACCTAAAGCACATAAATTGTCCCAAAAAAAAATAAAACTCTCTCTGTCCCAGTTTGTTTGTCTTCTATTCCATTCTGGGATGTCCCAAAATATTATCCTGTTTCTAAAATTAGAAGTCATTAATTTACTAATGTTCTTATTATGCCCCTACTTTATTTCCAAAACCATTTGAAAAGAAAACCAACAAATATTTAAAAAACCAATATTGATTAAAAAGATAAACTAGAATTTGTATTTAAAGTAATCTAGAATTGCTTGTAGCCAATACCCAATAGTTTTTGTATTGTGGTAGTTGTAGATTTTTCAAATTTGATTAAGAGGATAAGTTACAATATGTGCTATGTAATTTCAAAAATGCTAATACTGGTAAGAAGTAGATTTGTGCCTGTAATTTCAGATATAATATTACTATTTTTTGATAAATTTATTTAAGGGTAATTTTGGAAACTTGTACATTTTTTTAAGGCAGGCAAGACAATAAATTATATTCTCTTAAAAAGTTTGATTTGTGAAACAAGACAAACAAATTAAGATGGAGGGAGTAATAATAACACTTAAAAATTAAAACAAGTTTCCTTCAATTCCAATTGTTATTTTTGCTAAGTTAGAGCCCTAAAATTCCTCATTTGAAGTGTTTATATTACTCATTCATTTCATATATTATTGCATACTTCACTGATACATTTTATATCTTTTTGCCAATTTCAATAGGGCTATTTGGGGGAAGGCTGATTTTAATAGGGGGCACCTGTGGTAAGGCCAATGTCATGAGGGATATGACGGTGAGGGATATGTAAACAAGTTTGACAACAACAAGGATCACGAAAGCAACAAATTTCCCCTTGTGAGCTTCCAATAAAAGCTAAGAATACCATCAATACGATCATAAAATTCTTCACCACAAATTGCTTGTAGCCTTCCATTAACACTTGCTCCTGAAGTTCTTCAAATGACAAGTGTTTGTTGTCTTGAGTTGTAGAATGACTGAGATTGTGTTCATAAATAGGTGGAAAAAAAAATTGACATGGAAACTCTTGGGAAAACACTAAAGAGCTCATTTATTAAATTGTCATTTCCTTCCCCCCCCCCTAATTAAATGTTTCTCTCTCTCTCTCTCCAATTAATTGTTGTTTCCAAGTCCCTTAACGCTATCCATTATCTTATTTAACGATTATATATTTATTTTTATTTTTCTAGGTAGCAGATGCCAAGTTTAAATGTGATTAAGAAACCAAGGTATTAATTTTCTTCTTATGCAACTTATGTGCCTTGATTATTGGGGGTGAAAAAAATACAAAACAGAACGTATGTGCTTTGACAATAAAGGTCTTAAAATTTTGTTTGCAAGAATTGAGGGAAATGGTTGATTACTAAATCTACAAGTAAATGGTAATCTCATGAGAACTTTGATTACATAACTTTTGTAGATGAGGCCCAACAGATGACTTATTTATGCTTAAAAGATTCAATTGGTTGACTGGGACTTTGTTGAGGTTCAAAAAAGAATCAAATAGCCACAAATAGGCCCAAAGGAAAAGACATTGGGCCCGTTTCACACAAAAAAAGAAGAAAGAAATAATAAAGGGTGGGCTCTCACAATAAAGAAAAGAGAGAAGAAAGATAGAAAAGGGTCCAGGGGGCTGGGATCCAGAGGAAGGGCCCAACCAGCGAATCAGAGAAAGCCCGGATGGAAGAACTGGGCCGAGGATCCTTGGACGCGCGAAGGAGGATCATAACAGAAAATTAAAGAAAGACAAGAGACAAAGGGCACACGGACCTTGTGACCCAGACACGCAGCAGAAGTACATAGCAAAACGCAGGAACCTGGTTTCAACCATCTGGAGAAAGAGACAAGGAAGAGTACAACTGGAAAAGGCTGGAGCACTGTGAAGAAAAGCCAAAAGGGCCTCAGGCCAGCCAACGGGAAATCTGGAAATAGAAGGGAGCTGAGGGACTTTCATCTGGTCAGAACAAAAAAGCAAGGAACTATGAAGAAAAAGGAAACGACATGATTCTGGAGCAATTAGGCGTGGCACAGGCCTTGAAGGGCAAAACGAAAAAATCATGAGTTCCCCGAAGCCCCAAGATGTGCTATAAAAGAAGGAAGGGATCCATGCTACAGAGGCATTCATTTTTTAGAACGATCAGACCATTTTAAGCATTCATCATTGCTTTCCAAAGTCTTAGAGAGTGGTAGAAAAGACTCTGTAATTGAAGGGGAAAATAGAGGAACCATCCCCGGTATCCCAGGACAGCCATTACTGAACATGCTCGGATTCAACAAGTTCAAATTTTGCAAGACTTTGAAGCTTGAATAGCTATCAAAGTCTGTAACTTATGAGCTCAGTTGAACCTTGCACCACGTCTTAGTGAGCATTGTAATCACAACTTAATGGAATCAATGAAATATACCTCACATAATTAGAGGATCTCTAACCTGTTCTTATGTTATATTTCCATTTGTCATTTGCATTTTCCTTTACTGCATAAATGTCATTCAATGCAAATATTCTTGCTTTTTTGTTAGCTATTTGTATTATAGGAAGCATGTTTTGTGCACCAATTGATTCTTAAAACAGCCTTTTAGTTGCGGAGAATCGATCCCAGTCCACCAAGAACATCTCACACGGCCCAAGATTCTTGGGCCATAGTGCTGAAGAAAAACGGCACTCTCACATTTTGGCGACTTCACTGGGGACTGGGTAAAGAAAAGGGAAGAAGCAATCCCTTCGCAGAACATGCCTCCAAGACAAAGGAACAGTAAAGGTGCAAACGTGCCACCCACTACTTCTGAGCCTATGGGAGAAAATGAAGTGGCCTCCAGACAAAGAGGCGAGGTGCCCCTAGCAGAGCACGAAGCCGTATTAGAATAAAGGAATGCAAGGCAAGAGCTAGACCCTATGGCTCAAATGACCGCGATATTGAAGGAGCTGCAACAAGAAGTTCACCTTCTCAAAGAAGGCAAGACGCAAGAAGTCAGAGACAATGCCCCCCATTTGGGTAACACGGACAGAACCCAGCCAGAGGAAGGGTCAGAAGTGGGAGGAGGAACTAACCCCCAATACCTAACACTGGCAGACGTCAGTGCCCTCTTGGACTAAGAAAGGGAAAAACTTTCCAGGACCTCAAAGCAATTTTCTCGGGATCCCCCATTCCCACCAGAACTCCTTGGCAAGCCATACCCCAAGGGATATGAGCCACCAAAGTTCCATCCTTTTGATGGAAGGAATGGAAGTGCAGTAGAACACGTGAGTAGGTTTGTCCACACTATGGGCCCCTACGTAGGAGACAGGGAGCTATGCCTAAGAAAGTTTGCTAAGTCCCTAGTGGACAAAGCATACACTTGGTACACTACACTGAGACCTGGGTCCATTAAAACCTGGGACGAAATGATGGAAATATTTTGTGCAAAATATTACCCTGGTGAGGACAAGGTCACTTTCCAAAGCCTTCAGATGGTGAGGCAGAGGCCTGGAGAGGATTTTGTCCAGTTCATCAAAAGATTTGAGGATGTGTCCCTAGACTGTTATGGGGACCATGAAGAAAAAGAGCTTGTGGAGACTTGCATCTCTAACATGCTTTTCGACTACAGACTCAACCTCAAAAAATTATGTATCACACAGTTCGCTGACCTGTTACAAAGAACAAGAAGGACAGCACAAACTATGAGGGCGAAGAGGGCGCCAGCATCCCAACCCATGACAGCATCAGTGGGAGAAAAAAGGAAGAGGCCTGATGGAAAACTGTTCGAGGAACCACCGGTGATCCCATGTACTGTAGAAGAATTAAACCACGTCCTGGATAAATGGATTGGGGATGGAGTGGTTAGGCCATTCACCGTGTCTAGGCCACCAACCGAAGAAGAAAGGAAGAATCCTTTGTTTTGCAGGATTCATAATTATGTTAAGCATTCCACCAAGGACTGCTGGACCCTCCGCAGGCTCTTTCACAGGAAGCTAAGAGAAGGAACCCTGGAGCTCACCCAGAAAGAACCAGAAGTACAAAGAAACCCCCTGCCCAACCACAAAGGAAAGGGGGTGGTAGCTGTGGTAATCCATAGGAACCCGGTGGAAACAGAAAAGCCAGGAGGATCTTTCCACCCAAACACAGTCAGGACCCTCCAGAAGAATCCCAAGTTCAGATCACTATTCAATCAGCTGGGATTTGGACCAGAAGTAAGAAGAGTGGCCACGAAATCCTTCATAATTATAGCAGCAGATTCAGGAATGGAATGTTTCACGGCAGAATCACATGCCCGTCGAGCTTTCCTGGAGACAACCAATGCCATAACCTTCACTGATGAAGACATGGAGGTTGAGCATCCAGACCACCGTAGACCTCTTTACCTAATGGCTACCATAAATGGTGTCCAAATCAGAAGAGCACTAGTAGACACAGGGGCATCACTCAACCTCATAGCCCTGAGTACCTTGGAAGCCGTGGGCCTAGCTGGAAGGAGGATCCTAGGGGCTCCCATGGAGATAACTGGATTTGGAGGATCAGCAGAATCAACCAAAGGATATATACAGCTAGCCCTAAGGGTGGGGCCAATAGTGGCCTTGACCAGGTTTCACGTAATCAATTCAGAAGTATCCTACCATGTACTCCTGGGACGGCCATGGCTCCATAAGCACCGCCTTATACCATCCACGTACCATCAGTACGTTAAGGGGAGGTTGAATGGGAGGCTTGTAAGGATCCCTGCCAACCATAACCCTTTCAACCAAGGAGAAGTGAACTTTGTAGAAACAATGTTTTATGATGAGTTAGAACCTGATGATGAAAGTCCCATGCCAGGGACCCCAGGAACACCTATCTTGGAAAAAGAAGAAGGAGGAGGTACCCATGACTTGAGAAACCTCCTGAAGAGAAAAAGGCAAAAGAAGGAGCCCAGCACCTCAGGATCCCAAGAATGTGTAGTAGTACGAGAGCCCGGGGGAAGATTAATATATTGTTTGTGAAGGTGCGCGGCACCTGAGTGCATCGTGCAGGAAGGTCCCGGACCACCAGAATGTATGATAGCCCAGGAGGAAGTCCTAGAGGAACCAGTCAAAGAGACACAAATCCAGCCTGAGGAAGAATTACAGGAAGTAAACTTGGGGACTGAACTGGGATCCCAGAAGCCTGTTTTCATCAGTAGCCAGTTGACAACACAAGAAAGAGGGCCACTGGTGGCTTTGCTCAAAGAATACGCAGATGTGTTTGCATGGACCTATGATGAGATGCTTGGTCTGGATCCTAGATTAGTGGTCCATGCTCTCAATGTGGACCTAGGAGTTAAACCAGTGATCCAACCAGCCAGGGTCTTTCACACTGATATAAAAGCCCAGATAACTCAAGAGGTCAAGAAGCTACTAGCAGCTGGCTTTATCAAACCCATTCAGCACCTCAGATGGCTTTCTAACATAGTACCTGTGAAGAAAAAGAACGGCCAGATCCGTTGCTGTGTAGACTTTCGCAACCTGAATAAAGCATGTCCTAAAGATGAGTTCCCTCTACCTAATATTGACCTCCTTGTGGATTCAGCTGCGGGAAGTTCCATGTTCTCATTCATGGACGGGTATAGTGGGTACAACCAAATTCGCATGGCTGCCAAGGATGCCGAGAAAACAGCATTCAGGACACCAATCGGGAATTTTTATTACATTGTGATGCCCATTGGCCTCAAAAATGCAGGAGCCACATACCAGCGAACCATGACATCCATCTTCCATGATATGATGCATGAGGAAATGGAGGACTATATGGATGATATTGTGGTTAAGTCAAAAACTAGGACAGGGCACCTTCAGGTACTTGAACGAGTTTTCAAAAGATGAAGAGAATACAAGCTACACATGAACCCCATGAAATGTGCCTTTGGAGTATCTGTAGGAAAGTTCCTCGGGTTCCTGGTATATCATAGAGGCGTAAGTGTAGATCCAGCCAAAGCTGTAGCCATTGCTACTATGAGAAGACCAACGACAGTGAGGGAGCTCAAAAGCTTCCTGGGAAGGGTCTCCTACATCAGAAGATTCGTGCCAGGACTGGCTTCAGTCACAGGGGGCTTATCCAAGCTATTAAAGAAAGGAACTGAGTTCACCTGGGGAGCAGAACAGTAGGAAGCCTTCCAAAGGGTCCAACAGATCATGAATCATCTGCCCACTCTCCAGACACCAGTACGTGGGCGACCCTTGCTATTATACTTGGTATCAAATGCCCAAGCAATAGGAGCCCTGCTGGCGCAAGAGGATGATGGTGGGAACGAGCAACCTGTTTACTATGTAAGCAGAACACTCAAGGATGCCGAAACCAGGTATCCCAGGATAGAAAAAGCTTGCCTGGTGGTTATTTACGCATCCCAGAAGCTGAAGAGGTATTTCTCAACCCACCAGATCCTTTTAGTAACTAAGTCACATCCCATAAAAGCACTCCTGCATTAGCCCCTCCTAACAGGGAGAATAGCACAGTGGCTGGTCCTGCTTTCTCAATATGACATAGGCCTCAGGACCCCCAAGGCCGTCAAAAGTCAAGCCATAGCTGACCTCCTGGTACAGTTCCCAGGGAAGGAGGAAAGCTCACTAAGCGAAGAGATCCTAGGTGAGGTAGCAATAGCAGAAATCCTGGGAAAGAAATGGACAATGAGATTCGATGGGTCAGCTACAGCAACTTCAAATGGGGTAGGAATTGTACTGAGTTGTGAAAATGGGGACACCATACCTCTATCCTTCAAGCTTGGTTTCTCATGCTCCAATAATGCAGCTGAGTACGAGGCGTACTTAACCGGGCTAACTATAGCAGTAAGTATTGGGGTAAAACACATGAGAATACTGGGAGATTCCAATCTTGTGGTCTCTTAGGTGAAAGGTGACTTTGCACTAAGGGAACAAAGTTTGACAGCCTACAGGACATGGGCACAAAGGCTAGAGTAGGAATTCCTGACCTTTAGCATAGAATACACGCAGAGAAGTGAAAACAGATTTGCAGATGCGCTTGCCACCCTGGGATCCCAAGTACCATTCAAGGGAAAAGACACTATAGTCAGAATAGGAAGGCAGGAGCATTCCATCTTAAAAATCCTCCAACAGATATCCCCCGGAGAGTCTAAGCAATGGGACTGGAGGAGCGAAGTGAAAGAAAAAAATGAAAGAAACAGGATCCGGAGGGAATGTCAAGGAGCTGAGAGACTACACTCTAATAACAGGAGAACTATACAGAAGACTATCTGGAGGGATCCTATCCAGATGTATCAATGAGAAAGAGGGGAAGCTAAGGTTGGAAGAACTACATACCCAAGTCTGCGGGACCTCAGAAAAGATCAGCCTATACAGGAGGATGCAGCGCATGGGGTACTACTGGCCAAATATGAGCAAAGAGGCATCAACTATATAGGAAAAATGTCAAAAATGCCAACCTTCGGTGGATAAGGGAGAAAGCTATGCTGTATTTGTTGCAGAAGACTGGAGGACCCCTTTTATGGAATACTTGGCTCAAGGGATCCTACCAACTGACAGGACACTGGCCCACCAGCTCAAGAAGCTTGTAGTTAGGTATTTCTTGCAGAACGGGATCCTATTCAAAAGGGGATATAGTGGAGACCCCCTAAGATGCTTGGGACCAAGGGAAGCCAGGGAAGTGGTCAGGGAAGTCCATTCTGGTGATTGTGGAAGTCACCCAGGAAAGAGGAGGCTCTATAAACAGTTACTACTATTGGGGTATTACTGGCCAACAATGAAAAAGGACTCCGAAGAGGTAGTCAAAACCTGCCACGCATGCCAAGTCCTTGGAGATGCAATTCATACTCACCCAAATACGTTACAGGACATGACAACCCCATGGCCTTTCCACACTTGGGGGCTTGATCTCTTAGGACCTATAAATCCTCTATCCAGTGATTACATATGGATCTTAGCAGTCACTGAATACTTTACAAAATGGGTAGAGGCCATCCCCTTGAAGAAGGGCACTGGAGCAGCTATAGCAAACTTCATCCGAGGCCATATCATTATAAGGTTTGGGATCCCCAAGAGGTTGATCAGTGACAATAGGACCCCATTCATAAATAAAGACATGAAGTGGTTAACAGAGGCTTACTACATCAAGCATGGAAGGTCTACACCGTACTACCCACAAGGAAATGGCCAGGCAGAGGCCATAAATAGGATGTACTTTGGGCATGTAGGAGCTCTGTGAAAACAGCCACGGGATTTTCACCATTCTCCCTGGTCTATGGGACAGAAGCCATCAGCCCAGTAGAATTAATTATTCCCACACCAAGAGTAGTACTTGAGGAAAGTCAGGAGGACACCGAGGACGCAAACTATGAAAGGAGGTTAGCAGACCTGGAAGGGGTAGAGGAAGAAAGAGAGCTAGCCAAGAGAAGAAGTCAGAGGTACCAGCAAAGGATGATAAGAGCATATGCACAAGCAGTACGCCCGAGGACTTTCACTAAAGGGCAGTTGGTACTAAGGACAGTAGAGCATGTAAGAAGAAACATATCGGGACCCTCCAAATTTGCCCCAAAGTGGGAAGGACCCTACATCATCAGGGAGGCCCATAATAGTGGGTACTACTACCTCACAAAGGAAGATGGGACAATCCTGACAGAGCCCATAAATGGGAAGTGGCTAAAACAATATTACGCATGAGAAGGGAGAGGTCTCAATACACTGAAATCCTTTTGCCAAAACGCTCCAACCTGCTAAGTGTTTTTCCTTCTTTCATATATTATTATTTAAAGTAATTTTGTTCGAAACTAGAGGTAGAAGGACATTCTAGGATCCTTACTATCTTAGTTAGATTTGCTGTGTTCCTTGAATGACATTTATGTTTTAAAATTCAATGAAATTTCTTCTTTTTTCCCAGTTATTAAATCCTAAGTATCGCAAAAACTCCTAACACGAACGAAATCAGGGGAGGATACCTGAGGAAATCTTCTTGCATAACCCAGGATCACCCCACAGATAACTATAAACGGTTGAATTTAAATACATGGTCTAGGACCTCAGGCATATACTGAGGATATCTAGCCCAGTACAAAAAAAAAAAAACTTGCCAAGATTCATGAGCTGGGACAAGTAAGAATACATTGCCAAACGTACCCAGCTCAGTACTTGCGCAACCAAAAAAAAAGAAGGGGGAGAATACATGGGGAAACCTTTTGATGCATAACCCAGGATCACCCCACAGATAGCTGCAAAGCAGCTACGTTTCAAATACATGGTCTAGGATCTCAAGCATAAACTGAGGATACCTAGCCCAGTGCTTGATAAAAAAAAAAAACCTGCCAAGTTCATGAGCTGGGACAAAAAAAAAAAATAATATGTTGCCAAATGTACCCAGTTCAGTACTTGCGCAATCAAGAAGAAAAAGAGTGGGTACTTAGTTGGAACCTGCAACAAAACTTGTGGGAATCACAGGCCAGGACTCAACAAAAAAAAGAGAAGGCAAGAAAAGAAGATCCACATGCCATTTGAAAAGGATTAGAAGCAACACTTAGAAGCCATACTAAAGCACAAGTACATAGAAGCAGTCTCAAAGCACAAATGCAGATCTAAAAAAAAAAAAAAAAAAAAGAACCAGAAGCATTGTCCAACCAAAGAAATAAAAAATTCATACAATCCCAAATTGTTCATACATATCCGAACAGCTAAAAAAAAAAGAGAGAAAGCTAAGAAAGGAGGCCAGCCAACAAGGAGCCATTCGAGGGAAGAGCAAGGACAGCTGAAGAAAGAACCCTCTGCCTTTTGACTTTCAGATCTTGCAAAGTCTTGTGAGCACGAGCTAAAACTTCCTCAGCAGCAGCAATCTCAGCATCAATACTTTTAGAAGCTTGCCTCTGGAAAAGCGCTTGGGCTAATGATCGCAGGTACTCCAGCAAAAAGGACAAGTTGAACTTGGCTTCTAAGAGATCCTGAACAACTCCCCTCCATTCCAAGAGCTTTTCCTCAAAAAGAGAGTTCAGCGAAGAATCTCTCAGAGAAATTAACACGGCGCACAGCAGCTCCATCAGAATGTTCCCCAAGAATACTCCTCCTCTGAAACCAAGGGTAAAGTCCCCATGACTTTTAAGCAGCCCTTCTAGCAATGGTAGACCTTCCATAGGCACAGAGAACTGCAAGAAGCTGCCATAGGAGGACCCAAAGCGGCAGAAATGACTGGTAGGGAGGCTGTTGAACTACAGAAGATCAAAGCGAGCCAAAAAGGTGGGAAGCCTTGAAGCAGGGTCTGAAACAACCACCTCTGGAGCCTTCCCCTTCGCTGCATCATCGCCTGGGGTCCCAAAGGAACCTTCAACCCCCTGAACAGCATAAGGATCAGCGACCTGAGCAGATCCTACACCTCCCTCAGGAACCACGATTTCAGGATTTTTGATATCAATTCCTGCAAAAAAAGGGGGGGGGGGACTTAGCTTCTAAAAAAAAAAGGAAAAAAAAAGGGGGGGAACAAAAAGTGGTAGAGAAGAAACCAGTATCAGCCTCTTGGGGCGGAGTGCCCTCTTCTTACTCCTCTGACTTCTTGAAAGATTCTGGAAAAGAACACAGGGCAAGTTGAAGAAAAGGTGAGGAAGCCCCAGCAAAACGGCTAAAAGAAGGCAGGGACACAGGGGGCTTCACCCCACCTTCAGAATCCTCCGATTCCAAAGAAGTAGCAGCACCAGAGGCAGATCTTGCAGTGGCTTGGCCTGGAAAGAAGAAGAACTCAAAAAAAAGAAAAAAAGAAAAAAAAAGAAGGGGTGCAAAAGAGATAAAGATAAAAGGCTATATAAAAGAAAAGAAAGGCTCACCTGTTTGCCCGGATGATGATGCACCTCCCAAGGTCCTTGTACTTAACCTAGTTTGAGGTAACACGGTCCTGACAGGACTGAGAATCTGTTCAAAGTGAGAACCTGGGGACGCGGGAAGCTTGGGAGCCTCAGGATCTTGGGCAGCCTGGACATCCTGCATTAGTTGCCCAGTTCCCTTAGCTATGCCATCGCTGGGAGCCTCCTCCTCCTTACTCTGAGATGCAGCTTCAGCCATCTCCTCCTCCAAAGTCTCACCAACCACAGGGGGAGGAACCTCAACCTAAAACAAAAGAAAGGTGGAACAAAAAAAAAAAAGAAAAAAAGAAAAAGAAAAAGAAAGGGGATGAACAACAGGGCAGCACGGGTATATAACACTTGTGAAATGAATATGAAGAAGCAGCAAAAGACACAGATAAGGAAAACCATACCACATCTTCACCAGAAGATTGGCTTCTACCCTTCTTGGGATCTAGCTTCATCACCACGACGTAAATCAAAAGTATTCCTTGTAGAAGTCAGAAAGGGAGATAACACAGAATCGCAGACAAAAACAGGGCCAAACTCCCGTAGGGAGCGCCAATTCAAATGGCCTGCTTGATCAAACAACTCAACCAAGTTAAGATTGCCACCTTTTAGACTCAGCCAACGGAAAATAATAGGGTGGCTGTCAGTGGAGCTGCCACAAAGCCCTTTTATCACATCAGGGGAACCCTGAAACTTATCTTTCACAAATTTTAAATTCCTACACTTTGCCAATATAGCTGAAGAACGATCCCACATAAATACCTGGAGAATGGCGCAATGAAGCGAAGAAGTGATAACATAACAAGAATCACCCTCAGCCTCATCTCCATGAAGTTGGTCCAATTGAGAGTAAACATGGCCTAAAAACATGGGGGCTAGAGGATATTGAGCGCCCTGAACTAACTTAATCGCCAAAGGAAAGAGAGTGGACTTGATTCCATACCCGGGGAACTCACTGAACAAGAACTTGCTAAGCCAGAATGCAAGGAACCCGGCACGCTTGACTTCCTTATCCTTCTCACGCGAAAAAGTCATAACCCACCTACCCATCCTGGCCGGTTTCCCACCAGAAGAAGCAGTACGTCCACCAAAGTGAGCAAATAATTTCTCTTCCACTTCGAGATCCTCATCAGAAAGCTTAATATCAAAGGGGTTTTCATCCCCAAGCACCGGAAGGAGAAAATTGTTAACCACATCCTCCAAGGTAACAGTCAGTTCACCAACAGAAAAAGAAAAAGTGGGCAAAGCAGGACACCAGCGGCGCACCAAATGCCTAAGGCCTTTGGCATCTCTGAAACCCTCGAGATTCCTGGAAATAGCCACTGCCTTCAAGACGTCGGCACGCTCCAAGCGGCCCACAAACTCCCTGTCAGAAAGCTCATTATCCACCCAAATAGGCCAGCCTTAAATCTTTTCAGCGACAAAATAAAAAAAGATAGGGACCGCTTCCCGAAGTCCTCACCTGATTTGGAGATCAAAAATCTCCCTAGGGTCTGGAACTTGTGCAGAACCAACGAAACCCGCTTGACCAGAGAAAACCCTGGTGTGAAGGGATGGAGGGGCCTCGCCATGAGACACCCGAGGAAAGAATAAGCTAGGAGTGTACCAGGGGTCTCGCAAAGGAAAAGCAGGATGCACAGTGACGGACTCATCTTGCGCAGAACTAGAAGAGCCCTCACCTTCAAAAGGACTGGGAGTACGCTCCTTTCTTTTTCGAGAAGAAGAAGAAGCCATTGAAGTAATGAGTATCTGAAGAAAGAAAAAGAAAGAAGATGGCAACGAGACTGATCGAAAAGGGCTAGTAACAGAGGACTCAGGTAGACAAGGAAGAAGAGTAATGAGAAAATGCTAGAGAGAAGGAATAAGAACAGTTAGAGGAGACAATGTATGGAAAGACGCGCCAGTTGCCAAGAATTAAATTTAAAAGGAAGAGGTTATCAGCAGTTATTAATGAGTGTATGGGAAACGTAAAAGTAGGCGGTGGGAGTTTTATTTCAACACAACTGCCACGTACCACGAAAAGGGGAGGAGTTACAAAAAAGAAAAAGAAAAAAAGAGAGAAACAAAGGAGCCAGGATACCGAAGAAGTGGAAGATCAGGATCCCCGTGGAAAGATCAAAACAAGAGAGAATCCTGCAGAAAAACTCACGCATGGGCTGTAGGCAACCTATGAGCTCGGGGGGCTAAATGTTGAGGTTCAAAAAAGAATCAAATAGCCACAAATAGGCCCAAAGGAAAAGACATTGGGCCCGTTTCACACAAAAAAAGAAGAAAGAAATAATAAAGGGTGGGCTCTCACAATAAAGAAAAGAGAGAAGAAAGAAAGAAAAGGGTCCAGGGGGCTGGGATCCAGAGGAAGGGCCTAACCAGCGAATCAGAGAATACAAAATGATGATGCATTTTGTTTATATTGTTACTTATTTAAGCAAGATTTTGGTAATTGAAGGAAAGATCAGTAATTTAATGATTACTTGGTTGTGTGTATTGAAAAAGATATAATTGATAGTATTAATAATGAAGCTATCATACAAAAATTTCAAATATGAAAAACTCATAGAAGAAAATCGTAAAATTTTATGTATTTGAGATTTTTTTTTTAATGTTAATATATTCAAGTTTAATTTTTATTAAATTTTATTTAATTTAAGTTTTTTAATGACCACTTTGAAAAAAATTCTTAAAACCACCACTGAATGAAGTAGGGGCGAAGCCACATAGTGGCTTGGGGGGGCCGTGGCCCCTGCAAAATTTTTTTTTTCCCATTAGACTAGGAAGAAAAAATAACTAGGCCCCCCCAACATCATACAGCCGGCCCCCTCTACCCATTTCTCACCCATTTTCCCAGCCTTCAATCAAAAATTAGGAACACCTCAAATTAAAAAAAAAAAAATATATATATATATATATATATATATCTGTTCTACTTTCAAGCCCAAAAAAAATTTGAACTAAAATCTGAAAAAAAAAAAAAAAATGGTAACAGAGCCCACGGCGAGCCCAAGCTCGCTCACGGCAAGCCCACAGATTCTCAAACAAAAAAAAAAAAAAAAAAAAACAATACAGAAAATCAGAAATGAACCCATCACGTCGCTGGCAGAGAGTTGAAACCCATCATGTCGCTGGCAGTCTGGCAGAGGTAGAGAAATCAAACCCCAATGCTAAAGCACATCAAACTCCAGCAAACCACACACAAACTCCAGCAAACACAAACTCTAGCAAACCAAACACAGAGTGTTTATCAAAAAAAAAAAAACCCCCCAATACACAAACCAAAACCAAACTCGGAACCCCAGCAAGCCAAACCCACTAACCCAGTAACCCACGGTCACGTCGCCATCGTCATCGTCGTGGCTCGCTCGTCGTCGTCGTCGTCGTGCTTGCTCGGTTGCCCCTCATTGCAGATCGCAAATCGCCTCATCGAGTCATCAGAGATCCCTCCACTCTGGCAGTCCGGCCCTCAAGGTTTCTCTCTGACTCTCTCTCATCTCAGTCTCTCTCTGACTCTCTCTTTATCTCACTCTCACTGAATGAAAAAAATGAAATGAATTTTATGAAGGCTGAAGGAGGCTCTTTATTCTTTGTCTTTAATAGCCTGATCCACATCTCGGTAAGTCCGTCTCTCTCTTTTGAACTGTGACTCTCTCATTGGCTGAGTTTTGTTTTCTTTTCATTTTTTATCTTTTTAAATGTGGCTTTATCTTATCCGGTCAGTGACTCTCTTTTCCTGTTTTTGTCTTTTTAAATGTGGCTTTATCTTTTTTTTTTTTTGTTGGTCAGTGACTCAGTGTTGGTATTTGGTGAATATTATTATTTTTGTTTATAAAGTAACCAAAACACCAACAAATAAAATGAGATGTTTCAAAAGAATATGTACATAGATTGAAAAGAGAAAGGGATTAGGAAAAGCCACCTTATTGCAAAATTTTAAATTGATTCTCTGAAAAAATATTAGTGCCCAGATGTCCTTTGAAAAAAGAAAAAAGAAAGTACTTATTTATAACAAAAATAAACTATGAAATTTTTAACCCATAAAAATAAAAAATAGTATGGCTAGAATAATAGAATTTTCTTTTATTTTCTTATCCCGTGAATATAAGTTTGATTAAGAGCGTGGAATTAATGTAATTAATGTAATTAATGTATAGAATTAATTTTATAAAAGACAAATTTAATTAAATCATTTTTTTGAGGGGTTATTATTAATTAAAGATGTATTAAAAATGGGCTGACTGTTTAAATTATAGTGAAAATTTTGTTTTTTTCTTGAGTATGAATAACATTCATATAACTAAGTAAAAATTTCTAATTAAATTTAAAAAAAAAAAAAAATTCTTTTCAGGTTAATTTTTGAGTCATATTCTTAAAGCTAAAAGAATTATGAGCAAACGAAAAACAATTGATGCATTCTTTAAGAAAAAAGATGCTAGCAGTTTAGAAATTAGGACACATGTGGCTGTAGAAACAAATCTTAATACTTCAATACCTGATGAACACCCCTCCAAATGTCCAAAACTTCAATTTGAAGAGATAGATCATGATCCAGGATCACGTAAACAAATATGTGAATTTCCTATCAACCAACAAGATGAAATCCGACGTGCTTATCTCAAAGAAGGTCCACATCAACCTGAAAATATAGACTATCCATACAATGATGATACTCATCATCGTCGATTTCAACCTTTATGGTTTGGTTCACATAAGGATTTGTTGGAATACTCACCTTCAATGGATGCGATATATTGTCTACCTTGCTACCTTTTTAGTAAGAAACCAATAGGTTGTCCCAGATCAGATGTATTCATTTCACGAGGTTTTAATAATTGGAAAAAGGTGAAAGATGGAATGAATTGTCTTTTAATTCGTCATGAAGGGAAAGAACCAAACTCCCCACATAAAATTGCTATGAAATGTTGCAAGGATTTAAAGAATCATTCACGACATATTGACGAGCTGATTGAGAAACAAACGTCAAAAGAATTAGAGAAAAATCAGTTGCAGCTCAAAACCTCAGTAGAGTGTGCTCGATGGCTAGCATTCCAAGCTTATGCTTTTAGAGGTCATGATGGAAGCCTAGATTCGAAAAATAGAGGTAATTTTATTGAATTGATAAAATTCACATCAACTTTCAATGACAAAGTAGCTAATGTTGTCTTAGAAAATGCACCAGGAAATGTCAAATATCCAATAGACTTAAGAATTATATTTAGTACATTTATGTTATAACCCGGCCCCCCCATGTATTTATTCTTGGCTACGCCCCTGGAATGAAGATACCGGAATGAACAGGCACATTTGGTCTTTGTATGAAAAGAAAAATGATAGGTCCCCATTGTCATGCCTTCCTTACATTTTATTTTTTGAAGGAAAAATGGTGAACGTGGAATGGGATTACAACTAAAAGCGTTTGTCTCTTTCATGAAAGACTTGAAAACCAGTGATTAATCATTTACGTGATGAGTAGCAAGGTACGGTACTATGTGACGTAAAAAAACGTTAAAAAAGCAGAGTCCTATGTATGATTGACTATAAATACACACACTCAGTGTTTCACTGTCTGTCACTCAAACACTCCTAGTTTCCTTTCTTCCTTCTTCAAAAAATAAAGAAGTTCCTCTCTTTCATTTCTCAGCCATGGAGTTGAACAAGCATAACGATTTCTTCTCTCAGCAACAACACTCCCATATCCATTGGCCAAACAATGGTGGACGTAACGATGCTGTTGCTGGAGTAAGCAGGCCTCAAGCCGTTCATGAAGGCAATGAGAATTCATTCTCGTGTAGGGTTTGTGGAAAAAAGTTTTCCAAGATCAAAGCTTTAAATGGCCGCATGAGAATTCATTCCAACCGCTCGCAGCAACTCGGTTCTACAAGAAGGCCAAGGACTAATGTAATGGAGCCCCATGTGAATTGCCGTAATATTCCTGATTTGAATGAGCTTCCTGATGAGGCTGATATGATGATCATCGACAGTGGCGACGCCACGTACAGGTCAGGGTGTTACCCTCAATCACAAAATTAGGAATACCTTCAAATTATAAAAAATAAAAAATAAAAAATTATCTGTTCAACTTTCGAGAAAAAGCCCAAAAAAAAAATTGAACTAAAATCTGAAAAAAAAAAAAAAAAAATGTAACAGAGCCAAGCCCATGGCGAGCCCAACAAAGCAAAACCACCCACGGATTCTCAAAAAAAAAAAAAAAAAGAAAAAAAAAAAACGCAGAGAATAAGAAACAAACCCACCGTACCCACAGTTACGTCGCTGGTAGAGAAAGCAGAGAAAACCAAACCCCAATACACTGATACAGTCTATATAGAGCAAAACAAACTCCAATGCTGTGTTTATCAAAAAAAAAAAAAAAAAAAAAAAAAAAAAAACCCAATACAGAGCCTCTGTACCAAAACCAAACCAAAAAAACCCCAATAGTTGCTCATTGTCGTCGTAGCTCGCTCCTCGTCGTCGTCATCGTGGCTCGCTCACTCGCCCCTTGTCGTCATCGCTCGCCCCTCATCGCAGATCGCAGATTGTAGACAGTAGATCGCAGATCACTCTGCTCAGCTCCGGTGCTCGATGCTCGTAGATCGCAGATCCCTCCCTAAGCTCCCTCAAGGTATTTCTAATTTCTCTCTCTTTTTCTCTTTGACTCTCTCTCAGTCTCTCAGTCTCTCTCTCTTTATCTCACTGAAGTCTGAAATGAAAACTAAAATAATGAATGTCTCTCTCTCTTTAGTCTTGATTCTTTAAGACTAAATTAACTTAGTAACTCTCTCTCTCTCTCTGATTGGCTGGCCGAATGAATGGGCTTTATTTATATTTTGCTTTTTCCTGTTTTTTTTTCATTTTGAATTTGGCTTTAGTGTTTTTCTTATCCGTTGGTGTTGGTCAATGTGTGTTCACTGTGTTGGCGAGATATTAATTGTCTTTTAGCGTGTATTGTGATTTGTGAATATGTGATTGTGAAATTTTTTAATTGGCAGGCTATTGTGATTGGGGCATCAGCATGAGGCTTGTGCTTGTCCATTGAGGGGGGTGGGGGTAGATGGGCTGATGGGCACATGGGGTCGGGAGCACAATAATTAAAGCACTGTAATGTGCTGCACATTACACTACTTTAATTATTGTGTTGCACATGAGATGTATAATGTCAGACTCTTTTAGTGTAATGTGCACAAGGGGCTAAACAATATAACAAATTAAAGCAGTATAATTAATGACAAACAAATTAAAGCAATATAGTTTATTGTTACGCTAAATAACAATAATTAAAGCTTTATAATTAACCAATACATTATAAAAGACAAATAAATTAAATTATGTTAGGCTAAATAATAATTAATAATTTTATAATTAATGAAATAACAATAAAACAAATTATAGTTTATAAAAGACAAACAAATTAATGAAATAACTAAACAACAATAATTAATAATTTTATTAATATTTCAAATGAACTTATAGTTTATTGTACATGTACCTTTGTTCATTTCTTTTCTTTTCATTTTTTTTTTCCTTTTGAGGTTTTTTGGTTTATAGAATGCAAATTTGTTTTGGTTTAAGAACTTTTTTTTTTTTTAAGCACAAACTTCATGCCAGCCAAATCTTGTATTTTGGCCGGTATTTACCGAAACGTCTTGAAACACCTAAAATAGACTGAAATGACCCAAAATTTTTTTAAAGTGGAATAGGAACACTCTGGACAAAATTCTTGGAGTCACCATTAGTTGGATGGATCAGTAAGGCACACGGTCTGATATCAATGCGTACTCTTTTTATTTGAAAAAAAGCTGATGTCATTCTGGTTAAGACCTTTTAATTTGTACTTAGTGATGTAATAGCTACAAAATCGTGGTTCTTCTTCTATATAATGTTGTGGTTAATGACGCAAAGAGCCGGATAGCAATACATAAGGCAGTGTTTGAATCAGCAGCATTAATTGGGGCTAGCATCCTCCAAGTCTACATTCTGCGCTTGTTTGAACGGAAGCTTGGGACATCCAGGGTTTTTAGATTTGTTTGTGACTTATTTATTGGATGTGTAATTACAATCATGTAACCATTGTGTGTTCACTTTTTTCTTTTTTAGTTTTGGATAATGTAGCAACCACGGTTTGTTAAAAGAATTTTTCCCTTAATATATGAGTTGTTTTTTACTTTTTTTAACAACGGTGTCTGTTTCAGCATTAACAGCACGATATTAAAAAGTCTCAATTCTTGGACTGCCAGAAAGCTTTCATTTGCGGGTAGACTACTCCTTATTCAATCTGTACTCTATAGTATTCAAAGATCTTGGTCTAGCATTTTTATCCTTCCTAAGAAAGCAATTAAAGGTATAGGCATAAATTTAACCACTTTCTGTGGAGGGGTTTGGAAGAGGGGAGGGGAAATTACAAGGTATCTTGGGCTCAGGTATGTACCCCAGAAAAAGAGGATGGCTTAGGACTCAAAAAGGATTGACGATGGGAACATTTCTGCTGTCATGAAGCATATTTGGGCTTTGTTCACACAGGCAGGTTCATTATGGGTTGCTTAGGTTCATGAGAATCTACCAAGGGGCATGAGTTTTTGGTCTGTGAAACTCCCACAGAATAGTACATGGGGTTGGAGAACTCTTCTGAAGCAAAGAGTTATAGTAAGAGAATTTCTAAAACATGAGATTGGGGATGGCAGCCAGGTCTTCTTATGCAAGATAATTGGTATCCTGATGGTATTCTAATTTAGACTTATGGGAAGAGACCAATATATGATGCAGCAAGCTCCACTGAGGCTAAGGTGAATAGTGTCTTGAAACAAGGAGAATGGTGTTGGCCTCCTGCTAGATCAGAAGATTTGGTGAGCATTCAAAGTATGCTCAACCTCATTTCTATTGGTAACCAAGACAAACCTATTTGGACTGCTTCTCCAAATGGCAAGTTCACTTGTGCTGCTACTTGGAACCAGATAAAGAATTAAGAGATGGAAGTGGTATGGTGGAAATTAGTATGGTTTCCTCTAGCAATACAAAAACATGCTTTTATGGGGTCACTTACTTTGAAAAACAGGTTGACTACAAAAAATAGACTGATGCAGTGGGGTTTTTCTAGGGATGGTCATTGTGCATTATGTATAAATAATATAGAGAGTAGGGAACATTTGTATTTTGTGTGCACCTTTACCAAGAGGATATGGGAAGCATCTGATGGGGCTTTTCCTAGTAATTGATGTTCCTATCATTTGGAATGAAATTGTCCAATGGGGAGTGACTAATCTAAAGGGAAAAGGTTTTAGACCTACATTCTGCAAAATGGTCTTGTGGGCCACAATCTATCACATATAGTTGCAAAGGAACAGTAGATGTCATGTAGGAGTTGTTTTGACTGAGGAACAAATTATATAGGGAATTAAATGGGACATTAGAGCTAAAATGGGGCATGCTGCTTGCACCTTGTTACCTGAGCATATTTCTTTTATGCCAGTAGCTCTTATGGCCAACTAGTTGAAAACTTGTGCGATGCATTGGAAAATTTTGCCAAAAAGTATGTTGGTCTCAAGTTTTGCATAAAAATATAATTAAATTATGTTGGTCTTAAACTGAAACAATAAACTTGGTTTCTATAGGATTCTGATCTTCACTATTTACATAAATAGGAATTGAGTAAGCAAGAAAAGCTTGAAGAGGATTAATAGAAATGAACATCTAAATAAACGTTAATTTTCTATAATAAGCAAAATAAGTACATATTGTTAGCCACTATTTTTTTAAAAAATTTTAAAAACAATATAAATCAGGAATTAACAATAAAAAAAAAGTAGTACATATATAATTAAATAATTAAAGGAAGTAACATTACAATAAAAAGATCATATATGGCATAACCTTGTTGCTCATAGATTTGATTGAATGAACATAACATTTATTTTGCCAATGAAATTCTGGTTTATGCAAAACCATGTAAATACTACGGGAAGCTTCTCACCAAAAAAAAAAAAAAATGTAAATACTCCGGGAAGACATTTTCAAAAAATGGTATACATCTAACTAAAAGTTTATGTAGTCCTCTCTAGTTTCTAGCATATGGTATACCAAAATTTTCTTTGCATCATAGATTATATGCCATATATTTTTGGCTAGAATCCTATAAATTGGTTAGATTTTCAGAAAGGAAAAATGCTATCAGAATTTATGACCACAGTATCTCAATTGTTTGTCAATATTTGAACTTATGATCATCTATATGCTTATGATAGACTTACCACTTTCATGCATTTGCTTTTAAAAGAAACACTTGCAATTTGAAGGCATCACAAACAATTTGGTCCAACTTGTTGTGAAATTCTTAATCGGTTGTAGGAGCATATCAAAAGTCATATCAACAAATTGGTCTTCATACCTAGTACCATAGCATCATTGATAACTCAAAATTTAATATGAATATAGTTGAACGCAATATGACTATTAGTGACCATGTCATATCACATACCATTTGGCATTTTCTGTAAAGAGAAGTACTCGTAATCTTAGAAGACAATTCCTTTAATGTGTAGCCTATTGGTAAGATTGAATATTATCTTCAATTTAGGGAATCCTAATATACCACTCAAAATGAGAGAGAGAAGTTTTGGAAGAGGAAGAGAAAATAGAGTGGTGGGACTGTTGAGGTTAGATTGTACATTTCCTTTTTTTTTTCTTTGTTTTTATAGAGTTATTGTATATTTTCTTTGACTGTACATCTCCATTAGTTTACACAGGAGGGCTGAATTAAGATTTGAAAAATGAGTAGGAATGTTGATTTTGTCAGATGGGATACCTGAATCTTGTCTACAAATCGTTGTTTTCAAAGAAGCTGAAGAGTGTGTAGTTTGAAAGGAAGCTTGTATGGAGGAAGAGAGATTCTAAGTGAGTTAGGATCTTGGCTTTCAAGTTTCATCTACACTTGGGGGAGGAGAAAGAGAGTTTGTAAGTGGGTTAGAGCCTTAGCTGTCATTTACACGTGGGAAAGGATAATGCTTGGGTCATAATATGTAAGGGAATAAGTGTGTTTGGGCTTTTCATAAGGTTTTGTCTGAATTGGTCTAATATTCAACAGCAGCTCATCATCATTTAGATAACAGTAAAAAAAAGTTGACGTGATATTTTGGGTAACCGTTAAAAAGAGTTAATGAGAAGAGGTTAAAAAGGTTAAATGCAAGATTAGAGCATCACATTTTTTTGTTATATGAAAGTACTGAATTCTAAAAAAAAAAAAAAACGAAATTAGTTTTCAAATTAAATGAATTTGGAGCCATATTTTGTTAGTCCAAACAAAGTTGTGTAAAAGCACAATCATTGGTCTAAACAAAAGCCATAACTCCCTGGCATTATTGGCCTTAGTTTAGTTTCGTCACTGTGTCTGATCCTTAAGCTACTTCCAATTAACCTAAAAACCATAAAATGACCAAAAAATTAATAATAATAATAACGCTTTAAAATAAAGACAAGTTTCATTCAATTCCAATTGTTATTTTTGCTAAGTTGGAGCACTAAAATTCCTTGTTTGAGATGTTTGCTATGTCGACAATTGTTGAGCTTTTATTTATTTATTTATTTATTTTAAGTTGAATATATATACACACACTTTACTCATTCATTTCATATGTTATTGCATACTTCACAAATACATTTTATATGTTTTTTGCCAATTCACTAATACATTTTATATGTTTTTGCCAATTTCAATAGGGCTATCTGGGGGAAGGCCAATTTCAATAGGGGTGTTTGTGGGAAGGCCAATGCCATGAGGGATATGATGGTAATGGAAACGACCTCCGCCAGAACAAAATTGACAGCAACAAGGGTCACGAAAACAACAAATCATCCCTTGTGTGCGTCCAATAAAAGCTAAGAATACCATCAATACAATCATAAAAAACTTCACCACAAATTGCTTGTAGCCTTCCATTAACACTTGCTCTTGAAGTTCTTCTAATGACTAGTGTTAGTCGTCTTGAGTTGTAGAATGACAAAGATTGTGTTCATAAATAGGTGGAAAAAAAAAATTTTGACATGAAAACTGTTGGGAAAACACTAAAGAGCTCATTTATTAAATTAACGTTTCCCTCCCCTATCGAATGTTTCCTCTCTCTCCACTTAATTGTCGTTTCCAAATCCCTTTACACTAGCCATTATCTTATTTAATGTTTATTTATTTATATTTTTCTAGGGTAGCAGATGGTTGGTTTAAATGTGATTAGGAAACCCAATATTAACCATTGCTCACCCTTAGTGCGATGGTCACTCTACAAGTATAAGTGCTTGTGGGGTGTGGGGGGTAAGAGCCGAAATTCAAGTCTCTAGGGGGGAGCTTCACACACATATACACTTAGATTAGGCTAAAGTATAATATCTATCTTGTAAAAAAAAAAAAAAAAAAAAAAAAAACCCAAATATTAATTTTCTCCTTAGGTAACTTATTGGCTTTGATTATCGGGGGAAAAAAAAATACAAAACAAAATGTATGTGCTTTGACAATAAAGGTATTAAAACTTTTTTTGCAAGAATTGAGGGGAATGGTTGATTAATAAGTGTTTGTTTGGCTAGATTATTTTTTGCCAACTTATTTTACTATTCTGCTTATTTTTGTACTATTTATGAGTCTCACTGCACTTTTTGGCACTATTCATGGGCCTCATTGTACTATTTTAACTAACATTTACCTTTATCTACAGTACTTTCATAAAAAAGTTTTCAGTTTCAGCAAAATAAATGGATTCCAAACAGACCCTAAATCTACAAGTAAATAGTAATCTCATGAGAACACTGATTACATAACTTATGCAAAATGAGGCCCAACAGATGACTTATTTATGCTCAAAAGTTTCAATTGATTTACTGGGACTTTTTTGTGACACAATTTGGATGGACAAAAAGGTATATTGCTTATTCATGCGGGAAATTTAATTAATGAACTTTAGATTTTTTGCACATCTTTGCCCTGTTATTTTCATGATTTATTTTCCTTGTAATTCTTCCGTTGATTCAACCAACCAAATGAGTCATGTGCAATGAATATTATAAAGACAAATTTCAATTTTTATTGGTGGTTGGAGTCGAGGCTTCAAACATACAATGCTTTTATTTGAAAAAAAAAACTGATGGGTTCATTCTGGTTAAGACTTTTTAATTTGTACTTAGTGATGTAATAGCTATAAACTTGTGGTTCTTCTTCAATATAATGTTGCGTTTAATGATGCAATGAGCTAGATAACAATACATAAAGCAGTGTTTGAATCAATAGCTTTCATTGGGGCTAGCATCCTCCAAGTCTACCTTTTGTGCTTGTTTGAAAGGAAGCTTGGGACACACAGGGTTTAGATTTGCTCTTGGCTTATTTATTGGATGTGTAATTACAATCATGTAACCATTGTATGTTCACTTTTTTCTTTTTTAGTTTTGGATAATGTAGCAACCACGGTTTGTTAAAAGAATTTTTCCCTTAGGCTCCGTTTGGGAGTTGATAAGGGAATGGAATGGAATGTAATGCATTTAAGTAAGGGAAAGGAATGGAATGGAATGAAATTAAGTCACCTTGATTGGATGTTTTAAAATAAAGGAATGGAAATGAACGAAAATGAATGGAATGTAAGTAATCTTGTTTGGGAGCAACATGAAGGGAATGGAATGGAATCATTTTATAACAATATTACTATTAGACTCCTATTTTAAAATAAAATGTTGAATATATAGGGGTATTTTGGGAGTTTTAGTAAAAAATCATTAAATCTAATTTCATTCCCTCTCATTCCTCCCAATTTCGGGGGGAATGAAAATTTGAGGTTTTAAGGGAATAGAGAGGAATGAGTGTTCCCTCCTACCAATTCCATTCATTCCCACTTAAACTCCCAAATAAGGGAATAAACTATTCATTTCCTTCATTAAAACTCCCAAACAAGGAAAGGGAAGAATATTCTAAAATTATTCTTTTCATTCCTTTCCATTCCCTCCTCCCAAATGAGGCCTTAATATATGAGTTTTTTTTTTTCTTTTTTCTTTTTTAAACAACAGTGTTTGTTTCAGCATTGTTGAGGTACACATTTTCAGGCCTTGATTTTACTAGCCCACTCACAAAAAATACCCATATGAGCCCACACATTATTCTAAACCCACATAAATATTCCCATATATATTACCCAAATATTCTCTATGTTATTGGGCCTTCAAAAATACTCCATACACAAGCCCATAAATTGCCTTGGGCCTTCTCACAAATGTGGTACCTATTATATACCACATATTACCCAACTTAGATTTTCCACAAATAATACTCACCATATTGCTAACAAAATTAGGCCACAAAACTACACTACCTCCACAAAAGCCCAACAGGTACCATTTATAAAGCCCGGTATGATCTGGCATCTCTAAAGTCCGGTACGATCTGGTACCTCTAATGCCTAGTACGATCCGGCATCTTTAAAAGCCTGTTGCTACACGACAATCTTAAAATCATTTTTACAAAGCCCAAATACTAATTTGGCATTTATTTTACAAAGCCCAAATATTCATTTGGCACTATTTTACAAAGCCTAAATATTCATTTGGCACTATTTTTACAAAGCCCAAATATTCATTTGGCACCATTTCTAAAAGCCCAATATTATTTTGGCACAAGCAAGTATTATTTCAACATTTGCTTTACATATACTAAGTCCCTAACTTATGGGAAATATAAATCACTCATCTCTTAAAAAATATTGTTTTCACAAAATTTATGGGAACTATACCTATTCTTCCCATAATTAACTAACTACAAAGCCCATGAATATCACCCATGGCAAAATTACTCATTTTGTAGGGATAACTAAGCCCAAGGAAGCTTATCTACAAAGCCCAGCTGGGTCAGCCCAGCTTACACACAGAATCCAGCAGCTGAAAGCTTACGTAAAGTGACCAGCCAAATCTCAGCACAAACAGCTAAAGCCTTTCCTATCAAGTCCCAACTTGTCTAAATCAAATCAGAAGAGGACACGTGTCTCTCAAGGGCTGAATCCTTCCTCTACAAGCTGAAATCTCATAATTTCTCATATGACATAAAGCTAAAGCTGATGTGACATAAAGCTGGGAAAGCTTCAGCCAGCTGTCACTTCTTTTTTCTCCAACTCATTTCAGTCAAGAAACCAAAACTGCCATGACAAGGCCTTCAAAGCTCCTGAAACAAGATGGAACCAGCTCATTTTCATACTAAAAATGTGTATCCTTTGGTTCATGAACCAAGCACATGAACCCCAAGTGGGGAAACTTAGGGAAATGTGGTTTGGAGGGCACCAAGGGGATCCCAGCAGAGTTTCCAGCAAGGGCTCCAAGGTTGACACCTGGCTTAGGGTGGTCCAATCTGCCCTAGGGAACTTTGATTCTAGCAACAGCATATCCAAGGTCATTAGTCTAAAGCATGCTCTATTCCAATTAGCCAAGGCTAATCAGCATTTAATGCTAAGCTAGAAACCCAGCTGTTACTACCCAGAACAGCAACAACCTTCTATAGTTGAGGTTACTACTCTTAGCTAAAAATCCTAAGAACGATTCTCTAAAGATTGAGAAAGATTTAGCTAAGATTATTTTGCTAATCACCCCCTGAAAACTCAGGTATAAATGGAACTCTCCATTAATGCTTTAACCAACTCAAGCCAACTCATTAAGCTACACACCAAGATTTTTCCTTAACCTATCGGCAAAAAGTCTTCACTAGGCTCTGAAAAGTCATTAAGTTCTTAGTCTTAAGCTTAGAAACTGAGTTCCCCAGTTCTTAGTTCTCAAACACTCATTATACTTTTACTAAAAAACGTTCAGCTCTCCCCAGCAGAAAGCTCCATCAACTTTGCTATACACTCTCACTCATTATTTATACTACTCACTCTTTGCTATATGCTCTCACTCATTACTCATACTACTCGCTATACGCTCTCACTCATTACTCATACTACTCACTATAATCTATCACTCATTACCCATACTACTCACAAATGATTATCTCTACTCACTACATATACTATATTCATGAGCATGCCATGGCACCAAAATGATCTTGCTGCGCTAGCTGGGATCTTTCTCTCTCCCTTCATCTTACACTAAGTTTTCTCCATTATTTGTTATTATGGAACCCATGATATTTACTTACTCATTTACTATTAATGGTTATGATGTAACTGTCACTATAGAATTTTTCCCTCATGCTATTGTGTTAGAAGACTCTTCTCCTGAACAAACAGATACTGAGTCTAAAAATATGGACATTTCTCTTAATCTGTGAAATACTTAATAGCTGAAAGTTAATTCTGTTTTGTATTATTTTACTACTAGGTCATCTTCTGCAGAAACATTTCACTGCTGGGCTCTTTTCTACAGAAACGTTCTACCGCTGGGTTATTTCATACAGAATGCTTTTTAATCGTGCTGACGTGTCCGCTGTAGGGATTGTTTGTGGGCCATTCTTGTCAGTTCCAATCTAAGCCTAAGGCAAAAAATATAGTGGATTTCTTGGATTTTCACCGATAGCCTTTGGGTCGTGCATTAAGCCTATCGTTGAGTTTCGGTTTAGACCCCCAACCCATTGTAAATCTTATTTGTCGGAAGAAAAACTTTTTCATCCCCGACATTTTGACGACTCCGCTAGGGAGTCTACTAAAGCCAAGAGTTCACCATGCCTTCTAGGTTGCGGAACAGCCGACAAGAGGGGACTAGAAACACCAGTCTCCCAGCAGCACAAAGCCATGACAGTTAAGCTCCACAAGGGGAACAAGCTGACCAACATGAGGTCAACCAAGAAGATTCTGACCGCTGATTTTCCTTCCTCTTGGAAACAATACAAGGAATGCAGCAAGCTCAGTTCGAATTTGCTGAATCTTTAAGGGTCTTGAGAGAGACTCAAGGCCAACTGCCCAGCCATTACATGAAGAACCAGATTCTAGAACATAGCAGGAGAGGGGATCAGCTGCTGGGAATCCTCAGTTCGGTGAGCAAAATGCCTCTCTTCCTTAGTTTGCTACATTATCTGATCTTACTACTTTGTTGGAAAGGGAAAGGCTTAGCTAGCCAAAAGAACCAAGGAACTTTGTTTGTAGGCCACCCTACCCAGCTGAGTTGTTAAGCAAACCATACTCGAAGAAGTATAAAACTCCCACCTTCTCTTTTTATGATGGGAGGAAAGGAAATGCGATTGAGCATGTCAACAAGTTCCTTGATTCCATGGGTCCTTTTGCTAGTAATGGTGATCTTTGCTTAAGAAAATTCTCAAAATCTCTTACCGATCGTGCTTACACATGGTACTCCACTCTACAGCCAGGTTCCATTGCTACATGGGATGTCATGATTAAAAGTTTCTGCTCAAAGTATTTTCATGGAGAGGAAAAGGTTACTATCCTCACTCTTTACAACATTAAGCAAAAGTCCTCCGAAGGACTCCTCGATTTCATCCGACGGTTCTGAGATGCTGCTCTTGATTGTTATGGACAGTTCAAAGAGCAAGAGCTGGTTGAGAGTTGCATTGACAACATGTCCCATGAGTATCGTGCCCATTTGGATAATCTTGATATTATGCAGTTTGCCCAGCTGCTCCAGAAGGCTCGTAAGACAGCCGTATCAGTCAAGCCTTTCACATCTAAAAAACCCAAGTCAGAAAAGAAAAATGTTCCCCAAGCTCTCACGGTTTCCACCAATGAACCAATGGTGGGAGAGAAACGAAAAAGGGAAGAAGAGGAAGAGTATCTTCCCATTCCATGCACCAATGAAGAAATGAATGTTGTCCTTGACAAATGGATGGCTGATGGAGTGCTTAGGCCCTTCAAGCCTATCCATGAGCCCACTTCGGAAGATATGCGAAAAGCCCTCTATTGTTGGTATCATAGATATGTGGGTCATAGGACTAGAAATTGTAGAGCAGTTCGAGGGGCATTTCACCGAAAAATTTCAGATGGCACTTTAAGTCTTGCTCGCGAACAAGGAGTCCAGTGAAACCCACTGCCTCAACATCACAAAGGGAAAGCCACAACCGCTGTACTTTTTCATAATAGGGCTGATGAGAGTGAGACTGCCAGCGGTATAAGCATGCCTCCAGTAGCTATTTCTGCTTTTCAAAGAAGCCCTACCTTTCATACTTTTTTCAATCAATTGGGGCTCAAGGAAGAGTCAAGAAGAGTAGCAATCGAAGCTCTTGTAACCATCGCTGCCAGCTCTGGAACACATTGCCTCACAGTTGAAGCTCATGCCAGTCGTGCCTTCCTAGAGACTACTAATGTCATCACCTTCACCGACGAGGATATGGAGGTAGAACACCCTGACCATAGTAAACCATTATATATTGTTGTTTAGATTAATGATGTTCACATAAGAAAGGCACTAGTCGACACTGGTGCATCACTTAATCTCATTCCAACCAGCACACTCAAAGTAGTTGGGATCCCACTGAGCAGAATAGCTAGGGCTCCCATTGAGGTTTTTGGTTTTGATGGAATTCATGAATGCACTGTTGGGAGTATACAGTTAGTTCTCAAAGTGGGGCCCATTTTTGCTCTCACTAGATTTCATGTTATCGATTCACCCGTTTCTTATCATGCTCTACTTGGGAGGCCATGGCTCCACAAACACAACCTTGTGCCATCTACTTACCACCAATGTGTTGAGGGAAGGTTTAATGGTAAGCCCATACGCTTCCCTGCTAATCCTACACCATTTGATCTATTCGAAGCACACTATTTTGAAACTACTTTTTATGATGAGTTCACCCCAAGTGGAGAAGATTCTACTTCAAAACCTGTTGGTCCCTTTACCCAGCTGGCAAGACATTGAGAATAATCCAAAAATAGACATGAAGTCTTTCCTTGATCAAAGAAAAAAGAAAAGAAAACGTGGGGAAACCTCCAGCGGTGCCTCATAGCCACGTTGTGTACAAGTCCAGCTACTGGATGGTCGTTTGGGGTATCATTTATGACGATATGCAGGGCCTAGCTGTCTCAAACAGAAGGGTCCCGGACTGAATGAAGTAAGCACTACACCAACATGTTGTTATACTCAGGAAAAAAAAGCACCAGCGATTGAAGAAAATCTGCCCAGCAGTCTAGCAGAACTGTTTGAAGAACCCCCAGTGGTAACTAACTTTTCACTTGATGTGGAGCTGGAAACCATTAATCTCAATGATGATCCTAATGTTCAGCAACCAACTTCAGTAAATGCAACCTTGCCACCGCTGGAAAAGGCTCAACTCATTTCACTATTAAAAGAGTACATTGATGTCTTCGCTTGGGAGTACCCTGAGATGCCTAGTTTGGATCCCAACCTAGTAGCATATGCTCTTAATGTGGAACCAGTGGCAAAGCCAGTAGTACAGCCCATGCAGACCTTCCATCCTGATGTTGAAGCTCAAATTATTCAAGAAATCCAGAAACTGCTCACAGCTGGGTTCATCAAACCCCTCATGCATCCAAAGTGGCTTTCAAATATTGTACCAGTCAAGAAAAAGAATGGGCAAATACGATGTTGTGTCGAGTTCCGGAACCTTAATAAAGCATGCCCCAAAGATGAATTTCCACTGCCTAACATGGATATGCTCATTGATTCAGCTGCTGGGCACGCTATGTTTTCATTCGTGGATGGCTTCAGTGGCTATAACCAGATCAGAATGTCATCCAAAGATGCGGCCAAGCCAGCCTTTCGAACTCCTATTGGTAACTTTTACTACACCGTCATGCCCTTCGGTCTCAAAAACGCCGGAGCCATATATCAAAGGGCCATGACCGCAATCTTTCATGACATGATGCACAAAGAGATTGAGGACTATGTGGATGAAATTGTTGTGAAGTCAAAGACTAGAGGAGATCATCTTGCTATCTTACGAAGGGTTTTTGAAAGGTGTTGACTTTACAAGCTTCGCATGAATCCACTCAAATGTGCTTTTGGAGTTACAGCTAGGAAATTTCTAGGGTTTCTTGTACACCAAAGAGGCATAGATGTTGATCCTAACAAAGTACAAGCTATTGCTAGTATAAAGCCACCTGTAACACTCACATAGCTCAAAAGTTTCCTTGGTAAACTCTCATACATCTGACGGTTTATTCCAGGTCTCCCTGCCCTCACAACTGCCTTTGCACCACTGCTGAAGAAAGGAAAACCCTTCCACTGGGATTCCAGATATCAACAGGCATTTCTCCAGCTGCAGCAACTCATGACTAAACTGCCAACCGTATGTACACCCATGCCAGGGAAACCACTCAAGCTGTATTTGGCTACCAATAACGAAGCAATATGGGCACTTATAGCCCAAGATGACCAAGAAGGGATTGAGTGACCGGTTTATTATGTTAGTAGAAAATTAAAGGATGCTGAAACTCGCTATCCAAGGGCTGAAAGGGCTTGTCTTGCTCTAATATATGCTACCCAATGACTGCGGCATTATCTGCTAGTTCACACGATACAACTCTTGACAAAATCTCATCCAATCCACTCACTCTTGAGGTGACCGGTTCTTTTCAGAAGGCTAGCGCAATGGCTCTTGCAATTATCTGAGTTTGAGATCATAGCAATCACCCCAACGGCTATAAAGGGCCAAGCCATAGCTGATTTGTTATCAAATTTTCCTGGTGAAGATAGCTGGGACATTACTGATGATGTACCTAGAGAACTGCTAGTAGTTGCATTGGTGGAAATAGCTGGGGCAGTTTGGACTTTACATTTTGATGGATCCTCTACTACTTCTGAAGGAGGGGCTGGAATAGTCCTATCCAATAGTACCGGAGAAGCAGTGGGTATGTCATTCAAGCTTGATTTTCCATGCACTAATAATATGGCTAAATACGAGGCATATCTCACGGGCCTAGCGGTAGCCCGTGAAATGGGTATAAAACATCTTCGAGTAATTGGAGACTTAAATCTGGTTGTGTGCCAAGCTAGAGGATATTTTGCACTCAAGGAACCATCTTTAGCTCCATATAGAGCCATGGCTCAAAGGTTGGAGGACGCTTTTAAAGAATTCAACATTGAACACTCCTTAAGGTCCGACAATCGCTTTGCCAATGCCCTAGCCACATTGGGATCAAAAATCAAATTTGAAGGTGCAACTCCAGACATTACTATTTTGAAAAGGCCAAACCCAGTGGTACAAATGCTGAAGGAAGAATTCCCTGATCAACCGCTGGGACAGACAGATTGGCAGTCTTCTATCAAAGAAGCATTATTATCACCGGATGAGAAGGATCATTTGAAGGCACTCAAGGATTATGCTCTAATGGCAGGGGAATTGTACAAAAAGCTTCATGGAGGAGTTCTAGCTAGATGCTTGAGCCTTGGTGAGTCCACTAAGCGATTAAAAGAAGTTCATGAAAAATCTTATGGCCTCAGTGGTTCTGTCAGTCTCTACAGACGCCTCCAGCGATTAGGCTATTACTGGCCAGAAATGGGCAAACAAGCTGCCATTGTCCAAGAGCAATGCACCAATTGCCAAAATGTCTTTGATCAGATGGAATCATGTGCAGTTCTTACTACCGGCGATTGGCATCTACCCTTCCTTGAGTATTTCATAGAGGGCATCTTACCCGATAATCATGAAGAGGCATACCGCATGAAAAAGTTGGTTGTTCGTTATTTTGTGGAACAAGGTATTCTTTTCAGGAAGGGGATCAATGGGGAACCTTTGAGATGCCTAGGGACCCCTGAAGCACAATCAGTTATGCAAGAGGTACATGCAGGGGAGTGTGGTGACCATCAAGTTAAAAGGCGACTACTCCAGCAGCTACTCAATCTGGGGTATTTCCGGCCCACCATGAAGTAAGATACAGCTGAGTGTGTGAAGACATGCCATACTTGCCAAGTCCATGGGAACCTCATACATACTCACCCCACCAACCTTTAAAACATGATGACTCCTTAGCCATTTCATACTTGGGAGCTCGATTTAATAGGCCCAATCAATCCGCCATCCAAGGGCCATATTTGGATATTAGTGGCCACTGAATACTTTACAAAGTGGGTTGAGGCGATCTCCTTAAAGAAGGCTACAGGCCCAGCTATTGCCAATTTCATCTGAGAGCACATAATCTGCAGGTTTGGTATGCCACACAAGATCGTTACAGATAATGGCACTCCTTTTGTCAACAAAGATGTCTGAAAACTACTAAACCATCACCACATTAAGCACCACAAGTCTACTCTTTATTATCCACAAGGCAATGGTCAAGCAGAAGCTACCAATCGAGTGCTATTGAGAATTCTCAACAAGATGGTGCATGAATATGAGGGTGGCTGGACAGAACACCTGTTGGAAACCCTATGGGCATACCGAAGCTCAAACAAAACGGCCACCAGACTATCACCATTCTCTCTTGTATATGGTACCGAGGCTATATCTCCAGTCGAGCTATTGGTTCCCACTCCAAGGGTTGTTCATGGACAAGAAACAGACATAGATGCTGCCACTTGTTTAGAAATCAGAACTACTGACCTTGAAACCTTTGAGGAGACGCAAAATCTTGCCTATAACGCACCCAGTGGTATCAACAGTAGATGGCCAATGCTTACAACAAGGCCACGAAATCCAGGGTTTTTGTTAAGGGACAAATGGTTTTGAAGGCAGCAGATCATGTTAAGAGGAATCTCTTAGCACCCTCTAAGTTTACCCCAAGTTGGGAAGGGCCCTATCTCATAAGGGAAGCCAATGCCAGCGGTTATTATCGTCTAGCTACAGTGGAGGGCGAAAGTCTCACGGAACCTATCAATGGCAAATGGCTTAAGTTGTACTATGCTTAATTCAACTCTCAAGTATGTACCAAGTAACTCCCTTTTGTATGGTTTTAAAACCACCACTACTACTATGCCAATAAGAATTAAGCATTGCCTTTTGCCTCAAATATGAATTTCTTATATTTACAAATACTCTAATATTATTTTCCGTACATAAACATGCTTACTCTAAACTTCGAACATGGTTACAGCCCTAACAGTTGGGCATCTCGAGCCAAAATAGTCATGAACACAACAAATATTTGCAAAACTATGTATATGCATCATGAACGGTTGGAGAAATAGCTTGTCCTTGGCTAGGCACACCAGCAACAGCTTCTCCAATAGTAATAGCGACGTCCAGGTCCTTGCTAGCATATCCCTCGCTAGATTCCCCAACAATAGCCTCTCCAGCAGTGACAGCAACAGTAGGGCTTTCACCAGCCATCGCTATGTCTTCATCAATTGGACCTAGAGAACAAAGGACGTCAGTAGAGGAAACACGAGAAGTAACCAAAGTGAGGAACAGTAGTTTACCAAAATCAGCAGTCGTACCTTCAGAATCATGCCCTTTTGATTGTATTTCTTCACCAGAATGTTGCAGCCATAAAAACACATAGTTAGCACCAAAGAATGAAGCCAAAGAAGAAAAGAAAAGGGAAGGTGGAATAAGAAAGACCGTAAGAAGTTAAGGGCTTCAAAAAATAAATACCTCTTCTAAAGTTTCAAGGATCTGTACCCTGCTAGCACCAGTTTTCCTTCTATAGTGCTTTGTTGGTGATGATGAGCTAGCAGGGGCATCAGCTGGGGCAATGGACTTAGTAACTTGAGCAGCACCAGAGCTGGATTGAGCAACCACTGGGGGCTTGGGGCTACCAGCCTTAAACTTTTCAACACCTGCTCTTTGTCATCTCACCTTCTTGGGCTTGTCTTCGGCTGAAGGTGATTTGCCAAGAGGTCTTTTGGGTGCACCAGTGGCTGGGTTGGACTCGGGGGCTTTTGCAATAATATTCTTTTCACTCCATTCCACGAGAACATCACCCCCATAGACCACCTAGCCATTCAGATTAGCCTTCCATACAGCAAAACCTAAGTTCTGTCTAGCAGCCCAAGCTAAAGCTACCTTTGTGTTTGGAATGAGTTGGGCATTCGAAGAAAGCTCTCTCAAAGGAGGACCTATCACCACCTCATCAACTTCTCGGCTTTTCACATAACCTTCAAAGGTACTCATCACTTTCTTCCAATACAATTTCATACTTGGGGTTGCATACCCCTCACGATGCCTGCTTGGGACCAAAATCATCTCTATCTTATTAGCCCAATACTCTAGGGCTGTACCGTGCACTAATGGTTGCACTGCATCACTCAAAGCACAAGCTGTGGTGTTAATGTCTGGAACATCCTGGTCAAATCCGAATTGTCTCATGACTCTATGAGGGTTGTACATGTTAAATCGAATCCATCGCCTCTTGGGTATGGAATAAATGAGGGCAATGTGATGCGCAGGAGATTGGGAATCTTCTTATTCTCGTTCAACCCGAACTCTTGGGATCCAAGTATGGTACTCAGAAATAGGTTTGACATTGAAAGCCAGCAGCAACATATGAGCAGGGCTTCCAAGCAAAGTGGCCTCCATCATCCAATAGTATAATGGAAGGAAGGTTCCATACTTTCAACCCCATCCATTTCATCAATAAGGGTAAGCCATCTTCAAACCCAAGAAACTAAAGCTCACCATCAGGACCAGTAGGTCCGATCACCCAATTACTTTGAATATAATCCTTTGAATGCTCCCACATGAAAGTTTGCAGCAGTACCACATTGATACTAGACTCTATAATATGATAAGGAGATCCCTCAAGCTTATCACTACGCAGTCTATCTAGCTCAGAATACAAGGTGCCTAAACATAGGGTACCTAAAGGCAACGATGCACCTCTACACAACACAACAGCCAAAGGGAAAGTAAAAGGTTTCACAAACTGAACCAGGGCAGTATTAAATACACACTTACTCATCCATAAATCCAAGAATGCGGCTCTTCTAACATCATCATTCTCAAAATTTCTAAACTCAGATATCCAAAAGGAAAACCGAGCTTTATTACCTCCCCAGGAAGCGAAGGTACCTCCAAACGTCTCCAACAATTTACCAGCAATCTCAGATTCTGTAGCGGATAACTCCAACTCTGAAGGATTGACATCTCCCATGCTGGGCAGCAAGCATATCCTTTCCACATCTTCAAGTGTGACCACGGTCTCACCCTAAAGGAAGACAAAAGTGTGGGTATCAGTGTGCCAACGCCGTACCATGAACCGAAGCACCCTCACATCTTTATACATGTTCCATCCATGAGATAGGACCACGGCTCCAAATATTCTGGCATCCCTCAAAATTTGGCAAAAACCTTCATCGGAAACTTCTTACTCTACCTAGTCAGACCAACCACTAGTTGTGCCAAAAGGGCATAGAAACTGAATAGGGGCTGGCAGGAGCTCCTTCCGCTGAAACCGCAGGTCAAGTATACCAGCAGCAACTGGGACCCACGCTGTTTCTGGACTGGGGGCTTCACCTTTCAGGATCTATTTCTTTGGTACCTCAGGTGGACTAACTTCAGGGGCCCCAACTGTTGGGAATATGAGGGATGAACAGTACCATGGGTCTTGTAACGGTAGCAAGGGCTCCCCTGGTCCAGCCTCCACATCAACACCCCTAGCAACTGCCCTGTCTATGCTCCTAGCCGTAGCATCTCTTTCTGACAGAGCCGCCCCAGCAGTGCTGACACCACCAGAACCCAACGGTTCATCTCCTTCAGCCATAGCTTATAGAATTAGAAGTATTGTTTCTCAAAGAAAAGAGAAAAATAGCAGAAGAACACCCACGGCCACCACGGGAAGCAAGAAATTGTGGGTCTTGCTCTCACTTGACCGAAATCAACGAAGGAAGAGAGAAATAATGCAGTCCCTCACTAAACCCTGGCCGCCGCTCTCTCTCTCTCTCTCTCTCACTCTTGGATGAAGATAATGGAAAAGAATAAGAAAAGGCTCTATTTCTCTCTCTGTTTGGCCAAAAATCTCAATCACTCTCTCTTTTCCTTGGCTAAAACTGGTGTTTCTCTCTCACCCTTGGCCGAAAATGGAAAAGGGAATAAGAAAAAATGCTCTCTTTGCGTTTCTCACTCTGTTTTTCGGTCCAAGCAAAAAATAAAAGAAGAAATAGCCAAGGCCACCCCTTTACTGGTAAACGTGAAGGGTTCAGTTGACAAGACATGGAGAAAATACCAGCATTTAATGCCATAAACCTGTGAAGTAACTAAAGACCCACCAAGTGCTGAACGTGGGAGAGTACTGGACGTAGGAAAATTGCAGAAGCCCACTATTCATAACTGCCACCAAATTTCAAACTCACACGTGTGACCAAGCAGAAACTGCTCACACGTGACTCGAGGGGCTAAATGTTGAGGTACAAATTTTCGGGCCTTGATTTTACTAGCCCACTCACAAAAAATACCCATATGAGCCCACACATTATTCTAAACCCACATAAATATTCTCATATATATTACCAAAATATTCTCTATGTTATTGGGCCTTCAAAAATACTCCATACACAAGCCCATAAATTGCTTTGGGCCTTCTCACAAATGTTACCTATTATATCCCACATATTATCCAACTTAGATTTTCCACAAATAATACTCACCATATTGCTACCGAAATTGGGCCACAAAACTACACTACCTTCCCAAAAGCCCAACAAGTACCATTTATAAAGCCCGGTACAATTTGACATCTCTAAAGCCTAGTACGATCCGACGTCTCTAAAGCCTAGTACGATCTGGTACCTCTAAAGCCCGATAGGATCCGGCATCTTTAAAAGCCTGGTACGATCCAGCACCTCTAAAAGTCCGGTACAATCCGGCATCTCTAAAAGCCTGTTGCTACACGGCAATCTTAAAATCATTTTTACAAAGCCCAAATACTAATTTGGCATTTATTTTACAAAGCCCAAATATTCATTTGGCACTATTTGACAAAGCTCAAATATTCATTTGGTACTATTTTTACAAAGCCCAAATATTCATTTGTCACTATTTCTAAAAGCCCAATATTATTTTGGCACAATCAAGTATTATTTCAACATTTTCTTTACATATACTAAGTCCCTAACTCATGGGAAATATAAATCACTCATCTCTAAAAAAATATTGCTTTCACAAAATTTATGGGAACTATACCTATTCTTCCCATAATTAACTAACTATAAAGCCCATAAATATCACCCATGGCAAAACTACTCATTTTGTAGGGATAACTAAGCCCAAGGAAGCATATCTACAAAACCCAGCTGGGTTAGCCCAGCCCATACACAGAATCCAGCAGCTGAAAGCTTATGTAAAGTGACCAGCCAAATCTCAGCACAAACAGTTGGAGCCTTTTCTATCAAGTCCCAACTTGTCTAAATCAAATCAGAAGAGGACACGTGTCTCTCAAGGGCTGAATCCTTCCTCCACAAGCTGAATTCTCATCATTTCTCATATGACATAAAGCTAAAGCTGATGTGACATAAAGCTGGGAAAGCTTCAGCCAGCTATCACTTCTTTCTTCTCCAACTCATTTCAGTTAAGAACCAAAGCTGCCATGACAAGACCTTCAAAGCTCCTAAAACAAGATGGAACCAGCTCATTTTCATACTAAAAATGTGTATCCTTTGGTTCGTGAACCAAGCACATGAACCCCAAATGGGGAAACTTAGGGAAATGTAGTTTGGAGGGCACCAAGGGGATCCCAGCAGAGTTTCTAGCAAGGGCTCCAAGGTTGACACTTGGCTTAGGGTGGTCCAATCTGCCCTAGGGAACTATGATTCTAGCAGCAACATATCCAAGGTCATTAGCCTAAAGCATGCTCTAATCCAATCAGCCAAGGCTAATTAACATTTAATGCTAAGCCAGAAACCCAGCTGTTACTACCTAGAACAGCAACAACCTTCTAAAGTTGAGCTTACTACTCTTAGCTAAAAATCCTAAGACGATTCTGTAAGGATTTTCTGAAAATTGAGAAAGATTTAGCAAAGATTATTTTGCTAATCACCCCCTGAAAACTCAAGTATAAATGGAACTCTCCATTAATGCTTCAACCAACTCAAGCCAACTCATTAAGCTACACATCATGATTTTTTCTTAACCTATCGGCAAAAAGTCTTCTCTAGGCTCTGAAAAGTCATTAAGTTCTCAGTCTCAAGCTTAGAAACTGAGTTTCCCAGTTCTTAGTTCTCAAAAACTCATTATACTTTTACTCAAAAACGTTCAGCTCTCCCCAGCAGAAAGCTCCATCGTTTTTGCTATACACTCTCACTCATTACTTATACTACTCACTCTTTGCTATACGCTCTCACTCATTACTCATACTAGTCACTATGCTCTATCACTCATTACTCATACTAGTCACAAATGATTATCTCTACTCACTACATATACTATATTCATGAGCATGCCATGGCACCATAATGATCTAGCTACGCTAGCTGGGATCTTTCTCTCTCCCTTCATCTCACATTTCTCCATTATTTGTTATTATGGAATCCATGATATTTACTTACTCATTTACTATTAATGGTTATGATGTAACTGTCACTATAGAATTTTTCCCTGAACTAACAGACGCTGAGTCTGAAAATATAGACATTTCTCTTAATCTGTGAAATACCTAATAGCTTAAAGTTTATTTTGTTTTGTATTATTTTACTGCTGGGTCATCTTCTGTAGAAACATTTCTCTGCTGGGCTATTTTCTGTGGAAACATTCTACCGCTGGGTTATTTCATACAGAATGCTTTTTAACCGTGTTGCCCTGTCCGCTGTTGGGATTGTTTATGGGCCATTCTTGTTAGTCCCAATCTAAGCCCAAGGCATAAAATATAGTGGATTTCTTGGATTTTCACCGATAGCCTTTGGGCCATGCATCAAGCCCATCGTTGAGTTTCGGTTTAGACCCCCAACCCATTGTAAATCTTATTTGTCGGAAGGAAAACTTTTTCGTCCCCGACAAGCATTAACAGCACGATATTAAAAAGTCTCACTACAATAACACCTTTTTAAACAACTTACATGGAATCTTCCATGTTCCATCTCACATCAATTTCACATTGCCAACATTTTGGGATCATTGTTCATGGATTCACTAGGACAAATGGAAAAGAAGTTAACCTTTTAGTCTACACACAAGAATCCATGCCAATTTGGACCAAGAACTACCTCGATTGACCCAGTTAAATTAAACAATTACCTAAGTTGATTAATTAGATCAAATCACATGCAAAACCAATTAAGGCACAATCAAATCGTCAAACTAAATTAAGTGAAATGGAAAATAAGTTTGAAACTGTGATTTGATCACGATAAAGAAAATTATCACAAGCAAAATCCCAATTGGTGAATTCCAGGCTACACTCCCAAAGCATCCTCTAACAAGAGTAGATGTTACAAGTGTAAGGAATCTTATCCTATCCCGAAGTACCATCTTATAGTAGAACCTATTGATTTAGAAGGAAGTTCAACTTCAATCCCCTAATTGGACTACTTCTTGGCTTCTTGCAAATGACTTCTTCTTTGCACGAATCTCCTATTCGTGACTAACACACCATAGAAACCCTTTTGATTGTTGTAGTTGATTTTTGCAGCAGCTTCGCACAAAACACAAATAAGATTTTCAACTGTTGGTGCCAATATGTCATTTTATTTTATGAACTCATTGGTTCAATAAGTGGAGGTTAGGGTTTCAATATGAAAAATCTTTGGTGTTTAGTCCCCACCACTTATTTAAATAGGGGTTGAGTGGGCGTTAAAATAGGTTCTCCAACTAAGTTTATAAAAACCCATAAAATATATCCCACTTAAAATAGAACATTGCTCGTTAAATAAAAAATCTTGAATCTTGATAGATTGAGAGGTATTGAGGTACTACCAAGATTTACTAATGCTCTATCAGTTGAGTGCAGTTGAGCTAGGTATCGAGAAAATAGTTTCAATAGTTTCTTGAGCAGTCTTATATCTTCAATTTATAGAACTTGTAGACAAAATATGACACACTTAAGCTTTGATTTTTTGAACTCATAAAATATTGTTGCCAACATACAATAATATGACCCATACAATTAACATGAACATGTTTAGTAGAATCAACACTGATGATGTGTCAAAATCGTTAGTGAGTTGTAGGCTCCAAATCACTCCAATGGGTATCTGTGGAATAAGAACAGTAGGACCAAACAGAAGACACTGGTGTGGTACCGGCCAACAACCCTCCGAAGATCAAATTAGTCAATGAGAAACCTCTATGGACTCTATAGTGAGAGAGCTAGGGATTTTTTGTGTACCTGAGAAAAGAGAGGGTCTGGTGCTTATATAGTGGCGAGTGATAAACCATGATCCCTTGAAAGTGGGGATTTTTCCTTATGGAGAAGATCTGGTACTAGGGTTCCTAAGATTGTAGGGTGTCTTTCCATATGAGGGAAATATGAATCAGTAGTAGGTTCATCTTGTGTGATATGCAAGATGTTTCCTTATATGAACATTCGTAAGGACCAAGCAAGGCCATGTTGGACTCGTCAGCTTTTTCATCCACTCCGTCAGTCTTTCATTCATCCGTCAACCTTTCATCTTGTTGGGTTATAGTGTGGCTTCATCGCTTTTCATGTCGTCATTCTAGATCCTCCCCCCGCCATCAGTTTCCTTGCATGGCGTGTCTAGGATTATTGAACCTTAGTCAAAAGTACCCCTATCAAACACATTTCTTACTTTATCCCATATGGCAAGTGAACCAGATGATGACATACAATCATCATTATGCTCAATATTGTTAACAAAGTTTTGTTTAAAATTTTTGCTTCTCAAAGAAATATCTGCTGTTCATCAGCTAGTTGTAAAGCCAATCTAGTTCTTTGCCCAGATACTTAACTAGCAAACTTAGCAGACCCAGCGGATCTAGTAAGGCACTCACATCGATTCAGTGACAAACCATCATTTCTTATCAGAGAAATAGGACTCATTAGGTACAAATATGCAATTACCAGAAGAAAAATTAAATCCACTCAAAACAATATAGAAACAAATTGTCACGTATAGAAGTGTCAAATCATTGAATTCAGGTAAAGGAGAGAAGCACCCCAGTAATTACCCCAGAATACCGAACATAATAAAACATTATTCTTTAAACTTTTCTAAGTGCACATCATTATTTCATCAACACGTTTGACTTTTTTTCTCATGTATATCTTCATTGACATTCATAACCATTAACCAGCCTCAAATAATGGCATAAATATGGATTATTTGGGACATCAATGATTTGGCAATATGAGCTATAAACCTAAATGAAATTTGATTATACATGTAAGAATAACATGAATGTAGTAGTAGTGTAAACTAGACGTGGCATCAAAGAAGAAACAATGAGTGCAGAAATACTAAAGATGGACTGATTTGAAACAGTAAGAGCAGAAAGGCAATAGGAGGACCAAAACTAATATATCCTGAGGATTAATTGGATGATACATGGCTTAAAATGAAGTCTAATGGTGGAACAGATTTAACCCCAGTTGTAGCAGTAATGGCTTTGTAGATGAACTAAGGCCACCCACATTTCTTTACACTGAGTAAAGAGAATTCCACATATTGTCAACCACAAGATTTAACAGCACAGAGAAAAATTTTGGACTCCAGAACTATTGAGTATAATGTAAATGTGGGAGGTGACAAAAACTTTATTGGGTATATATTACATCTCAAACGATTACTAAACTTTAGTAATCGTTTGAGAAGTAATATATATGTTTGAACAAGCAGTATTCATTAATTCAACATATATTTTGAGAAACATCACAGTATCTTGGCCGCAACTCAGGAAATAGTGAATTATAGTGTAAATTTGATTTTGATACTGATATATGATCAGAAACAGTTTTAAGTACTTGAACATTCTTCTCATAATGAAGGTTCTGAATATTTTATTTTGTCAACCTAACGCAAACCTCCTGATTTTATTGGGAATCAAGGCCCTCAAACATTGGATTAAGGCATTTTCTCTACCGCTTCTTACCCAGAAAAACCCTAAGTTCAAACTAAAAGATGAATAATATTTTATGATCTCAATTGAAGTAACAAGGAATGGCTGTGTGAAATGAAAAGACTCAAAGCATAAAGTTGAACAAGACTCTAAACAAATCAGAGTGGAAGCCAATGTAAGAAATATGCAAGACCGAGTGAGGCTTTCCAAGAACTGCTCTGTGGTTATATTTTGAGTCATCCTTTGGTGGTGAGTCAGGCTTTCCACCCGTCTTTTTCTCATTCCGAGCCTTGTTGACGATTACTGTGAACCCCTCAGCTGAGGCCGGGTCATTGACATCCCATTCACCAAACTTTGGCAATGGTCTATCCTTTTCCTGTAGACATTAAAAGTTTGTATGATATACATGATTAATGAAATCTTCTTCCATGATCATATATAAAGGAAAATATGATACAACAAATGAATGAGATGTAGAAGGATGGGTGCTTCACATGCACTTAATGAAGCAACCAAAATAATTGTACTATTTTGATCCATAAGGTGATATTAGATTCTTCTAAGAAAATATGTACATATGGAACAGGATACAAAACAGAAACATTGATGAAAAAAATCAAGAGGTCTTACCACTAAAAGAAGCAGCTTCTTGGACGACGATAAGCTGGTATGATGGCAGGCAAGGAAAGTGAGAGAAAGACCCAATACCGTAGTGACAATGGAGGCCTACTATATTTGTGGAAAGAGACAGGGAGGGGGAGATTGATCATAAAACTACATCCTTTTTTTCTTTTTCTTTTTTCAATTGTTAAGAAAAAGATTCATAGGTTGACAGTGACAGCCAATACTTAACCAATTTCCATATGCAGGATCTATATATCACATCATATGGTTAGAAACACATATCAATATGATTGGTTTGTTTAAGTGAAAATAGTACCTCAACGGCTGGAGTTTCATGTGTTATTAACAGTGTCACAAAGTAAGAAGAAAACCATGAAATCAAATTAACAATGTCAAAGAAAAAAGAAAATTTTATAAAAGAATTCATTGGAGAGTAAACAATCTGTACTGACAGCAGGCTGGGCACAAAATGTGGCATAAAGAGAAAAGATAACAATTCCTTGTCAAGAAAAAGGGACCAGTCCAGTTTTATTTCGGAAAGGCCATGTTATTGGCCGGCTAACCCTACTACTGAAATTCTATGTACGAAGAAGAATTAGGCACTCTGCCCAAAAAAAACTCATCATACTAACTTTTCTAATTAAAATTTCAAACTATCCTTAGAAATAGAGGAAACACTATAATCAAACTATTCTTATGAGTTATGATATGACCTAACAAACAAAGTTCATGAACTGTGGTTACAATCAAGAAAAAGTATAAAAAATTCATACTCTATAACACTGGGCATCTTCATTAAATCCATAAAGGTTGCACTTTCAAGAGTTAAGTTTACACAACTCACCCTAGAAACACATGCACACAAAAAGTTGCATCACAAGGACTTAACGTGCGATAACCCAAGCAAAGAACCCTCACCAGCCCTTTTTTTGGGGCGTCCACAAAAGGTATTAAAGTTTTGTTTGCAAGAATTTAGGGGAATTGATGATTACTAAATCCACTAGTAATCTCACAAGAGCTTTGATTACATATACATACTAGTTCCTACTTATGTGAAGCCTAACAGATGATTTATTTATGCTCAAAAGATTCAATTGATTGACTGGGACTTTTTTTGTAGCACACTTTGGATGGACAGAGATGTATATTTTTTAATCATGTTAGAAACTCGATATTACTGGACTTCAAATTTTTTGCACATTTTTGCTCTGTTATTTTATTGATTTGTTTTCCTTGTAATCCTTCACTAATGAATCTTTATTAATCTCACTATTATTTTGAGATTTGTGATTTGTCAAGTTGATTCAAGATTTCATGATAGGACAAGTGAGAAATTTAAGTTTAAAGCTCAAAGGAAAGGGCTTTGTCAATTCGGTTTCACTAACAAGTCTCCCAATACGGAAAACTATGGAGCTATTGACCTTGATGTACCTGTTGATCACTTCACATACTTTGATCAGCATGAGGGCGGTGAGAGGCTTCATTTCTTTTTACCCCTTAATAATCCCTCTTCCTTTTTAAATTTTTAACAACATTGAAGAATGATCTCTGAAATTGTTGTTGACCTATGCAGAGTATTTCTCCCCTTGCTAGAACAGATAGCAAATTTGGAGGAAGACAGAACATCTAGTTTGAAAATCAATAGGTAAAGTTTGAGCAGGGCCGGCCCAAGCGATTTGGAGGCCTAATGCGAAATCTTCAAATGGGGTCTTTATGGTATCACTTAAATAATATTTAACTAGTATTTTATATAATAATTTTTTTTTAAATCCATTCTTTTTACTTTTTATTATTTTCTTTTTACTAGAAATATTATAAAATTTACTACATAAGAATTACAAAAATATATCACCAATCATAAATATTCATTTAAAAATGTATTCAATATTTTGTTGAAATTCACCTATCATATTCATTGTCACATCAAATTATAAAATTTATGGAGACCATCATGCACCCTTAGTGCAGTAATTACTCCACAAGTATAAGTTCTTGTGGAGTGTGAGGGGTAATGACCGAGATTTAAGTCTTTAGAAGAAAGTTTCGTACACATATACACTTAGATTAGACTATTGTATAATTTTTATCTTGTATAAAAATAATTAAATAAATAAAAGTTATGTAGTAAAATTTATAGTATTTTTAATATTTTCTTATTTGAATTACTTGTGATTAGTAACACGTCTATTTGTAATACTTATTTATTTAAATTTGTCTTATCTCTATCTCTAGCATTACTTAATTCCTTGAACTTTCTTAATAGTGAAAAACATGTAAATTAAAATGTTTTAATATCTCCCAAAAATATTTCTATATAAAAAATATAATAAAAAAAAAAATTTGCCCTCAAATTTGGGACCTTCTCTAGTAAAGGGCTCTAGGCAATGGCCTAATTGGCCTAAGCCTAGGGCTGGCCCTGAGTTTGAGGAACAAGGTTTCCTTTCTACGTTGAAATTGAATGTACGATGCGTCTCCTCAATCAATGCATCCGAGCTCATGGGCGTGCACGTATGCACAGGCACAAACAAAAAGTTAATCATGTTTGGACTTGTTAAGTTGTATTTAGTGATTTTTAAGATCTTCAAATTAGTGTTTTTTTTTTTTTTTTTTTTTTTAAATGTTGTAGTTAATGATGCAATGAGCCGGGGAGCAATACATAAGGCAGTGTTTGAATCAGCAGCACTCACTGGGGCTAGCATTCTCCAAGTCTGCCTTCTTCAACGCTTGTTTGAACAGAAGCTTGGGACATCTAGGGTTTAAATTCATTCGTCACTTGGCTGTGTAATTACAAGATAGAAATATCATGCAGCCATTGCTTTTTCACTTTATTTATAGTTTTGTACAGGGGTGGAGCCACATAGTGGCTTGGGGGGCCCCGGCCCTTGCAAAAAAAAAAAAATTTCCATTAGAGCAGGTAGAAAAAAAAAATTGGGCCCCCCCAATATTGGACAGCCGGTCCCCCTATGCCCAATTCTCAACTATTCTCTCAAGAGTCAAGCCCAGCTCAAATATTCTCCCAAGCCTAGCTTTAGTTTTAGGCCTTATCACCTTATATACTCCAAGTAAAACAAGCTGGCTCGCTCAAGTCCTAACACTAAAAACAAAACTTCACTTTCTCTTCATCTCAAAAAATCTACTCACTGACCCACGGAATCCCTTTCTTTACTTCTTATTCTTTTGTTTTGTCTTCTTTGATACACTTTTATTTGCACTGGTACCGTTGCCTACCTACTAGCCCCCAAAACTCCAGTCTTCTGTACTCACAGTCCAAAAAAAAATCCTGACCAATTTTTTCTTTCTTCATCAGCTTTAGTTTTGGAACTTGGGGACTACTTTGTGACTGGTGAGTTTTCTTCTCTTTCTTAAGCATTAGACATTAATTTCTTTTTAGTGCCTTTTTTTTATTTTCTCAACTATCTACAACTAAATATTCACATGCTCTTTATATTTTCATAGATTTTTAGAGAAATACATGATTGAAGGCATGGGTTGATTGTTTGTGATGAGTCTTGAAGGGAATATCTAAATTGTTAGAGGCAGTCAGGCAGAGGCAGTAGGCATTGCCACACGGGTGACCAATCTTTGCACCTTGTGAAGACAAAGTTTCTAACGTAAAATTGTTTTGATTTATTACCTATTTTTGATTAGTTAGATATCATGTGACTGTGAGTGTTGTTAAATTGTTTGGTTTATGTTGTGTACTAATACTTGTGTGTTTAATTTTTGTTTTTGTTTGAGGGGTTATTATTAATTAAAGTCGTATTAAAAATGGGTTGTATGTTTAAATTATAGTGGAAATTTTGTTTTTTCTTGAGTATGAATAACATCCATATAACTAAGTAAAAATTTCTAATTAAAATTTTATTTTTTAAACTTCTTTTCAGGTTAATTTTTTAGTCATATTCTTAAAACTAAAAGAATTATGAGCAAACAAAAAACAGTTGATGCATTCTTTAAGAAAAAAGATGTTAGCAATTCAGAAATTAGGACACCTATGGCTGTAGAAACAAATGTTAATACTTCAATGCCTGATGAACACCCTGACCCCTCCAAATGTTCAAGAATTCAAACTGAAGAGATAGATCGTGATTCAGGATCACGTAAACAAATATGTGAATTCCTTATCAACAAACAAGATGAAATTCGACGAGTTTATCTCAAAGAATGTCCATATCAACCTAAAAATATAGACTATCCATACAACGATAATACTCATCGTCGTCGATTTCAACCTTCATGGTTTGAATCGGCCCCCCCATATAAAAATTCCTAGCTACGCCCCTGGTTTTGTAGCGTATCTCGCCTGTTGAGTTGCCTACACCTTTGATGACGTTGCAGAAATGTGGCAATTATGGTTTGTTAAAATTATTTTTCCCTTAACAGATGAGTTTGTTTTTTGAACAACTGTGTTTGTTTCAGCCCTCAATTGCCAATATATTTCCAACATCATTCTTCTACTTCATTATTATTATTATTATTTTTTTTTTTTTGGGGGGGGGATTGAAGTATCTGTTTCTTTGTGCGGTCAGAGAGATTAAACGGTTGGTAAGAAGTCAGGTTCACAAATAGATACCACCTTTTTAAAAATTTTGACCATGGAACTTCATATTTTAGCGTTGATGGCATTAAATCAAGAGAAATATACCTGGTGTACGTCACTTGTCTACTATTCTACTAAAAAAAGTTCACATATTTAAAATTGTTGAGTTAGTTTATGATAAAAAAAAAATTGTTAAATAGATTCAAGTAGGAGTTTTTTAGTAAAATGATGAACAAGTGACATGGTCACTATATAATTTCTCGTCAATCGAGAGAGCCTCACTGCTAAAAGCCTGAAACAACTTTTTAAACACATATCAACTGCACATTATCATTTTCTGACCATTGTTCACCGATTCGCTAGAGGAAAAGCAAAGAAAAAGTTAGACCTTTTCGTCAACACACAACAGTTCATGCCAGTTTGGACCAAAAACTTACTAATTTGGTCAAATCTTCCTCACCCTGAATGTCATTAACATGAACATGTTTAGTAGAATGAACATCTTTCTTACTTTATCACGTATGGTAATTACTTGCCCCTAAGGCCCTAACAGTCAGCAGCTAATAGAAAGCACCTGCACAAATATGGGCACAGGTATGGATAGAGATATAGTATGACGATACTGTTATTTTTTAAAAAGTAGAACACGGGTACAACAAAAATATATATATTAATTCATTATTAAATATATTTTAATATATTTTTAAGCATTTCTTTTTTATATAATGAATATTTTATTTCTATATATTATTAATCATTTTTTTTAAAATTAAAAGTAATCTATATAGATGAAAATTTTTTTGAAAATTAAGAGGGAAGAGGAATGGTTGTGAAAAGAATAAGGTTAGGATCAGATAGATTGGGGGAAGAAGAGTTTACAATGAGAGAAAAGGTTAAAAAATAATGTAATTCAAGAATTTAAGAAGTCAAGAAGGTAAAAATTGAAGAAGGCATTAAAAGATAGAATGTGAGAAGCCATATTTTGCCCCCAAAAAAGTATTGCTGTTGATGTGGACGATTATGTGGCACATTAGAAGTATAGCAATATTAAATGTTGCACTTCCATTTTCATATGTTATTAATATAGAGATATAGATATAGATTAATTACGCTACCCACATTATGAATCTTTCCCCCCAAGACCCCCAAGCACTTTGTGCTATGAGAGGGATCAACTAGCCTAAGAAGTGCGGTGGTACGATTATGTACTAGTTGACGAATGAAAACACGTGCTTTACAATATTGAGTAATGAAATTAGCATTCAAATTAAATGAAGAAAATGAATATTTGTTATAATGGTGTACCATTTGTTATGTTTGATAGAGCTGTTATTTTCTACTTTTATTTTTTTGATTTATCAAATAAATATGAAGTTGGAACATTTTTTGTTAGTATAAAAAAGTTGTGAAGAAGCACAATCATTGGACTAAACAAAAACCATAGACCCCTAGCCTTAGTGTAGTTTTGTCACTGGGTTTGATCCATAAGCAACTTCCAATCAACCTAAAGCCCATAAAATGACCGCTATCCTATAAGTATCTTTGGGCTTTTAATTTTTTTTAAATGGTGAATATATATATATATATATATATATATATATATATATAGAGAGAGAGAGAGAGAGAGAGAGAGAGAGAGAGAGAGAGAGAGGCAACATACAAAAAATGAAGCAAATCAACCAAATGTTAAAATACTTATCTTATACATTTCATATGTTATTGCATACTTCACTCATACATTTTATATGTTTTTTTCCAATTTGAATGGGGGAGGGGGCAGGGGAAAGGGACAAGTATAGCAGCAACAAGGGTCACGAAAGCAACAAGTTGGTTGCCCTTGTATACTTCCAATAAAAGCTAGGAATGCCATCAATATGATCATAAAAACTTTCACCACAAATTGCTTGTAACCTTCCATTAACACTTACTCCTAAAATTCTTCAAATAGCAAGTGTTAGCTGTCTTGAGTGGTAGAATGAAAGAGATCTAATTTTTGCTAGAAAAAATATGAATTGGCACAACTAATTGAAAATACTTGTGTACATAAATAGGTGAAAAATTAATTTTGATATGGAAACTCTTGGGAACACATTAAAGATCTCATTTATTAAATTGTCGTTTTTCCTCCCTTATTGAAGAGCTTAATGAATGTTTCCTCTCTGTCTCCACATAAATAGTTGTTTCTTAATCCCATAACACTAGCCATTTCTTATACGATAAACAAAATTAAAAGATTAAAAAAAAAAAAAAAAACATTGGAAATTTTGTTTTTTTAGGGTTTTTTTTTTATTGAGAAACAAAAATGAGGGCCTTTATAGCTATATTACACCCCCGGGTAGGGAGCCAGTTGGAAGCCAACCACAGCTAAAGGGCCCGACCTACACCTGTGTGGGAGTCACCTCATTTGAGTACACCTGTGTGGCGATGAAACTTCATATTTCAGTGTTGATAGCACTAAATCAGGAGAATTATACAGTCCTTAAGGTGGAGCACGACATTTATCCACCATTCTATTAAAAAACTCTTACCTGTTTAAAATTGTTGAGTCAGCTTATGATAAAAAGAAAAAAAAAAGTTGTTAAATTAACTCAGGTTGGAGTTTGGTCCACTATGAAGACTAAATAATGTCTCATCAATCAGAGAGTCTCACTGCTAAAACCCTAAAACGCCTTTTTAAACACATCTCAACTGCACTGCCATCATTTTCTGATCTTTGTTCATGGATTCACTAGGAAAAGCGGAGAAAAAGTTAGAGTTTTTCATCAACACACAACAGTTCAAGCCAATTTGGACCTAAAACTTACTAATTTGGTCAAATCTTCCTCACCCTGACTGTCATTAACATTAACATGTTTAGTAGAATAAATATCTTTCTTACTTTATCACGTATGGGAATTACTTGCCCCTAAGGCCCTGATAGTCAACTATTAATAGAAAGCACCGGCACGAATACTAGCACATGTACAGGTACAGATACAGTACGACGACACTGCAATTTTTGAAAAAATAGGACACGAACAAGTACGAAAGGAATACATATATTAATTAATTATTAAATATATTTTTATTTATAATTTTATATATTTTTAGGCATTTATTTTTCATATAATATTAAACATATATCAATTTAAGAGAAATAATGAATATTTTATTTCTATATATTATTAATCATTTTTTTTTACAAATTAAAGGTAATATATATATTCAAAGCTCAAAAAAATCAAATTAGAATCCAAATTGAATTTCAATTGGAGTCCAATTGTGCACCATGTGTCCTATCTAATTTTTAATTTTTGTACCAAAAAGTCAAAACTCAAAGAAAATCAAATTAAAATCTAAATTGAATTTCAATTGAAGTCCAATTGTGCGCCATGTGTCCTATCTAATTTTTAATTTTTGTGTTAAATGAATTATTGAGTGTAAAGATCAAAGTCCAAATTCAATTGGATTCTAATTTGGATTTCAATTGGAGTACAATTTTGTGCCACATATTCATCTAATTTTTTTCATTTTTGTGGTAAGTAAATTATTAGGTGTAAAAACCGAAGAGTCTAGATCTAATTAAATTCTAAATTATATATATATATATATATATATATATATTGATTGAGAAACCATTACATATTTTAAAAATCTATGGTTTAAAAAATGTGTAACATAATATAATGTATAATTTCAACCTCTTCTAAAATATATATGTAGGAGGTTGGGATTTTCACCTCAGGCCTTTGGCCGATATTGGCTTGACACCCTATTCCCACCTTAGAAGGCTTTGTCCTCTTTGGGGAGCCAAGCCTTCAATGATTTGTTCTGAAGGGGTGGGATTGTCCCACATCACCTAGAGAACCCTCCCACTAACGCTTTAAAGAGTGTGTGTAGTCTGAAGGAATTCCTTCAGACTACACACACTCTTTAGCTTCTTTTAAAACAATGGTTTGTAGTTAGGATTCAATGATCCATTTCGACAAAACTAATGTTCCAACCCATTTTTCAAGTCTTATCTTAGAAGACAATCCTACACATTGGAAGGATTGTCTTCTAAGATAACAAGTACTTCTCTTGCTGTGTTACAAAAAAAGTCAAATGGTATGCGATATGACATAGTCACTAATAGTCATATTGCATTCAACTATATTCATATTAAATTTTGAGTTGTCAGTGATGCTATGGTACTAGTTATGAAGACCAATTTGTTTATATGACTTTTGATAAGCTCCTATAGTTGATTAAGAAATTCACAGCAAGTTGGACCAAACTGTTTGTGATGCCTTCAAATTGCAAGTGTTTTTTTCTTAAGCGAATGCATGAAAGTGGTAGGTCCATCATAAGCATATAGATGATCATAAGTTCAGATATTGACACAAAATTGAGATATTGTAGTTATAGATTTTGAGAGCATTTGTCCTTTCTAAAAATCTAAACAATTTATAGGATTCTAGCCAAAAATATTTGGCATATAATCAATGATGCAAAAAATAATTTTGGTATACTATATGGTAGAAATTAGAATACAAATCTAGGATAAAGATATTTATTAATTTCCAAATGCAATATTATTATTCAAAGTATGAATGTTATCTTTGTTTTGTGAAAATAAATTCTCAAATGAAGTGTCTATGCTTCCTAGAACAGCTTAAAATTGGTAAACACATTATAACCTTTCAAGATAACCCGAGGCTGACATACAATCAGCATTATGCTCAGGGACGGAGCCACAGTTTGACATAGGGGGGCAATGGCCCCCCTTGATATTTTGAAAAAAAAAAATATATATATATATATATATATATATTATATATAGAATGAGCTTGATTTAAAAGTTAGGCCCAAGAAAAATTAAACCTAGCCCCCTCCAAAATCTTGGCCCTTTAAACAAAAAAAAATGCTCAAACAATAGCACAGATCAGCCCTAGACTCTTGCGCTCTAAACCCAAAAATGGCCCAAACAACACCATAAATTAGCCCAAATAAAATCCATTTCAGCCTAAAAAATATTAAAAATTTTAACAAAATAAGTAAGCCCATTTTTAGACTGTGATAACAAAATAAAAACCATTTACAACCTAACTTATTCCGTAATAGTTTCTCAAAAAAAAAAAAAAAAAAAAAACTTATTCCGTAATTGATTCTCAAAAAAGAAAAAGAAAAACCCCAAATACCAGTTGAAGGGAGAGTCGAAGAGAATCTGAATGCCGATGCCTCATCGCCATCGCCAGCAGCCACGCATTTACGCTTCGCTCATTCACCGTTGCTAGTCAGATCTCCATTATCATTGCAAGTATTTCTCCTCTCTTTGCATTTTTGCAACGCCTGACTCTCTGGCCAGTGAGTCAGTGACTCATTTGATTTTTCTCTCTTTCTCCATACGCATTTATGTGTTTTGTCTATCTCTTGGAATCTTTTTCCATACTGATTTATATGTATTTTGACTTTGTATCTCTTTGTCTAAGAGACTGTCTTTTATGTGTGACTATATTTTTCTATTGAGATATGCTATAAAATTGTGTGGTGTCAATAGTGGGACTGTGGGAAGTTTGTAGAAGCAGTTGATTGGATAACACTATTGGTATTGGGGTAACCGTTGGTGTGGGCTGGGGCAATGGGCAAGTGTGGCTGAATAATTAAACAAAAACAAAGCCAGAACAATTGCATAAAGTGTCACACAAACTTTTTTTTTTTTTTTTTTGAGAAACAGTGTCACACAAACTTAACTAAATAAAATTGTGACACTTACCCACATTTAGTGACTCATAGTGCTATAATTAGCTAATAAATTGATAATATATAAATTCATAAATTGCAAACTAATTAATTATAAATTGATAAGTAATGAATTTATACCTTTAGAAAAGTAAAAATTTTATACTTAATGCATTATGCATAGTGCTTATATTCATGTTTACTTTGTAATAATAATTATTCCTTCTATGACAATCATTGATGCTTTTTTAGATTTAAAAGAATGTCTAGTTCCCTTTTCATAGATGATTGAAATATAATATATAAGAAACGATAGTTTTATTTGTTAAAAATATTAAATCGATACTTATTTGGATTTTTACGATTTTTTTTTTTTTTTTTTTTGGTTTAAACTTTTGCCCCCCTCAATTAAGAATTCTGGCTCCGTCCCTGATTATGCTCAATATTGCTAACAAAGTTCTACTTAAAAATTGCCTTTCAAAGAAAATCTGCTTATCATCAGTTCGTTGTAAAGCCAATCTGGTTCTTTGCCCAACTACTTCACTAGCAAACATAGCAGACCCAGCGGATCTAATAAGTAAACTCACTTTGATTCAATGACAAACCATCATATCTTACTAGAGAAATAGGTAGGCCTCATCACGTATAAGTATGCAATTACAAGAAGAAAATCAAATCCACTGAAAACAATATCAAAACAAGTTGTCACAAATAGTAGTGTCAAATCATAGAATTCTATCAGAAAATAGAGGAAAGCTCTAGAGAATCGAAACTCTATTTCATTGAAAATGAATTGAATGAATGAACTGATACAATCAGATATGTATATATATACACCTACAGCTGTAACTAACTAGCAAGCTATCAAAATTAATAAACTAATACACGTGCCTGTCACATGCTAAGTTAAATACATATATAAAACTAAATTACATGCCGTTTGTATCTGCTATGTAATATGGCTATTGTCGTTTACTGTACAAATTGATTCTTTGGAGCTTTTTTTTGTCTTTGTGCTCTTGATTTTGCTCTTAGCTCTAACCTTGTCTCCATTACTTCCTTTAGCATCTTGACACCCCCCCTCAAGCGGAAGAGGGGCATGAATATTGACCATATTCAACTTGGATACAAGAAAGGAGAATTGTTGGGCATTCAAGGCTTTGGTTATATGAGAATTGGTCCTAACTTGTAACATTCTGATATACCTTTCCAAGTCTTTTTCTCTGAAAAGGTGACAATCAATCTCTATGTGCTTTGTTCTTTCATGAAAGACAAGGTTTGCAGCAATGTGAAGGGTTGCCTGACTATCACAGAACAAGAGGGCTACTTAAGGATGTTTTATTTGAAAATCATGAAGAACATATAAGAGCCAAATGATCTCACAGACTACTACTGCCATTGATTTATACTTAGACTCTGCTGAAGACCATGAGACTGTTTGTTGTTTCTTTGACTTCCATGAAATCAAAGATTCACCAAGAAAGGCACAAAATCCAATGACAGATCTCCTAGTGTCAGGGCATGAAGCCCAGTCCGCATTAGCAAAGGCCTTCAAGTGCAGTTCTGATTTGCTTGAGAAAAACAACCCTTGGCCTGGTGAACTCTTTAGATATTGCAAGACCTTATGAGCTACTTGCAAATGAGGCTCTCTAGGATGTGCCATGAATTAGCTTAGTCTATTCACAGCAAAGGTTATGTTAGGCCTGGTTATTGTCAAGTATAGCAATCTCCCTATCAGCCTTCTATAGGAGCTTGGATCTTGCAACTCCTTCCCCTCATACTTACTAAGCTTGAGATTCTAATCTATAGGCACTTTAGCTGGTTTACACCCTAGCATACCAACATCACCCAACACCTCAAGTGTGTACTTTCTTTGACATAAATTGATACCATCAGTAGTCCTTGCAACTTTAAGACCTAAGAAAAACTTCAAATCACCCAAATCTTTTAGCTTGAATTGTTGATCTAACAAAATCTTCAACTCATTAACTGCTTTCTTGTTATCACTAGCAATCAATATATCATCAACATAAGCCAATAGAGCAATAAAAAAGGTAGAGTTCTTCTTAATGAAAAGTGAGTAGTCAGCCTTCGACTGTGTGAATCCGAGAAGAATTAATGTAGTGGAAAACTTGGCAAACCACTGCCTTGAAGCTTGTTTTAGTCCATACAAGGACTTAGTAAGCTTGCATACCAGCCCCCCCTTACTGTGGAAGACTGGTGGGAGATCCATATAGACTACTTCCTTCAATTCACCATGAAGGAAGGCATTATTTACATCAAGCTGACAGAAATACTAGCCTTGCATAGCAGCCACTTCAAGAAGACATTTGACAGTAACAAGCGTTGCAACAGGTGAGAAAGTTTCAATATAATCAAGGCCTTCTTTCAGAGTGAAGCCTTTAGCAACCAACCTGACCTTATATCTTTCCATAGTACCATCAAGTTTGTACTTTACCCTATACACCCACTTATAACCAATTGTCTTTTTATGAGGTGGAAGAGCAGTGAGGGTCCAAGTGTGATTAGCTTCAAGGGCAGAAATCTTAGCTGCCATAGACTCTCTCCACTTGGGATCTTTAACTGCTTGGTGATAGAATTTGGGCTCCTCAATTAAGGAAATGGCATTACAGAAATGCAAGTGTCTAAGAGACAATTTATGGGAAGACAGATAAGAGGATAAAGGGTAAGTAGTACTAGATGGAACTTGAGACACCTGATTACACTTATAAGCTTGCAAATAAGCAGGCCTGTGAGAAATCCTAGTGGATTTTCGAAGAGGTGGATTGGAAGAAGAAGGAGCAAGAGGTGCAGTATGTACAGAAGGGGAAGAATGACCAAGGGAAACATTGGATTGACCAGGGGGAACATTGGACTGATCAGAAACATTAGAATGACCCAAAGGAATAGGTAAGGACCAATAAGAATGGAAGAAGGGGAAGAAGTGTCTGAACAAGTGTGGGAATTAGGAACATGCTTAACAACGAGAGTAGAGTCTGCAAGTGGAACAGGAACAGAAATTGGACAAGAGGGAGAGTCAAAAATAGGAGCAGATGAATTAGATAAAGGAAAAATCAAAGAATGTGAACCAGATAAGGAATGAGAAGAATCTGAAAAAGGGAAGATAGACTCATGAAAGACAACATCTCTAGAGACAATGATCTTCCTACTATGAAGGTTAAGGACCTTGTAACCTTTCATATTAAAAGGGTAGCCTAAAAAGACATATGGGAAAGCTCTAGAATCAAACTTCAACCTATGAACAGAAGGAGTGGAAACAAAATACCGGAAACCAAACACTCTAAGATCAATAAAAGAAGGTTGTTTATGAAATAAAAGCTCAAATGGGAATTTATGACCCAACAAAGGCATAGGCAACCTATTAAGCAATTAAGTAGCTGTCAAAATACAATCATCCCAATATGTTGAGGGTAGATTGGATTGAATCTTAAGAGATCTAGCAACATTCAAAAGATGTTGGTGCTTTCTCTCAACCACAGAGTTTTGCTGAGGTGTATAAGCACAACTCTTTTGATGCAAAATACCATGATCACTATAAAAGTTTGATAGAGAGAATTCAGGGGCATTATCTGATCTTATTGCCTTAATACTAGTGTTAAATTGAGTCAAAATCATGTTATAAAAGGAAATTAAAAGCTGTTTAACATCAGACTTAGCTTTCATGAGATATACCCATATAGACCTAGTGGCATCATCAACAATGGTAAGAAAGAACCTAAAACCATCATAAGTACAAAATAGGGACCCCAAACATCCACATGAATCAAAGCAAATGGCTCAGTGCTCATATTATTGTTTGAAGGAAATGGCAACCTCTTCTGCTTAGCCAAAGGACAGATGGTACAAATGTCATTACATTTGGAAGAAAAAGAAGACAAAAAATCTTGCAAAGATGACAATTTATTAAAAGAAGGATGTCCTAATCTAAAATGCCACAAAATGGACATATCTTTATTAGAAACAAATGCTGAAAAAGCTGACTTAGGAAGCTTGTTGGTGGAGATGTAATCTGATAGAGAAGGTGGAGTCCTAGAAGTAGTGTTCTACAACAAATACAGACCATGTTGGACTTCACCCACTCCGATCGTCCTCCAACAAGAAAGGTCCTAAATGAAGCAAAATTGAGATTAAAAAAAAAAAACAAGACAAAAAGGCAAGCTTTGAGTGAGTTAACTGACAGACACAAGATTAAAGGAAAAAGAAGGAACACAAAGAACATGTTCAAGGGTAAGTGAATTAGACAGTTTTACAGTACCAATGTGAGTGACATGAGCAGATTCACCCTTAGGTAATTCAACAACACAATGGGAAACAACAATATAAGATTGAAAAAGTGAAAGAGAACAAGCAATATGATCACTTGCACCTATGTCAATAACCCAAGTACTACCACCAAAAGCAGATCTATTCACAAGCTTAGCAAGGAAAATGGAATGCTTGAGATTACTTGCCAAAGGAGTTGATTGAGAAGTAGAAGCTTGGTTGGAAGAAATACTGTTAGCCATAGCAATTGGACTATTCTGAGAATCAGACCCTCCAATCATGGCAAGTAGTTTCTGACATTGCTCCAATGTGAAAGGAAAATGTTATGGAGGTGTTGTAGCAATAGACTCTTGAATAGAAGCAAGAGAGAAGACTTGATTTGCCCTTGCTTTGGTTTTATATCCAAGAGGATATCCATGGATTTTGTAACATTTTTCCACGGTATGACCAAGCAATCCACAGTGGCTACAAGTAGCCCTCTCCTTTCCTTTCTTGAAAGTCTTGGAACTAGAACCAAGATTCATTGTTTTGGTTGCAAGGGCTGTGGATTCAACAAAAGGGCTATTGTTGCTATGTCCAACTGACCTCTGCCTTTCATCATGATTCAACAATGAATAAACCTTATGAACAGAAGGAATAGGATCCATCAATAGAATTTGGCCTCAAATGTGAGAGAATAAGTCATTAAGACCCATTAGAAGCTGCATAATTGCTTCTCTGTGATGAAGATTGGAAATCTTTTCATTCACATGACACACACACTTCCTACAAGAGCAAAGAGGAAGTGGTTCATAGTTTTGTATCTCATCCCACAAGATTGAAAGATTAGTAAAATAATCACTCACAGTGAGTTCCCCTTGAGAAATGCTAGCAAGATCTTTTTGCAATTGGTAAACCCTAGGTTTATTGCCTTGAGAGAACACGTTTTAAAGCTTCTTCCAAACTTCCTTGGTAGTTCTTCGATACACCATACTAGTTGCAATCTTAGGGGAAACACAATTGATGATCCAAGAAACCACAATTTCATTGCATCGTGACCAGCTTTGAACAAGAAGAGGAACTTTCTCCATGGCAGAAGTTAGAGAAGCAAAGCTATCAATTAACCAAAATTCATTCTTGATCCTAAGAGCTCTCTCCATAGATTGTGCCCATGTAGGATAGTTTTCTCCTCCAATTAGTGGCTGAGATACAAGAATCGCACCAGGACTCTCGGCGTGGTGAAGAAAAAAGGGATGTGATTCATCAATGGTAATGCTTGTAGATGCTTGATCAGAGGATGCCATTGATGAAGCTTCGTAAGGAAAAACCTAGCTTTTGAAGAAGAAACTAAACGAAGAGATTAAGCAGAAGCAAGAAATGATTGCTCTTATACCATATCAGAAAACAGAGGAAAGCTTTAGAGAATTGAAACTCTATTTCATTGAAAATAAATTGAATGAATGAATTGATACAATCAGATATGTATATATACACACCTAAAGCTGTAACTAACTAGCAAGCTAACAGAATTAATAAACTAATACATGTGCCTATCACATGCTAAGTTAAATACATATATAGAACTAAACTACATGCCGTTTGTATCTACTATGTAATATGGCTATTGTTGTTTACTGTACAAATTGATTCTTTGGAGCTTTTCTTCCTATCTGTGCTCTTGATTATGCTCTTAGCTCTGACCTTGTCTCCATTACTTCCTTTAGCATCTTAACAAATTTTGTTCCTAAAAAAAGATATCATAGAATTTCAATAAACGAGAGAAGCAGCACCCCAATCATTACCCCATAATACCGAACATAATATGACATTGTTCTTTAAATCTTTTCTAAGTGCACATCTTCAAAAATTTATTATCATTATTTCAAGATAACAGATGTCCATTCTAAATGTGATTCAAAAATCCTAGTATTGTTTATTTATATAACTTATGTGCCTTAATTATTTAAAAAAAAAAAAAAAAAAAAAAAAAAAAAAAAAACCTAATGTGCCCTGACAATAAAGGTATAAAAATTATGTTCGCAAGAATTGAGGGAAATTTCATTTAGAGTTGGTGAAGAATCGCTAAATCAATGTAACTCAAGACTAACTCATGAGTGGTTCGTGAGTACAGCACCCACGAGTTTGAGGAAGTTCAAAAATCAGTTAGAATTGGAGTACTTGCGAGTACCTCTAGACAACACATATTCTAGAACTAGCTGTGTTTTTTTCCTCCTCTATAAATAACCACATTTCCCCTGAAATTGATAGTGAAGATTAAGGGTTATATAGATCAAAAACACCCACCATGAGAAAGTGCTACGCATTCCCTTAAGAGAGAACTCCTTGTAGATATTTTTCCTTTCCTTGCCCAATTTACATATCCATGAGAGGAAATTATATCCTTCATCTTCTTCACCACATAGAGTGTTGATTGTAGCTTGGACATTTGGGAAGCATAGGAGCTTGATCACATTTTCTGCCGATAATGCTTGGTGGTGTAGCCAAGCGGTGTTGCGAGATCTGGAAAGCTATTTGAAGACAAGTCTCCAAGAATTCCATTGGTAGCTAGTGTTTGGAGGGCTTAAGTAAATTGGGGAGTGTTAAGTTGTGATTTTTCCACGTTAGTTTTTTTTTGGCTTTATTCCATACCAATTTCATTGTAATTCTTTCAATCATTTACTTGTATTTTTGTAGGGATAATTTTACATGGGTTTAGTCTACAACTGGTAAAAAATTTCTCAAGACAGTGTAATTTGCGACTGGCTCGAGATTGCCTCAGGACTGTAGCACACACGAATGGTTACGTGAAGAGATCATGCATGAAGTTCAAAAGTCTATTTTGTCAGAGTGTTTCGCGAATAGCTTGTGACTTAACCAACTCGCGAGTGACCCGCAAAATGTTCTGACAACTGGAATTTTTTTGTGACTCTCCGTCTCCTTCACCCGCACTATATGTACCTTTATTACTGTTAGGTTCTAAAGACTTAGGATTTAATGTATTTAGAACTCTAATATGTAATATTGGCAAACCATGATTAAAACAATATGTTTAGTCTTGTTTAGGCTTGCTCAAAGTTGATTAATTATTGTAAAGTTGGAATCGAGAAGCTGCAGAAGTCTTTGTGACTTTCGGCCTGGCTCGATCGATCGAAGGATAGACTCGATCGATCGAAAGTCGGCCAGATCGTTTTTTCTGTAGAATTTCCAACTCAGCCCTACCTTATTAAACGTTTAGGGTTTTATGTTTTTGCCCTAGGTATATAAGGCAAAACCCTAACCACGTTTTAAGAGTTGCTCCTGTTGTATTGTTGCTCATACTTCCTAGGTCATCATATCTTGTGTTATTTATTTTTCCACTGCTTTATATATTCTTGATATGATTGAGTGATTGTGATAACTTAGAATTGCATAATTTGACTAAGTTAATTACTTGGCTAATTAACTAGGTTAATCCAATTGTTGTTTTAAGGGGTCTAAAAACCGTTCAAGTGGTATCAGAGCAGGTAGCTCTTTTGTTGTAGATCTTTTGATCTTTGAGCTGATCCTTGACCCCCTGTTGTTATGGAACAGGAACACTCTCTTGTTGTTCCTCCTCACTTTGATGGGAATAACTATACTTATTGGAAAGTAAAGATGAATGCATTCTTGAAATCCATAGATAAGAGAATTTGGAATTCCGTTGAGTACGGATGGGAGAAGCCCACTACTCCTGTGAGTGAGTGGCAGACTTCTCAAAAAGAAGCAACTACATGTAATAGCAAAGCTATGAATGCCATCTTTAATGCTGTTTCTATGGAGGAATTTAAGAGAATCTCAAATGTTGAGATTGCTCATACTACTTGGAAAATCCTCCAAACTGTGCATGAAGGCACAAAGGCTGTCAAAATAAATAAGTTGCAGCAATTAACTTCTAGGTTTGAAAGCATTAGGATGTCTGATGATGAATCCTTTAATGAATTTTATGCCAAACTGAATGATATTGTTAATTCTACTTTTAATTTGGGTGAAGTCTATGATCAACCTAAAATTGTTAAGAAGATTCTTAGATCTTTAACTGAAAATTTTAGACCCAAAGTGACTGTCATTACTGAGAGCAAGGATGTGGACTCCATCCCTGTGGATGAACTTGTAGGATCTCTTCAGTCCTATGAGTTAGACCTACCCAAAGTTAACAAATCCAAATCAATGGCTCTTAAGTCTGTTGATGATGTTGATGCTGGTGGATTTGATGATGAGCTCTCTGCTACAGAGATAGCTTATCTTGCCAAGAACTTTAGAAACTTTCTTAGGAATACTAATAGAAGGGCAAGAAATACAAACACTGCTGAACCTAGAAATTTTAGGAAGAATGATTCCATTAAGGTTAGCAACACTGAAAAACCTAGAGATAAAGTAGGTCAATCTTCAAATAATTCTTTGGGTTCTCAATGTTTTGGTTGTCAAGGGTTTGGTCATGTTAAATCTAAATGTCCAACATTCTTGAGGTCTATGGGCAAGGCTATGGCTGTAACCCTTAGTGATAATGAGGTTTTTGATGATGAGTCTGGATGTGATGAGGATGGATACTTCATTGCTTTCACTGCTACTGCTGTAGTCAATGAAAGCATATCTGCTGAGGAGAACCCTTCTGATGGGGAACTCTCTGAGGATGCAGATCTTCAAAAGGTTTATAATAAACTTTGCAAAGTTGCTGCAAAGGATGCTATGAATGTTGAACTTGGCCTGAAGAAAATTGAATCTCTTGAGCTTGATAAGAAAAATTTGCTTGTTAAATTGTTTGATGCGGATGATCTTTTGAACAATGTGAAAACTGAGAATATAATGTTGATTGATAAAGTTAAGAAATTAGAACTTGATTTATCTGTTGCTAGATCTATTAGTTCTAAACTTGATCAAATGTTGAGTGTTCAAAAGTATCATTCTGACAAATCTGGTTTAGGTTTTGTTGAGAGTATCTCTGTGTCTGCACCCCATTCCACTATCTTTGTTCCTTCATCTTCTTCTGAACCTTCTGTGAGCGAGGGTGTGAGTGAAATTGTCAAACCCCCTGTGAGTGAGGTTGTCAAACCTTTAGAAGTTTCACCACCTAAGAAGATTAGGTTTGATTTGAGAGAGTCTAAACTTAAGGAGCCTACCAATTCTAAGGACAAGCGGGTGTGCTTGTACTTGCTAGGGAATCCAAGAAAGAAGGAGTTCGTGGTCTCAGAGCTTGCACGTGGTCGTGTCAGTAAGTTTTCTACATGAGGTAGCAATAGGATGTTAGTGGTCTAAGTCACTATTGTAAAACTTCAATTCTTTCATAGTGGATTCAGGTTTACCTTGAAGATAGTTAGGTTAAATCCTTCCCAGGTTTTTTACCGATTTGGTTTTCCTGGGATATCATATCTTTGTGCTCTTTACTTTCCGCACTTTACATTGATATGATTATATGATTGTGTTAACCTAGATCTGGAATTTGGACTAAGTAATAACTTGCCTAATTAACTAGGTTAATCTGATTGTATTTTAAGTGGTCTAAAAACAACCAGTTGCGTCTTTCAGTATGAGATCGAAACACTTTAGTTTCTCCACCTATCTAAACACAACCTACACATATTCTAAGTGTAGTGAGTGTCTTGGACCATTGGGAAGCATTGGAGCTTAACCACATATTCAGTTGATAAGGTGTGGTGGAGCAATCGAGCAATATTGCAGTATTTGGAAAGCTAGTGAAGCCAAGACTTCAAGTAGTCTATTGGTAATAGTAGCTTGGAGAGCTTAAGTACAGAAGGTAGATTAGGATTGAATGGTCTCTTTGATTACCCTTGTACTTTAACTTATTTTCTAGTGGATAATTTTTGACTTAGAAGGCTGTGAAGATGTTTGTATGCCAAGTTCTTCGGTTTTCATCTTTGATAACACATCATGTGTTATCTTGAGTTTGATATTCTCCTTCCTACTACTCTTATTTAAATTGCTCGTCAATTTTGTATGTCCATGCTTTAGTTGATAGTTTTAGTTGATTAATTTGCTAATTAAATAAATTCCGCTTAATTGTGTTTAGCCTAAAATTGATCAAGCTGCAATTAAAATTTGGGGGTCTTAATTAGCATCTAGTAATTAGACTAGAGCACTTTTAGGTAGCTTAGGTTTGGAGGGTCTTTATGTATTCGAGTACTCCAACTTATTCACTATGGTGTTATCTTTGGTTTGCTTTCTTTTTCCTAATGCCCTTTGTATTATTGCATTGTTCAATTATGTTTATCGATGAAAATTGGTAGTGGCAAGCTTGTTTGATTTGTTAATCACATAAAATTCCGCATAAATTAGGACTAGCTTTAAATAGATTAAGTCATAATTAAAATTTGGGGGTCTAAATCCACTCCTAGTAATTAGGCGAGCAAAATTTCATGTTTCACTAACAAGTCTCCCTACCATGAAACTATTGACTTTGATGAAAGTGTTGACAACTTCACATAATTTGATTAGTATGCAAAAGATGGTGATCAAAAACCATTCACCCACAAACTATACATGATCAACTCTCAATTCTCCAATCCATATAAACAGAAATGTGTACTAGCTAGGAGAAAAGAGAATTTTATCAAGTAGACTCCATTATGATTACAAATATTTTTAGTCACCACCAAAATCTCTCGTGTAAATTTTACCAAAAACCCAAATATGAAATAATAATATTAGTAGTAAATAAACTTAAAACAATCTAGACCCTTAAGTTATAAAAGAGTGGTTAGGATTTAAAGAATTCTATTGGTAGAGTATCCTAGAAAATCTAGAGGATTTGAATCCATATATATATATATATATATATATAAAGCAAAGACCTATGTGGGAGAGCATGAGGTTTTGTCAAATGGCACATTATATGAATTTTCTTTTCATTTAGGCTTCTACCTCATCTATTTAGTATTTATGTCAAACTATTAAGTAATTGTAGATGCATTTATTTCAATGTATTAATAAAATTCAAAGAATTCATATACATTTATGACTTTAAATGCTTTGGACTAATACAGATGGATATAAAAAGTCATGGGAAATGTAGGAAGTAAGAAAAATTTTCAATTTCTCTCATAAGACTAACTTCAATGCATAATTACAAGAGTCGGATTCAATGAATTAGATAATATGATATGATTATTTGTCACCACATTTGTCCAATATAAATCCCCATTTGTCCAATGTAATTCCTCTCACAATATCTTTGGTTCCCTTTCTGAGAGTTATGTTAATTTCCAAAATATTATGCTGATCTTAAATATTTTTTTTAAATTTTATGTATATGTTAAAAACTGATGTACCATTGTAATGAGTTTAGGCTGGTTTTTTCATATTGTGTCAATTTAGATTTTTGGTTTTTCGTATGATGCATATACTTGGTAGGGATTTGTAGTATTTTTGGTGTTTTGACTGCTTTTAGGGAGGTTAAATTGTGATATCATTGTGTAACTATGGTATTATTGTTTTTGTTGTTGTATCATGGAATTATAGCAATTTTTATAGCTACTAGTTTAAGATATCATTATTTCAATTTTCACCCTATTATAATTATGATCTTAAAAATCAAACTTTTCTTCAATTAAAATGTTAATGTGCCTTAATTTTATCTATCATGTCAATTCTGAAACTAAAGAAAAGCTACTTTCAAAGACATAAAAACTATAGGTGTTGATATAGTGGAGATAGAGACTTTAGTGGCATAAGAAATGTAGAAATTAACACCATAGAATCTATATATAAAGCATAAATCATACAAGAAAGACACATAGGAACCAAGAAGTTTGTAGGCGACAATGTTAACTGTGAGTCTGTGACTAACAATAATAGTATTCATTACAAAATTTATCAAAATGCACTACGCATCACGCAAAATATCAGCTAGTTTGAAAATAATAGTTGGATAACATTAGATTTTTAACAATTAATATAGCAACTTTCGTCCATTAACGTAACAATGTTAACATAAGTGTGATGCCACAATCAAATCAACAATTACCAAAACAAAACAAAACAAAACCAAAAAAAAAAAAAAAAAATCATTAGTGAACCAAAAAAAAGGGTGATAAAAGCAATACGAAATCCATCATAAGTGGGAAAAAAAAAAAAAAAAAAAATCTTTTGTTGTTGTTGTTGTTGTTGTTGTGTTGTAGATAGTAAGTGTAATGAATAGGGGAGAGAGATACAATAGGACAATAAGAAATTTTTAAGAAAATTAAATGGAAGAGGAATGGTTGTGAAAAGAATAAGGTTAGGGTGATATACATTGGGGGAAGAAGAATAGTATACAATGAGGAGAGAAAATGTTAAAAAAAAAATAATGTAATTCTAGAATTTAAGAAGTCAAGAAGGTAAAAATTGAAGAAGGCATTAAAAGATAGAATGTGAGAAGCCATATGTTGCCCCCCAAAAAAATTGTTGTGATATGGACAATTATGTGGCACATTAGAAGTATAACAATATTAAATGCTAAGCTTCCATTTTTATATGTTATTAGCATGTAACCTGTGCATACGCACAGAAATGTTGAACAATATTGATAAAGAAGAAAAAAAAATGGAACAATTTTAGGAGTATCCATTTTGAATTTTTAAAAATTTAAATTATTATTATTCAAGGGAAAATAAAAAATGTAGATTATTGTTCTAAATGTTGTATAAGGAATTTGATAGCATGAAACACTATGGTTGATAACAATCTCTTAAAAAAAATTTGAAGTAATGAAATTTTTTGTTTATCAATTGGGATTTGAAACAAAAACAAAATTGAAATCCACTTTTAAAAGTATCTCATTCCTGGTAATGCTAAAGTTTTGTGTTATGTTTATGTATGCAATGATGATAAAGTGGTCTTAAACTCTTACATATGAATTACTTATAGTCATATATTAATGTTAGTGTCTCTACAATTTGTTGGATCTATTTATTGTAAAAGAAAAAAGTTATTGTGTCACATCTATTAATCGGAAAAGGAAAATGTTATGGTAGAATTATATTGAATCACACAAGAACTTGTTGCATCTATCAATTGTAATAGCAAAAATGTTGTGGTGGAATTATATTAGATAACATGATGTTAAATCACAAATTTGCAAGTTATCTTACCACTCATTCTTAATCTCTTGTACACAATTGCAATGTTCGAATTTCCCCCTTTACTGAAGAAAATAATATGAATTAAGAGGTTTCTATCTAATTCTATTTGACCTGTGATCTTTATTCGCTTGTTTAGAATGTTATGGATATTTTATCAAGCCTTTTTAATTAGTTCCCTCAATTTTAGTGTGTAGTAAATACTTATGCACCAAAATTACGATTTTTTTTTTTTTTTTTTTTTATGAAACATGGTAAAAAATTAGACCACAATTGAAATTCAACGGATTTTCTCTAGAAAATAATAGATTTGATGTTCTTATAAAAAAATTAGAGTTATAGCATGTATCTAGAAATAAAAACCACTTGCTTTCGCAAAATCTAAACATTCATAGACTTAAATAAGCTAATATATACAACAAATAGCATTACAAAACAAAATCATTAACAAACCAAAACTAAACTTAGCTAATATAACTATAATAAGGCTTGATTGAGGTGATAATCACTGTCTTTCTTACTTTTCAAAAACCAAAAGAGAACAAATATTACATATATGGGTTGCTTTTTATCTACTCCAACTTCTATTACATCCACACACCAAAGTGTCAGACCACAAAAACTTTCTTAAATACAGTAGATAAAGCTGATACAGATAAAGTTTTAAGCCAAAATAAGATTACCCATCAAGAATTCTCTTAATTTTTTCAACTTCTCATTTATCAACATCCTAACCAAAGGGTATAATGAATATATATATATACACACACACAATCAAACTGAAATGAAAGAGACCAAACAGATAATTATAGAATAATTTTCTAACTCACCTAATAAAGTTAGAAATGAAACGATTTGAGGACAATCATAAAAACAATACACGGATACAGAAAATTAATTTAACCAAAATACCCAAAACAAAACTAAAAAAAGTAAAAACCCAAAAACCTTAATCAAAACCAAATCCGTTGAAGTGATACCATTACTTTCAAATCTCCTCCAAAACTAAATGAATGCCACAATAGCTAAAACAATCAAAATCTGAATTTTTTTTTTTTTTTTTGTTAATTATTATAGTTGATGGATTTGCTGTAGTCGGAGAAGAATTAGAAGATGCAATTGGCCTCTTTCAATTCAAAGATGTTCCACCTATAGACGCCAACCTGTAAGCCCAAATCAATGAGACATTAATCAAACAATCAAACTCAAAAAAAAATTATGTTCATGACTTTGATTGGATGACTGGTCCAATGCAATAAAAATATTGCATAATAAAATATCTTGATTGAAGAACAACTACCAATTGTGTGAAGAAATCGACCGTGGTAAATTCTGATGGCTAGCTAATCCCCAAAGTGCATTCATCTCTAGAAACGTTTGAGTTTTCTTCAATAGAGGAGTAAATTTGTGTTGAATCTACCACTACATTTGCTTGTTTATAAAAGCAAAGCCAAGAATTAATGGGGGGTTTTAGGAGTTGAGAAGACGACCAAGTGCAGACTGCCTAAACGTCAAGGTCATTGAGCCATAAACATTGTATTGATATTCAAAATATTGTATTGAGATTGTAGGAGAGTAAATGTTATCTTATTTTGTTCACCATCCTTATCTGCTCTTCCAAATCCATAAGTGATTTATTCATAATGGACACTTGGAAGGATAATTATGGTATGGTTTCCACATAAATCTAGACACATGGTGCAAAATGAGAACTCTAATTTGGAATTCTAATTTAAGTTTCTCTCAGCTTCACCTATTATTATATAAATAGTATAATATTGAGATATAGATACTACCCACACCATGAATCCCCCCCCCCCCCCCCCCCCCCCCCCCCAAAAGACCTTCAAGCACTTTGTGTTAAAGAAGGTATCAACTAGCTTAAGAAGTTTGGTGGTATGATTATGTATTAGTTGATCATTGAAAACATGTGTTTTGCAATATTGAGTAATGAAACTAGCATTCAAACTAAACGACCAAAACAAATATTTTGTTATGAATGGTGTACCCTTTGTTGTTTTCGTTTGATAGAGCTGTTATTTTCAACTTTTTTGTTTTTTTTATCTAATATATGAAGTTGGAACCATTTTTTTGTTAGTATAAAAAAAGTTGTGAAGAAGCACAATCATTGGACTAAGCAAAAACCATGGGCCCCCCTTGGTGTAGTTCTGTCCTTGGGTTTGATCCATAAGCAACTTCCAATCAACCTAAAGCCCATAAAATTAACAAAAGAAAAAATTAACGCTTCAAAAGAAAACCCAATTCCATTCAATTTCAGTTGTTATCATGTAAGTATCTTTGAGCTTTTAATATATATATTTTTAAATGGTGAAAATAATATATATATATATATATATATATATATAGATATAGAGAGAGAGAGAGAGAGGGAACATACAAAAAATGAAGCAAATCAACCAAATGTTAAAATACTTTACTCATACATTTCACATGTTATTGCATACTTCACTCATACATTTTATATGTTTTTTTCCAATTTCGATGGAGGAGGGAACAGGGGAATGGTACAACCATTGCAGCAACAAGGGTCACGAAAGCAACAAATTGGTTGCCCTTGTATGCTTCCAATAAAAGCTAAGAATGCCATCAATACAATCATAAAAACTTTCACCACAAATTGCTTATAACCTTCCATTAACACTTACTCCTGGAATTCTTCAAATAGCGAGTGTTAGTTGTCTTGAGTTGTAGAATGAAAGAGATCTAATTTTTGCTAGAAAAATATGAATTGGCACAACTAATTGAAAATACTTGTGTTCATAAATAGGTAAAAAAATAATTTTGATATGAAAACTCTTGGGAACACATTAAAGATCTCATTTATTGAATTGTCGTTTTTCCTCCCTTATAGAAGAGCTTAATGAACGTTTCCTCTCTATCTCCACATAAATTGTCGTTTCTTAATCCTATAACACTAGCCATTTCTTATATGATCAATAAAATATAACTTGGAGGTTTTGTCTTTTTTAGGGTTTATTTATTTATTTTTATTTTCTTAGGGTAACAAATGCCCGGATTAAATGTGATTCAGAAACCCAATAATTTTTTTCTTTATATAACTTATGTACCCCTGATTATTAAAAAAAAAATTATATATATTGTATAAAATTTTGTTTGCAAGAATTGATGGGAATTGTTGATTACTAAATATACTAGTAAATAGTAATCTCATGAGAGCTTTGATTCAATATACATCTGATACTTATTAGTTCCTATGTAGGCGATGCCCAACAAATGATTTATTTATGCTCTAAAGATTCAATTGATTGACTTCGACTTTTTTGTGGCACACTTTGGATGGAGAAAGATGTATATTGTTTAATCATGGGGGGAATTCGATATTAATGGACTTCAGGTTTTTTGCACATCTTTGCTGTGTTATTTTTTGGATTTGTTTTGCCTGTAATCATTCACTAATTAATCTTTATTAATCTCACTGTTATAGTGTTATGTTGAAATTATTAGATAAAGGGACCTACTTACTGGTGAGTTGATTCAAGATTTTCATCACATGACAAGTGAGAAATTAGAGTATATAGATCAGGGGAAAGGGCTTTATCGATTCTGTTCCACTAACAAGCACCGCTACCATAGAACTATTGACTTTGATGTCCATGTTGATCACTTCACATACCATGGAAACGGCTTTAGAGTTTTTGTTTCTCCGTGTGGTCAAGGAGAATAAATGGATGGTAAGAAGTAAGGTTCACAAATGGACACCACCTATGAACAACTGCATTATTTGCCAATGGAACTTCATATTTCAGCATTGATAGCACTATATCAGAAAGTCTCACTGCTAAAACAATTTTTTAAACAACTTACTTAGAATTTTCAACACTTCCATAACACATCAACCGCACATTGCCATCACTTCAGGATCATTGTGCATGGATGATGAATTAGCCAGGAAAAGCGGAAAAGAAGTTATTTTTCGTCAACACAACAATTCATGCCCATCATTAACACGAACGTGTTTAGCAAAATCAACTTTATCCAAAAAATAAAAAAAGACACTATCAAAATATGTTCAGCAGAATCAACATCTTCCTTACATTCAATTATCAATATATATATATATATATATATATATATATATATATTTCTTACTTTTATCCCATATAGCAATTACTTGCCCCTAAAGCCCTAACAGTAAACAGCTTAAAACCTGTAAGCAGCTTATAACCTCCCAAATGAATAGCATTATGCTCAATATTGCTAACAAAGTTCAGCTTGAAATTTTTTCTTTCAAAGAAATATCTGCTTATCATCAGTTCGTTATAAAGCCAATATAGTTCTTTGCCCAGCAACTTAACTAGCAAACATAGCAGACTCAGCAGATATAGTAAAGGCAACACACATGATTCAATGACAAACCACCATATCTTATTAGAGAAATAAGGAGGCCACATTAGGTTTAAGTTTGTAGTTACCAGAAGAAAATCAAATCCACTCAAAACAATATAGAAACAAATTGTCACATATAGAAGGGTCAAATCATTGAATTCCGATAAAGGAGAGAAGCACCCCAATAACTACCCCAGAATATTGAACATAATATAACATTATTCTTTAAAATTTTCTAAGTGCACATCATTATTTCATCACTATGTTTAAGACACAACAAACAGATTCCAGTAGGAACCATCATTGCTTATGTATATAGCTCCAGTCTTCTGGAATACATTTTGGGGCAGCCTCATGATTCTGCATAAGAAGATTGTATGCAACAACACCATTTCTTCTGCTGTAAACATCAAAGTGAAAGCAATATATTAACCATTAAACATCATTGTAAAGCAACATGGTAGTCCCATCAATACACTCTGAGACATTTTTTCTCATGCATATCTTCATTGACAATCATAACCATTAACCAGCCTCAAATGATGGTAATATGAGCTAAACCTAAATGAAAAGTGAATATACATGTAAGAATAACATGAATGTAGTAGTGTAAACTAAGACGTGACATCAAAGAAGAAAAAATGAGTGCAGCAATACTAAGGATGGACTGATTAGAAATGGTAAGTGCAGAAAAGCTATAGGAAGAATAAAAAAAATATTGTCTAAGGATTGATTGGATGATACATGGCTTACAGTGAAGTCTAATGGTGGAACAGATTTACCCCCAGTCGTAGCAGTAATGGCTTTGTAGATGAACTAAGGCAACCCACATTTCTTTACACTAAGTGAAGAGAATTCCACATATTGTCAAACTATAAGATTTAACAGCATAGAGAAAAATAGTAATGATGAACTGATTTGAAATAGTAATTGCAGAAAAGCAATAGGAAGACCAAAACTAATATTGCATGAGGATTGATTGGATGATACATGGCTTAAAATGAAGTCTAATGGTGGAACAGATTTACCCCCAGTTGTAGCAATAATGGCTTTGTAGATGAACTAAGGCCAACAACATTTCTTTACACTGGGTAAAGAGAATTCCACATTGTAAATGATAAGATTTAACAGCACAGAGAAAAATTTGGGACTCCAGAACTATTGAGTATAATGTAAATAAGGGAGGTATATTGAAAGTAATTCTAACAAAATTTTGAGAGCAAGATAAGTAATTGTTTGAGATGTAAGAAATATGTTTGATCAAACAGTATTCACTAATTCAACATATATTTTGAGAAACATCACAGTATCTTGGCCGCAACTAAAGAAATAGTGAATTATATGGTGTAGATTTGATTTTGATACAGATATATGATCAAAAACAGTTGTAAGTACTTGAGCATTCTTCTGATAATGAAGGTTCAGATGAATATTTTATTTTGTCAACCTAACAAAATCCTCCTGCTTTTATTAGGAATCAAGGCCCTCAAACATTGGCTTAAGGCATTTTCTGTACCGCTTCTTACCCAGAAAAACTAGTTCAAACTAAAAGATGAATAATCTTATATGATCTCAATTGAAGTAACATGGAATGGCTGTGTGAAACAAAAAGGCTCAAAGCATAAATTTGAACAAGGCTCTAAACAAATCAGAGTGGAAGCCAATATATGAAATATGCAAGATTGCCACTTACAGAGTGAGGCTTTCCAAGAACTTCTCTGTGCTTATATTTTGAGTCATCCTTTGGTGGTGAACCAGGCTGTCCACCTGTCTTTCTCTCGTCCCGAGCCTTGTTGAAGATTACTGTGAACCCCTCAGCTGAGGCCGGGTCATTGACATCCCATTCACCAAACTTTGGCAATGGTCTATCCTTTTCCTGTAGACATTAAAAATTCGTATGATTTTTATGATTAATGAAATCTTCGTCCATGATCATATATAAAGGAAAATATAATACAACAATATGAATGAGATGTAGAAGGATGGGTGCTTCACATGCACTTAATGAAGCAACCAAAATAATTGTATCATTTTGATCCATAAGGTGATATTAGATTCTTCTAAGAAAATATGTACTAATGGAACAGGATACAAAACAGAAACATTGAAAAAATAAATCAAGAGGTCTTCTTTTTTCAATTGTTAAGAAAAAGATTCAAAGGTTGACAGTGACAGCCAATACTTAACCAATTTCCCTATGCAGGATCTAGATATCACACCATATGGTAAGAAACACGTATCAATAAGATTGGTTTGTTTAAGTGAAAACAGTACCTCAACGGCTGGAGTTTCTCGTGTTATTAACAGTATCACAAAGGAAGAATAAAACCCATGAAATCAAACTAAAAATGTCAAGAAAAAAGAAAATTTTATAAGGAATAGTCGTTGAATCAAAATAAAACAAGCAAGAACTAAGATGATAAAAAAAAACTCATTGGAGAGAAAACAATCTGTACTGACAGAAGGCAGGATACAAAATGTGGGCATAAAGAGAAATGATAACAATTCCTTGTCAAGGAAAAGGGACCAATCCACTTTTATTTCCGAAAGGCCATGTTATGGACCGCATAACCATACTACTAAAATTCTATGCACAAAAACTATTCTTATGAGCTATAACCATACTACTCTTCCAAAAAAAAGCTCATACTAACTTTTCTATACAAAATTTCAAACTATCCTTAGAAATAGAGGATAGTTTGAAACACTATAATCAAACTATTCTTATGAGCTATGACCAAACAAACAAAGTACATGAACTGAGGTAACAATCAAGTCAAAGTATGAAAAAAAATTCAAACTTTATAAAACTGGGCATCTTCATTAAATCCATTAACGTTGCACTTCCAAGATTTAACTTTACACAACAAAGAACAAAACCAACATGTGTTATTGCTGAATAAATACATACACACATACAAACATACATCATAAAAAATCAAAGGTAACACAGTTAACATCGTTAATGAACAAAAAACCAGAACCAAAATCAAATCACATACAAACAAAAGGACAAAATAGACCAAAACCCAGAAGCAAAAAAACGAATTGGAAACTAAACAAATCGAATTCCTCTCAAACAAATATACACACATATCTATATATACGCATACGTGTAGTAAAGTAAGAATTCATTTTCTGGGTATTTGGGGTGTGAGTTGGGACGTACCGCCATGACAAACAAAGAGTTAAAGTTTAAGAGAGATTAAGAGAACTCAGAGAAACTCAACAAAGTCTCTCTTTTGCTGATGATGATTCGTTTCCTTTTTCTCTATCTTGGAAAACCAAAACAGAGAGAGAGAGAGATAAAGAGAGAGAGCCAATTGTTTAGAGAGAGAGAGTGTGGGCCAATGGGCCAGAAAAGAGAGACAAGGACCTGTTTATGGAAATTAGAGAGTTGGGATTAATTGAGGGCCCACCGTCCACCGGCTTTTCCATTTTCCATTTTGGAAAAAAGAAATTAAGAAAAACTATTCATTCAATTTCTTTAGTTAAATTATTCAATCATTTCTATAGTAGTAGCTACTTTATTATTATTTATTCAGGAGGTTAAAAGATTCGCAATCTATTTTTTAGGCCGACGAAATTTTTTTTATTTTTTATTTAGAAAGTTTTAAGAGTCTACTTTTGATAATAACTTTTTATTATCAAATTAAAACTTCAATCAGTTTTTGGTATAAGCGGAAATTGAAGTATTCTAAATATCTTATTCAACCATTAGAAATTTTACTAATTGAACCAATTAGAATTCAGTTCTAAGCCAATGACCAAAGACTGTAACTTTAAATGGTTTTTTTTATATATATTTAAAAATTAATTATATAATACCTATATAACTTTCGATAATGAACTTTGGATTTTAGAAAGGTCCCCAAATAAATAAAAAAAAAAAAAAAAAAAAAAAAAAAAAAAAAACTCCTATTTAAGTGGCTATATAACAGAACGTTAAATTTCAATAATAAACCTATTTAAAGAACTATTAATTTTGATAGAGAAAGAATGGGAATAGTCTGTTCACTTTTCATGTTTCATGTGTTTGAGAGAGACAATGAATTTTTTATACTAGATATTTACTATTTAGGATTCGAAATCACACAATCTATTTAGGGAACTCACTTTAAGCTTTTTACAGTCTTCATTTCTTATTTATTAGTTTGATTAGTTAATACGTGTGGGAAAGTTCATATGATTTGTCATGAATGTGTTTGGTAGGAGATTTGGACATGCCATTGGTTGAAATTTTCAACTAACAATCTCTCTGTTTGTTTCAAATGAAATTATAGTAATGAAAAATAAATCCATCGATTAAAAAGAATGCTTCATTATTGAAACAAATCTACTTTAAGTTGTGCACTAATCTTTTCTTCCTCTTTTTTATTTTCCTTACCTTTCCTTTTCATTTTCTAATATATATATATATATATATAGAGAGAGAGAGAGAGAGAGAGAGAACTAAGAGAAAATTCAATTAAAATTTCAAATTAGAGTCCAATTTTATATTGTGTCTAAATTTATATGGGGACCCACCATAACTGTCCTTACAGGTGTACAATTAGAATCTAAAATCTAGTTCAGAGAAAATTCAATTAAAATTTGAAATTGCAGTCCAATTTTACATCATGTGTCTAAATTTATATCGACACCATACAATAATTAACCTTTCTAAATTAGATGCCTAATTTTATGCCACCTGTCCAATTTAACTTTTATTAACTTGTGCTAGTGACATAATGCGTGCAAAAAACGAAAAGACTTTTCCCATAGCCTCAAAAACCTCCAAGTCATCTATATCTGACCTGTTGACCTCTCAAGGTTTTTTTTTTCTTCATCTCCTTACTTATTAGTCGAGGTTATCCATCTCTCCACTAAACACAAAACAGTAATTTTATTTTTAATATACTGGTGCATTAAATTCAATTCACGGTCTTTTACCCTATTATGAACTCTAAAGGTCTGTTTGGATATCGCTTATTACTGAAAAATGAAAAGACTATAGCAAAATAATTTTTAAATGTGTAAGTAGTGCCGTGAGACCCAATTTTGAAGTTGTTTTTTGGGAAAAAAAATTTGTGGGTCTCGTAAACAGTGCACTGGACCCATCATTGTTTCAGCTAAACGCTAAAGGGCTGTTTGGTTTTTTGAAAACAATCACTCATTACTCCTCACTCAATTTTTGTCACTCCTCACTCAATTTTCGTCACTTATCACTCGTCACTTAAAATACCCCAATTTCCTTTACCCACCCGTTTGGCACATGTTTTCAGCTTCTCATCACTCAAAATTTTCTACTGTTTGTGGGACCCACTGCTTGAGCACCATGCTAATGAGTATAGTTAGCCTACCCGTCTCATAAAGCATTCCCACTAAGCCATTATAGGTACCTCTCTAAATGGTTGAAGCTTTTGTTCAATTACTCAGGCATAGATATACACAGAAAACTGTGTTTTAGACAGAAAACCAAAGAAGCAAAAGAGAAAATCTTCAAATTTGAAGAAGTGGGTTTCGAAGAAAAATAGGAACAGAAGTAAAATGAAGTGGAAGAAGGAAAAGTGACCCAGTGGCGGCGTGACCTAGGGGCACAACCCAACGACGACTCAACCCAACGACAGCGTGACCCAGCGGCGCGACCCAACGGTGTGACCCAGCCCTGTGTCTTCTTGATTTTTTTTTTTTTTTTTTTTTTTTATGGGTCTGAGACTGAGATAATGGTGCCGAAGATGGAAATGGAGAAGAAAAACAACAATAACCACACACAAACATCCTACCCAGTTTGTTTTTTGTGCAGTTGGGGTTGTGTTTGTTTTGGGTTGAAGTTTGTTTTGGAGATTGTTTGAATTGAAAAGTTTATGGGTATTGTTTGTGGGTATTGTTTGAATTGAAAAGTTTGTTTCTTGATTTTGGAATGATGGAGAAGATGGTGGGTCTAAGCTGATGGTGGTACAGTTTACCAAAAAAAAAAAAAAAGAAGAAGAAGAACAACAACAACAACAACAACAAAAAGAATAACAAATAAAGAAGAAGAGAGAAAGAAAGAAAAGAGAGAGTGACTGGTGGGAGAGAGAAGGGAATCTGACTTGACAAGACTAGTGGGTCCCATGTATGAGTGTTTAATTACCAAAATGTCATCATAACTCTGTTTTCATAACTTGAAAACACCTAAAATGTGTTTTCAGATTCCATAACTCATCCCTCAAAAATCAAAGAATTGAGTGATGGAAACAAAAATTGGAAACAATGCCAAACACACTTCTCAACCGTGGGTCCCACCATTTTTGAGTTATGGGTGACGGAAACAGAATTATGAGTGATGGAAACACAAAAACCAAACAGCCCCTAAGGCTCTCTTTCAAGTTTTGACTATTCCTCTTCCATCAAAATTCAAATGTCAGGCCCTTTGGATTTAAAACCTACTTTTATATCTCTATATATTAAGAGAATTAAGAAAGTTATGATTTCAAAAAATGTCAAAAATACTCCTAATCTAATTAGATAATTCTTATTCTTAAAAATAAAAATAGGGTTAAAATTGTAATTCAACAAAATTCAATAACAAAAAACTACCAAAGAAACTTTCTTTCTAAAAATTAGCACACACTCTCTATTTAAATATATCTACACACGTTTGATACATTTTTTTTTTCTTCTAAAAACTAGCATACACTAAACCCAGCAATTTACTCATTTTCAAAATCCTAAATTTTTGTTTCTTAAAAATCCCTTCATTTGTAACCTCACTAACAAAAGACAAATTCAAATTGAAAATTACATTAATAATTAATCCTCAAAAACTTTTTTAATAATTGATCTGTTACAATAAGCTAAATGTTAACTTGTGACCGCCTTTCTTTAGACATTCAAATCTATGTTCAACCTCTTAACAATGGTATTATGGCGAGTTTAGATAGGTTGAATTTCTACACTTGCATATTTTAAATTATGTTTTTTGTTAACACATGTTAAAGAGGTATTAGTTAAGGTGTATTTAATAATTTAGTTTTTATATATTATTTGAAAAAATAAAAATCAAATACCCACAAATATTAAGAAAAACAATCATAGTCACAATGAATTATAGGCGCAATCCAATAAATTATTGACAAAAAACCTTGATAACTTTTGTGTCAAAAAAATATTTTTATTGCTAAAATAATAATATATCAAATTTATTAATTTGTAGCAAATACAATAATGACCAACTACATATGTGACTAGTAACATTGCATGTCCATTCCATGTGATAAAATGAGAAAAAGAATATGGCTACAGAGGGAAATATGTATAATAATGAGAACCTTGGCAAAAACAATATCATAAAAAGTGTTTAATAACCCAAGCTTAACATCAATAGTATCACTACAATTGGTCGGATTACATAATGTATCTGATAAAAGCAAAAAGTTGGGAGCTGAGCTACGGTTGGTTTATATTGTACCTAAAAAATTATTATGTTTACTTCAACATTCTTGTTCCATATATTATGATTCAAAATAGCAGGGCTATTAATTGTAAACTCATATACTCATAGAATATAAAATTTAACCTTGGATTAGTCTAGAATTAGTCAAGTATTCTTTAGTGCATAAACCCAACATTGGGTTCATTTTAGCATTAGAACTTAATAGACATATGTATCCATCAAGGGCTTTCACCATGAATGTAAGCCGTCAAGTCGAAAGGTGCATTTTCATAGTTTAGGGTGGTAAGTGTAAAAATTGTATAATTAGGAGGGTAAATTTTGGTTCCCCTCCCCTCTCACCTTTTTTATTATTATTATTATTATTATTTATAATTCAATAGTTACAAAGGACTAGGAGGTAGAGGGATTTGAACCAAGGACGGAGGGAGACTTGGACTAGGGGGGGCAATGCCCCCCACCCCCCCCCCCCCCCTCTTAATTTTTTTTTTTTAAATTAATATATACATAGCCACCAATTTTAGCAATTTTGTTCTATAAAATCACACTTTGCTCCCATTAATATTATCATTGATTCTTTTAGGAGTGCTACTTTAGCCACAAAATTTTCTATAACATTTTTATAAACTGTTGTGGTAGTAAACTTTTATTGGTTTGATTCTGGGCTCATCACTTACATCGCATTTTTACTTACTAATAACCACTCACCACATTAATAATTTGTAAAATAAGTTTGTAATTCTAGTATTTTCCTCCTGTAGGGTCTGTTTTTGTTGGGCCCGGTATCAACTCTTTGGGTTGTGAGCCCAACAAGTGCCCAACAATAAATTTGTAGAGTATGGGTTAAACAACTGTGCTAGGCCTGGATTTAGCGACGGTTCATGGAGGCTGACCAAAGTAAAAAAGATTTGGACTAGTGTTTGAAAGCAATTTCTTCAGTCCGAAGAGCTTTTATATTTGGAGACTTAACAAATACAATTTTTTCCCCCCTATCTCCGTGAGACTTGCTTCCTTTATATACACACTCCCCTCTCATCTCCACCGCACACTTGCCCTCCATCTAGGCGCCTACTTGAGTACTGGTCACATCAGCCGTTTGCTTTAACCTGCAGTGAGTGGTGGTAGGTGAAGATTCACTGTTCAGGTGTCTTCTCCACATTAATGCGGCCAGGAAAGTTGCTGCAGTGCATTAAATGTGGCGGTGGCAGCTTTATTGGCAGGACATTTGATGATAGCTCCGCAGTTAGGCATGCTCGGGGCTTAGCTTCCGTAGGAAGATCTCCAGCATAGCTCCTAGGTCAAGTTCTGAGCAGGCCCGTTGAAGAAGGTCTCTTCGGCCCGAAAAGGTTGTCTTCGGACGGACCATTTGTCCCTCACGGGCTGTACTCTTTCCAAGATGGCAAAACACTGGTGCTTTATCCTCTTCGGACAGAGAGCCTTGTCTGGGTTGGGCTTCTGGCCCAACATACGACGCGGGGCTTTCTGACCCACAATAGCCCCTCAAAATTTCACTTTTTACCTCGCATCCGAGGAGAAAAAAGTGGGGTTTTGACCTCTTGACAAATGTGGGCACAGGACTTTGACTCCGCGTGTGCGCGCGCGTGGGTTTGGGCGCCTTCTTTATAACCGCTGCTGTCGCGCCGTTTCCGAGGCGTCATTAATTACTCCAGGCGGCGTCTTGTCCCTGAAATCTAGCGGTCCATTTCGAATCAACGGACGAGATTCTCCTCGAAATTTTTGGGCGAGGTAAGTTCCAACACTTTTTCTGCCACTATATAAAGTCCCAGGGGAGGTTATTTCCTTACTTTGCAACCTTCAGAACTCCCAGGCGAACTCAAGCGACCAGAATTTCAGAAATCTTCCTGTCATCCGCTTTAACTCCTTCCAGAATCTGCTGCGATCTCCCCACCAGGCCAGAAGACGTTCTCCGATTCAGTCCGACGTAAGTTCCATTCTTTGAGATTTTAAAATCTGTTCAGGCTGCCTCTTCGGCCATTTGCAAACTTTCCCCAGTCACCGTTTCGCATTTCCCTCACCTTAACCTTGTCATCAATGGGTAGATTCGAGTACCTAGTGAACAGCCCTTCCCAGATAGAGAGGTTTAGGGAGACCTATCGCATTCCTCAGGAAGTAGGCCTGAGGTATTGCTCCATGGCGGGGTTGCTATTGAACCGAGAGGAGGGCGAAGTCATTATCCCCATCATCGCCTTCCTCGAGGGGGGAATGACCATTCCCATGGGTCCAGTCACCAGAAGCTTCCTTACTGCCCATAGGCTTAGTCCTGACCAGTGTGCCTCCAACACCTTTAGAGTCTTAGGTGCAGTTGATGACCTAAACCGCCACTTAGGCTTGGGATTAACCTGGCACGACGTGGTACACATGTACGAATGTCGTACCAAAGAAGGGGCGGGATATTATTTAAGATCCCGATCCGATGTTGTCAGACTCTTCTCCGGTCTTCCCAAGTCCAACAAAGGGATGAAGGACGATTATCTGATCGTCTCCGGTGCCTGGCACGATGGGATTCATTGCCCAACCACGCCAGGAACGCCAGGTGGGACATTTCCCCTTGAGCTTTCTAACCTTCTTGCTTCCTACTATTAAGACTTCCTTTCGTCGTATTGCAACCTTCTAACAGTCTTATCGCCATGTTTGCAGACAAGAAGCACGTAACTCCTCGGCTGAGTCTTACAAACACTGCGGCCTTAAACTACCTCCTTCGGTCGGAGATCTTTGTGAGCGAAGACGGACAGCTGAGGTTCATCCCCCTCATCCTCGGCTATACCTCGAAGTCGGAACCCCAGCCGAGAGGCAACGCCATAACACTTGGGGATCGCCGCCTAAACCGGATTGACGTGGCACGGAAGACCTTCTTGGCCCCTTTTGATCTCAACCCGGTGCCCCATCCCAATCCGCAGGGTATTCCACCACTAGTTCAGCCCATTCAACAAGTGCCATTGCAAACAGTAGCCGAGGAAAGGGTCGCTTCTTCTACTCCTTCGCTTGACGAACAGATCGATCAGTTCAAGTTCGAAGAGGAAGGCTCGGAGGAAGTTCAGATCTTATCTTCCGAAGAAGCCCCTGATAGGCAGTCGGCTGCCCCAGTTCTGAATTTAGCTTTGCCAGAAGACTCCGAGGAGGAAGACATGCTGCCCCTAGGCCAGCTAATGAAGAACAGGAGAAACGCAACGACCGCGGCCAAGGGTACTGGCACCTCCCAGCCCACGGCCAATCTCCCACCACCGCCTCCCCCTCCTCCGGCCCCAAAAGATCCAGGTTTGAAACCGATGCCTGATCTGAAGAAAAAGAGGATATTGACAGATGTGACTGACATCGAGGAGGGGGAAGTGGCTCCTCCGAAGGGACCTAAGCAGCAGAAGAAGACCCATGATTCCAGGAACAAACGGGCTTCTTCTACTGAGAACAGGGAGGAGCATTTGACCGCCGAAGTGCGGCGAGGGACCAATGACTGGTCCCCGAAGCTTACTCTGGATGGCGCAGCCATCCCTCTCGACGCCTCCCTCAGAAACTATGCTGGAGGGAAGGCCGGATATATAGCAGAAGTGCTAGAGCAGCCCCTTCTTCTTCCGAAGGACATGGAGTCCTATCGGCGCTTCAACGAAAAAGAGCTCTTCCTGTCCCTTAAGCGAGATTTAGGCATGGTAAGACAACTGGTGCCCTTTTGTTGCTCTTTCATAGCCCTCGTGTATTCGTATTTTTCGTAACATTCTCTGGTTGTCATGCAGATTGCCCAACAAATCTACGTGGCTGAAGAGTGGGTTCAGAGGAAGGAGGTTGACGTGCGAGCTGAGATCCGGTCCAGGGAGGACGTTGAAAAAGCACTTGGCAAGGCCAAGGATGAAAGCGCCCGCCTCTCCGATCAGCTGAAGGAGGAGGTAAAAGCCAGAAGAAATGCAGATGCGGGCCTTAAGAACGCAGAGAAGCAAGCCGAAGACCAACGTCAGAAGCTGTATACTACTGAAATTAACTTGGAGACGGAGAGGGCGTTGGTAAAAGAGCTTCGGCTTGAGCTGCAAATGGCCAGGGACGCTGCTAAGTTGGCCAAGGAAGATGCGCAATTGGCCAAGGAGGCAGTTGAGGCCGAGAAGAAAGCTGCCCATCTGCTGGGTGTGGAGGAGACCCAGGCAAGGCTGACCGAGGAGTTCGCCAATGTCTGCAGGGACTACTGTGCCATTACATGGAACAAGTGCCTCGATGCAGCTGGAGTCCCTGCGGAATCAGCCTTATGGCAGCCTGGCAGCATCTATTATGATCCTGACCTATGTGACGCGCCTGAAACCTCGGAGGCACCCATAGCGGATCAGAATCCTCCAGCACCAGCCGAAACGAGTCAGGCCCCTCTTCTGGCCGGAGATGTGGGTGATTTGCCAAAGACTGATCTGGTGCCTCAAGACAAAACTCAGGATGCTTAACTTATGTAACGGCTGGGACCTTTTGTTGTCCATTTTGTACCTAAATTATCTTTTTAAGTAATGGAATAGATTCTTTTTTGCTCTTCGTTAATTCTGCTGTGTTTGTTAATTTGTCATCATGGTTAACAATGATAGATTAATAACTAAAAGCAGAGTGATCATTCAAGCGCTGCTAAACAGGGTTTCAAAGTAATAAAAGCTAAAGTAATTCGGCTTAAATTTAAACGCCTGTGAACGGAATGTAAACTAATCCAAGTCGTCTGGTCCGAGGATCGCAGGCATGATTGTATTTAAGTTTAAACACCTTGAGAGAGATCGTAAGGGAGTGTTAACTAACCCAAATCATCTGGTCCGAGGACTACAGGCATGATTGAATTTAAGTTTAAACACTTGAGAAAAATCGTAACGGAGTGTTAACTAACCCAAATCATCTGGTCCGAGGACTACTGGCATGACTGAATTTAAGTTTAAACACTTGAGAAAAATCGTAACGGGGTGTTAACTAACCCAAATCATCTGGTCCGAGGACTACAGGCATGACTGAATTTAAGTTTAAACACTTGAGAAAAATCGTAACGGAGTGTTAACTAACCCAAATCATCTGGTCCGAGGACTACAGGCATGACTGAATTTAAGTTTAAACACTTGAGAAAAATCGTAACGGAGTGTTAACTAACCCAAATCATCTGGTCCGAGGACTACAGGCATGATTGAATTTAAGTTTAAACACTTGAGAAAAATCGTAACGGAGTGTTAACTAACCCAAATCATCTGGTCCGAGGACTACAGGCATGACTGAATTTAAGTTTAAACACTTGAGAAAAATCGTAACGGAGTGTTAACTAACCCAAATCATCTGGTCCGAGGACTACAGGCATGACTGAATTTAAGTTTAAACACTTGAGAAAAATCGTAACGGAGTGTTAACTAACCCAAATCATCTGGTCCGAGGACTACAGGCATGACTGAATTTAAGTTTAAACACTTGAGAAAAATCGTAACGGAGTGTTAACTAACCCAAATCATCTGGTCCGAGGACTACAGGCATGACTGAATTTAAGTTTAAACACTTGAGAAAAATCGTAACGGAGTGTTAACTAACCCAAATCATCTGGTCCGAGGACTACAGGCATGACTGAATTTAAGTTTAAACACTTGAGAAAAATCGTAACGGAGTGTTAACTAACCCAAATCATCTGGTCCGAGGACTACAGGCATGACTGAATTTAAGTTTAAACACTTGAGAAAAATCGTAACGGAGTGTTAACTAACCCAAATCATCTGGTCCGAGGACTACAGGCATGATTGAATTTAAGTTTAAACACTTGAGAAACACTAGTATAACAACAGAACAATCATGACTGGAAGAAAAAATCTTTTAATAGTAGTACCTTTTGAGGTTATTTACATTCCATGGCCGGGGCACTACGTGATTATCCAGGTCTTCAAGGAAGTATGCTCCAATGCCGGCCCTCGAAGTGATACGATACGGACCTTCCCAGTTCGGACCCAGTTTTCCCCATGCTGGATTCTTTGCACTCCCTACCACCTTCCTTAGGACAAGATCGCCAGGCTCGAGGGGTCTCAACCTTACATTGATGTCGTATCCCTGTTTGAGTTTCTGCTGGTAGTGTGCCAATCGGACCATCGCGGTTTCCCTTCGTTCTTCAATCAGATCTAGACTCTTTTCCAGCAGTCTGTCGTTGTGGGTTGGGTCAAAAGAGCTAATCCTGTGTGTTGGGAACCCAGTCTCGAGAGGTATAACGGCTTCAGCTCCGTAGGTCATTGAAAAAGGGGTTTCACCGGTGGACCTGCGAGGCGTGGTTCTATACGCCCACAACACGTGGGGTAGTTCTTCTACCCACCTACCCTTCGCATCGTCTAGCCTCTTCTTTAGCCCGTCAACTATGACTTTATTGGTGGCTTCGGCCTGCCCATTCCCTTGGGGATAGGCGGGGGTGGAGTATCTATTTGTGATTCCCAGCTCGTTGCAATAGCTTCTAAAAGCTTTGCTATCGAATTGAAGTCCGTTATCCGAGATGAGGGTATGTGGAACTCCAAATCTGGTGACGATGTTTTTCCAAACGAACTTCTTCACGTCTACGTCCCTGATATTTGCTAGAGGCTCAGCTTCTACCCACTTGGTGAAGTAGTCTGTTCCGACCAGCAAGAACTTCCTGTTTCCTGCTGCCTTAGGGAAAGGGCCAACGATGTCCAGCCCCCACTGAGCAAAAGGCCACGGGCTGGATAGCGGATTAAGGGTTCCACCAGGTTGATGTATGCTCGGCGCGAAGCGTTGGCATTGGTCACACTTTTTGGCGTACTCATGCGCCTCTCTTTGCATATTCGGCCACCAGTAGCCTTGGGTAATGGCTCGGTGAGCTAAAGATCTCCCTCCAGTATGGCTCCCACAGATTCCTTCATGCAGCTCTTCTAGCATCGATTCAGCCGCCTCGGGGGCCATGCACAACAGGTATGGGCCGGAATAGGAGCGTTTGTACAGTCTACGGTCTTCGGACAGCCAGAACCTTGTGGCTTTTCTCCGTATTTTGTCTGCTTCCACTCTTTCTTCGGGCAACACATCGTCCCTCAAGAACCTGATGATGGGGTCCATCCAGCATGGGTTGGTTCCGACGCTGTGGACTTGGGATGGCTCCTTTCTTAACTCCGTGGGTCTCTGCACGTCCTCAATCAGAATAACCCTTGGTAATTCCTGCGCCGAAGAGGTGGCGAGCGTAGCTAAGGAGTCAGCATGCGTGTTGCCACTCCTTGGGATGTGCCGTAGGGTAAAGCATTCAAACTCCGACTGTAGGGACTTGACCAGGTTTAGATATCCCTGCATTCTCTCATCTTTCGCTTCAAACTCTCCCAGCACCTGGCCGACGACCAACCTTGAGTCTGAGGATATCTCGACGGATATTCCTCCCATCCTTCGTACCATCTTCATCCCCATCAGTAGAGCCTCATACTCTGCCTCGTTATTCGTTGCTGAGAAGTCTAGCCTTAAGGCTTTTTCAATGATGATTCTCTCGGGGGATATCAACACTATCCCTACGCCTGAGCCCCTCTGATTTGATGCGCCGTCTACATATACTTTCCAGGGCAATGCGCTTTGTGACGCAATCGTGCTGACTTGTCTTCCCACCGCGCCAAGAGTTTGTGCTGCTTCCTCAAAATGTGGTTCTGTGAACTCGGCGACCAGGTCCGCAAGGACCTGCCCCTTCACTGACGTGCGCGGCATGTATTTGATGTCAAAAGCCCCTAACATCGTCCCCCATTTAGCAATTCTACCAGTGTAGTCTGCGCTTCGGAGTACGGCTCTGATTGGGAGCTGAGTAAGAACTATAACGGTGTGAGCTTGAAAATAATGGGGCAATTTCTTAGTACCCAGCACAATGGCCAGAATGGCTTTCTCCAATGGCAAATAGCGGATTTCAGCCTCTTGTAGCGACTTGCTCACGTAGTAAACTGGCTTTTGTACTCCACAGTCCGTTCGGATCAGCACCAAGCTTACAGCATTTGGGGCCACGGCAATGTAAGCAAACAAGACTTCGTCTGGCTGGGGACTGGACATGATGGGGGGCTTAGCCAGGTAATCCTTAAGTTGCTGGAAGGCAATAGCGCATTCCTGTGTCCATTCAAAATCCTTCCACTTATTGATTAACGAGAAGAAAGGCCTACACCTGTCTGCTGATCTGGAAATGAACCGATTAAGGGCAGCGGTCATCCCAGTCAGCTTCTGAATCTCCTTGGGATTCCGAGGAGCTCGTAAGTCGTTGATGGCCTTTATCTGATCGGGGTTAACCTCGATTCCCCTGTGTGTGACCATATACCCCAAGAATTTGCCTGACCCAACACCGAAGGAACATTTAGAGGCATTCAGCCGCAATCTGTGTCCCCTCAGAATTTCGAATATAGTACTGAGATCCCCAATGTGCTCGGCAACAATCTTGCTTTTAACCACCATGTCGTCGATATATACCTCCATGCTTTTGCCCAGCTGTGGCTCAAACATCCTCGTCATCATCCTCTGATAGGTAGCCCCTGCGTTCTTCAGGCCGAACGGCATTACCTTGTAGTGGTAATTTCCTACAGGAGTTACAAAAGATGTTTTCTCCTGGTCGGCGAGAGCCAGGGGTATCTGATGGTAACCTTGAAAGGCATCTAAGAAGCTCATCCGGGGATGCCCGACAGTGGCGTCAACTAATTGGTCTATCTTCGGCATTGGAAACGGATCCTTCGGACAAGCTCTATTAAGGTCGGTGAAGTCCACACACACCCGCCATTTCCCACTTTTCTTTTTCACTACCACCGTGTTAGCCAGCCATTCGGGGTAGAAGATCTCTTTAATGGCTCCTGCCTGCTTAAGTTTCATCACTTCATCCCTAACCACGTCAGCGTGTTCTCTCGACGGTCGTCGGAGTGGCTGTTTTTTAGGGGTGATGGTGGGATTAACGTTTAGGTGGTGGCAGATAAATTCTGGACTTACTCCTGGGGCATCCGTGGGGTCCCAGGCAAATACGTCAACGTTGGCTCTGAGGAACTCTATCAACTCCTCCCTTTCCTGAGGGGGAAGCATGGATCCAACTTGAAAAAACTTCTCTGGATCGTCACCAACAACAACCCTCGTTAAGTTTTCGCACACTGCCTCTTCGGTCGAGGCCTCGGCGTCCGGCGCCGAAGGTTTTAATTGCTATAAACTCCCCTCATTACAGCTTGAGGGTTCAGCATGTCGTTCGTGCTGTATGGCCGCCACTAGGCATCGCCTTGACATGGCCTGATCCCCTAGGATCTCCTCGACTTCCCCTTCGGACGGATATTTAATCTTTTGGTGCAGTGTGGAGGACACTGCCCCGAGAGTATGAAGCCAAGGTCTGCCTACTATAGCGGTGTAGGGTGAATAGGCATCCACCACTATAAAGTCGACTTCAACTGTTTCTGGACCGGCTTGCACCGGCAGTCTGATCTGGCCCTTCGAAATGATCACTTTGCCGTCAAAACTGACCAAAGGAGAACTGTATGGAGTCAAGTCTTCGGGGGACAAGTTCAGCCCCTTGTATAGGTCTGGGTACATGATCTCTGCGGCGCTGCCCTGATCTACCATTACCCTCTTCACGTCGTACCCCCCGATTCTGAGAGTTACTACCAGGGCATCATCATGCGGCTGGATAGTCCCTTTTTTGTCGTCCTCCGAAAATCCCAGAACTGGAACATCCGCTCTTTGTTTCTTCGGCTCTCTGCCTACACATTCCGAAGGTGTCCGAGCAACTGACAGTACTCTGGACGGGCGGGACCCCGTCCTCCCTGGCGCGGCAAATACGACATTGATTGTCCCTAAGGGAGGCTTCGCAAAGTTGCTCCCCCTGGGACCTGCGCTTGCTTGATCTCCTTTACCATACGAGTGGTGTAGGAGGTGTTTCAGTCTGCCCTCGCCGACCAGCTGATCCAGGTGGTCCCACAGGCTCCTGCACTCCTCAGTAGTGTGCCCGTGGTCAAGGTGATACTGGCAGTACAGATTATGATTGCGCCGCTCAGGGTTCCCCACCATCTTGTTCGGCCTCTTGAAGAACGGCTCGTTCTTTATTTTATCCAGGACCTGGTGCACTGGTTCACGAAAAACCGCATTGACCCTCTGGTGGCTCGTAATGCTTTGTCCAGCCCAGTCCTTCCTCGGCCTGTTGTGGTTCTGCCTGTCCGACCTGAAATCCCTCCCTTCCTGAGGGATAACCTTCTCCTTTCCCTTGCTTTGCAGCTGATCCTCCTCAACCCTTTTGTACTTATCGATTCTATCCATCAATTGGCGTATATTGATAGCAGGCTTCCGCGTCAATGACGTTCTTAAGAGATGTTCAGTGGGGAGGCCTAGTTTGAAAGATTCGATAGCCATCAATTCACAGTCTTCTCCTACCTCGTTGTATGTTTCCCAAAATCTATCCGAATACGACTTCAGGGTCTCACCCCCTTTCATGTAGACGGACAACAGAGAGGCCACGGACTGAGGAACCCTTCGGCACGTGACGAAACGGGACCCAAAAGCCTGGGTCAGCTCTTGGAAAGAACTAATAGTGTTTGCTTTCAAGTTGTCAAACCACCTCATGGCTATTGGCCCCAAGCTGGAGGGGAAAACTTTGCACATCAGGGCTTCGTCCCTGGAGTGGACTGCCATCCGCTGGTTGAAATGGCTTACATGTTCCACTGGGTCGGTCCGGCCATTGTAGATAGTGAATGTAGGTTGGTGGAAACGCCTGGGAAGTCTGGCACCCTCGATATTACGCGCAAAGGGAGACCTGGAGACCTGAGCCAGAGCTTTGCTCATGGCATCATTCCCTGCGCCCCTCGGAGGAGAGCCCTGAGGGTTCTTCTCGTGATTGCGTGCTTCCTTATAGGGGAAAGGCTCACTGACCGGTGTTCGAGATCTCCGCCTGTAATCCTCGTCCCGCTCGTCTTCAGAATCATCATCTGAGTATGAGGAAGTGCGCTTCCTCTTTGCATGGCGCAACTCTTTTTTTAGCCTTTGAATCTCCAACTGCATGGCTTGGTTTTCCTCTGCATGGGACATGTGGCTCTCTCCCTGTGACTGGTTTTGGCCCTCGCGCGTGGTGCGTAGGCTACCTTCGCGATCGCGCCTCCGCTCCAGATGAATAAAAGGGTCGGTGTGCTGGTTTGACCTGGACTCCGCCGGCCGTTGCCTTGGTTCAGCCATCTTTTGAGGCGTTGCTTCCGCCTTTGCTCGAGCTGTTCCCCACAGACGGCGCCAATTGTAGGGTCTGTTTTTGTTGGGCCCGGTATCAACTCTTTGGGTTGTGAGCCCAACAAGTGCCCAACAATAAATTTGTAGAGTATGGGTTAAACAACTGTGCTAGGCCTGGATTTAGCGACGGTTCATGGAGGCTGACCAAAGTAAAAAAGATTTGGACTAGTGTTTGAAAGCAATTTCTTCAGTCCGAAGAGCTTTTATATTTGGAGACTTAACAAATACAATTTTTTCCCCCCTATCTCCGTGAGACTTGCTTCCTTTATATACACACTCCCCTCTCATCTCCACCGCACACTTGCCCTCCATCTAGGCGCCTACTTGAGTACTGGTCACATCAGCCGTTTGCTTTAACCTGCAGTGAGTGGTGGTAGGTGAAGATTCACTGTTCAGGTGTCTTCTCCACATTAATGCGGCCAGGAAAGTTGCTGCAGTGCATTAAATGTGGCGGTGGCAGCTTTATTGGCAGGACATTTGATGATAGCTCCGCAGTTAGGCATGCTCGGGGCTTAGCTTCCGTAGGAAGATCTCCAGCATAGCTCCTAGGTCAAGTTCTGAGCAGGCCCGTTGAAGAAGGTCTCTTCGGCCCGAAAAGGTTGTCTTCGGACGGACCATTTGTCCCTCACGGGCTGTACTCTTTCCAAGATGGCAAAACACTGGTGCTTTATCCTCTTCGGACAGAGAGCCTTGTCTGGGTTGGGCTTCTGGCCCAACATACGACGCGGGGCTTTCTGACCCACACCTCCTTTTAAAGGCCAGATCTAAAATCTAAAGCAAAATAAACAAGCCCAAAAAAATATTTCAACAACAAAAATTACCAATAGTAAAGCTAAAAACAATTAAACTCAATCAACCAATTTTATCTAAAACAAACAACTTGACCCTTTAAAAAATTTTAAACAAAATTATTTTGTCCATACCTGGATGCACACATAAAAAACACAAAAAAAAAAACTCATTAGCTATTAAGCAACTGACCCGAAAGTTAGAGCCACCGCACACAACTAACAGTAAAACTGCCCCCCCCTAACTTCAAGTTCTGGCTCCGTCCCTGATTTGAACCTTAGTAGTCTAAATTGAAAACACCAAGTTGAGCTACAAGGCTCCGGACTATTTAGCAATTAGCTTTGTTTGACTACTCTCCTCCGAAACATAGTTTTCTAGTAGTCCACTCTTATTATTATCATAATTATACCCGAATATAATACAAACTTGAAGTATATAGAATTTTGAGATGTTTAAACCCTCAATTCTCCATTATTGTAACAAGTTATCAACAACAAAGAACGTGACCCTACCAATCAAACTTACCCACTTAATACTCTTTACTTCTGTGTAGCGTTCATAAACGTTAACTTACATGAGTTACAAAGGGGTTGAAACATCACACTTTGGGTGGTTAATGAAAGTAAATATCCATCCTTCTCAATTCTCTCTTAATAGCTTTTTAGGCTATGGAATTCGTGTACCTTTTTTCTTTTTCTTTTTTTTTTCTTTTTTTCTTTTTCTTTTTTTTGAGAAAATGGAATTCGCGTACCTTGCTCTATTGCAAATACCATAATTAATGAACATATTCATGAAACAAAATCACGACATAAAGTAATTGCATAATAGCATTTACATTTGGGTACTTTAAAAAAAATACCTATTTTACACTCTAAAAAGCTATTTTATCTACTCATTTAACAATACACCCAACATCTCATTTCTTATTTTTACGTACAATCCAATAAAATAATATAAATTACACAATAAAATAATATAAATTATTATTCTCTCTCTTCTCCTTCTTCCTCTCTGTCTCTCTCTCTCCACTGACAACATACCAACCAACCACCACCACCATTGAACCATCAAACCAGCCACCCAAATCACAAATCAATTCAAACCCAAGTCTTAGTCGCCGATTCAAACCCAATGCAACCACTGAAATAACACCACCAAAACTCTGAAACCAACCCATGATCCACAACCCATTCAAACCCAATGCAACCCCTCGAAAACAACACCACCGACACCAAAAACAACACCACCAACCACTAAAAACAACCCAAGACCCACAACCCATTCAAACTCAAGCCTCAAACACAAATTCAAACACACAACCCACGGCAGCAAAACCCAAGTTGCTGCCACAACCCATTCAAACCTAAGCCTCAAACCCTGATTTAAACCCCCGACCTACGGCGACAAAATTCATAAACGAGCCGTTGTTGCCATCACCTTCAAGCCTTTGTCATCGCCATCGCCTTCAATGGGGCAGTGTTTACAGAGGTTGATAAAGCTGGGATTGGTGTTATTATTCGAGATTGTCAAGGTTTGGTTTTGGCTTCAATGTCTCAAAATATACCTCTTTCATTAACTGTTGTGGAACTCAAAACTTTGGCAGTTGCTAAGGCTTTAGAATTCACCATAGACCTGGGTTTTTCTTCAATTATTCTAGAGGGAGATTCAAAGATACTTATGAAATCTTTGATGGATGATTCGCTTCTTTGGCTTCTTTTGGTCTTCTGATCCGAGATGTTAAAACTTATGCAGAATTTTTTCAATGTATTAGTTTTTCACATGTTCATAGGGAGGGTAATGATGTAGCTCACAACCTAGCTAGACATGCATGTCATATAACTGGTTTTTCAGTGTGGATGGAAGATGCCTCATCACACACCTTTGTTGTTTATTGGGCAGATTTGCCTATTACTTAATAAAATTTACAGTCCTTTTTCTCAACAAAAAAAAAAAAAAAGTAAATAGATCAAAATATAAATTTTGGAAATTGAGATCCTCTACAATTCTTCCAATAACTCCACCAAAGTTTGAAAAATCCTTACCGTTCATGGCTATAAGATTAGTTCAAATTCTTTCTATTCATCAATTTTCAAACTAACATTGTCTTAGCACTGTTGTGGACAGTAAAATTTGAAAAAATTCATTAACAAATTAAGAATTTTTTGGATTATAAGGATTCTATGGTGCAGTACTGTAGGAACGCTAGAGAGGATACTAAACCAAATAATAGGCATCCTTTTTGGAATTCAATGCAAATTGAAGTAGAAAGAATACATTGCATTAAGTTGTAATACATCCTTCTTTAAATAAACATTACTACATATTTTGAAAATCTAATTGTTGAATTGCATGTTCTTTACGCTCATAATACACATTTAAAATTTTGTATTAATCGGATATTATTTACTATATGATTTATAAGCTTATATTTTATGAATAATTTTAAATTACAAAAACTAGCAATTTAAAAAATTTATTATTGACATAGCTATTTATCTTCAATTTTCTAGAAAATTTTCAAGCATAGAGGATATAAGAAGAAAATGTAATCCAATAGTGAATTTGTCAAAATTCATCTCTAATAAAAAGATATTGAGTAAGGTTGGCTACAACCAATTTAATAGTTAAACTTTGTCCTTTATGAAAGCAAAATGTAAGAAACTTTGCAATTGAAATCATTTAAACAATTCCTAATTTTTATAACTTTGCTATATAATAATTTCATAGAAATCAAGAGTTACAACGGTAGAAAAAGTCATAAATAAATCATGAAATTTTTTTTATTTGTGCTCTTCCCTCGTTCTAGCATTTTCCAATTGTCAAAAGATGAAACAACAAACTAATTGGAAAAAAATACATGAAAAATTAGATAAATATTTTAAAAATATTCTATTCCAGGTGTAATTGATATCCAATTAATCCCATTGTAAATACGTAACTAAAGAAAGAAATTTTAGAAAGCACGTACACTTAATTTGGGGAGTTGTACCCGTATTGGACATGGGATACTCTTGAGACACTTCTACATAAGTGATCCAATCGTGTCTTTTATTTTTTTGTGAAAAATTGCAGGATTACGGCTGGGACATCAGAGGGACACTTATCATTTTTTTTCTTTTTAGTATTAATCTTGAAGAGTTATCTAGTTGTTTTTTATTTGAGAAAAGATTTTGCTACAGACTTGATTGTAGCCAATGGTTACAACTCCACTTAATATCTTTTAATTTGATGTAAATTTTGACAAAATCAACACTAGATTATATTTTCTTCTTATACTTTCCAAAAAATCAAAGTTTAATTGCTATGTCATCAATTAAATATTCAAATTTCAAGTTTTTTTGTAATCTAAAATTATGCATATAAAATAAGTTAATCAATCGAATAGTATATAACATCCAATCGACACAAATTTGACTTGAATTTTAATATAAAGAACATACAATCCAACAATTAGATTTTCAAAATGATGGTGAACCAAAAATTGGGCAATCTCTAATTCGTCCATAGTGTCGTCCAAGCCCAGAAAGGTTGTCCTAATATAAAAAGGTCGTCCAGCATAAGAAGGTCGTCCAAAGTAAAGAAGGTCGTCCAGCATGGAAACACCTGGACGACCCCTCAACACTTAGAAAATCTTCAGAATGAATTTATGTACTTTGCTTATAATTCGAACCACATTCTACTATTTTGAAATATGAGCAAAATCCAACTTCCCACTAAGTTCTTAACTTCTAATGGCAGTTGTAGAAAATAAGATTAATCTTCTAACTTCTATAACAGTTGTAGAAGTTAAGTCTGAACTTTCAAACTTCCATACACATGAGGAAGTTATCAAACAAGTAACCACTCTAAAGCTCACTATATAAAGACTTATCCACATCAAATGAAAGTAAGTTTCCACCACTCCTAAAGTTGGAATTCTTGAGTTTTAAAGAAAAAAACTAACTTAAGTATTGGAGGGTTCTTGGGCGGTTCATCCCAATCACCTTTGATTTTGTGTTTCTTTCTTTTCAGGTCATCCAAGCAACTTCTAACCTATTAAAGCTTGGAGCATTCAGCCTACTGATTTTCTGTGCATCATCAGTTGGTGCCGTCTGTAGGGATCGTGAAGGAGTCAAAGTCCATTTTAGGGTAGGCTTCCTTGGCATCAGAACGGAAGTCCTCATAGCCAGCAGTGTAATGACGATCTAGACGAATCTTGAACTCGTTTGACTTCATGAAGGCTACAATGGCTTCCTTCTGAGCCTTCTCCATAGATGAGGTGAACCCTTAGACCTTCACCTCACAGTGACTGATACGAGTATCCTCTTAATGAAGTTTGCCTTAAGTTCTTCCACCTCGACCTTCAACTTCCTTTCAATCCCCTGTAGACGAGTAAGCTCCTCAATCAGCTTGATCACCTCCCCCTTCTTCAAAAGAACCTTATTGTTCAGCTCTTTGCTCTTCTCCTTGGTAGCCTTAGCCTCATCACATAGCTCCTTGGTCTGGGTGGACGCAGTGTATAACTTTGACATGGCCTATAGATGGACGAAGGAGAATTAGAAATTTTCCTTAAATTTTTTAGAAAATGAAATAAGGATAATGAAAACTGAATACCTTGAAAAGGTCATGGATGGCAGAATGCTCAAAGTCCTTCACTGACATGTTATAGCATGCATTCACCTCATTGTTAGTGATAAGTCCTTTGAAAGTCCTCTAGGCATAGCCCTCGTCCTGCACCAAGTTGGGAGAAAGCTTGGTTTGTTCTGAAGGATTAGCCCTGTGAGGAGCTTTGGCTACAGGAGGTGGAAGGTTCTAAGGCTGGACGGATGGAATGGTCTGGACGGGAACCAAGTTCATTGCCGGGTCATCCAGGTCTACCGTCGTGGGAGGTAATTTTTGAAACTTGGGAAGAAGAGTCTTGCCAGACTTTTGCTTCTTGGAACCTCGACGACTTGAGAAGTCACTAAGGTCCACAAAACTGGATATGCCCTTCCTCTTCCCAGTCTGGACGACAGGCTTCTGGACGACCAAAGGAGTTGCATCGTCTTGGACTTGAACGTCCTCTTCACCCTCAATTCCACTAGCAACGGCTTTCCCCTGGTTTTTCTTCATAGTCGCATTATAGGAAGACGAATAATCTATGACAAGAAAATTTACTTCTTTGGCTACCTGTTGTGGATACGCTTCTATCACTACAGGTAGAGTAATAGTGCCCACTCGTTGTACTTTCATTCCTCCAAATCCTACCAAGGGCAAATTCACTGGACGAAGTTGGTCTCGTCTAAGTCTTATCTGCTAGAAAACAGGATAATATAGGATATTTGCTGAACTTCCATTCTCTATCAACACCATTCTAGTCGTGTACTCTGCAAGGAGCAAAGTTATGATGATCACATCATCATGTGGATGGTGGACCCTTCCAGCATCTTCATCTGTGAAAGTAATGGCCTGCTCATCTGCCCCCCTTACCCTTAGTGGTCGTCTAGAAAGTCAAACGTTCTGCACCACCTTCAAGTAGGTCTTCCTTGACTTTGAAGATTGCCCTATTAAAGTTCTTCCTACAATAACTCTAATTTCTCCAAGTACGGGCCGTGATGGCTCTTCTATTTTTCCTTTCAACTTCTCGTCCTTATGATCTCATCTAAGAAAATTTCTCAACTTTCCCTACTTGATGAGATTCTCTATCTGCTGCTTTAAGTCATAGCACTCATCTGTGTCATGCTCGTGATCTTTATGGAAGTGGCAATACTTATTCTTATTGCGTTTGTTGGGATCTCCCTTCATCTTCTCTGGCCACTTCAAGGATGGATCATCTTTGATCAGCATAAGCACTTGATCAAGTGGAACATTCAAGGGCGTGTAATGCTGACCTCTTCTTGAAGACGAACCTGCCTTCCTGTTGTCTTTATCTTTCTTTTCTCCTATTCGGGCCTTCTTTGAACAAGGGCCTTGTTTAGGATGGCGTGGGAGGTTCGCTTCCATTCGCTCTGCTCTCTTCCTCTTCTTGGCAATGATCGTATCCTCTGCATTCATGAAGTTTTGGGCTGAATGGATGAGCTTAGCCAAGGTTTGCAGTTCCTGATCATAGAACTTATGGATGAATAAATCTAAACTAACTCCATTATGGAAGGCCACTAATAGCAATTTGTCATCGATCTCGTCTACCGTCAAGGCTTCCCTGTTGAAGCAAGTGATGAAGGACCGCAAGCTCTCATTTTCTCCTTGCTCTATAGTCAGTAGGCTGGACAAGGAGCATTTATGCCTTTGTCCTCCAATAAAGTTGTTGACGAACAACTTACTCAACTGCTCGAAAGAACCAACAGTGTTTGGAGGTATTTTACTGAACCACACTCGTGTTGGCCCCTTAAGGGTGATTGGAAAGGTCTTACACATTATCTCATCTGGAACTCCTTAAAGGTGCATTGTGATCTTGAAGGTTGCAATGTGATCACAAGGGTCGCGCGTTCCATCATACAAATCCAATGAAGGCATCTTGAACTTGGAAGGTAGGGGATGACTATTGATGGAAGCTATGAAATGGGAATTGGTTCAATGAACTAAATCATCAACGTGATTCTTCCTTATCATATTCTCCCTCATCTCTTCCATGGCTCTCCTCATTTAGTCCATCTCCCTTTCCAAGTATGGCTCCCTACGTGAAGTGGTACCCCTTGAGTGGTTCTCGCGCTTCAAATTTTCTCCTTTTCTAACTTCTTGACTTTGAGCCTGCCCTTCCACACACCTTTCATTACGCTGCCTTTTTTGGTTGATCTCTAGAGTCAACTCCTGATTCTGATGGGTTAACTCTGCCATGGCAGCTACCATAGATTGTATTTGCTGGACGGAAGGCAGTTGCATAACATGTGCTAACTGGTGAACGCGGTTAGGATGGCTAGAAGCATTCCCACTCTCCTGATGGCCTGGACTAGTGGCCATTGACCTTGTCTGGACCACACAGCCTTTTATTAGAGAAAAATAAATTGCAAAATACAAATTTAATCTTTCCCACAAACGGCGCCAATTGATGATGTATAGAAAATTAGTAGGCTGAATGCTCCAGGCTTTAATGGGCTAGAAGTTGCTTGGAAGATCTGAACAAGGCCCTCGTCCAAAGAAGGCCCGAATAGGAGAAAAGAAAGATATAGACAACAGGAAGGCAGGTTCGTCTTCAAGAAGAGGTTAGCATTACACGCCCTTGAATGTTCCACTTGATCAAGTGCTTATGTAGATCAAGGATGATCCATCCTTAAAGTGACCAGAGAAGATGAACGGAGATCCCAACAAACGCAATATGAATAAGTATTACCACTTCCATAGAGATCACGGGCATGACACAAACGAGTGCTATGACTTAAAGCAACAAATGGAGAATCTCATCAAGCAGAGAAAGTTGATAAATTTTCTTGGACGAGATCGTAAGGACGAGAAGTTGAAAGGAAAGATAGAAAAGCCATCACGACCCCTACTTGGAGAAATAAGAGTTATTGTAGGAGAAACTTTAGCAGGGCAATCTTCAAAGTCAAGGAAGATCTACTTAAAGGTGGTGCAGAACGTCCAACTCTCTGGACGACCACCAAGGGCGAGGGGGGCAGACGTATAGGCCATTGCTTTCACAAATGAAGATGCTAGAAGGGTCCACCATCCACACGATGATTCGATCGTCATAACTTTGCGCATTGTAAAGTACATGACTAGAAGGGTGTTGATAGATAATGGAAGATCCGCATATATCCTATATTATCCCACCTTCCAACAAATAAGGCTTGGGAAAGACCAACTTCGTCCAGTGAATTCACCCTTGGTAGGATTTGGAGGAATGAAAGTACAACCAGTGGGCACTATTACTCTACCTATAATGGTAGGAATGTATCCACAGCAGATAGCCAAAGAAGTAAATTTCCTTGTTGTAGATTGTTCATCTTCCTATAATGCCATCATTGGAAGACCAACTTTAAACAATTGGAAGGCAGTAACGTCTGCCTACCACTTATCTGTCAAGTTCCCAACGGAGTATGGACTAGGGCAAGTACAAGGAGATCAGTTAGCCGCTAAAGAATGCTACTTAGCCATGTTGGCTATGGATGAGCATGTGCAGATGATGAATACAGAGGAAAGAAGGGTTGTTGCAGAGCCTACTGAAGTACTGGAAGACATCCCTCTGGAAGAGGGTAATCCCGAGAAGTTTACCAAAATTGGAACATGTATGGAGGAGAAGATGAAGCAAGACCTCGTCCAGTTCTTAAGAAAGAGCATTGATGTTTTTGCGTGAAGTCATGAAGACATGCCAGGAATCGACCAAGGGTCATTACTCGTTGTTTAAATGTGTATCCATCTTCCAAGCCTGTTCATCAGAAGAAGAGAGTCTTTGTTCCTAAACGAGACAATACTATCAAAGAAGAGGTCCAGAAGTTAACCACAACAGAATTTATTCGGGAAGTCTATTACCCAAATTCGTTAGCTAATGTGGTGATGGTCAAGAAGGCTAATGGCAAGTGAAGAATGTGTGTAGACTTCACTGATTTGAATAAGGCTTGCCCTAAGGATAGTTATCTGTTGCCATGTATTCATCAGTTGGTAGACTTAACAATAGGTCATCAATTGTTAAGATATATGGACGCCTTTTCAAGTTATAACCAGATAAAGATGGATGAGACAGATCAAGAAAAGACATCCTTCATTACTAGTCAGGGTTTATTTTGTTATAAAGTGATGCCCTTTGGTTTGAAAAATGCAGGGGCAACTTATCAGAGGTTGGTCAATCATATGTTTCGTCCACAGATAGGACGAAATGTAGAAGTTTATGTGGATGACATATTGGTGAAGAGCTTGGATGAGAAGAAACATCTTAACGACCTACAAGAGACCTTTGACACACTTAGGCGATACAACATGAAGCTGAATCCAAGTAAGCGTGCCTTCGAAGTTTCGTTAAGGAAGTTCTTAGGGTTCTTGGTTTCACAAAAGGGAATCGAAGAGAATCCTGATAAAATCCAAGCAATACTAAACATGAAACCACCACGAAATGTTAAAGAAGTCCAATCTTTCACTGGACGAGTTGCAGCTCTAAACAGGTTTGTTTCAAAAGCTACAGATAAATGTTTGCCTTTTTCCAAAGTTCTCAAAAAGGCGTTTGAATGGACGAGCGAGTGCCAGAAGGCCTTCTAAGATCTTAAGGTCTATCTTACCACGACTCCCTTACTAAGTCCATCCATACTAGATGAGGAGTTGTATTTATACTTGGCAATATCCCCATATGCAGTAAGTTCAGCATTAATCAGGAAAGAAGGGAAAGTGCAAAAGCCTGTGTATTATACAAGCCGAGCACTAAGGGGAGCAAAAGGACGATATCCTGTGATGGAAAAGTTGGCCTTTGCACTAATAATGGCTTCCAGAAAGCTAAGGCATTACTTCCAGGCTCACGTCATCAATGTCATGACAAATCATCCGCTCAAGAAGGCAATGAACAAGTTGGAAGTTGCAAGATGACTGATCCAATGGGCCATTAAGCTTAGTGAGTTCAACATCAGGTATCAACCTAGGAATGTAATAAAATCTCAAGCTCTAGTAGATTTCATTATAGAGTTCACTCCAAATCATGGTGATTTAGATGAAGGGAATAAAGCTAAGGCATGGGTCGTCCACACTATATGCAGAAGGAATAGGAGTTGTATTGAATCCCTGGAAATGGACAAAACAACCAACAATGAAGTTGCGTATGAAACCCTTCTTAAAGGGCTAGAATTAGCTAAGTCTTTAAGGGCAGAATCAATAGTTGTCCAAGGAGACTCTCAGCTAATCATAGGCCAAGTAAATGGAACATGTGAAGCAAAGGAAGAACGGTTGAAGAAGTACCTCAGTAGGGTGAAACGTCTTATTAAGAAATTTAAGGAAGCTAGTTTCCTTCAAATCCCAAGGGAGGAAAATATGGAAGCAGACACTTTAGCAAAGGAAGCATCAGCAAATGGATCAGTGGACGAGCTTGATGAAGTCCAATACATGTCTAGCATAGATCTTCTAGAGGTGCAGTGGATAGAAGGCAAAAGGAATTGGATGCCACCGATAATAGCTTACTTGAGGGATGGAAGGCTTCCAGAAGAAAAAGATGAGGCCAGAAAGCTAAGGATTAGATCAGCTAAGTATGTCCTTATAGACCAGGTGCTATACAAAAGAGGCTTCTCTCAGCCTTAACTAAGGTATTTAGCTCCAGACAAGGCAAACTACGTACAGGTTACTTAAGGAGCGTGTGGAAACCATTCAGGAGCAAGAGCCCTTATCCACATGGTCGTCCGTGCTGGTTACTACTGGCCAACCATTCAAGCATATGCTAAGGCTTATGTAAAGGTGTGTGATCAGTGTCAACGCTTCAGCAAAGTCCCCAAACAACCATCGGAGTACCTCACCCTGATGATGGCTCCATGGCCCTTTGCACAATGGGGATTGGATATTTTGGGTCCCTTTCCAATAGGAACCAGGTAGATGAAGTTTCTGGTGGTGGAGATCGATTACTTCACTCAATGGGTGGAAGCTAAACCCTTAGCCAAAATCATACTGTAGAATGTAAAAAATTTCGTCTGGAAGAGCATTGTGTGCTAGTTTGGGGTACCTAGGGTACTAGTGTCAAACAATAGACTATAGTTCGATAACACACCCTTCAAAGATTTCTGCGAGCAATTTAGAATAAAAAAATCATTATTCCTCACCCTCTCACCCGCAAGCAAATGGACAAGCTGAAGTAGCAAACTGATCCTTGTTGAAGATCATTAAGACTCAGCTTAAGGGGGTAAAGGGAGTATGGCCAAACGAGCTACTAGGTGTTCTATGGCTTTACAGGATGACTGTAAGGACCCCCACAGGGGAAACTTCTTTCAAACTAGCCTATGGAAGTGAAGAAGTCATACCTGCAGAAGTACACATAGCTAATCACAAGGTGATGAAGTATCAGGATGAGGAGAATGAAGAACAACTTTGCTTAACCTCGATCTAATAGACAAAGGTAAGGACGGATGCAGAGCAGAGGACAGTAAGGTATAAAAACCTCATGGCTAAACAATATGATGCAATGGTGAAACTCAAGCCCTTCAACATTAGGGACCTCGTCCTAAAAAGGGTCTCCTTAGCAACCAGAAACCCGGCCCATGGAAAGCTAGGGCCTAATTGGGAAGGACCTTACAGGATTATCAACTGCAAAAGGCAGGGATCATACTACTTGGAAGCCCTAGATGGATGGAAGCTAGAGCACCCCTGGAATGTTAAGCATCTAAGAAGATACTATCAATGAAGGGTCAGCCTGGACGAGCATCATCATGGACGAGTATTATCATGGACGAAGTTGAAGTTATGTGTTGCCTTTCCTCATTTTTATTTATGTTCAATACTAGTACTACATGTTTTTAATATTTTATTTCCCTAAAAGTGCATTAGTTTCCAACTTTTGCGCTGTCTATGGAAGAATTTGTGATAGACGAAGTCATTAACTTAATATGTTTGTTTGTACATAAGTATTTTTAATTCCCTAAAGGCACTAGCTTTTAAGCATGTGCCATGCTTGGGGACGATGTTTATGTTGTGTATATACGGTTTGGATTCCCAATGTATATAATGTTATGTGAATTCCTAATTCTCATGTTATTTTCATTCAAACTAATCCACAAGAAGGCTAAAAGCCCAAGACAAGTAAAATCTCTGGACGCAGGGATAAAACGTCTCTAAGCTTTCCTTGAAATAAGGATGAAACAAAGGAAAATAAGCCTAAGGTATATTCATCTAATTAATGGACGAGGTAGAGCCTCAGGTATATTCGTCTAATCAATAGACGAGGAAAAACATGCACGTAAAAATACTCAAAATCCATGGATGAATTTGACTAGCCAAACAATCCAGTCTTTGGATGAGTAAATGCTGGAAACGTCTTACCCAAAGACGAATAAAGGACCATCTAGCCTATGGACGAAAGATAATGCAAGCTATAAGTCAAATTTTTGGACGAATAAAGCTGGCAAAAGGAATACCATTCATAGACGAGTTATACTTGTAGAATTTAAAGAATGGTAAGTGTTGAACATGAGAAAATTATTTTAACATGGATGAGCTAAATGCCTTCATGAGTGGACGGACCACACTAAAAAACAGAGATAACATGGACGATGTATACAAAGAAACTCATTCATACATAAAGCATATAACATGTTCAACACCAAATGAAGAATGGGAATGAAAGTAAATATTCATTCATAAAAACATAAAATAAAAATAATAAAAAAAGGTAGATGACCATCGTCCAAAAACCCTTAAGTTATTCAAAGCCAATGAAGGCTATTGTATTTTTTACACGTCCATAAACTTGGACGAGGAAATTGTACTTGAATAAATTTTAAGGTAAAAGGCCCAAAACAACGGGCACTTCCAACGAGCTAAAATAAAATAATTTTTCTTAAAAAAGAGAAATAAATTTACTGGGATAAACCATTGGAGGCATGTCCCCAGACTTTGGATCGTCCTTGCTAGTTTCAACAGCGTCCTTAGTAGGTTCCATCGAAGCTTCGTCCATTATGTTGACGTCCTCAGAGCTCGTCTGAGGTAAGGAACTCTCTGCTGCAGTGGGGATCATGAAAGAGTCAAAGTCCATTTTAGGGTAGGCTTCTTTGGCATCAAAACAGAAGTCCTCATAGCCAGCAACATAATGATGATCCAGACAAATCTTGAATTGATTTGACTTCATGAAGGCTGCAATGGCTTCCTTCTGAGCCTTCTCCATAGACAAGGTGAACCCTTGGACCTTCACCTCAAGGTGACTGATATGGATATCCTTCTTAATAGAGTCTGCCTTGAGTTCTTCCACCTCGTCCTTCAACTTCCTTTCAATCCCCTGTAGACGAGTAAGCTCCTCAATCAACCTAATCACCTCCCCCTTCTTCAAAAGAACCTCGTTGTTCAACTCTTTACTCTTCTCCTTGATAGCCTTAGCCTCATCACATAGCTCCTTGGTTTAGGTTGACGCAGAGCAAAACTTTGACATGGCCTATAGATGGATGAAGGAGAGTTAGAAATTTTCCTAAAATTTTTTAGAAAAAGAAATAATGATAATAAAAACTACATACCTTGAAAAGGTCATGGATGGCAGAACGCTCAAAATCCTTCACTGACATGTTATAGCATACGTTCACCTCATTGTTAGTGATAAATTCTTTGAACGTCTTCCAGGCATAACCCTCATCCTGCACCAAGTTGGGAGGACACTTGGTTTGTTCTGAAGGATGAGCCCTGTGAGGAGCTTAGGCTGCAGAAGGAGAAAGGTTCTAAGGCTGGACGAATGGAATGGTCTGGACGGGAACTAAGTTCATTGCCAGCTCGTCCAGGTCTACCAGCATGGGAGGTCACCAAGGTCCACAGAACTAGATATGCCCTTCCCCTTCCTAGTCTGGACGACAGGCCTTTCGACGACCAAGGGAGTTGCATCATCTTGGACTTGAACGTCCTCTTCACCCTCAGTGCCACTAGCAACGACTTTCCCCTTGTTTTCCTTTATAATGGCTACCCCTACAATGAAGAGAACAGAGTTAATAATAATAATAATAATAATAATAATAATAATAATAATAATAATAATAATAATAATAATAATAATAATATATATATATATAATAAAATAAAAAGGTTGGATGATGCTTACTTCGACGAATGGTCTCCTTATGGGCAAGGTTTTCAGCAGTAGGCTCAGGACCAAGTCCCCAAACAGCTAGACAATTGAGGGTTACCAAACTATGGAAGGACCTCACAAGGTAAGCAAGAGCCCTATTGATACATTCCAAGTGAACGTCGTCTAAATGTGGACGAGTAATAGCTGCATTAATATAAAAGAGGGTTAGACAAGAAAGAGGGAAATAAAATAAACAAAAGAAATGAAGAAAGACATACCCTCAGGACGAAGACAACCTAAGACACTAGTAAAAGGAGGAAAAGAGGTGTTATTAACATCAATTGAGTCCTCAACCCAATTTTCAGAAATAAAAAAGAATTCTTTTTTCCAAAGCCTGTTAGAAGAACTACGGCCCCTAATCAAACTAAATTGGGACCCTTTAGACGAGAACTAGTAAAAACCAGCAAATTGTTTAATCTCTGGGAGCTTAAATCAATAAAAGAACTCGTCCACTATGATTAGACAGTTCCCCTCAAGCACCTCACACCATAACACTTACATGGCAACTATCATCCTCCATCCATTAGGATTGAGCTGGTTTGGTCCAATACCCAATCTATGGAAAAGACTTCTACAAAAAGAGTTTAAAGGAAACCTAAAACTTGCTAACAGGTAAGAAGTATATACACCAAAACCTAAAAGAGGAGAACAACACCATTCTCCCTTTTCAGGTAGACGAGGCCCAAATTCACTAGGAATTTGATACCTACCTACAAGAGTACTCAACTTACTTGCCACAACTATAGATTACATTTTCCTCATCTTCTTCTTAAGAACTAGGTGATCTACTCCTTTTGGACGCGCTAGCCTCAGCCCCAGAAGCCTTCCTACGTTGCATTTCTTGGAATTCCTTTAAGGGAAAACCAGGAACCCAAGACAAATAATGCTCGTCTTGGGAACTACTATCACTACTACTACTGGTACTACTCTCACTACTGCTACCGTAGCTACCATCACTTCCAAGGGACACGTTTGGGTACTCGTCTATTTCTCTCTCAGTACTACCACTAGACACAGACATGTTTAGAAGAATGAATAGACGAAAACCTAAGAATGAAGGAAAGGAAGTACCTGACGAGAAACTAGAGACTAGGATGACTAGACGAAGCTCTTGAACGAAATGGCAGAAAGGAAATTATCAGAACAGTGAAGGGTAAGAGAGAGAATGTACATAGTTATAGGGTCCAGAGGTGGGTCAACGAAGCGGCGCGGATCAACCAGAAGCTGAAACATGGCACTTTCCTCGAAAAATAAATCGACTCGACAAGCCAACCAATGAGATTGTAACATGTGGCACAATCTGAAACAAATAATTCAACGAGATCAAGGACGACACGTGACATATCTGTTGACCATTAAAATGTTGACACATGTCAAGAATAAACAGTCATACCACAGTATTCAGGACGACCATTGGACAAAGGGGGCAACTGATGGTGAACCAAAATTTGGGCCATCTCCAATTCGTCCATAGTGTCATCTAAGTCCAGAAAGGTTGTCCTAATATAAAAAGGTCGTCCAGCATAAGAAGGTCGTCCAAACAAAAGTAGGTCATCATCTAGCATGGAAACACCTGGATGACCCCTCAACACTTAGAAAATCTTCAGAATGAATTTATGTACAAAAGCTTATAATTCAAACTACATTCTACTATTTTAAAATATGAACAAAATCCTTGTTCATCGCTCTAACTTCCCACTAAGTTCTTAACGTCTAATGGTAGTTGTAGAAGATAAGATTAAATCTTCTAACTTCTATAGCAGTTGTAGAAGTTAAGTCTGAACCTTCAAAATTTCATACACGTTGAGGAAGTTACCAACCAATTAACTACTCCAAAGCTCACTATATAAGGACTTATCCACATCAAATGAAAGTTAGTTTCCACCACTCCTAAAGTTGGAATTCTTGAGTTCTAGAGAGAAAAACTAACTTAAGCATCGGAGGATTCTTGGCTGGTTCACCCCAGTCACGTTTGATTTTGTGTTTCTTTCTTTTCTAGTCTTCCAAGCAACTTCTAGCTCATTGAAGCTTGGAGCATTCAGCCTACTGATTTTTTGTGCATCATCAATTGGTAGGTCCTTCAACAATTTGGTAACCTTTAGTCGTCAAGCTATTTGGGGACTTGATCCTGAGCCTACTACTAAAAACCTTGCCCACAGGAGACCACTCGTCGAAGTAAGCATCGTCCAACCTTTATATATATATATATATATATTATTACCTCTGTTCTCTTCATCATAGGGGTAGCCATTATGAAGGAAAACAAGGGGAAAGTCGTTGCTCTATTGATACGTTCCAAGTGAATGTCGTCCAAGTGTGGACAAGTAATAGCTGCATCAATATAAAAAAGAGTTCGACAAGGAAGAGTGAAATAAAATAAATAAAAGAAAGGAAGAAATACATACCCTCAAGACGAAGACAACCTAAGGCACTGGTAAAAGAAGGAAAGAGGGTGTTATTTACATCAATTGGGTCCTCAGCCTAATTTCTGGAAATAAAAAAGAATTCTTTTTTCCAAAGCCAGTCATAAGAACTACAACCCTTAATCAAACTAAATTGGGAGCCCCTAGACGAGAACTAGTAAAAACCAGCAGACTGTTTAATCTTTGAGGGGTAATAGCAATAAAGGAACTCGTCCACTGTGATTGGACGGATCCCCTCAAGCGCCTCACGCCATAACACTTGCATGGCAACTGTCATCCTCCATCCATTAGGATTGAGTTGGTTTGGTCCAATATCCAACCTATGGAAAAGACTTCTACAAAAAGAGTTTAAAGGAAACCTAAGACCTGCTAATAGGTAAGAAGTATATACTCCAAAACCTGAAAGAGGAGAACAACACCATTCTCCCCTTTCAGGTAGATGAGGCCTAAATTCACTAGGAATTTGATACCTACCTACAAGAGTATTCAACTAACTTGCGTCTAGAGTAGACGCCACCTCAGGGGCACAACTATAGATTACATTTTTCTCCTCTTCTTTTTGAGAACTAAGTGATCTACTCCTTTTGGACGAGCTAGCCTTAACCCTAGAAGCCTTCCTACGTTGCATTTCCTAGAATTCCTTTAAGGGAAAACCAGGAACCCCAGACGAATAATGCTTATCTTGGGAACTACTATCACTACTACTACTGGTACTACTCTCACTACTACTATCGTAGCTACCATCAATTCCAAGGGACACATCCTAGTACTTGTCTATTTCTCTCTCAGTACTACCACTAGATGCAAACATGTTTAGAAGAATGAATAGACGAAAACCTAAGAATGAAGGAAAGGAAGTACCTGACGAGAAACTAAAGACGAGGATGACTAGACGAGGCTATTGGACGAAATGGCAGAAAGGAAATTATCAAAACATTGAAGGATAAGAGAGAGAATATACATATTTATAGGGCCTCGAGGTGGGTCAACGAAGCGACGCGGACCAACCAGAAGCTGACACATGGCGTTTTCCTCGAAAAATAAATCGACGTGACAAGCCAACCAATGAGATTGTAACACGTGGCACAATCTAAAACAAATAATTCAACTAGAGCAAGGGCGACACGTGACATATCTGTTGACCATTAAAATGTTGACACGTATCGAGAATAAACAGTCATACCACAGTGTTCAAGACGACCATTGGACAAAGGGGGCAACTGATGGTGAACCAAAAATTAGGCCATCTCCAGTTCGTCCATAGTGTCGTCCAAGTCTAGAAAGGTTGTCCTAATATAAAAAGGTGGTCTAGCATAAGAAGGTAGTCCAAACTAAAGATGGTCGTCCAGCATGGAAACACCTAGACGATCCCTCAACACTTAGAAAATCTTCAGAATGAATTTATGTACAAAAGCTTATAATTCCAACCACATTCTACTATTTTGAAATATGAACAAAATCCTTGTTCATCACTCTAACTTCCCTCTAAGTTCTTAACTTCTAATGGCAGTTGTAGAAGATAAGATTAAATCTTCTAACTTCTATAGCAATTGTAGAAGTTCAGTCTAAACTTTCAAACTTCCATACACGTTGAGGAAGTTACCAAATAAGTAACTACTCCAAACCTCACTATATAAGGACTTATCTACATCAAATGAAAATAAGTTTCCACCACTCCTAAAGTTGGAATTCTTGAGTTCTAGAGAGAAAAACTAACTTAAGCATCAGAGGGTTCTTGGCCAGTTCACCCTGGTCACCTTTGATTTTGTGTTTCTTTCTTTTCAGGTCTTCCAAGAAACTTCTAGCCCATTGAAGCCTAAAACATTCAGCTTACTAATTTTCTGTGCATCATCACAAAATATATAGCTATATTAAATGTTTTAGTGGGAATTGTTGTCATTGGCTACAACCAAGTTTGTAGCCAAACTTTTTCCTTTGATTTACTCTTTTAGATCTTATTTTGGGTTTGTATTCTAATTTCTAAACATAATTTATTAGTCATGAATTTATTTTATTATCAATTATTTCTCTTAAAGTTAAATTGATATATGTTTAACATTATATTAATAAATAAATGCTTAAAAATATATTTAATAATAAATTAATATGTGTATCTCAGTAGTGTTGTGTCCTAATTTTTCAAAAATTATGTCATTTTGTTATATTTGTATTCGTGTCTATGCTTCTTGGGAAAGGTTTGGCTTACCTCCAGTACCTTTTAAACTAAAATCTCCTTTTATTTTAATGAGAAACTGTCATATCATCTACTAAGTAAATAAAAGGTGGAGATTAAAACTCACTATCACTTGCCATTGTTCTTTAAAACAAAAGGAGATATCTAGTTAAAAAAAGTATTGGAGGTAAGCTAAACTCTCTTGAGAAAAAAAAAATAATGTAAGAATTATTTTCAAACCAGATCAAAACTTGAAAAAAAAAAAAAAAAAAAATGGCTACTGAATTAGTGCCCAAATATGCAAAGATCATGGGGAAATACATATAGAGTCTTGTATTTTCTATTAAAATTTCATTACTCAATTTCCTATTATTGCAATAACTTATTGGATAATCTATATAAGTCTTTGCTAGATGAAGGAGGCATTCACATTCTAATTCAATTCTAAAGTTTTACATTGTTACAATGTATAAAAAAAGATTGTGAAACGAAGAGTTGGGTTACTTGTGATGCTTTGTTTGTTCTTGGGGATGCTTGTAGGGAAATCCACTGCTAATTTTAAGGATTGCTATAAAGGTTGCTTGGTTCTTAATTTGTCTCTTCCAATCAAAAAATGTATTTACATGTGGTTTAAAATGCATTAAAGATTGCATAGAACCTTCCTCCACCACAGACTTCCATTACTTCTGTAAACTTAGTTGTGCTACTCTTTATGCACTAATATTAGCACCAAAGAAAATTCTAGTAAGAACTTTAACTTCTCTTCAATTTTTTTTTTTTATTTTTTATTTTTTTTTCATTTTGTTTATGATAGAACTTATTATATGTTTCTCTTGGAGCTAAGTACTTAATAAAGTCTACGGATACTAATATATTTTTTTTGGACAGACGGAGAGCAAGTAGATGAATGTGTGGATTCATGCTCAAAGCCATGTACGAAGAATTAATTACTAACTAAGAAAATAGAGTGCATGATTTTTGATCCTATTCGTAAGAAATAAAGTTAGTAAATCTTTTCATTATCATGTGCAAATTCACATTCAAATATTATTGTTTTTAGAAATAAGCAGTAACTTATTTATGATTTTTGATGCAGCAAATGAATAACTTTGATATATTGGTAATGATCGATAATGTTAATATTGAGTTACGGATTGAACCCAATAAGCAATATGTCCCTTTCACATGCTCACACGTATGTAGGGATATATTGGTGGGAATATGGAGAATTGAATTAGTGTGGGCAGTGACGGCGCCACGGGTTCAAATGAACCCACCTCGCTTGGGACCGAAAAAAAAAATTACATATATTTTTTTTGTTTTGACCACCCTAAAAATAAAAATTTAAACCCTCTAAGGAAACCCAACAACAAACTAATTCAACACCAATATTAAACAAAAGAAAAAAACTCCACAAAAAAAAAAAAAAAAATTTTGATTTAAAATATGAAAAAAAATATATATAGCAAGCCTGCCAACAAAAATTAGTAATTTGTTGATCTTAAATAAAAAAAGACAATTAAGTAAGCAATAAAGTGTAAACACTAAAAGACAGTTAAGTATGAGGTAATGGAAGTGGGACGTGAGATAGTTGGAGAGAAAACATTTTTCTTTTTTTTAATGATTGTATTGTTGTGTTGAATTCTTAATAGAGTAATGCAAAAGACAACAAAAATTCTTCTTAATGAGTTACAAAGACTAGAAAGTTATCAAAGTTGAGTTGAATTCTTAAATAAATGAATTAAAAAGAGTAAAGACAAAAACTAATAAATAATAAATTAAAGTATTATAAGCAATAATAATTAAAGTTCACTTAACAACAATAATTAATAACGTTATTATAATAAGAGACAATAGATAGATGATTTTCAACTTTCAAGATTTAATCTTAGCAACAATAACTAATATCTCAATTCTGCTAAGAAACAAAACCTTATAATTTATCTTTTATTCTCTTGTTGGTACTACGGATAAATTTTTGATAATTAAATCATGTCTACCACAATATTGATTCCCTGCCTAAGATTTGTCTTTTAAGAGGACTCGTGTTGACTTGAAAAATCTTCCATCAGATCATGGATTATAAGAAAATATCTCATCTTATCGTCTTAATGATCAAGATGAAATAAGAAAATATTATTTACAAAGAGGTCCTTATCAACCTCTTCAACACGAATTTGAATAACCGCCCCAAAAAAATATTCCTAGAGTTGCTACTGAGTGTGGTCCTAAGTTATTGCACTTTTTATCAAGGATTTATCACCTATGTTTATTTGATTTTTATTACTAACTAGTTTCAAATCCACGCAATGCGTGGAAATAGATAATTATTTTGTAATTGTGGAATAATGTATAATTTGTTTTCTAAATTTTGTTAAAGATAATTTATTCTTCCTAAAACTTAAACAATTTCTAAAATTATTCCTTCTTTCTATCCCTACCAATATATCATTCTATTATTTTAGGTGTGTTCGAATGATATTATTCCTTCATGAGGTGATCCATATTCTTCAAAATTATATTATACTATATTTTTTAATTTTCAAATAAATTATTCAAATTCCTCATTCTTGTAAAAGTGATTATCATGATATGAAAAAATCATAACAAAATTGTACTTACTATTACTCAAATGATAGGCACACTCAAATACATAATCAATATTGTGTTTTGATATATATAAATTCAATTCTCACCCAAAATAACTATGTATTAACTCAAACAAAAATCAAACTAAAGTTATAAGGGGGAGAGAGACTACTTGTGCTAAAAGCCTAAAACATACAACATCAAAACATATTAATTTAAAATAGAGTTCTAAAAAAATACAATGATTCATCAACCTAAAGTAGAGTTGCAAAGAATATAAAATCAAGAGAGTGACAAAATAATCAATTTCTCAAGAGAGAATAACAAATTTATAGAAAATAAGATAAGAAAATAAGAGTAAAAATAAAAGATATAATAATAAACACCAAATTATCCAAGTTATGCTATGTAATATAATAACATTAATTATATTCTTATATATTATCTTTATAATGCAATAAAATAACATTTATGAAATCAAAGAAAAGAAAAAAGAAGATAACTTAAAAATACAAAACTAAATCACATCAACCCAAAGTAGAGTTCTGAAAAACACAAAAATTCATAAACCTAAAGTAGAGATGCAAGAAAAACAAAATAAAATAAATCCACAAAAAAGAAAAGAAAAACAAAATTGAGAGAGAGAAAGAGAGAGATAACTTTTTGAGTGTGGGAAACCTATGCAAAGAAAAGGAAAGAAGTGCAAATTTATAATAAGAGGATGGGGATAAGAACAACCAAAAATAAATGAAAATAAAGGAATAGAGGAAGAGTGATATTAAGGTAGATAGTAGAGGAGAGGTGAAAAGGTAAAAAGGGAAGAGAGAAAGTGTAAACAATAAGTTGAAATTTTAATAAGAAGAAAAATAGTTAAAAATAAGAGAGAATGAGTTGGAAATAGGTGAATGATATGGTCAATGATGTGTTTCAATAAAATTGTAATAAAAATAAATGTTACACTCAATTGCCATCTAAGGAGGAAATTCTAAAATGAATTCTACTCTAAACTTAAGGGACAACCCCCCCTTAAATAGGCAAAAATTTGGAGTGAACAATGTTATGAACAGTGACGGTGAACAGTAATCTGTGAACAATACTTTTTCCCTTTTTGACTCAAAATCTTCAATAGATGGAGTCAAGTCTGATTCTCCAAACCAAAGAAAGCTTGAGACGCATGGAACAATGCATGGAGCAAAGTATTTAATTGACTTTGAAATGACAAAAAGCCAAAAGAAAAGCTCTTTGAAAATTACGAATTATGCATGTAGTGGAGTAGTGGTGTACTAGGGAGTAGACTTTGTCGGAAGAAACATGGCAAGACCAAAATATGAGAACATGACAAAACCAAAGTATGTATATATATATATACACATATATGTAGATCTATAGTCATCAAACCCAAGTTGAGGTAAAAATCACATCTGAAAGAATAAACATAAGTTCAAGTGTTTCATCATCATGAGCATAATGTAATTATTGCTACCCAAACTTCAAAAACTTTTCAAGTATTTTTGAGTGGTGCCAATGACAGGTAAGGATTAGAAAATTAAGTGTCTACCAATTTATATATAGAATGGTTATACTTGTGATTACTATTTTAGTTTCTACTGCAACTACATAGTTAGCGTTGTAGCAATGAATGTTGCCAAAACTAGGTCTCGCTGTCACAAAACAAAATGGAAGATGGTTTTTTAACGGACTCTTGATTTAATACTTTTTTTTTTTTTTTTTAGAGATTGATTTAAAGGGAGATTGACGCGACATTTAATATGTAATCAATCATAGAGGATTTTGAGATTTAAAAGAATGCTGAGTTCCATTTTATTAGATAATTGCACTGCTATTTATTAAGAAACAATTATTTGTGTGTGTGTGTGTGTTTTTTTTTTTATTTGTTGATATTTTGCTAATACTAAATGGATGCTAGTTTAGATTTTTATGAAATTTTTTTGTTCATACTTTGGCATCCTCTCAATTGAAATTCTAGTTTTGTCTTTGAATGAGATGTAGAATAATTAAAATTTTCAAAGATTTTTTTTTAAGAAAATCAAACATGAACAGTAGTTAGAGGAAAAAATAATAGCTAAATCCTTTAATTTATATATATATATATAAGCCAAATTAGAGTTTACGTGTACTATCAGGCTCAAGGTCAAAAAATAAGACAGAATAAAAATAAGGACAAATTTTAGCTACAAACTTGGCTATAGCTTAAGTATAATATAATTTTTTATATTATAAGTTCTATTTTGCATGTGTGAAATAAAAAGATACGTTATTCTATAAAATCAAACATTGAATCACTTGCTTAGAGGGTTTAAAACAGTTTGCATGATGTTAGAAGGTAACATGTGATAAATTTTTAATTTATAAAATTGCTCATTATAGGTTAATAAGAAGGTTAATGCAAAAGTGATGTTGCTCTAATCACGTTATGTCACTTTAACAAGTTATGTCACTTTAACAAGTTGTGAGAAAGATTGAATCTCTAAAATTGCTCATTGTAGAATGTAGTGAACATCCAACATGGAATGGTATATTAAACGGGCCCTTAAGAGAACAGCTTGAATCTGGTAGTTTTATTGTCTGATTCTTTTGAGCTGTATCTGCTGAACCGTGGCTGAAAGTTGGAATTACTACTTTGTTTTGAGTTGTAATGTTGTATGCAGTTACACTTGTGTGTAACGTTGGCTACTTAATGTAAGTTTCTGAATTTTCCACAAAACGAAGATTGATATGCATCAAAAGATTCAGAACCATATTGTTCTTTTTTTTTCCCCAGGGATGGTAGATCCAACACAAAAGATTCAGAACCATATTGTTCTTACCCAAAAAATATTTCTACTTTTCTCCTGTTGGTTAAAGTATTATATCAAATGAATTCAGTACTCTGGAGAGAGAGAGAGAGAGAGAGAAAACAGTATTAGAAATACATTCTTTTGAATGCTAAATACACTTGTCATTTATTACAGAGAAGGCTAAAATTTAAAAGAAAAGGGATTAAAATTGCATAAAATACAACAATTTTGACTTTCTCCCCAGAGTATCCCCTGATTTTATATCTGGCTTGAAGCGCATAACTCAAACGATCATTTAACTCCCGACTTGTAATCTGGCATGAAGCACATAATCAATCATGTTACTTGATAAAGTAAAGATTAAAACCATTTTAAAATAAATGCTCTCATTCACCAGAAAATCAATATGTTATCTTACAAGGTCCACGCAGTTTAGTGAGTAATACATTTGTCATTCCCAACTGTAGTATGCATGAGACATACCTAAAATGAAATAAGGTCTACACGAGCTCTATAACAAGAGCAGATGCACCACCTCCTCCATTGCAAACACCACCAACACCGTATTTCCCATTTTTCTGCTTCAGTACCTACAAGAGCATTATGAAACTACGAATGTTAGAAAGCAGAATTACCACAACAAATACCAACAGATCAGCAAGACCAAACGATAAGGTTGGGTAGTGAGAGCAACATATTGATGCAAAAGTAGCAATTCAAAAAATATTGCAGAACAAAGAAGCAATATGCCATAGTTATACCCCCAATAGTGTGACCAAGATACGAGCTCCACTGCAACCAAGAGGATGTCCCAAGGATACAGCACCACCATGCACATTAACTTTCTCCTGAAAATCAAAGGAAGGTTTTTAATAAATAATGAAAAAATAAAATAAAATAAAGAAGGGTTGTGTTTTTTGGTTGGGGTTTTGGGGGAAGGGACTTTTATGTTAGTAAAATTCTTAAGAGGGCAACGAGAGAGATTCCATGTAAATGGAAGCTAAATGCAACTAAGAGAATTCAATATCATAAAAGATCATTTGAGTGCTTAAAACAACATGCAAAGTTGCACATGCACACACCTGTAAATGCACAACATAATGATACACAGGTTAGAGAGAGAGAGAGAGAGAGAGAGAGAGAGAGAAGGATGTTTAAAAACTCACGGGATTAAGTCCAAGCAGTTTCTGATTTGCAAGGGCCACAACCTGCACAAATGACATAATATAATCAGCAACTCATATATTGATAAGTCAATTATGCTAAAGTGTGGCATGAGCTTACAGCAAAGGCTTCATTTATTTCATAAAAATCAATTTGGGAGGCCTCCAAGCCAGCATTTGAAATAGCTTTTGGAATTGCTAGAGCTGGAGCTGTTGTAAAGAATTCTGGAGCCTGCACAGTCAGTTCAAAATTAACATGGCGTATGACAGAGAAAACTTATTGTGGAAAATAATGTCAAGGAAAAAAAAAGGGGAATTTTCACTTCCGATATTTGCAGTGGCTCTAAAAGCCAGCTAAAGTAATTAACACTTGTGTATTACCTGAGCAGCGTCAGCATACCCACTGATCTTTGCAATCACTTCCAATCCAAGCTTTAGTACCGTCTCTCCACTCACCAAAACTAAAGCAGCAGCACCATCACTGTCAATGAGACAATAACTTTTCAGTAAATGCCTCAGTTCATGTCTTTGCAATACTTTCATAACTAAAAAATGAAGGACAATTCATCCTTCCATGGATAGAAGCTTCTATCCTCATGTCTTTGTAAGGCTCATAAAAAAATATATATAAAAAAATGACACTTCATATGTGTCCGCAGATTAAAAACTTAACCAATGATGAGTCCACTTTTAGCTTATGAAGGTTGAGTACACAAGTTGCATAGAAGAGAGATCAGACAAAAAATATTGTAATTGCTCAAGGCTCCAAACATGATGTAAGCAAGATACTATTTTCTTTCACCAAATAATTAAGATGCTTACAGAAAAGAATTTCAATCAAGGGGTGGTGGGTCAACCTTTAGTAGAGTGATATCAAGTTTTTTCTATTCAGATTGGTGGTCAACTTAGTATTTTATGTGCATATCTTTTTCAGTGAAAAAAAGTTATTTCAGACTTTTATGGCAAATAATTAGTGGCCCAAGAAAGAGTGCTATTAAGAAGAAACATACAGGCCCTGGCTGAGATATATAAGTAGATGAAGATGACAAAGTAGGAAAAGAACAGATCAACGAACCTTATACTAGAAGCATTGCCAGCAGTGACAGAACCTCCACTCTCCTTGAAACTAGGTCGGAGCTTCCTTAATTTGGCAGCATCAAACTGACAGAGCACAGAAGAAATATGCAAGGATATTAGTGAGAGACAAGGAGGGAGAGAGAGAACTTGAACAGTCAGTTAACCTAGTTATCAAACATGTTTTAACACAAAGTTGATATTAACAAAAAGTTTGCAACTGTGAGAAAGAGAACTGTTATGAAATCTGGAAAAACACTTATCAGGGTGAAACTAAAGGACAACTAAATTATACAACTATTGTTTCATAAGGAAGGATTCTTTTACCCTTCCTAGACCTTCATCCTTGTCAACAGTTGTTGATGGTTTTCCCCTTCCCCCAGAAACTTCAACCTGCATGTATCATATTAATGTTAGTATTTACAACCAACTGGTGGCATCACATCATTTAACTTATTGATAGATGTCCAACCGGAACAATTTCCCATGCAAAGGCACCACTGTTTTGGGCAGCAATACCGCGCTCAAAGCTCTGAACAGCAAAGTCATCCTGCAGGAATCAAATAGTCACAAATTAAATTCTATTACAGCAGACTCAATAGAATTTTATGGAATAAGGAAATGGGTTTTGAAGAACACCTGCTCCTCCCTTGTTACTGTATGTTTATCTGCACATAGTTCAGCACAAGTTCCCATGGCACAATCATTATAGACATCCCACAAACCATCTTTCAGCATTCCATCAACAAGAGAATCATGTCCATAGCGAGATCCCTTCCTGCATTTTGGAATAAAATCAGAAATTTTGCATTTGAGCTTAATTAAGAGAAAAATAAAAATAAAAAAAGGGGGAAAGGTATATAGACCTTGCTTCTGCGAAGTACTTGGGAGCATTGGACATGCTTTCCATGCCACCAGCCACAACAACGTCATTGATTCCCAACTGGATACTCTGTGCTGCAAGCATTGTTGCTGCAATGACAACAATGATTAGATAAGTAGATAACACACTTAATAATCATTTCCTATATAAGAAGAAATTTTGATAAAATAAATAAATAGATAAACATTTCAAAATGATAGGGTGTCCACCTTTCATCCCTGATGCACAAACTTTGTTAATAGTGGTAGCGACCACTGAATTAGGTATTCCTGCACCCAATGCAGCTTGTCTGGCAGGAGCCTGCCCTAAATTTGCACTGAGAACATTGCCGAAGATTACTTCTTGTACAAGTGATGGATCAATATTTGCTCTTTTAAGAGCCGCTACAAGGAACACAAAAAATAGTTCAAGAAAAGGGCAAAAGAAACCATTCCAAAAACAGAGATTGCCCATTCATGAAGCAGAAATAAAGGTTCTGGGCTCACCTGCAATAGCTATAGATCCAAGCTTGGTGGCAGGTAAAGATGAAAGAGAACCTAGAAATCCACCCATTGGCGTACGTGCAACACCAACAACGCAAACATCTGCATAAAAAAAAAAACCAGCAAGCATCCACTTTTTAAGTTCTCTGTTAAGTTCAAAAAGTTTAATATCCATATTATCTCTCAATCCTTCCATGTGAACCTCAGCTCAGAAAGAACTCTATAGTACATAAAAAAAAAAAAAAAAAAAAAAAAAAGGTGAAAAAGAAGTAAAAGTAACTAATCACATAGACATAAGGCACAAAGGCAACACTGTCTTTTCAATTTTAAATAACTTTAGTTTGATTGCAATAGCTTCATGGTGCTGGTGTACATCAATGTTACAAACTTAACCAGTAATCCCAGTTCCTGGGGTATATAATGCAGAGCAACACACAATACCTCTAGGCTTAATTGAATCTGAAGATGCTACTGCTGCTGCTGGAGCCATGGATATTTGCAAAAGGAAATCTGCAGATTAACAGAATTATTAGCACATGATATGCTTATGAGACAAAGAATTACATAAGATAGCATACACAAAGTCAAACAATTAAAGCACAAACTTTATGCATGACCACCCAGTCAAGAGAAAGCAACAAAAATAAACACATGGGTCTTCTTTTTGATAAATAAGCACATGGGTCTTTTTGCTTTCACTAACCACTATTTGATTTCAAGGGAAATAAATAAAATAAAAACTGAGATAGGAAAATAAAATCAGAAAGTTTTTATATATATAAAAAATAAATAAATAAATAAATTTAAAAATAAAAGATAAAAAACTCTGCACTTTTTTTCATGGATATTTTTAAAACATATGATAAATTTGGACCTCTGGCCTTCACTCTATGAGGATTTCTCCAATCATCACAGCATCAGAGCAAGTCACCAATTGGTTTTTGGTGTAGAGGAGATTCAAACTCAGGTCCTTATTCGACGACAATGAACTTTACCAGTTCAAGCTAACTTAAACCCACTTGTTTTCATGGCTTTATAAAGGGGACTAACCTCAAACAGCTCCAAATCAGGAACATGAACAGAGTTGAGAAATTAACAAATCATGCACTAAATAAGAGCAAAAGAAAATCAAAACTATGAAAAAAAAAAAAAAAATCCAACCACTCTTATTTCTTAATTTAATGCCAATTCCTAGTAAGAAGTCCAAAAAAGTACTAACATACAAACTGCATGCATAAGTTGACTTAAAAGTTCTATGTTTGTATCAGAATTTTCTCAGCAACCAAACACAAAAGTGCGGGAAACACAGATCCACTCCAACAACACACACGAATCCATTATCAAAAAAAATTAACAACAGATCTAGACACCCAATTCAATCATGAACAAAAATAGCAAAATGGGTAAATGGAAAAAAAAAAAAAAAAAATCAGAGAAATGCCGGGAAAATCGACGGGAAAGTGCGGGAAAACCCCCAAAAAAATGGAAATTGAAAGAAGAAATTAAGGTTCATGATTTTGTGTAATAAAATCGTACCTGTCTCTTTTGGCGAGCTATATGATCGAGTGAGAGAAAGAGAGAAGTGAGAAGTGGTCAGCTGGAAATGGAAGTCTGAGTTGGTGTATATATATAAGGATAGATCATGGAACGGGACAAGGACAAGGACGAGTAGAAGTATATAGATTTTACTTAAAACCCATTAAGATTAGCTTTATTCACTTTTAAATCCCACTTTTTTTTTTTAATTATTATTTACATAGCAAAATTTATTTCAGTCATTTAACTTTATTATAATTTAATTTAATCATTTGTGTTTCTAAAGCGGTTAAATTTAGTCTTTCAAATTTTAAAAATGTTCAAACTCAATCCTCTGTTAGACTTTTGTTTATCTATGTTCTTAGCCCCAAAACGAAGCCGTTTTGGTCTTATTTTCATATTTAATTATTAAATTAATTATTATATATTATTTTAGAAATGTCATATCCATAACATTTTAAAAAGATTTATACGATAAATTTAAAATGGCAAGTTGTTATCGACTGTTACTAATGTGTAAAAAAGTAATTTCAATTGTTAGTTCAAATTAAAAATTAATAACAATTTATTATCTATGATTTGTTATGAAAATATTGCGATAACACTTTTTTATAAAATAAAAAAAATTAAACCATAAATTAAAAACAACATCGTACCCACTGAGCTTTTTTTTTTTCTTTTTTATAAGATAAAAATTCTACTCTAACCTAATCTAAGTGTATATATATATATGTGTAAAGCTCTCTTTTGGAGACTTTAATATATACTCTCTCATCCATCGTTCCTAAAGGACCCCGTTCACAATCCGTAACCACCGATCTACAGTCCCATCCCTCCACCCCTACACCCACTTTCCCTCTCTGCCGGTCAAACCCCCCATCCCATTTTAGCCTAAATAGTTTTATATTTGAGTAAGAGTAAAGTTAGGTAAGTAACATTTTAATAATAAATTTAAAATACTAAGTTGTTATTAGTTCTAATTTGGCTCGCTACTAAAATTACTTTTTTGTTTACTTATATTATAACTAGTAACAGTTTGCCACTTAAAATTTGTTGTAAAAATGTTATAAATGTACTATTTACTTGCTATATCCCCGTGTTCTAACATTTTTCTTTAATAATACTTTTTTGTCAGCCTTTGTTTTTAAAAAATATTATTATTATTTTGATAATTAATTGTTACAAGGAAGTGTGAGGGTTTGAATTAGTAGTAAAATTTAGAAAAAGTAACTTAGGTACAATATATTAGGTTTTCCCAATTGAATTCTTTATATATATATATATATATATATATAAGTGGTTTCATAGCTTTTGATTATATTAGTTCACTCTCCACTCACGAGACACTTCAAAAACCCCATGAACCAAATCACATTTTTATTAGAGTAAGGGTTGCTCAAGCTTCTAGAACATAAGAGAACGAAGAGGGTGGGACGAGTAAGAGATCTCAAATACTGCAAATTCAATCTAGTTATTTTTCATTCCATTGTTACAAAAGTGGTGTGAGGATTTGAATTAGGGGTAAATTTTAGAAACATCAACTTAGATACAATACATTAGGCGTCCCAATTGAATTCTTTATATATATTATACTCCCTACCCATGAGACACCCAATAATCCTATGAACTAATTCACATCTTTATTAAATCAATGGTTGATTGAGTTTCCCAACCCTTAAGAGACTGGATGAGGTGGGACAAATAGGAGAATCCCGACTACTACAAATTCAATTGGATTATTTTTTATTTGATAGAAGATTGTTGAGTTCTTAAAAATCAAATCCAAATGTGATTAAATGATAGTGTGATATATTGAACCTCAGACCCTCTAAGTTTATGTCACGCCCCAGATTAATTGAATTCAAGCACTTGGTTGTTTTTAAATTTAATTGTTCTTGAAAAAGAGAATACGATTTAAAGGAGACCAACTAATACCATTAAGCACTAAAACTCTTAGCCTAATAAAATTATATATATTAATTAGAGTTAAGTTATAAGGCTCTTAGAAATGCCTAACTTTATGCGTAAAATTTGCCTTCAAACTGAATCGCCATTCTCTATTTGCCTTCAAACCAGTATACTACATGATTTCTTTTATCAGCACATAATCCATGACTCAGTATAAATCGAGATTTTTTTAAAATTTTTTTTTATAGGAAATACTGAACTTAGGAGTACTTTGGACTTATTTTAACGGAAATTCGTTTGAATTGACTAGTAGGTTAAAAAATCATCTTCTTCTTCTAATTTTTTTTTTTTTTAATGAGAAAGCATCTGTTAAACGTTGTATTCAATGGGGTAGTTGGGACACATCCAATCCATTGAATTCCTAACAAGATTATATTATCTGTGCTTAACTTGTTATTAATTTTTTGTTTTTTTGAGAAACGATAGGAATAAAGAGTCATGTTAACGAGTGCCCTTAAGGCACTCATTAATAATTTATTTTAGAAAAATTTTGATACCACTTTTATGGGAAATGAAAAAAGCTGTCAAAATTTTAATTACTTTTTTTTTTTTCATTTCCTATAAAAACTTTCTTTAAATGGATTATTAACCAATGCCCTAGGGCCTAAAGGCACTCGTTAGCATTTCCCTTTGAACAATTAATGCATTTGTTAGGAATTTGAGTGATTAGTGGTTGAGACTTGAGAGTCTAATTATTATTGTTTTTATATTAAAAAAGTCTAATTAATTGGTGATCATTTTAATTTTTTTTTTATCATTCTTTCTCAACTGATCATATTACTCCCTCCGTCCCACTTTTTTTGTCCTCTATTCTATTTTAATATGTCCCAAAATATTGTCCTGTTTCTAAAAATAAAAGTCATTAATTTACTAATGTTCCTATTATACCCTTATTAATTTATTAATTCAATTTTTTGATAAATTTTTTTAAGGGTAGTTTTGAAAACTTATACATTTTTAAATGATAGACAAGACAATAAATGATGTTCCCTTAAAAAATTTGACTTTTTAAACAAGACAAAAAAAGTGGGACGGAGGTAGTATTAAATTCTAGTAAAATGAATGCATCATGAAAAGACTAGGCAAGATACCTTAACTTTAAGGAAATTTGGCTACTTCTTCGTGGCTACCCTAATTGAAAAATTTTAAGATCACAACGAATTTCACACCTATTTTCATAACTATTTATTATAATAAAAGAAAATTATAAATCCATGTGAAATTAATAAAAAAATTAGTCATAATCTATAAATAAAATAGTTGAGAAAATAAGTGTGAAATTGATTGTGGTCTGAAAATAATTACACTTTTTTTTTTTGAGAAACAAAATAATTAGACTTGATTCAATGTGTTGTGGTCCTAAAATAATTAGACTTGATTCAATGTGCTTTGGGAAGTAGACTAATTAAAATCTATTTACCTACTTAGATTAGATGACATGTGACTGCTCTAATAGACAAGTGTGATACACAAATGGTCAACTACGTTGGTGTACAACCATAAATGGTCAAGTAAGGACTGCAGCCCATTGTGCAGCCAAGTGGGCAACTACCAAATAAAAATAGATGTGTAGTTTTCCAAGCGTTTCCCACATTATTATTAAAAGCCTTTTTCACATGCACCACGATCCAATTTTCAGGCCGCCCTAAAGATTCTCTTGTCCTGTTTTCAGTTTTCAATTTCTAAAAAAATAAAAAAAATATTGACAATTTATTTTTCTATTTTTTTTAACTGTTTGACAAAAAAACTTAAAAGATATTGGGTACAACATTGTAACGTGTGGATAGATAAAACAGACTGTGCTGTTAAATAAAAGAAGGGAAATGGGGTTTTGCTGCCTTGTCTAAACTCTAAAGTGGAAGAATCAGCGGATTGGTCTATTTCATCTATTATTTATAATACTTTTGATTTAGTTTTTTTTTTTTTTTTTTTTTTGGTTATTTGTGAGTTTTGCTGAGTTGGGAGATTTCTAAATTCAACAGTTCATCCTCTATTATCTATAATACTTTTGATTTGAGTTTATATTTTGTTAGTTGAGTTTTTCTGGGTGAGGAGATTTCTAAATTCAGCTATTCATCCTTTATTATTTATAATACTTTTTTTTTTTTAAGTTTATCTTTTGTTAGTAATGAGTTTTGCTGAGTTAAGAGATTTCTAAATTCAACAATTCATTTTGCTACTAAAATAGGTTTCTCTTGTAATAACTGTAATTTGCCTCCTCTGTTTTAGAAGCGTTGACTTTTTATCCTGTTTAGTCTTTAATGAAATGGGTTTAACAAAAAAAAAAAAAAAAAGAATTATATATAGGGTGGGTGGCATGCATGGAAATGAATAGGAATACAAGTACAAAAGATTGCATATTTCTCACCACATTTAAAAAAGAAAAAGAAAAGAAAAAAGAAAAAAAAAAAAAAGGTAAATAATACAACAAAGAGCATATTTCTCACAACATTAATAAAAGGAACAAAAAACAGCATCTATACTATAGGAGGGGATTTCTGCATACCAATTAATGAGGATGTTTGACATTGACAAAATAAATTTGATAGGTAGAGATAGTGGGGACGGATCGAGAAGTGGGGTTACTACTTGGAGTACTATTGCTTGATCCTTTAATGAATTTGATTGGTAGTTCATGTGTTGGCATTTGGCTGTGGTAAATCTGTCATATTACTCATGCAAAGTAAAAAGTAAAAATAAAAATTCATGTGAGGTTTTAGAAACAATAAGGTCTGACAATCGTGGGATCTAACTCATCTAAGGGTAGCAATGTTTGACACAATTCACAAATTTGATATGAATACGATACAGTACTAATTTTTACTAATTAGTTTTTAGTATAAATGAGCTTTTGCAAGATAGGTTGATTATTAATAATTGGGTCAGCTAACTTTATTAGATTGAAACTAACTTTCTCAAGTAACTCATTTATTTTTCATGGATGTGGGTAGAGAATAAGGTGAGACTTTCATGTGTCACTTAACTTTTTTTTTTGATGAACATGTGTCACTAACCTTTTTTTTTTTTTTTTTTGATGAACATGTGTCACTTACCAAGTTACCATTAAAAACAAAGGTTGTTCCGATTTCATTATTACCAACTGTGCAAGTTATAATATACTAATTGAAATTAGCAGCTGGTCACTTTCAACTGATTTCGTGAAAATATATTGCTTATTTTAGTGAGTAACAAAGTAATCTAGCGAATGTGAATGTGATACAAAGTCAATGACCGAAATGTATAAATTAGAATTTTGTAATGAGGATATTCACTCCTCTAGTACTAGTTTTTTAGTGGACTTTGAAATGATTTTTTTTTTTTAATGAAAGACTTTGAAATTGTTAATTCCGAAGTATGTGTTAGAAATGCTTGTATTGTATCTAAAATTATTTTTACCACAAACATATATTTAAAGGCATTTTGTGCCAAGTCAAAATATTCTATTTGACATTTATTTTGCCTAAAATTTTATTTTTTGTTTAGAAGTCATGTGAATATAAAATTTAAGAAATGTGCTGGGCATACAAGATTAGTTTGGTAATTTAATTAATTTATTTTCTTTTAGTGAAATCATGATGAAATTGTATTGAATATGAAGTTCTGGTCAAAGTCAGGCAGCAACTTTAAAATTAGTAGAACAAAGTATGGAAGCCAAAGTTGACCTCAATTTTCCCTTCTTCTTTTTTTATTTTTTATTTTTTTATTATTGAAGGATTTTGAACTTCTAATTGAAAATTAGAATTAAAATCATATTTAAAGCCATGATATATGGTAAGAGAACAAGTCCAATAATTATCACCAATGTTATAGAAAGGAAGTGTAAACAAGACATAAAAATTTAATTTAAGCCTACAATTTCTTTCAATTATGTGAGTGTGAGACTTGGGGTTTCAACTACCAACCTTAACAGTGACATGTATAAAATTAACAAACAAAAACAAAAGAAGTAAGAAATATGGACTTCAAATAATATATTCAACACTCAACGCTCAACAGCCTTTCATGACTTCTAAGTTCTAACAGAGCAATTTTAATTGAAAACTCCATGAGTATGACTACCATCCGCCCTTTATGACAGAGAAAAGAGAGTAGTAGTTAGGTCCACAAATTTGCAAGCACTTATGGACCTTAATTTTAATGCCCCTTGAGTGGGTTCGTTTATCGTTAGCGGTCACCACAAAGAATTACACAGAGTACCACTTCCTTGAGATTGGAGGCTTGTAATTTAATTGGTTTTTTTTTTTTTTTTGGATGGAGATATGGAAGACTCAAATCTCTCTTCCCAACTATCAAATTTATAAAAAAATAAAAAATAAATAAAAATGCTACACTCACACAAATGATGCAGCTATTTGGGCTGACTTTGAATTTTGATACACCCAAATCCCAATTCTACCAACCACCAAATACAAGTCAACAACTATATCCCAAAGAATGATGCACTTCATTGTATATAAGAGGTTGCTTTCTGGGTCTGATTCAACAGATCATCGTTCCTAATACGCCATATGATTCCCGAAGTCCAAAGTCTTGTTTTCACTGAATTTGTTCATAGTTCGTACACCAAAAGATAATAAATTCATAACTTTTTTCTCAAAAAAATTCATTACTTTTTTTTGAGAAAAAAAAAAAATTCACTACTAGGACATACGTTTTGTATATTTGCATGCACGATGCTTTTTTCGGACTTTTGTCTTTATGACTTTTTTTTTTCTTCCTCCATATAGTTGCATGATTTTACCATTGACTAATGAGTTTTCATATGCATGAATTGTTTCAAACCATACAACCATAGAAAGAGAAAGTGTCATTAAATGTAAGACAGAAATTAAGACTCAAGAGAGGAATTAGACCCAGGTGTAACTTCACATGAGGGAACATTTTTGGAATTAGATGTTACGTTTAAGAATATTCTTATATATATATATATATATATATATATATATATATATTGTGGGGATAAAAACCCAACATCATGTGTTGGGTGTAGGGCCCAGTTCGAGTATCACTCTATGAAGCACGGACGCGGCGCCAGAGGAGCCGCACCCGCTTCCGACGCGGCGCGACGCGGCGACGCGGGAGGGACACCGCTGACCGCGCGTCGTGCCGCGTCCTGCCACGTGGTTTCCCTGACTTGCGCCGACTCGGCTTCGACGCGCACCGATTCGCGCCGATTCGGACCAAATCGGATCATATCGGCAGAATATCTGTGTGCTTTGCCGGAAAAAGGAAATCGGCCGATGAAAAAAAGAAAAAGAAAAAAGGAAATCGGCCGGAAAAAGGAAACCGAAAATACCTACCTACAGATTTCATCGGCTTAACCCCTTTCTTCTTCTTCTTCTTTTTTGCTTCCTCCTCTTCTTCTTCTTTTTTTCGCAAGCGTTGTTCTGTTTCTTTTCTTTTACAAGCTTTGTTTTGTTTTTTATTTTTTGAAAAGGATTGTTAAATGTTTGGTCAGAGAGGGGCTATTTTGTTTTGTGTGCCTCTCACGTGAGCCACATCTCCCCCACCTTCCTTTTTTTTTTTTTTTTTTTTTTTTTTTTTTTTTTTTGGGGTTACATCGAGCCACTGAACCACTACCACTAAGCCTTTGATAGGCTTTATTTTGTACAGAATATTATTATTATTATTATATGAGTTCTCTATTATTATTATTATATAAAAAACCATACTTAGCAATATATAAAATATATAAATAAAAATATTTTTAATAATTTTTTAATTGCCGAGTCCCGCCGCACCCGCACCCACCTTTTTTAAAAATTGCTGAGTCTCGCACCCGTACCCGCACCCACACCCGAGTCTCGAAACGCACCCGTGCTTCATAGGTATCACTATGTGTCCGAAGAGAAGAAAACGACTAGGAAGGAGTTCAGGTGGAAGAAATATACCCGGAAACAAACGAGTAGGATAGTCCGAAGAGAACCATAATGGTCCGAAGAGGTCATTCTCCTCGGACACCAAGGGGACTTGATCAAGCAAGTATACGGAAGGTTTGATTGATTTTTCCAACAACTTCAACGACAAGGACAAGCTTTGGGCATGCTTGGAGATGATAAGAACGGAAAAATATCTAAAAGGAAAAGCTGCTACCACCATATTTAATGCACTGCAGCAACTTTCCTGACCGCATTTATGTGGAGAAGACTCCTGAACAGTGCAATCTTAGCTACCACCACTCACGGAAAACTGAAGTAAATATCTGATATGACATGTACTCAAGTGAAGGCTTAGATGAAGAACAGGTGTACAGTGAAGATGAAGGAGAAGAAGAATATATAAATGTAATAGGCCTCTAAAAAAAGAAGAGAGGGAAAAAATCCGGAGGAGAGCTCTAAGAATTGTATTCATCTTTCAATCAATAACAAGCCTCTTCGGATTTGAGTTTATTTAGCTCACAAGCGTGTTTTTATGTCAGTTTATCCAAGCACATCAGCATTTACCATTGCTAGTTTCACAATCAGCCTAGCTTTTTCACCCACTCTCTACAAATTCATTGTTCTGGGTTCGTTAGGCTCATAATCCTAACCTTTTGAGCTTGGGCCACGAAATTTGGACCCTACATATATATATAGGATTGGGTTTAATTTACATATGGTGTAACTTGAAACAATGTTATACCACTCCAATAACTTGTTATAAAATTCATATTTCAAAAATCCAGTAGCAACTCCAGGAATTTTCTTGAAGGGTGTCATTAAAAAACTTAAATTATAATAAAAAGATAACTTGAATATATTGTGTTATTCAAAAAAATAAAAAACACACATATATGAAATTTTACAATTTCTTTTTACGAGTTTTCATATTTTGATATCGTCACATGATAGTTTATTATCAATTGTCATTATCTATTGTCAATATAGATGTAACCATTTTATTTTGTTAAATTTGTATAACATTTTTATTTTTGTGTAGTTGTCATTATTTATTAGTTATTTCATAAATTATTGAAATTATATTAATTATTGACCCACATAACCACTCTCATCCATACATAAATAAGACATTTAACAATCACTAACATTACTATTTTTTTTTTTCCTTGAATCACTAGTTTTATAACTAAAAGTTATTATAACATCATAATAATATACACATGTAATAAATCCTCTGTATTTCTTGGTTATTAAATTATATAAAATTATAGTATATCCATACTATACATGTACACCTTCACACACATCACAATTCACACAAATAACATTATATCAAAAAATAAAAAAATAATGTACAAAATTAGTATCAAACACACACACACACACGCACTCTCACATATATATAATATAAATTTATAATAAAGAGAGACATTCAGAATTTACAAACACTCACATTTTACTCTTAAAGTTGGAGATATATAGAAAGTCAGATAGAGAATAGAGATGAGATGAGATTCATGAGAGAAAGGGAGAGTGATTTGTATTGTTAATTAGTTTTGGGATGAACTGATCTATGTTGTTTGATTTTTGTGTTAAATTGATTTGTGATCAGGGTGTGTAAGATTTAAGCCAAGTTGTGCAAAAATATTTTTAAGGGTAATTAAATTAATAAAAAAATATTTTATATATATAATTTTTTTTTTCAAGTCAGGGGGTTCATTTGAACCCCTTGACTTATAAGTGTAGCCATCCCTGCGAAAATCACACCGCTAAATTACATGTTCTATATGTTCTCAATTGGATGTTATTTACCATGCGATCCATAAACTAATCTTTTATGGATTATTTTAAACTATAAAAACTTGAATTTAAATAATTGATTGATGACATGACTATTAATTTTTGATCATCTTGAAATTTCACAAACATGAGAGTATATGAAGATAATGTAATCTAACGATAGATTTGTCAAAATTCGCATCCAATTAAAAAATATTGAGTAATGTAACATTGTTTAAAGTTACACTTGGTATAACTTAAACCCAACTCTTATTTCTCATCCTTTAGTTAGATTATTTTACTCCATGACTATAAAACACCTCGAAAAATTCAAGTTCTGATAATGTGGTGGATTGAATTTAAGATCTTTAGGTTTATGTCACGCATTGGATCAATGAACCTGTATGGACCTGATTCGAGTCCTAAGCCCAAAGGATAAATGAACTTAGGTCCAAAAAGCCCAATACAATGAATTTGTAGAGAATGGATTGAAAAACTAGGTTTTAATGAATCAAACAACAAATAAGGTAGATTCAGATAACAAGAAAATGAAGATTGACTAGTTTAATCTAAAGAAAATTGTACTCAGCATAGTCCAAGGAGGTCAGTTCTTATATATTGATTCTCAACTTAGATTACAGGTTCAGCTCTTGATTGCTACAGTGCTTATCTCGTTCTTTTCTCCCCTTTTTCCACAGGGGTCTCTTACATTATATATTTCCCTTTCAGTGATTTTAACCCTCTATTTGTTGATCATCTAGACCACTACTTGAGTGTTTGTTTTATCGGACACCCTCTGTGGCCTTTTGTGAGTTAGGGTAGCCAAGATAACACTGTTCAGGGGTCTTCTCCACATAAATACAGCTAGAAAGTTAGCTGCAGAGCATTCAATGCGGTGACAACAGCTTTCCCTTAGATATATCATAACTCCCATCCTTCCTGTTTGTTCATAATGCATGTCTTTATCAATAGAACCTTCTGGAGTGTCACCCCTGATGATAGGAGGCACATCTTGATCTTTGTTGTGTTTAGCTAAGGGGATATTCCTCCTCGAACAACCTCTCACAGCCTCTATAGTCATAGTTTGCTCGAGAAATTCAAAGTATTGCATCTTCCTTGCTATTGATTTATTCTCAGACCACGGAGCCTCCTCGGACAGGGCCCTGGGCCCAATATACATTTGGGCCTGCGTCCCCACAGAACATATCACTCAAGTACAAGAGGGTAAGACTGATCTAATTAAAATGGTCTTTTAAGCAAACAATCTGTCATACAATTGCAGGGATCAAGTTATGCAGTCCAATGCTTGAGATTCACCGTCATGGCCAGCTAGTTGCCCATGTTCCAAAAATGCATGTGGTATGCAGTATGCTCATACTATAAAACAAAAGGGGGTATCTCTTTGGTAGCATTTTGTGACAATCTGATTCCTTAATGTTATTTCGCTATCAAACTTTTGCTAAAGGAATGCTAATATGTTGAAAGATGCATCAGAAAATTCAAAGAGAAAGATTCTAATATTTGATTGGAACAATTAGAGAAAAATTTGGGAAAATTTCACTTTACCACCCTAAACTATATCACAGATTATACTTTGTACTTTAAACTATTTGAATGCACAGTTTGCACCCTAATCTATGACACTTATTATACTTTGCAACCCGATGTTAGTTATACTGTTATCTTAGATGGAACTTTCATGTATATGACACGAACATGTGTTTTGCATAGGTGGAACAAAGTTAAAAGAAAAACACTCCTCTTCACAATCAACTAAAACAAAGGTTGTTGCTACCACCACTTTGTTCTCTCTTTGGTAGCATTTTGTGACAATCTGATTCCTTAATGTTATTTCGCTATCAAACTTTTGCTAAAAAAAATGCTAGTATATTGAAAGATGCATCGGAAAATTCAAAGAGAAAGATTCTAATATTTGATTGGAACAATTAGAGGAAAATTTGGGAAAATTTCACTTTACCGCCCTAAACTATATCACAGATTATACTTTATACTTTAAACTATTCGAATGAACAGTTTGCATCATAATCTATGACACTTATTATACTTTGCAACCTGATGTTAGTTATACTGTTATCTTAGATGGAACTTTCATGTATATGATGCGCACATGAGTTTTGCACAGGTGGAACAAAGTTAAAAGAAAAACACTCCTCTTCACAATCAACTAAAACAAAGGTTGCCACCACTTTTGTCTCTCTAGCTTAAAGAATTCCCACTTTCACAATGCACGAGGGTTGATCAATCAATGTAGATATTTCTGATTTGGGGATTTAGGGATACAGGGTTTTGATTTGGGGAGAGGCTTGTACCTGTATGTGTATGTGTGAGAAAGAGCTGGAAAAAAAAAAGCTTTTGTTTTAATAGATTGTGAAGACGAGTGATTTTGTCTTTTAACTTTGCTCTACCTAAGTAAAACATATGTGAATGTCACATACATGAAAGTTTTGTTTAAGATAATAGTAAAACTAAAATGCAAAGTTTAATAAGTGTCATAGTTTAAATGCAAATTATACATTTGAATAATTTATGATGTAAAATATAGTCTGCAATATAGTTTATAATAATAAAATGTAATTTTCTTATTGGAAAGTTTTATTTTGCCACCATCTAAACAATAATCAAAAGTTTTCTAATAACTTATTTGACTAAACAAGAAAAAGACATAAAAGTCATTCCCAGGGGATATCTTCATTTTTCGTATAAGTTAAAGATTGTATTCCCAAAAATGATTATGTTCCCAAATGGGGGCGACCTATATTATAAGGAAAATGCTAGTGAGTGCCCTTAGGGCACTGGTTAATAATCCATTTAAATAAAGTTTTATGGAAAATGAAAAAAAAAAGTAATTAATATTTTGACAACTTTTTTCATTTTCCATAAAAGTTGTATCAAAACTTTCCTAAAATGAATTATTAACGAGTGCCCTTAGCATGACCCTATATATAAAATCTTTTATGTTTTGCTGAATATATTATAGATAAACGTGCAAACAATATTTTTCAACCATTTAGGCCCTGTTTGGTACACTTACTTAAATACATGATTTCAGTTTTTAAATAACATTACACGTATTTCTATACACTTTTTCACCCACACGTATTTTCACATATATTTTCAAATAATTTTTAATTTTTAAGTGCATATATCAAACACTCCCTTATACTATGAGAGAAGTGCACACTGCACCATATTCCTCATTGCTGGAGGACTGGATCCAATGGTTTCCTTATCATGGGCCTTAATTGCCTATGGGTTGAACAAATTTAGGACAGAGTTACAAAGCCCATTTTATGGAAGGGAACAAATAAATGGGTTGATATTGGCTTGGGCTTGACGGAAAAATTTCTTGTTGCATTACCAAATAAAAGGAAACATAGTTCGAAAACTTGCTGGACTGTACCATACGAAATAAAATACTCTAGATTCTAAAAAAAAAAAAAAAAAAACTCTAAAAAGTTCTTCCCAAAAAAAAAAAAAAAAAATCTCAAAAATACATGTTTTCTATAATTAAACGTATTAAATATTTTTTATTATACTTAAATAAAATTATTTTAATTTGATTAAACTTCAATACTTTTATTGCTAATGCAATTATTTATTTTGTCAAGATATGTCATTATATACAACAATTAACTTATTAAAATAAAAAATTTTAGTTCTATGTTTTATTATTTATGTTAAACGTCAAAATGTTCATGTTTTTATAATAATTTTGATTTTTTTTTTTAAAATTTGACTAATTAGATGTTATTGTCATATATGATGTGTGTGTATTGAATTTTAAGTAAACAAAGTCGAATCATTATAAATTATAATACTATGAGACAATTGTAAAGAGTGAAATTTTCTACCAATCACAAATTGCCACGTCGGACCATATGTAGTACATTTAAAGCGGTTAATTACAAGAAGCCACGTATTATTTAGTGGGTGTCACTATCATTATTTAGAGACCAATGACAATATGCCAAGTGTCAAAGAATAAAAATTACAAAGAATACTTGAGAACCAATCAAATCTTAGCACATGTTAATTTAAATGACATAAGTAGTCTAATTAAAAGCTACCATTTGTTATTTTAAATTAAAGCACTATGCCTAATCAGATAATACCATGTGTCCCTCAGAGAACAAGACATAAAGTCTCTCCATTTAAATTATGACAAATGTCATTAATAATAGCCAATTATGTGTCATCACACCTCCCCAAGACTCCTATAAATAGAGTGTTAGGAATGCTATAAGCATATGGATAGTGATGGTTGTATTGAGATTTAGTTAGTTAGTTAGTTACAATTCCAAGCATGTTAATCACATTTAGCACATGTTGGAATTATTAATGCACATGTTGGAATTATTAATGCACATGGGGAATAATATAACCAATAGGATGAGGCCATGTGGACCAATGAAATTAGAGCTAGTCTCTTATAAATACATGATTGTAATCCAATATGAGATATCAATGAAGTATAACCAATTTGTTAGTGCATTAATGCATCTCTCTATCTCTCTCTCTTAATCTCTCTCTTTCTCTATAGAGGGTGACTACCTCGAATTAAGTCAATTTCCCTACAATTCCCATCCATTCCCCTATAATTCCTACCAATCCCCATTAGGAACTACCGGGTTCCTAACAAATGGTATCGGAGCCGTTGATCTTGAGATGAGCAATTGTGATGAAAGAAAACTTTTGAAAAGAATACAAGAATTGTTGAACAAAACTATAGAAGAATCCGAGGATATTTCAAAGAAGATGAAGGCTTGGGCTGAATCTAACATGGCCATGAATAAAGAACTTTCTGAATCTAACATGGCCATGAATAAAGAACTTTCAAGAGTGCAAGTGAATCTTGAAGAAGAGTTACAATCTCTTGAGGGAACAAGTGAAAAGTTTCGGGTTGTTGAATCAACAAAAACTGCCCTTGACAGTGAAGATGCAAATGACAGTGAAGATGTGGCTGATCTTGAAGAGTTTCTTGATTTAAAGGAATTAGTGAGTTTTAATGGTCCATGCAAGGGTCCTATTGAGGTTCGGGTTCGGGTTCACAGCACACCTCAAACTCCAGTAGTTCCTAGCGACTTCAAAGGTGCAGATGAACCTTTAGCCGTGCCAGTTGGAGAGAAAAAGAATATGCACCAATTTTTGAGTTCTACGGAAGAGGCAGATATTAGCATTGCAATCGTGCCCCTCATCAATTTGCTGCACCACGACATTTACCTTATAGAGGATAAGTCACAATTGAACTCGAACATTCTTGTCGAAGTGGGGACAAATGCTCATGTACAGGCAGATTATCTAGCTTGTTTTATTGATTGTAAGTGCTTTTGGTTGGTTTTGGAAATTCTGGAATGTTCTAATAAGGAATCAAAGAAACTATTATATGGTGCGGCTACCAATGAGATCAATTGGTCATGGGCTTGGACCGCTTGGTGGGATCACATGAAATCACTTAATTTGCTCATTAAAGGCGCAGGTGATATGGGGCAAGGATCTCATGGTAAGGTTACCATCTTGCCAACATTGGTGATTAACAATCAAGACAAACAAAAGGAGCTTACACGTTGGTGCAAACATTACAGTGGAGTCATTGACCTTAATGTGGATGAGAAGCTTCTATACCATATTTTTAGTGTCATCCATATTTACTATGATGCTTTTGGGAAACCTAATGTGGCTTTGAAGGTAATGTATGGCCAATATCTTTGTAACCGTCAATTTACGGTGTCCTATGCCTACAAAATGTCATTGGAGTATTGGTTCTATGGTAGGTCACCTCTCATGAAGGTGTCATTTCAAGCAACACCTTGTGGGCAAGGTGTTTTCAAGGGGAGGGAAATGTTAGGAATGCTATAAGCATATGGATAGTGATGGTTGTATTGAGATTTAGTTAGTTAGTTAGTTAGTTAGTTAGTTAGTTACAATTCCAAGCATGTTAATCACATTTAGCACATGTTGGAATTATTAATACACATGTTGGAATTATTAATGCACATGGGGAATAATATAACCAATAGGATGAGGCCATGTGCGCCAATGAAATTAGAGCTAGTCTCTTATAAATACATGATTGTAATCCAATATGAGATATCAATGAAGTATAACCAATTTGTTAGTGCATTAATGCATCTCTCTATCTCTCTCTCTTAATCTCTCTCTTTCTCTATAGAGGGTGACTACCTCGAATTAAGTCAATTTCCCTACAATCCCCATCCATTCCCCTATAATTCCTACCAATCCCCATTAGGAATTACCGGGTTCCTAACATAGAGACCCTTCTTAGTCTTATGGAGGGGGATTAAGAAGTCTCAAAACTTTGCCGAAATTAAGCTTCAAAGCCTTCAAGAACTTCAAGAACTTCAACCTTTGAATTTTAACAGCATTCGAAGCAAAATCATTTAATTCATCTTCCTAAATCTCAAGGTGCATTGGAATCAAGTCCCAAAGTGTTCAGAAACTTCAAAAGATTGCAAGTTAGGGAAGATCTACAGATTCAAGCCTTAGAAGACTTGAAGAACTTCCACTACAATCTTTGAAGACGAAGAACACATGAAGAACACAAAAAACATTCAAAGAACACACAAAGAATGTGAAGAACGAAGGATTCCTAACAAACACATAGTTAGAGATTCATCTTAATTCTACTTCAAAAATCTTTTGATCATTTTCTCAATCAAATTGAGAAGCATCTTGTGTTCGAATCAAGTTTATACTTGAATCAAAGATTTTTCAAAGAGATCAAATCAGAGGAGTATTCTTTTGTAACAAGATTCAATTTTAGAGAATTGTACTTACTCATACATCAATACAAATTTACACTTGTGAAACATAGTCAATTGTTTGTGAAAGCTCAGATTTGTACTAAAACACAAGAGCTTGTTCAGACCCCCAATTAAAAATTACAACTAGATTGCTTTTACTCTACTTAGTCTAAGTGCAAAACAAGAGTAAATAAGTGCAATGAATCGATAACACTACCCTAAATCATATTCATCCATTATTAGCAATAAATTGAAAGCTTAAAGAGTAGGGAAGAGAGATGCAAACACAAAATAACATCAAAACGTGTTATCGAAGAGGAAACTGAAGAACTCGGTGAAAAATCTCTCCGCAACCCTCCAAGTCGAAATTGATCTACTAGAGGATAAAGTTGGAGTACACAAATGACAAAAAACCCTCCAAGCCTAATCTACCCCATGTACTTGAGCCCTCCAAGGTCCTGCTACCAACTGACTTCTTAGAGCCTTATCTTCTCTAGCTTTTCAGATCCTGCAATTCAGCTCGATTGCATCCGCCAATGAATGGCTCCTTCTAATGCTTTCCAGCAACACCAAAATCTCACTTTACACTTAGAATGAGTGTGGTAAGTGTTTGGGCTAGCAATATCTCAAAGATCTAGAGATTGAGAGGTAAGAGTTGAGGAAAACCATAAGGAAATGTGTAGATGATTATGGGTATAACAATCTCTAACTCTCAAGTGTATTTTCTAGGATTTTCTCTCTAAAAAGCACTTTCTTACTTTTGTGGGTAATGATGGTATATATAGTATGGGTGAAGGGTATGAAAGTCACACTTAAAATCCTCCCAGCAGAATGTTTCGCGAATACCTTGCGAGATGGCATGTCTCACGAAACACTCGTGAAATGCAACCTAGCACTTGACTCTTCGGCTTCTAGCATATGCTTTTCACATGCCCTTTTCGCGAGAACCCTTCTCGCGAGCTTCTTACGAGCTAGTCGTGAAACTGCGCTGATCTTCAATTCATGCTCGATTCTTCACCAACTTAATACTAAACCCAATACAATAAAATCCCACAAAATACAAGGAACAAAATTAATGCAATTACAACATTTTTTGTCATGGAATAAAGTCAACATAAAACATAGTTATAAATCACAACTTTACATTCTCTTTCTTTGGCTATTTCGTGACAAAACACCCTATAACAGACTCTAGACTTAAATGTGAGTTTGAGAACAATGGCAAAACTCACTCACATCTAAATCTAAAACCGGTGATGAACTGGGAACAAAATACCTGTAACCTAAAACACTTACACAAAACACATTAGACCTTCAAGGTAAAGTAAGTAATAAAAGGACAAGTATAAAGTAACAGGTAAAAAGCAATCAAGTAAACATGATGTGAAACAAATGAGCAACTTGATTAAAGACATGACAGTCATATGGAAATGACTTCAATGATCATATAGCAAAACAAATGATCATTCGAACATGCAATCAACAAAGCACAATGGCATAAGAATGTATGCATGTCCAACACAAAAACACGATGCAATGAGAGCAACAAAGCATAGATACTAAATGTAACTCAAGGCACCATAAAGCAAATAAGAAAACAAGCATAAGCATAAAGTAAAACAAACAAAAACAAGGTTTTCTCATTAAAAGAAGTGTTTTCTCCCCTTTGGTATATGCATTTCCCCTAAGACTTTCTCTCTCTACGAATGTGCACAAGATAGAATTTCTCCCCCTGAGAATGTGCACATGTGTCATATAGAAATGACGATACACTTCGATATACTCTCTAGTATACTCTCCCCCTTTTTGTCACGAATAAACAAATGAATCAAGAGGAAAGAGGGAAATAAAAGAAGATATGAACAAGGGTAAGATGCATGAGGAGTATAAGATTAATGAGAAAATGAAACTCAAACAAAAAACAAAACACTTTAAAAAACACAATGCTACAAAGCATAAAGTAAACATGACATGCTAAGGACGATGGAACAATATATAGACCAAGGCATGATATAGACACAAGAATTATGTTATATGTGCTAAAAGGTCTAAAACACAAGAGCTTGTTCAGACCCCAAATTAAAAATTACAACTAGATTACTTTTACTCTACTTAGTCTAAGTACGGAACAAGAGTAAATAAGCGCAACGAACCGATAACACTACCCTAAGCCATATTCATCCATTATCAACAATAAAATGAAAGCTTAAAGAGTAGGGAAGAGAGATGCAAACACAAGATAACACCGAGACGTGTTATCGAAAAGGAAACAGAAGAATTCGGCGAAAAACCTCTCCGTGACCCTCCAAGTCGAAATCGATCCACTAGAGAATAAAGTTGGAGTACATGAATAACAAAAAAAACCCTCCAAGCCTAGTCTACCCCATGTACTTGAGCCCTTCAAGCTCCTGCTACCAACTGACTTCTCGGAGCCTTGTCTTCTCTAACTTTTCGGATCCTGCAATTCAGCTCGATTGCATCCGCCAATGAATGGCTCATTTCAATACTTCCCAGTAGCATCAAAATCTCACTTTACACTCAGAATAGGTGTGATAAGTGTTTGGGCTAGCAACCTCTCAAAAACCTAGAGATGGAGAGGTAGGAGTTGAGAAAAACCATAAGGAAATATGTAGATGATTGTGGCTATAATAATCTCTAACTCTCAAGTGTATTTTCTAGGGATTTCTCTCAAAAAAACACTCCTTACAATTTGTGGGTAATGAGGGTATATATAGTGTGGGTAAAGACTTGGTAAAACGAAACACAACTTTTTGCCAAATAGAGACTTTCGTGGGTCCTTCGTGGGTTGGCCTTTCTCGCGAAACAATTGCAAAAATGACAGTCTGGCACAACTCTTCATCTTCTAGTCATGTGCTCTACACGTGGCTTTTTCACGGGTTGCTTCTTGCAAGCTACTTGTGAGCCAGTCGTGAAATCTACTTGTTCACCTTTTGAAGTTTGATTCTTCACCGATCTCTTACACTCATCTCTTACAATTAAATCTACATACATATAGGGAAAATGATTGAAGAAATTATAATCAAATTTGGCATGGAATAAAAGCCAACACAATATAGTTGGAAATCACAACTTTATAGTTTGATTTTCAAACTTGAGATAGATCTTTAAACATCATAATGTTCATGTTTTTATAATAATTTTGATTTTTTTAATTTAATTAATTAGATCTTATAGTCATATATGATGTGTGTGTATTGAATTTTAAGTAAACAAAGTCAAATCATTATAAAATATAATTCTATGAGACAATAAATACTTTTTTTTTGGCTAATTATGTGAATGAATGAATATATTAAACATCAACTCCTTCATTCACTTTGTTTTATATTTTACTTGAAAACATAGCTAAAAATTGAAAAAAATATTTAATGCTCAATAATTTGAATTTTATATCTTATAAAATCATATCAAGAAATCATAAGTATGTTACATATTTGAAATATAATAAAATAAATAACTTAATATATATAGCCCTTCTTTTAGTTCTAAATTTTACTTTCAAATTTGTAATACACCCGTATGCATGTCTATTTACATTTTCATGCCTTATTTACTACTACTTCATTTTTTTTTTTTTTTTTTTTTTTTTAATGTGGATCCTTTACTATTCCTTTCAAAGGAATAGTAAACTATCCATCAAAGGAATAGTAAAGGATCGCATTGCACCGTAATATTACATTATTGTAATCTTACATTAATGTAATCTCAATGCAAGAATACAACATTACATTATTTAGGAATGTAATGAGATTAAGGTGATGTGATATATTTTATAATTTTAGATTATGGTAATGTTAAATAAAATAAAATAAACCAAAAACCTTAATATCGTATTTTTGTAATGTGCATCGCATCAAGGGCACATCACAGTGGACCAAATGCCCCCTAAAGGGTTATTTATTTATTTATATATTTTATTAAAAAAAAAAAAAAAAAAAGGTAGCAGCTAGCAGGTTACATGATAGGATAAAATTCTAGTAAATTTAAGCTAGGGTAAAATTTAGGTATATTTCATTGGGTGTGGTATATTAGGTTTTCAATTAGATTTAAACACATAAATGCTTTGAATTTAATTGTCTTTGAAAAAGATAATACTCCCTTTGTCCCAAATTGTTTGGTCTCTATTCCATTTTGGGATGTCCCAAAATGAAGTCTTCTTTGAAAATTCAAATTATAAATTTCCTAACCTCTCAATTTATTCAAAAAGTCAATACCCCTCTTCACCAAGGTTTAAATTAAGGAGGGCATTTTTTTAACACTTGTAATTTTTTTTTAAGTAAAAGACAATGCATTTAATAATGTTTACTTAAAAAGTTGGATTTTCTAAACATTCCTAACAAAATGAGATGGAAGGAGTACTATTTATGCTTCATTGGGTAATGCAACAATGTGTTTGAATATCATTGGAAAACTTGATGTATGTGTAAGTAACCATACTTAAGTTTTGCCCTTCAAGGAAAAATGTACTTTACACCAATTAAGTACAAGGTTGCTTCTAAATTGGTTACTTAACTTTAAAACTAGTAATTTATACCCTTGATTATTTCAAGGATCTCAATATACCCCTTTCATTATGGTATGTTATGTTTTTCTTGTTAACTCAGCTAGAAATTACGTTTTTTTCCCATAAAAAACAATGTCATTTTTGGATGGGTTAATGTTAAGATTCAAATGATATTGAGGGAATGAGCATATTGATATTGTTATAAATTATAATTGTCGAGGATGAAAATTCCAAGATTTTATAATTGTAGGATGTCCTTTTTAAAAAAGTCTTTATTAGCACTTCAAATGCAAAGATGGATGATACAAATTGAAATTGCTTAATTTATTTACACAGTGACTCAATAATGAATGGGTTGTGGGTTAGAGTTTTATCCAAATCTAATTAGATAGTAGGATTAAGGGTTAATTGCAAATTATACCTTTTGTTTGGGGTTGTTTGGATTTTATACCCTAAAGTTTGGTTCCGTTAGCAATTCGCACCCACTAGTTAGTTTTTGTTGTTAACTAACACATCACTATGCTAATGTGTTTTATTTTTGCCACATCACCCCCATAACTACACCGTTTCAATGAAAAATAAAAGCATACCTATCATAGTCAAACGATACCGTTTTGCCCAATGTTAAAACACAAAACTCAAAACCTAAAACTACACTGTTTTAGCCTAAGTTCTAAAATCCCAAATCGAAACCCCATAAAGGCAGCTCCTTCCCAGCTTGCAAGGCAAAGACCCATTGCGAACCCACACCATAAAACCATCAGCTCGACCAGATCAATTCCATAGCAGTGGCCGCAGCTACGGCCACCACAACGAGCATAGTGAGAACTCTTTCTCTTCGCTCCAGCTCTATTTCTCTCTCTTTTCGGATTTCACTTTTTCTTCTCATTGTTGGATTTGGATTTGTTGGGGATTCATAGCTATGATTGGGTTTGCTTTCTCTGTCTTTGACAAATTTTTTTTGGGGAGGGGGGGGGGGGGGGAGGGGAGGGTTTTTGTGTAAATTGTTGGAGTTTTTTGTGTCTAAGTTGTTGGGGGGTTTTTTCTATGTTAGTTATGGTAAAAAGATTTGAAATGTGCATTAGGATATGTGCATAAATTGGTTCTTGCAAGAATTAGGATATGTATTATTGATGTATATATATAACTATAGCTGCCATGTAAATCATTCATTTAAGTACACAGAAGTCCAAACATTGCACCTAGAATCACTAATTATTGTGTGTATCCAATCATAAGATTTTGATCTTTTGGATGTTCGTAAAAATATGTAGACTTTTATCTTTCGGTAATATTAAACTAGAATTCAGTCTTTATTTATTTATTGCATTGACACATTTGCCTAATTGAGAAGTGTAAATCAAAATCAAAATTCATATGAAGTGTAATTATGGTACTAAGCCCTTTTCCAACTCATTTGTTTAGCTTGTCATGAAAAGAAAATGAAAGGGGAAGAAAAATTTATTGGTTTACTAATTTTCGCAATTGCATATAAACTTATGCATCCAAGGAACTTGTTAGTTACCTTTGTGGAATTTGCTACATTCTTGTACAACTACATACTAAATTGCACATGAAATTTGCTAGTTACATTTATGAATTTGAACATGAGTTGTGCTTTAGGTAACCTAGAGACCCTTTGGTGGGTTCATGTGAACCCATAAGGATAGTAGAGAGTTTCACATAAGTCTTCCTTGGGTTTACCATTGCTATGGGGTGAACCCATAAGGATAGATTTCACATAAGCCAAATTCTTTTGATAGAACTCATTTAGAACTTAGTAGTAATGATACCAAGACTGCTTTAAAGCTACTAAAACAACTATCCTTTGATACAACACATCTACAATTTTGTCTATTGTTCTCTATTTTTTTGTTTACTTCAAAGTTGTGAGTGTGGTTAGTTGTATTGTTAAAAGTTGTGTGAATGAGATTCATTATACTTTTCAAATTTGTAAAAACTTACTGTGCAATATTGTAAATTGTAGGATATGTCAGGTGGGAGTTCTTCAAGTAGTTTTGGAAGGTTGAATTATGGCAACAATCATAAGGTGAAATGTAAATGCCAGTTTCCTGCAATTGTGAAGATATCATAGATAGATAACAACCCAGGTAGAAAACAGCATGGACAAAGAAGAATAATAATGCACATTAGATGAAGATTGTTGATTTAGAAGATAAAAAGACTACTATGAACATACAGTTAATACATTTAAGTTGGTTTGTTGTTGTGGTGGTCATTTTAGTTTATTTAGTGAAAGCAAAAGGCCAAGGAAAGAACTTGTATTTAGAATAGGTGAATTGTAGTTTAGTCATTGTGAAGGATTGTAGTGACAATCGTTTTGTGATGGTAGATAGTTTCTTATCTTGTTTAATGTAATAACAATTGTAACATCCATTTGTATTATTATAGTGTAGTGGAAATTGAAATACATTTCTTGCAATCCATGCAACTCTAGCCATACAACCAATCTACCTTGCAAACACCATTCTACTATGAAAAGCCCTAGAACATGTATGTTTTCTACGATAGCTTTTCACTAGCAAAGAGTTTTCTTAACGGTTCCATAAGGCGTAAATATACTGAAAGCTCACTTAGTGTGTAAAACACTAGTGAATGTTTAGACCCCCAATTACAAAATAACTAACACAAGCTTATATTCAAATAATATATGTGCAAAATGATAAATATAAGCTATACCAAACATGCAAACTACTCTAAGCCATAATTTATTCACAGCACAGCAGTAATTAAAAGCAAAGAGTAAGGGAAAGAGAGAAGCAAACCCAAGATAACACCGGCATGTGTTATCGAAGAGGAAACTGAAGAACTCGGCGAAAAACCTCTCTGTCGCCCTCCAAGCGGTAAAATAATCCACTAGAAAATTAGTTGGGATACATGAATAGCAATAGACCCTCCAAGCCTAATCTACCCGATGCACCTAAGCCCTCCAAACTTCTTGCTACAACAGGGTTACGCCTAACCTTGTCTTCTCTAGCTTACTAGATCCCGCAATCAGCCTATTGCATCAAAATGAATTGGTTCTTTCTTAAACTACTTTCCAAACACCAATAACCTTCCCACTACTCTAAATGTGGTGAGGTAAGGATTTGGCTTAAGATCCTCTCAAGGGTATGACAATGGAGAATGTGAGAGTAGAGGAATTTGAAGAGTCAAATGTATAAGATTGTGGATAAATCAATCTTGTTGTTCTCTGGGGTTTCTCTCTCAAAATTCTCTTTGGAAGTTCTCTACATTTCATGGGTATAAGGGTATTTATAGTAGGGTATGAGAAGGAATGTGAAAGTCGTTTTTCTGCAAAATAAAGTGCATTGGCGAGTAACTTGCGACTGAGATAAGTCATGAGTTCTAGTCGCCAGAAAACAGAATGGTTAGATTGTACTTTTTGTCCTGTAGTGATCCAGTTGTCCTAACCCTTTAACTTCTTGCATGCTTCACACATGTGATGGATTCTGGCGAGTCACCACTCGCAAGTCAATTGCGAGACCTAGTCGCGAGTAGCCTTTTCATGCACACACTTGATCAATTCTTCACACTTTCTCACATACAACCCTTACATTATTCTCACCTAAATACAAGGTTTCTAAATGCTGAATTACAAGCAAATTTGGCACGAAATAAAGTCAACACATAGTTGAATAAATTCAACCTTACATATACCACTCACAATTAGGAATGGCAACAAGGCGGGTTTAGGGCAAGTATGATTATCCCATACCTACTACCCTGCCCCGTCACCTACCCCTATCACTCAAACCCGCCTCATTAACTAAACGGGGGGATTCTTTGCCCCCATACCAGCCCTTACGGGCCCCACCCCACCATGTCCCTAAAATTTTTTTTTCCAATTTTTAGTTTTCTTGACACCTAAAGGACCGAACTAGGGCTTAATCTCAATTTTTTTTTTCCAATTTTCAATTTTCCTGAAGCCTAAAGGCCATGAACTAGGGCCCAATTTTGAAATCCAACCTATACAAAACAAATAAAACATAAACTAAGAAAATAAATAAAAAGTAATAAACATTCATTTTTAATCATAAAACAAATAAATACTATGTTTCATCCCTGCTCTAGTCAATGTTTTTAATAAGCAAATAAATAACAAACTCAATCATTGTTTTATAATCATAAACGTTCATTTTGAGGAAAAAGAAAAAGAAAAGAAAAAACAAAAATAAGCTAAGTTCACATGATAAACATAAAATTAACAATAGTTTTTAAAAAGATAAAGAAACTAGTAATTTAGTCCAACTATGATATCCGTTAGGACCATTACATCAAGTCATAGACTCATAGGTTCAAAAAGCAACAAAATAAATCCTACAAGTCTAGGACCATTACAAACCATTTCAACAAGTCAAATGATTAAAAATCTGATAAATTAATCCAACAAGTCTAGGAAATCATAATAGTTCAAAAAGTTACTAAATTAATCCAACAAGTCTAGGAAATTCTAATAGCCAAAAAGATGTTAGACATCAACATCATAAAAAACAAAAGCTTAAACTTCAAGTCTTTAACATAAAACTAATCCCTCATAACTGTGGCACAGCTTCCATCCTCTTTGTTAGGATCCACATTATCATGAATTTTTTAGATTGTATAATCTCCTGGCAAAGTCGAAGAACCTACAACAAAAATAAATTAAAAAGATGGAATAAACTTTATTAAATTATAACCAGTATATATAAAAAAACAATTTTGATTTCATTTCATAAATACAATTGCTAACCTTTGATTTCACTTCATAACCAATTCTAAGCACACATTAATGTCTTTATAGTCTTGGAATGAAGATGATTGCGGTGTGAACTTAATAGTCTTCCACTAGTGCTAAAGGCAGATTCTGAAGCAACAATTGTGGTAGGAATGACTAAAATATCCTTTGCAATGATTTGTAAAGTAGGATATTTGAAATCATTACTTTTCCACCATGCCAAAATATCAAATTTCTCATTCCCCTTCATCCCTCATCAATGTAATGATCAAATTCCATTCTAACATTCCCATATTTTCTTGAAGTACTGTTGACTAACAAATAAAAAGATGCAAGAGAGTTTTGGAACCTATATTTAATTTGTGCCACATCATTTGAAGTAGTTGTAGGCATATGGGAACTTCCTTCATTATCCATAGGGGCCACATTTGCTTCTTCATACTTATCAAGCAATTCATAACAAAGATTCTTAATAGTTTCTATTTCTAAATCAAAATTTCTACCATAAATGTTAGAATAATAAAACTCCAACAACTTCATCTAATATCTTGGATCCAAAATGGCAGCAACACCGATAACAACATTAATATCAGCCCAATAAGAATCAAATATAGCAAGCATACTTGTTACAATTCTACTTATCATCTTACTTGACGAAAAACTCCATTCATTCAATGCTATTTTCAACTCACATATACCAAAGAAAAATACATTTTAGCTGTAGGGTATTGACGACCAGAGAATAACTTAGTCACACTATAGAACAACTCTAACCTCCCACAAATGTCTTTGGCTATATCCCAATTCTTATCAAGTGGCAAACAAGTATAAGATGTTTCACGTATAGACAAACAAGAGAAAAAAAAATTATAATACAAAACAGTATAAAACATTAGGTAAGTTGAATTCCAATGTGTCTTACAATCTATGACCAACTCTTTGGTGCATTGAATAAGTAATTGGCATGCATTTTCATCAAATTTCTGCCTCCTTTTCGGTGATCAAGTCCAATAAATCATATTACTACGAATCTTTTCAATACCATCACCAATAAGAGACAACCCATCTCAAACAATCGAATTCAAAATGGGAGGATGAGTTGGTAGAAGACGAAAATGGCAAGGGTGATCGTGAGAGTGGCAAAGGAGAACGCATAGCTAGCAAGGGACAACATATGGTTTTTAAGGGAAAGCATGTGCCTAGCGAGGAAGAACTAAATTTGTTTGTCTCTCATTTCCCTTTTAAGCACAAATACATAATAATTTCATATTTCCATTTCAAAATCACAAACACAATATAGAAATCCTAAATAATTTTCAAGATGAAATAAATAAATAAATAAACATAAAATCCTTAATAATATCACACAAATATACAATTGTAAGGACTCAAATTGTATTGGACCCAAAAGAGGGATGGGATTCGAGCCCAACAAGCCCAAACAATAAAATTTTTAGAGAGTGGGTGTAAGAATTAGTTCCAGTGAGTGGAAAAAAAATCGTTCTTGTGCAGCAAAAGGAACTTCAAATTAAATAAAAGAAAAACTCTTCCTCGGCTAGGTTTTTAGTGTATATCTCTTTGGATTCTTTCTCTCTCTCTCTCTCTCTTTTTCAAAAGTCCTCTCTAGTGTACTCCGATTTCGCGTTATATACTACCTTTTTCATCCTGCTTTCACCGTATACGTGTACATTTCATTCTGAGAACTTCTTTCTGTCCCATCCAGAACTTCCTGGATCCTCCGCTCAGTGGCCATAAGGCTGCTTGGTTACTGTTCAGGTATCACCTCCACATTAATGCGGCCAGAGAGTTAGCTGGGAAGTATTTAATGTGGAGGTAGTAGCTTTTAGGAGATATTTGTTACCTTTCCCGGTTCCTTCTTTGTTCAATATTCATTAGTTAGTTTGCATGTAATTCTGTGAAGTTCCTTGACTATTAAAAGAGTTACACCCACCTCGGACGTTGGTTTGAGCAATAAATCTTATCCTCGGACGAGTGAGTGTCCTCGAACTGGGCCGTTGGGCCACAAGCCCACTTCCTATGAACTCTCTATTATCTTTTTGGGCAACTGGCCCCACAATAGCCCCTCAAAATCTCACTTTTTGTCACCTCGGAAAAAGGGAGATTTTGATATCACGTCCTTAACTCCTTCGTTGGACTTTTTTAAATTTCAGAACGCCTTTCCATCTACCTAAGTCACACCCCTAATGTTTCGGCGTCAGGAGCATGCCATTATTAAATTATGGCGGCTTCTCTGTCCTCCACGTTTCAGCAAGATGCGAATCAAACGGTGGAGGGCCTCTGAAATTTATGAGCGGGATTTTTCCCGCTTACGATTTCTACGCCCCTATAAAGAGCTTTTCAAATCAAATTTCTTTTCAATTACAAAAAATCTCACAATCTTAGCGAGTATTCATTGAACCTGTCCCTCTTTCTTTCTTCTCAACGTTCTCATAAATACCTGAAGTTTGTCCGAGGAGCTCATTTTTCACACCTGTAAGTTTCTTTAACCTTCCTCAGTCTTCAATCCTCTTCTCTAATTTTTCTTCACGATTCCTAAGAAATTGGTAGGTTTAAGTATTTAGTTGATTCCGAGGAGCAAATAGAGAAATTTAGAGCTAAGTATAGGATTCCCCCAACGATGGGCATGAGGTATGCTTCCCTGGAAGAGTGGTTTGATGAGAGGAAAACGGGAGAAGTAGTCATCCCCATGATCGCTTTCGTAGAGGGAGGGATGACTATTCCGATGGGCAGTCTCACTAGGAGTTACCTTAGGTTCTTTAGATTGTCCCCCACACAATGTGCCCAAATTATGTTCAGGGTGCTAGGGAGTATAGAAGCCCTTAACGCGAGGCTGAACCTAGGCCTTACCCATCACGATGTGAACTGGGTGTATAACCTCCAGCATTTGAAGGGTCAGGGGTATTACCTTAGGTCTAGGTTCCCCGAGGTAAGGCTAATCCAGTGCCTCCCTACATCGAACAAGGGCCTAAAAGATGATTTCCTCATTTTTTCTGGGGCATGGCACGATGGTTTACCCTGTCCGACCCAGGAGGGAACACCAGGTGGGGCTTTTAAGCTGGACGCCTCTGCACTTTAATTTATATTCCTCAATTCAAGTTGACTTCATTTCTGACGGAATTTTTTGCTGTTTTATTGGTTTCGCAGATAAGCGCGCTACCAAGCCTCAATTCAAACTAGTTAACAGGGAGAGCTTGGATAAAATCCTACGGTCTGAGGTGTATGTAAACCCATCCGACGGCCAATTGAGAGTAGCGCACATAATCCTGCGATACAAACCAATCTCCACCGCCTTTCAAGCTCCCAAGTGTGTGATAAAGGCTAGAGATCCTCGGCTACATCGAATCAGCATAGCCTTCGACGGATTTATTATTCCTGAGGGTGTTTCCATTCCTGAAGGCACCCCCTTCACTCAGCCACTACCTGTAGCTACTATTTCCGTAGGGGTTTCCTTGTCACGCCCTGCTATCCAGGAAGTGAAGGAGGAAGAGGAAGAAGAAGAACAAGAAGAAAAAGTTGTAGAAGTATCGGATTTTACGGACGAATTTGAGGTCTTCAACCAACCTCAATCTCCCGAGGTGGTTTCTAGTGACATGGGCATCCAGAGAAAGAGCCAGAGAAGTTTGTTGGATGTTATTAAAGACAAGCCTGGAAAGGAAGCACCAGGGAAGTCTGCTCAAACCACTCTCCCCCTCCCCTCCTCCTCAACTTCCTCAATCTCAGGGGGTAGAACCTGCTGATTCTAAGAGGAGGAGAGAGCAAAAAGATAAAGAAGTGGTGGAGATTGGGACATCTCACCCAGCCTAGGAAAGTGAGGTCCAGCGGCCTCCAAAACAACAAAAGACAACTCATGGGACTTTAAAAGTTGCTGCCAAGCAAAACATTCAGTCCTCGGAGCCCGAGGCCTGGCTCCCTGCTCCCATGCTCAGCGGTGAGCCCTTGAGGGAAGACGCATCCATCAGAGACTTCAATGGTGGGATTGGATGCCACGTTGCCTCGGCCCTAGAAGAGACACTCCTTCTCCCCAAGGACATGGCCGAGCTCAGAGGCATGAAGAAGAATGAGATCTTCATGAATATGAAAGGGCACCTGGGCATGGTAGGGTATCCTTAATGCTTTACTCGTTCCTTTTAGTTTATTGCACCTCTAACTCTTTTTTCTTCTCTTTTTTCTTTTTTCTTTTTTAAGGCTATTCAAGCCACTTTCAGGCTAGAGGAGATGATTAATGCCTTTTACCAGCAGTTAGATGAGGAGAGGAAGAAGCGAAATACTGCTGTTCAGACACTTTCTACCAGTGAGAAGAACGTTGAAGAGTTGAAGAAAAAGCTGGCCGAGGAAGAACATGCTCGAAAGAGTGCTGACTCAGTTTTGGCCAGCTTTCAAAGGCAAGCTGAAGATCAGAGCAAAAGCCTCCGTGATGCCAATGACCAGCTGGTAGCTTTTAAGGAACAAATATCAACTCTTATGAAACAACTGGAAGAAGCTCAAAGGCTAAGGGGTCAAGTTGAAAAGGAGAGGGATGAGGCTGAAAAAGCAAGAGCCGAGGCTGAGAAAGAGAGGGATGAGGCCGAACAGCAAGGATATGACATCAGCGTGGCTGAGACCGAGGATAGATTCTGAGCTGAGGTCCCAGCTGTGTGCCGAACATACTGTGCACAAACTTGGGAGGAAGCTCTTAATCGTGCTGGGGTCGAGCCATCATCAGAGCTGAGAAAGCCTAAGAACACTTACTTCCCCCCTGCCATACGAGCCCCAAGTCCTTCTTCTCAACAACAAGAGGTCTCCTATACTGCTGTTGAATCGGCTGAAGAAGCTCAGAATCAGAATCCTCTCCCAACCCATCAGCAGAAGCAGCCTGAAGTGTCTAAAGTGGTAAAAGAGACCTTCTCAGCCAAGGCCGTAGAGGATCCTAAGGATGGAACAACCTCTCAAAACTTTGAAAAGGACTTAGCTTCTACCATTTTGCCTGCTAAGGAAGTTTCAAAGGAGAAGGAGAAAGGTGTTCCTCCTCAGGAAACTGCCAAAGTTCCACCACCCAAGCTACAAATAAAACTAAACAAATAGTTTATGTACTTTTTCTTTTAATTTAATTTTTTTCTTCTTTGAAAACATTCCCCATTGTAATGTGTATTTTTCTTTCAAAATTTATATGAGGCAGTTTGGTTTTATTTATTACTTGTGTAATTCCTTGCATGACTGTTCTTTACTTTTACATTATCCCGTGCTACATAGGAATAGAATTTGACACTACAAGGAACAAACTTAAATTTATGTATGCCAATTGAGGACCAAAGTAGACTTTAACTTTGAACTTATCAGTTCTACCAAGGCTTGTTTTATATTCATTTAAGAAATTTCCATACTGAAGATAGTCTTTCAGACAGTTAATCTCTGGAGACATTAACCACCCCAAAACAGTTTAAGTGATGCTCATGGAATTTGCCTTAATGTACAATTCTAGTCTTGAGGATCCCACTTAATAAGCATTGATTTCTGTTAAGTTTATTGTGTAAACCACCTATCATATCTTAGCTTCAATGTAATACTTCAATTAAGGTCACATTGCGTAGTAATTTCCATCAAGTTATGGTCCAAAGACCTGACATGACTTAGTTTCTGTCTAATATTTCAATAGATTTCACAGTTGTATTAATTTCCACTAAGTTATGGTCCGAGGACCTATCATTACTTAGTTTCTGTTTAATACTTCAATAGATTTCACAGTTGTATTAATTTTCACTAAGTTGTGGTCCGAGGACCTGACATTACTTAGTTTTTATTTAATACTTCAATAGATTTCACAGTTGTATTAATTTCCACTAAGTTGTGGTCCAAGGACCTGACATTACTTAGTTTTTGTTTAATACTTCAATAGATTTCATAGATGTATTAATTTCCACTAAGTTGTGGTCCGAGGACCTGACATTACTTAGTTTCTATTTAATACTTCAATAGATTTCACAATTGTATTAATTTCCACTAAGTTGTGGTCCGAGGACCTGACATTACTTAGTTTCTATTTAATACTTCAATAGATTTCATAGATGTATTAATTTCCACTAAGTTGTGGTCCGAGGACCTGACATTACTTAGTTTCTGTTTAATACTTCAATAGATTTCACAGATGTATTAATTTCCACTAAGTTGTGGTCCGAGGACCTGACATTACTTAGTTTCTGTTTAATACTTCAATAGATTTCACAGATGTATTAATTTCTACTAAGTTGTGGTCCGAGAACCTGACATTACTTAGTTTCTGTTTAATACTTCAATAGACTTAAGGAACACAAGTAATATAATTCATGTTAAGTTAAAAAAGAGACATATAGCAGAACTGTTCGTATTAATAATAATACCTCTTTAAGTTGCTTACATTCTAAGGATGGAGTACAGTTTTTTCGTCTAAATCTTCTAAATAATAAGCACCTATTCCTGCTACAGACGTGATACGATATGGTCCTTCCCAATTGGGCCCTAATTTTTCCCAAGCTGGATTTTTGGTATTTCCCAAGACTTTTCTCAACACCAGGTCCTCTGGAGCTAACGGCCTTAGCCTCACATTCGCATCATAACCTTATTTTAGCTTGTGTTGGTAATAGGCTAATTGAACCATCGCTTTTTCTTGTCGTTCATCTATTAGGTCTAGATTCTTACCCAAAAGTTCATCATTGCCATCTGAGGTGAAAGTACTAGTCCTTAATGTGGGGAAACCCGTTTCGAGGGGAAACACAGCCTCAGCCCCATACGTCATTGAAAATGGGGTTTTTTTTGTTGACCGCTGGGGCGTTGTTTGATATGTCCAAAGGACATGTGGCAGCTCCTCCACCCATTTTCCCTTCGCTTCATCTAGCCTCTTCTTGAGCCCACTCACAATGACCTTATTAACAGCCTCGGCCCGCCCATTTCCCTGTGGATACGCTGGAGTGGAATATCTGTTCTTTATTCCTAGGTCGGAATAATACTCCCTGAAAGCCTTGCTATCAAATTGAAGACCATTATCCGAGATAAGAGCCCGAGGAACCCCAAATCGTGTGATGATGTTCTTCCAAACAAACCTTTTGACATCCACATCCCTGATATTAGCTAGGGGCTCAGCTTCGACCCACTTCATGAAATAGTCCGTGCCAACTAGCAAGTATTTCTTATTTCCTATTGCTTTAGGGAAAGGACCAACAATATCTAAGCCCTATTGCACAAAAGGCCAAGGACTAGAAAGAGGGTTAAGGACTCTCCCAGGCTGATGGATGTTTGGAGCAAACCTCTGACATTGATCACATTTTCTAACATATTCCTACGCTTCCTTTTGCATGCCTTGCCACCAATACCCCTAGGTGATTGCCCGATGAGATAAAGACCTTTCTCTAGTGTGACTCCCACAAATCCCTTCATGCAGTTCCTCTAGAAGTGCCTCTGATGCTTCAGGGTGCACACATAGCAGATATGGCCCAGAGAAAGAGCGTTTGTACAACTTCTTGTCCTCGGATAGCCAGAACCGAGGAGCTTTTCTTCGTATCTTGTCAGCTTCCAATTTGTCCTCGGGCAGTATATCCTTCTCAAAGAATACCATTATAGGATCCATCCACCTAGGCGCCGAGCTGATTTGATTGACCTGAAGCGAGTCCTCCACTACTGGAGTAGGTGTGCTCAAATCTTCAACCATGATAATCTGAGGTAAGTTCTGCGCCGAGGAGGTAGCGAGGGTAGCCAGAGAGTCCGCATGTGCATTTCCACCTCTAGGGACGTGGGATAATTCAAAAGATTCAAAATTTGTTTGCATACGCCTAACTCGGCTCAAGTAACTTTGCATTCTGGTGTCTTGAGCTTCCAACTCCCCTCTAACTTGGCCCACGACCAAGCTTGAATCCGAGAACATCTCCACTATTTTACCACCCAGCTTCTTGACCATCGTCATTCCTATTAATAAAGCTTCATACTCTGCCTCGTTGTTAGTGGCTGAGAATCCCAACCTTAAAGACTTCTCGACGATGGTCATTTCAGGAGATATTAGGACCAGCCCTACTCTTGACCCCCTTTGGTTTGCTGCTTCGTCCACATACACCTTCCAGGGAGTGGAACATTGCATGTATATAAGGCCAACCGATTTTTCATCCATGCCATGCGGACTTGCACCTATTTCCTCAGGGCCTTCAGCAAATTCGGCCACCAGGTCGGCGAGAACCTGACCCTTCACAGAAGTACGAGGCATATACTTTATATCGAAAGCTCCAAGGATTGTGCCTGATGTGGATTAACATCCACCTGCAGTGGTCTTGCCACTGGGTGCTGCGGTGCTTCCTCTTCCATCACAGACTTTACACTTGTCTTTTCCTACAATCGGATCAAGCTCTTCCCACAGACGGCGCCAATTGTAAGGACTCAAATTGTATTGGACCCAAAAGATGGATAAAATTCGAGCCCAACAAGCCCAAACAATAAAATTTTTAGAGAGTGGGTGTAAGAACTAGTTCCAGTGAGTGGAAAAAGACATCGTTCTTATGCAGCAAAAGGAACTTCAAATTAAATAAAAGAAAAACTCTTCCTCGGCTAGGTTTTTAGTGTATATCTCTATGGATTCTTTCTCTCTCTCTCTCTCTTTCTTTTTCAAAAGTCCTCTCTAGTGTACTCCGATTTCGCGTTATATACTACCTTCTTCATCCTGCTTTCACCGTACATGTGTAGGTTCCATTCTGAGAACTTCTTTCTGTCCCATCCAGAACTTCCTAGATCCTCCGCTTAGTGGCCATAAGGCTGCTTGGTTACTGTTCAGGTATCACCTCCACATTAATGCGACCAGAGAGTTAGCTGGGAAGTATTTAATGTGGAGGTAGCAGCTTTTAGGAGATATTTGTTACCTTTCCCGGTTCCTTCTTTGTTCAATATTCATTAGTTAGTTTGCATGTAATTTTGTGAAGTTCCTTGACTATTAAAAGAGTTACACCCATCTCGGACATTGGTTTGAGTAATAAATCTTATCCTCGGACGTGTGAGTATCCTCGGACTGGGCCGTTGGGTCACAAGCCCACTTCCTATGAACTTTCTGTTATCTTTTTGGGCAATTGGCCCCACAACAATAATTTCAAATTTCTCATTTTCCCTTTCAAAATCACAAACACAAATACATAAATCCTAAAAAATTTTCAAGATGAAATTTTTTTAAAAAAAATGTAAAATAGTAAAGCACTAAATAATATCACACAAATATACAATAATTTTAGATTTCCCATTTTCCCTTTCAAAATCATAAACACAAATATAAAAATCCTAAATATTTTTCAAATATCACATTTGACAATGAAATCCATGTGAGTGAAAACATTAAAAAAAAGGAGATAAGTTTCCAAAAAAAAAAAAAAATTATGGGCTCACAATAATCGCTTGACCAAAAAAAAAAAAAAAAAAACTCAAGCACAACAAAAAAACTCAAGTAATTTTAGAAAAGAATATTATTTATCTGATTTTCAACTACAAACACAATTATACAAGTTCACAATACAAAAATCCTAATTATTTTTGCAATGAGAGAGAAAACAAAACCCAAAAAAGAAGAAGAGAAAAAAGATAAAGGATAAAAAGAAATATCCAAGTTAGTGATTCACGGTGACAGAGGGGGAGAAGAATGTGTCGCGTAGATGGTGAGGTGGATACTCGGTGGTTAAGAGTGAGAGTGAGAGTGAGGGAGGGGTGGCTGTGATGTGAATGTACTGAAAGTGAAGAGTGAGATTAGGGTTTGAGAAATAGAGAAAGTATGATACACACACACACATACACACTTAGGGTTTTTTTTTTTTTTTTTTTTTTTTATAAAATTATATAATATTAATATATGTATATGGGTTGGGTACCGAGAGAGTAAGACTAATACCTGCACCCACACTAAACCCACTACGAGTGGGATTTTCAAAACCCACTCGTCCCATTTGTTTTATGGATCAGGTAAAACCTATCCTCTTAGGGTCGGGTACCCTCGACCAATTTTTGCCATCCCTACTCACAATTTGTAACTCACCTTGCGCGATTCATTCTTAACAATTAACAATGGATATCCGTGCTTGATTTTGTAAGATTGCACAACCCTCTTAAGCTCCTTGTGGTCACTAAACAAGATTCCCTTCATAAAAACGAGGTTGGGCATATTCACCTTAGCCCTAAATTCAGTGTACTTAGGGTGCTCTTCATCAGCCTTAGAGACGTCAGAGTGCCCATAGTCACTTTTCCCACTTTTTATATTATGCTTCTCATCACTAAAGCAAGTGGGTGCCCAATTTGATGTGTTCTACTCATGGGGATTTATGCTGGATTGATCAATGTGAATGGATGGGACAATGTAGGTGGATGGGTCAATGGGGGAGGATGGTCTTTTATATCTATCGAATTCACTGTCAATTACCAAATCAACATAGTCCTTATATAAAAAAAAATTGTCATCTACTCCAACCTTCTCATCACCTTATTTATGAAACTCATGCTCATTATCACCTTATTACCTTGAACCTTATCAACTTGTTCCTTATCAGCTTCTTCAATATGCTTCACATATATGTGTATTCAAGTGCAAACTCTAACCAATCATGTAGAACCCTAACATAACCATCTTCTTTAAATGGACACAAGCCATTATGAAGTTCCACATGAGGAATATGGTAAAAAAATTCAGCCACATTCGTAAGACCAAGATTTTTGGCAGACTTATGCATACCAAAAATAGCAAAAAGTATCAGGATCAACATCTAAGACCCTTGTTTCAATCCCTCTAGCATATTCCACATGTGCATCACTATGTGTAATGAAAACCCTCCATGATGTATAGACATCAAATAGTTGATCCATATTCAATACCCTACACATACATATAAATGTATTACTAAAATATAACATTTAATAAATATATTATTAACCACTGCACACCCTTGGTGCAATGGTTACTCTATAAGTGCTTGTGAGGTGTGGGGTGGCAAGGGCCGGGGTTCAAGTCTTCAGGAGGGAGCTTCACACACATTTACACTTGGATTAGGCTACAGTAGAATTTCTATCTTGTATATATATATAAAAAAAAAATTAATACATTACTAAAATATAATACACATGTAAATGCAACCAAACATGCATACATACAGACGGCACAAAGCACAACAAATGGACCGCACAATTGGACCGCAATTATTGCACTCAGTCAATTTACCAATAAAATGTGCATTATTTTACACCATAATATACACATAGCTCATCATCACCCAAGAAGCTGACCCACCAAAATTAAAGATCAATAAAGTTCAAAAATTGAAAAAAATACAACCAACTATATTGTAAACCATTAACAACAAAGTACTCCGAAAATCCTTAAAAAATTGGTCTCAATCAACAGTATCAAAGTGCTACAAAAACTCAAAAAAAAAAAAAAAATCAAAGATGAACAAACTTCAGCATAAACATGCACGCGTGCGCACACAGAGTTCTAATAGAGAAGTAAATGATTTTATCATACATAGCAAAGCCAATCAACAAAAACCCCAAAAAATTCATCACCCAAAAAATTTAACAAAAACCCTAGCAAACTTATTCAACAAAAACCCAAAACAAAAAACTAAGAACAATGACAAAATCCAAATCCAAAAAAGAGAGAAAGTGAAGAATAGCTCACTATTAGCATGGCCGTTGCCATTACCTAGAGCCTTTGATGATGGGTTCAAGATGAAACTTGATGGCTAAGGTTCACACAAGCTGAGGAGGTTAGTGAGGTTTGGCCGTCGGGTTCACTGAGTTGGGAGGGAGCTACTTTCATGGGGATTTGATTTGGGATTTTAGAACTTAGATTGAAATGGGGGTAGTTTTAGGCTTTTAGTTTTGTGTTTTAACATTGGGGAAAACATCACCATTTTGACTGTGCTAGGTAAGCTTTTATTTTTCATTGAAAATGCGTAGTTTTGAGGCTGATTTGGTAAAAATAAAATACATCAGCATGGTGATGTGTCAGTTAATAGAAAAAAATAACTGTGGGGGGTGAATTGCTAATGGAACCAAACTTGAGGGTGTAAACTCAAAGTTCTGAAACTTGGAGCGTAAAATCTAAGCAACCCCAAACTTCAAGGGTGCAATTTGCAATTTACTCTAGAATTAAATAAAAGATGAGGCAAAGGTGCAAAATAAAATTCTCTTTATTTATTTTTTAGGGGCAAAACTTAAATATAGTTCTTTAAGTGCACAAGCTAGTGAATTTTATAATTGAATTTAAATGTTCTAAGAAAAAGATAACACCTTATGTGTTATATTAATCATTGTAAATATAGGATTGAATTAATTGAGGAACTTATATTACAACAATCAAAGAAGTGTATTTAAAATATACCCACAAAAAAGGATTTATTTTATAATGAAGAATTAGTTTTCACAAATTTAAAAATATATATGATGCAATTTCAATGTTGTCACTTCATTAGAAAAACAAATAAACAATCCAGGCATGAAAATTAGAAATGGGAAATGAAATAAGAAAGAAAAAAAAATGAAGGACCAGCTTCTAAAGCCAAAATACTTTTAATGAGGTACAAACACAAATATATTGCAAAAGGTAAATAAAATCTTAGCTTTTGTATAAAAAAAAAGGACAGAAAAAGGGAGGTAAAGAAAAAAAAATGCTTCTTTTGGTTCATAATATTTTTTTAAAAATTTTATTTTAAAGGAATATACATACATATATATATATATATATATATATATAGTTTTTGGTTATATTCTTGGAAATGCTCTAGAAACATTTTATAGCGATTTTCATGTATGAAAAATAATAATATTTTCAGTATTTGAATATAGATATGAAATAAAAACTTGGATTCACCAATTCAACATATTAATATAGAAAAACTAAAATCAACATAAAAAATAAGCACATTTATAATAAAAGATATTGAAAATTACACTAATAAATACAATCAAACTAAGAGTGAAATTGAAAATAAATAAATAAAACTATTAACAAAAACTATCAATAAAGCTTACACATTTACATCAATAATTAGAAACACTTGAATTCTCGCAAATGACATTTCAAAGTTGTCTTGTGTGATTTCAAAAGTTTGGAGTCTGAGTTTTGAGGAATACATGTTTATTTTTGGAGGTGTAGTAAGGTAATTTTGTCATTTTGGTGGTTTTAAGGGGGCATTTTTATCATATTGGAGGTTTTTATTATTATTATTATTATTATTATTATTATTATTATTATTTCATTTGGAGGTTTCAACATTATTTTGATCATTTTGTATGTATGGGAGGTATTTAATTCATTTTAGAGGTTTTGTGGGTATTTTGGAGTTTGTTAGAAGATTTTTATCATTTAGAGATTTTAAAGGTATTTTGGTTATTTTTAGAGTTTTTAAGGGATATTTTTGTCATTTCAAAGATTTTAAGTGTAATTTGGCCATTTTGAGGTTTTAGGAGTATCTTGGAGGTTTTGACCTTTGAGCCTTTTTGGAAATTTTGGAGATTCTTGGTAAATTTGTTTTTGTAATGTTAGATAATTTTTGGGTATTTTGGTCATTTTAAAGATTTATGAAGTAATTTTATCAATTTTTAGGTTTCGATGATATTTTTGATCATTTGAAGGTTTTGAGGGTATTTATTTTAATCATCTTGAAGATTTTTGGATTTCTAAAATTATTTTTTTGTATTTTACTGAATTTGGTTGAAAATATTTTACGTCCATAAAAAAGCATTAAACAATTTTCAACCTGAACTTAGTGTTTCTCCTTTTCAACCAAAAATGATTTCAATTTTCCTAAGTTTTCACAATCCCCTACAAACCCTCAAAAAATGATGAAAATATTTTCTAACTAATCCATAGTCTTAAAAAATAACAATAATAAAAAAGACAAAAAAAAAAAAAAAAAAAAAAGGTAAAAAAACCCCAAACCCTGTTTCCAAACACAACGCATTTTGCCTCTTCCTTTCCTTTGTTTCCTCCGAATGCAGAGAGTTCAGAGCTTCACTCCTCTTCAACCTCAACAGCATCATGTGGAGACTCATGCGCACAAACACCAATCTTCTCTCAACCCAACACAAACATTCAATCACCAAACCCGGACCCGTTTCCCTCAGACCCTTGGACTATTCCACCTCACAAATCCATGACACAGTCCGAGAAATCACCACCATTCTCACCCACAACAATTGGCAGCTCCTCTTAGACTCCTCCGACTTGCCCACCAAACTAAACCCAGATGTGATCCGCTCCTTCATGCTCCAGAACCGGGTCGTTGACCCGACCCGACTCCTTAGCTTCTTCCTCTGGTCCGAACACAAAGTGGGTACCTTTCAGAATTTGGATATCTTATCTCTACTTGTTGTTTCTCTTTGCAACTTTAAGCTTTATGAACCTGCAAATGAGATTTTGGAGCGTATGATAAGAATTTGCAAGTCTTCTTATGATGTTTTGGGTGCTATTGATGTTTGTTATAGAGAATGTGATGTTGGGTCTAAATCTAATGCTTTTGTGTTTGATATGTTAGTTGGTAGTTATAGGAAAATGGGTTTTATAGATGAGGCTGTTAATGTGTTCATGGGTTTGAAAAATGTTGGATTTATGCCTAGCATGTTGTGTTGTAATTCATTGTTGAGAGAGTTGTTGAAGGTGAATAAGATGGAGATGTTTCAGAAGGTTTGTGATAGAATGTCGGAGATGAAGATTGCTTTTGATGTGTATACATATGTTATTGTTATCAATGCCCACTTTAAGGCTGGGAATGTTAATGAGGCGAAGAGGGTGTTTTCGGAAATGGGTGGAAAGGGTTGCATCCCAAATTTGGTTACTTACAATGTGGTTATTCATGGTTTGTGTAGAGCGCGGCGTGTTGACGAAGCTATTGAGATGAAGAAGTCTATGGTTAAGAAGGGGTTGGGCCCTGATTGTTATACTTATGTGACTCTTGTCAATGGGTATTGTATGGAAAAGAGATTAAGAGAGGCAAAGTTGGTTTTGTCGGAAATGAGAGATATGGGATTGAGGCCTGATTTGATTGGGTATAATGCTTTGATTGATGGGTTTGTGAAAGAAGGTGATGTAGAAGAGGCTTTGAGAATTAAGGATGAAATGGTTACTCATGGCATTCAGATAGATCGGGTCTTATATAACACGCTTCTTAATGGGCTTTGCAGGGCTGGTAAGATGGAGAAGGCAAGGGAAGTCATGAATGAATTGATAAGGACTGACATAGGACTTGATTCGAGAATTTACAGTTGGTTAATTGAGGGTTGCTGTCGGGAGCATGATATGATTTGTGCTTTTGAATTGCTTGATGAGTCAAAGAAGAGGAACTTGGCACCCACAAAGGTAACTTACAGTGTAATAATTAATGGGCTTTGTCAGTATGGAAATCTCCGACAGGCCAATACTGTACTGGGGGAAATGATTACAAGGGGTTTGAAGCCAAATGCCATTATCTATACAGCACTAATTTCAGCATACACTAAGGAAAGTAGATTTGAAGAAGCAAGGAGAATGTTGGAGAGGATGAAAGAGTGTGGGATTATTCCTGATGTATTTTGCTACAACTCTCTCATAATAGGCCTTTGTAAAGCTAAGAAGATGAAAGAAGCAAGGACTTACTTGGCAGAAATGTTGGACAGAGGATTGGAGCCAAATGCATATATTTATGGAGCTTTCATCTATGGTTATAGTGAGTCTGGGGAGATGCAGATGGCTGATAGGTACTACAGTGAGATGCTAGGTCATGGTGTAGTTCCTAATGATGTAATGTATAGAGCCTTGATTGATGGGCATTGCAAGGAGGGGAACATAACAGAAGCCTTCTCAAAATTCAGATTTATGCTGGCGCGAGGTTTTCTACCAAATGTTAAAACTTACTGTGTGCTTATCAATGGTCTCTCGAGGAATGGAAAAATGGAAGAAGCTCTTGGGATCTTCTCAGAGCTTAGTGAGAAGGGTTTGGTTCCTGATGTTTTCACTTACACCTCTCTCATGACTGGTTTCTGCAAGCAGGGTGATGTAGAGAAGGCTTTTCAACTTCACGAAGAGATGTGCAAAAAAGGCGTAAATCCAAACATTGTTACTTATAATGTCTTAATTGCTGGGCTACAAAAGGCAGGTGACATTGAAAAGGCTAATGAGTTATTTTCTGGCATCTTGGATAGAGGCTTGACTCCCAACGGTGTGACATATGCTAGAATCATTGATGGTTATTGCAAATCTGGTAATGTAAATAAAGCATTACAATTATTTGATGAAATGCCCTTAAGAGGTATCCCTCCAGATAGTTTTGTGTACAATGTCCTTCTCAGGGGATGCTGTGAAGAAGGAAATTTGGAGAAAGCTCAGGAACTATTTCTAGATATGCTGCATAAGGGCTTTGCCACTAGTCTCTCTTTCAACACTTTGATTGATAGGTTCTGCAAGAGTAAAAAGCTACAAGAAGCAAGTAATTTGTTGGAGAAAATGTTAGAAAAGCAGGTCATGCCTGACCACGTTACCTACACAACTCTGATTGATCGGCATTGTAAGGCTCGGAATATGGAGGAAGCAAGAAAGCTCTTCTTGGAAATGCATGCAAGGGGTCTAGTACCAACCACCAGAACTTACTCGTCACTTCTTCATGGCTACAACTCAATAGGAAAAAGATCTGAGGTTTTCTCTCTATTTGAAGAGATGGTAGCCAAGGGGATTAAGCCTGACAAGATCACCAACTATGAATTAATTGGTGCTCACCATAAAGAAGGGAACTTGATGGAAGCGTTGAGGTTGAGGGATGAGTTAAATAAGATGGGAATGTCCATGAAGTTTGGTGCATACAATTCTCTAGTACAAGCGTTATGCACAAAAGAAGAATTTTCAGAAGCATTAACTTTACTTGACGAAATGGGAGAGCGAGGGCATAGGCTCAGCTTTGCTACATGTAGAACCATAGCTTGTGGTTTTCAAAGAGTAGGCAATATGGAGAAAGCTGCAGCAGTTTTGGAGCGCATGCTGGGGTACGGATGGGTTTCAAATTCTGTGAGCTTAACTGACTTGCTTGATCATAATGAACATGGTTGGAAGCCTGAGGAGTCCAACAAGCTCCTAAATCAAATGGCATAGAGAAGTTCTTATTCAGGTTGGCACAATTTTAAAACTGCCATATTGCTTCTCCTTTGTGGTGCTCAGTAATTGTGGCCCTTATACTCATTGGAGATGCTTTGGCCTCAAGAGTACACCAAAAATGGGGCTAGCTAGGCATGCTAGCTCCCAGTGCTGTGTTGTCACTCCAAGTGGCTGCTTACTATATTCTGCAGCCATGAAAATTGCTGCTTCCAACTGAGGCAACATAAATGCTAGTCTGCTAAAGGTAATGATTTGCCAATCGCCTTTTGGTCTGATGGCAATTCCACCCTTGTGGTGGGCATATGTCCTTGGTTCGATCCCTGGCATCTTCATCTAGTAACAAGAAAAAAGAAGGTAATGAAAACTTATTTTCTTCTTCATTTCAGAACATTTATGTTGCATGAGTAGATTAGTCCATTAACTCATAATCTGATTACAATTTACAGGTTTGACTCTGCTTAAGTTAGCAGTTATCGCTCTGAGAAGATTAGATTTTTTTGTTCATTTTACAGCCAATTGAGCTATTGAATTTAACCTGTAATTGCTTGTTATAATAGTGAAAGAGCTCCTTGGTAAATCTTGAACTTAGTTAGGAATACATTGATTTCATTGATTGCTGTTTGCAATTTTTCCAGCCTTCTCTTGGCAACAACTTGCATTCCTTCTGTATGCAACAATGATATGAATTTATTTTATTTTTTATTTTTAAGATTTTTATTTTTTCGATAGGTTAAAAAAGTGATGTTAAGAATGTAATGTTAAAAACTTGAGTTCCTTCTGTACCCAATGATATTGAAAAATTCCTTTATCCCTTGTAAAGTCCACTAATTATTAAGAATGTAACGTTGTGTCATTTTCAGATAATAGCTCATTATTTCTTTTGTTCCTCCTATTCGGATCTATTCCTGCTTTTAACTTGTTAAGGTAGTTGCATTGTGAAATCATCAGCTGCATGATGTACCATAGAGGGAAAGCCAGTTGCAGTGTACACTTATTATTGATTAGAGGTGTTCCAGCAAACTCATGTTGAAGAAGTGGTGCAGGTTCTTGGTTAGACACCAAATTATAAAATTGATGATTAGAAAATGTCAAACTTTGCATCGTACTCTCTGTCTCTGTCTCTCCATGTGTGTGTGTGTGTGTTGAGTTCTAGGAAAGATAGTGTCTTATTAGAGATCAATTCTTTTCTCAATATTATCAACCTCCTGTGTTGATGTTATTGCCTTGTTGGAAACCAATCAGATCATAACTGTCTAAATATAAGCTGATTGTACCTTATCGAATTAAATATGATAAATTCAGCCACAACCCATGGTCATTGCACTAATGCCTTTGGGAGGATAAGGATAAGGTGTCTCATGCATCAAAGATTATATAATAACTATTTTTTGGATTAATATTTCAAAAATCCCACCATTAGATTATTTCTTAACATGGGTACCAAATTTCATGCCAATTAGAAATTATTTACCATTTGATCTAGAAAACCATATTTTATGCACAATTTTAAATAAAAATTTCGAGTTTTAAACATTTTATAAATGACATGGTTATTGATCTCAAATCATTTAGAAATTTTACAAGCATGTTGAGTATAAATGAAAAATCTAATCTAGTGGTAAATTTGTTTAATTTCACTTTCAATAAAAAATATATTAAGTGATGTAATATAACTTATAGTTATACTCATGGTTTAATTTCACCTTCAATTGTTGGCCTCCGATTTCAGTTCTTGGTTCCCTAAAAATTCGATGTGGTGAAATAGAAACTACATATAATGGCTAAAGAATTAATTTGAAGTTGAAATAGATTAAAAATAAACTGAACCTGCTGGTATATTTTTTGAAAGCTCGAAAATGTGTTGAAAACACACGAGCGGTTTAGACCCCCAAATTCAAATTACGGCCTAGGAAGCACGGGTGCGTTTTGGGACTCAAGTGCGGGTGCGGGTGCGGGTGCGGGTGCGGGACTCGGCAATTTTTGAAAAAGTAGGGTGCGGGTACGGCGGGACTCGGCGATTAAAAAATTATTAAAATTATTTTTATTTATATTTTCTATATATTTTTACTATTAAAATATTCTTAAAAAACATATTTCTATGCCTTGATTCACAAAACAAAGAAAGAAAAAGGCAAGAAACACATTACTATGCCTCTGAGGTCAGAATTTCGGCTTTTCCGGCGAGTTTAAAGGCCGATATCGGCCTGTTTCGGCCGTTTCCGGCATGTTTCGGCCATATCGGAAGTATCGGTCGCCGGCCGATACGACCCGATATGGCCGATATGGCCCGATTCTGGCCGAATCGAGCTGCGTCGGCGCGAATCGAGCCGCGTCGGCTCGAATCTGAGGAAATAAAAAAAAAAAAAAACTCAGACACGGCACCGACGCGCGGTCTGCCGCGTCGGACGCCGCGTCCCGCGTCCGGCCGCGTCGGACTCGGGTGCGGCACCCTCCCAGCCGCGTCCGTGCTTTCCAGATTACGGCTTGGTTGATTTTACACTAACTTAATGACAAGTGCGAAATAGTGTAAACACAAGCGTATAAACAAAACAACTACTCTAATCCATAATTTAAAGCAACTCAGCAGTAAAAATGAAATGAACAAGAGTAGGGAAGAATGATGCAAACATAAATAACACCGAGACGTGTTATCGAAGAGGAAACCGAAGAACTCGGCGAAAAACCTCTCCGCCACCCTCCAAGCGGAAATCGATCCACTAGACAATCAGTTGGGATACATGGATTAGCAAAAGACCCTCCAAGCTTAGTCTACCCGATGTACCTAAGCCCTCCAAGCTCCTACTCCAACAAGGTTTCTCGGAACCGTGTCTTGTCCTAGTTATCCGGATCCCGCAACAAGCTCCATGTTGCATCTGCCATTCAAGGCTTCTTCCAATACTTCCCAGCAGCACCAAAACGTCATTCAGCACTCTCAAAGGTGTGGTAAGTGTTTTGGCTATCAACCTCTCAAAGATATGGATAATGGAGAGGGAATGGTTGAGGAGATACCACAAGCAATTGTATAGAGAAAGATGGGGAAGACAATCTCTAATTATCAATGTGTTTGGCTAGGGTTTTTCCCTCTGAAGCATCTCTCAACAATTGTGGGTAATGATGGTATATGTAGGAGGGGTGCAAAAGGTGTGACTAAAAAAGTACAGGCTGGCAGAACAGCTTGCCTCGCGGGTGTCTCGCGGGAAGGCCTTACCCGCGAGATACTCGCGAGACACAGTTGTCTCCACCTGGCATGACTCTTCGCATTCCAGCATGTGCCTGGCACATGGATCACTTCGCGGGATGCTTGGTCGCGAGATACCCGCGAGAATCCTTCTCATCTTCAAATGCTTGAGTCTTCAACACTCTTTCTATCACACACCCCTTACATCAAGTCCCACAACAAATACAGGGTTTTAAACGATTGAACATGATTACAATCAAATTTGGCACGGAATAAAAGCCAACAAAACATAGTTGTAAATTACAACTTTACAATCTCCCCCTTTGGCTATTCCGTGACAAAACCCTAAAACAGACTCTAGACTTAAACGTGAGTTTAGGAACAAAGGCAAAACTCACTCACACCTAATTCTAGATTCTGATAAGCTCTTGAACATATGAACAAGTATCTCCTGAAACACAACAACACAATAATATCATGGCAAGATCAAACAAGTAATCACTATACACAAGCAATTACTATGCTCATTCACACATGAAATGAACATCCGGATATGCAAGATGATAAGCTCATTTAAAAGAGAATCATTTGCAACTCCAACACTCAACCAATGCGAAATACACGAAGTATTTGCATCTAGGAACAATCCTACTAGGGCACAAGAGTGTTCATCACTCAACCAATGCATATAACGTATATGCATCTAGGAACAATCCTACTAGGGCACAAGAGTGATGTACTTGAAGTAACAATGCATGACATTGAACTACAAGCAAACATGCATCAAGGTTGCATAAGCATGGTATAGCAAATGCATGGCACAAACCACAAAGACCTACAAAGCATGCAAGAAACAAACCCTAAAAGCTTACAAAAGCAACATGGGTACAAGCAAATGCCACAAAGCACATATGCCACAAAGCATAGAAAAGCATACATAAGATTCTGAAAATATACTGAAATTAATACTGAAGTTAAAGCATAAGTGTCAGAACTAAAAAAAACCACAAATGGTAAAACATTAACTATAAACAGAAACTTAAAAAAAAAACCGTCTGTAAAACCAATAACCAATAGTTTATGTATCTAAGCTATGCTCCCCCTAAGGCTGTGCAGGCTCTTGTTCATCAGCTCCCCCTCAAAATTTTCTCCCCCTTTTTGACCGGAATGACCAAAGGGCTAGAACTGGTCGGATTCGGAGTCTGATCCATGTGCAGGGGATAGGCTCTGAATCTGAGCTGATAATGTGGTGATCTGCTCCTGGAGATATGCAAACTGATCCGCTGTGTGCTGTACGTGAGTGTCAAGCACTGTAGACATGTGATCCATCTTGGCTAGGATCTGATCAAGCTTGCTGAGACCTTGTGGTTGTGCTGGAGCAGAAGATGATGGCTGTGCAGTCTCTGAAGCAGAAGTGAACCTCTCAATCTCCTCCTCAGTATCCCCACCCTCATCTGGGACATCCTGAGGCACACTCCTAGGCGGTGGAATGAGATGAGGACCAGTTTTGGGGCCTTTAATGTGTGCTGTGCTCCGAGTCAGAGTGTTTGCACCAATGGGGTAATCCCTCTGAACAATAGTGAGGCCACTAGGGATCTTGAGCTTAGTCTTTGCAATGAGCCCCATGATCAATGAAGGAAAGGGCATTATGGTTCGGGAGTTTTGCTTCGTAATGCTCTTTTTCAGAATGTGGAAGATGTGGCTGCAGATATCAATTTCTTTGTGAATAAAGAGGTCGTAGAGAAACCTCGTCCTTGGAGCCGATAGAGTGGTGAGGTTGGTGACCGGATACAGGTTATGGATCATGACATAGTTGAGAGTTCTCATTTCTGGAGAAAACTTGAGAGTATCCATTGAGGATTTCTTTGGAACCCCACCAAGAGTTGATATCATCTCCGAGATATGCCCCAATCTCTCATCATACTGAACTATCATTGGCTGTGAGGGAGGTCGTATCTCCAAGAAGTCTTGAATGCTATCCCTTGTGATCTCAAATTCTTTGTGCCTCACCCAGCAAAGTATCTTATTTTCTTCCACCTCAGCATTAGAGAAGAATTCTCTAATAATTTCCGAGTAGACATTCCCAACTGGATTTAGCAACTTTGTCCACGTTCTTTCTTTGAACACATCCGGAATGACTGTGTTCTCAAGATCCTCTAGTTGAACTACTCGTTCCATGACAATGGTTGCTCTCTTGTAGCAATCATTGTACTTCATGTCAGCATCCGCAGATTTGAAGTGATCGGAATCAGTACGAGCACGCTTGGGAGCCTTCTTCTTGGAGCCCGCATGCTTGGTGGGAGACATCTGCACAAGTGGACACAACACATAAAGCACAAGAGCACACAATACAAAAACAAAACTTGATTAGATTCAAGTTAGTTTACATAAAATGTGAGCCTTCCAAAACAGAGTAACATTCAAAACAGAGCATGAGCAATTCATACAAGCATGCCACACCACATATAGCATTAAAGCATAAAATGTATGCATGAAAAATAGCACATTTTGCATGAACTTTAATCAATGTGCAAGTGTGTGTGTTCGTGTCTATGCATGTGTGTGCAACAAAAGATGCATGAGGGTGTGCCTAGAGGGTGCCTAGGTGTTTGCCAAGTGAGTGCAACATAAGCAAAGTGAACTACACACATGATCAAAGATTAATTCTGGACCAAAACATGATAAGATATGTGGAAACCTTGAAATTGGGACTCACTTGAAACCAATTAGTCACAACAATGTCACTTAGACATTCAATCAAACACCTAATGTGCGTAAGAACATTCTAAGAATGAGCAATGCATGAACATGGTAAAATCTTGCCTAAATACATGATAGAATGCCACAAGGGGCCAACACAGATGCATCAAGATCAAATGCAACAAAACCCAATAAAAAATTTTACACAAACATCACCCAATATAGAACACCAACCCAAAGTTTTGAAAATCCCTAATTTTCAAAACCTAACTAAAAATTCTGCAAAATGTAAGTGAAAACTTAAAAAGAAATGAGTAATGAACATACCTTGAAGAAGAAAATGCAGAAAAAATCTTGATTTGGAAAGGGATTTGATGGAATAGTGTTTTTGGGTTGAGAGAGGTTCGAAGAAATGTATGGAGGGAAGTTTTTTATGTTTTGAAAAACTGTCACATCAGCCCTTTAAAACTGAAAACATGCGTTTTTCGCGGGATAGGGAGCCGCGAGACAGTCGCGAGACAACCGCGAAAGGAGCCACTGAAGCACAAACTTTTCGCGAGAAGCTCTAAGTCGCGATACAGTCGCGAGACAGTCGCGAGATTCTCTGTCTGATTTTAAGAAAATTTCAGTTTTTGCCAAACAACATTTCGCGAGAAGCTGTTGGTCGCGAGACAGTCGCGAAAGTCTCTGTGTGACAAACAAGAGAAAGTATTTCCCTCACACCTTTTCGCGAGAAGCTCCTTAGTCGCGAGCTTCTCGCGAAACAACCCCTGAACCTGTTTTTTGATGAAAAACACATAAAAAACATTTTGACCAAAAATAAACACTAGAAAGTATAAAATCACTTTCAAAAACTAATAAAACTCACAAAAATCTTTTTGGATTTGATCAACAAAGATTGAGCATGCGAGACACATTTAGACAAGTACAATCACACAAATGATTATGACATTCATAGAACATAGACTTGTGTGTTGTGTGTGGATATCAAAAATGAGATAGTCCTTAGTCCAATGCGAAGCTTCAATGATCAATTCAATCAAGGCATACTCAACTAGCACTAGATTATGTGACCTATCTCAATTATAGAAACATGCATATATGACCTCCCACATGTACTTGATAACAATTCACTGAAGCTTTTCATTTGGCTCCATACTTAACAAATCATTTGCAACTTTTGAGCAAAGAGAATCTCATTTAGAGAAGGATGCCTGAAATTTTTGATATTTCAATCGATGAATTAGCCTTTGGCTTTTTGGGCATCAAACATTATATTTTAGTCGCTTTCCCTTTTTCCTAGTCGAATACTAGTTTGTGCGACAGGCTTTTGCAGCTCTATATCTCTTTTCATTTTGAGATTTACATTTAGAGAGCTCTTTTAAGCAAAAAAATAAAAGTGGAAAGATATATAGGCATGAGTCTATGCATGTCTCAAGATCAACAAAACCATTCACTAATCATTCATGACAAGGTTGAAGATCTATTTACAACAGTCACATAGATTTCAGAATTTCTTCCACAATGATATAAGTGCATGAGGGACAAGCTAAGCTCGCTAAATGCACAAACCATAAGTACAAAGGTACAAGGCAAAACATGCTTTGAGGCAAAACTCAACAAAGTGATCAAACTTTTTGGATTTTATAATTTTTATGGGTTTTTGAATTTTTGAAACACACCCAAAACAAAGCAAGAAAAGAAAGATCAACAAAACAGGTACAAACCATGAAAACAATGCATGATAAAATGCAACAACAAATGACATATGTCCCTAAAAATGGAAAGAATTAATGCATGGACATATTATAGTGCTTATGCATGAGTACCCCTCTTCACCCACACGTCACGTGCGTTTGGGGTGATATCCTTGACGGATTGGGTACGAGAGTTGGGACTTTCAAACCTCCTGGTAAAACTCTCCAAGCAAGTGGTGAAGGCACCGATCATTTTCATCACGTCTGTCACTCCGGGATCACGATTTTGGCTTCTTGAATTCTCACCACCCCAAGCTCTATTGTCATTCCTTCTTCCACGTGATCGAGGAACGCTTGCATTATTGTCTGCTCTCAATTTTTGACAGTTGGGTCGGGTATGTCCTTGCATTCCGCAATAGTGACACACATAATCCGTTCTAGGACCCCGTTGTGGTCTTGAGAGAGATCTTGCTCTGGTTTCGTGTCTGCCTACTGCTTGATTTCGGGACTTGTTCATCATCCGTTGCTCAGTTACATTCTTCTTCTCAACCTTAACATTCTCAGGAATGACCTCCCCTACAATTGGCTCTACGGCCTTCACAAATTTCACTTCTTTGGTAGCTTTGACTGATGAGCTACTCCCTCCGGTATATCCCAATCCGGACTTGTCTGAGGAATGTTTTTGGGATCAGATAACATCATCCAACTTTCTGGAGGAGACCCTTTCTATCTTGGCTTGCGCTTGCACCACCTCTTGTTCCAGAAATCTGATCTTCAAGTATGCTTCTGACAGCTCACCATTCAGTCCTTCTATTTCGCATTTGGCCTCCTTATGTCTGATCATGAGACTTCGGTAGTCTTCCTCTGCTTTCTTCATTTTTCTCACAGCTGCCTTGGCTATTCTTGCATATTCCCCTGACTTCTCAAGAAGTGAGGAGTAATTCTCTTGAAGATTAGCTGTATTTTCTTCCTCTTCAGCATCTGATTCTTCCACAATTCCAACAGATTCTGAATCAGAATGCTCACCAAGTTCCTTCTCAAGTGCACCCAAGTCGTCCGAGGAATCTTCATGAGCAATGGTCATGAAAACGGAGTAGTTTCCCTCACCGTCACAGCTCTCTTCCGAGTCAGAATCAGAAGATTCAGAATCACTGAGCGTTGTAGCATATGCTTTTCCTTTTCCCCTCAAAAAATTCGGACACTCCTTCTTTAGATGTCCATGGCCATTGCACTCATAGCACACAATGTCTGGAGAAGGTTGATAATCCTTTCCTTCTTTTCTCTTAAACTCTTTCTTATCACCTCTTGAAGGAGAAAACTTTTCTCTATTGAACGGTTTCCCACTGTTCTTCATTTTCAGAAACTTGCGGAAGTTCTTTGCAAGATATGCTACTTCTTTCTCCACTCCATCTTCTTCGGAGGAATCATTTATTCTTTCGGTGATGGTTTTAAGTGCAAGCGATTTGCTCGTTTTATGGGAAGGCAGTCCCAGCTCATACATTTGGAGAGACCCGATCAGCTCTTGAATCTTAATCTCATCCAAGTCTTTGCTTTCTTCTATGGCTGTAACCTTTGCTCTAAAACTTTCAGGCAAGGACCTCAATATTTTTCTCACCACCTTAGTATCTTCAATCTTCTCCCCAAGATTGAGTTTAGCAATGACAATTTCATTGAGCTTCCCATAAAATGAATCAAATGGTTCATCATCACTCATCTTGAGTTCTTCAAATTTGGTGGTGAGCATCTGAAGTTTTGTATCCTTGACTTTCTTTGTACCCTCATAGGTAGTCTCCAAAATCTCCCAAGCTTCCTTGGCTACTGTCATATGAGATATCCTGTGGAATTCATCAGGGGACACACCACAAAAGATAGCATTTAAAGCTTTATTGTTAGCATTTGCTGCCGCAAGGGCTGCCTTATCCCAAGTGGACTTAGGAGCCTCCGGCTTGGTCCAACCTATCTCAACCGCATCCCAAACGGTATCATCGATAGAGCATAAGAATGCTCTCATTCTAACTTTCCAGAATGCATAATTGTTTCCATCAAAAAATGGTGGAACATTGAGCGATTGAGACCGGTCCATCTCAAGAAGGGTCAAGGATCACACTTAGGTAATTAAACCTCAGCAAGTGTACCCGCTCTGATACCAATTGAAAGCTCGAAAATGTGTTGAAAACACACGAGCGGTTTAGACCCCCAAATTCAAATTACGGCTTGGTTGATTTTACACTAACTTAATGACAAGTGCGGAATAGTGTAAACACAAGCGTATAAACAAAACAACTACTCTAATCCATAATTTAAAGCAACTCAGCAGTAAAAATGAAATGAACAAGAGTAGGGAAGAAGGATGCAAACATAAATAACACCGAGACGTGTTATCGAAGAGGAAACCGAAGAACTCGGCGAAAAACCTCTTCGCCGCCCTCAAAGCGGAAATTGATCCACTAGACAATCAGTTGGGATACATGGATTAGCAAAAGACCCTCCAAGCCTAGTCTACCCGATGTACCTAAGCCCTCCAAGCTCCTACTCCAACAAGGCTTCTCGGAACCGTGTCTTGTCCTAGTTATCCGGATCCCGCAACAAGCTCCATGTTGCATCTGCCATTCAAGGCTTCTTCCAATGCTTCCCAGCAGCACCAAAACGTCACTCAGCACTCTCAAAGGTGTGGTAAGTGTTTTGGCTATCAACCTCTCAAAGATATGGATAATGGAGAGGGAATGGTTGAGGAGATACCACAAGCAATTGTATAGAGAAAGATGGGGAAGACAATCTCTAATTACCAATGTGTTTGGCTAGAGTTTTTCTCTCTGAAGCATCTCTCAACAATTGTGGGTAATGATGGTATATGTAGGAGGGATGCAAAAGGTGTGACTAAAAAAGTACGGGCTGGCAGAACAGCTTGCCTCGCGGGTGTCTCGCGGGAAGGCCTTACCCGCGAGATACTCGCGAGACACAGTTGTCTCCACCTGGCATGACTCTTCGCATTCCAGCATGTGCCTGGCACATGGATCACTTCGCGGGATGCTTGGTCGCGAGATACCCGCGAGAATCCTTCTCATCTTCAAATGCTTGAGTCTTCAACACTCTTTCTATCACACACCCCTTACATCAAGTCCCACAACAAATACAGGGTTTTAAACGATTGAACATGATTACAATCAAATTTGGCACGGAATAAAAGCCAACAAAACATAGTTGTAAATTACAACTTTACATTTTTATTAAAACATTTAAAGTCACATATATGCCTAAGAATTTCAATTTATCTCCCTTGTACAGTTTTTAATCTATAACAGGGAGGCATTTCCCTATTTAATCATGTTCTGTATACAATGCATACTGCTCTGGTATGCATGTGAAAAAAAAAAAAAGAGAGACTTTGACTGTTATGTATCAAATATCTAAGGAAGAATTGACGTGTTAGGAAAGAAACTATATCATCTTCTCAAAATTTTCAAGCTTCTTCACCCTTTGCATGGACCGAACAAGCAATGCCATAAAAACTCCTGGATTTTGACAAATAAATGATTTTCAGCACATGAACTGATGGATGTAAAACAAAGATAAAGCATGAGAAGAACAATGTCTTGATGGTGAAAGTTTCTGATTACCTGCACCAATGAATGATCCATTTGCAATCAATTGACTACCTTGACTGCTGAAAGTGACCCCAAGATTTACAAGGGTGCCTCCCAACACTGTATACATAGTTGCCATTTGTAGTACGGTTGCTTTTCGAGCTGCTCTTTCGGACTGGAAAACATAGATTTGTCATTTCAATAGAGAAAGAAGCATATGTTAGAACTACTATATGAAAAGAAGGGAAAAATATACAGTTGGTCCGTAAACTTTGACCTATGAGTGATTTATCCTTGAAGTTTATTTTATTTTATTTTTTTACAAGCTTGAAGTTTATTAAATGAACGTTTTTATTTCTTTAGATGATTTGACCAAACTAAAAACTGACACTATATCATTCCATTGAATACATCAAGGGACTAAATGTGATCACTTTGAATTTGTTAAGAACTAAAAGCAAAACCTTTTTAAGTTAGGGACTAAAAAAAAAAAAAAAAACACTTTAAACTTCAAGACTAAACTAGTCCATTGTCTAAATTTTAGGAACCAACAACCTATTTTGACCCTAGAAAAGGATTCTTGTTGCACGAGATCTACAAAAATGGATTGTTATTATTATAGAAAGTACTAATATCTACCAAATATCATTTGAAAGTGTTGAGAGATACCTCAAGCACCCGGACTCGGAGTTTCAAGTCCCCTGACTCAAGCTGTTTCACAAATTCCTCTATCCGCTGAACTCTGTATGGCATGGACATGGTATAGGTTCTAGCCTGAAAATACATACATAGATGCAATTAATGACAATGTGTATGGACATTTAACATTATGTTATACTCTTTTAAGTGGCTTCACTTGAAAGTTTCCTAGAACAGGACATGAAAAAGAAAAAAAAAAGTATCTATTTTGCTAAAACCAGAACAAGAAACTGAAAGAACGGGGGAAACAAATAAGATGCAGTACATCATCAGCTTGCTTCCTAATTTCCTCCACAAGTTGTGTCCCAGACCGCTGCTTCTGTCTTATATCTAAAAGCTCCTGTACGTAGTGTGGAGCATTAGAGCTACACTTTAAATGTGTGGCTAAAAGCTAAAAAGGCTGTTATGAGCAAGGGTGTGAATTATAATTGTTTGGCAAAGGTATGGAACCTGTGCATACGGCGCAGCAATCTTTACAAAGGAAAAATCTGGATCAAGGATGTATCCTATACCTGTATGCAAAGATTGTTAGTCAGGAAAGAGCAAAACATCAAAGTAGTTCTGAAACTTCTTTGCTTGAAAAAAGAATTATTGGTTTTGTTCCGCTTAATTGGGTAGAGCTTCACTTCCAATATATCAGGATTAAATAAACACATTTCAAATTTTGGTAGTGAAGTCACACAGAGAGAGAGAGAGAGAGAGAGAGAGAGAGAGAGAGAGAACCTTCAAGGGTTGAAAATGCTCTTATGACAAAGGTAAAGGTGGATGGAAATCGAAATGGCTGATCTTGTGCTATTGCGAATAAATCCTGCCAAAAAAACCACCATATTTCACCAACTGTGGTCATTAATGTGTCATTTGTGCCACTAAGAAAGAAAGAGTCATCACCTTATGTTTTCCCTTACTAACAGATCAACATTAATTAGAAAATTCAAAATTTATGCATTTCCATCACACTTAATGATGTAAGACACCAAGACACAATTCCATTTACCAGGGTTTTTTTTTTTTTTTTTTTTTGGGGGGGGTGGGGGGGGGGGGGGGGGGTGGGGGTGTGGAGGGGGGAGTGGTGTGGTGGGGTGGGTAACTGAACATTTTAATTTCTCAGAACCATAAAAAGACAAATTAAAACAAACAAAATATCTATAATATCCTTCTTGTCTCTAAAGAAGATCCTGATTAATTTGTGGTCAGCACAATCATATCTGGTTTTAATATGTTTCTCTGCCCCTTTTTAAATATGGAGTCAACATTAGCTCAAATTTTATAAGGATAAAATACAGCCTGGGTTGTGATTTACCATTATTCACAAATTTATCATTTAAGGTTTTACATGGTTCCATGTTTTTTAATAAAATCCTTGCATACCTCCCCAATTGCAGCCAAAGTCTGCTGCTGATCTGGTGTTTGGCTTAACAAATTATCCAAGAAAAACTGCACAGATCTCCTAACCTAGGAATAGGGAAAAAAAGGTTAACTTCTGAGATGAATGATACCAATTTCTTTGAGGCCCAAATATGCTAGAAATCAATTCTGTTCTAAATGTTGCTAGGTATAGCAAGACCGTTACCGACGACATGTCTCCTGTGGGCTGGAGTGCTTCAAGATCTATAAGGCTTTGTATCACCTGCATGGTTGCTGCTGGTCAGTTCAAGCCAATACAGCAAAACCTGGCAAGCTAATGTACTTGAAGTGTTTCTATTGACATTTATTGCATAATAATGTAGTATGTTAATGCATAAACCACCTAAGTAGAAAAGATATATTTGAAAAGAAAAAGACTATTTGCTTCAGCTATTTAAAACTATTAATTGTAATGTAAGAAAAATTTGCACAACATTATTTCATATAATGTTCATATACATGTCCAGTTGAGAGTAAGGATTTTTACAGACCTTTTCATGCATAATAATATAAGAATGATGCTAATATTTGGCAATGGGAGATTCATTGTGAATATCATTAAAGCTATAATTATTATCTATGTTTTGCATACATAATGCAAACTTCATAATTGGGGGTGAAGCATTCCTGAATATCTTTGCATCACGGAAGGACATGATATAGGTTGAAAGTAAATACATTCCAGGCATTGCATGTTGTGGGAAGAATTAGTAAAAATTAATTACCAGAATATAAACAAATGAACAAAAAAAGGCCACAACTGGTTTGCTTCATATGATGATGTTAAAAGATTGAAAGCAGACCTTCTTTGCATCTTTCTCATAAACTGCATAGAAAAGTTCAAGCAGTCTCTCCCGGGTGAAAGATTTGATTTCTCCCATCATACCAAAATCATAGTAGATGATTGCTTCATCCACATCGATAGCAAGATTTCCAGGATGAGGATCGGCATGAAAGAAACCAGTTTTTAGTATCTGAAAAAATAAAAGGGAAAACTCCAGTAACTGAAACACTAGTACACTAATATGAGATAGCAACTAATGCATACATCAAATTGTAGTCTAAAAATTAAAAGAGGCATGTTGAGGAATTTATGCAGTGCTTCAAGTACAAAATAGTCATTGTATTCAAAATCAGGAACAATTAAATCATATTAGTTGGTATAGATAAGAAGAAACTTGACCTGAATTAAGTAAGCTTCAATACCACGTGACGATATTTGTGACCGATTATAACCCCGTGAATCTAGCATATCTAGCCGATTTATCTTAATCCCTGGCCATGAAAGTGACAATAAAGACAATTTCACACCAAAATAAAAACAATAAGGTGGCTTAATAATGTAGAACAAGCGATATCCTCTTAAACCAAAATAAATGCATAAGTTCAGATTCTAACCTGGTAAGTACTCCAAGGTCAGCACCTTTGTGGCAGTATAATCCCAATAAACCAGCTATAATGCAAAAAAAAAAAAAAAAAAAAAAAAAAGAAGTTTTAAACATACATATTATATTTTCTATAAATTCTTTAAGTCCCTAGTTATGTAGTCATAAACAATCTGATGGAAATAGAAAATCTATATGATGTAAGCATTAGTTCTCTTTAGTCTTGATGCAAGAAACATACAGGTACTCGGACCCACTTTATATTTCGAAAATCTCGACGGAATCTATCTGCATTCTTCCCTTCATTTATGTAATCAATTTCTTGATACAAAATCCTGTAAGTAACACAAGCCCAAGAATATCTTTAGAGCATCACAACTTACAAAGGGGAGTATTGAAACTTTTTCTTTCATGAATAAATTTGTTAAAATGGTCCAATCTAACAGAATGTTAAGTACGTGTCAAAAAATCTAACAGAATCTTAAGCATCATTATAAAATAAGATTCATCAACAAATGCGAGTATTGGCCATTACTTTGGATCTGAGGTGCTTAGGCAAATTAACAGAGAGATAGTTCCTATCTCTTTGCTTATGCGATTTACATTATACTTTAACTCTAAAATGCATCTCTTAAGAAATTAACATAGCAACTAATAGAAGCTTGCTACTTACGTGGAACATTCTTCATATATGCCGATCCAATCTCTTGTTGGACCACCAAGAGTTTCACTTCTCTGAAAATACTCTGCAATTAGCTTTAGATTTCCTGAATGATAGCAGCAAAGATTATGATAAACACCTAAAATTGCTGAATTCCAATGAGTCTTCACAAAAATACATACAACAAATATGAAAGCATGTCACTTAACCAGATCTATAGCTTCACAACACCTGAAAGCAGTCAGTCAATAAAATATCATCCATATGACTGCACGAAGATTGATATTTGATAATCAGTAGTCACTGCAAGTGTTTTCTGTTGTGTCTCACTCAAAATCCCATCATTTGGGTTGTCAACAAAAAACTTAACCCCATTATTAATGAATGTCAAAAAGTCACACCTGCAGTAACTCTCTAATTACAATTATCATGGGTACCCCTTTGCGCAGTCAACTCCCAATAACGATTCAAAGTTCCATGGCACAATTTAATATCAAAGAACCTCTGCAATTCCAAATTGATAAAAGCTGAAAGGTTTACCACTAGTAAACAGTTCTGTACACATGTTTTCTTAAATGAATATTTTAAGAAATTTTCACTGATCTACTATGCATCTATAAATAATTTATACTAAAAAAGGTTGATGAGACCATGAGACCAAAGAAAAAACAGGAAATGAGAAAACAAGCAACAACATCTATTATACCATAATGACAAGCAACTAAAAATCACCATGGTAAGAATGAAAATGTGCATTACTTACGTAAGTCAATGTCAAAAAGCTTCTTGAGACCAGGTCTCTGAACTTTCACCACTACTTTCTCTCCATTATGAAGGATAGCCCGATGGACCTAGAGACAGGATTCTCTAATTTCAATCAGAAAAAGTGAAAACTCTCAAGGAATAAATAAATATTCAGAGAACCAATCTAAAGAGATCATGAATGGTCATAAATTGATAAATTACAACTTAAATGAGCATAGAAGTAGAAGCAATAAACCTCAACCAAAAAGAAAGATAAGAGCAGCCATCAGAATTTTCCAAGTTTTCCTCCATTAAAGAAAGAGAAGATAAGGCTACCATCATTCCATCAATTTTTTTGTTTTTTTTTGTAAAACTGTCCTATGTATCCAGATTTTTCTGAGGATTGTCTTAATGTTGTGTATGATATACACATTTTATCATAACATACTTCAAGCTACTTAAAGTGAAACATCATAGAAAAACTTCTAGCAATTTGCAAGCGTTGACTAATCAAGTACAACATATAGAAATGAATCAAACACCTGACCAAGACTAGCAGCAGCAATTGGCTGGTCCTCAAACTCCTTAAACAATATGTTGATGGGAGCTCCAAGCTCACTCTCAATGAAGCTTCTTGCTTTCACTGGTGAGAAGGCAGGGACCTTATCCTGAATTATATTTAAAAATCATATACATTCATTAAGACAAAATAAAAAATTAAGGATTATCATATCATGTAGATATCAGTATGTCTGCATTTTAATGCATAAAGATGTGAGAGGACATAGCATGTTTAGAATTGTTACACTAGAAATCAAAATCTACCTGCAATTTTGCAAGCTCATCCACAAATTCACTTGGGAATAGATCTGACCTTGTTGAAGACAATTGTCCAAGTTTAATAAAAGTTGGACCAAGCTGGAGCACACACTCCCTTAGCCATGAGGCAGTCTTTTGCCTTCTTTTTTTCTGATATAGAAGAAATCTTATAAAAACTTGAGGCAAAACGAAAAACAAGGTTCATGAAACCAAGAACTACTTGGAGATCAGGTCCAGAATGAGAAAATTAGTGTAAAAAGCTCTGTATTATGTCATCATGATTAGGAGTCAGCATAGCAGAAAGCAATAACAGCTGCAGTAAAGTTCCACAATTCACCTGCTTATCTTCTGTGAAGCCTCCCAAATATGCCCATTTTGCATTGTCAAACAAAACACGGACTCGCAAAGATAGAACAAAAGACCAAACATCTATACTCCTTTGCACCGAATTATACCTTTCATTTGCCCAACTGAAACCTTCATCTGAGGGCAAAACCTTCAGCTCCTCCACTGGTGGGAGTTCTTTGGAATCCCTAACTCTTGGGGTTTTTACAAGGGATTGAGTAGATTGTTTTCTAACTAGATTTGCTCCATTAACAACTTGCCTTGAACCATTTACTACATCTACTTTATTAGTGGATGGAGTCTTTCTTTTCATTACTTCACTAGCTGGTACCATTTTAACAGCTCGCCCATTGGTAACTAATTTCGAGGGTTCTGGTTCTGTTTGTTTCATTTTCACATCAAAATTGTAAAACTTATCAGTCCTAGGTGGATTATGTGTTGATCTGTCAAACTTTGAAGCTTTATGAGCAGAAATTGAGCTTGAGAAACTGAGGTTGTGTAGTGTTCTTCCTTGGTTTATTGACTCCATATTGTGGCAATAACAGCTGTGAGAAGCCAGTATTGCCGCCATTGAAAATTCAGATACCTGCAGTTTACATTGAATTGTGAAGCAGTATGCTGAACAGTGAAATTGAGAAATGAAAGATCCAAATTTGATATATAACCAAGCAAACCATAAAATTCCAACCAACCAACTCAGAAATAATAAGAACTTGATAACTAATATTAAAGTTGAAACCTTAAAGTCCCAAAAAAACAACCTTAACTATGACAGCAATCCCAGAATCTTTAACTTGAAACCAGACAGGTCCTCAGTACAATTGAATCATTTTCTAAAGTTTCTGCCCAGGGGGTTGGGATTCATTGAACTAAATTATCACTTTTATTTGACTGCACATCCAGCTAAATTCTTATATAGAAGAAGCAATATACAATCATATAAGGCAAAGTCAAATTTAACATCTGATTATTTGATTAACTGCGAATTCCTCTAAATCACTCAAACCTTAGATAGTAATTCCAAGCAACAAAAAAGGAAGAGCTCTATTGCTGGTTCGGAATCAATAGCAAATGAAAAGAAACGATAAGAACATAGCAGAAATGGACAACTGAAATCATATGCATTCCATTTCTTTTGTTCTTCAGAAAAAAAAAAAAAAATGGTTAAAAGAAAATCAACCCAACTTATAATTAGTCGTGAACAATCATATCACCAATCAAATATATGTAGACTTAATCAATTTTCCCAGGAACCAATGAGAACCCGGATGAAAAAACTCACTGTGTAAGAAAGATTCACAGCCAAATCTTCAATACTTCAATCAAATGAACAACTGTATGAGTATGACCCTGAATTTGGGTGGAGGGTGAGCTTGAATAATGGAAAGGGGAATAAGAGCGAGCAGGCAAAACTAAACTTCAAAGTCAGAAATAGGTGCAACAAGGAACGTGCACATTGTTGTCACTGGGGGTGTGGAATTCTAAATTTTCGTGTGGTCTGTCCTCCCAACTCGAAGGGACTGTTTGGACTTTGGACTTGAATTGCAGTCAACGACAAACATGTAAGTATCTTCGATTACCTCCATTCAGATTCCTCATGCGTGTTGGGTTCTGCAACATTCGTATAAACTTCTCTCGTATTTGGCTGTCATTTGTCGTTGTCACGTGCCCTTCTCCATTCCTAACTTGCAACTGATGTCATCTCATTCGTACACCACATTTTTCTCCGTAATAATTTTAGAACGCGAAGTCTAACATCCACCCGTAATCATCGGATTATCTAAAAAATAAAAAAGAGTTTACTATACAACTTTAGGAAGAGCTAGAGATTATCATCGTGCGCTCTTAGTGCAGTGATCATTTTACAAGTATAAGGGTATATTTGGTACACTGAACGTGGATTACAACAAGAATTGTAATCTTTATTATCAGGACTAAAATGTGTTCTAGTGTTGTAATGGAATAACTAAACTTATTCGTTAGTTTGATTATAAGTTGTAACATTAAAATAAAACTTATGATCTATTTTAGGAAATATCTCTCATTTATACAATTATATTTCCTAGAAAATAATATATTTTAAATTTTAGAGAGAAGAGTTATTGTTTGATGATTTTTTATTTCCATAATTGTTATGTGGATATGAAAAGTTTATTTATTTGGAAATATATTAATATTAGAAATTATTACATTTACTAAGGAATATCTATTACAACCCTTTTAGAGAGGAATAATTATTCTTCATTTTAAAGAATAGCTATTCATAAGGAATGACTATTCCCTGTAATAAAAATATAACCAAATTACTGAATAACTAAACCATAGGAATAACTATTACATTACATTGTCTATTACAGTTTACCAAACGTGCTTAGTGTTTGTGGGGTGTGGGGGCTAAAGGTTGGGGTTTAAGTCTTTAAAAGGGAGATTCACACATATATATATATTTAGATTAGACTAAAGTAAAATTTCTATCCTAAAAAAAAAAAAAAATAAAAAAAAAAGAAGAAGGAAGAGCATAAGATTCTATTAAGTGGTATATTCCTTAAATCTCTCTCAAGTTTTCACGTCATCAAAATTTGCATTTATATCAAATTTTAGTTCATTGAACGTGTCAATAGAAAAAAAAAAAACACATTAATTATATATATACGTGCCCTAACTTTATATGTTTTTTTTTTTGGGAGACCATGCAGTTCTACCATGTTGGGCTTTATTAGAGTAATTTTTCATTTAGTTTTCCACCTCGCATTTTTTTTTTTTTTACATATTTTGGAAAATAATAAAATTATATTAATAGGATATTATTATTTTCACTGAGTGTTTAACCTACCACTATCATACTTTAATAATGTAAACGCGACATCATAAATTTTTTATGATATTTCTATAAGCCAACTAAACATTAACATTACTTCTCAAAAAAAAAAAAAAAAAAACTAAACATTAACATTATATTATAAAAGAAAATAAAAAAAAACTATGCTAACTTCAATGCATTGAAGAAACAAAAACTATGATTAAACAAATAATCAACTTATTATGCCACATAATAATTAATTTCTAATTTTATAACATTTACTATATAGCTTAAATTCTTAACTCCCTTAAATTTTTTTATTACATTATTAATTTAAGGGTAAATTGCAAAGTGCACCCCTAACATTTGGGGGTAATTAGATTTTACACCATAACATTTCAGACCTTTGATTTTACATCCCAACGTTTGGTTCCGTTAGCAAATCACCCCCCGGTTAGTTTCTGCTGTTAACTGTCATGTCATCTTGTTGATGTGTTTTTTTTTTTTTGGCCAAATAAGCCCCAAAACGACACAGTTTTAATGGAAATGATGTGCTGACCTTGCACATGCTAAATAGCACCGTTTTGCCGAAAGAGAAAACAAAAAACTTGTTGTTACGACACCATTTCCCCACCAAACAGAAAATCTCAAAACCCAGCCCTTAGTTCCCTAACCCATGAACCCAACCCTTGCAACCACCACATCGGCCCTGCAACCAGCCCTTGCTTCATGAACTTAGATGTAAGTTTATTGAAGGCTCCAAGTTTGCTCCAAGGCGGCAGCAATGGCTGCGATGGGTATGGCTATGGCTCTCTCTCCCTCTCTTTTTGGATTTTTCTTGCCATTGCTGGATTGGAATTTTGGGGTTTTTCATTGGGTTTGCTAGGGCTTTTGTTGAGGGTTTTTGTTCAATTATTTTTGTTTGGGATTTTGTTGCTGGATGCATAAAATGCTCGGTTTTTGTTCAATTATTTTTTGGGTGATAGTTTTCTTGCTAGAACTCTCTGTGTTTGTGATTTAAACTCATTTACTTTGCTATTGGAACTTTGAGTGTGTTTATGGTGGAGTTTGTTTCTCTTTATTGTAATTTTTTGGGGTTTTGTAGCACTTTGATATTGTTTTTTCTATGTATTGGGATCCCATTTTTCATGCTAATGCTAGTTGGGAAAGCAAAATAATGAGAATTTTTTTGTTCAAATGGACAGCAATTTCAAATGGGTAGGAATTTCTAATGCAGTAGCAAAAGCCAGTGCCTATCAAAATGTTGAATCCGAAATTTGAGGAGAAGTAATTTTCTTTTCCTTGCTTTTAACCACATTTTAAAACTTTGTTACAATAGATAATGTTACTTACAATAATTGGTTGGGATTGAGAATTTGTCATGTTGTCTTGCAGCTTTGTTAAGGGTAGAGATTATGATCCAGATCGTGAACGGGCTGAGAAGAGAAAGTTGCAGAAACAAGTAAAACATAAAGCTAAGGGGGTAGCTCGTGAGTTGTGGAAAGACACATTTTTCTTACTTGAGGTTAAGGAAAAAAAAAAAAAAAAAAGAGCACTGTGGGAAAAAGAAAGAGCAGAGTAGTATGAGAAGGCCTTAGCTTTCCTTCAAGAACAAGAACATGGTATAAAATCTGGACAATTAGGAAAAGGCAGGAAGAGGGGAAGATGAAGCTGACTTCTGAATATTGTATTACATGCTATCATTATTTAGGTGGTGTTTAGGTATACATAATATTCTAGGAATTGAAGTGAATTGAAGCCTTGGAATTGGAATCGGAGGCGCAATTTTGATTTCAATGTATTATTATTGTTAAATTAAGAAATTATAAGCAAGTTTTTCCCTTCTCATATTGATTTCATTGTATTATTATTGTTGACTTAAGAAATTATAAGCAAGTTTTTCCTTTCTCATATTGAGTATTCTAAGTCTACTCTAAGCGCATTCTGAGACCCTTGATTAGATTTCTTGAGATACATACTCTAACAGAGTCAGCTAGTGTCTTTTGAGATAGAAATATCAATCTTTTGTGTACCCTTGCCTGGATAAACTAGGATAAATTAAACTGAAATATGAAGTTATGAGGTAAATTAAGGGCATAAAGAAGGATCCATTATTCAATATTCTACTCAAAGTCCAACTAGCAATCTAATTTGTAATTACCAATTCTATATTGTGTCCGTTTGAGATTTTTGCAATACTACAGAAGAAGCCATACCATAGTTGGTCTGCAAAAGAAGCTGTACTGCGGAAGAAGCTATACCATTGTAAAAGTGGGTGTTTGCAATTTGTTTAAAAGAGAAATTAGATCAAATACAAAATATGTAATGGTTTGTTGATAAGGGATTCAACATAGCCTTTTTGTCATTACCTAGCACATTGCCAAAACTTGATATATTCAATATATGACCAAAATACTAATAATTCTTCCATAATAGCCAACAGTTGTTCTCATAAAGTTTCTGTAAATTATTGACCAACACAAAATAGGATACTTATGTCCAATATCACCATCATATAAGCTTATGAAATGCTTTACAAAACAGTGACCACAAAAAGGTTCTAACAATTAACGGTCCAACAAACTACTATTGTTGTTGCTCCTCAACCTTTTCCATCTCCACTTCCAGCTCTTCCTTTTCCAACACCAGCTCAAGCACCTTTTCTAGATCTACCAACTCCATTGCTTCCAGCAACACTTGTTTGGGTTGAGACCTTTAATAATAGAAACATGGTAAGTATGCATGCACAACAAACTAAATGACCAAATATTAATTTGCAAATAATAAGAACAATGTATATAATGTAGTATGGAAAATGCTATAGTTGATTGGCTTCCAGCAACACTTGATGGGCGACAATCCTCTTCCACTCTTAAACCCATAAACACATGATTGCCTCTTGTTCTCCTAATCTACAACAAGCTCAAAAAATTTGCAGTTAGTAACTACAATAAGTAGCATATACCAAAACTTAGTTAGCAATAAGCATGTATTAATACATGATTTTGTCTCCCTATAGTAGATGTTGCTCCTTGTCTCTGCTCAGTTTGGCCTTCACTAGCATCATTAGATTTAGGGGGTACTTTGCATCCTCTTTTGTTGTGACCTAATTGTCCACAGTTGGAACATTTTTGTGCGACAGATGACTTCTTCAACTTATGTGAACTCCTTCGTGCCTCATCAGCATCTTTCTTTCTCTTGTTCTCCTTTGGTCTTCCAAGCTATACTAGCATCTTTGGAGGTAGAATCTTATCACTTGCTTCCTTTGGCTAAAACTCCTGACCATTGGTAGGATGGATAAGATGTGAGTAAGTTCTAAGGTAAGTCTCAACCTTGCAGTAGTGATGCACATAATTTTCTACCTTTTCTTTCTTGTAAGCAATTGCTGAAACCACATGCTTACAAGGGATGCCTGTTAAATCCCATCTATAGCAAGCACATGTATGCTTATCCAGATCAACTACAAACTACTTTCCTTTACAATGTACTTCAAACTTTGATCCACCAGACCATGTAGATGTACAATCCCTAGTTGCTTCCTTGTTAACTTCTAATTTATCTTGAATCCTAGAACAAATTGGGCCAGACTTCTTCAACATTGTATCCCTATTTCTTGGGATCCTTTTTATAAGATACCTCCTAATCATCTCACACATAGTCAATATGGACTTATCCCTAGCATCAATTATCTTGGAATTAAATTACTCACAAAGGTTGTTCAACAACATGTCACACTTAGGCCAAGTACTAAAAGCATGTCTACTCCAATGTGCACAGTCAATACCCATCAAATTCCCATAAGCATTGACATCTACATTTCTCATCATCTCCATCTTTGCGTCAAACCCAGATCTGGTGGTCTCTCTTGTTGCTGCCCACATTAAATCCTTCAATAGTTTACCCTTGTGCTCCTTCTTGAAGTTGGCATATAAATGCCTAACACAGAACCTTGTATGTGCTTCAGGAACAATTGTTGCAAGAGCAGGAAGTAAGCCCTGCATTAAAAAAAAAGGGTTATTACGTAGATATTAAATAATTTGAACACTAAATTTAAATTTAAATATATACAATGAATACAACATTAAACTTACACAAAAAAGAAATGCATACCTTTTGTTGGTCAGAAGTAAAGGTCTAGCCACGTTCCCTCATAGGACTAATATCAGCTAACAACAACTCTAGAAACCATGATCAACTATCCTTGGTCTCACCCTCACAAATAGCAAATGCTATTGGGTACATCCCGTCATTCCCATCAATCCCAACAGCTGCCAATAGTTGCCCCTTCAAAAACCCTCTTAAATGACAAGCGTCAAGACTAATAATTGGCCTACATTCTTCCAGAAATCTAGTTCTACAAGCAGCTCGGCACACATACATTCTCTTGAAGTGCAGTGTGGGTGTGTGTAAATTAATTTTGGCTGTAGTGCTCGGATTAGAAACTCTTAACTCTTCACAATAATCTCTAGCTCTTTCAAATTGATAGGCAAACCTCCCTTTAAGCATTTCCAATGCAATCTGCCTAGCCCTAAAGGCTTTGTCCAAGGAAATGTCTACTTGAAACTGATTTTTTATACCTTCCTTTATCTCAGTACTTTTGATGTTGGGCCACCTTGCAGAAACCATCCTACTATGAAAAGCCCTAGAACATGTATGTTTTTCCCGATAGGTTTTCATCCCAATCAACAGTATCAAAGTGCTACAAAAACCCAAAAAATAATTGAACATAAACCCAGCATTCTGTGCATCCAGCAACAAAATCCCAAACAAAAATAATTGAACAAAAACCCTCAACAAACCCAAACAACAAAAGCCCCAGCAAACCCAATGAAAAACCCCAAAATTCCAATCTAGCAATGGCAAGAAAAATCCAAAAAGAGAGGGAGAGAGAGCCATAGCCATACCCATCGCCGCTGCTGCTGCCGCCTTGGAGCAAACTTGGAGCCTTTAATGAACTTACGTCTGGGTTCATGAAGCAAGGGTTGGTTGCAGAGCTGATGTGGTTATTGCAAGGGTTGGGTTCGTGGGTTAGGGAGCTAAGGGTTGGGTTTTGAGATTTTTTGTTTGGTGGGGAAACGGTGTCATAACAATAAGTTTTTTGTTTTCTCTTTGGGAAAAATGGTGCTGTTTAGCATGTGCAAGGTCAGTAGCTCATTTCCATTAAAACTGTGTTGTTTTGGGGCTTATTTGGCAAAAAAAAAAAAAAAAAAAAAACACATCAGCTAAATGACATGGTAGTTAATAGCAGAAACTAACAGGGGCGAGGGGGGTGATTTGCTAACAGAACTAAACATTGGGGTGTAAAATCAAAGTTCTGAAACGTTGGGGGTGTAAAATCCAATCACCCCCAAACGTTAGGGGTGTACTTTGCAATTTACCCTTAATTTAATAAAAACTTCTTCATGTTATCGCAAAATTACTTTATGTTATTACTTTAAAATATTTCGAATATTCTATATTACATTCTCACATGGCAACTTACAACATTATTAGCGCATAGCGCGGGCCCATTGCTAGTAAATAAAAATGATGAATCTAAGGCCGGTTCAACCTAGAAGGTGCTTAGGCTATAGCTTAAGGCTCCCAAGTGAAAGAAGACTCCAAATTTTAACTAACAGAACCCTAAATATTAGTCAATAAATAAAAATATATACTTTTTATCTATGATTTTTTTTTAAAAAAAAGTAAAACTAATTACAATTTTTACAACACAAAGTATAAAAGCTAATGTAACAATCAATGAGATGGGTGTATTTCAACTAATATAAATACATATTCTTTGCACACATTGATGAATTTTTTCAGTTTAGCCCTATAGTAATTTATTTGATATCACTGCACCTCTTAGCTCTTCTCCTAGCAATACGTGGGTTGATGTGATATCCTATTGATCCACTTTTGCCGTGCTCAGAGGATTTTTTTTTTTTTTGGTAAAGGTTAATAATTTGCATTTATTATAATTTAGAAATATATATTTTTATTTTTCAAATAGACAAAAAGGATAAACTTTAGAGACAAGCAGTAACTGTAATTTCATTTTTGAACGTGAAGGGAAAAAAAATCCTAAATTTTAGGAGTTCTCTTTTTGAATTTAAAATGAAAATTTTTATTTGACATTTATGACTCTATTTCTAAATGAAGTTAACCTTCATTAATGAGGGTTTTTGAATCACATAAAAGTCCAGTTGAAAGAAGGGAACCATCTCTTATATATAAATATATATAAATATATATATATATATATATATTAAATCAGTTTGACTTTTTTTTTATTTGTTATTAGTATTAAAGAAAACACAACAAAAAGCAAGAAAGATAGATTTTAAATAAATGTTATATAATTAATATTTAAATATAAGATGAGAAAAAGGTTCCACTTAAAGTTTTCACCTTAAATTCCCAAATTGGTTAAGCCAGCAAAAATTGGATGCATCCATGTAAAAATGACAGTTCATTAATCCCAATTGACAACTTCAAAATTGTGGCAAAAATTATGTCTATGGTCTAAGATACAACTTTGTCATAAATGCTAATAAATCGGCTCTTTTTAAGTAAGGGTTATATTAACGGGCGCCTTTAGAGTAATTTTTAATAAATCATTTTAGTAAAGTTTTTATATCACTTTTATGGGAAATAGAAAAAGCTATCAAAACATTAATTACTTTTTTTTTCCCATATAAATTTCCAAAAATGGTTTACTAAGAGCATTCACATCAGTATGTATATAATAGAAAAAATGTGTAGAATTTACATAGTATTGCCTAAAAATGTCTCACATCAGTCTATGTATAATTGTGTAAATTTACAAGTTTACTATAATAATTGTGTAAATTTAGAAATTTACACTAACAGTATTCATTTTGCATTTAGTTTTTTTTTTTTTGTTACGTATCTTGAGGATGAAAGATGAAGAAAGAGAATGGATGTGGTTGTTGAGTGTGAAAAAAGAAAAAATAAAATAAAAATCAAGAAAACAATTATATTTTTAATGGAATGTAGTGTAAAATAGATAATATGATATGTGATGTTTTGAAAAGAAAGTATATAAAATAGAAAAAAGTAAGTTATTATACTAAAATAGATTGAAATATTTTCACAAATTAATGCTTTTGCTTTAATAAATGTTAACTTTTCCTTTTAAGCAATAGTACAGGAAATATCCCAATCTCTTCTATCCCTAATTTTGACTTTTGAGGTTAAGGACAGACATTTATGGTACCAATTTTCCTTCATTGTTGGGGCAAAAAAGTAATGTCAATAATAGGTTCAAATTTGAACCAATAACAACTAACCACATATGATTTGTTGTGAAAATGTTGTGGACATAGCACTTTTCTATTTGTATTTTGCTATATATAAAAAGAGCCACTAGCTTTTCTACAGTAAGTTTTTGGTTTGTTCAATACACTAAGGCAAAACTCACAATTTGTCTCTTTTGTTCTAGCCCTTTTTTTTAAAATTTATTTAAATGCCCAGTTTGGTTTGAAACTTTGACTTTGCTTTATATATATATATATATATATATATATATATGATTTGGCATGATTTTTCTTTTAAATTTTAAAATAATAAAATATTGGCACATCAAATTATCACTGTAAGGACCGAATTTGAGTCCTAGGCCCAAAAATTAAAAGGAACTAGGCCCAAAAAGCCCAATACAATGAATTTGTAGAGAGTGGATTGGAAAACTAGACTCTAATGAGTTTGGTAACGATTATAATGGATTCAAACAACAATAAAGTAAAAATAGATTGGTTTGATCTATAGGAAATCGTCCTCATCACAGTTTGAGGAGATTAGTTCTTGTATATAATTCTTAAAGTTGATTACAAGTATTGTTCTTAGTGCTACAGTATTCTTCTCTCAAATTTCCGATCCCCCTCTCTTAGGGCCTCCCTTCTATTATATACTATCTCTCTCCTTTCATCTCTACCCTCCACGTGTAGATTAGATTGTTGGTGTTGATCCTTGTCACATCAGTACATTTTTGAAGTCTTTGGGGAGTAGCCGTAAGGCTGAAAACTATTGTTCAGGTATCACTTCCTTATTAATGCGGCCAGAGAGTTAGCTGCAGAGCATTCAATGCGGCGGTAGCAGCTTTTCCTTAGATATTTTCCAGCTCCCATTTGTCCTATATGTTCATAATGCATATCCTTATCAATAGAATTTCCTGAAACGTCATTCTGGATGACAGAACACACCTTCTGATCTCTGCTTTGTTTAGTCGAGGAGATGCTCCTCCTCGACCTACCTTCCCCAGCCCTCTCATTCATAGCTTGCTCATGGAGTTCTGAGTCTTGCATCTTTATTACTGTTTATCTATCCTCGAACCATTAAGCATCCTCAGACAAGGCTCAAGGCCCAACATATATTCTTAGGCCCCTTATCCCTACAATAGCCCTTCAAAACTCCGGTTTTTCCCCTCCTGTCCGAGGAGAAAAAATGGAGTTTTTGAATTTGGATAATTAATTCCATATGTTTCTTTGATTTCCACACGTGAGAATGTCATTTCGCATGTCCCATATTCCTGATGCTTCGGAGCTTGCGATGTCTCATTAAATGCTCCAGGAGGCGTTTTATTCCTTGCATCTTATGGTGAGATGTAGGTCCTACGGCTGGCATTTCTCCTCGAATTTTGAGCAAGATAACTCCCATTTAATTCCGCCTCCTATATAAGGCGCCTGGTGGGTTTACTTTTCTTCTCTTCACAAATTTGCAAACTCTTAAGACTTCTCAAAGGGCTTTCAAGACTTCCCAAATCTCCTAACTCTCAAGAAGCTCCTGAAGTGTCACTTGTTCTTACTCTCATAAGTTTTCACATTCCTAGGTTCTTTTCTCCTCGGCCTTCTAACCTTCACTCCCTTTTCAAAAACATTTTTCTCATTTCCCTTTAGCTTGTTTAGATGGGTAGAATCAAATACCTTGTAAATTCTCTTGCCGGTATGGAGGGCTTTAGGGCCAAATACCACATTCCTCATTGAGTTTCCCTGTGGTATTGTGCTTCGGACCAGGTGCTTACACATAGGAACGAGGGGGAGGTTGTCATTCCCATGATCGCCTTCATAGAAGGAGGAATGACGCTCCCCATGGTTACTTAATTGCCCGTAGGCTTTGTCCTCCCCAATGCACGCCCAACCTATTTAGAGTCTTAGGCAGCGTCGTTGCTCTCAACGAGCAAATGGGTTTGAGACTCACTTGGCACGACGTCATCTATATGTATGAATGCCATTTGCTTGCTGACTTGGGATATTACCTTAAGTCTAGGTCCTCAATTGTTAGGCTTGTATCGTGTCTTCCTAAGTCCAACAAGGGCATGAAAGACGGCCACCTAATCGCCTCTAGGGAATGGCACAACGGTCTTCACTACCTAAGTCGGGAGGGAGAGCCAGGTGGGGTGCCTTGGGGTTAGGTCCCTTGACAGGGGATTTAGTTATTTAGTTTGGCTACTCTTCCCTTTAGTATTTCATTTCTTTTTGATGATGGGTTTTATCGGTCTGATTGTGATTTTTCTCCTCGGCTGTTTTTGTAGATAAAAGGCATGTTCCCAGCCTCAATTTCGTCAACGTTGTAGATCTTAACAAAGTCCTAAGGTCCAAGGTGTTTGTAAGTGAGGATAGGCAGCTGAGAGCGGTCCACCTCATCCTAGACTTCGAGCCATTGTCGAACAATTTCCAGGACATGGGCCACGCAATCAAGGCAGGCGACCCTTGGCTCCTTAAGATAGGCGTCTCTCTACCTGGGTTTCTTTCTCGAAAAGACGTTGTGCTAGTTGAGTTGCCTTCCCATCATGCTCTCCCTGAAGTAGTAGCTCCGAGGGAAGAGACTGCTTCATCACGCCTATCACTTGAGGAAGAAATAGACCAATTCCAACTCGAGGAACAAAAGAAGGAGTAAGCAAATCCTATCATCCATATATCAGATGCAGAGAACGAGTTTGACAGGATTTCAGGTGTTCGCAACTTAGGCCTCATAGTTACAAAAATAGACGACAGCTCTGAGGAGGAAGAAGAAGAGATGGCCCTCAACCTTAGGAAAGGCCTGAAGGATCTCCTTGCGGGAAGGAATAAGGGGTCGTCCTCCAAGGAGGCCCTAAAGTCTCAGCCCTTTCCTACTCTTCCCCCTCCTCCTCCTCCTACTACCGACCTGCTCCCTATGCCCAACTTAAAGAAGAAAAAGAAGGAGCAGTAAGTGGAGGAGGGTGAGGTGGTCCGCCAAAAGGAGGCAAAGTAGCAGAAAATGGCCCAAGACAAAGGACGGGCCTCTTTAATGGAGAGCAGGGAGGACCCGAGTGTGGTCGAGGTGCGCCAACAACACCACACCTAGGCTCCTCGGCTGGAGTTAAACGGCGCAACCATTCCATGGAACTCCACCATCAGGGAGTTCCAGAAAGGGCACGCCCAATACTTGGTCGAGGCCTTGGAGGAGCCTCTCCTTCTACCAAAGTACATGGTTGCCTTGATGCACGTGAGGCAGCCAGACCTCTTCATGTCCCTGAAGAGGGATCTAGCCCTAGCAAGCTTCTTAGCATGCCTCACTGAGGGCATTTTTTCTTTTTCCCTTTTTATTTTATTTTATTATTTTATTATTTTTAACGTACCCCCCTTGTTGTTTACATGCAGGCTATCCATAAGGTTTTTGTAGCTAAGGAATGGGTCAAGGACGCCTAGAATGAGGTCAGGGTTGAGGCCAACCTCTACGTCGAGGCTAATAAGGCCTTGGGCGCTTCTGAGCAAAAGAATAAGGAGCTTGTAGTGAAGTTGACGGTTGAGGAGAGGGTAAGGAAGAGTGCCGAGGTAGGTCTGAAGAGCGCCTAGGACCAGGCTGAGGGCCAACGCAAAAGGCTCTACCACATTGAACTAGAGCTAGCCACCGTGAAACAGCAGGTCCTAGAGCTGACGGCCGAGCTAGGGAGAGCGAAGGAGGCTGCTGAGGCTTCGAAGCTAGAGTCCTATGAGCTCAAGGTGTAAGAGACAAAGATCCGTCTAGCAGACAAGCTGGTCGAGGTCTGCAGGGACTACTATAAGGAGGTGTGGATGAAGGCCCTCAACCTTGCAGGACTCCCTGCTACCTCAAAGTGGAGGCAGGCTGGGAATGTCTACTATCCTCCAGACATTCGAGAAGTCCTAGCTGAACTCCCACCTCCCATTGCCCTTGCATCAGTCTCTTCTGAGCAGCCCCTTATCATCCAAGCAACTTTTCCTCTTGCCGAGGTTCCCAAAGGGCCTGGCCAAGCTGGTGAAAAAGGCCAGGGGGTTGAGTTGAATAAGGATAAGGGCAAAGGTAAGGAGGTTAAGCCCCTGTCAGAAGCCAAAGATCCAGATACAGCCCCCAAGCGCAAGGATGCCCTTTCTAAGGCCAAAGATGCTGTTGTTAAGGCAAAGGAGGTCGAAGCCAAATCCAAAGATGCTGATCCTAAGGCCAAAGACGCTCTTGCCTCTAAGCCGGGTAACAAAGAAGACCTTGCTCCAAAGTCCAAGGTATAGCTTAGGATCCTTTTCTTTTGCTCTTCTTGTTTTTTTTGTTTACATGTAAATTTCCTTGACTGGGGCAGCTTTGCCTTTGTTACTGGTGTACTCTTTCTTTATTTAATGAAAAGACTTCAACTTTTACCTTATGAATCTTTCTTTTTCCTTGCAATATCTATTAATAATTGGTCGTAATCATTGTTTTTCCCTCCGATGAGATCTTTGAACTGATAATGTTTCCTAAGGTGAACACCCACATTTTAACAAAAGCTAGCAGTAATAATCCGTCGTTAACATAAATAAGTTAAACCTGTGTGCATGGTGAGACAAAATGGCTAAGTCCATAGAGACAAACGAAATACTTAGTAGGAAAATAGGGTGTCCAAGGTACCTCATTTTAAAAGCATCTTTCTAATGTACCCTTAGAGTCCATTAATTAAGACTCAGGGTGAGCTTCTAAAGTGTTAATTTCCCCTAGGCATGTGATCTGAGGGACCTGACATGTCCCAAGTTCTGTTCAACCCTTAAATGGATACTATGAAACATTAATTTATCCAAAGCATATGGTCCGAGGCACCAGGCATAACTAAGGTTCTGTTTAATATTTAGTAAAATGACATGAAGTATTAATTTACCCCAAGTATGTGGTCAGAGGAACCAGGCATAACTAAGGTTTGTTAATACTTAGTAAAATGATGTGAAGTATTAATTTACCCAAAGTATGTGGTTTGAGGAACTAGACATAACTAATGTTCAGTTTAATACTTAGTAAAATGATGTGAAGTATTAATTTACCCAAAGTATGTGGTCCGAGGAACTAGGCATAACTAAGGTTCTGTTTAATGCTTAGTAAAATGATGTGTAATATTAATTTACCAAAAGTATGTGGTCCGAGGAGTTAGGCATAACTAAGGTTCTGTTTAATACTTAGTAAAATGACGTGAAATATTAATTTACCTAAAGTATGTGGTCTAAGGAACCAGGCATTACTAAAGTTCTGTTTAATACTTAGTAAAATGACGTGAAGTATTAATTTACTCAAAGCATATGGTCCAAGGAACCAGGCATAACTAATGTTTTGTTTAGTACTTAGTAAAATGACGTGAAGCATTAATTTACCAAAAGTATGTGGTCCGAGGAACAAGGAATAACTAAGGTTCTGTTTAATACTTAGTAAAATGACGTAAAGTAATAATTTACCCAAAGTATGTAGTTCGAGGAACCAGATATAACTAAGGTTCTATTTAATACTTAGTAAAATGACGTGAAGTATTAATTTACCCAAAGTATGTGGTTCGAGGAACTAGGCATTATTAAGGTTATATTTAATACTTAGTAAAATGACATAAAGTATTAATTTAAAAAAAAAACCCGAACCGGGTCTAGGTTTTTACAAAAATTCGGCCCGAACCCGGATCCAACCCGATCCAGTTATATATATATATATATATATATCATTTATAATTCCTCAAATACCTTTATATATATATATATATATATATATATATAATGTTATAAACCCTAAAATTTCTATTACTCCTTATTTCATTTCAGCTCACATAGCTTGCCTCTCTCATCTCGATTCTCTTCAGTCCCACTCACAAATAACAATCTCACTCTCTCACTCACAAATCACAATCTCGCTCACAAATCACAATCTCACTCACTCTTAATCTCACCTTCGGCCAACTCTTTCACTGCCGGTCCAACTCTAGCCATCATCCCAAGCCTCCACCGCCGTCCCAAACTCTATTAGTGTCATCGGTCCCAAGCTCTCTACTTTCTCAACTCCGTTTCGTCCTCACAGTCCTCTGCCCCTCTCATCTTCCTTGCCCATGGCCACAAGCGTGACACGGCTTCACTCCACCTCGTTCTCCATTTTTTTTTTCTGGGTTTAGTTGGCCTTAATCATGTGAGTTTGTGTTTATGATTTCTGAAAGGGAAAAATGAAAATCATAGATATGAAATTTGTGTTTGGTTTGTGATTTTGAAAGGGAAAATCATAGATCTAATTAGGCTAAAGAGTATTCCATTTAAAATGAGTTTAAAACTATCATTTATAAGTTTTATTACCTACTCATCTCCATAATTTATATTTTATATACTAAAAAGAAAAAAAGGCGCAGAGAAATGGGCAATGGCCATTCAATTCTCTTTTTGTTTTGGTTGGGCCACGATTTGGGTCGTGGATTGGGCCTAAATCTAGCAAGGCTTAACGGGGCTCGTGGGGGCGGGTCTAGGCCTTGGGAAAAAACCCAGTTAGTAAACAGGCCTGGTTCGGGATGTGGGCTAAGACCTGCAGATCAGGTTCGGGTATGGAAAAACCCGGCCCGAACTCAACCCGTTGCCATTTCTACCGAAAGTATGTGGTCTGAGAAACCAAGCATGACTAAGGTTCTGTTTAATACTTAGTAAAATGACGTGCAGTAATTTACCGAAAGTATGTGGTCCGAGGAACTAGGCATAACTAAGGTTCTGTTTAATACTTAGTAAAATGACGTGAAGTATTAATTTACCCAAAGTATGTGGTCCGAGGAACTAGGCATAACTAAGGCATGCAGTATTAATTTACCCAAAGTATGTGGTCTGAGGAACCAGGCATAACTAAAGTATGTTTAATACTTAGTAAAATGACATGAAGTATTAATTTACCCAAAGTATGTGGTTTGAGGAACCAGGCATAACTAATGTTCTGTTTAATACTTAGTAAAATGATGTGAAGTATTAATTTACCTAAAGTATGTGGTCCGAGGAACCAGGCATAACTACGGTTCTGTTTAATACTTAGTAAAATGACATGAAGTATTAATTTACCCGAAGTATGTGGTCCGAGGAACTAAGCATAACTAATGTTCTGTTTAATACTTAGTAAAATGACATGAAGTATTAATTTACCCAAACTATGTGGTCAGAGAAACTAGGCATAACTAAGGTTCTGTTTAATACTTAGTAAAATGACGTGAAGTATTAATTTACCCGAAGTATGTGGTTTGAGGAACTAGGCATAGCTAATGTTATGTTTAATACTTAGTAAAATGATATGAAGTATTAATTTACCCAAAGTATGTGGTCCGAGAAACTAGAAATAACTAAGATTCTGTTTAATACTTAGTCAAATGATGTGAAGTATTAATTTACCCAAAGTATTTGGTTCGAGGAACCAGACATAACTAAGGTTCTGTTTAATACTTAGTAAAGTGACATGAAGTATTAATTTACCCAAAGTATGTGGTCTGAGGAACTAGGGATAACTAAGATTCTGTTTAATACTTAGTAAAATGATGTGAAGTTTTAATTTACCCAAAGTATGTGGTTCGAGGAACCAGGTATAACTAAGATTCTGTTTAATACTTAGTAAAATGACGTGAAGTATTAACTTACCCGAAGTATGTGGTCCGAGGAACTAGGTATAACTAATGTTCTGTTTAATACTTAGTAAAATGACGTGAAGTTTTAATTTACCCAAAGTATGTGGTTCAAGGAACCAGGTATAACTAAGATTCTGTTTAATACTTAGTAAAATGACGTGAAGTATTAACTTACCCAAAGTATGTGGTCCGAGGAACTAGGCATAACTAATGTTCTGTTTAATACTTAGTAAAATGACGTGAAGTATTAACTTACCTGAAGTATGTGGTCCGAGGAACCAGGCATAACTAAGGTTCTGTTTAATACTTAGTAAAATGACGTGGAGTATTAACTTACCCGAAGTATGTGGTCCGAGAAACCAGGCATAACTAAGGTTCTGTTTAATACTTAGTAAAATGACGTGAAGTATTAATTTACCCGAAGTATGTGGTCCGAGGAACCAGGCATAACTAAGGTTCTGTTTAATACTTAGTAAAATGACGTGAAGTATTAATTTACCCGAAGTATGTGGTCTGAGGAACCAGGCATAACTAAGATTCTGTTTACTACTTAGTAAAATGACGTGAAGTATTAATTTACCCGAAGTATGTGGTCCGAGGAACCAAGCATAACTAAGGTTTTGTTTAATACTTAGTAAAATGACGTGAAGTATTAATTTACCAAAAGTATGTGGTCCGAGGAATCAGACATAACTAAGGTTCTGTTTAATACTTAGTAAAATGACGTGAAGTATTAATTTACCAAAAGTATGTGGTCCGAGGAACCAGGCATAACTAAGGTTCTGTTAATTTACCCAAAGTATGTGGTTCGAGGAACTAGGCATTACTAAGGTTCTATTTAATACTTAGTAAAATGACGTGAAGTATTAATTTACCCAAAGTATGTGGTTCGAGGAACTAGGCATTACTAAGGTTCTGTTTAATACTTAGTAAAATGACGTGAAGTATTAATTTACCAAAAGTTTGGGATGGCAATTTTTGCTTGACCTGCGGGTACCCGGCCCTGCCCGACCTTAATGGGCCAGGTTTTACTCGGTTCGATAAGGAATAGGGTCGAGTTTGGGTTTAAAAAAAAACCCGAACCGGGTTCGGGTTTTTACAAAAATCTGGCTCGAATCCGGACCCAACCTAACCCAGTTATATATATAATTTTTAATTCCTTAAATACCTTCATATATATATATATATATATATATATATATAATTTTATAAACCCTAAAATTTTTATTACTCCTTATTTCATTTCAGCTCACACAACTCGCCTCTCTCATCTCTATTCTCTTCAGTCTCACTCACACAATCTCACTCTCTCACTCATAAATCACAATCTCACTCACTCTTAATCTTACCTTCGGCCAACTCTCTCACTGCCGGTTGAACTCTAGCTGTCATCCCAAGCCTTCGCCGCTGTCCCAAGCTCTGTTAGTGTCATCGGTCCCAAGCTCTCTACTTTCTCAACTCCATTTTGTCCTCACAATCCTCTGCCCCTCTCATCTTCCTCGCCCATGGCCACAAGCGTGACATGGCTTCACTCCACCTCGTTCTCCATTTTTTTTCCCTGGGTTTAGTTGGCCTCAATCATGTGAGTTTGTGTTTGTGTTTATGATTTCTGAAAGGGAAAAATGAAAATCATAGATACGAAATTTATGTTTGGTTTGTGATTTTGAAAGGGAAAATCATAGATCTAATTAGGCTAAAGAGTATTCCTTTTAAAATGAGTTTAAAACTATCATTTATAAGTTTTATTACCTACTCATCTCCATAATTTATATTTTATATACTAAAAAAAAAAAAAGGCGTAGAGAAATGGGCAATGGCCATTCAATTCTCTTTTTTTTTTTGGTTGGGCCATGATTTGGGCCGTGGATTGGGCCCAAATCTGGCAGGGCTTAATGGGGCCCACGGGGGCAGGTCCGGGCCCTGGGAAAAAACCCGGTTAGTAAACGGGCCGGGTTCGAGCCGTGGGCTAAGACCCACAGATCGGGTTTGGGTACGGAAAAACCCGGCCCGAACTCTACCCATTGCCATTCCTATCGAAAGTATGTGGTCTGAGGAACCAAGCATGATTAAGGTTCTATTTAATACTTAGTAAAATGACGTGCAGTAATTTACCCAAAGTATGTGGTTCGAGGAACCAGGCATAACTAAGGTTCTGTTTAATACTTAGTAAAATGATGTGAAGTATTAATTTACCCAAAGTATGTGGTCCGAGGAACTAGGCATAACTAAGGCATGCAGTATTAATTTACCCAAAGTATGTGATCTAAGGAACCAGGTATAACTAAGGTCTATTTAATACATAGTAAAATGACGTGAAGTATTAATTTACCCGAAGTATGTGGTCTGAGGAACTAGGCATAACTAATGTTCTATTTAATACTTAGTTAAATGACGTAAAGTATTAATTTACCCAAAGTATGTGGTCCGAGGAACCAGGCATAACTAAGGTTCTGTTTAATACTTAAGTAAAAAGTGTAACTCAAAATGTAATAAACAATACATAACAGAAAAAGACTTTCATTAATAATAATACCTTCACAAGTTAATTACATTCCAGGGGCCTGGTACAACATTTTCATCTAGATCTTCAAGATAATATACACCTATTCCAACTACCAAGGTGATGCGATATGACCCTTCCTAGTTGGGCCTTAACTTTCCCCATGCTGGGTTCTTTGCTGTGCCTAAAACCTTTCTTAAAACCAAGTCTCCAGGCACTAATGGCCTTAGCTTCACGTTGGCATCGTACCGTTACTTGAGCTTGTGTTGATACTACGCCAATTGGACCATGGCATTTTCTTTTCGCTCTTCAATTAAGTCTAAGCTCTCCCCTAACAGCCCATCATTGTTGCTCGGAGTAAAAGAAATCATTCTCAGTGTTGGGAATCTAGTCTCTAGAGGAATAATAGCCTCGGCTCCATAAGTCATTGAAAATGGTGTCTCCCCTATTAACCTACGAGGTGTGGTATGATATCTCCAAAGGACGTGTGACAGCTCTTCCACCCATTTTCCCTTCGCATAATCCAATCTCTTCTTGAGTCCATTCACTATGACCTTATTGATAGTCTCAGCCTGTCCATTCCCCTATGGATAAGCTGGGGTGGAATACCTGTTCATAATTCCCAAGTCACAACAGTACCTTCTAAAGGTTTTGCTAACAAACTAAAAACCATTGTCCGAGACGAGGGTATGGGGGATTCCAAATCGAGTGAAAATGTTTTTCCAAACAAATCTCTTAGCGTACACGTCCTTGATATTTGCCAATGGTTCAGCTTCAACGCACTTGGTGAAGAAATCCGTGCTGACCAGCAAACATCTCTTATTCTCTACTGCCTTAGGGAAAGGTCCTACAATATCCAAACTCCATTGAGCAAATGGCCAAGGGTTAGATAGAGGATTAAGGACTCCCATTGGTTGGTGAATGTTTGGTGCAAATCTTTGGCATTGGTCACACTTCTTCACATACTCTTGCGCTTCCTTCTGCATGTTCAGCCACTAGTATCCCTGAGTAAGGGCTCTGTAAGACAAAGACCTGCTTCCCGTATGACTTCCACAAATCCCTTCATGTAACTCCTCAAGGAGTAGCTCTGATGCCTCAGGATGTATGCATAGCAAGTATGGCCCAAAAAAATAGCGCTTGTACAACCTTTGGTCCTCGGACAGCCAAAACCAAGGAGCCTTCCTTCGCACCTTGTCAGCCTCGGATTTCCCTTTGGGCAAGATATCCTCCTTCAGGAATAGCACTATAGGGTCCATCCAGTTAGGTCCCGCCTTAATTTGATGAATTTGAGTCATCTCCTTCTTCATCTCAGTAGGCTTGCATAAGTCTTCAACAAGGATAACTCGAGGTAAGTCCTGTGCCGAGGAGGTTGCAAGAGTGGCCAAGGAATCAGCATATGTGTTTCCACTTCTTCGGATTTGCAACAAGTTGAAAGACTCAAATCCTGATCGCAAGTGCCTAACCTGACTTAAATATCCTTGCATTCTCACATCCCTGGCCTCTAACTCTCCTTTTACTTGACCTACCACCAACCTGGAATCCGAGAATATCTCTACTACTTTTCCTCGCATTTTTTGAACCATGGTTATCCCTACCAATAGAGTTTCATATTCAGCCTCATTGTTCGTGATCGAGAAGCCCAATCTTAAGAATTTCTCAATAGTGATCTTTTTAGGAGATATTAAAACCAGCCATACTTCAGATTCTCTTTGATTCGTTGCACCATCAACGTATACCCTCAAGGATAAAGGTTCTTGCAAGGTGACAACGCCAACTGATTTTCCATCTATGTCCTGCTTCTCTATCTCCTCTTCTAATGGGGATTTAGCAAATTCAGCCACAAAATCTGCGAGGATCTGGCCCTTGATAGAGGTGCGAGGCATATACTTGATATCAAAAACCCCTAGGATCGTATCTGAACGGTTTTAGACCCCTTAAAAACAACCAGATTGTGTAGCCTAGATTAATTAGCCAAGTTGTTACTTAGTCAAATTAAACAATTCTAGGTTAAAACAATCATATAATCATATCATGCATATAAAACATATAAAGCAGCGGAAATAATAAAGAACACAAGATATGATCACCTAGGAAACCACACGGAAAAACCTGGGGAGGATTTTACCCACCGATCCTCAAGGCAAACCGGAATTCACTATGAAAGAATTGAAGTTCTTACAAAAGGACTGCAAGCTCCCCGCTCGACTTCCTAATGCTACCAACCAGTAGTAACTTCCTGACACGACACGTGCAGGCTCCGAGTCCACGGACTACTTCTTTCTTGAACTCCTCAATCAGCTACAAGCTCCCCGCTTGTTTATCTTTAAGTTCCAATGGTTGCAACCTTGTTGATCATCAAGATGTAGATAATATCTACCTTGAAAACCCTAAATTTATGTGAAAGAAAGCTCCTCAAAGATCTCACAAGAGATTCACATAAACAGCAAATATGAGCAACAAAGACTTAGAGAGGTTTGGGTACAAAACCCTAAAAATAAAATGAGGCACAAGAGGCACTCTAATCTCTCTCTTCAAAAGTCACAAAAACGTTCTAGGGTTTCCCTTATATATATAAGAGTTTTACTTGAACCCTAAGACGTTTAAATAGAGTTTGGGCTGAGTTGGAATTCTGCAGAAAAACATTTTGGCCGACTTTCGATCGATCGAGTCTAATTTTAGATCGATCGAGCCAGGCCGAAAGTTACAAATACTTCTGCAGCCACTCGATTCCAACTTTACAATAATTAATCAACTTTGAGCAAGCCTAAACAAGACTAAATACATTGTTTTGATCATGGTTTGCTAACATTACAAATTAGAGTTCTAAATACATAAATTCCTAAACCTTTAGAACCTAACAAACTCCCCCTTTGGCAATCCGTGACAAAACACAAATTAAAAACCCAAAGTTTACAAGTAAACAGCTCTTTACAAAAAAAATGCTCATAATTTCAAATTCAATCCTAACTACTATCCATCAGTTGCAAGTGTAGACAGCAGCTCAATTGAATCAACTTGTATATTTCCTGAAACACTAAACAAAATGCATAAACGCACGCGTGGAAAATACAAGTAAACAAAAACAAAAATAAATTCTTGATTTCACATAGCACAAAATAAAGATATATACCAATGAAGAACTCATAAGTATAAATCAATAAGAAGTGAAACAAGAAACAGAAATAAAAACATAAGTAAACTAACTCTCCCCCTAAGTTAGATACAACAAAAAGTTTTTATTTATATTCTCCCCTTTCAAAAATAATTTCAACTCCCCCTAAATAAGACAAACATGATTCCCATAAATCAATAATTTCTCCCCCTTTTTGTCACGTATTGACAAAGACAACTCATACAAAGAGTAAACAGTCAACACACGCAACAAAGGATAAGAGAAAACAGAGAATCAAGGGAAACACAAAACAATTCAACTCTATAGAAAATAGAGACAGCTCCCCCTATGAACAACACAGGTTAAAAAAAACTTTTCTCCCCCTATAAAAATAGAAAAAAAAAAAAAACAAGTTGTGGGAAAAATAGTTTTGGGGAAAAATAAAGGGGATGGGGGGAAAATCAGCAGCAGCAGCATCACCAACAGAATTAGGAACATCATCACCAGCAGGACCAAAGTTAAAAACACACAAACCAAAGTTAAAAACTAAGGTGAGGATACACATGAAGAAAAAATATTATCTCTTTCAATAAAATGCAAACATGGCATTATGTGACCCATAAACAGTTGCATGAGTAGAGAAAATATTTGCACGTTGATTATCCATCATATCTCTTAAGAAAAATCACACATAAGAAATAGCATATACTAGAATGTACAAAACTCAAAAATTAATCAATCAATTTTTAAATCAAGTTGAGTACCCAATTTAGCAAAGTGTATGCATGCTATGTGTGAAAATAATGAGAGATATGACTGCAAAACTGCAAGATGGATACAGAAATCAATGCAATGCATGTGAATCTTAAACACAAACCAAGGGCAGACTGCAAGTTAGCACAAAAACAATATAGAATAAAAATCTATATGATGCATGAACAATTACAATGACGTGATGCATGTACTAATGCAGTAAAAATTAAGTTCAATTTAAGTTCAAATTGACAAAATCGGCTTGAGCGTAGAGTTTCTAACAAAAACCCCAAAAATTTGAAAACCACTTGTTGAATTTTTAAACAAATTGATGAATTGAGCATCACATAACACAACTCATAGAGTATAATGCTTAATTATATCCAAACCACAAGCCAATTTCATCAAATTCAACTCAATTTCACAAAAGCCCAAATTCAGATCAAGAAAAAACCTTTTTAAAAAACCTGATTCGCGACCTTCGATTGATCGAAAAATACATTCGATCGATCGAATGAAACAGTCATTTTTAAACAAATTAAAGCACTTTTTCGATCGATCGAACTGGGCAGAGGCTCACAAAATTTTTGAGAAAAAACACAGTTTTGAAAAACACAAACCTAATTTTGAAAACAACTCCTCAAAGCATTAAACAACGAAAACAAAGTGCATGAGTATGAGATGGAATACTTTTTCAAAAACCCAAATTTTAAACCAAATTTTCTCAAAAAACAAGTTTCAATCATTTTCCCATTGAATTTTCTTAAGCAACAAATATGCTGTGCACAAATCTTAAGATATTTTCAAATTCTTCAAACTTGAAACACATTTTGCATTAAAATCAAGGAACTTTTAATCTTGGATGGCCACAACAAAATCACACACAATATAATGTACCAAGTTTAACAAAGAGTAACTTGTGTAGTGTGTGCAACTAGCAAATGCTTGAGATATATGTGAGGTGATATGTGAATAGTAATCAATCACAAAGTCTACAAAATTCATCACATAGAATTTAAAAGAGACTATCACCTAAAGAGTTACATCCTATAACTCTCACATCTCCTAGAACAAAAGCTTGCAATCATGTAAGTTTCTTGCATTTTTGCCTCTTATTTATATGAATTGGCATTCAGCCTAATAGTATACACCGGTTTGAATTAAGTGAATTGGCATCAAGCCTAATAGTACACACCAGTTTTAATTTAATTGAGGCTACACCTTATGTTCTTTTTGTGCATGTGCTACACTTTCTCGAGCACAAAATCTTATGATATGCACCAAGGTGTTCATAATTGGCTAGTGAACAGTGGTGAGATGGTTATTTATGCCTTTCTCAAAAGGATCAAGTCCGACAGTCAAATAATATATGACTTCAAGATTAAGACAAAGTGATTAAAAACCACACACATCTTCCCACACAACATGCACTACAAAGCTCAAACTAGTAGAGTGCAATAAAATAAGCTCATCCAAGCTAAACAAGGTACATAAACATGTTATGTAAAAATAATATGGCCAATCCTTGATTATAAATCCAAGATCAAACGTTATAACCACTTGTTGAGATTTTAAAAAAATTTATGACCAAAAACAAAGAACACACATTGTGCTAAATGATCAATGCAAATGCAATGCATGACAGTGCTTAACTAAGCTATAGAGGGTACACAAACAAGAAATATCAATTTCTTAATTAACCCATGAGTACATGTACAAACTAGTACATACTCATACAAAATCAGAAATAGCTTAGCACAAACTATTCAAGTTTCACCACAATGTCAAGCATGTTCTAAATCAAGAGAGATATTAAAATTCATGTAATCCTCAAGAAAAATAAAACAAGACACAAAATAAAATATTTTTGTCTTTTTGAAAATTTTCAATGTTTTTGGATTTTTTTTAAAATAAAAAAAAAAACCTAGAAATAAAACAAAACAACCGAAAACAGAAACAAGACATGTCTACAAACAATAGAAAGAATTAAAACAGGGACAAGTCAGCAACACTCACCTTAAAGGATCTTTTCTCACCCATATAGCACGAGTCTTCGGCTTTGTAGGTGAAAATCCATGAGAAGCAAAGTGTATTTGAGGGATTACACCAATCTTCTGAGAAAGACTAAAATCCTGCAAATTCCTTTCACAAGCCAACAAGCTCAAATTTTTCAAAAGCATATGAAACAATTTATATGGACTTATGGCAAGAGAAATATCATCACATATCCTAGATTGACATACAGAATGCTTAAATTTCAATTTATGACAATTAGGACGAATGTGACCACGGACACCACAAAAGTGACAAACAAGAACAAATTTAGGAATATCAGTATTTCTAACAGCAAGTCTAGTCTCAGATTTCAGTTTTTGCCTCAACAAAGAACAATTTGGTCTAATATGACCAACACCACCACAAAGGTGACAGGTAGGCACAAAAACAGATTTATTATGCTCTCTAACAGTTTGTTTAGACTTAAGTTTAGAAACTTCAGCGTCTACATTAGAACTTTTACCTTTGTCTAACCTAGCACAATAAGCCTTTTTTTTTTTTATTCCTCTTAAAAGGAGGGATATAAACTTTTTCAGTTTTAGGCTTAAGAGAAATAGAAACAATTCTGTTATCATCAGCAGGCTTGGTACTAATCAAATTTTCAAGTTTAGCTTTAGACTCAGCTAACTCTTGTTCCAAGCTTTTCATCTTCTCATCTTGAGAGGAAATTTGATTTCTCAAAAATTCATTCTTTTTATTAGATTCAACTAATCTAACAAGCAATTTCTCTTTTTCAAGATTAGCCAATTTTAACTCTTCCTTGAATCTCTTAGAAATTTTCAAAGATTTAGATAATTCCTTACGAAGAGTTTCAAAAGCATTAAAAAAATCAGCAGAAACAATAGTGTCCTTTTTATTCAAAACATCACAGGCATCAACAAAATCAGCAGAAGCATGAGCAGAAACATGATCAGAAAGACACTTCAAATTATCCATGACAACAGGGGTCAAGGATTAGCTCTTAGATCAAAAGATCTAAAACAAAAGAGCTACCTGCTCTGATACCACTTGATGAAAATTTAGACCCCTTAAAAACAACCAGATTGTGTAGCCTAGATTAATTAGCCAAGTTATTACTTAGTCAAATTAAACAATTCTAGGTTAAAACAATCATATAATCATATCATACATATAAAACATATAAAGCAGCGGAAATAATAAAGAACACAAGATATGATCACCCAGGAAACCACACGGAAAAACCTGGGGAGGATTTTACCCACCGATCCTCAAGGCAAACCGGAATTCACTATGAAAGAATTGAAGTTCTTACAAAAGGACTGCAAGCTCCCCGCTCGACTTCCTAATGCTACCAACCAGTAGTAACTTCCTGACACGACACGTGCAGGCTCCGAGTCCACGGACTACTTCTTTCTTGAACTCCTCAATCAGCTACAAGCTCCCCGCTTGTTTATCTTTAAGTTCCAATGGTTGCAACCTTGTTGATCATCAAGATGTAGATAATATCTACCTTGAAAACCCTAAGTTTATGTGAAGGAAAGCTTCTCAAAGATCTCACAAGAGATTCACATAAACAGCAAATATGAGCAACAAAGACTTAGAGAGGTTTGGGTACAAAACCCTAAAAATAAAAGGAGGCACAAGAGGCACTCTAATCTCTCTCTTCAAAAGTCACAAAAACGTTCTAGGGTTTCCCTTATATATATAAGAGTTTTACTTGAACTATAAGACGTTTAAATAGAGTTTGGGCTGTGTTGGAATTCTGCAGAAAAACGTTCTGGCCGACTTTCGATTGATCGAGTCTAATTTTAGATCGATCGAGCCAGGCCGAAAGTTACAAATACTTCTGCAGCCACTCGATTCCAACTTTACAATAATTAATCAACTTTGAGCAAGCCTAAACAAGACTAAATACATTGTTTTGATCATGGTTTGCCAACATTACAAATTAGAGTTCTAAATACATAAATTCCTAAACCTTTAGAACCTAACAGTATCCTACTTGGCAATCCTTCCAGTGTAATCAGCACTCCAAAGTAGTGATCGAAGCGGAAGTTGGGTTAAAATAACAACTGTGTGGGATTGGAAGTAGTGAGGGAGTTTATGTGTAGCATGTACTACTGTCAAAATGGCCTTCTCCATTGGTAAGTAACGAACTTCCGCCTCATGCAAAGACTTGCTCACATAGTAGACTGGCCTTTGCACGCCATTGTCAACCCGTATCAGCACGAAGCTCATGGCGTGAGAAGCCACAGCAATGTAAGCAAACAAGACCTCATCCACCTCGAGCCTAGACATGACAGGTGGCTGAGAAAGGTATTCCTTAAGCTGCTGGAAGGCCAAGACTGTTGGGATTTGTGCCCTAGAATCCTATTGTATGTTGCTATGTACTTTATTATGTATGACATTATGTATGACATGATGTATGACTTAATATTGTTATTAATAAAGTTGTTTTATTATTATCTGAAATAATGGTAACATGAATATTTGGACATTATCATATAGTCCATGAGATGCATAGTATGTGATTTTTGTGAAAAGTCACAAAAGATATAAGTCACAAGTTCTTTGTAAACTCAGAATTATAGTTCGTAGTCGGTGATGAAATTGGGCATTTCATCTACAAAGACTATAACATATCAACTACGATTATTTGTCTTAATCATGGAAGTGGAGACTTCTAGTTGATGTGTTAATATGTTTTAAGAGTTAAGACATATTGAACAGGACCACTGTGAGATTTATTATTCTCCTAAAGACTGTCAAATGAATAATAAATCTCACGACTTATATTTGCATGAACTCTTAATCATGAGAGAATAATGGACTTTGAACGGTTTTAGACCCCTTAAACCACAACCAGATTGCGTAGCCTAGATTAATTAGCCAAGTTGTTACTTAGTCAAATTAAACAATTCTAGGTTAAAACAATCAAATAATCATATCATGCATATAAAACATATAAAGTAGCGGAAATAATAAAGAACACAAGATATGATCACCCAGGAAACCACACGGAAAAACCTGGGGAGGATTTTACCCACCGATTCTCAAGGCAAAACGGAATCCACTAAGAAAGAATTGAAGTTCTTACAAAATGACTTACAAGCTATCTGCTTGACTTCCTAATGCTACCCACCAGTAAAACTTCCTGACACGACCACGTGCAGGCTCCGAATCCACGGACTACTTCTTTCTTTATATTCCTCAATCAGCTACAAGCACCCACGCTTGATATTCTTTAAGCTTCAAAGGCAGCAACCAAGTTGATCATCAAGATGTTGAAGTAATCTAAATCTTGAAAACCCTAAGCTTTGTGTAAAGGAAAGCTCCTCTAGATCTCACAAGAGATTTACACAAAACCGCAATGTATGAGTAACAATACAACTTGTGCAACTCTTAAAAACGTGGTTAGGGTTTTCCTTATATACCTAGGGCAAAAACATAAAACCCTAAATGTTTAAAGAGTTAGGGCTGAGTTGGAAATTTTGCAGAAAACGCATCTGGGCCGATTTTCGATCGATCGAGCCAGGCCGAAATGCCCCAATGCCTCTGCAGTCACTCGATTCCAACTTTACAATATTTTATCAACTTTGAGCAAGCCTAAACAAGACTAAGTACATTGTTTTGATCATGGTTTGCCAACATTACAAATTAGAGTTCTAAATACATAAATTCCTAAACCTTTAGAACCTAACAAACTCCCCCTTTGGCAATCCGTGACAAAACACAAATTAAAAGCTCAAAGTTTACAAGTAAAAATCCCTTTACAAAATAATGCTCATAAACTCAAATTCAACCCTAACTACTATCCATCAGTTGCAAGTGTAGACAGCAGCTTTGTTGAATCAACCTGTATATTCCTGAAATACTCAACAAACACATAAACGCATGTGTGACAAGAAATAGTATATAAACAGGTATAATATTCTTGTAAGATTCACACAACACAAAATAAAGATATATATCAATGAAAAACTCATAAATATAAATCAATAAGCAGTGAATCATAAAACAACAAGAATCAAATAAAAAACATGTATATCAATATATTAATCAATGTTACTCCCCATAACATGAACATCCCCAAAAATGATATACAAAGTGAAGCACCTAGATACAATCTAATAAACTCCACACAATCTCATGCTAACAAAAAAAATCTCCCGCTAACAAAAAATCTCCCCCTATTAACAAAATCTCCTCTACAAGTCAAAACCCCTATCAACAAAATCTCCTCTACAAGTCAAAAACTCTACTCCCCCTTTTTGTGACGGAATGCCAAAGGGCAATCAAAAGTCGCCATCAAAAGGAGGTGGTGAGGGTGAATGTAGACGCGCAAGGTCGGCTCGCAGAGCTCGCATCTCATCAAGCAAATCCACCAAAATCTGTCCATGAACCGCCTGAACGGTCATGATAGTCTCCAGGGTACGACGAACATCGAAGTCAGCCAAAGGAGGTGGAGGAACAGCAGCAGCAGCCATATCAGGATCAGGAACAGCCTCACCAGCAAGACCTGTAGAAGATGAAGGTGGAGGAGGAGCACTACTAGACGGCTCAGACCTAGGGTGTTTAGAACCAGCTCGAAGATGAGCGGCCCTCTGTTTAAGAAAAGACGCACCTATGGGAGCTATCACATGAACAAGCTCAGAAGCAGGGAAATCCTCTAAACCCAGATAAAGTAAAATCCTATGAATGAAAATAGGATGGACAAGGGCATGAGCTGTAGATGAACTCCTATAAACTTCGTTCAAAGAACGAAGAAAAAGATGGGGAAAACTAATAGGAGCATCAGTCACTAGAGTGTACAAAAAGACACACCTCTCAAGAGGAATGGTGTGTAGATGAGAAATGGGCCAGAGAGAGTGACAGGCTATCCTAAAGAAGAGATAGACAGTCTCAGGAAACTCAGCGGTGGTGATCCTAGGATCAGAACCCCACTGGATAGATGACCCAGTGATGTAAGACATGACATCACTCAACTCTAGTGACTCATCATAGGGATAGACAGGATGCCGAACCAACGGTACCTCAAGAGCATCAGCCACTACCTGAGGAGTAATGGAGTACTCTACACCTCGTATCCAACTCCTAACTAGAGTGTTGGAATCATAGATGTGGATAGAGATGTTCAAGAAGAACTCTCTAATCAAGGTAGCCGGAGGTGGAGGATCAGACATAGCTAACAAAGGCAACCATCCCCTACGCTCAAAGTTTGCCCTAATGGCAGGATCAAGCTCATCTAATATGACAGAACGCTCAGCCTAAACTTTTCTCTTCAGGTTTAGAGTCTCATAAATCTCTTGTTTTTTCTCACTAGGAAACCTCTCACTATCAAAGGAAGGTGGGGGTAGAGAAGGAGAGGGAATAGTCCTACGAGCTCTAGTCTTCCTAGGCATGGTGCTAAGGAAAGGACAGAGACACAAAGAGAAAAACAACAAGAACAAAAACAAAACCAAGGGCAGACTGCAAGTTAGCACAAAAAACATAATAAAATAAAAATCTATATGATGCATAAACAAATGCAGTAACCAAGGTCAAATTAAGTTCAATTTCACAAAATTGGCTTGAATATAGAGTTTCTTAACAAAAACCCTAAAAATTTGAAAACCACTTGAAAAATTTTGCACCAAATTGATGAATTAAGCATTACAACACACAATACAATGATTATAATGCCTAATTACATCAATACACAAAGCCAATTTCATCAAATCAAACTCAATTTCACAAAAGCCCCAATTCGGACCAAACATAAACCCTAGAATTTTCAATTGTTCACAAAACTCAAAATTGATCAAATTAAACTATTAAGAACATGTTTATAGTGTGTCCCCACTAAAACCCATTGATCAATTTCACACAATTAGGTCCGAATCATCACAAATCCCAAATAGAAAAAGTTTCGAAAATCTCCCTTAAATGCATGAAAAAATGCATGAAATCATGAAAATAAGTTGAAAAGGAAGGGCAAAACAGACTTACCGGCTTGAGGAAAGAGATTTCTTGCAAAAAATCCGGAGGAAAACGACAAAAAATTGGAACTTTTGAGCTTGCCTCGTCGGAGAGAGAAAAAAGGTTTGAAAAATTTTGAATAGTTCTTTGAAAAAGTCAGATTTCAACCTTTTAAAAAAGCTTCTCCACGATCTTCGATCGATCGAAAATTGCATTCGATCGATCGAATGTGACAGTCATTTTGACACATTCTGGGACACTTTTTCGATCGATCGAAAATCACACTGGATCGATCGAAATGGGTAGAGGCTCACTAAATTTTTGAGAAAAAACACTGTTTTGAAAAATGCAAACCCAATTTTGAAAACAACTCCTCAAAGCATTTGAACAATGAAAGCAAAATGCATGAGTATGAGATGGAATGCTCTTTCAAAAACCCAAAATTTTAAACCCAATTTTCTTAAAAACAAACAAGTTTCAATCATCCTCCCATTTAATTTTCTCAAGCAACAAATATGTTGTGCACAAATCTCAAGATATTTTCAAACTTGGTTGGTCAGACCATAAACACACACACTAGCATGTACAGTGTTTAACAAAGAGTAACTTGTGTAGTGTGTGAAACTAGTAAAAACTTGAGATACATGTGAGGTGATATGTGAATAGCAATGAAACACAAAGTCTACACAATTTATCACATATAATTTAAAAGAGACTATCACCTAAAGAGTTACATCCTATAACTCCCACATCGCCTAGATCAAAAGCTTGCAATCATGTAAGTTTCTTGCATTTTTGCCTCTTATTTATATATGAATTGGCCTTCAGCCTAATAGTACACACCGGTTTGAATTAAGTGAATTGGCATCAAGCCTAATAGTACACACCAGTTTTAATTTAATTTGAGGCTACACCTTATGTTCTTTTTGTGCATGTGCTACACTTTCTCGAGCACAAAATCTTATGATATGCACTAAGGTGTTCATGATTGGCTAGAGAACAGTGGTGAGATGGTTATTTATGCCTTTCTCAAAAGGATCAAGTCCGACAGTCAAAGAACAAGTGACTTCATGATTAAGGCAAAGTGATGAAAAACCACACACATCTTTCCCACACAACATGCACTTCAAAGTTTCAACTAGTTAAGTGCAGTAAATATGCTCATCAAAGTTAAACAAGGTACACAAGACATGACATGTGTAAAAAGATTGACCAACCTTGTTTTCAAAAAAAATCAAGAAAAATATAGTGTCCAACATAGATTTTGCTTTCTCCTTTTCCCTTTTTTTTTATTTATTTATTTTTATTATTAAAAGAGAAAAACAAATAAATCCTAGAATGTAATGCATGTATGTAATGCAATGCAAGTCCTAGAACAAAACAAAAAAAACACAAAAACCAAAGAACAATGGTCACATAGGATAGAGCAATGAAGCACAAGGACCAAGGAAGCCAAAACAACTAGGGACAACGAAGCACACCAATCACTTGACGAAGTGTCTCAAACTTACTTCCATCAAGCGGTTTGGTAAAGATGTCAGCGTTTTGACGATCAGTAGGGATATATTCAAGAGCAACTATTTTCTTTTCAACCAAATCCCTAATGAAATGATACCTAAGCTCAATGTGCTTGGTCTTAGAATGCTGAACCGGATTCTTAGATATATCTATAGCACTAGAGTTATCGCAATAGACAACCATGGTATCTTGAGGAATCCCATAATCACCCAAAAGTTTCTTCATCCAAAGGAGCTGAGAACAACAACTCCTGGCAGCAATATATTCTGCCTCAGCAGTGGATAGAGAAACAGAATTTTGCTTCTTACTCATCCAAGCCACAAGATTGGCTCCTACATAAAAACACCCTCCAGTGGTGCTTTTGCTGTCATCAGCATTCCCAGCCAAATCAGAATCAGAAAAGCCAGCAAGAGACAAATTTGACTCCTTGCTATAAAATAAACCATAATCACAGGTTCCACTCACATATTTTATAATCCTCTTAACAGCATTTAAATGGGAAACCTTAGGATTAGACTGGAATCTAGAGCAAACACCAACACTAAAAGATATATCAGGACGACTAGCAGTCAGATACAAAAGACAGCCTATCATGCTTCTATACAAAGTAACATCAACAGACTCACCTGATGGATCAATTGTCAACTTTGCATTAGCCGCCATCAGCGTTCTAGCATGAGCAGCCTTGTCCAGTCCGAATCTTTTAACTAAATTCCTTGCATATTTAGCTTGATTGTTGTAGATTCCTGTCTCTGTTTGCTTTACCTGTAATCCTAAAAAGTAAGTTAGTTCTCCAACCATGCTCATTTCAAACATCGCCTTCATTTCATCTGCAAAAGAATGAGCAAGAGAATCATTAGTAGCACCAAAAACAATGTCATCAACATAAATTTGAGCTACAACAAAACCAGTCTTATCCTTTCTTATGAAGAGTGTTGTATCTGCAGATCCCCTTTTGAATCCATGCTCAGTGAGATATGCAGTCAGTCTGTCATACCAAGCCCGAGGAGCTTGCTTCAACCCATAGAGAGCTCTCTTCAATTTGTAGACGTCATCCGGTCTATGAGGATCTACAAAGCCTTTAGGTTGTTCAACATAAACTTCTTCTTGTATCATTCCATTCAAGAAAGCACTCTTGACATCCATCTGATATAGCTTGAAGTTTAGGTGACTTGCTATAGCCAACAATATCCGGATGGATTCTAACCTTGCTACTGGTGCAAATGTCTCATCAAAGTCAATTCCTTCCACCTGTGTGTACCCTTATGCAACAAGTCTTGATTTGTTTCTGATCACAGTGCCATGTTCATTTGACTTGTTCTTAAAGATCCACTTAGTTTCAATCACATTTACATTCTTCGGTCTAGGAACTAGTTCCCACACATCATTCCGAACGAATTGATGAAGTTCTTCATGCATGGAATTTACCCAATCAGCATCTTGATGTGCTTCATCCACCTTCTTCGGTTCAAATTGGGACAGATAGCATGAGTGAGTGATCGCATTCAATGCTTTTGATCTTAACCTCATGTTATCATTCAGACTACCCAATATATTTGTGGAGGGATGGTTCAGTCTCACTCTAGAGGATGGACCTTTGACTAAAGAAGTGGAAGTACCTTTCTGTGCAGATGAGGGACTGAGTTGACTTTGTGCCTGTCGAGTGTCACGAACTGGAGTGGATGGTTCTGAACTTGAAGGTACTGAGACTGTATCATTTAACACCAACAGCTCTTCCTCACTATGTTTGCCAACATCCTCAGTAAGAAGAGAGTCATTTACTTCTAAATACTTATCTTGAGCAGGAACAGTGCTTTCTGAACACACTTCATCATTTATCACAACATTTGAGGATTCTATGACTGTTTTGGTTCTCAGATTGTACACTCTATAAGCTCTACTGGTGGAAGAGTATCCTAGAAAGTATCCTTTGTCGCTCTTGGCTTCAAATTTTTCTAAGTTCTCTCTATCACGTAGAATGTAACAGTCACTGCCAAATATCCTGAAATATTTGATAACAGGTTTCTTCCCTCTCCAGAGTTCATAGGGAGTTTTCTTGAAGTCAGGTCTAAAATACACCCGGTTGAGTGTATGGCAAGCAGTGTTGACTGCTTCTCCCCATAAAGACTTTGGCAAATTTTTGTTGTGAAGCATGGCTCGTGCCATCTCCTGAACAACCCTATTTTTCCTTTCCACAATCCCATTCTGTTGAGGAGTCTTGGGAGATGAGAACTCTTGGTGAGTGCCTTGCTCATTGCAGAAAGTAGCCAGCTTGGTATTTTCAAACTCTTTTCCATGATCACTTCTGATTCTGGCTATCACAGTATCTTTCTCAACCTGCAATTTCTTGCACAGATGGATCATCTTCTCAAGAGCTTCAACTTTATCCTTCAAAAGTACAACCCAAGTATATCTAGTAAAGTCATCCACAACAACTAGAATATACTTCTTTCCACCCAGACTTTGAACTCTGGCAGGACCCATGAGATCAATGTGTAGTAACTCTAAAGGTCTTGACGTTTGAACACTAGTCACAGAAGGATGCTTGGATTTTACTTGTTTATCTATCTGACATGGTCCACAAATGCACTTCTCTATCTTCTCAAATTTAGGTAAACCTATAACTGCCTCACATTTGGAAATCTTTTCTAACTGCTTATGACTGGCATGCCCCAACCGTTGATGCCACAAATCAACTTGATCTATCTTTGCACTAAAGCATTTGTTGTTTACACTTGGTGTTATCCCATAGCAGTTGTCAGCTGTCCTTACACCAACACACGTACAGTCACCTCCTCCATCAAGTATTTCACACTCATACTTGGTGAAAAGAACATTTAAACCATTGTCGCAAATCTGACTAATGCTGAGCAGATTGGCCTTTAATCCATCAACATACCAAACATCTTCAAACACTGGTAATCTTGGAATATCCACAGTACCAATGCCTCTGATTACTGATTTACTTCCATCTCCAAAAGTGACTGTCCCAATCTTTCCTTCAAAGAGTGATTTGAATAAATCTTTATTTCCTGTCATGTGCCTGGAACAACCATTATCCAAATACCAAAGACAAGAATCATGTGCCTTTAAGGCGGTTAAAGCAGTATAACAAACATAATTCTTATCACATGTGATTATGCCAAGATACTTAAGGAAAGATTTAATACAAACAACAAATGGCAAAGACAGCAAGTAGATAAGTTGACTAATAAGCAAAAAGATTTTCCAAGAATCCATGACTACAGGGGTCAAGGATCAGCTCAGAGATAAAAAATCTCAAACAAAAGAGCAACCTGCTCTGATACCACTTGAACGGTTTTAGACCCCTTAAACCACAACTAGATTGCGTAGCCTAGATTAATTAGCCAAGTTGTTACTTAGTCAAATTAAACAATTCTAGGTTAAAACAATCAAATAATCATATCATGCATATAAAATATATAAAGCAACGGAAATAATAAAGAACACAAGATATGATTACCCAGGAAACCACACGGAAAAGCCTGGGGAGGATTTTACCCACCGATCCTCAAGGTAAAACGAAATCCACTAAGAAAGAATTGAAGTTCTTACAAAAGGACTTACAAGCCTCCCGCTTGACTTCCTAATGCTACCCACCAGTAAAACTTCCTGACACGACCACGGGCAGGCTCCGAATCCACGGACTACTTCTTTCTTTGTATTCCTCAATCAGCTACAAGCACCCACGCTTGATATTCTTTAAGCTTCAAAGGCAGCAACCAAGTTGATCATCAAGATATTGAAGTAATCTCAATCTTGAAAACCCTAAGCTTTGTGTAAAGGAAAGCTCCTCTAGATCTCACAAGAGATTTACACAAAACCGCAATGTATGAGCAATAATACAACTTGTGCAACTCTTAAAAACGTGGCTAGGGTTTGCCTTATATACCTAGGGCAAAAACATAAAACCCTAAACGTTTAAAGAGTTAAGGCTGAGTTGGAAATTTTGCAGAAAACGCATCTGGGCCGATTTTCGATCGATCGAGTCTAACCTTCGATCGATCGAGCTAGGCCGAAATGCCCAATGCATCTGCAGTCACTCGATTCCAACTTTACAATATTTTATCAACTTTGAGCAAGCCAAAACAAGACTAAGTACATTGTTTTGATCATGATTTGCCAACATTACAAATTAGAGTTCTAAATATATAAATTCCTAAACCTTTAGAACCTAACAGACTTGATCATGAAGTGTAGGTTGTTTTGATATATCAGGAGTGAGATCTAAAGTAACGGTCAAAACCTCAGTATGTTGGGCAACTACATTTAGTGTTGATGGAACATATATTCTCAAGATGGAATTCATAGTCTCTTAACAGAGATACAAAATATTCCCTTGAGATAAGTTTAATGGATTTGTTATTCAGATGAATTAGACCTAACCACTTTAGTAAGACTAAAGTATATATTTATGAAATTGGATTTCATAAATATATGTTGAATAACATTAAAGGATTAAACCGGGTACTCAAGGATTAAGATATAGTAATTCACAAAGTGGTAGTCTTCATTCAAGACTTTGTGTTACTACGAATATTTAATGAAGGGGTTGCTTGTATAATAAAGTCTTGGGATATAATTTATTGATAAGGCCTAGAGTGCAACTATATTTATATAGTGGTATCAAATATAGTTAATGGTAACTTTGGACTTGTCAAGAGTTGACAGAAAAGCCCAAGGCCCATTGGAGCTAGTGTCTTATTGGTCCCTTTTGGTCCCACTCCAAGCCACACACTTAAGCCCAATTGGTAAGGCCCAAAAGGCCAGTCCAATTAGATAATTGGTTAGATACAAAAGGGAAAAACATTCAGAATTGAAATGGTAATAAACACCATTGTGAAATGGTATGTATGTGAGTTTTTGTCACTCACTAGTCATCCCTTTGTTACCAATTGAGAGACCACACATCTTGGGCAGCTAGTGGAATTAGAGTGAAGATTGAAAGTCTTCTCAAGAACTTCTGATCTTCGGTTTTGATTTTCACCGCTTCAAGGTACATTCTCTTGTTCTCTAATTCAGAAACTTATATGGCACATGTTATCAATTGTGAATGAAGTAGATCCGTTTAAACTTATTTTTCCACTGCGTTCACTCATATTTCCATCGAATGGTATCAGAGCAGTCTTCAATTTGCAATCTGTATAACATGTTTTATGAGTTTTGGAATTAGAGATAATAGTTTCAATATGTTAGAAGATTATATATGTATTTAATTTTCTGCATGGTTGTTGAAACTATGATTTGATAAAAACTGATATTGATGTTATGATGTTGTTTAAATTTGAATTTAAGAATGTTAAATTGATTTTTAAGGCTATAGCATCAATGAAATTCAGTTTTGATAACAAATTCTGTCAGTCATGTTCATATGGTATTTGTTTGTTCATAGAAAAACCGTTGAAACTGTTCAGAGTTTCCCTTCAAAAATTGAAAACACGGGTTTTTCGCGGGTAAGCTTAGTCGCGACATACCCGCGAGACAGTAGCGAAAGTTTCTGTCTGATTTTTGACTTTTTACGATTTTGCATTAACCCAATTTCGCGAGAAGAGTTTAGTCGCGAGATACCCGCGAGACAGTAACGAGAAGAGCTTAGTCGTGACATACTCGCGAAAATGCCACTGAAGGGAATTTTGAAGTTTTTCTATGTGTTTCTCAATTGTTTAAAGTGCAAGGAAATGTGTAATTAGATTATGCATGTTTAATAATTTAAAAACCTTCTATAAAACATATAGTGGGAGAGAGATACAAGGGTTGGATCTCACGGCCTCCATTGTCGGTTTATAGTAGTGTGATTAAATACCTCGCCTTGGCGTATATGCCTTACTCCCTTCGAAGGGTGTTTAATTCATGGAACTACAGATTAAACTTCTTAATGATGGATGATATGTGTTTTACATTAAGAACGACCACGCTTCTGTGGAGTTACTTAGTGACTCACATTGATTCTAAGCAATGGTGTACACTAGACTAAGTATAATGTTAACCTCCCTTCAGAGCTATGTCATTATTACTTAGAGGCTAAAGGAAAAAAGATAAATTATTTTTGTTTGGTAAGAGTTACCATGATAGCATTAATAATGAGAATAATTCTCACTTAATCATAGTGATTGGTATGACCTCGCTTCCGAGGAATATTAATTGCGGGATTGGGTTGTCGTTGCATATATTATATTATGGTTTTATTAAGGTTCCATACTATATGTTTATATGCTAAATAGATAATGTCCAATTTATTTATCATATTCATGTTTATTGTTTTCAGATTTGAACATGGCATCATTTAGCCCACTTGTTACCATTCTTAATCAAAACAAACTGACTAGATCCAATTATGTTGACTGGAAAAGAAATTTGGACATAGTTCTCACCGCTGAAGAACACAAATATGTGCTTACTAAACCATGTCCTAACTTTCCTTCATTAGATGCTCCTCTTGAGGAAAAACAGCGATATGATCGTTGGCAGAAATCTAATGAGATGGCCAAGTGCTACATCCTAGCATCTATCTCAAATGTTCTACAGCATCAAATGCAAGATGTAGAACTAGTTTCGGACATTATGCTAAGTCTGAATGAGATGTTTGGTGAGCAAGGCCGTTCAGCAAGGCAAGAAACCATGAGACAAATTTATAATACCAAAATGGCTGAAGGCAGTTCAGTGAAGGAATATTGTCTTACAATGATTTCCAATCTGAATACATTGGAAGTTTTAGGTGCCGATATTGATGGAGAATCCCAAGTGGATATGATACTCCAGTCACTACCGGAATCATTCAAGGAATTCAGACTCAATTATAATATGAACAAAAAGATTTACTCTTTGTCTGAATTAATGAATGAGTTGGTAGCGGCGGAAGGCATTCTTGGTACTTCCAATGTTGAAGCCAATGTTGGTGAAGCTTCTACTTCTCAACCTAAGTCGAAAGGCAAGGGTAAGAAGAAGAAGAAGAAGGACTTCACCAAGCAAGAGGGTAAACAAATTGTCTTAGGAGTTGCTGACAAAGGAAAGAAGCTCAAAGGAAAATGTTTCCATTGTGGTGAGAAAGGACATTGGAAGAGGAATTGTCCAGTTTTCAAGGTTGCCAAGAATAAAGGTATGAATAATACATTCCTTCTTGAAATATGTTTGGTACAGAATCCCACGGATTCCTGGTGTGTGGATTCAGGTTGTACTAATCATATCTGCAATTCCTTGCAGGGGTTCCAGGAGACCAGAAAGCTTAAAGAAAGGGAGTTGTTTCTTACTTTGGCTGATGGGAGCAAGATTCCAGTTGAAGCTGTTGGTGTTTTTAATTTGTGTTTTGAATCTAGAGTTTTAATATTAGAAGACTGTTTGTATGTACCTAATGTTCGTAGGAATTTAATTTCTGCTACTTACTTAGGTAAACATGGATATTGTGTTATCCTAAAAGACAATATTGTAATAAAGAAGGATAAAGTGTTTATCTGTTCTGGCAATATTGTGGATGGTCTTTATATTTTAACTCCTGATAAGCATGAATTATATAATTCTGAATTAAATAATGACTCTCATGTAAAATCATTAAAGAGAAAATTTCCTTCTACTAGTGATGCATATCTTTGTCATTTGTGTTTAGGTCATATTAATTCAAATCGGATTCAAAGACTGATCAAAGATGGACTCTTAGAGCCTATGGACTTTGATGAATTTCCAGTTTGTGAATCTTGTTTGGAAGGTAAAATGATTAAACGACCTTTTAATGCAAAAGGTAGAAGAGCCCAAGATTTGCTAGAGCTAGTGCATTCTGATGTTTGTGGTCCTATGTCAATCCAGACAAGAGGAGGATATGAGTATTTCATTACTTTCACTGATGATTACTCAAGATAAGGTTATGTGTACCTAATGTAACGGAAGTCCGAAGCCTTTGAAAAGTTTAAAGAGTTTAGGGCTGAAGTTGAGAATCAATTAGGTAAACACATAAAAGCCATTCGATCTGATCGAGGTGGTGAATACCTTCTTGGGGATTTCAAGGATTACTTAACTAAGAATGGGATTGTATCCCAATTGACTGCACCTGGAACTCCCTAACAGAATGGTGTAGCAGAAAGAAGGAATAGGACTCTTTTAGAAATGGTTAGGTCCATGATGAGTTACTCAACTTTACCGATTTCTTTTTGGGGTTATGCCTTAAATACAACAATACATCTTTTGAATTTAGTTCCATCAAAATCTGTTCCTAAAACACCCATGGAATTGTGGAGTGGGCGTAAGCCTGGTATGAAATATCTCCATATTTGGGGTTGTCCAGCACATGTTTTAAAAGGGAAGCCTGATAAATTGGAACCAAAATCAGAAGTGCGTTTGCTTGTAGGTTATCCAAAAGAAACTAGGGGTTATTTATTCTATAGTCGTAAAGATAACAAAGTTTTTGTTAGTACAAATGCTAAATTCTTGGAAAATGACTATATGAATAATTTTACTCCTAGAAGTAGAGTTGTGTTGGCTGAAATGAATGAACTTGTAAATGAACAACCAATAGATGAAACTAGGGATGATGTGGCTGTATTAGATACACCACAAGATACTACTCATGACATGTCTAGTACTCAGGTGCTTCGTCGTAGTGGGAGAATTGTTCGGCCTCCTATAAGATTTATAGGTTTGGGAGAAACTTATAAAGCTATCTCAGAAGAGGTTGAATCGGATCCCTACACATATGATGAAGCAATGAATGATATAGATGCACATCATTGGGTCCAAGCTATGAAATCTGAATTAGATTCCTTGTATTCCAATCAAGTTTGGGATCTTGTAAAGGCGCCTAACGGCATTAAACCTGTTGGTTGCAAATGGGTTTACAAGAGGAAGAGAGGGATAGATGGAAAGGTTGAAACCTTTAAAGCAAGGCTAGTGGCGAAAGGGTATACACAAAAGGAAGGTATTGATTATGATGAAACCTTTTCTCCAGTAGCAATGCTTAAATCTATCAGAATTCTCTTATCCATTGCTGCTCATTTTGATTATGAGATTTGGCAAATGGATGTCAAGACTGCATTTCTTAATGGAAATCTTGAAGAGGAAATCTATATGATGCAACCGGAAGGTTTCATAGCAAAGAACCAAGAGCATATGGTATGCAAGTTGCAAAGGTCTATTTATGGACTTAAGCAAGCATCTAGATCATGGAACATCAGATTTGATCAAGTAATCAAGTCATTTGGTTTTGAACAAAATCTTGATGAACCATGTGTGTACAAAAGACATTAAGATAAAGTGGTAATGTTCCTAGTGCTTTATGTTGATGATATTCTACTCATTGGAAATGATGTAGGGGTAATGTCATCTGTAAAGGTTTGGTTGTCAAGCCAATTTGATATGAAGGACTTGGGTGAGGCTAACTTTATTCTAGGGATCAAGCTTTGGCGAGATCGCAAGAATAAGATGTTAGGCTTATCACAAGCTGGATATATAGATAAAGTTCTGGAACGGTTTAGCATGCAAAACTCCAAGAAAGGATTGCTTCCTTTCAGATATGGAGTTCCTTTGTCTGATGACCAAAGGCCTAAGACTCAAGAGGAAGTGGATATGATGAGACAAGTTCCTTATGCTTCTCCAGTAGGAAGTCTCATGTATGCCATGCTTTGTACTAGACCAAATATCTGCTATTCAGTTGGCATGGTCAGCCAATATCAATCAAATCCAGGACCAAAACATTGGCAAGCTGTAAAGCATATTCTCAAGTATCTACGGAGAATGAGAGATTATATGCTTGTTTACTGTTGTGAGGATTTGATTCCCATTGGCTATACAGATTCAGACTTTCAATCAGATCTAGATTTCAGAAAATCCACTTCAGGATGTATTTTCACCTTGGGAGGTGGAGCCATTAGTTGGTGGAGTATTAAGCAATCTTGTATTGCAGACTCCACCATGGAAGCAGAATATGTTGCTGCTTGTGAAGCAGCAAAGGAAGCTGTATGGCTCAAGAAGTTCCTTTCTAACCTTGGTGTAATAAGAATGGAACAAGTTCCAATCACATTGTTTTGTGATAACAGTGGAGCAGTTGCACAATCTAAAGATCTAAGGAATCACAAGAAAGGAAAGCACATTGAGAGAAAATATCACATCATTCGAGACATCATTGCTCGTGGAGATGTGATAGTAGCAAAGATTGAAAGTGCAAGTAATCTAGCAGATCCCTTTACCAAAACCTTGCCTCAAAGGATCTTCGAGTTACATTTGGAGGGAATGGGAGTTAAATTAGTGCACAATAGTCTTTAGGGCAAGTGGGAGATTGTTGGGATTTGTGCCCTAGAATCCTATTGTATGTTGCTATGTACTTTATTATGTATGACATTATGTATGACATGATGTATGACTTAATATTTTTATTAATAAAGTTGTTTTATTATTATCTGAAATAATGGTAACATGAATATTTGGACATTATCATATAGTCCATGAGATGTATAGTATGTGATTTATGTGAAAAGTCATAGAAGATATAAGTCACAAGTTCTTTGTAAACTCAGAATTATAGTTCGTAGTCGGTGATGAAATTGGGCATTTCATCTGCGAAGACTATAACATATCAACTACGATGATTTGTCTTGATCATGAAATTAGAGACTTCTAGTTGATGTGTTAATATGTTTTAAGAGTTAAGACATATTGAACAAGACCACTGTGAGATTTATTATTCTCCTAAAGACTGTCAAATGAATAATAAATCTCACGACTTATATTTGCATGAACTCTTAATCATGAGAGAATAATGGACTTGATCATGAAGTGTAGGTTGTTTTGATATATTAGGAGTGAGATCTAAAGTAACGGTCAAAACCTCAGTATGTTGGGCAACTACATTTAGTGTTGATGGAACATATATTCTCAAGATGGAATTCATAGTCTCTTAACAGAGATACAAAATATTCCCTTGAGATAAGTTTAATGGATTTGTTATTTAGATGAGTTAGGCCTAACCACTTTAGTGAGACTAAAGTATATATTTATGAAATTGGATTTCATAAATATATGTTGAATAACATTAAAAGATTAAACTGGGTACTCAAGGATTAAGATGTAGTAATTCACAAAGTGACAGTCTTCATTCAAGACTTTGTGTTACTACGAATATTTAATGAAGGGGTTGCATGTATAATAAAGTCTTGGGATATAATTTATTGATAAGGCCTGGAGTGCAACTATATTTATATAGTGGTATCAAATATAGTTAATAGTAACTTTGGACTTGTCAAGAGTTGACAGAAAAGCCCAAGGCCCATTGGAGCTAGTGTCTTATTGGTCCCTTTTGGTCCCACTCCAAGCCACACACTTAAGCCCAATTGGTAAGGCCCAAAAGGCCAGTCCAATTAGATAATTGGTTAGATACAAAAGGGAAAAACGTTCAGAATTGAAATGGTAATAAACACCATTGTGAAATGGTATGTATGTGAGTTTTTGTCACTCACTAGTCATCCCTTTGTTACCAATTGAGAGACCACACATCTTGGGCATCTAGTGGAATTGGAGTGAAGATTGAAAGTCTTCTCAAGAACTTCTGATCTTCGGTTTTGATTTTCACCGCTTCAAGGTACATTCTCTTGTTCTCTAATTCAGAAACTTATATGGCACATGTTATCACTAGTCATCCCTTTGTTACCAATTGAGAGACCACACATCTTGGGCATCTAGTGGAATTGGAGTGAAGATTGAAAGTCTTCTCAAGAACTTCTGATCTTCGGTTTTGATTTTCACCGCTTCAAGGTACATTCTCTTGTTCTCTAATTCAGAAACTTATATGGCACATGTTATCAATTGTGAATGAAGTAGATCCGTTTAAACTTATTTTTTCGCTGCGTTCACTCATATTTCCATCAAAGACATACTCCTCGGACCACTTAAATCCCTTCCACTTATTCAACAGCTAAAAAAAGGTCCGCATATGTTCACTGACCGAGAAAAGAACTGGTTCAGGGCAGCAGTTATTCCAGTTAGCTTCTGGACTTCTTTAGGATTCCGAGGTGGTTGTAGAATGTTAATTGCCTTAATCTAATTAGGGTTGAACTCAATTCCACGATGAGTGACCAAATAGCCCAGAAATTTGCCTGATCTGATGCCAAAGGAGCATTTGGAAGCATTAAGGCACAATTTGTGTTTCCTTAATATTTCAAAAATATCCCCGAGGTCTCCCACATGCTCGGACACCACTTTACTCTTCACCACTATATCATATATATAAACCTTAATATTCTTGCCCAATTGTGGCTCAAACATCCTAGTCATCATCCTCTGATAGGTAGACCTTGCATTTTTCAAACCAAAAGGCATCACTTTGTAGTGGTAATTTCCAGTAAGAGTGATAAAAGCTGTCTTCTCCTGATCACCCAAGGCCAGTGGTATTTGATGGTATCCTTAGAAGGCATCCAAAAAGCTCATTCGAGGATGGCCTACAGTTGCATCCACTAGCTGGTCTATCCGAAGTATAGGGAAAAGGTCTTTCGAACAGGCCTTATTCAAATCTATGAAGTCCACACACACTCACCACTTCTCACTGTTCTTTTTCACCACTACAGTATTGGCTAGCCATTCAGGGTAAAACACCTTTTTAATAGCCCCAGTTTGCTTAAGTCTTATCATCTCGTCCTTGAAAGCATCAGAATGGTCTTTAGATGAACACCGAGGTTGTTGCTTTTTGGGTGTGATAGATGGATTGACATTTAAATGATGACAGATGAAGTTCGGGTCCAACCTAGGAGCTTTGTAAGCACTCCATGCGAACACGTTAACATTCCTCTTGAGAAACTCTATCAGCTTTCCCTTCTCTTGAGGAGGCAGCTGAGCTCCAACTTGAAAAAAACTTTCTGAATCATCATCTACAACAATCTTCTCTAAATCCTCACATTTTGCCCCTTCGGCTGTCTCATCTACAGGTAACACATGAGTCCTTGATTGTTATAAACCCTTATCAATAGAGGACGAGGACCCGGTTGCAGGCTGATGCATAATTACGGTCACCTAGCATTGCCTAGCTAAGAATTGGCTCCCAACCAGCTCTTCAATCTGATCCTCAGACGGATACTTCACTTTCAAGTGGATGGTGGAAGAAACAGCTCCCAGAGCATGAAGCCAATGCCTTGCTACAATGTCTTGTAGGGAGAATAAGCATCCACCACAATAAAATTCACCTCCACTACCTCTAACCCTGCCTACACGGGTAGTCTGATTTGACCCTTTGAAATAACCATCTTCCCATCAAAGCCCAACAGTGGTGAATAATAACCTGTCAAATCCTCCGGTTTCGAGTTTAGCCCCTTGTACAAATCAGTATACCTAATCTCGACCCTGCTACCCTGATCCATTAACACCCTTTTCACATCATACCCCCTATCCTAAGGGTGACCACCGGGCGTCATCTTATGGTTGTATGGTTCTAACCTTATCTTTATCCGAAAGGCTCAACGTTAGTCGGATCTCCATCCTAGCCCTCTTCGACTCATGGTTAGAGTCCTCGGCAGGTGGCTGAGCCACGGACATCACCTTAGACGGATGAGAATTAGTCCTCCCTGGAGCAGTGAGGATGACATTAATCATGCCCAAAGGGGCTCTCGAAAAAGAATCTCTCTAAGGTTCCAATCCTGCCTGGCCCCCTTGCCCATTGGGATAATATCAAAATTGCTTTAACCTCCCTTCTCAGACCAGCTGCTCTAGGTGACTCCACAAAGTTTTACAATCTTCTGTGGTGTGCCCTCGGTCCTGGTGGTATTGGCAATGAAGGCTTTGATTGCGCTTCATAGGGTCACCTCCCATCTTATTTGGCCATTTAAAGAATGGCTCGTTCTTGATTTTCCCCAAGACTTGGTGTACTGGTTCTCGGAACACCGTGTTAACCATTTGAATAGTGGTAGACCTCGATTGCCCAACAAAGTCTCTCTGGGGTCGGTTATTATTGTATCGGTCTGACCTAAAATCCCTTCTCTCTTGAGGGATAAACTTAGCCTTCCCCTTCCCCTATTGTTGGTCTTCCTCAACCCGCTTATACTTATCAATTCGATCCATAAGTTGACGTACATTGTTAGCAGGCTTCCCAGTCAAAGACTTCCTCAAACCATGCTCAGCAGGTAGGCCGACCTTGAAAGTTCTTATGGCCACATCATCAAAGTCACCATCTATCTCATTGAACATCTCCCAATATCTGTCTGAGTACGTTTTCAGGGTCTCTCCTTCTCTTATGGTCATAGACAACAAGGAATTTAAGGGACGAGGAACCTTAATGCATGTGATAAAGTGAGATCTAAAAGCCCGGGTAAGTTCCTTGAAAGAATCTATAGAACCTGCTCCCAGGCCATCAAACCACCTCATTGCCACAGGCCCTAGGCTGGACGGGAACACCTTGCATATCAAGGTCTCATTCCTGGAGTGGACAACCATTCTTTGGTTGAAGTGACTTACATGCTCTACTGGGTTTGTTTGACCATTATACATGGTGAACGTTGGTTGAGAAAACCGCCGAGAAAGTTTTCTTCCTTCAATTCTCCGTGTAAAAGGCGATATGCAAATTTGGTTTAACGCTTTACTCATAGCGTTGTTTCCCAGGCCTTTGCAAGACGGGCCCTTATTCCTACACTCACGGTGGTAGTCCTTATCACACGAGAAAGATTCATTGGGGGGATTCCTTGACCTGGGTCTATAACTACCATCCCCCTCATCACCAGAAAAAAAAAAAAAAAAAAAAAAAAAAAAAAAAAAAAAAAAAAAAAAAAAAAAAAAAAAAGAGTTGGAGGGAGTTTGCCTTCGCCGTTTATGTCGTAACTTCCTCTTCAAACAATCAATCTCCAGCTACATGGCTCTAGTGTTTTCCTCATGAAAGATATGACTCCCACCTCGAGAGTGGCTTTTACTAGTATGGGTGGTATGCACATTAAATTCTCGGTCCCTTCTCTGCTCAAGATTGAGGAAATGATCTTGACGTTGGGACCCCATGGATTCTGCCTGGTTTGGACTTGAGCCTACCATAACTGAACATTAAGCTCACTAGAACATAAGAATTTCCTACAGACAGTGCCAATTGTAAGGACCGAATTTGAGTTCTAGGCCCAAAATTCAAAAGGATCTAGGCTTAAAAAGCTCCATACAATGAATTTGTAGAGAGTGGGTTGGAAAACTAGGCTCTAATGAGTTGGGTAACGATTATAATGGATCCAAATGACAATAAAGTAAAAATAGATTGGTTTGATCTAAAGGAAATCGTTCTTGGCACAATTCGAGGAGATCAGTTCTTATATATAATTCTTGAAATTGATTACAAGTACAGTTCTTAGTGCTACAGTATTCTTCTCTCAAATTTCCGATCCTCTTCTCTTAGGGCCTCCCTTCTATTTTATACTATCTCTCTCCTTTCATCTCTACCCTCCACATATAGATTAAATTGTTGGTGTTGATTTTTGTCACATCAGCACATTCTTGAAGTCTGTAAGGTTGAATTTAATCAACCATCTTGTTGGCTTTATTCCATGCTAATTTGCTTGTAATTTAGCATTTAGTAACCCTGTATTTAGGTGGGATTATTGTAAGGATAGTGTGTGAGAAGATGTGAAGAAAAGCTCAAGTATGTGCAAGAAGGCAGAGTTTCGCGGCTAGGACTCGTGGCTGGCAAGCCGCCAACTGCAAGCACGTGAGATGCACACAGGGGAGTTGAAGGGTCGCGCCAGCTATCACACTAAAGGACAAAAGTCCCAGGCTAGCCAGGTCGTTATCTCGCGGCTTGAACTCGCGACTCAGACCAGTCACGAGGCCAAGCTGCCAATCAGCCCTGTTTGGGAAAAACTGACTCTTCGCATTCCTTTCTCATCCCACTATATATAGACCCTTATACCCACCAAATGAAGAGAGTTTCCAGAGAGAATTTTGTGAGAGAAACCCTAGAGAAAAACAAGATTGATTCATCCACAATCTTTACCTTAGAGACTCTTCATATTCTTCTACTCTTTTCCTCTCAATTGTTACATTCTTGAGAGGCCTTTAGCCAAATCCTTTTCTCACTATACCCACATCCGTGAGAAGGTTTATTTGATGCTGTTGGGAAGCAGTTAAGAAGGAACCAATTCACATTGGTTGATGCTATGGTCTAGTAGTGGAATCCGGGAAGCTAAAGAAGAAATAGGTTCGGCGTAACCTCGTTGAAGCAAGAAGCTTGGAGGGCTTAGGTACTTGGGTAGATTAGGCTTGGAGGGTCTTCTGCTGTTCATGTATCCCAACTACATTCTTTAATGGATTATTCACCGCTTGGAGGGCGGCGGAGAGGTTTTACGCCGACGGCTTCGGTTTCCTCTTCGATAACACATCGTGTGTTGTCTGTGTGTTTGCATTTTCCCTTCTTTTATCTTTGCCTTATATTTACTGCTGTGGTTGTGTTTATATTTGGCTTAGATTGTTTATCAATTCTGTGTTTGGCTTATGTTCATATTTCGCACATATATTGTTTGATAATAAGCTTGAATTGATAATTTGTTAATTAGGGTCTAAATGTTCAAGGGTGTTTCATACCCATTTTGAACATTCAGTTGGTATCAGAGCAGGTGCACTCGCTGTGGTTTGATTACCTTAGTGCAATCCTAGACCCCTTGGATATGGATATAGCTATGAAAAAGGCCATGCTGAATTGTGGTTCAAATGCTTGTGAGAATGACTCTATGAGTATGTTTGAAGGGTATCCAAACAATGAACTCTTAGAGTTACTAAAATCAAAGAAATATGCTAGGGGTTTGTTCACATGCTGAAATACTTTGAAAATAAGTGTCACATCTTACACAATAGTTTATGTGAGTCTACTTCTTTGATTGAAAAATACAAAAGAAGAAATAAAATGTTGTGTGAAAAGGTCGATAAGATGAAAAAGAAAATTCAATCTGGCAGAAGCATGGAAAATATAGATAAATTCTGTTTGATGGTCAAGAGTGTTTGTCTCATGCGTGTCTATTTGTGCACACCTCATTGAAGGTTTTTAACTCATGCTTGTGGTATCTTGATAGTGGATGTTCTCACCATATGATAGGAGATAAATCTCTGTTTAAGACTCTTAAAGAGAAAGTCTGTGACTATGTGACATTTGGTGATGGAAGTCATGCCCAAGTTCTCGACAAAGGGACTGTTAAAATACCTGGATTACCTCTGTAGAAGGATGTGCTATACATCAAAGGTTTGAAGGCGAATCTCTTGAGCATCACTCAAATATGTGATGAGGATTTTCTTGTCCAATTTTCAAAGAAGGGGTGCATAATCATCAATGAAAAAGGGATTCAAGTCTTGGAGGGAAATAAGACTACCGACAATTGCTATGGAGTAGTACCTACGGCACCTATTTCGTGTAGAAGTGCTCTTGTAAATGTGCTAGAACTTTGGCATCACAGATTTGGGCATGCAAATTTCAAACAAGTAGCAAAAGTGTCCAAACTTGAAGCTGTTGAGGGTCTTCCAAAGTTTGGAAAGGTGGAGAAGACTATATGTGGAGCATGCCAAATGGGAAAGCAAACGAAGGCAAGTCATCACAAGGTGAATGTAATTGCTACCTCACGGTGTTTGGAACTTCTTCACGTTGATTTGATGGGGCCTACAAGAACTAAAAGTTTAGGAGGAAAGAAATATATTATGGTGGTAGTTGATGATTTCTCAAGGTACTCTTGGGTGGAATTCCTTAGGGAAAAGTCGGAAGCTTGTGAGAAAATAGAAAGGCTATGCAAGAGACTGAAAAATGAAAAAGGAGTTCCCATAGTTAAAATCAGAAGTGATTATGGAAAGGAATTTGAGAATGCTAAATTTGAAGCTTTTTGTGAGGAGCATGGCATTAAGAAAGAATTTTCAGCTCTAAAGACTCCACAACATAATGGGGTGGTTGAAAGAAAGAACCGGGTGATCCAAGAGATGACAAGAGTCATGCTACTAAACAAAAACATTACACAAAAATTTTGGGCTGAAGCTGTGAATACTGCATGTCACATTGGCAATAGAATCTACTTCCGAGCAGGGACGAAGAAGACATCGTATGAGATATGGAGAGAAAAGAAACCCAAAGTGAAGTATTTCAGAATATTTGGAAGTAAGTGTTACATTTTAAATGACAGGGAAAATCCGTGAAAATTTGATGCTAAGAGTGATAAAGGGATATTCCTAGGATACTCCACAAATAGTCGAGCTTATAGAGTGTACAACAAACGCACTAAAACGGTGATGGAGTCAATCAATGTGGTCATAGACGACACTATATCAGAAAAGGAGATTGACGATGATGGAAAGGGGTTAAGTCTTAAGAAGAATGAGAATGATGATATGTCCTCAAGTGATGATGTTGAAAAAGAATCACCAAGAAAGGAGCTCACACCCCCCATATCAAGAAGAGAGACTAGATCAACACAAGAAGTCTCAAGTCCACTCACACCACCAGAAGTTCAACCCCCAATTTCTCGTGATGAGGAACCATCAACTTCCAAGAAACCTTCATCTAGAGTAATTCTCAATCACCCTTCAAGTAATATCATTGGGGATGTAAACGAGAGACTTCGGTTGAGAAAAGGACCAAAGTATATTGCTAACCATATGACATACAACTGTTATCTTGCTCAATTTGAACCCAAAAAGGTAGAAGAAGCACTTAAAGATGAGAATTGGATAGAGTCTATACACCAGGAGTTACATCAATTTGTGAGAAATGATGTATGGGAATTGGTCCTAAGGCCTAAAGATACACATGTGATCGGCACCAAGTGGATTTTCAAGAACAAAACGGATGAAGATGGTGAAGTTGTTCGAAACAAGTCTAGATTGGTGGCACAGGGGTATACTCAAGTGGAAGGCATAGACTTCGATGAATCGTTAGCTCCGGTAGCAAGATTAGAGTCCATTCGAATTCTCTTGTCCATAGCATGTATTATGGATTTCAAGTTGTACCAAATGGATGTGAAAAGCGCCTTCTTAAATGGTTTCCTAAACGAAGAAGTCTTTGTTGAACAACTAAAGGGGTTTCAAGATCCTCACTTTCCAGTTCATGTGCTGAGATTGAAGAAAGCCTTGTATGGACTGAAACAAGCACCAAGAGCATGGTATGACCGCCTCACTAATTACTTGTTGGATCGTGGGTTCAAAAGAGGCCTAGCTGATCGAACTTTGTTTGTTAGAAGAGATGAATAATCTCTCATTGTTGCTCAAGTGTACGTGGATGATATTGTTTTTGGATCTACAATTGATCAACTGGCTCATGAATTTTCGGAAGAAATGAAACGGGAATTTGAAATGAGCATGGTAGGAGAGTTGAACTACTTCCTAGGGCTTCAAGTAAAACAACAGGGAGATGGAATATTTATCTCTCAAGAGAAATATGCCAAAAATCTTGTTAAAAGATTTAGCCTGGATTCTAAGAAACACACTTCTACTCCCATGAGTTCCTCATCGAAACTGAGCATAGATGCAAATGGTATTGACGTTGATCCAACACTTTATCGAAGCATGATTGACAGTCTTCTCTATCTCACAGCAAGTAGGCCAGATATTGCATTCAGTGTCAGGGTATGTGCTCGATTTCAAGCTACACCTAAAGAGTCTCACTTAACAGCAGTCAAGTGAATCATTCGTTATGTTAATGGCACGTCTGAATATGGGATTTGGTATTCTAAAGATTCAAATGAGTGTTTGGCAGGATATTCAGATGCAGATTGGGCTGGGTGCATTGATGATAGGAAAAACACTTCTGGTGGTTATTTCTATCTTGGAAATAACTTGGTCTCATGGATGAGCAAAAAGCAAAATTCAGTCTCCCTTTCAATAGCAGAAGCTGAATATATTGTAGCAGGAAGTTGTTGTGCACCATTGTTGTGGATGAGAAAGCTTCTACATGACTATGGAATTTCTCAAGACACCATGTGTGTGTTCTGTGATAACACCAGTGCAATAAATCTGTTAAAGAATCTAGTTTAGTACTCCAAATCAAACCATATTGAGATCCAGTATCATTTCATTCGAGACTTGGTAGAGGACAAGATCGTATGTCTGGAATTCATCAATACAGAAAATCAGAAGGCTAACATATTCACTAAACCTCTTGATGGCTTTAGGTTTGAATCCTTGCGTAAGACCATTAGTGTCGGTATCATTCCCTAAACTCTATCTTCCATATGTGCTTTGTGTAGTATGTTCTACATTTTGTTTGTTTTTAGCACTCCTTCATATGATTTCTTTTGTTGTGTCTGATCAATTTTTTTGGTCAAAAATCCAAAAAACACCTAAAAAGTAAAAAATCCAAAAAGTTTGATCGACTTTGTTTAGTCTTGTCTCATAACATGTTTTGCTTTGTACCTTTGTACTAATGGCTTTGTGCATCTACGAGCTTAGCTTGTTCCCTTTGCACTCATATCATTGTGGGAGAAATTTTGAAATCTATGTAACTGTTGTAAATAGATCTTCAACCTTGTCATGAATGATTAGTGAATGGTTTTGTTGATCTTGAGACATGCATAGACTCATGCCTATATATCTTCCCACTCTTTATTTTTTTGTTTTTGCTTAAAAGAGCTCTCTAAATGTAAATCTCCAAATGAAAAGAGATATAGAGCTGCAAAAGCCTATCGCATATACTAGTATTCGACTAGGAAAAAGGGAAAGCGACCAAAATAAAATGTATGATGCCCAAAAAGCCAAAGGCTAACTCCTCAATTGAAATATAAAAAATTTCAGGCATCAATCTCACAAGGAGATTTTTTTTGCTCAAAAAGTACAAATGATATGTTGCATATGGAGCAAAATGAAAAGCTTCAAATGAATTGTTATCAAGTTCATGTGGGAGGTCATATATGCATGTTTCTATAATTGAGATAGGTCACATTATCTAGTGCTAGTTGTGTATGCCTTGATTGAATTGATCATTGAAGCTTTACATTGGACTAAGGCCTATCTTATTTTTGCTATCCACACAAAACACACAAGTCTATGTTCAATGAATGCCATATTCATTTGTGTGATTGTACTTGATTAAATGTGTTTTCACATGCTTAATCTTTGTTTGATAAAACATAAAAAGATTTTGAGTGTTTTAGCTGTTTTTGGAAAGTATTTTGTTTTTACAAAAATATCAAAAATTTCAAAAACTGTTTTCCCCTGTTTTGGCGACTAAGTCGCGGGTTAGCCTAGTCGTATGTCCCAGTTGCGAGCCCACTCAGAGATTTTTCGCGGCTTACTGGCGAGTTAATGCCCTAGTTGCGAAAAAGACTTAGAAAATTTTTCAAAATTTGAGTTTTTATGTTTTTCGCGACTCAGTGTGGCGACTTGTTTGCGGGTGAAAGGTCCAGTCACAAGGGGTACACAGAGATTTTCGCGGCTCTGCTTACGACTATCTCGCGGGTAGACCTTCCAGTTGCGAAAAACACTTAGAAAATTTTTCAAAACTTTCAATTTCAAAGTGTTTCACGGCTTACCCTGGTGGCTTACTGGTGGCTTATTCCAGTCGCGAAAAACATGTATTTTGCATTTTAAGGTCAGTTTTCAAAAACTTTTAAGTTTTTCCCTCGTACCTTTGTGATTGTTCATTGTCTTCATCATTTCTCTCTTTGAAACTCAACTTGAAAAACCTCCATTTCTGCAACATTTTCCCTTAAATCTTCAAGAAAAAGGTATGGGTTTTCCTATTTTCACTTCATCATTCATGATTTGAACATTATTTTTTATTTGTAAACTGAGTTGCTATTTTGAAGTTTTTGTGTGGATTTGTGCAGTTGGTATATCCCTCTTTCGCTTTTGAGTTTCTGCGTGTATGGTGTTGTTAATATTTGGGTTTATTTTGTTTTCCTGCTTTGTGTGAGTTCATTGTGTTCCTATTGACACCTACACACACCCATTGTCATATTTGCCCAAAATCCCAAATTCTTAAGGTTTCTCCTAATGCTCATGTTTTAATTCTAACCCTTTGCTAATATTGTTTTGGTATTTCTCTGTTGGGTGTTTCCTTTTCTTTCATAATCCATGATGCAAAGTGGATATGTCTCCATTTAAGAGAGTAGCTGTGAAAGGGGGCAACAGCAAAGGCAAGGAACCTGTCATTGATGTCGATGATCCCTTACCTTGCACAAAGAGGACCCGTTCACCATCAGGTGCTTTCGACCCAAACAAGTTTAGATCCTATGCTGCCTTTCAGACTCATGAAAATTATTTCAAAGCTGCTACACCATTAATTGAAAGGGCTGTTGATCAACCTTCTTTGTTTGCCACTGACATTCCAAGATGGTTTGCTTCCAAAGATTGGAATTACCTTCTCTCTGACCTTAATGATGCTTATGAGAATTTGGTCAAAGAATTTTATGCAAATGCAATTTTTGAAGGTGATGAACTCAAGTGCTGGGTTAGGAGAAAAAGTTTCTCTGTCTCTCCTGCATACCTGGCTGAGATTTTACATATCAATCGACCGATACTTGGTAATCCACTAGTGTATGACGATTTGTGTCTGGATGAGGAATTTCTTCGGGACGCCCTTGGCAAAGACTTGGAATTCTCATAAAACGGGAACTCAGTCAGTGTTTCCTTTCTTCCTCCAAAATTGAGAGTGCTCACAATCATCATGTCTAACAACTTGTACCCCCTATCCAATACCAGGTACATGAACCTCAACCGCGCTTTGTTTCTTCATGATTTGATCTTTGATGTTGAGATTGACATCTGTGCACACATCTTTCATGTCCTGTGTAAAACGGTTCAACGAACTGAGTCTCGAATATGTATTCCAATCTGCTGTCTCATCTCTCGGATTTTGAAGCTCAAAGGGATCCATCCTTTTGAAGATGAAACTCCCTGCACAAAACCCAGCCCAATCACCTTGCGTATGCTCAACGCGAGCATTGGCCATAGTAAGAAGGGAATCAAAACTGAAGCTTCAACATCTTATAGTGGTTTGCGCTCCAGCTCATCCTCCCTCGACGAGAAGCTAGACAACATTATGACATCTGTCCATGAATTGAGCACCAAAGTGTCAGGACTCATATCCATTTTGCACCATAACAACATTCGGTGGGACATGAAGTTCACCTCTCTCCAAACTCAATTGGATCATATTCAACGAAAGCTAGAAGAAGATGAGGACTAGCTATTCCATGACAAAAAGGGGAGAAGATCTGAGTACTGAGTAAAATGATAGGGGAAGAAAGAGCAAAATCAAAGGGGTAGGCAAAATCAAAGGGGGAGCTTTATATTTTGTGCCTTATATTTTGTTATGTTTTATGTTATATTTAGTCTGTCTCAAAACTTAAGATGTTTATTCAGTCTAATGTGTTATGGTTATTTTGTACTCGTGTTGCTTATGTAAGCTTTAAGGGTTTGTTTCCATGCACTTTGCAGTTTGTAGGCTTTTATGGTTTGTACCATGCAATGCAATCTTTTTGCTTTGTAGCCTTGCATTGTGGCTTATGTACTTGATGTTAAATGCTATACATTTCAATTCAGTACATCACTCTTGTGCCCTTGTAGGATTGTTCCTAGATGCATATATGTTTGTATGCATTGGTTGAGTGTTGTACTTGCAAATGATACTCTTCAATTAAGCTTATCACCTTGCATGTCCGGATGTTCATTCCTTGTGTGAATGAGCATAGTAATCACTTTTGTATAGTGATTGCTTGGTTGATCAAGCCATGATTTACTGCTTTATTGCTTAAGTCCTTTTTTGCTTGGTCATGCTTTTATTGCTCCATATGTATTTCAAGTTTTCTGCATACAATGATATTATTGTTGAGCGGTTTTTAGACCCCTTAAACAACAATAGGATTAACTTAGTTAATTAGCCAAGTGATTAACTTAGTCAAATTATGTAATTCTAGGTTATCACAATCACACAATCATATCAAGAATATATAAAGCAGCGGAAAAAAAATAACATAATGATATGATGACCTAGGAAACCACACGGTAAAAACCTAGGGAGGATTTGACCTAGCTATCCTCAAGGTAAGCCTGAATCCACTATGAAAGAATCGAAGTTCATACAAAAGGACTTACAAGCTCCCTGCTTGACTTCCTAATGCTACCCACCAGTAGAACTTACTAACACGACCACGTGCAAGCTCCAAATCCACGGACTCCTTCTTTCTTGGATTCTTCAATCAGCTACAAGCTCTCCGCTTGTTTTTCTTTAAACTCCAATGGTAGCAACCGAGTTGATTATCAAGATGTTGAAGTAATCTCTACCTTGAAAATCCTAAGCTTTGTGTAAAGGAAAGCTCCTCTAGATCTCACAAGAGATTTACACAAAACAGAAAAGTGTGAGCAACAATACAATAGGAGCAACTATCAAAACGTGGCTAGGGTTTTGCCTTATATACCTAGGGCAAAAACATAAAACCTTAAACGTTTAATGAGGTAGGGCAAAGTTGGAAATTCTGCAGAAAAAACGATCTGGCCGACTTTTGATCGATCGAGTCTATCTTTCGATTGATCGAGCCAGGCCGAAAGTCACAAAGACTTCTGTAGCCTTTCGATTCCAACTTTACAATAATTAATCAACTTTGAGCAAGCCTAAACAAGACTAAACATATTGTTTTGATAATGGTTTGCCAACATTACATATTAGAGTTCTAAATACATTAAATCCTAAGTCTTTAGAACCTAACAAACTCCCCCTTTGGTAATCCGTGACAAAACACAAACTAAAAGTTTAAAGTGTACAAATAAAAAGCTCTTTACAAAAAGTAATGCTCATAAACTAAAATTCAATCCTAACTACTATCCATCAGTTGCAAGTGTAGACAGCAGCAAAATCGAATCAACTTGTATATTCCTGAAACACTCAACAAACGCATAAACGTATGTGTGACAGAAAAACTGTAAATCAATAGATATGTAAACTAACTCTCCCCCTAAGTTAGATACACCAAAAATAAAAACATTCTTGAAAGTTCACACAATACATAATAAAGACATATATCAATGAATAACTCATAAATATAAATCAATAAGCAGTGAACACATGAAACAAGAATCATATATCAAAAAATGTATTTTCCAACAAGAATAGCCCAAAAATCAAAAGAAAGTATACACGGTGAAGCACCTAGATACAATCTAACATCAAATATCTCCACTAGCTCTACAAAAACAAAGGAAAACTCCCCCTAACTACAAAAACTCCTCTACAAGTCTCAAAACTCTACTCCCCCTTTTTGTGACGAAATGCCAAAGGACAATCACATGCCATCATCAAAAGGAGGTGGTGAGGGTGAACGAAGATAGCATGCCAAGTCAGCTCTCAAAGCATGTATCTCATCAAGCAAGTCCACCAAAATCTGACCATGAGCTGCCTGAATGGTCATGACAGTCTCCAAGGTACGATGTACATCAAAGTCATCCGAAGGAGGTGGAGGAACAACAGCAGCAGCAGCAGCACTAGCAGGATCAGGAACAGCCTCACGAGTAGGACCTGTAGAAGAAGAAGGAGGGGGTACAGTACCAGAAGGCTCAGACTTAGAGTGTTTAGAGCCAGCTCGAAGATGAGCATCCCTCTGTCTAAGAAAAGACGCACCTATGGGAGCTATAACATGGACGGGCTCAGAAGAAGGGAAATCATCTAGGCTAAGATAAAGCAAAATCCTATGAATAAAGATAGGATTGACAAAAGCGTGAGATGTAGATGAACTCATATAAACTTTGTTCAAAGAACGAAGAAACAGATGAGGAAAACTGATAGGAGCATCAGTGACAAAAGCATACAAAAATACACACCGCTCGAGAGGAATGGTGTGAAGATGAGAAATGGGCCAAAAAGAGTGGCAAGTTATCCTAAAGAAAAGATAGATAGTCTCAGGAAGCTCAGCAGTGGTGATCCGAGGATCAGAACCCCACTGGATAGAAGACCCAGTGATGTAAGACATGACATCACTCAACAAAGGAGACTCATCAAAAGGGTAAAAAGGGTGCCAAACCAAAGGTACTCCTAGAGCATTAGCCACTACCGTAGGAGTAATGACATACTCTACGCCTCGTATCCAACTCTTAACTAGAGTGTTGGAATCATAGACGCGGATAGAGATATTCGAAAAGAACTCTCTAATCAAGGTAGCTGGACGAAGAGGATCAAAAACATCCAACAAAGGTAACCAGCCCCGACGCTCAAAATTTGCCTTAATGGTAAGATCAAGCTCATTTAAGAACATAGAATGCTCAGCCCAAATTTTTCTTTGAAGGTTTAGCTTCTCAAAAATCTCTTGGTTTTTCTCACTCGGAAACCTCTCACGGTCAAAGGAAGGTGGGGAAGGAGAAAGAGAGGGAACAGACCTACGGGCTCTAGTCTTCCTAGGCATGATGCTAAGGAAAGGACAGAGACACAAAGTAGAACCAAAAGAACAAAAACAAAAATCCAAGGGCAGACTACAAATTAGCACAAAAATAGAATAAAAAATCTATATGATGCATGAACAATTAAAATGTCATGATGCATGTTCTAATGCAGTAAAAATTAAGTTCAATTAAAGGTCAGATAAACAAAATTGGCTTGAACATATGGTTTCTAACAAAAACCCCAAAATTGAAAAACCACTTGTTGATAATTTTTTAAAACAAATTGATGAATTGAGCATCACAAAAAAAAACACACAGAGTATAATGCTCAATTACATAAAAACAACAAGCCAATTTCATCAATTTTAACCTAATTGAACAAAATCCCTAATTCGGATGCAATACAAGCCCTAGAATTTTTAATTTTTCACAAAACCCAAAATTGATCAAATTAAATCATCAATATTATGTTTATATCATGTCCCTACAGAAAGCCATGGAACAAATTCAAAAAATAAGGATTGAATCAACAAAAATCCCAAATATGCGTAGTCCGAAAATTAGAGTGAATAATGCATGAAAACTTGAAAATAAACTCAAAAGGAAGGGCAAAATAGTCTTACTGGCTTGAGGAAAGAGAAACCTTGCAAAAAATTCGGAGGAAAACGACAAAAAATTGAACATTTAGCCTTGTCGAGTCGGAGAGAGAAAGAAAGTTTGAAAAACTTTTGAAAAATTGTTTTGAATCAGTCAAAGAACAGTGTTTTAAAAAACCTGATTCGTGATATTCGATTGATTGAAAATCATATTTGATCGATCGAATCAATCCGAGACTTTTAAATAAATTGAAGCACATTTTCGATCGATCGAAAAATATAATGGATCGAACAAAACAAGCAGAGGCTCAAAATATTTTTTGGAAAAATCACAGTTTTTGAAGGACCAGGCACATTGTAACACAAACTCCTCAAAGCATGAATAAATGATGAACAAAAAGTATGAGTATGAGATGAAGTGCTTTTTCAAAAACCCAAGTTTTAATCCCAATTTCAATCATTCTCCCTTTGAATTCTCAAGTAACAAATATGTTGTGCATAATTCTCAAGATATTTTCAAACTTGCTTGGTCAGACCAAAAAACACACACAAGAACATGTACAGTGTTTAGCAAAGAGTAACTTGTATAGTGTGTGCAACTAGCAAAAGCTTGAGATACATGTGAGGTGATATGTGAATAGCAATCAAACACAAAGTCTACAAAATTCATCACATAGAATTTAAAAGAGACTATCATCAAAAGAGTTACATCCTATAACTCTCACATCTCCTAGAACAAAAGTTTGCAATCATGTAAGTTTCTAGAATTTTTACCTCATAATATATACACCAATTTTAATTTATGTGAGATGGCATCAAGCCTAATAGTACACACCAATTTTAAGCATTAAGCAATTAAACCGAGGCTACACCTTATAATCTTTTTGTGAATGTGCTACACTTTCTCGAGCACAAAATCTTATGATATGCACTAAGGTGGTCATGATTGGCTAGTGAACAGTGGTGAGATGGTTATTTATGCCTTTCTCAAAAGGATCAAGTCCGACAGTCAAATAACATGTGACTTCAAAATTAAGACAAAGTGATTAATAACCACAAACATCTTTCACACATAACATGCACTACAAGGCTTCAACTAGTAAAGTGCAATGAATAAGCTCATCAAAGCAAAACAAGGTACACAAGACATGTTATGTGTAAATAAATTGACCAACCTTGTTTTCAAAAACCAAGAAAAATAATGTCAAATACAATTTTGCTTCCTCCCTTATTTATTTATTTATTATTATTAATAAGGAAAAACAAAAAAAAAATAAATCCTAGAATGAAATGCATGAATGTTATGCAATACAAATCCTAGAAACAAAAATACCAAAAACCAAAGAACAATGGTCACAAAAGAATAGAGTAATGAAGCACAAGGACCATGTTAGAAAGACTCAATTCGATCGAGTCTTTTGCATCCAAAACCTTTTAGATGCATCACAAGCATTGGAGTTCTTATTCACGTTCGAGTGATTCCCAACTCCAGGATTGGAATAAAGGTTTAACGCCTTTACCAATTCACCAATTAGTGCCATAGGATCTTGTGCTTGAGGCACAAGCACTTTTGGTTTGTTTGCTCTCTTAGCAGCTTGAAACTTGTAACAGTTAGGACAAATGTGTCCAGACTTTCCACCATAATGATAAACCTAAACAGGTTTACCATGCATCTTGTCCTTAGATTGGGTAGGCTCCTTAGGTTTGGACTCTTTCAAATCAATCCTAATCTTCTTAGGTGAAACTTCTAAAGGTTTGACAACCTCACTCACAGGGGGTTTGACAGTTTCACTCACACCCTCGCTCACAGAAGGTTCAGAAGAAGATGAAGGAACAAAGATAGTGGAATGGGGTGCAGACACAGAGATGCTCTCAACAAAACCTAAACCAGATTTATCAGAAGGATACTTTTGAACACTCAACATTTGATCAAGTTTAGAACTAGCAGATCTAGCAACAGATAAATCAAGTTCTAATTTCTTAACTTTATCAATCAACATCATATTCTCAGTTTTTACATTGTTTAAAAGATCATTAGCATCAAATAATTTAACAAGCAAAATTTTCTCATCAAGCTCAAGAAATTCAATTTTCTTCAGGCCAAGTTCAACATTCATAGCATCCTTCGCAGCAACTTTGTAAAGTTTATTATAGGCCCCTTGAAGATCTGCATCCTCAGAGAGTTCCCTATCAGAAGGGTTCTCCTCAGCAGATATGCTTTCATTGACTACAGCAGTAGCAGTGAAAGTAATAAAGTTTCCATCCTCGTCGCATCCAGACTCATCATCAGAAACCTCATTATCACTAAGGGTTACAGCCATAGCCTTTCCCTTAGACCTCAAGAATGTTGGACATTTAGATTTAACATGACCATACCCTTGACAACCAAAACATTGAGAACCCAAAGAATTGTTTGAAGATTGACCTACTTTATCTCTAGGTTTTTCAGTGTTGCTAACCTTAATAGGATCATTCTTCCTAAAATTCCTAGGTTCAGCAGTGTTTGTATTCCTTGCACTTCTATTAGTATTCCTAAGGAAGTTTCTAAAGTTCTTGGCAAGGTAAGCAATCTCTGTAGCAGAGAGCTCATCATCATATCCACCAGCATCAACATCATCAACAGACTTAAGAGCCATTGATTTGGATTTGTTAACTTTGGGTAGGTCTAACTCATAGGACTGAAGTGATCCTACAAGTTCATCCACAGGGATGGAGTCCACATCCTTGCTCTCAATAATGGCAGTCACTTTGGGTCTAAAGTTTTCAGTTAAAGATCTAAGAATCTTCCTAACAATTTTAGGTTAATCATAGACTTCACCCAGATTAAAAGCAGAATTAACAATATCATTCAGTTTGGCATAAAATTCATCAAAGGATTCATCATCAGACATCCTAATGCTTTCAAACCTAGAAGTTAATTGCTGCAACTTATTTATTTTAACAGCCTTTGTGCCTTCATGCATAGTTTGGAGGATTTTCCAAGCAGTATGTGCAACAGCAACATTTGAGATTCTCTTAAATTCCTTCATAGAAACAGCATTAAAGATGGCATTCATAACTTTGCTATTAAATGTAGCTGCTTCTTTTTGAGAAGTCTGCCACTCACTCACAGGAGTAGTGGGCTTCTCCCATCCGTATTCAAGGGAATTCCAAACTCTCTCATCAATGGATTTCAAGAATGCTTTCATCTTTACTTTCCAATAAGCATAATTATTCCCATCAAAGTGAGAAGGAACAACAAGAGAGTGTCCGTGTTCCATGACAACAGGGGTCAAGGATCAGCTCAAAGATCAAAAGATCTACAACAAAAGAGCTACCTACTCTGATACCACTTGAAAGGTTTTTAGACCCCTTAAACAACTATAGGATTAACCTAGTTAATTAGCCAAGTGATTAACTTAGTCAAATTATGCAATTCTAGGTTATCACAATCACACAATCATATCAAGAATATATAAAGCAACGGAAAAAAAATAACACAATGATATGATGACCTAGAAAACCACACGGTAAAAACTTGGGGAGGATTTGACCTAGCTATCCTCCAGGTAAACCTGAATCCACTATGAAAGAATCGAAGTTCATACAAAAGGACTTACAAGCTCCCTGCTTGACTTCCTAATGCTACCCACCAGTAGAGCTTACTAACACGACCACGTGCAAGCTCCGAATCCACGGACTCCTTCTTTCTTGGATTCTTCAATCAGCTACAAGCTCCCCGCTTGTTTTTCTTTAAGCTCCAATGGTAGCAACTGAGTTGATCATCAAGATGTTGAAGTAATCTCTACCTTGAAAGCCCTAAGCTTTGTGTAAAGGAAAGCTCCTCTAGATTTCACAAGAGGTTTACAACAGGAGTAACTATCAAAACGTGGCTAGGGTTTTGCCTTATATACCTAGGGCAAAAACATAAAACCCTAAATGTTTAATGAGGTAGGGCTGAGTTGGAAATTCTGCAAAAAATACGATCTGGCCAACTTTTGATCGATCAAGTCTATCCTTCAATCGATCGAGTTAGGCCGAAAGTCACAAAGACTTCTACAGCCTCTCGATTCCAACTTTACAATAATTAATCAACTTTGAGCAAGCCTAAACAAAACTAAACATATTGTTTTGATCATGGTTTGCCAACATTACACATTAGAGTTCTAAATACATTAAATCCTAAGTCTTTAGAACCTAACAATTGTGTTGTTGTGTTTCAGGAGTTACTTGTTCATATGTTCAAGAGCTTTTCAGAATCTAGAGTTACGTGTGAGTGAGTTTTGTTCAACTGTTCCCAACTCACGCATTAAGTCTAGAGTCTGTTGTAGGGTTTTGTCACGGAATAGCCAAAGGGGGAGATTGTAAGATTGAATTTAATCAACCATCTTGTTGGCTTTATTTCGTTTCAATTTGCTTGTAATTCAGAATTTAGTAACCCTGTATTTAGGTGGGATTATTGTAAGGGTAGTGTGTGAGAAGGTGTGAAAAAAAACTAATGTATGTGCAAGAAGAGAGAGTTTCGCGGCTAGGACTCGCGGCTGACTCACGACTGGTAAGCCGCCAACTGTAGGCACGTGAGATGCACACAGGGGAGTTGAAGGGTTGTGTCAGCTGTCGCACTACAGGACAAAAGTCCCAGGCTAGCCAGGCCGTTATCTCGCGGCTTGAACTCACGACTCAGACCAGTCGCGAGGCCAAGCCGCCAATTAGCCCTGTTTGGGAAAAACTGACTCTTCGCATTCCTTTCTCACCCCACTATATATAGACCCTTATACCTGCCAAATGAGGAGAGCTTCAAGAGAGAATTTTGTGAGAGAAACCCTAGAGAAAAACAATATTGATTCATCCACAATCTTTACCTTAGAGACTCTTCACATTCCTCTACTTTCTTCCTCTCCATTGTTACATTCTTGAGAGGCCTTTCGCCAAATCCTTTTCTCACCATACCCACATCTATGAGAAGGTTTATTTGGTGCTATTGGGAAGCAGTTAAGAAGGGACCAATTCACATTGGTTGATGCTATGGTCTAGTAGCAGAATCCGGGAAGCTAAAGAAGAAATAGGTTCGGTGTAACCTCATTGGAGCAAGAAGCTTGGAAGGCTTAGGTACTTGGATAGATTAGGCTTGGAGGGTCTTCTGCTGTTCATGTATCCCAACTACATTCTTTAGTAGATTATTCACCGCTTGGAGGGCGGCGGAGAGGTTTTACGTCAAGAGTTTTAGTTTCCTCTTCGATAACACATCGTGTGTTGTCCGTGTGTTTGCATCTTCCCTTCCTTTATCTTTGCCTTATATTTACTGCTTTGGATGTGTTTATATTTGACTTAGATTGTTTAACAATTCTGTGTTTGGCTTATGTTCATATTCCGCACATATATTGTTTGATAATAAGTTTGAATTGATAATTTGTTAATTGGGGTCTAAACGTTCAAGGGTGTTTCATACCCATTTTGAATTCACTATTTTATGTATAGTTTTCTTGGATTGAATTTTTGTACTTTTTTTTTGTATTTTTTTTCTTTAGACATCACTTTAAGTTAAAACGCATAGTTTTCCACATGCACACGCCCACAAAATTAGGATTAAAAAACTCTTCATCCTTTATGTTTGAGATAGTTCACAATTCTTTCTTAAATTTTAAAACTAAGCAATTTCTCCTTTAATATTTTGGAAAAGAACAAATATGTCATAATTTTATTCTCTCAATTAAACCCCAACGAAAACTTAAATTTTTAAAATATTCTATTCTGTAATATCTAAAATACTCTCACTAAATTTTAACGTCTCAACAATTTTCTTCATATATTTTGAGTTTTAAATGGTAATAATCTTAGAATGTTGGAATGGTAATATAAGGTGTTTTATTTGTTACCTAGAGAACATTGATTTTTTAGGTTTAAATATTTGAAACTTATAATTCATCTAATAAAAAATTTCGATTGCACATGTCTTTTGTTATCTTTTTCTTTTCTTTTCTTGCCTAAAATGGGCGTTCATTAAAAACTAATTAAGCTAAAGATTGCATCTAGACTCATGTAGAATGATAAAGAAGAAAGTATGAATGACAAAATTTTCATTTTGTATGGTTGAAAGTATTTGATGAAGAGTTTCAATTGTAGCATATGACATCATTAATTGTGAAAATTTAAATATTGTGATAAGGTTTTAGCAAAACTCAGTTGCTTATTGTTGGAAGATGATAATATTCGTTATCATTCTTAAAAAAATTTAATGAGTGGATATTGCCTTTAGCAAATAGGTATCAAAATTCTTATGCGAATGAGATTAACTTTGTATGACATATATTTTATATGTATATAGTTTTATATTTCCTAAAATAAAAATTTTATCTTAATTTTCTCATTCAAGAAGTAACACATGTCTTGCACGTGCCATCCACACTAGTATTTATATAAAGGGCAAGACTTAGGTACAATACTTAGGTGCTGTTCTTTAGTTTCTTTTCTTAAAATTTTGCTATGTGGATTTTTTCTTATTGGATGAAAGTGTATTTTTTAGTTAAGTAGTTATATGGCTGAATAAATCTTAAAAGAAGAATTTAAAGAACACACTTAAAATACAGTACTTAAATTTTGTCCTCACATAAAATGGGTTTGGAAGTTGTTATTGACTCTCGCGCGAGTGCTATCCAAAAAAAAAATCCCAAAATGGCAGCAAAATGGCAGCAAATTATTCTCCACTATAATGTGTAAAAAAACTTTCATGTGAATCACGTTTTTTTTTTTTTTTTTTTTTTTTTTTTTTTTTTTTTTTTTCTAAAAAACAAAAAAGTGAATCACGTAGCTCAAAAATAAAAAAGAGTGAATCACGTTTATCTAAAAAAACAAAACCTTTCATACGATCACTTTTAGGACTAGTTGCCTAACAACTGGTTGCCTCAATAAGTATGGAAAAAAAGTTGTGATAGAAAGATCCGTGGACCAAAATGGCCAAATACCACCTTTTTCTGAAATTTTTAGCAAAAAAACATTGTTTCGGAAATAAATGGTTATCTACCACTTTTTCTAGTACTTGAGTTCACCAAACTCAAGTACCCTATTTTTTAGTTCCACCGTGGCACTACTGAGCTGGAAAATGGGCGATTAAAAAAAATAATGTGGTACTCGAGCTTGGTAAACTCGAGTACCATGCAACACAATACTCGAGTATACCAGGCTCGAGTACATTTTATAAATAAAATGCAGATAATTTTATTTCTACGGTACTTGAGTTTACTAACCTCGAGTACCATGTAATTTTTTTTTTTGTTTGGGGATAATCAACAAACAAACATAAAGATAAAAATAAGTAGCTTTTTTATGTTTTTATTTATTTAAATAGAAGCATTGTAAAATATAGATATTTTAATTTCAAAATATGAATTTAATTTCTACATTAATTAAAATTGTTCACTGTTTTCTGTATAAACTATTTCTACGATTTTGCATAAAATTATTTGCTGTTTAGCATTATTTAAGAAATTGTTCACTCTCTTTACTGCATAAATTATTTTCTGTTTACTGTTTAAAATATTGTTTGCTGTTTTCTCATAAAACACATAGTGAAATCGTGTTTTCAAAATTTAAATACCAAATTTGAATGCTATTTCATGTTTGAATTTCACAATAATCGAATATATTTTTCTGCCCTGATAAAATCTGTTTCTACATTAAGAAAATTTGCTCTCTGCACATCATATTGACCGTATATTCAAATCTACTTACTGCATTCATGAAATTTGTTTTTTGCATTAATTAAAATTGTTCACTATTTTCTCATAAAAATTGTTCACTGTTTTCTGCATAAACTGTTTCTAGCATTCTGCATAAAATTATTTTCTGTTCAACATTATTTAAAAAATTGTACACTCTCTTTTATGCGTATATTATTTTCTGTTCACTATTTAAAAAATTGCTCACTGTTTTCTCATAAAACACCTAGTGAAATCGTGTTTTCTAAATTTAAAAGCCAATTCTGAATGCTTTTTCATGTTTAAATTTCACAATAATCAAATTTGTTTTCTGCATTGATAAATCTGTTTCTACGTTAATAAAATTTACTCTCTACATATCATGTTTATTGTATATTCGAAGCTGCTTACCGCATTTATAAAATCTGTTTTTTGCATTAATTAAAACTGTTCACTATTTTCTCATAAAAATTGTTCACTGTTTTCTGCATAAACTATTTCTAGCATTCTGCATAAAATTATTTTCTATTCAGCATTATTTAAAAAATTGTTCACTTTCTTTTATGCGTATATTATTTTCTGTTCACTATTTAAAAAATTGTTCGCTGTTTCTCATAAAACAACTAGTGAAATTATGTTTTCTAAATTTAAAAGCCAAATCTGAATGCTTTTTCATGTTTAAATTTCACAATAATCGAATTTGTTTTTATGCATTGATAAAATCTGTTTCTACGTTAATAAAATTTGCTCTCTACGCATCATGTTTATTGTATATTCGAAGCTGCTTACTGCATTCATAAAATCTGTTTTTTGCATTAATTAAAACTGTTTACTGTTTTCTCATAAAAATTGTTCACTGTTTTCTGCACAAACTATTTCTAGCATTCTACATAAAATAATTTTATGTTCAGCATTATTTAAAAAATTGTTCTCTCTTTTATGTGTATATTATTTTTTGTTTACTATTTAAAAAATTGTTCACTGTTTTCTCATAAAACACCTAGTGAAATCGTGTTGTCAAAATTTAAAAGCCAAATCTAAATGCTTTTTCATGTTTAAATTTCACAATAATCGAATTTGTTTTTCTGCGTTGAAAAAATCTGTTTCTATGTTAATAAAATTTGCTCTCTACACATCATGTTTACTGTATATTCGAAGCTGCTTACCGCATTCATAAAATCTGTTTTTTGCATTAATTAAAACTGTTCACTGTTTTCTCATAAAAATTTTTCACTGTTTTCTGCATAAACTGTTTTTAGCATTGGCGCAGTTATTGCACTTAAATGGTTTTTGTGTTTTTTTTTTTAAATATGTAACCATATGAATAATGGACAAACTCCGTGAAAGAAAAATGAATGATTCGTATAAATCACCTAACAGTAAATGCCTCGAAAAATTCAAATTTGTAAAAAAGTTCAAATTAGTTGAATGTAGAACTGTTCATTAAGTAAAACCGTTTTCTGCATTAAGTAAAACTGTTCACTATTTTCTCATGACAATTGTTCACTATTTTCTGCATAAACTATTTCTAGCATTTTGCATAAAATTATTTTCTGTTAAGCATTATTTAAAAAATTGTTCACTCTCTTTTCTGCGTAAATTATTCTCTGTTCACTATTTAAAAAATTGTTCATTATTTTCTCAACAAACACCTAGTGAAATCGTGTTTTCTAAATTTAAAAGCCAAATTTGAATGCTTTTTCATGTTTAAATTTTACAATAATTGAATTTGTTTTTCTGCATTGATAAAATCTATTTCTATGTTAATAAAATTTGCTCTCTACACATTATGTTTACAGTATATTCGAAGCTGCCTACCGCATTCATAAAATCTGTGTTTTGCATTAATTAAAATTGTTCACTATTTTCTGCATAAACTGTTTTTAGCATTAGCACAGTTATTGCACTTAAAGGGTTTTTGTGTTTTTTTAAATATGTAACCATATGAATAATGGACAAACTCCATGAAAGAAAAATGAATGATTCACCTAACAGTAAATGCCTCGAAAAATTCAAATTTGTAAAAAAGTTCGAATTAGTTGAATGTAGAACTGTTCATTAAGTAAAACTGTTTTCTGCATTAAGTAAAACTGTTCACTGTTTTCTCATGAAAATTGTTCACTATTTTCTGCATAAACTATTTCTAGTATTCTGCATAAAATTATTTTCTATTCAGCATTATTTAAAAAATTGTTCACTCTCTTTTCTGCGTAAATTATTCTCTGTTCACTATTTAAAAAATTGTTCACTATTTTCTCATAAAACACCTAGTAAAATCGTGTTTTCTAAATTGAAAAGCTAAATCTGAATGCTTTTTCATGTTTAAATTTCACAATAATTGAATTTGTTTTTCTGCATTGATAAAATCTATTTCTATGGTAATAAAATTTGCTCTCTACACATTATGTTTACAGTATATTCGAAGCTGTCTACCGCATTCATAAAATCTATTTTTTGCATTAATTAAAACTGTTCACTGTTTTCTGCATAAACTGTTTTTAGCATTGGCGCAGTTATTGCACTTAAATGGTTTTTGTGTTTTTTTTTTTTTTTAAATATGTAACCATATGAATAATGGACAAACTCCATGAAAGAAAAATGAATGATTCGTATAAATCACCTAATGGTAAATGCCTCGAAAAATTTGAATTTGTAAAAAAGTTCGAATTAGTTGAATATAGAAATTCGAGAAAAATCAATGGAAAATCAATGAACGTACCAAATCGTGAAGGTGTACATAAGATGTACAGATAGTCTAGACTTGTTAAGAAAGTTGATTTCGTTGAAAGTAGAAAATAATGAAAATTTAATTGAAGTATGTACGTTAGATGTATAGATCGTATAAATTTGTTTAAAAATTTGAATTCGTTGAGTGTACAAAACTGTGAAAATCCAAGGACAAATCGTGTACATTAGATGTATAGATAGTACGAATTTATTGAAAAATTCGAATTCGTTGAGTGTGTAAAATCGTGAAAATTCAAATGAAAATTGAAGAACATACCAAATTGCGAAAAAACAATGAACAATTTTAATTAATGCAAAAAATAGATTTTATGAATGTGGTAAGTAGCTTCGAATATACAGTAAACATGATGTGTAGAGAGCAAATTTTATTACTATAGAAATAGATTTTATCAATGCAAAAAAACAAATTCGATTATTGTGAAATTTAATCATGAAAAAGCATTCAGATTTGGCTTTTAAATTTAGAAAACACAATTTCACTAGGTGTTTTATGAGAAAACAATGAACAATTTTTTAAATAATGAACAGAGAATAATTTACGCAGAAAAGAGAGTGAACAATTTTTTAAATAATGCTGAACATAAAATAATTTTATGCAGAATACTAGAAATAGTTAATGCAGAAAACAGTGAAAAATTTTCATGAGAAAACAATGAACAGTTTTAATTAATACAGAAAACAATTTTACTTAATAAACAGTTCTACATTCAACTAATTCGAACTTTTTTACAAATTTGAATTTTTCGAGGCATTTACCGTTAGGTGATTTATACGAATCATTCATTTTTCTTTCATGCAGTTTGTCCATTATTCATATGGTTACATATTTAAAAAAACACAAAATCCATTTAAGTGCAATAACTGCGCCAATGCTAAAAACAGTTTATGCAGAAAACAGTGAACAATTTTTATGAGAAAACTGTGAACAGTTTTAATTAATGCAAAAAACATGTTTTATGAATGCAGTAAGCAGCTTCAAATATACAGTAAACATGATATGTAGAGAGAAAATTTTATTAACGTAGAAACAGATTTTATCAATGCATAAAAACAAATTCGATTATTGTGAAATTTAAACATGAAAAAGCATTCAGCTTTGGCTTTTAAATTTAGAAAACACGATTTCACTAGGTGTTTTATGAGAAAACAACGAACAATTTTTTAAATAGTAAATAGAAAATAATATACGCATAAAAGAGAGTGAACAATTTTTTAAATAATGCTGAACATAAAATAATTTTATGCAGAATGCTAGAAATAGTTTATGCAGAAAACAGTGAACAATATTTATGAGAAAACAATGAACAGTTTTAATTAATGCAGAAAACAAATTTTATGAATGCAATAAGTAGATTTGAATAAACAGTAAATATGATGTGCAAAGAGCAAATTTTATTAATGTAAAAAAAAGATTTTATCAATGTAGAAAAATATATTCGATTATTGTGAAATTCAAATATGAAAAAGAATTCAGATTTGGCGTTTAAATTTAGAAAACATGATTTCACTAGGTGTTTTATGAGAAAACAGTGAACAATTTTTTAAACAGTGAAAATAAAATAATTTTATGCAAAATCGTAGAAGTAGTTTATACAGAAAACAGTGAACAATTTTTATGAGAAAATAATGAACAATTTTAATTAATGTAGAAATTAAATTCATATTTTGAAATTAAAATCTCTATATTTTACAATGCTTCTATTTAAATAAATAAAAACATAAAAATCTACTTATTTTTATCTTTATGTTTATTTGTTGATTATCCAAAAAAAAAAAAAAAAAATTACACTGTACTCGAGCTTGGTAAACTCGAGTACCATAGAAATAAAATTATCTCCATTTTATTTATAAAAGGTACTCGATCCTGGTATACTCGAGTATTGTGTTGCATGGTACTTGAGTTTACCAAGCTCAAGTACCACATTATTTTTTTTAATCGCCCGTTTTCCAGCTCAGCAGTGCCACGGTGGAACTAGAAAATAGGGTACTCAAATTTGGTGAACTCGAGTACTAGAAAAAATGGTAGATCGCCATTTATTTCTGAAACAGTGTTTTTTTGCTAAAATTTCAAAAAAATGTGGTATTTGGCCATTTTGACCAAGATCCGTGTCTAGCATACTCTTAGTACCTGCTATACTATTTTATGGACTTTGGGTAAAATTTTGTTTTTATTTGGTAAAGCAAAATATTATTATATTACCATCAATCAGACCTCTCCCGTCTCTTCTTTTTATCACTTGAAGTGACAATTAATAATTACAAGAATTTTGTTTTTATGACAATTAAGAAGGCAAAAATGCATATTTTTTCTTACATTTTGGGTCAGTTTTCATTTTGGTTCACATTTTCTTTAAGTTTTTATCTTGATTCCTAAATTTTAGAAATTGTTTTAAATTTAGTCTTTACCATTATATCACTAACGAAAAGTGTCTACGTAGTATACGGAATGCACGTATAGCATGTTAGACAATGACATGACTAATAAATAAATTATAAATATTTCAATAAATATTTAAAAATAACACATCAACATTTTAATTGAATAAAAAATTAAAAAAAATTCTTTCCAAATTTTAATTTAAAAAATAAAAAAAATAAAAAATAACATCACAAATATTAAATCTACCAATCTCTGATTTAGATAGAGACCAAAAATCAAACTAATACTGTACTTAATTAAAAATCTTTTAAATCCCCAAAACCCAAATCAAAACTCTCTCTCGCTCGCTCTTTCTCTTTGCATTGTGATTGGACAAGTTGAGCCATAGATCGCGCCACCACTGCCATTGGCAGTGGCTTTGCACTCGATCTCTTCTTTCCTTGATGTCTACCTCGTTCTCTCTCCTCTCTTCTCACGCTCTAAGCCCATAACTGAAAACCCAAATCGATAGTGATTGGGTAGTTCGATAGGTCTAATAACACATCAACATTTTAATTGAAAAAAAATTAAAAAAAATTAGTTTCTCAATTTTAATTTAAAAAAAAAAATAACATCACAAATATCAAATCTACCAATCTCTAATTTTGGCAGAGACAAAAATACCTAATACTATACTTAATAAAAAAAACCCTTTGAATCCCCAAAACCTAAATCAAAACACTTCTCTCTCTCTCTATCTATGTGTGCATTGTGATTGGACAAGTCAAGCCATCGATTGCGCCACCACCACTATTGGCAGTGGCTCCGCACTCAATCCCTTCTTTCCTCGATGTTTGACTTGTTCTCTCTCAATCTCATCCTCTTTCTATCTCCTCCCTCTCTTTCACTCTCTAAGCCTATGACTGAAAACCCAAATTGATAGTGACTGGGTAGTCTGACAAGTCTAATAACACATCAACATTTTAATTTAAAAAAAAATTAAAAAAATTACTTTCTCAATTTTAATTTAAAAAATATGGAAAAAAAAAATAACATCACAAATATCAAATCTACCAATCTCTAATTTTGATAGAGACAAAAAATCAACCTAATACTGTATTTAATAAAGAAAAAACCCTTTGAATCCCCAAAATCCAAATCAAAACACCTTCTCTCTCTCTCTATCTCTCTTTGGGCATTGTGATTGGACAAGCCGAGCCATAGATCACACCACCACCGCTATTGACAGTGGCTCCACACTCGATCTCTTCTTTCCTTCATGTTTGACTCGTTCTCTCTCTCTCTCTCTCAATCTCATCATCTTTCTCTCTCCTCTCTCTCTCACTCTCTCACTCTCTAAGCTCATGACTGAAAACCCAAATCAATAGTGATTGGGTAGACTAACAGGTCTAGATCTAAAAGAGAGAGAGAAGCACAAAGGAGATCCAAGTTAGAAGAGGGTTGATTGGATTGGGTTTTCTCTAGGATCTATGGTGGATCTATGGTGTTGGGTGATTGAATTGTGTTGAATCTGCGTTTGATGATTTTGGCTGAAATTTATGGAAGAACAAATGCCTTTGCCTTGATCGATGCTCTCTCCCTTTTTCAAGTCAAAGCAAATGAGGCAGCTTCATCTGCAAATAAAGTTGATCGGTTCTATTGTAGTTGACCAGTGACACAAGTAGAAGCAAAGAAAATGGTGGGTATCACATGATCCAACGAGTGTTTTGCTTTTTTTGTTATTTCTTTTGGTTTCTATATAATAGGTGTTTTGTTGTTGATTAGGTTGGGTTTTGATTGTCTGGGTTTGGAGATATGTTAGGATGAATCTTCACTAGATGAAATTCCTAGTATTTGGTTGAATCTATGTTATGAGAAATGTTGTATTAGGATAACAATTTTTAGTTGAATGCATAATTGATTTTTGTGCAAGAATATGTACAAATTTTGGAATAGAAATTCTTTGAGCTACTATGTTCTTCGTTCTTCTAGTTAGTATTTTAAATTTCGTTTTTATTTATTTTTTGTTAGCATGTTTGTGTTCTTAGAATTAAAAGTAATACTTACAAAGTACAATAACAATTTTATTTATTTATTTATTGAATTTTACTGTAATAATTTTCTTGACTTTGGTCAGATTTTATTTTTATTTGGTAAGTTGAAAATTGCCATCAATCGAATTTCCTCCTTTTGTCTCATTCATTATCAGTTAAACTTTACGAATGATGCTAACATTCTTGGGAAGGAATTTTTTTTCCCTTAATACTTTAGCATTTGTTTTTTTTTGCAAATTTCTCATGTGAGAAAGCCCCATATGTAAGAGAAGTAGTACGAATGTACGATAGAATAATCATTTCGTCCAAACAATTACGTGGTTAATTTCTTCATCACTAGTTATATTTAGGAGATTGAGATCAGGTTTAATAGTATCGCACCTTATACAATAGCAATAAATGATTGAAATTGAAAGTTGCAACCATTAAATAAATAAAATAAAAAAAAAAAAAGGTAAGAAGTTAAAGTTAAAAAGTTAAAAAATTTGGGAAGAAAATGAGGTAATTGCATGGTGCAATTGCTAATTGTTAGCAGTTGCACCTGATCTCAATCCTTATTTAGGTAGGATATTTGGGGTATGATTGCTCGGTGTGCTAGGTTGCTAGAGTACATATTGTTAGGTTTCTTTTGAGCTAGCCACTCGATAATATCAAACTTTTGAGCTAAAATACATATTGTTAGGTTTCTTTTGAATGAAGTTGATATTTTTATTAGGGGTAATTACAGTAAACTAACTTGTGTTGTTAGATTTGGTCTTATTTTATCTACATGTGGTTAGAAAAATGTTATTTTATTCATTTGATGTTTGCTTCGTTAACCTTCTATTGCCCACCTCATCAATTTCTCCATTAAAAACACTTTTTTAGACAAAGACAAACATAATACCAAAAAAAAAAAAAAAAAAACTAGGGTTTGAAATTTTTACAAAAATGAATGAACATTACAAATGGAATTCAAAACCCTTACAAATCAACTTGTTTGAAAAAGAGATTGAACACCACCAATCCAAATCCACGAAATACTCTTCGAATACGTATTATATCTAATCCATGCGCAAGCTCAATCCTTTCACGGCTCCACTTTCATAGTTCATCGTATTAGGTGTATTTACTATTGGACTTAAATTTATATCTGATTTACTGCCAATTCTAAGATTATACTTATATGCTTTGTTGCATTGCTAGTTTGAGTGAGAGACCGAGAGAGAGGTTGGAAGTGGGATATAGATTATGCTTGTTCTTAATTTTTACAAAAACCTTAACTTTTAGATCTTGTTTTCTTTTTTTTTTTTTTTTGTTTCATATTTTTTCTATTTTGGGAGGAGAGAGACATAAAAGAGGAGAAAAAAAAAAAAAAAACACATTTACTTCTATTTTTAACAGAGATAGGTTACAAAACCCCAAACAAAGTGAATCTCAGGTGGGTAAAGTGATATTTTTCAAATCATGGGTAGGTAAAATGAAAACGAATGTAATCACAGGTGAATTTACTACAGTTACACGTTCTTATTATAAAAAATAAAAAATATATATAAAAATATGGGAGGTGAGTTTCAAACCTAGTTCTCCTTGTAAAAAAGAGCATATAATGTCATTAAGTTACAAGACTTTTTGTCATATTGTATACCTGTAAAACATGAAACTAGCATATACTTTATTTTATGACCCTTCGCCCATGTGATTCACTCCATATGAAATTTTTATTAAATTTAACAAATTTGATGATGTAGCAAGTAACAATATCACCTACTAAAAAAAAGGCCGTTCTACCTTAAAACTAGTGTTCTATGAATAGAATGAGAATTGAAGGAACCTCAAATAGGTTGTCTAATGGTTTTCAAATCTCTTGTGAATTGTGATCCTTGAGATTCTAGATTAAACTCTTCTAGCCAATTACTTGGAACACCCATTAGAGATTCTTTCATATAATTTGTCTCTCTGTGTGGGATGGGTTACTACACTCTTCGATGATTAATCAATTGATGTAAGAGTTTTGACACCCACCTTGATTGAAGGAGAAAATTAGAGACAAAATTGGAAACATGAGGTCTTCAATTATTTTTCAAAAGATGTAGGTATTGGTCATATCTAGGGATGGAGTCAAGGAGGACAACTTTGCTATTGGCTGCATGTGGCAGCTTCGCCCTCCAACTCCGTAAAAAGGTTTGTAGCTGTAACATTACTATTAAATGGATCAATGATATTGTTTAAGGGGCAAACTGTAATTTTATTGAACGAAATTACTAAAGTTAATACCTCTCTCTCTCTCTCTCTCTACACACACACACAAGTTTTTTTTTTTTTTTTTTTTTTTTTTAAATTTTGGTGAGGGAAAGGGGAATGGGAGGGGGGGGGGGGTGATGAGAATCAACAAGCATTCAAGAATCCATTGCATGTTCCAGTTAGGCCTATTACTAAAGCAAGATCCAAGAAGATCAAAAAAGCACATAATGGGCTGATTCAAGAGATTTGGGCTGATTCTAACATAGGACATTCCAAGCTTGGCCCAAAGGAAGATGAAGGCATAATAAATTTAATCCAAGCTATTGAGGGCTGATCTGGCTGAATTGGGCATGATTTATGGCGTGGATTAATGGCTGATTGATTTTTCAGCTCCATATCAGTTAATAGACATTTTCCCTACTCTGGAGCTTCTAATTTCGGACCAAATCTACCTTAATTTTAGGCTTTTGTTATTTAGAACGTTTTTAGCTATTTTTCCTATTTTGGATCTGCTATTTTCAGACCAAATCAACTTTTATTTAGGGTTTTATTATTTAGTACGTTTTTTATATTTTTCTATTTTCAGTCATGCCTTATAAATAGCATGCACTCATTGTAATAGGGGGATGATTGAATAAAAATCAGAAAAGGTGAGGCTTTGCTCTTCTTTTGGTTCTTCAAGAACTGTGAACTTATCAGGGATTCTTCCTTGTGGCGTTCGAACTTTATACTTTTGGTTCGTGATTCAATTATAATCATTGGGTCAAGGTGTTACACTTATACCTTTGGTTTGCATTTCGATTATAAATGTTGGGTCAGGGTTTCTATCAAAAATCTGAATTTTAGTTTTCTTAGGCAAGTATTCCAATATTTTTGTTGGGTCTTAAAGCATGTCGATTGAGGGTCGCATCAGGGGGGGGGGGGGGGGGGGTTGCCCCTAAAGTCCAAGAATACCTCTGCCCATAGTCACATCATCAAATCTTGTTAAGGTTAATGAAAATGTATCATGATGCTAACTACAAGTGAAAATAACTCACAACTTCTTCTTTTTAATTTAATTAATTTATATTTTTATAATTTTTATAATTGGGTGTGGGGGGATTTGAACCAGTATATTTTGGTTTTAAATATCAAAAGGTGCTAACCAATTGAATTATAAGGTTCTTGCCTCTTGAGAGTAACTCACAAAGTCAAGTGCAAAAAAAGTAAATATTATAAAATGCATCTCTATATCTTAGTTACCATGTGGCTAGTATTTATAATTTTTAAAAAAAAAATAGTACGTTTTGATACAAGTGCAACATATTATAACTATGGACAAAACTTAGGTATAGTACCTTAGATGCTGTTCCTTAAGTTCCCCTCTTAAGATTTAGCCATGTGGCTATTTTACTAAAAAATACACTTTCATCCCATAAGAAAAAATTCACATGGAAGAATTTTAAGAGGGGAATTTAAGGAACAACATCTAAGTATTGTACCTAAGTCTTATCCTATAACTATTTAAACTTTACACTGAAATGCCTGAAACCCTTTTGATCTAAAGGACCAATTAGATATCAACACTTATCATGCATAGATCTTTTAAAAAATTCAGACAGGTCAGGTGGAACAGGTTTTATCTAGAAAAACCCAACACCCGACCCATTTAATCAATTCTTCTAGCTTCTAACCCACTGCCGATTGTGCCTTATTTTGAATCAGCCCAATTCGAGTCAAATTGGTCTAAGGGGGACAGTTTTATTCTGGTCACAGCTTACTTGGGCGCCCCTAGTTTTAAGAACACCAAAACCTTGTTTGGTTAGGGTGTTTGAGCAACACTTTTAAGTATTTAAACATTGAAAATTGTGGGTCCCCAAAAAAAAAAAAAAAAGGCGTTTGGTAAGGGTGTTTTATGAAGGAGTGTTTGAGTTACGTTGCTCATTTTAGGGTGTTTAAACACTGAAAATAGAAAACTCCTCATACCAGTTTCAGTTTTCAAATAATATTGCTCAATGACACTTTTGTAAATATTTTAAAAACTGTAGGTCCCACTTATTAGAATACATGTCATTACTTAAAAAAAAGGGGGAAATTACAGCAGACCTACCTGTGGTTAGGCCTGTTTTCACTTTGCCTACCCGTGGTTCAAAACTTAACATTTTGCCCATCTGAGGTCCACTCTGTTACCCACCTATATTAAAATCGAGGGTAAATATGTATTTTTGCTTTTCTTTTATGTCTCTCTCCTCCGAAAACAAAATAATACTCTGTTCCCCCTTTCGCTCTCTTTATCTCATCCAAAGAACCCATGGCCAAAGTTTCACTAGGTTTGTTGTCTTCTCTCTCTCTCTCTTTGTCTCACACACACCCAAACAATAGCCACCGCAATGAATTCATTTTGCTTCGTGGGTCTTTTTTTTTTTTTTTTTTTTTGGGTGGTTTTTTGGGTTGTGGGTTGATCTAATTTTGTTGTGGTAAAGGTGGTTGATTTGATTTTGGCAGTGGTTGTGTGTTGTGGTTTGCGATTGGTTATGGGTTTCAATGGTGGAGTAGCCACTGCGATGACATCGTTTTTCTTCATGGGTCTTTTTTTTTTGGGTGGTTTTTTGGGTTGTGGTTTGATATGATTTTGTTGTGGTAGAGGTGGTTGATTTGATTTTGGCAATGGTTATATGTTGTGGTTTACGATTGGTTATGGGTTTCAAAGGTGGAGTAGCCACTGCGATGACATTTTTTTTTGCTTCATGGGTCTCTTTTTTTTTTTTTTTTTGGGTGGTTTTTTGGGTTGTGGGTTGATCTGATTTTGTTGTGGTAGAGGTGGTTAATTTGATTTTGGTAGTGGTTGTGTGTTGTGGTTTGCGATTGGTTATGGGTTTCAAAAATGGTTGCTGTGATTGTCGATGGACGGGAGAGAGAGAGAGAGAGAGAGAGACAAATCTGGCCATTTTGATAAAGATGTAAAACAATGGAGAAAAAGCTTTGGGTCTTTGGTTAATAGTTTCTATGAATTAAAGTCAAATTATGCAAACTATATTAGAAAGGAGATGGTAAACCCAGTTTTGGGTCTTTATAAGCAAACCTAGTTTTGCTATGGGATTGTTTGTTGAGATTGTTTATGCTATTGAGGCTTCCAACCGTTCATTCGTTTGGGTTGTTGGAAAAACCTTCATATGTTGGAGGGAGTTTGTTATGGTGTGCTAATGATTACATTGCCTCTCTATACTGAACAGTTCTTAAAGTTTCTGCATTTTTGAAGTTCTTAAGCAACTTTTTGCCATTTTTACATAATGACATTTTTGATCTTGTTTTCTTTTGATTTTGTATGAATTTTTTGTCCTAGGAGGAGAGAGACATAAAAGAAAAGGAAAAATACATATTTACTCTCGATTTTAACAGAGGTGGGTAATGGAGTTCTAACAGAGTGGACCTCAGGTGGGGAAAATGTTAAGTTTTGAACCACGGGTAGGCAAAGTGAAAATGGTCCTAACCATAGGTGGGTTTACTGTAATTTTCCCAAAAAAAAAAAAAAACACACACACACACACACACACATACCAAACACACAATTATATTTTTTCACTTTTGAAAAGACGTTATTAGAAATATAGTACCAAACACATTTTTTGCATTATGAGTACTTTAAATACGTGTTTTCACAACACTTTTTAAACCACAATTTTCACATCATTTTAAACAATAACACTCAAACACCTTTACCAAACATGCCCCTATTTTCAGGCCAAAATGGGCTTTTACCCCTGTCTCACAAACTTTCCAGCAAAATGCCCCATGTCTGAAATTAGTTAGGGAAATGCCTCTATTTTGAAACTCGATTTTATAAAAATCGTGTTTCAAATGTAAAACTCGATTTTTGGAACATTGAGTTATAGCGAATGTGGACTTAGAATTTTTTTTCTTTTTTTCTAGAACTCAAGTTCCATGTGAAGTACTTGAGTTCATGGAACTCAAGTTCCGCTTGAATTTTTTCAAGGAACTTGAGTTCCATGAACTCGAGTACTTCACATGGAACTCGAGTTCCCTGAACTCAAGTTCCAGATTTTTTTTTTTATTTTTTTATTTTCAGTTTGCTATGACTCGATTGTCCAAAAATCGAGTTTTAAATTGAAACTTGATTTTTAGAAAATCGAGTTTCAAAACAGGGGTATTTCCCTAAATAGTTTCAGATATTGGGCATTTTGCTAAAATGTTTTGGTGAAAGGGACAAATGCCCATTTTCTCCTCCTATTTTCTCATGAGTTATACATCCATAAATTATGTGTTATAAAATGCATTATAGCTGACCTGCTATTTTTGCAATAGCGAATCCAATGCCTATATGTAGATATCTCATTTTGCAATCAAGAAATTCACAAAGGCGTACAACTGTAATTTTAAAATAATTCAGGATTAAAAATGTTATCTGGGCCATATGATGGACATTAGCATCACTTTAAATCAAAATTGACTTCTCACAATCAAAAAGATTAAAAAACATAACGGTCAGACTATATCTAATCGAAAGATCATACCAAGTCAAGGATCGACGGTTAATATGCATCCAAGTACATTAACGCATAAAACATGTGATTATGTGGGTTCAATTCTGATTGGTCCTCCATTGGATTAATTGAATTAATTTCATGACAAAACCCTATTGCTTTTTTTTTTTTTTTTTTTTTTAATTATTATGAGACTGAGCTCTCCTTGTTAAGAATTGAGCCCCTAGCTATGTGCCTCTTAGAGAAACTTGAAAAATTTGATTTTCTTTCTCCCTTAGAAGCCGTACATCACTTAGAGAGGGGAGAGAAAATTCTCTCTCTCACCTTAAATGTGTAGTGCAAAATATAATTTAAGGTTTTTCTAAACTAAATCAATACCTTTTATAACTGGATTAGCTAGTGTGTCAACCTAGGCGGGCTTTCAATAATGTGGCTGGAAGTCGGACCAAAGAGAAATAAAAATATAAGCTCCAATAGGCCTTGAGCCTTTTGCCAACTCATGGCATTCCTAAAGTTACCATTAACTATAATTTATTCCATTATATAATTATGGTTGGAATAAATTAGGGTTGCACTCTAGGTTTTAATATGTTTTTTAAATCATCCCAAAACTCTATTAAATAACACTTAACCGCTCCATGAAATCATCCATAGTGAAATAAAGTCAATAGTTAGCGTCACTTTGTAAATCACTACATCTTAAATCCATGAGTTCTTAATTTAATCTCTTAATTATTCTTACATTCTTATAGAATCTAATTCCGTTGGATATAAATTTTATTAACTCTTTGCTAAAATAGTCAGACCTAACATTCTAAATAATTAATTCCCATTAAATCTATCTCAATGTTTTGTGTCTCTTATCAAGATTATGGATTTCGTCATGAAAAATAGTATTCACTACACTCTATATGGAATTATCCAACGTATTGAGGCTTTAATCTTACAAGATCTCACTTAGGTATACAATAAAAGAACTAACATTTTATTTGTTCAAGTGACTACTTTGATAGAACAAAAAATCTGACAGCATTTCAGTTTAGCATATCCCAAACACTTAGCCCCCGTTTGGATTGAACTGATCCTTGCGTTTCTGCGTCTTGCGTTTTGGTTTTTTTTTTTTTTTTTTTTCAGCCGCTAATGTTGACTTGGGTGGCAAAAAACACTGTGCATGAACAGTGCGTGCACTGTTCATGCACTGTTCATACACTGTTCATGTAATAAAAAATATTAAAAATGGGTCCCACGGTACCATTTACATATTAAAAAATTATTTTGCTACAGTGTTTTCAGTTTTCAGTTTTCAGTTTCAGCAACAATAAGCTTAATCCAAACGGATCTTTAAAGAGACACCAACATATCAATTGGAAGTTTCCAGTTCCATGATCAAGTAATTGACATGTTGTAGTCTTCACAGAATAAATGCTCAATTTCATCATCTACTACGAACTAGGGTTTATGAGTTTATAAGAAACTTGTGATCTAGATCTTTTGTATGCTAATCTAATTCCCATACCTAAATCACATACAATACATCTCATATCCAAAAAGCTCATGCACAAATAGTCTCAGAAAATAAAACGCGTTTATGTATCTCACAAATTTGATTTTTGGGCATTACTTCTAACAATATCTCATTAGTCACCATAAACCTCAACCCATGGCCCATGGGTATGTTTTCAGTTTGCCCCAAAGTGATCCACATGGACTGGACATTGATGTTGACACCCACGGGTTACGATTTTCATAATATGCAAGCCATTGCTATGCAAATATTCATGAATTATTCTTAAATTCGTTTTATGTACATATTAATATAAGTTTTAATAGTTCACAACATGAAATGAAATAAATTACTACAAAGCAAATATTTTTATTAATTACAGTGATTTTAAAGATAATACTGCTAGGACGATCAATGACAAAAATGAAGCAATTTTTTGAATAGGATTATGATGATGTAGAGCAAGCATATGAAGGATCAATTTCTTTGCTTCTAACATACTGAAGTTCTTCATAATGTTGTTCACCACGAGAAGCTTTTTGAATCCCTTGTAACTCCATTGCGACCTCCCCCATTGTAGGACGTTTTTTCCAATTTAAGTGCAAACAACTTTTTGCAAGATTAGCAACTATGATGATCTCTTCTTTATCACCTTCTTTCTTGATTCGATCATCAAGAATATCAAAGAGATGGTTCTGTTTCATTGAAAGAATGAAATATGAGGATAGACTTCTACCTTCTTCCAACCTTGTTGAAGAAACAGGTTTTTCTCCAATTAAAAGCTTAACAAGGACTACACCAAAGCTATACACATCTAGGATGCGCGGACGTGGCAAAACCCCTGACGCATCCGTGTCCGACGCGGCGACGTGAGAGGGACGCCGCTACCTGCATGTCGGTGCCGAGTCCAACCTTTTTTTTTTTTTTTTTCTCAACTCGTGTCGACTGGTGCTGATGCGGCTCAGACTTGGGCAGATTTGCGCTGAATTGGGCTAATTCGCGCCAACTCGGGCCATAACGGGCGAAACCACTGAAACGGCCAATTCAAGCCAAAATTCAAAATTCAAAAAAAAAAAAAAAAAAAAAAAGGGTGCAAAACACACCGTTTGAACTTAATAACAAACCCCAAAGGGCCTAAACTCTTTCATGCATTCTCACTTCATTCAAACTTCAGCTCTCTCTCACTTGTCTCTCTATGCTCTCTGTCTCTACTCTCCGTCTTCCTTGTAAGATACTTAGCCACTCAGTCACACATACAATCTCACTCTCAACTCACTCACACACTCACACAATCTCACTCTTAACTCACTCACAACCTCACTGACCCACTCTTAATCTCAAGTTCTCAACTCAACTCAAGTCTCAACTCTCAAGCTCGACCCACTCTCAAGAGCCTCAACTCAGGTATCAAACTAAAGCTTTCAATCTTAGTTTTCAATTTTTTTAAGCTCAAGCTTATCTGATTTTTTCAGTCTGAAGCTCACCTCACCTGATCTGATTTTTTTAAATTTATTTTTTAATTTTTTATATAAGTTGTAATGTAATAATGTTGTGACTTGGGTTTGATTTTTTATTTAGTTAATAGTTATTACTCATTGTGATTTGTGAATCTGTGAACTTAGGTTTGATTTATTATTAATTAATTTAGTTAATAGTTATTATTTGTAGGTTCAATTGAATCTATTGAATTTGAAATGGATGAAGTTACTAGCACAGAAAGTTCACATTCATCTAATCAAGAAGTGCCAAATGATGAAGCTCTTCTTTGGTAGTATGTGAATAAAGTAGAAAAACCACTTGGATCTACTATTAAATCAAGTGGAAACACACATTTTAAGTGCAAATATTGTGGTGTAGTTTATTTAGGATCCCATTCTAGGGTTAAGGCTCATTTATTAAAAATTCCTAATAAAGGTATTAAAGCATGCCCTAAGTTGACATCGAGCCATAGGTTGGAAATGCAACGAATGCATGATCAAGTTGAGAATGATAAGTTAGAGAGAGAACGGAGAAGTCAAATTCCCTTACCCCCACCTCCCCCAGGCCGTGGGCCTATACCTATTTCCCCATTTTAGAGATAGGAAGGGAGTGATAGTACAAATCCGGTTGATGGTAAAAGGAGGAAGGTGACTATGAATTCTCCTTTGGAGAGAGCATTCCAGAATAATGCTAGACATGAATTGGGTAGTAGAATTGCTAGGATGTTTTACACCGGTGGGCTTCTATTTAACTTTGCAAGGAACCCATATTATCGTAATTCCTATGCATATGCTACTACCCATAGCATTCAGGGTTATGTTCCTCCTGGATACAATGCCTTGAGAACAACACTTTTGCAAAAAGAAAGAGCTCATGTTGAAAGACTTTTGAAATCAATTAAGGACTTTTGGCTTGAAAATGGTGTAAGTATAGTTTCTAATGGATGGTCAGATCCACAAAGGAGGCCTCTTATTAATATTATGGCTATATCATATGGGGGTTCAGTGTTTATAAAGGCAATTGATGGGTTAGGTGATTTCAAAGACAAACATTACATTGTTGGGGTGTTGAAGGATGCTATAAAAGAGTTTGGATATGAAAAAGTTGTCCAAGTCATCACTGATAATGCTAGTGTGATGAAGTCTGCTGGAGCTCTTATTGAAGGTGAGTATCCTAAAATATTTTGGGCACCCTGTGTTGTCCACACTCTCAATCTAGCTTTGAAGAATATTTGTGCAGCAAAAAACACTGAAAAGAATGAAGTTACATATGAGGAATGTAGTCGGATTACACGTATTGCTGATGATGCATCCTTCATACGTGTTTTTATCATGAACCATTTAATGAGGTTGACAATGTTTAATGAATTTTGTCTATTAAAACTGCTCCAAGTTGCTGATACTAGATTTGCTTCGGTTGTTGTAATGTTGAAGAGGTTGAAGTTGATAAAAAGATGACTTCAAGCCATGGCTATTAACGACCAATAGGCTTCTTACAAGGAGGATGATGTTGGAAAAGCTCAAATGGTGAAAGATATGATTCTAAGTGATCTTTGGTGGGATAATGTTGATAATATCCTTGAATTCATAGCACCTATTTATGATATGCTACGAATAGCCGACACAAATAAGCCTTGTCTTCATCTTATCTATGAGATGTGGGATTCAATGATAGAGAAGGTGAAGGCAGCAATATATCGGCACGAAGGCTTGGAAGATGATGAGTATAGCTCATTTTGGGGTGTGGTGTATGATATACTCATTGATCGATGGACTAAAAATATTACACCACTACATTGCTTGGCTCATTCCTTAAATCCTTAGTAAGTACATTTATTTTCTATTTTCCTTAGTTCCCCCTTCTAGTAAAACACATGTTTCATCTATATTTGTTTTTAATCTTTAACTAGGTATTACTCCATTGGATGGCTTTCAGAGAATCCAAAACGCATCTCTCCACATCGGGATCATGAAATTTCTATGGAAAGGAGCAAGTGTTTGGATCGATACTTTCAAGATGAGAATGACTTATTAAAGGTAGGGAAAATTAAGTTTGCTGCATTTTCAAGAGGGAGGTCTCCTTCACCAGATGCCTTGACAGATAGGTGGGCCTTACAACCTTTGGTTTGGTGGCAATACCATGGCTCTTCATTTCCAACTCTTCAAACCCTTGCCCTTAAACTTCTTGGACAACCTTGTTCATCTTCATGTGCTGAGAGGAATTGGAGCACATACAAATTCATTTATTCCTTAAAAAGAAACAAAATGGCTCCTGCACACGCTGAGGATTTGGTATATGTGCGTTCTAATCTTCGACTCTTGTCAAGGCGTAATGAGGAGTACGTAAATACAGCAACAAAGATGTGAGATATTGCAGGAGACTCTTGGAATGAGAGCGGCATACATGGAGGAGCTAGAATTCTTGAGAATGTAGCCCTTACAATTGATGAGCCAGAGTTGGAGGCCATGGTTATTGGGAATGCTAGCACTAGTGTTACTACTTACTACTAGTGAAAGTGAAGTTCGAAGTGAAACTATTGATTTTGATGATGATGATGATGGTGTTTGATTGTCTTGTTGATTATCTTTTATTTTGTTTTAGTTTCAAACTTGTGAGTTGTATTCTAATTTCTGAACATCATGGAATGTTTTAGTTTCAAACTTTTGGATTGTATTTAATTTATGAACATCATATTTTAGTTATTATCTACTATTGCTCTTAAATTTGGTATATGTTTATATAATGTGAAAAAGTATGCTTAGCAATATATTAAAAATATAAATAAAAATATTTTTAATAATTTTTTAATCGCCGCACCCCATCGCACCTGCACCCTACTTTTTCAAAAATTTTCAAGTCCCGCACCCGCACTCGAATCCCGAAATGCATTCGTGCTTCATAGATACGCGTCACTATTTTTGTGAATTGGCTTGTTTGGAAGTATTCTGGGTCCAAGTACCCAAAAGTTTCATGAACTAGGGTGGTTACATGAGTTTGGTCAATCTTCACTGACTTCAATGTCCCAAAGTCTACTACTTTAGCTCTGTACTTTTCATCTAAGAGTATGTTTGTAGAGTTTATGTCTCAATGATAAATTGGTGAGGAAGCTTCTGAATGTAGGTAAGAAAGAGCTCCTGCAATTTCTATGGCAATCCTTAAGTGTATCCCATGTTAATGGAAACTCTTCATTTTCTTCATGGAGATACTGGAAAAGTGTCCCATTCGGGATGAATTCGTATACCAACAAAGGAGCTTTGGTCTCCAAACAACACCCAAGTAGCTTAACCACTTTTCTGTGATTGATTTGTGAAAGAATGATAATCTCGTTAATGAAGTTTTTGAGATTTCTCTCATCTGGAATGTTTCACTTTTGAATTGCAATTATTTGTCCATCACTCAACATTCCGTTGTAAACTATACCTTGTCCACCCTTTCCAGCTATTCTTCTTTCACAAAAATGATCTGTTGCCTTTTCTAGCTCCTTTGAATTGAACAATCTTATATTTTGAACATTATTTTCCGTGGAAGATAATTGTTGTTGTAACAATAAACCACCATTCTTTTTGAAGAAATTTTTCTTTATCTTGATTTTGTTTCTCTTCTTTTTCCATTTATATATAAACCATGTAGTTGGTAGACATAGTACTCCAAGGCTTGTACCAAGACCTGCACAATTCAAACAAATAATATGAAATATCTATGTTTTTTTAGTATTTAAAATATGAATGTGTAATATATATTTTGATAGAATTACCCACTTTTTTTTTTTCCCTAGATATTGACACTTCCAAATTATGTTCTCACACTACCCTATAAAACAAATAAGTTTTAACTTCAAATTGATTTCTAGAACAAGGGGAAAAGAAAGAATTTTTCTTGATTTTCAGGTAATCTATGATATATATTTTCGTATAATGAAGGTAACCTATAATATATATAAAACAAAGCTATTTGACTTTTGATTTACGTCATAATATGTCATAATATGGTACTATATAAACTTTTGAGTTTTCATAATTTTATACATCATTATTTTAATATAAATTTTTCAATTGAATTTAAATTCTATTATATAGTTAAAACTTTCATTAGAATCTTGACACTTCCTATTTTCTTTAAATGGTAGAATATATAGTTCCATACACAAACATAATCATAATAAACACCTAATGCTAGAAGATATAGTTCGATCTACAACCACATTCATAAATGCTTATTAGTAACTAAAATAATCATCAAAATTCATATTTAGATAAAAAATAATAGGAAATTTTATTTTTTTTAATTTCTTTTTACAAGATAAAATTATACTCTAACCTAATCTAAGTGTATATGTGTGTGAAACTCCCTTCTGGAGACTTTAACCCCGGCCCTTGACCCGCACAGCCCACAAGCATTTATACTTGTGGAGTGACCATTGCACCAAGGGTGTGCGGTGGTTATATTATGTTAAAATTTTCTTGTTTACTACATAAATTATCAACTAGTTAGTACATATGCGATATTCGATTGTGATTTAATTAATAAGGACATCAAGCATGAGAATCATTTTGTCATTAAACCGAAGTTGTCGATGTCAATGAGAGGCTTAAATAGTGGCATGTTGAAATTAGCACTCATCATAGTAGCTATGGCAAGCTATCTATGTCTTGCATTATATATATATATATATATATATTGTAATGTTTAATTTAATCAACCATCTTATTGGCTTTATTTCGTGACCAATTTGTTTGTAATTTAGCACTTAGTAACCCTGTATTTAGGTGGGAAAATTGTAAGGGTAGTGTGTGAGAAGATGTGAAGAAAAGCTCAAGAGTGTGCAAGAAAAATAGAGTCTCACGACTGGATCTCGCGGGTGAGTTACAGCTTGCAAGTCGCCAAATGTTCGCACACGTGCCAAGCATGCCAGAAGCTGAAGAGTCGCGCCAGCTGTCGCACTACAAGACAAAAGTCCCAGGCTGGCCAGGCCGTTAGCTCGCGCCTTGAACTCGCGACTTAACCCAGTCGCGAGGTCAAGTCGCCAAAATGCCCTGTTTGGCAAAAACTGAAGTTTTGCAATCCCTTCTCACCCTACTATATATACACCCTTATACCCACCATATTCTGAGAGCTTCTAGAGAAAATTTTGTGAGAGAAACTCTAGAGAAATACAAGATTGATTCATCCACAATCTTAACCCTAGAGACTCTACAAATTCCTCTACTCTCTTCCTCTCCATTGTCATACCTTTGAGAGGCCTTTAACCAAATCCTTATCTCACCACACTCTCGTCTATGAGAAGGCCTATTTGGTACTGTTGGGAAGCAGTTAAGAAGGAACCAATTTACATTGGTTGATGCTATGGTCTAGTAGCGAAATCCGGTAAGCTAAAGAAGAAATAGGTTCGGCGCAACCTTGTTGGAGCAAGAAGCTTGGAGGGCTTAGGTACTTGGGTAGATTAGGCTTGGAGGGTCTTCTGCTATTCATGTATCCCAACTATATTCTTTAGTGGATTATTTGACCGCTTGGAGGGCGGCGGAGAGGTTTTACGCCGAGGGCTTCGGTTTCCTCTTTGATAACACATCGTGTGTTGTCCGAGTGTTTGCATCTTCCTTCCTTTATCTTTGCCTTATATTTACTGCTGTGGATGTGTTTATATTTGGCTTAGATCGTTATCAATTCTGTTATAAGCTTGTTATCATATTCCGTACATTAACTGCTTGATATAAAGCTTGAATTGGTAATTTTATATTTGGGGTCTAAATGTTCAAGGGTGTTGTATACCCATTTTGAACTTTCAATTGGTATCAAAGCGGGTACACTTGTTGTGGTTTAATTACCTAAGTATGATCCTTGACCCTTTTGAGATGGATAGGTCTCAATCTCTTAATGTACCACCGTTTTTTGATGGTAATAATTATGCATTTTGGAAAGTTCGTATGAGGGCGCTTTTGTGTTCTATTGATGATGCTGTGTGGGATGCAGTGGAAGTAGGATGGACAAGGCCAGAGGCTGCCAAGTCTACTTGGGATAAGGCTGCTCTTGCGGCGGCCAATGCAAATAGCAAGGCATTGAATGCTATTTTCTGCGGTGTCTCTCCAGAAGAATTTCACTGGATTTCATATATCATCATTGCTAAGGAAGCATGGAAAATTCTGGAGGCAACTTATGAGGGGACTAAGAAAGTGAAGGACACCAAACTTCAGATGTTAACCACTCGTTTTGAGGAGCTAAAAATGAGAAGGATGAGTCTTTTGATTCATTTTACAGTAAATTGAATGAGATTGTTGTTGGTAAATTTAACTTGGGAGAAAAGACAGAGGACTCAAAGATTGTAAGGAAGATCCTCCAGTCACTACCAGAAAATTTCCGGCCCAAAGTTACAGCCATTGAAGAGAGCAAAGATCTTGACGAAATTAAGGTTCAAGAGCTGGTTGGTTCTCTACAGACATATGAGTTGTCCCTTCCTTCAGTGAAGAAGAGCAAATCCTTTGCTCTTAAGACAATTAATGAGAGGATGGTGTCTCATGACTCTTCGGAAGAGGATACGGTGGACAAAGATGTGGCGTATCTTGTAAAGAACTTCCGGAAATTCCTAAAGCTCAAGAATAGTGGAAAATTTGGTGACAAAGGAAGATTTCAAAGTACCGGAAAAGAGAAGAAAGAGTTCCGAAGAAAAGATGGTAAAGATTCTCAATCCTCACAAGGAATTACATGTTTTGAATGTAATGGACATGGGCACTTTAAAAAGGAATGCCCCAATTACTTGAAGTCGAAGGGAAAGGCCTATGCCACTACTTTAAGTGATTCAGACTCATCAAATTCTGATTTGGACGAGAGCTGTGATGGAGAAGGAAATTTCTCCGCATTCATGACCATTGCTCATGTGGAGTCCTCGGAGGACTTGAATCAACTTGTACAAGAACTTAGAGAACACAGCGATGATGAATCCTTAGGGATTGTTGAAGAATCAGATGCCGAAGAGGATAGAAATACAACCAGCCTTCAAGAAAATTACACTTTAGTCCTTGAGAAATCAGGTGAGTATGCAAGGGTTGCAAAGGTGGCTGTGAAGAAGATGAAAAGAGCTGAAGAGGACTACAAAAGTCTACTGGCCAGATATAAAGAGGCTAAGTGTGAGATTGAGACACTAAATGGCGAGTTATCGGAAGCTTATACCAAAGTAAGATTCCTTCAGCAAGTGGTGGTGCAAGCGCAAGCCAAGATAGAAAGGGCCTCCTCCAGAAAGTTGGATGATGTTATCTCATCCCAAAAACATTTCTCAGATAAGTCCGGATTGGGATATACCAGAGGGAGTAGCTCATCGGTCAAAGCTACCAAAGAAGTAAAATTTGTGAAGGCCATAGAGCTGATTGTAGAAGAGGCCATCCCTGAGAATGTTAAGGCTGAGAAGAAGAATGTGAGTGAGCAACGGATGGTGAATAAGCACTGAAATCAATCTGTGGGCAGACACAAAACCAGAGCAAGATCTCTCTCAAGACCACAACAGGGTCCTAGAACAGATTATGTGTGTCATTATTACGGACTGCGAGGACATACTAGACCCAACAGTCAAAAGCTGAGAGCAGACAACAATGCAAGCGCACCTCGGTCACGAGGAAGAAGAAATGACAAGAGGTCTTGGGGTGGTGGGCGACCAAGTAGTCGAAACCAAGATCCAAGAATGACGGACGTCATGAAGATGATCGGTGCCTTCACCAATTGTCTTGAAAGCTTCACACGAAGGTTTGATAGTCCTAATTCTCATACCCAATCCATTAAGGATATCACCCCAAACGCACGTGACGTGTGGGTGACAAAGGGTACTCATGCATAAGCATTACAACATGTCCATGCATCAATACTTCCCACGTTTGTGTATATGCTTGGTTGTTTTTGCTTCTTGCTAGTTTGTGATAAAAATTTTTTTGTGTTGGTTAAATTGTTTTTCTCTTTGCTGATTTTGTTTTTGATCATATTTTTTTTTTTTTGTGTCAAAAATCAAAAATACATAAAAAGTAGAAAATCTAAAAAGTTTAATCAACTTTGTTGAGTTTTTGTCTCAAATCATGTTTTGCCTTGTACGTTTGTACTAATGGCTTTATGCATCTATGAGCTTAGCTTGTCTTCTATGCACTCGTATCATTGTGGGAGAAATTCTAAAATCTATGTGACTGTTGTAAATAGATCTTTAAGCTTGTCATGAATGATTAGTGAATGGTTTTAATGATCTTGAGACATGCATAGACTCATTCCTATATATCTTCCCACTCTTTATTGTTATTTTTTTTTTCTTAAAAGAGCTCTCTAAATGTAAATCTCCAAATGAAAAGAGATATAGAGCTGCAAAAGCCTGTCACACATACTAGTATTTGACTAGGAAAAAAGGAAAGCAACCAAAATAAAATGTTTGATGCCCAAAAAGCCAAGGGCTACCTCATAAATTGAAATATCAAAAATCTCAGGCGTCTATCTCATAATGAGATTTTCTTTGCTCAAAAAGTGCAAATGATATGTTAAAAATGGAGCCAAATGAAAAGCTTCAAAGAATGTAATCAAGTTCTTGTGGGAGGTCATATATGCATGTTTCTATAATTGAGATAGGTCACATTATCTAGTGCTAATTGTGTATGCCTTGATTGAATTGATCATTGAAGCTTCACATTGGACTAAGGACTATCTTATTTTTGATATCCACACACAACACACAAGTCTATGTTCAATGAATGCCATATTCATTTGTGTGATTGTACTTGATTAAATGTGTTTTCACATGCTCAATCTTTGTTTGATTAAACACAAAAAGATTTTTGAGTGTTTTTAGTTGTTTTTGGAAAGTACTTTGTTTTTACAAAAATGTCAAAATTTTCAAAAACAGTGTTGCCCTATTTTGGCGACTAAGTCGCGGGTTGGCCCAGTCGCAAGTACCAGTCGTGAGCCCACTCAGAGATTTTTCGCGGCTCATTGGCATGTCAATACCCTAGTCACGAAAAAGACTTAGAAATTTTTCAAAATTTGAGTTTTGTAGTTTTTCGTGGCTCAGTTTGGCGACTTGTTCACGGGAGGAAGGTTCAATCGCGAGGGTTACTCAGAGATTTTCGCGGCTCAGCTCGCGACTCCTTCGCGGGTAGACCTTCCAGTCGCGAAAAACACTTAGAAGACTTTTCTAGAATCTTACCTTCACAGTGTTTCACGGCTTACCCTGCCGACTTACTGGCGACTTGATCAAGTCGCGAAAAACGCGTGTTTTGCATTTTAAAGACAGTTTTCAAAAAAAAAATTCAGTTTTCCCTCGAATATCAGTGACTGTTCATTGTCTTCTTCGTTCTCTCATTCAACCACTCCGTGCTCATCTATGAAAATCTTTCATTTCTGCATCATTTCTGCATCAATTTACAAGAAAAAGGTATGGGTTTTCTTGATTTCACTTCACATTTCATGATTTATGTGATATATTCTTGAATCTATGTGGTTTTAATGGTGGATTGTAATTTGGGTATTCGAACATGTTTAGGCTTAAAAATACTGGTTTGATGGTTTGGTTTGTTCACTCTTGGTGCTGATTATGGCTATTTTCTTGATTTTGCTCCATTGTGATTCTTTTTGGGTCTGAACTTTGATATTTGTTTTTTTATATCTATTGGGTATACAATATTTGGTCTTTCTATGATGTTTCCCTAAATGAAAAATTAGGGATTGCAAAAGTGTATGTCCTTATGTCTATATGGTACACTGTTCTGTGTTTGTGTTGCCATATCTTGTGTGTGGCTCTGCCTCTGGGGAATCTCTTGCATATTCCATGTTCATGAAGTCTGGTATCAGTGACATTTGCTCTAATTTGTCTGTATGAAAGTTTCAGCTTTACAGACTGAACTTGTTTGAATTGTTGTCATTATGTAATGTCTCATCTATTCTTGGTTTGTGTTTTGACTAACACTCTGTTCTTCCTTATAACTACATGGTTACTAATTTGAGTACACTTCCACATATTGTGTTTTTCCCTTGTTGTGGACTTTTCTGAGTGTTTACAGATAGCTTCCACATCTTCTAAGAAGAAGACTCCTGCTAAGAAGGCTAATAAAAGATTGAAAATGGACAACAACCTGTTTAGGTCAATCAAGCATTTTGAGAGATACAGAGATTCCTTCATAAAGGGAACAATTATCCAGGAGAGGTTTGTGGATTTACATGACTTGAAGGATACATTCATTCCAAAATGCTTTGAAGGAAGAGGCTGGGAGAAACTTCTAGGTGACTTACCTTTAGTGTGTGAACCACTAATCAGAGAATTCTACGCAAATGCTGTGATAAAGGAGGATGAGTTGAGTTGTTGGGTGAGGAGAAAGGAGTTTACCTTAGATGCTCATGATATTGATAAGGTTCTAGGGCTGGAGGGTTTAGAATGCTTTTTCTAGAAACTATAAGATATGAGGGTTTAGAATGCTCTCTCTAGAAACTACAAGGACAGAATGCTCTCTCTAGAAACTGTCCAGAAAAGGATTGGTGGGGTTATAGAAAAGAGATGTCTGAACACTTTTGAGTTTCCCAAAGACATGAGGTGCTTAACCACAATAATGATGTACAACCTGTACCCTATAAGGAAGTTGATTACACTGACAAATGCCAGAGCTATCTTTCTTATGGAACTTAAGGAGCAAACCTTTATTGACATTAGTTTCCATATTTTTGATACTATAATGGATGAAACCAAAATCACCTCCAGGCCCAAGCTGGTATTTCCCAGTCTTCTTATGAGGATTTTCAAAGAAAAGGGTGTTGCAATCCCACAAGACATCAGTCCCATGCCTCCTCTATCAGCCATCAACAAATTTACTCTCACAAGGATATAGAGTAGTCTTCCAGGTGAAGAAGAGGAGGGTGTCCAAGAAGAAGGTGATCCTATGGAGACTGAAGCAGAAGGTGCAGGACCAGTTTCCACACCTAGAGTAAGAGTCAAGAGGAGCAGACCTTCTACCTCATCAGCTGTACCTCCTGATGCCTTTCAGATCATCCTGGAGAGACTTGATACACTTAGAGATGTTCAGAATCAATAGACTGAAAGGATGACAACAATGCAGGACCAGCTTGATGTACTCTATGTCAAGTTTGACAGCATTCATACCAACCAGGATCACTGACACTTTGGCCATTCCGGTCAAAAAAGGGGAGAATTTTTTGGGGCAGCTCTTGAGGGGGAGTGCTTGGTTTGAGGGGGAGTTTCATTATTTCTTGTTTTTGTTTAAAATTTTGATACTATGATTGGATAACTACTGATGTTATAGGTTTGATACACTATGGTTTAAGTTTATTTTTAAACTCACAACTTGTGGATGGCTATGAAACTGTGGTAATTACTTATATATAATGATGTTATTCAGTTATTTCAGCATTGTTTTATCTGTTTGTACCCATGTTGCTTGTGTAAGCTTTAAGGGTTTGTTTCCTTGCAATTATGCATAGTTTGTAGGCTTTTATGGTTTGTGCCATGTATTTGCAATACTTTGCTCATGCAGCCTTTGTGCATTGTGCTTTTGTTAATGCTTTGCATTATCTTAAGTACAACACTATTGTGCCCTTGTAGGATTGTTCCTAGATGCATATATGTTTGTATGCATTGGTTGAGTGTTGGACTTGCAAATGATACTCTTCAATTGAGCTTATCACTTTGCATGTCCGGATGTTCATTCCTTGTGTGAATGAACATAGTAATCACTTTTGCTTAAGTGACTACTGTTTTGATCTTGCCATGGATTATTGCTTTAATGCTTAAGTTCATTTTTGCTTGATCTTGCTTCTTTTGCTCCATATGCATATTAAGTTTTCTGCATACAATGATATTGCTATGTTATTGTGTTTCAGGAGTTACTTATTCATGTGTAGCGCTAGCTGTGTCTGCTTTCTTTTAGGTTTTCATCATTCCTATTATTTAGTTGTGACATTGTTCTAAGTCTCACAATATATTCCAAGTCATCTTGTTTTACAGTGCTTCCTTGGCCCCTTTGTGCCAGAAACTACGATAAAAGGTTTGCCATCTAGACGTTTAGATTTGATCTCTTTGGAGAATTTGTTGATTGGTTATAATAATAAAATGCTTTGACTAATAATGAGGGAGATGGAATCTAAGGATTTGTGAGGGAAAAAAAAAAACGGAGTACAAATACATGACCACAAGTGTGGAAAACCAACTCAATTTGACAAAAAGCTCTTTCGTTTTTAGTACCGTAAAGGCATTTCTATGTCAAACTATTGTATCATTAAAATAAAAAATAAATAAATAAATCTATCAAAAACTCTCCTTAATAAAAATAAAAACTGGTAAAATCAACTTATCACAAAAACTCTCAAAAAAAAACTGTATCACAAGAGAAGGTTGAAAAAAAAAAAACTCTCCTTAGTACCCTTTGTAAGTTCCAATTAGCTCAACTAGTAAAATCTCTGATGGTTGAATAAGAGATCTAGTGTTCAATCATCGCCTGTACAAAAAACCGATTGGTGTCTTGGTCTGATGATAAAGAGCTATCTGTTAGAATTATTTGCCCTCAAAAACAATATTATGCATTTTTATTTGATAATAAAAATTTATTTTCACATTCATAATTTTATAGGTATATTTCATTGTTTAAATGTGCTATGTGATGTCACATCTGTAGAAAAATCATGTTAATGGTTAAGGAACCAAAGACAGGGAGTAATGATTTTTCATAAATTATTAAATTGTTCTAGGCTGTGGATATTAATTGAATATTACCACTAAAGCCTACTCTTGATGTGCTGCTATATGATAGGATGATTTACTCCATCATTGAGGTAGTGACTTTAAGCAGACAAGTGGGTGTAATGTAACAAGTACATACACTGAATTGGATCCGATCAAGGACACCTTATGGAGCGATCACTGTTAATTAAAAGGTTGTCCTATCACAATTTTTCTATTGTCCTTAAACATGAGGGGTTTGTGTATATTTATTTATTATGCACATAACTTTGACAATGTCAACTGGTGATGCTGATTTTAAAGGCTATATACAGACACGTTAGGTTATGTGTGTAATGAGTAAGATATATAAATGCTCAACAATGAAACCACCAATCTCTAAAGAAGATAGTATATTCAGTTGATTTTCATATTGAAGTTGGACTCAAAACAAAACCAACCGGCGACATTTTTCGAAAATGTTTTTCATATATATAATATTGTATATATATATTTAAAGAGTTTTTTTTTTTTTTTTCAAAAATATTTTGGACTCCAATAGAAATTATGAAATCAAGAAATTAAGGGTTACTTAAACTAGGGACATGACAGTGATATTAATCTAGTCCTAGTGGCTTGTGGGAATATAGTATGGTGGAAGGACATAGATATAAAATTCTAAGTAATGGGACCTCATTTGTAATTCTCTAATCTTCAGGGGTCAATTGCAATGTGTTGATGGACATTATTGCAATCTGTAGAAGTTTAAATATTTTCCTGATATGATTGAGAAAATTAAGGAATAATTTTGGAAAGAGTTTCAAGATAAGTCAATAATGTTCAAAAAGTTATTGATAAAATCCTACGGCTGAAGATTAGGATCCCACGTGCAATCGCTCTCTAGGGTTTTAGAAGTCTACTATAAAATAAGATTTTATAATATCAAATTTAGTGGTTGGCCATCAGAACTACTGAGTGATACTGCAGTCTTCTGAAAACTCAAAAAGAAACAGAGAGAGAGACATGAATACCTTGGGAGGCAACACACTTGGGTTGCTAAGAGAGGTACGCAATTTTGTTCTATTTAGAATCTATGGTTGTGTGGTACAGTGTTCTTTAAAAACAAAATATAAATTTTTGTTCTATATTGCTTCCGCAAAAACTTTCAGTGGTATCAGGGCAAACCACGATTAATCATGGATTTTAAATTGTTATTTAATATCAGTATGTTTGCCGAGATTTATTTCCTATATGTTGTGATTGATAAATATGTGATATGTTAATTGTTTTTATTCGGAGAAGTGGAGAACAATAAAAATTCATGCCGTGATTGATATATGTTGATTGTTTGGTTCCGATTCATTTTCATAGTGCTATAATTGATATTCGGAGAAGTGGCATATTGATATAATCTTGAGTTGTGCGCTGTAGTGCTATAAGCCTATAATTGCTTTGTAGATTGTCTTTTATGGTTTCATGTATATGTGCTTATCTGTGTAACCCATATTGATATATATTAGTTTATTGACTCACTTTTTTTATATTGATAAAATCTTGAGTATTGCCGAATTAATAGTTTCAAGTGTATTGAATCTCAATTGGTGGGAGTTGTGTCAGACACATAAAGAATGATATTTAGTGCATTGACTCACTTTATAGTTGCATCCCAGTATTGATATATATTAAGTGCTAAATAGGATTATTTTATAGAATAATACCTATGGCTCTCCATTGTCGGTGAATAAAGGTTCTATTAAATTAAAATTTTGTTGAAGCCAAAAGGATAGACTTAATTTTGGTTTAGTAGTTCCTCTTGTTTACTTCTTGGGAAGACAGGTGTGTGTATGACTGGTGGGATTGTGGCAAAAATAGCAACATAATCATACTAGTGCATATATCACACTCAGATAATGGTTTGTACTTATCCAAATAAACATGACCACTAAAATAGTGTAAAACATGTTTGATTTGGAGGCCAAAAGTAAATCGGGAGTCATAGATAAATTAAATAATATTAGAAACATGAGATGAAATTATGATTGTAAAGTTGTTATTTACAACTATGTATTTTGTTGGCTTTTATTCAGTGCCAAATTTGATTGTAATTGTTTTTAATCGTTTATACCTTGTATTTATTGTGGGATTTGATTGTAAGGGTTGTGTGATAGAGAGAGAGTGTGAAGACTCAAGCATTTGAAGACTGAAGATTTCTAGCGGGTATGTCGCGACTTAGCTTCCCGCAAAGTGACACATGTGCCTTGCATATGCTGGAATGCGAAGAGTCAGGCCAGGTGGATACAGCTATGTCTCGCGAGTATCTCGCAGGTAAGGCCATCCCGTGAGACACCCGTGAGGCATTCTGTTCTACTAGCCTGTCCAGTTTGATTCACACTTTCTGTGCCTACACTATTTATACCCATATTACCCACAAATGTTGAGGAATGCTTCAGAGAGAAAACCCTAGCCAAACACATTGAGAATTAGAGATTGTCATCCCCATATTTCTCTATACACTTGCTTGTGGTATTTCCTCAATTCTTACCTCTCCATTTCCATACCATTGAGAGGTTGATAGTCCAAACACTTACCACACCCTTTGAGAGTGTTGAGTGACATTTTGGTGCTGCTGGGAAGCATTGAAAGAAGCCAAGGATGGCAAATGCAACATGGAGCTTGTTGCGGGATCTGGAGAGCTAGATAAGATATGGTTCCGAGAAGCCTTGTTGGAGTAGGAGTTTGGAGGGCTTAGGTACATCGGGTAGATTACACTTGGAGTGTCTCTTGCTAATCCATGTATCCCAACTAATTGTCTAGTGGATCGATTTTCACTTTGAGGGCGACGAAGAGGTTTTTCGCCGAGTTCTTCAGTTTCCTCTTCGATAACACATCAACGTGTTATCTTGTGTTTGCATCCTCCTTCCCTACTCTTTTACATTATGTTATATTGATGTGTTGCTTAGATTTTGTATTAGAGTAGCTTGTTTGTTTATCCGCTCGCATTTACATTATTCCGCACTTAGTATTAAGTAGGTGTAAAATCTATCGAGCCGTAAGTTTTATTTGGGGGGTCTAAATAGCTCGAGCTTTCAACACATTTTCGTGTCTCCTGATGAATTCCACAAGATCTCCCATATGACAGTAGCCAAGGAAGCTTGGAAGATTTTGGAGCCTACCTATGAGGGTACAAAGAAAGTCAAGGACACAAAGCTTCAAATGCTTACCACCAAATTTGAAGAGCTCAAGATGGGTGATGATGAACCGTTTGATTCATTCTATGGGAAGCTCAACGAAATTGTAATTGCTAAACTCAATCTTGGTGAGAAGATTGAAGATACTAAGGTGGTGAGAAAAATACTGATCCATAGAAGAAAGTAAAGACTTAGATGAGATCAAAATCCAAGAGTTGATAAGGTCTTTCCAAACATATGAGCTGGGACTTTCTTCTCATAAGTCGAGTAAATCCCTTGCACTTAAAATCATCGCCTAAAGAATGGATAATTCTTTTGAAGAAGATGGTATGGAGAAGGAGGTTGCATTTCTTGCGAAAAACTTCCGAAAATTCCTGAGAATGAAGAACAACGGAAGACAGTTCAGTAGAGGGAAATTCTCATCCTCAAAAGATGATAGAAAAGAGTATAAAAAAAAGGAAGAGAAGGAGTCTCATTTGCCCCAAGGCATTCTGTGCTATGAGTGCAATGGCCATGGACATTTAAAGAAGGAGTGTCCCAATTTTCTGAGAGGAAAAGGCAAGGCTTATGCCACAACGCTTAGTGATTCAGACTCTTCTAATTCTAACTCGAAAGAGAGCTGTGACAGAGAGGGAAACTACTCCACCTTTTTGGCCATTGAACATGTTGAATCCTCTGAAGACTTGCATCAACTTGTACAAGAACTTGGAGAGCATAGCAATGAAGAATCCATGGGGATTGTGGAAGAATCCGATGCTGAAGAGGATGAGGATACAACTGGTCTTCAAGAGAATTACACCTTATTCCTTGAGAAGTTAGGAGAGTATGCAAGGGTGGCGAAGGCGGCTGTGAGGAAAATGAAGAAAGTAGAAGAAGATTACCGTAGTCTCTTGGTTAGACATAAGGAGGCCAAATGCGAAATAGAAAAACTGAATGGTGAGCTATCAGAAGCTTATACGAAAGTGAGATTTCTTAAACAAGAGGTAGTGCAAGCACATGCTAAGATAGAAAGGGTCTCCTCCAAGAAGCTGGAAGATGCCATTGCATCTCAAAAACACTTCTCAGATAAGTCTGGTTTGGGTTATACCAGAGGGAATAGCTCATCGGCAAATGTCACAAAGGAAGTGAGATTTATAAAGGCCAAAGAGATAGTTGTAGAAGAGCCTATTCCTGAGAAAGTTAAGATTAAGAAGAAGAAGAAGGTGACTGATCAATGGATAGTTAATAAGTCCTGTAATCAATCAGAAGCCGGATATAAAGCCAGAGGAAGATCTCTCCCAAGATCACAATGGGGTCCTGGATCAAATTATGTTTGTCACTATTGCGGATTACAAGGATATACCAGACCCAACTGCCAAAAGCTGACGGCATTGAACAATGCAAGCGCACCTTGGACACGAGGAAGAAGAAATGACAAGAGGTCTTGGGGTGGTGAGCAACCGAGAAGTTAAAACGGTGATCTCGGGATGATGGATGTGAAGAAGATGATCAGTGCCTTCACCAATTTCCTGGAAAGCTTCACACGAAAGTTTGAAAGTCCTAATTCTCGTACCCAATCCGTCAAGGATATCACCCCAAACACACGAGACATGTGGGTGACAAAGGATACTTATGCATAAGCATTAGAACATGTCCATGTACTAATTCTTTCAATGTTTTGGGACATTTGCTCATGCATTTTATCATGCATTTATTACAGTTTTTAGCATGTTTGTTTTTACTTGTTTAGGTTTGTACTTGTTTTGTTGATCTTACTTCAATTGTTTAGTTTTGGGTGTGTTCAAAAATTTAAAAACCCATAAAAATTGAAAAATCTCAAAAAGTTTGATCACTTGTTTTGTGTATATCACATGTGAGTTTGGCCTAGTACATTCGTACTAATGGCGTAGTGCATTTATAATCATGGCTTGTTATGTATGCACTCATTTCTATGTGGAAGAAATCTTGAAAACTATGTGTGACTGTTGTAAATAGATCTTCAAGCTTGTCATGAATGATTGGTTAATAGTCTTGTTGGTCTTGATACTTGCATAGACTTGTGTCTATATCTCTTCCCACTTTACTATTTTATGTTTTTGCAAAAAGAGCTCACCAAATGTAAATCTCAAAATGAAAAGAGATATTGAGCTGCAAAAGCCTGTCGCACACACTAGTATTTGACTAGGAAAAAGAGAAAGCGACTCTTTTAATATAAATTGTATGGTGCTCAAAAAGCCAAAGGCTAATCATCAATGTTGAAATATCAAAAATTTCAAGCACCAATCTTAAAAAGAGATGTATTGTCCAAAAATGGACCAATTGTTAAGCTTTATGCTGAAGCCAAATGAAAAGCTTCTAAATTATGTAATCATTCTCTTGTGGGAGGTCATATATACTCATTTCTATAATGGAGATAGTCCACTTGATTTCGTATGAGTTGTGTATAACTCAATTGAATTGATCATTGAAGCTTCACTCTGGTCTAAGGAATATTTTACATTTGATACTCACACACAACACACAAGACTTTGATTCAATTAATGCCTATCTCATTTGTGTGATTGTATATGTTCAAATGTGATGTGTATGCTCAAGTACTTGTTGATCAATCTCAAAAATTTTTTTGAGTGTTTTATATATTTTTGAAAGTGATTTTATACTTTCGTGTGTTTAGTTTTTGGTCAAAATGCATTTTTGTGTTTTTTCATCAAAATTTGGTTCAGAGGTGTTCTCGTGAGAAGCTCGCGACTTAGAGCTTCTCGCGAAATGAGCTTAAGGGAATTAATTTTTTCATTGTGTCACATAGAAACTCTCACGACTGTCTCGCGATTGTTTTGCTATCAACAGCTTCTCGCGAAATGCTGTTAGGCAAAAATTGGAATTTTTCCAAATTCAAACAGAAGGTATCGCGACTGTCTCGCTACTGTCTCGCTACTGTCTCGCGACTTAAAACTTCTCGTGAAAGCTTATGTGCTTCAATGGTCATTCTTGCGACTGTCTCGCTACTTTCTCACTACTCTATAACCCGCGAAAAACGCGTGTTTTTAGTTTTATATAGCAGATGTGACAGTTTTTTCAAACCACACTCATTTCCCTCACTCAACCTCTCTCGAACCCTTTTCAACCCAAATCACTATTTCATTCAAACCCCATCAATCCAAGTATCTTTTCTGCATTTTCTTCTTCAAGGTATGTCTTCTAAACAATTCTCTTTAAGTTTTTGCTTAGATTATGCAAAATTTTCGTTAGGGTTTCAAAATTTTGGGGATTTTTCGAAATTGGGTTGGGGTTCGCTATTTTGTGAAAATTTTTCAAAATTTTTGATTGGGCTGAGTCCCATTTGGTGTTTGAGCATCTGTGTTGGCCTCTTGTGGCGTTTTAACATGTATTGAGTCAAGATTTCACCATGTTTATGCATTGTTCACACTTAGAGTACATTTGTGCTTGCTAGGTGTTTGACAAAATGTTCAAAAGACATTTTTGTGCTAAATTGGAATCAAGTGATTTCAATTTATGGGTTTACACTTGTTTGACCTTGTTTCACTTTGTTTGGTCATTATTCATATGTTTCATACACTTTGCCCATGCTGTACACACTAGGCACACACGTAGGCACCCCTCATGCCTCTGGTGCTGCACTATCATGCATCAACACATGCACACACATGCATCAGCACATGCACAGTTACTTGTTTTCATGCATTGTGCTTATGTTTATTGATTTCTGTGCTCTAGCAGGTTGTTTTGAGTTGGTTATGCTCTGTTTTAGGTACTTTTACCTTTGTTTTGGGACTAACTTGAATCTAATCAAGTTTTGTGTTTTGTTTTGTGTTTGTGCACATGTTTCTTGTCTGTTTTTTATGTTCCTTTGCATAGATGTCTCCATTCAAGACTTCAGCTGTGAAAGGTGGCAGCAACAAAGGGAAAGAGCCGATCATTGATGTTGATGACAATTCCCCTAGACCAAAGAGAGCTCGTTTTTCAATGGGAATTTATGATCCTAACTTATTTAGGTCAGTAAGGTTGAATTTAATCAACCATCTTATTGGCTTTATTCCGTGACCAATTTGCTTGTAATTTAGCACTTAGTAACCCTGTATTTAGGTGGGAAAATTGTAAGGGTAGTGTGTGAGAAGATGTGAAGAAAAGCTCAAGTATGTGCAAAGAAGTAGAGCTTCGCGGTTAGGACTCACGGGTGGATCGTGACTGGCAAGCCGCCAAATGCAGTCACGTGAGATGCACACAGGGAAGCTAAAGGGTCGTGCCAGCTGTCACACTACAGGACAAAAGTCCCAGGCTGGCCAAGCCGTTACGTCGCGACTTGAACTCTTGACTTGGACAAGCCGCGAGACCAAGCCGCCAATTTACCCTGTTTGGCAAAAACTGTCTCTTCGTATTCTTTTCTCACCCTACTATATATATACCCTTATACCCACCATATTGAGAGAGCTTCCAGAGAGAATTTTGTGGGAGAAACCCTAGAGAAATACGAGATTGATTCATCCACAATCTTTACCTTAGAGACTCTACAAATTCCTCTACTCTCTTCCTCTCCATTGTCATTCCCTTGAGAGGCCTTTAGCCAAATCCTTATCTCACCACACCCACGTCTGTGAGAAGGCTTATTTGGTACTATTGGGAAGCAGTTAGGAAGGAACCAATCTACATTGGTTGATGCTATGGTCTAGTAGCGGAATCTGGTAAGCTAAAGAAGAAATAGGTTCGACGCAACCTCGTTGGAGCAAGAAGCTTGGAGGGCTTAGGTACTTGGGTAGATTAGGCTTGGAGGGTTTTTTGTTGTTCATGTATCCCAACTATATTCTTTAGTGGATTATTTGACCGCTTGGAGGGCGGCGGAGAGGTTTTATGCCGAGGGCTTCGGTTTCCTCTTCGATAACACATCGTGTGTTGTCCGAGTGTTTGCATCTTCCTTCCTTTATCTTTGCCTTATATTTACTGCTGTGGATGTGTTTATATTTGGCTTAGATTGTTATCAATTCTGGTATAAGCTTGTTATCATATTCCTCACATTAACTGTTTGATATAAAGCTTGAATTGGTAATTTTGTATTTGGGGTCTAAATGTTCAAGGGTGTTGTATACCCATTTTGAACTTTCAATTGGTATCAGAGCGGGTACACTTGTTGTGGTTTAATTACCTAAGTGTGATCCTTGACCCCTCAGTGTTGTTTGAAAAGTGTCTTGGTTAAAATCAACATGAAGGAAAGTAAAGATGTTTGTGAAAAAGACTCTATGAGTATTTTTGAAGATTGTTCTAGTGATGTGTTTTTAGAGCTATTTAAGTCAAAGAAACATGCTAGAATCTTCTATCACATGCTGAAATCACTAGTTCATAGAAACCATGATATTCATAACAGCTTATGAGAGTCAAAGTCCTTAGTCTATGAGTATGAGAGGAGGAATAGACATTTGTGTGATAAACTTGATCGTCTAAAAAGAAAACTTCACTCATCCTTGAATGAAATAAAGGAAAATGAGTCCTGCTTCCAGGGTCAAGAATGTCTCTCTCATTCATGTCTTTTTGTTCATACCGCTTTGAAAGTATTTAATTCATTTTTGTGGTACCTTGACAGCGGTTGTTCAAAGCATATGACTGGAGATAAGTCTCTGTTCAAAACTCTTAAAGAGAAGGAAGATGGCTTTGTGACATTTGGAGATGGTAGTCATTCACAAGTTCTTGGAAAGGGAACGGTGGACATTCCTAGACTACCACTATTGACAAACGTGCTGTATATTAAGGGATTGAAAGTGAACTTGCTGAGTATTACTCAGATTTGTGATGACGACTTATTAGTTCAATTCTCAAAGAAAGGATGTCTAATCTTGAATGAAGAAGGTGTTCAAGTTTTGAAGGGACTTAGGACCACCAATAATTGTTATGGGGTCATTCCCAAACCAAGCATTGCATGTCGGAGTGCCCGGGTAAATCTCTTGGAGTTGTGGCATCAATGACTTGGACATGCCAATTATAAACAAGTGGCCAAAGTCTCGAAGCTTGAAGCAGTGGTTGGTTTACCAAAGTTTGGGAAAATTGAGAAGAATGTTTGTGGTTCATGTCAATTAGGAAAACAGACAAAGTCAAGCTATCCGAAAGTGAATGTGGTTGCAACCTCTCTCCCCTTAGAGTTACTGCATGTGGATCACATGAGTCCAACAAGAACAGACAGCATGGGTGGAAAACGTTATATTATGGTGGTGGTTGACGACTTCTCAAGGTATTCTTGGGTGGACTTTCTTAGAGAGAAATTAGAGGCATGTGACAAGATGGAGAAATTGTGCAAGAGACTGATTAATGAAAAAGGAGTACCTACTGTCAAGATCAGAAGTGACCACGGGAAGGAGTTTGAAAATGCGAAGTTTGAAGCATTTTGCGATGAACACGGCATCAAGAAGGAATTCTCAGCCCCAAAGACTCCACAACAAAATGGAGTAGTTGAAAGGAAGAACTGGGTGATTCAAGAAATGGCTCGAGTAATGCTACTTAACAAAAACCTTCCACGGAAGTTTTGGGCTGAAGCGGTGAATACTTCATGTCATATTGGGAATAGGATTTACTTCCGAGCAAGAATGAAGAAGACATCATATGAAATTTGGAGAGAAAAGAAACCGAAGGTGAAATATTTTCGAATATTTGGAAGCAAATGCTATATTCTTAATGACAGAGAGAATCCTGGAAAATTTGATGCTAAGAGTGATGAAGGGATTTTTCTAGGCTACTCATTAAATAGCCGAGCATATAGAGTGTTCAACAAACGCACTAAGACTGTGATGGAATCAATAAATGCGGTCATCGATGACACCATATCTGAAAGGGATATTGATGATGGTGAAGGATCTGACCTGAAGAAGGGGGAGGTTGAGGACAACATGTCACAAGATGATGATATTGAGAAAGAATCACCGGAAAAAGAGTCCACACCCCCTATACCAAGAAAGGAGACTAGATCAACCCAAGGGCCTCCTAGCCCTCTTACCCATCCGGAAGTTCAACCTTCGATCTCTTGAGATGAAGAACCTTCTACCTCTAAGAGACCGTCATCAAGGGTAATTCTTAATCATCCATCAAGTAATATCATTAGTGATGTAAATGAGGGACTTCGGCTGAGAAAAGGACCAAAATACAGTGCAAATCATGTGACATACAATTGCTATCTTGCTTAATTCGAACCTTAGAAGGTAGAGGAAGCTCTTAGAGACGAGAATTGGATAGAGTCTATGCATCAAGAGCTACATTAGTTTGTTAGAAATGATGTATGGGAGTTGGTTCCAAGGCCCAAAGACACCCATGTAATCGGCACCAAGTGGATCTTCAAGAACAAAACTGATGAAGATAGTGAGGTTGTCCGAAGCAAGTCTAGGCTAGTAGCACAGGGATATACTCAAGTGGAAGGCATAGACTTTGATGATTCATTTGCACCAGTAGCAAGACTAGAGTCGATTCGAATTCTATTGTCCATAGCATGTGTTATGGATTTCAAACTGTACCAAATGGATGTGAAAAGTGCCTTTCTGAATGGTTTTCTAAATGAAGAAGTATTCGTTGAGCAACCAAAGGGATTTCAAGATCCTCACTTTTCGGATCATGTGCTAAGGTTGAAGAAAGCACTGTATGGGTTGAAGCAAGCACCAAGAGCATGGTATGATCGTCTCACAACATACTTGTTGGATTGTGGATTCAAAAGAGGCCAAGCTGATCGAACTTTGTTTGTCAAAAGAGATGAAAAATCTCTCATTGTCGCTCAAGTGTACGTGGATGACATTGTTTTTGGATCAATAATTGACCAACTAGCTCATGAATTCTCAGAAGAAATGAAACGGGAATTTGAAATGAGCATGGTAGAAGAGTTGAACTACTTCTTAGGGATTCAAGTGAAACAACGAGGAGATGGAATATTTATTTCTCAAGAGAAATATGCCAAAAATCTTTTCAAAAGATTTGGCCTGGATTTGAAGAAACACACTTCTACTCCCATGAGCTCATCATCGAAACTGAGCATAGATGCAAATGGTGTTGACGTTGATCCAACACTATATCGAAGCATGATTGGCAGTCTTCTCTATCTCACAGCTAGTAGGCCGAATATTGCATTCAGTATCGAGGTTTGTGCTCGATTTGAAGCTGCTCCTAAAGAGTCCCATTTGACAGCAGTCAAGCGAATCATTCGCTATGTGAATGGCACGTCTGAATATGGGATTTGGTATTCTAAAGATTCGAATGAGTGGTTGGCGGAATATTCAGATGTAGACTGGGCTGGATGCATTGATGATAGAAAAAGTACTTCTGGTGGTTGTTTCTATCTTGGAAATAACTTGGTCTCATGGATGAGCAAAAAGCAAAATTCAGTCTCTCTTTCAACTGTTGAAGCTGAATATATTGCAGCAGGAAGTTGTTGTGCCCAACTATATGACTATGGAATTTCCCAAGACACTATGTGTATGTTCTGTGATAACACCAGTGCAATAAATCTGTCAAAGAATCCAGTTCATCACTCTAAATCAAAGCATATTGAGATCCGGTATCATTTCATTTGAGACTTGGTAGAGGACAAGATAGTATGTCTGGAATTCATCAATACAGAAAATCAGAAGGCTGATATATTCACTAAACCTCTTAATAGCCCTAGGTTTGAATCCCTGCGTAAGACCATTGGTGTCGGTATCATTCCCTAAACTCTATCTTCCATATGTGCTTTGTGTAGAATGTTCTACATTGTGTTTGTGATTAGCACTTCTTCATATGATTCAGTTTGTTTTTGAGTTTCTTTTTTAAAATTTTTTCTTGCTGACTTTGTTTTGATCAATTAATATTTGTCTTGTGTCAAAAATTCAAAAACACATAAAAGTAGAAAATCCAAAAAGTTTGATCAACTTTGTTGAGCTTTTGTCTCAAATCATATTTTGCCTTGTACCTTTGTACTAATGGCTTTGTGGATCTACAAGCTTAGCTTGTCTTCTATGCACTCGTATCATTGTGGGAGAAATTCTGAAATCTATGTGATTGTTGTAAATAGATCTTCAACCTTGTCATGAATAATTAGTGAATGGTTTTGTTGATCTTGAGACATGCATAGACTTATGCCTATATATCTTCCCACTCTTTATTTTTGTTTTTGCTTAAAAGAGCTCTCTAAATGTAAATCTCCAAATGAAAAGAGACATAGAGCTGCAAAAGCCCGTCGCACATACTAGTATTTGACTAGGAAAAAGGGAAAGCGACCAAAATAAAATGTTTGATGCCCAAAAAGCCAAAGGCTAACTCATAAATTGAAATATCAAAAATTTCAGGCATCCATCTCACAACAAAATTTTCTTTGCTCAAAAAGTGCAAATGACATGTTGAATATGGAGCCAAATGAAAAGCTTCAAAGAATGTAATCAAGTTTTTGTTGGAGGTCATATATGCATGTTTCTATAATTGAGATAGGTCACATTATCTAGTGCTAATTGTGTATGCCTTGATTGAATTGATCATTGAAGCTTCATATTGGACTAAGGACTATCTTATTTTTGATATCCACACACAACACACAAGTCTATGTTCAATGAATGCCATATTCATTTGTGTGATTGTACTTGATTAAATGTGTTTTCACATGCTTAATCTTTGTTTGATCAAACACAAAAAGATTTTTGAGTGTTTTTAGTTGTTTTTGGAAAGTATTTTGTTTTTACAAAAATATCAAAAATTTCAAAAACTGTTTCCCTTGTTTTGGCGACTAAGTCGCGGGTGATCCCAGTCGCAAGCCTCAGTCGCGAGCCCACTCAAAGATTTTTTGTGGCTTACTGGCGAGTAAGTATCCCAGTTGCGAAAAAGACTTAGAAAATTTTTCAAAAATTTGAGTTTTGTAGTTTTTCGCAGCTCAGTTTGGCGACTTGTTCACGGCTGGAAGGTCCAATCGTGAGGGTTACTCAGAGATTTTCACGGCTCAGCTCGCGACTCCTTTGCAGGTAGACCTTCCAGTCGCAAAAAATTCTTGGAGAAATTTTCAAATTTCTTACCTTCACAGTGTTTCGCGGCTTGCCCTGGCGACTAACTAGCGACTTAATCTAGTCATGAAAAACGCGTGTTTTGCGTTTTAGAGTCTGATTTCAAAAACTCTTCAGTTTTCCCTCGAAATCATGTGACTGTTCATTGTCTACCCCATTTCTCTTTCTGAAACTCACCGAGAAACTATTTGAAAACCTCCATTTCTACATCAATCTCACTTTACTCTTCAAGAGAAAGGTATGGTTTTTCCTGTTTTCACCTACTTATTCATGATTTGAACTTTATTTTCTTGAATCTGTGTGTGTGATCCTTGGTTGGGTTTTTGAATGGATCTGTGTTTTTGGTATAATTGTTTTAAATATGGGTGTCTTATTCTATGATGATACTATTCGGCTTCTTTGGGTGTGTTCCTTTTTTATCTGTTATGTGAGTTCATTTGATTATTGTTCACACACACGCCCATTATCATGTTTGGACCCTAAATCCCAAATTTTTAGGGTTCTTCCCCTAAATGCTCATAAATTGATTTTAACCCTATGCTAATTTTGGGTGGCATTGTTTCTGTTGGGTGTTGTTTTGTTTATAATCCCTAATGCAGAGTGGATATATCACCATTCAAGACTTCAGTTGTGAAAGGTGGCAGTAACAAAGGGAAAGAGCCAATCATTGATGTTGATGAGGATTCCCCTATACCAAAGAGAGCTCATTTTCTAACAAGAATGTTTGATCCTAACTTGTTTAGGTCTTATGCTGCTTTTGAATCCTTTTAGAACCATTTTCAGGATGCTACCTTCTTGGCTGAAAAAGCCGTTGATCAGTCATCTCTGTTAGATACCAAAATTCCTACATAGTTTGCCACAAAAGACTGGAATTTTCTTCTCTCCGATCTTGAAGATGCCTATGAGAACATGGTGAAAGAGTTCTATGCCAATGCTATTGTAGAAGGAAAAGTGATCAAGTGCTAGGTTAGAGGAAAGCGGTTCTCGGTAACTCCGGTTTATCTTTCTGAAATTCTTCACATTAACTGGCCCATACTTCCTATCCCACCTGTCTATGATGATTTGGTTCCAAATGAGGGCACACTTCGGAGAGCATTAGGAGCTGATTTGGAATTCTCTTCCAGTGGATCGTCAATCAATGTGGCATCACTTTCTCTAGAATTAAGGCTTATGTCAACAATCATGTGTAACAATCTCTATCCATTGTCAAGCACAAGTTACAACAACCTTGGACGAGCACTATTTCTTCATGATCTGGTATCTGATGTGGAAATTGATGTATGCTCCCACATCGTTCACATTTTGGCTAAGACAGTTAACCGAACTACTTCAAGGAATTGTATTATGTTTCCTCGTCTCATATCTTGGATTCTGAAGCTCAAGGGTGTGCGTCCCTTTACTAATGAGTTCCCTCACTCCAGGCCAAGTCCAATTAATGGTCATACTCTTCAAGCAAGTATGAGTCACACCAAAAAGACTGTCAAGCAAGAACATTATCCTCCTCAAGGAAGCTCAAGTTCTACCTCTCCTTCTAATGATGAAAAGTTCAACATCATCATGGCTGCACTTCAAGATCTTAGTACCAAGATTTCAGGACTTACTTAGATCATGTACTGCCAACACTCCCGTCTTGATAAATAGTTAACATCTCTTGAAACTCAGATGGATGAAATTCATCGGAAGCTAGAAGAGAATGACAACTAGCTATTCCATGACAAAAATGGGGAGATGCTGTCATTGGCAGGGGGAGTGCAGTGATAGGGGGAGAAGTAGCAAGAAGTCTATGTTTTAGCTTTATAACTACTTATTTATATTTATTACTTTTGGTTTAAAGTTTTGATACTCTGAGATTATTTCAGTTATTTCAGTCTACTATTTTATCTGTCTTTGTACCCATGTTGCTTTTGTAAGCTTTAAGGGTTTGTTTCCTTGCACTTATGCATATTTGTAGGCTTTTATGGTTTGTGCCATGTATTTGCAATACTTTGCTTATGCAGCCTTTATGCATTGTGCCTTAGTACTTGTTAATGTCTTGCATTATCTTAAGTACAACACTCTTGTGCCCTTGTAGGATTGTTCCTAGATGCATATATGTTTGTATGCATTGGTTGAGTGTTGGACTTGTAAATGATACTCTTCAATTGAGCTTATCACTTTGCATGTCCGGATGTTCATTCCTTGTGTGAATGAACATAGTAATCACTTTTGCTTAAGTGACTACTGGTTTGATCTTGCCATGAATTATTGCTTTAATGTTTAAGTTCATTTCTGCTTGATCGTGCTACTTTTGCTCCATATGCATATCAAGTTTTCTACATACAATGATATTGCTATGTTATTGTGTTTCAGGAGTTACTTATTCATATGTTCAAGAGCTTTACAGAATCTAGAGTTAGGCGTGAGTGAGTTTTGTTAAACTGTTCCCAACTCACGCTTTAAGTCTAGAGTCTGTTGTAGGGTTTTGTCACGAAATAGCTAAAGGGGGAGATTGTAAGGTTGAATTTAATCAACCATCTTATTGGCTTTATTCTGTGACCAATTTGCTTGTAATTTAGCACTTAGTAACCCTGTATTTAGGTGGGAAAATTGTAAGGGTAGTGTGTGAGAAGATGTGAAGAAAAACTCAAGTATGTGCAAAGAAGCAGAGCTTCGTGGCTAGGACTCGCGGGTGGATCGCGACTGGCAAGCCGCCAAATGTAGGCACGTAAGATGCACACAAGGAAGCTCAAGGGTCGCGCCAGCTGTCACACTATAGGACCAAAGACCCAGGCTGGCCAAGCCGTTACGTCGCGACTTGAACTCGCGACTTGGACAAGCCACGAGACCAAGCTGCCAATTTACCCTGTTTGGCAAAAACTGTCTCTTCGTATTCTTTTCTCACCTTACTATATATATACCCTTATACCCACCATATTGAGAGAGCTTCTAGAGAGAATTCTGTGAGAGAAATCCTAGAGAAATACAAGATTGATTCATCCACAATCTTTACCTTAGAGACTCTACAAATTCCTTTACTCTCTTCCTCTCCATTGTCATACCCTTGAAAGGCCTTTAGCCAAATCCTTATCTCCCCGCACCCACGTCTGTGAGAAGGCTTATTTGGTACTGTTGGGAAGCAGTTAGGAAGGAACCAATCTACATTGGTTGATGCTATGGTCTAGTAGCGAAATCTGGTAAGCTAAAGAAGAAATAGGTTCAGCGCAACCTCGTTGGAGCAAGAAGCTTGGAGGGCTTAGGTACTTGGGTAGATTAGGCTTGGAAGGTCTTCTGCTGTTCATATATCCCAACTATATTCTTTAGTGGATTATTTGACCGCTTGGAGGGCGGCGGAGAGGTTTTACGCCGAGGGCTTCGGTTTCCTCTTTGATAACACATCGTGTGTTGTTCGAGTGTTTGCATATTCCTTCCTTTATCTTTGCCTTATATTTACTGCTGTGGATATGTTTATATTTGGCTTAGATTGTTATCAATTCTGGTATAAGCTTGTTATCATATTCCGCACATTAACTGTTTGATATAAAGCTTGAATTGGTAATTTTGTATTTGGGGTCTAAACGTTCAAGGGTGTTGTATACCCATTTTGAACTTTCAAGGTCTTATGCTGCTTTTGAGTCATATAAGAACCTCTTTCGAGATGCTCCTTTATTAGCTGAAAGGGCCGTTGATCAGTCATCTCTTTTAGATACTAAAATTCCTGTATGGTTTGCCACAAAAGACTGGAATTTTCTTCTCTCTAATCTTGAGGATGCCTATGAAAACATGGTGAAAGAGTTTTATGCCAATGCTACTGTAGAAGGAGAAGAGATCAAGTGCTGGGTTAGAGGAAAGCAGTTCTCGGTAACTCCTGTGTATCTATCTGATATTCTTGACATAAACCGGCCAATACTTCCTATACCACCTGTCTATGATGAACTAGTTCTGGATGAGGACACACTTCGGAAAGAATTAGGAGCTGATTTGGAATTCTCTTCCAGTGGAAAGTCAATCAATGTGGCTTCACTTTCTCCGAAATTAAGGCTTATGTCAACAATCATGTGTAGCAATCTGTACCTATTGTCAAGCACCGGCTACATCAATCTTGGTCAAGCATTATTTCTACATGATCTGGTATCTGATGTGGAAATTGATGTATGCTCTCACATCTTTCACATTTTGGCAAAGACAGTTGACCGAACTGCCTCAAGGAATTGTATTCCATTTTGTCGCCTCATCTCTTAAATTTTGAAGCTCAAAGGTGTGCGTCCCTCTACAAATGAGTGCCTTCATACAAGGCCTAGCCCTATTAACATTCGTACTCTTCAAGCAAGTATGAGTCACACCAAGAAGAATGTTAAGTAAGAACATCATGCAACTCAGGGAAGCTCAAGCTCTACCTCCCATTCCTATGATGAAAAGTTCGACAACATCATGGTTGCTCTTCAAGAGATTAGTACCAAGATTTCAGGACTAGCCAATATCATGTACTCCCAACACTTCCGTCTTGATAAACAGTTAACATCTCTCGAAACTCAGATGGACGAAATTCAAAGGAAGCTAGAAGAGAATGACGACTAGCTATTCCATGACAAAAAAGGGGAGATGGTGCTATTGACAGGGGGAGATGATGTCATTGACAGGGGGAGTGTAGTGATAGGGGGAGAAGAAGCTAGAAGTTTACTGCTAGTTCAATCAGTTTATGTTTAGTTTTTATAACTGCTTTATGTTTACAGTTTTTACTGCTTTTGGTTTAAAGCTTTGATACTCTGTTTTTAATTTCAGTATTAATTTCAGTTGTTTTGTGATTATCTCTATGCTTTGCGGCATATTCTTTTGTACCTCTAAGATATTGCTAAAATGTCTTAAGTACCTCTCACTTGTACCCATGATGCTTTTATAAGCTTTTAGGGTTTGTTTCCATGCATATGTGTAGACTTTTATGGTTTATACCATGCTTATGCAGCCTTTATGCTTTATGCTTATGTACTTTATGTTAAATGTCATACATTTTACTCCAGTACATCACTCTTGTGCCCTAGTAGGATTTTTCCCAGATGCAAATACTTCATGTATTTTGCATTGGTTGAGTGTTAGATTTGCAAATAATACTCTTCAAATGAGCATATCATCTTGCATGTCTGGATGTTCATTCCTTATGTGAATGAGCATAGTGATCACTTTTGTATAGTGATTGCTTGTTTTGTCAAGCCATGGTTTATTGATTTATTCCATTTAACTTGATCGCATTTTACTTGTTCATGTATGTACCTTGTATTCAACTTGTCATAAGCTTAATGAAAGTTTTGTTTGTGTACGAGTGTTTTAGGTTACAGGTATATACATGCAAATGCTTCACAGCTTCTAGATTAGATGTGAGTGAGTTTTGCCTTTGTTCCCAAACTCACGTTTAAGTCTAGAGTCTGTTTTAGGGGTTTTGTCACGGAATAGCCAAAGGGGGAGATTGTAAAGTTGTTATTTAGAACTATGTATTTTGTTGGCTTTTATTCCGTGCCAAATTTGATTGTAATTGTTTTCAATCATTTATACCTTGTATTTATTGTGGGATTTGATTGTAAGGGTTGTGTGATAGAGAGAGTGTGAAGACTCAAGCACTTGAAGACTGAAGATTTCTTGCAGGTATGTCGCAACTTAGCTTCTTGCGAAGTGACATATGTGCCCTACACATGCTAGAATGCGAAGAGTCAGGCCAAGTGGAGATAGCTGTGTCTCGCGAGTATCTCGTGGGTAAGGCCTTCCCGCAAGACACCCGCGAGGCATTCTGTTCTGCTAACCTGTCCAGTCTGATTCACACTTTCTGTGCCTACACTATTTATACCCACATTACCCACAAATGTTGAGGAATGCTTCAGAAAGAAAATCCTGGCCATACACATTAAGAATTAGAGATTGTCATCCCCACATTTCTCTATACACTTGCTTGTGGTATTTCCTCAACTCTTACCTCTCCATTTCCATACTATTGAGAGGTTGATAGCCCAAACACTTACCACACCCCTTGAGAGTGTTGAGTGACGTTTTGGTGCTGCTGGGAAGCATTAGAAGAAGCTAAGGATGGCAGATGCAACATGGAGCTTGTTGCGGGATCTGGAGTGCTAGACAAGACAAGGATCCGAGAAGCCTTGTTAGAGTAGGAGCTTGGAGGGCTTTGGTACATCGAGTAGATTAGGCTTGGAGGGTCTCTTGCTAACCCATGTATCCCAACTGATTGTCTAGTGGATCGATTTCCGCTTGGAGGGCGGCGGAGAGGTTTTTTGCCGAGTTCTTCGGTTTCCTCTTCGATTACACATCGGCGTGTTATCTTGTATTTGCATCCTTCTTCCCTACTCTTTTACATTATGTTATACTGCTATGTTGCTTAGATTTTGTATTAGAGTAGCTTGTTTGTTTATCCACTCACATTTACAGTATTCCGCACTTAGTATTAAGTAGGTGTAAAATCTATCGAGCCGTAAGTTTTATTTAGAGGGTCTAAACAGCTCTTGTGTTTTCAACACATTTTCGAGCTTTCAATGATGAATAGTATCTATTTGCCTTTATATGGTGTGCACAGTATATTTCAAAAGAAATTATTGGAGCATGCAAGGTAAGGGTTCCCGATGCCCATTTCGAACTATTTATGAATATAATTGTTATATTCTGTTCTGGGAATCTATGATATTTTATTCTTGTGGGAGGTGCCATTAGTTATTCAAAAACCTGAATATGATGGATATATGTATGTGAAAATATTATTTTATATTATTTTGCAGATTCATTATGACCAATTTTAATCCCTTAGCTAAGATTTTGGATGAAAATCGATTGTCTGGACCAAACTATGTAGATTGGAAGAGGAACCTAATCACTGTTCTCACTGCTGATAAGATAGCTCATGTCCTTAATACTGAGGCACCAGAACTTGCTTTAGCTGATGCCACTGAGGCGCAAAGAGATGCATTTAATAAGTGGCATGAGGCTGATGAAATGGCTAAATGCTACATAATGGCCTCCAAGACCAATGTGTTGCAAAAACAATGCCAAGGCCTAGTTACAACACAAGATATGATGGTGCACCTCAAAGAGATATTTGAAGAACAAAGCAGAAGTGCACGGCAAACTGCTATGAAAAATCTCATGTCCACCAAAATGGTGGAAGGAACTCCAGTTCAGGAACATGTCCTGAAGATGATTTCTTTCATCAATGAACTGGATATGCTTAGTGCATAAATTGATAGTGAGACCCAACTGGATGTGATCCTAGCATCTTTACTTGATTCTTTTAATCAATTTATCATGAACTATAACATGAATAAGATGGTAGTGACATTGTCAGAGCTGCTCAATATGTTGAAAGCAGTTGAGGATCTCATCAAGAAAGAAAAGCTTACTGTAATGTTGGCTGAAAAATCTGATACTTCTCTTAAGTTGAAGCCTAAGGGTAAGAACTTTAAGAGAAAAGGGTCTCAGTCATTCAATAAGGCTCAAGGTGACAAAGTGCATAAGGACACTGAGAAAAAGAAAGCAAAAGGAAATTGTTTCCACTGTGGTAAGCCTGGTCATTGGAAGAGAAATTGTCGCCATTATTTGGCTTCTCTGAAGAATGACAAACCTGCAGAAGGTATGCCTAATTTGCTCGTTATTGAAACAAATTTAATGGATGGTCCATTTGATTCTTGGTGTGTGGATTCTGGTACAATCTCACATATTTGCAATATGTTGCAGGGGTTTAAGGAGACTTGAAGGCTAAATGAAGGGGAGGTGATCCTAAAGATGGGGACTGGTGCAACTGTTGCAGCCATTACCATTGGAACTTTTTATTTGGAATTATCTTCTAGTAGAACTCTTGTCTTAGAGGATTGCTTATATGTGCCAGAAGTGCGAAGAAATTTAATTTTAGTTTCAAAACTTGGTTGTTCAGGATATTCATTTCTTTTTACTTCTAAACTTGTTGTTAAGTTTAATAATAAATTTGTAACTTCTGGCATTTTACAAGATGGTCTTTATTTTTTGAGTTCTATTGATAATTCTATTAATTGTGTTGAGAATGATATTGCTGCTAGTGTGTTATCTCTTAAAAGAAAAAGAGATGTTAATCCTACCTATTTGTGGTACTTAAGAGATTGGTCATATCAATATTGACCGAATCAATAGATTGGTAAAGGATGGGCCATTGAATCTTTTGAAGGTAGAGCCTTATCCAATTTATGAGTCTTGCTTACAAGGGAAAATGACCAAAAGTCCCTTTACAGGAAAGGGAGCTAGAGCCACTGATGTATTAGGATTAATACACACTAATGTTTGTGGTCCTATGAATCACATGGCAAGAGGTGGTTTCTATTACTTCATTACTTTTATTGATGATTATTCTAGGTATGGTTATTTGTACCTAATGAAACATAAATCTGAATCCTTTGAAAAGTTCAAAGAATTTCGTAATGAGGTTGAGAAACAGGTTGGAAAATGCATAAAAGTTCTTCGCTCTGATAGAGGAGGAGAATACCTCTTGGATCAATTTAAGGAATATCTAAAAGAAAATGGGATTATTTCACAATTGACTCCCCCTGCCACACCTCAACATAATGGTGTAGCTGAAAGAAGAAATAGAACCTTATTAGATATGGTTTGTTCTATGATAAGCATGTCAGAGTTGCCAATTTCATTTTGGGGTTATGCTTTGGAGACTGTTGTTTATTTATTAAATAGAGTCCCTACCAAATCAGTTCCTAGTACCCCATATGAGTTATGGACTGGTAAGAAACCAAGTCTAAATCACTTAAAGATATGGGGTTGTCCAACACATGTTAAAAATTCTAATATGGATAAGCTAGGACTAAGGAGTGATAGATGTTTATTTATTGGCTATCTCAAAATTTCTACTGGTTTCTATTTTTACAATCCTAGTGAGCAAAAGGTTTTTGTGAGTAGGAATGCTATTTTTCTTGAGGAAGATTATAGCTTAAATGAAAGTAGAGCAAAAGTTTCTCTTGATGAACAAACTGATAACTCAATGGTTGAGCTGAATGAGAATAATGAAGAGCAAGTAATAGTGCCTACTGAACCAAGCAAAAAACAAGAGACTCGACATAGTAAAAGGACTATTAGGCCTCCAGTTAGACTCACTTTGTCAAATGAGATTTATCTAATGGAGTCAGAGGAGCATGATAATGATCCTTTTACTTATCAAGAAGCAATGACTGATAAGGACGTTGAGAATTGGAAAAGGGCCATGGAATCAGAGATGGACTCAATGTATACCAACCAGGTCTGGACCTTAGTAGACAAACCAGTAGGTATTAAGCCTATCTGTTGTAAATGGGTCTACAAAAGGAAGATAGGACCTAGTGGTAAGGTGGAGACCTATAAAGCTAGGCTAGTAGCAAAAGGGTATTATCAAAAGGCTGAAATTGATTATGAGGAAACCTTTTCGCTAGTAGCCATGCTAAAGTCCATAAGGATTCTATTGTCAATTGCTGCACATTATGATTATGAGATATGGCAAATGGATGTTAAAACAGCTTTCTTGAATGGACACATTAGAAAAAAAAATTTATGGACCAGCCAGAAGGTTTCATATCTCATGGTCAAGAATCAAAAGTGTGCAAGTTGATGAGATCTATATACGGCCTAAAGCAAGCATCACGCAGTTGGAACATCTGTTTTGATGAGGCAATCAAATCGTTTGGTTTCTCACAAACTATGGATGAACCTTATGTTTACAAAAAGGTTAGTGGGAGCACTATTACATTTTTAGTTCTTTATGTAGATGGCATACTACTCATTGGCAATGATGTAGGAGCAATGTCATCTATAAAAGTATGGTTATCTAGTCACTTTGCAATGAAAGATCTTGGTGAAGCATCCTATATACTTGGAATCAAATTGTTTAGAGACTGAAAGAAAAGGTTATTGGGACTTTCACAGGTCAATTATATTGACAAGATATTGGCTAGGTTTAGCATGCAAGATTCCAAGAAAGGGTTTCCCCTTTTAGACATGGAGTTCATCTCTCTAATCAAATGTGTCCTAAAACACAAGAAGAGAGAGAGAGAAAATGAGAAATTGTCCTTATGCTTCGGCTGTAGGAAGTCTCATGTACACAATGCTTTGCACTAGGCCAGACATTTGTTATGCAGTGAGCATTGTGAGTAGATATCAATCTAATCCAGGTTCTGAGCATTGGACAGCAGTGAAACATATCCTCAAATATTTAAATAGGACCAAACATTATTTCTTAGTGTTTGGTGGTGAGGATTTGACTGTCCAAGGGTATACAGATTCAGATTTTCGATCTGATATTGATGATAGAAAATCAATTTCTGAAAGCAAGATACTACTGCAGATTCTACTACAGAAGCAAAGTATATAGCTGCAAGTGAAGCTGCAAAGGAAGCTGTGTAGATTCGCAAGTTCATTCAAGAACTTGAAGTTGTTCCTTCTATTAAGTCACCCATTACTATCTATTGTGACAATAGTGGGGCTGTTGCAAATGCAATAGAACCAAGGGCTCATCAAAGGACAAAACATATTGCACGTAAATATCACTTGATATGTGATATCATACAGAGAGGTGATGTAGCAATAACAAAGATTGCCTCTGCCAATAATGTTTCAGATCCACTCACAAAGGCATTGTCTCAAAAAGTGTTTAAGAAAAATTTAGAAGCAATGGGTATTAAATACACGTATGATTGGTTTTTAGTGCAAGTGGGAGATTGTTAGAATTATTTGCCCTCAAAAAAGATATTATGCGTTTTTATTTGATAATAAAAATTTATTTTCACATTCATAATTTTATAGGTATATTTCATTGTTTAAATGTGCTATGTGATGTCACCTCTGTAGAAAAATCATGTTAATGGCTAAGGAACCAAAGGCAGGGAGTAATGATTTTTCATAGATTATTAAATTGTTCTAGGCTGTGGATATTAATTGAATATTACCACTAAAGCCTACTCTTGTTGTGCTGCTATATGATAGGATGATTTACTCCATCATTGAGGTAGTGACTTTAAGCAGACAAGTGGGTGTAATGTAACAAGTACATACACTGAATTGGATCCGATCAAGGACATCTTATGGAGCGATCACTGTTAATTAAAAGGTTGTCCTATCACAATTTTTCTATTCTCCTTAAACATGAGGGGTTTGTGTATATTTATTTATTATGCACATAACTTTGACAATGTCAACTGGTGATGCTGATTTTAAAGGCTATATACAGACACGTTGGGTTATGGGTGTAATGAGTAAGATATATAAATACTTAACAATGAAACCACCAGTCTCTAAAGAAGATAGTATATTCAGTTGATTTTCATATTGAAGTTGGACTCAAAACAAAACCGGCCGGTGACATTTTTCGAAAATGTTTTTCATATATATAATATTGTATATATATATATTTAAAGGGTTTTTTTTTTTTTCAAAAATATTTTGGAGTCCAATAGAAATTATGAAATCAAGAAATTAAGGGTTACATAAGCTAGGGACATGACAGTGATATTAATCTAGTACTAGTGGCTTGTGGGAATATAGTATGGTGGAAGGACATAGATATAAAATTGTAAGTTATGGGACCTCATTTGTAATTCTCTAATCTTCAGGGGTCAGTTGCAATGTGTTGATGGACATTATTGCAATCTATAGAAGTTCAAATATTTTCCTGATATGATTGAGAAAATTAAGGAATAATTTTGGAAAGAGTTTCAAGATATGTCAATAATGTTCAAAAAGTTATTGATAAAATCCTACGGCTGAAGATTAGGATCCCTAAGGATCCCACGTCCAATCTCTCTCTAGGGTTTTAGAAGTCTACTATAAAATAAGATTTTATAATATCATATTTAGTGGTTGGCCATCAGAACTACTAAGTGATACTGCAGTCTTCTGAAAATTCAAAAAGAAACAAAGAGAGAGAGACATGAATACCTTGGGAGGCAACACACTTGGGTTGCTAAGAGAGGTACGCAATTTTGTTCTATTTAGAATCTATGGTTGTGTGGTACAACGATCTTTAAAAACAAAATACAAATTTTTGTTCTATATTGCTTCCACAAAAACTTTCACTATCATCAACAGAAGGAAGACGGTGACACCAAACTGTTTCAACTTTTAAGCTTCATCCTCACTAATGTCCAATTCGTCCCACCCAAGAACCACTATGAAGAGCCCCAGGAAATAAACCTATCCAAGAGCCTCTAGAAAGGATCCTAGGACTGATGCTTCCACTGTCACATGCCAAGGTCAATTTGTGAAGAAAATCTTGTATGTTTTATGTTCCATGACACTTGGTAAGTTTGGATCCATATCTCTGTTTTATATAGAAATTCCTCTACTCGTAATGCTCCTTCACCTATAAAGTGAAAGATTCATTTTGCTTGGGTAAGGATAGACTCTCTAACCTGAGAGTTTTGGCGTTCCATCCTTGATCAAATTCTTCTCATCTTTTGTAGGACCTACTTGTACATTAGGCATTGAATCTGTATGCATTTTACCTTAAACTGTTTATTGCTTTTTTTTTTTTTTTTTTTTTTTTTTTTTTTTTTTTTTGTTTGGCTTTTGATTAACAGTAAATGAAAAAAAAAAAAAAAAATCTTTCAACAAGAGTGTAAGCATAGAAGATTATGATTGGCCCTTGTGCATTTGTATATTGGCTTAGTGCAGTTGTTGAGTTTAGGCTTGCATATGTATACACAAATGAGTTTGACTGTGTTTGACCGTATGTGTGAGTGTTTGACGGGCAATCACTCATGTGACTAATGTCTCTATTTTACGAGTTTTGGTCTGAACACTAGAAACTCTAAAGAGAAAAAGGTTTGAATGAAATTCTCGCTTCTCTATGTATAGAAGGAAAAAACCAGACTCATGCTTATGAGAAAAAGTTGGTATTTCTAAACTAGGTAAAAGGTTAACACTACATAATTAAGGGTAATTTTGTGAGTTGATAAAAAAAAAAAAACCAACTGCTTGTGTGATATGAGATGTGTAAGTGTAAGTTGCTCAATTTAAAGTTTTGAACTTGCTAGGCTGTTTGGTAACGTTATTCTAGTAATGTCGTTTGTATTTTTTAAAAATACGTGTAGGTAAAAAAATGTGTGAAAATAGGTATAATGTTGTTTAAGAACAAAAAACATGTGTTTAAACACATGTACCAAATAGGCCCAAAGTTATTGATTTCACACACTTGATGCAAGTTCTAGGTGTAAATTGTAGTCACCCCATATCTATTATAGTGGTGTTTTCATGACATTGGCCTCTTGACTTTCAAAACACTCGGCAGACTGAAACCTTTCTCTCTCACACCCAATTTTTCAAAAATCAAGATTCTTTAATTAGCTTAGTTGATTTCATTCATCTCCATACACTTCATTGAGGTAATCTCCCTCTCTCCCCTGCATTTTAATCTTATATTTCATCTAGTTTCATTCTAAGACGTGGGGTTTGCAAAATTTTTAGAAAAAAGTCGGATTTTACTTAATTTCTTTCAATTTTTCTAATCAATTGGGCTTCAATTCATGGGTCTTGTTCCCTTTTGCTGCCAAGAAGGAAAATTATTTGTAATTTTGGCAAGAAACTGGGTCATCCTTCACTTACTAGTGTGTTGTACTTACTGTGGTGTGTTTGACAAAATGTCCAAGTGACATTTTTTGTCTTGTGATAAAGACTAGTGTGGTAGATGTCCAGGGTTCAAATTTCATTTCCCTCAACTATTGTATCATTAGAGGAAAAAAAAAAAAAAAAAACTGGTGTGGCTTGAAATCTTTGTGGAGATTGTGTGTAAGTAAGTGATTCGTTCATTTGCATTGAATTAGGAATACCAAGATATGAAAATTTTGGGTCCTAGATGTCTAGTTTCTAGAAAAATTAACCTCACTCACAAATTCAAAAGTTTCTGAGAGATGTCCACGAAATAGTGTATGTAGGTCATTTCTTGAAACTTAGTTTCAGAACAATTAACATTAATAGGCCACAAATTAGCTTCCAATACATACATACATACATACACACACACACACACACATATATATATATATATATATAATTTTTTTTTATTTTTGAAGTCAAAACTTAGAAAAAAATCTAATTAAATTTCAAATCGGAAGCCTAATTTTTGGCCATGTGCTTCATCTAAGTTTTCAAAATTTTTGTGCCAAAGTAAATGACACATTAACATCTAATAAAAAAGCCAAGAAGACCACAAAAATAAAATTAACAAGAACAATACACCTTGGAAAAATTATTGTGTACTCCCAGATTACCATAAATGCGTACTCCCCCCCTCACATGAATGGTGGGTCCCACCATTCATGTGAGAGGGGGGACTACGCATTTACAAGGTTTTGAAATCCGGACCAGACAATACAGTCCGACAGGGAAAACCGTGAACCTCTCACAATCACGGTTCTTTTAAGCTTAAGAATTGGTTTATGCCAAAAAAACAGGGAACAGTTCGAACCGTGGTTCAACTGCACGGTTCTGAGAACCGTGATTAGACCGCTTGTCACAGTTCCCTTTGAATCTCAACCTAAAAAAAAAATAGAAAAACAAAAGAAAAAGGAACACAACTGCTGGGATCAGAAAACGTCTGATCTGACCCAGAAAACGTCTGATCTTTGTTTCAGTCTCTTTGCTTCACTCTCAAAAAACATCTCACATAATCCAAACACAAAACTCAAAACAAAATCCAATTCTTACAATAAAGTTGAATCAGAACAAGCAAATATGAAAGAAGAAGAAGAACAAGCCGATCTGACCCAATCTGGTGGTGGGGAGGAGGACGAACGGCGGTGGAGCGGCAAACGAGGTAGTGTTGCATGGTGAACGTCGATCTCCACCGGCTTTGTCCTTTCAGCGACCTTGATCTTCACTGGCCTTCGATCTGTGCACCATGATCTCCACCGGCGCTTCAGATTCTCCTCTCTCTCTCTTCTCTTTTCTCTGATGTTAATATGTGAATGTGATATCTGTGAAGTATATGTGAGGTTGAGAGTTGAGTAATAAATTGGATCTGTATGCTAATGTGTGGTGGTCTTTATCCCTTAGTTTTATTTATTTATTTATTTTTATGTAATCGTGTGGTTTATTATTATTATTATTATTATTCAAACGTGTGGTATTTAATATTAAGAAATGGCAATTAAGAAATACTACCACAATATTTTCACAATAAATTTTAAGTAATAGATTATTATTAGCTAATATTGGTGAGTAAAAAAATAATTTCATTGGTGGGTTCAAATTAGAACTAGTAACAACTTTCCACATAATAAGATTTTGATGTGATTCTTGTAAAAATATTGCAAAAAATATTGTGGATATAACTTCACAATTCTTTCTTCATCTGCTTTTGTTTGTATTTCTTTTTTATCTCTTCCTTTAATTTCATTCACTTTTGTTTCTAGTGCTTTTTTTATGTTTGTGAATGTGAGCTAGACAGCTGGTCACATAAGCAATGGAAAGTGGAACTTGGAAAGACAATTTGATACTTTTAATTTTCTTTTTATAAAAAAATGGTTATTATTATTATTGGATAGATATTTCATGTTTGGGCTATAGATGGATATATTAGACGTAGTTAAAATATGGATTTATAGTTTTAATTGGACTATTTTAGTTAATTTTTCTATTTTTTACTAATTTAATATTTTTATATATATTTAAAATAATTATTAAATTAATTATGATGTCATCGCGGTTCGACCCCAGTTCGACCTTGGTTCGACCTCAAAAACCTTAAATATCTCCCTTTTACGGTTCAATGAATGGTCCGGTTCTGAAAACCTTGCGCATTTTTAGTATTCCAAGAGTACCTAATAATTTTCTCACACCTGGACACTTTAACCATATATTTATTTATTATTGTTCAATATTTGAGTGCATAAGCACGGGTTACAAACTAGTTAGCAAATATAGGTCACAATTACTTTCGTTTCAGAATTATTTCGCCCCAAAACATGATCTAATTATCCCAATTAAAAATGTGATTATACCAATTACTCATGAATAATTAATGTTTGACCATCGAATTATGACATGTCATTAATTTCATAATGATTATAATTATAACCAATCATAATTAATTGTTCATAAATCATAATTAGTCAGACTTAATTTGTGAGAGTGCATCTTGGCTATTAAAATTTGGTTTGATGATAACTTTTAATCATGTGGTTTGATTAAGACTTATGACCAATCACTTTGATTGTTATAACATCAAGATCACTTTGTTGAAATGAAGTTAAGGATCCAATGACCACAATTAAGATGCTTATCTCTAAGGTGAAATTACTATTTTACCCTCCATGTGAGGTTAAATTCAGGTTGCATAATGGGATGTCAACAACAACATTTATTAATATGAATAATCTTGGATTAACATATTCTCCTATCATAATCCTAAAAAAAGAATTCATTTAAAAATTAGATAATTGAAAATACCAGGAGATACCAATACACAAAACTCTATATTACTCCCTAAACAACTTTAATATGAAATAAGTAGGAATTTGGTAATACCGAAAGACCATTCTTGCATGAGTAGCTCCACATTGAAGCTAGGGTAGTCATAGGACCTCCTTACCCTAAAAAATATATATATATTATATATAATTTTTTAAAATTTTAATGATTTTTTTACTCCTAAAAAAATAAAAAATATAACCCCTTTGAATCCCCAAAACCCAAATCAAAAACACCTTCTCTCTCTCTCTCTTTCTCTCTCTCTCTCTCTCTCTCTCTCTCTCTCTCTCTGTATTGTGATTGGACAAGCCGAGCCATAGATCACACCATCACCACTATTGACAGTGGCTCCACACTCGATCTCTTCTTTCCTTCATGTTTGACTCGTTCTCTCTCTCAATCTCATCATCTTTCACTCTCCTCTCTCTCTCTCACTCTCAAAGCCCATAACTGAAAAACCAAATCGATAGTGACTGGGTAGGCTGACAGGTCTAGATCTAAAAGAGAGAGAGAAGCACATAGGAGATCCAAGTTAGAAGAGGGTTGATTGGGTTGGGTTTTCTCTAGGATCTAAGGTGGATTTGTGGTGTTGGGTGGTTGAGTTGTGTTGAATCCGTGTTTGATGATTTTGGCTGAAATTTATGGAAGAACAAATGCCTTTGCCTTGATCGATGCTCTCTCCCTTTCTCAAGTCTAAAGCAAATGAGGTAGCTTCATCTACAAATAAAGTTGATCGGTTCTATTGTAGTTGACCAGTGACACAAGTAGAAGCAAAGAAAATGGTGGGTATCACATGATCCAAAGAGTGTTTTGCTTTTTCTGTTATTTCTTTTGGTTTCTATATAATAGGTGTTTTGTTGTTCATTAGGTCGGGTTTTGATTGTCTGGGTTTGGAGTTATGTTAGGATGAATCTTCATTAGATGAAATTCTATGTATTTGGTTGAATCTATGTTATGAGAAATGTTGTATTAGGATAACAATTTTTAGGTGAATGCATAATTGATTTTTGTGCAAGAATATGTACAAAATTTGGAATAGAAATTCTTTGAGCTACTATGTTCTTCGTTCTTCTGGTTAGTATTTTAAATTTCGTTTTTATTTATTTTTTGTTAGCATGTTTGTGTTCTTAGAATTAAAAGTAATACTTACAGAGTACAATAAAAATTTTATTTATTTATTTATTGAATTTTACTGTAATAATTTTCTTGACTTTGGTCAGATTTTATTTTTATTTGGTAAAGTTGAAAATTGCCATCAATCAAATTTCCTCCTTTTGTCTCATTCATTATCAGTTAAACTTTACGAATGATGCTAACATTCTTGGGAAGGAATTTTTTTTTCCTTTAGCATTTGTTTTTTCTTGCAAATTTATCATGTGAGAAAGCCCCATATGTAAGAGCAGTAGTACGAATGTACGATAGAGTAATCATTTGGTCCAAACAATTACGTGGTCAACTGCTTCATCACTAGTTATATTTAGGAGATTGAGATCAGGTTTAATAGTATCGCATCTTATACAATAGCAATAAATGATTGAGATTGAAAGTTGCAACCATTAAATAAAAAAAATTAAAAAAAGGTAAAAAGTTATAGATAAAAAGTTAAAAATGTTAAAAAATTTGGGAAGAAAATGGGGTAATTACATGGTGCAATTGCTAATTGTTAGCAATTGCACCCGATCACAATCCTTATTTAGGTAGGATATTTGGGGTATGATTGCTTGGTGTGCTAGGTTGCTAGAGTACATATTGTTAGATTTCTTTTGAGCTAGCCACTCGATTATCATACTTTTGAGCTAAGGTACATATTGTTAGGTTTCTTTTGAATGAAGCTGATAATTTTATTAGGAGTAATTATAGTAAATTAACCTGTGTTGTTAGATTTGGTCTTATTTTATCTACATGTGGTTAGAAAAATGTTACTTTATTCATCTGATGTTTGCTTCATTAACCTTCTATTGCCCACCTCATCAATTTCTCCATTAAAAACACTTTCTTAGACAAAGACAAACATAATACAAATAAATAAATAACTAACTAGGGTTTGAAATTTTACAAAAATGAATGAACAATACAAATGGAATTCAAAACCCTTACAAATCAACTTGTTTGAAAAAGAGATTGAACACCACCAATCCAAATCCACGAAATACTCTTTGAATACGTATTAAATCTAATCCATACACAAGCTCAATCCCTTCACGGCTCCACTTTCATAGTTCATCATATTAGGTGTATTTACTGTTGGACTTCAATTTATATCTGATTTACTACCAATGCTAAGATTATACTTATATGCTTTGTTGCATTGCTAGTTTGAGTGTGAGACTGAGAGAGAGGTTGGAAGTGGGATATAGATTATGCTTATTCTTAATTTTTACAAAAACCTTAGGGTATGTTTGGTAACTATTTTTTCTCCTTATTTTCTATTTTCAAAAACAATTTTCTATTTCTGAGACTAAACAACTTGTTTAGCAACCCAAAATCGATAGAAAACAAAAATTGTTCTCAAAATTCAATTTGGGAAGGAAACTAAAAACATGCAAAATGCTGTTTTTCAGTTTTTAATTTTCAAAAGTTAATGAAAACGAATGTAATCACTGGTAGATTTACTACAATTACACGTTCTTATTATAAAAAAGAATAAATAGATATAACAATATGGGAGGTGAGATTCAAACCTAGTTCTCCTTGTAAAAAAGAGCATATAATATCATTAAGTTACAAGACTTTTTGTCATATTGTATACTTGTATAACGTGAAACTACCATATATTTTATTTTATGACGCTTCGCCCATGTGATTCACGCCATAAGAAATTTTTATTAAATTTAACAAATATGATGATGTAGCAAGTAACAATATCACCTAATAAAAAAAAAAAAGGCTTTTCTACTATAAAACTAGCGTTCTATGAATAGAATGAGAATTGAAGGAACCTCACATAGTTGGTCTAATGGTTTTCAAATCTCTTGTGAATTGTGATCCTTGAGATTCTAGTTTCAACTCTTCTAGCCAATTACTTGGAACACCCATTAGGGATTCTTTCATATAATTTGTCTCTCTGTGTGGGATGGGTTACTACACTCTTCGATGATTAATCAATTGATGTGAGAGTTTTGACACCCACCTTGATTGAAGGAGAAAATTAGAGACAAAATTGGAAACATGAGGTCTTCAATTATTTTTCAAAAGATGTAGGTATTGGTCATATCTAGGGATGGAGTCAAGACTAGAGTTAAGGAGGACAACTCTACTATTGGCTGCATGTGGCAGCTTCGTCCTCCAACTCCGTAAAACAGTTTGTAGCTGTTGTTGAGGGTCATTTTTTGTAAAGCAAGCCCAACCCAGCAAAGCAGGCAATAAGAGTGGCAGACATAGAAATAAGACTATTAAGCCCATGGCGGTAGGAGTAATAGAGCACAAGCTCATAACATGAATAAATGGGTCTTGAGGAAGCAAATGGGCCCAAAGGGCCCAGAAAGAGAGAAATGGCACCCATGGGCAGTATACGGTATGGAAAAGTGAGAATGAGCTACGGCAGGCCCAAAGCAATGTAAACAAAGAAAGTAGGGGTTGATAGCAAGCCCATAAACCCCAAGGATGAGAATGAGGAGATTAGGCCGGGAAAGCCCAATCAAGTTAGCAAAAGCCCATGGGAATGCAAAGTTAGTGAATGGGCCGAGGAAGCCTAAAGGAAGTAAATGGGCCGCAGGCCCAAGTGAAAAAGAAAGGGACAATGGAGCCCATGAGTGAGAACACCAGTGGCTCTGTTAAATCACTGGGGGAAGGAATGAAACGGCAGGCTTGAAAAGAGGTGAACGGTTTTAGACCCCTTAAAAACAACCAGATTGCGTAGCCTAGATTAATTAGTCAAGTTGTTACTTAGTCAAATTAAACAATTCTAGGTTAAAACAATCAAATAATCATATCATGCATATAAAACATATAAAGCAGCAAAAATAATAAAGAACACAAGATATGATCACCCAGGAAACCACACGGAAAAACTTGGGGAGGATTTGACCCACCGATCCTCAAGGCAAACCAGAATTCACTATGAAAGAATTGAAGTTCTTACAAAAGGACTACAAGCTCCCCGCTCGACTTCCTAATGCTACCCACCAGTAGAACTTACTGACACGACCACATGCAAGCTTCGAATCCACATACTACTTTTTTCTTGAATTCTTTAATCAGCTACAAGCTCCCCGCTTGTTTTTCTTTAAGCTTCAATGGTTGCAACTATAATGATCTTCAAGATGTTGAAATCATCTTTACCTTGAAAACCCTAAGTTTTGTGTAAAGGAAAGCTCCTCTAAGATCTCACAAGAGATTCACACAAAACAGCAATGTATGAGCAACAATACAATATGGAGTACCTTCAAAAACGTGGCTAGGGTTTTGTTTATATACCTAGGGTAAAAACATAAAACCCTAAATGTTTAATGAAGTAGGCCTGAGTTAGAAATTCTGCAGAAAAATCAACCTGTGCGATTTTCGATCGATCAAGCCTATCCTTCGATCGATCGAGCCAGGCCGAAAGTCTCAAGTACTTCTACAGCCACTCGATTCCAACTTTACAATAATAAATCAACTTTGAGCAAGCCTAAATAAGACTAAATACATTGTTTTGATCATGGTTTTCCAACATTACAAATTAGAATTCTAAATACATAAAATCCTAAGACCTTAGAACCTAACAAGAGGCCTAGCAGGAACATATCGTCATAGCAGGAAATGCCAAGTAGTAAAACAGGATATGAGTATAACCAAGAAATGGGCCAAGGGAAATGTGAAACCCAGTATTAAGAGAAGCCCAATCCCAAAGGGAAGCAGTGAAATGTACAGAACGGCCCACATGAAAGAACAAAGAGGCATGACAGACAATGCAAACAAAGTTTCAGATCACAACAAACACATGAGCCGCAGGCAGATTTTGAACGTACATAACAGGAAAGCACGCGTAAGGCCCAAGCATCACCAGCCTGTTCCCAGCCAATATGGGACGTGGTGGGGCCATAGGTCAGTGGTAAGAGGTAAAGGGGGGTGTGGTTTGGCGGTGGGGAGAAGGAAAAAGATCTATTTTACGTTCCCTATCCAAGCTCTTTTGGGAGGTACGTCCTGCTAGGATGACAGACCACCCAAAAGAGGCAAGGTTGGGGGGAACGTTGGGTGCATGCCATAGGGAGAGAGAGAGAGAGCATTTACGTCGCAGCAAGAGAAAGTGCCACAGCGGACTAAGAAACAACACAAACTTGTATTTGTCTGGCGAGGGTAAGTAGTATACAAACGGTGGTCGGCAAGTACGCCCAGACTAGACAAAGGCCGTTAGAGGGTAAAGTAGTAAAAATCAATCATGGCAGGCCCTATAAAAGGATCCTTGCCGTGCCCTGTAGAAAGGATCGAAAAACAGAGGAAGGAAAAAATAGAAGAAAAACTAAAAGAAAAAGAAAGGAAAGAAGAAAAAGACAAGAAAACAAAGAGTAAGGATAATGGGCATGCACCAATAGATCGTTTCTCTTCTCTCCCCCTCAAAATCCCACTCTCTAAGAAACAATTAAGCAAAAGGAATTCCTTCAAGCATTTATCACTTAGGTCTGATTCCCTCAAAGTTATTAATCCCCGCGGCAGGATATTCTCTTGGGAGATTAGTTTCACTAAGAGGAAGCGCTCTTCCTCCTTGATTCTTTGCCATTGCAAGCTTAAACTTGACTTGACGTTTTTTTTTTTTATTAACTTCCATCATCGTTCATTCTATTATTCTTTTCTATAAAAGCCGTTATTATTATTACCATTGTTATTACCGTGATTGCCATAGGAATATTCGGTCTTGTTATTAAGAAAAAGCCGCTGTATTCTGTTTTTCTTTATTGTTATTATATCTGCTTGCCGTAACCTTTTTATAATAATTCTGCTTGCTGTAAGAACGTTCCTGGCAGACAAGACTCAGTTTGTGCACAAGCCGGCCCAAAGTGAGTTACAGTTGGGCCGGTCTCAACTTTCCTACTCAGAAAGATACTCGGGCCCATCACCGTAGGAGGCAGCCTAGCCCAACCCAAAACACAAAAAAAAGGCCCCTACAGCTGTAACATTGCTCTTAAATGGATCAAGGATAATGTTTAAGGGGCAAATTGTAATTTTATTGAATGAATTACTAAAGTTAATACCTCTCTCTCTCTCTCTCTCTCTCTCTCTCTCTCTCTCTCTTTCCACACACACACTAGTATTTTTTTAAATAACAAAATTTGGTGAGGGAAAGGGGAATGGGAGAGGGGGGGGGGGGGATTGCCCCGCAAAGTCCAAGAATACCTCTGCCCTTAGTCACAGCATCAAATTTTGTTAAGGTTAATGAAAATGTATCATGATGCTAACTACAACTGAAAATAACGCATAGAGTTTCTTCTTATTTAATTTAATTTAATTTAATTTTTATTTTTATAATTTTTATTATTGGGTGTGGGGGGATTTAAACCAATATATTTTGGTTTTAAATATTAAAAGGTGCCAACGAATTGAATTATAAGGTTCTTGCCTCCTGACAGCAACTCACAAAGTCAAGTGCAAAAAAAAGTAAATATTATAAAATGCATCTCTATATTTTAGTTACCATGTGGCTAGTATTTATAATTAAAATAAAAATAAAAATAGTACGTTTTGATGCAAGCGCAACATATTGTAACTATGGACAAAACTTAGGTATAGTACCTTAGGTGTTATTCCTTAAGTTCCTCTCTTAAGATTTAGCCATGTGGCTACTTTACTAAAAAATACACTTTCATCCCATGAGAAAAAATTCACGTGGAAGAATTTTAAGAGGGAAACTTAAGGAACAACACCTAAGTACTATACCTAAGTCTTACCCTATAACTATTTAAACTTCACATTGAAATGCCCGAAACCCTTTTGATCTAAAGGACCAATTAGATATCAACACTTATCATGCATAGATCTTTAAAAAAATTCAGATAGGTCAGGTGGAACAAGTTTCATCTAGAAAAACTCGACACCCGATCCATTTAATTGATTCTTCTAGCTTCTAACCCACTGCCGATTATGCCTTATTTTGAATCAGCCCAATTCAAGTCAAATTGGTATGAGGGGGACAGTTTTATTCTGGCCACAACTTACTTGGGCACCCCTAGTTTTAAGAACACCAAAACCTTGCTTGGTTAGGGTGTTTGAACAACAATTTTAAGTATTTAAACATTGAAAATTGTGGGTCCCCATAAAAAAAAAAAAAAAGCATGTTTGGTAAGGGTGTTTTATGAAGGAGTGTTTGAGTTACGTTGCTAATTTTAGGGTGTTTAAACACTGAAAATAGGAAACTCCTCATACTAGTTTTCAATTTTCAAATAATATTGTTCAATGACACTTTTGTAAATATTTTAAAAACTGTAGGTCCTACTTATTAGAATACATGTCATTACTTAAAAAAAAAGGGGGGGGGGGGGGAAAATTACAGCAGACCTACTTGTGGCTAGGCCCGTTTTCACTTTGTCTACCCATGGTTCAAAACTTAACACTTTGCCCATCTAAGGTCCACTCTGTTAGAACTCTATTACCCACCTATGTTAAAATTGAGGGTAAATATGTATTTTTTTTTTCTTTTCTTTTATGTCTCTCTCCTCCCAAAACAAAATAATACATACAAAAAAAAAAAAATGAGAAAAATATGATCTAAAAGCAAATTTGCAAAAATTGTAAAGTTCTAGTTGAAGAACACACTACCTCTTGGTATGAACATTCTTGAGCCAATCAATCCAAATAAAATTTTCATATTCACATAAATCCAAAAAACATTCTACTCTTATATACATACAATAACCTTAAATTTAAAAAATCCTACACTTTCAGAAACTCACACAAAAAACAACCATCACCACCATCGACCTTAGATCCATGGCTGATCCACCGGATCTCAGTTTCCACCTTTCGCTCTCTTCAATCTCATCCAAGGAACCCATGGCCAAAGTTTCACTAGGTTTGTTGTCTTCTCTCTCTCTCTTCATCTCACACACACCCAAACAGTAACCACTGCGATGACTTTGTTTTGATTCATGGGTCTCTCTTTTTTTTTTTTCTTTTTCTTTTTTTTTGGGTGGTTTTTTGGGTTATGGGTTGATTTGATTTTGTTGTGGTAAAGGTAGTTGATTTGATTTTGGCAGTGGTTGTGTGTTGTGGTTTGCAATTGGTTATGGGTTCCAAAGGTGAAGTTGCCCCTGCGATGACATCGTTTTGCTTTATGGGTCTCTTTTTTTTTTTTTTTAATTTTTTTTAATTTTTTTTAAGTGGTTTTTTGGGTTATGTTTTGATCTGATTTTGTTGTGGTGGGCGTGGTTGATTTGATTTTGGCAGTGGTTATGTGTTGTGGTTTGCGATTGGTTATGGGTTTCAAAGGTGGAGTAGCCACCGCGATGACATTTTTTTTGCTTCGTGGGTCTTTTTTTTTTTTTTTTTTGGGTGGTTTTTTGGGTTGTGGGTTGATTTGATTTTGTTGTGGTAGAGGTGGTTAATTTGATTTTGGTAGTGGTTGTGTGTTGTGGTTTGCAATTGGTTATGGGTTTCAAAAGTGGTTGCAGTGATTGTCGGTGGATGGGAGAGAAAGAGAGAGAGAGAGAGAGAGAGAGAGAGAGAGAGAGAGAGAGAAATTTGGCCATTTTGATAAAGATGTAGTAAAACAATGAAGAAAAAGCTTTGGGTCTTTGGTTAATAGTTTCTATGAATTAGAGTCAACTTATGCAGACTATATTAGAAAGGAGATGGTAAACCTAGTTTTGGGTCTTCAGAAGCAAATCCAATTTTGCTATTGGATTGTTTGTTGAGATTGTTCATGCTATTGAGGCTTCCAACTGTTCATTCATTTGGGTTGTTGGAAAAACCCTCATATGTTGGAGGGAGTTTGTTATGGTGTGCTTATGATTACATTGCCTCTCTCTGCTGAACAGTTCCTGAAGTTTCTACATTTTTGAAGTTCTTAAGCAACTTTTTACCATTTTTACATAATGACATTTTTTGATCTTGTTTTCTTTTGAATTTGTATGAATTGTTTTTCCTAGGAGGAGAGAGACATAAAAGAAAAGTAAAAATACATATTTACTATCGATTTTAACAGAGGTGGGTAACGAAGTTCTAACAGAGTGGACCTCAGGTGGGCAAAGTGTTAAGTTTTGAACCACGGGTAGGCAAAGTGAAAACGGGCCTAACCATAGGTGGGTTTACTGTAATTTCCCCCCCACCCCCCCCCCCCCCCAAAAAAAAAAAAAAAAAAAACACACACACACACATACCAAACACACATTATGTTTTTCTACTTTTGAAAAGATGTTATTAGAAATATAGTACCAAACACATTTTTGGCATTATAAGTAATTTAAATACGTGTTTTCATAACACTTTTTAAACCACAAATTTTCACATCATTTTAAACAATAATAATCAAACACCTCTACCAAACACGCCCCTATTTTCGGGCCAAAATGGGCTTTTACCCCTTTCTCACAAAATTGGCCTTTGCCCCTTTCTATCAAAATATCCAGCATTTTGCCCATCTTTTGAAACTAATTATGGAAATGCCCCTCTTTTGAAACACGATTTTCTCAGAATTGAGTTAAAAAAAAAAAAAAATTCTAGAGCTCTATAGTGGCATTTTAAGGAGTCTATAGTGATGTTTTAAGGATCTATAGTGGCGTTTTGGAACTCGAGCTCCAAGAACTCGAGTTATAGGCAATTTTTTTTTTTTTTTTTTAACTCGAGTTCATGGAGCTCGAGTTCCAAAATGCCACTATAGGTCCTTAAAATGTCACTATAGACTCCTTAAAACGTCACTATAGGGCTTAACTCAATTTTGAGAAAATCGAATTTCAAAAGATAGACATTTCCTAATTAGTTTCAAAATAGAGGCAAAATGCTGGATATTTTGATAGAAAGGGGCAAAGGCCAATTTTGTCTGCAAAATGCCCCATGTCTGAAATTAATTAGGGAAATACCCCTGTTTTGAAACTTTATTTTATAAAATCGAGTTTCAAATGTAAAACTCGATTTTTGGAACATTGAGTTATAGCAAATGTGGACTTAGAAATTTTTTTATTTTTATTATTTTTCTTTTGGAACTTGAGTTCAGTAAACTCGAGTTCCATGTGAAGTACATTTTCAGTTTGTTATAACTCGATTGTCTAAAAATCAAGTTTTAAATTGAAACTTGATTTTTAGAAAATCGAGTTTCAAAATAGAGGCATTTCCGTAAATAGTTTCAAATATGGGACATTTTGCTGAAAAGTTTTGGCGAAAGGGATAAATTCCAATTTTCTCCCCCTATTTTCTCATGAGTTATACATCCATAAATTATGTGTTACAAAATGCATTATAGCTGACCTGCTATTTTTGCAATAGCGAATCCAATGCCTATATGTAGATATCTCATTTTGCAATCAAGAAATTCACAAAGGCGTACAACTGTAATTTTAAAATAACTCAGTATTAAAAATGTTATCTGGGCCATTTGATGGACACTGTCACACTAGCATCACTTTAAATCAAAATTGACTTCATCACAATCAAAAAGATTAAAAAACATAACGGTCAGACTCTATCTGATCGAAAGAACATACCAAGTCAAGGATCAACGGTTAATATGCATCCAAGTACATTTACGCATAAGACATGTGATTATGTGGGTTCAATTCAGATTGGAGCTCTCCTTGTTAAGAATCGAACCCCTAGCTATGTGCCTCTTACAGAAACCTGAAATTTTGATTTTTTTTTTTTTTTTTTTTTCCCTTAGAAGCCGTACATCACTTGGAGAGGGGAGAGAAAAGTCTCTCTCTCACCTTAAATGTGTAGTGCAAAATATAATATAAGGTTTTTCTAAATTAAACCAATACCTTTTATAATTGGATTAGCTAGTGTGTCAACCTAGGTGGGCTTTCAATAATGTGGCTTGAAGTTGGACCAAAGAGAGATAAAAATATAAGCTCCAGTAGGCCTTGAGCCTTTTTCCAACTCATGGCATTCCTAAAGTTACCATTAACCATAATTTATTCCATTATAAAATTATGGTTGGAATAAATTAGGGTTGCACTCTAGGTTTTAATATGTTTTTTAAATCATCCAAAAATTCTATTAATTAACATTTAACCCCTCCATGAAATCATCCATAGTGAAACAAAGTCAATAGTTAGCGTCACTTTGTAAATCGTTACATCTTAAATTCATGAGTTCTTAATTTAATCTCTTAATTATTCTTACATTCTTATAGAATCTAATTCCGCTGGATATAAATTTTAGTAACTCCTTGCTAAAATAGTCAGACCTAACATTCTAAATAATTAATTCCCATTAAATCTATCTCAATGTTTTGTGTCTCTTATCAAGATTATGGATTTTGTCATGAAAAATAGTATTCACTACACTTTATATGGAATTATCCAACATATTGAGGTTTTAATCTTACAAGATCTCACTTAGGTATACAATAAAAGAACTAACATTTTATGTTTGAGTCCACCTTCCTCTCAGGATTGAGAGTCAATGCAAATAGTAGCCATGGGATTTATTTGTTCAAGTGACTACTTTGATAGAACAAAAAATCTGATAGCATTTCAGTTTTGCATATCCCAAACACTTAAGATACACCAACATATCAATTGGAAGTTTCTAGTTCCATGATCAAGATAAATTGTCATAATTGACATGTTGTAGTCTTCACAGAATAAATGCTCAATTTCATCATCTACTACGAACTAGGGTTTATGAGTTTATAAGAAACTTTTGATCTAGATCTTTTGTATGCTAATCTAATTCCTTACCTAAATCACATACAGTACATCTCATATCCAAAAAGCTCATGCACAAATAGTCTCAAAAAATAAAACACGTTTATGAATCAAAGAATATCTCACAAATTTGATTTTTGGGCATTGCTTCTAACAATATCTTATTAATCACCATAAATCTCAACCCATGGGTATGTTTTCAGTTTGCCCCAAAGTGATCCCCATGGACTGGACATTGATGTTGACACCCACGAGTTACGATTTTCATAATATGCAAGCCATTGCTATGCAAATATTCATGAATTATTATTAAATTTATTTTATGTACATATTAATATAAGTTTTAATAGTTCACAACATGAAATGAAATAAATTACTACAAAGCAAATAGTTTTGTTAATTACAGTGATTTTAAAGATATTACTAGTAGGACGATCAATGACAAAAATGAAGCAATTTTCTGAATAGGACTATGATGATGTAGAGCAAGCATATGAAGGATCAATTTCTTTGCTTCTAACATACTGAAGTTCTTCATAATGTTGTTCACCCCGAGAAGCTTTTTGAATCCCCTCTAACTCCATTGCGACCTCCCCCATTGTAGGACGTTTTTTCCCATTCAAGTGCAAACAACTTTTTGCAAGATTAGCAACTATGATGATCTCTTCTTTATCACCTTATTTCTTGATTCGATCATCAAGAATATCAAAGAGATGGTTCTGTTTCATTGAAAGAATGAAATATGTGGGTAGACTTCTACCTTCTTCCAACCTTGTTGAAGAAATAGGTTTTTTCTCCAATTAAAAGCTTAACAAGGACTACTCCAAAGCTATACACATCATATTTTCTGTGAATTGGCTTGATTGGAAGTATTTTGGGTCCAAGCACCCAAAAGTTCCATGAACTAGGGTGGTTACATGAGTTTGGTCAATCTTCACTGACTTCGTTGTCCCAAAGTTTGCTATTTTAGCTCTATACTTTTCATCTAAGAGTATGTTTGTAGACTTTATGTCTCGATGATAAATTGGTGAGGAAGCTCCTGAATGTAGGTAAGAAAGAGCTCCTGCAATTTCTATGGCAATCCTTAAGCGCATATCCCATGTTAATGGAAACTCTTCATTTTCTTCATGGAGATACTAGAAAAGTGTCCCATTTGGGATGAATTCCTATACCAACAAAGGAACTTTGGTCTCCAAACAACACTCAAGTAGCTTAACCACATTTCTATGGTTGATTTGTGAAAGAATGATAATCTCATTAATGAAGTTTTTGAGATTGCCGTCATCTGGAATGTTGCACTTTTTAATTGCAATTATTTATCCATCACTCAACATTCCTTTGTAAACTGTACCTTGTCTACTCTTTCCAACTATTCTTCTTTCACAAAAATAATCTGTTGCCTTTTCTAGCTCCTTTGAATTGAACAATCTTATATTTTGAACATTATTTTCCGTGGAAGATAATTGTCGTTGTGACAATAAACCACCATTCTTTATGAAGAATTTTTTCTTTATCTTGATTTTGTTTCTCTTCTTTATCCATTTGTATATAACCCATGTAGTTGGTAGACATAGTACTCCAAGGCTTGTACCATGACCTGCACAATTCAAACAAATAAATATGAAATATCAATGTTTTTTAGTATTTAAAATATGAATGTGTAATATATATTTTGATAGAATTACTTAACTTTTTTTTTTTTTTTTCTAGATATTGACTCTTCCAAATAATGTTCTCACACTACCCTATAAAACAAATAAGTGTTAAGTTCAAATTGATTTCTAGAACAAGGGGAAAATAAAGAATTTTTCTTGATTTTCAGGTAATCTATGATATATATTTTCGTATAATGAAGGTAACCTATAATATATATAAAACAAAGCAATTTGACTTTTGGTTTACGTCATAATATGATACTATATAAACTTTTGAGTTTTCATAATTTTATACATCATTATTTTAATATAAAATTTTCAATTGAATTTAAATTCTATTATATAGTTAAAACTTTCATTAGAATCTTGTCACTTCCTATTTTCTTTAAATGGTAGAATATATAGTTCCATAAACAAACATAATCATAATAAACACCTAATGCTAGAAGATATAGTTCAATCTACAACCACATTCACAAATGCTTATTAGTAACTAAAATAATCATCAAAATTCATATTTAGATAAAAATAATAGGAAAAATTCATATTATGTTAAAATTTTCTTCTTTACCACACAAATTATCAACTAGTTAGTACATATATGTAATATTCAATTGTGATTTAATTAATAAGGACATCAAGCATGAGAATCATTTTGTCATTAAACCAAAGTTGTCGATGTCAATGAGAGGCTTAAATAGTGGCAGGTTGAAACTTGAAACTAGCACTCATCATAGTAGCTATGGCAAGCTGATCTATGTCTTGCATTATATATATTTTTTTTCTTTATTGGTTTGTATGACATTTCTTTTCTTTAGAATTAGCCAACTTTAATAGACATTTATATGTGGTTTGTTCCAAATGTGTGATGTGTATGTCACAAATTAGAACAGGGAATAAAAAATTTTCTATTCTTTTTATTTGTGAGAGAGCTTTTTAGATGTATTTTTGGTTTGGTTTTTGTGATATTTATCTTTATAATATCCATATTTGTTAGTGAAATTTTTTCCTTGTTGCTGCATCATGTTGATGAATGCTTAAAGCTAAACCGCAAAATTTTTAATGTTGTTTTTCATGTGTAGCGCTAGTTCTGTCTACTTTCTTTTAGGTTTTCATCATTCCTATTATTTAGTTAAGACATCGTTCTAAGTCTCACAATAGATTCCAAGTCATCTTGTTTTACAGTGCTTCCTTGTCCCCTTTGTGCCAGAAACTACGATAAAAGGTTTGCCATCTAGACGTTTAGATTTGATCTCTTTGGAGAATTTGTTGATTGGTTATAATAATAAAATGCTTTGACTAATAATGAGGGAGATGGAATCTAAGGAGTTGTGAGGAAAAAAAAAATGGAGTACAAATACATGACCACAAGTGTGGAAAACCAAAAAAAAAAAATCTATCAAAAACTCTCCTTAATAAAAATAAAAACTGGTAAAATCAACTTATCACAAAAACTCTCAAAAAAAACTGTATCACAAAAGAAGGTTGAAAAAAAAAAAAAAACTCTCCTTAATACCCTTCGTGAATTCCAGTTACCTCAACTGGTAAAATTTCTGATGGTTGAATAAGAGATCTAATGTTTAATTACCGCCTACAAAAAAAACTGATTGGTGTCTTAATCTGATGATAAAAAACTATTATCAAGAGAAGGAAGACGGTTACACCAAACTGTTTCAACTTTTAAGCTTCATCCTCACTAGTGTCCAATTTGTCTCGCCCAAGAACCACTATGAAGAGCCCCAGGAAATAAACCTATCCAAGAGCCTCTAGAAAGGATCCTAGGACTGATGCTTCCACTGTCACATACCAAGGTCAATTTGTGAAGAAAATCTTGTATGTTTTATGTTCCATGACACTGGGTAAGTTTGGATCCATATCTCTGTCTTATATAGAAATTCCTCTACTCGTAATGCTCCTTCACCTATAAAGTGAAAGATTCATTTTGCTTGGGTAAGAATAGACTCTCTAACTTGAGAGGTTTGGCGTTCCATCCTTGATCAAATTCTTCTCATCTTTTGTAGGAACTACTTGTACATTAGGCATTGAATTTGCATGCATTTTACCTTAAACTGTTTATTGCTTTTTTTTTTTTTTTTTTCTTTTTTTGGGCTTTTAATTAAAAGTAAATGAAAAAAAAAAAAAAATCTTTCAACAAGAGTGTAAGCATAGAAGATTATGATTGGCCTTGTGCATTTGTATATTGGCATAGTGCAGTTGTTGAAGTTTAGGCTTGCATATGTATACACAAATGAGTTTGACTGTGTTTGACCGTATGTGTGAGCATTTGACGGGCAATCACTCATGTGACTAATGTCTCTATCAAAGTTCAGCACCCAAAAGCAAGAAGAAGAACCAGCTACAAGCATCAGATAAGAAGACATAAATATGGGTTATATCACAGAAAAAGTCTTTGTACATATGATAAAGCTACAAGTCGTTTTTGTTACTTTATTTATCTTTTTAGTGTTCACACGTGCCACAATCATCTGTAACTATCTCTTACACGTGTTCCTTATAATGTGCACAATTAGTTAGAGCTTAGCAAGTTAGTTAGCTTAGTTTTCTTGTATAAATACGATCTTGATGTACAGAATCACTTTAAGCTAATACAATCAGAAATTTCTCATCTTTCTTGATCTATTGCTCTCTGTTTTCTTCTTTCTCTGAGAGTATTAGATTCTTATATGGTATCAGAGCTTAAAGCTCCTGTCAATGGCGTCAAACCCTAGCCAAGATTCTTCTTCTTCTACTTCTGCTCAGCGTGAGCTCACTCTAATGGAGGATCCTCGAAGTCCGTTCTTCCTTCACTATGGTGAATCACCTGGTGCGATTTTGGTTTCTCAATCCTTGACAGAAGAGAATTACTCTACATGGGCCAGAGTTATGCAATTGGCTTTGGATGCCAAAAGCAAACTTGGATTCGTGGATGGATCTATCACTGCTTCCATGGCAGTCACGCCTCTTGAGAAGCTGGCTTGGTCCAAGAACAATTCCATGATTTCATCATGGATCTTGAATTCGGTTTCTCCTCACATCACAGCTAGTATGATTTATAGAGATACGGCTCTTGAAGTCTCGAATGCTCTCAAAAATCGTTTCACTCAAGCTAACGGACTAAGAATTTCTCAACTTCAGAAGCAGATATCCATGGTCATGCAAGGAGATTCAACAGTAACAAGCTTCTTTACTGGTCTTCAAACAGCTTGGGATCAATTGTTGAATTTTAGGCCTTTGCCGTGTTGTGCTTGTGGTAAATGTACCTGTGGAGTTAATGACAAAATTACATCTTTTCAACATCAAGATTCGTTGATGCAATTTCTCAATGGATTGAATGATGCCTATTCACAAGTCAGAACTCAAATCTTAATGATGGAGCCCGTTCCTTCTTTGGATAAAGCTTTCTCTTTGGTCATTCAAGAAGAGAGACAAAGAGCTTTGGGATTTAATGTCAATCCTTCTGTTGAGTCTACTGTTTTAGCAGTCAAGAACCAAGGATTCAATCAAAGCTCGAATTTTTCTGGCAATGTTGGCAAGAATATCAAAGGTAATGGGGGAAAAGGAAGACCTATTTGCAGCCATTGTGGGAAAGTTGGTCATGTGATGGAAAAGTGCTACAAGCTTGTGGGTTTTCCACCAGGATACAAGCAGAAAGGCATAGTATCCATGGCTAATCAGGTCATAACTGAAGGTGATCGAGCTCAATTTGATTTCACTCCTCAGACTCACTTCAGGTACAAAATACCCCTTATCTCACAATCTTGACTCCTCTAAATTGTCATCTTCTTATTCCTTTTATTGTTCCCTAATTGCTACCATTCCTGAGCCTAAATTCTATCATGAGGCTGTTAAAGACCCCAAATGGCAAGATGCCATGACAGCTGAGATCAATGCCTTAGAATCCAACAATACTTGGACTGTTTCTCCTTTGCCTCCTCATAAAAGGGCTATAGGCTGTAAATGGGTATATAGAGTGAAATACAAGGCTGATGGGTCTGTGGAAAGGTACAAAGCACGGCTAGTTGCAAAAGGGTTTACTCAACAAGAGGGGTTGGACTTCACCGAAACTTTCTCTCCTGTTGCGAAGATGACTACTGTCAAAACTCTACTTGCTATTGCTGCTGTGAAAGGCTGGCATTTGAGTCAATTGGATGTCAATAACGCATTCCTTCATGGTGATTTTCATGAAGAAGTGTATATGCAGCTTCCTCAAGGATTTCACAGCAAAGGGGGCAATATAGTGTGCAAGCTCAACAAGTCCTTGTATGGTCTTAAACAGGCCTCAAGGCAATGGTATTCTAAGTTTTCAAATACCTTATTGAAGCATGGTTTCAAGCAGTCCAAGGCAGATTACTCTTTGTTTACTAAGAGGTTCAATAATTCATTCATAGCATTACTTGTCTATGTGGATGACATGTTAATTGCTAGCAATGACATTCAAGCTGTTGATAAGTTGAAGGTTTCATTAGATCAAGAATTCAAACTCAAGGATCTTGGAGTTCTAAAGTATTTCCTTGGACTTGAAGTGGCATGATCAAATAAGGGCATTTCCATTTGTCAAAGGAAATATGCTCCAGAAGTTTTGAAGGAAGTAGGTATGACAGCATGCAAACCTAGTAAGGTGCCAATGAAGCAAAATTTGAAGTTAAGTAAGTTTCATGGCAAACTACTTTCTGATCCAGGGATTTATAGAAGACTAGTGGGAAGGTTATTATATCTTACCATCACTAGACCAGATATAGGTTATGCAGTGAACAAACTCAGTCAATTTGTCTCTAAGCCTAGGAAACCACACTTAGATGCAGCTTATAAAGTCCCTCAATACATCAAAGGGTGTCCTGGCCAAGACATTTTGTTATCAACCAGGTCTGATCTGCAGTTGAAGGCTTACACAGATGCTGATTGGGCTTCTTGTGTAGATACAAGAAGGTCAACTACTGGATTTTGTGTATTTTTGGGAGATTCCTTGATATCATGGAAGTCTAAAAAGCAGTCTATAGTGTCCCGATCTTCTGCAGAAGCTGAATATCGAGCTATGGCAGTGACAGTATGTGAGATGACATGGCTACTTGTTTTGTTGAAGGATTTGGAAGTTTATCACCCACAGCCTGCTCTACTTTTCTGTGATAATCAGGCAGCCATTCACATTGGAGAAAACCCCGTTTTTCATGAAAGAACCAAGCATATCAAAGTTGATTGTCATTTGGTTCAAGATAAAGTGCAAGATAAAGTTGTAAGATTGTTTTATACTCCCTCACACACACAGTTGGCAGATTTGCTCACTAAAGCTTTGAGTGGTCAACAACTCAAATACTTACTAACCAAGATGAGTATAGTTAATATTCATAGTCCTGGTTCTTATCTTGAGGAGGACTATCAAAATTCAGCACCCAAAAGCAAGAAGAAGAACCAGCTACAAGCATCAGATAAGAAGACATAAATATGGGTTATATCACAGAAAAAGTCTCTGTACATATGATAAAGCTACAAGTCATTTTTGTTACTTTATTTATCTTTTTAGTGTTCACACGTGCCACAATCATCTGTAACTATCTCTTACACGTGTTCCTTATAATGTGCACAATTAGTTAGAGCTTAGCAAGTTAGTTAGCTTAGTTTTCTTGTATAAATATGATCTTGATGTACAAAATCACTTTAAGCTAATACAATCAGAAATTTCTCATCTTTCTTGATCTATTGCTCTCTGTTTTCTTCTTTCTCTGATAGTATTAGATTCTTATAGTCTCTATTTTACGAGTTTTGGTCTGAACACTAGAAACTCTAAAGAGAAAAAGGTTTGAATGAAAGTCTCACTTCTCTATGTATAGAAGTAAAAAACCAGACTCATGCTTATGAGAAAAAGTTGGTATTCCTAAACTAGGTAAAAGGTTAACACTACATAATTAAGGGTAATTTTGTGAGTGGATAAAAAAAAATCCCAACTGTTTGTGTGATATGAGATGTGTAAGTGTAAGTTGCTCGATTTCATATACATGCAAATATAACCTTGCCTCCACACAAATTTAAATTTAAAGTTTTGAACTTGCTAGGCTGTTTGGTATTGTTGTTTTAGTAATGTTGTTTTTATTTTTTGAAAATACCTATAGATGAAAAAGTGTGTGAAAATACATGTAATGTTGTTTAAAAACAAAAAACATGTGTTTAAACACATGTACCAAATGGGCCCAAAGTTATTGATTTCACACACTTGATGCAAGTTCTAGGTGTAAATTGTAGTCACCCCATATCTATTATAGTGGTGTTTTTCATGACATTGGCCTCTTGACTTTCAAAACAATCGGCAGACTGAAACCTTTCTCTCTCGCACCCAATTTTTCAAAACTCAAGATTCTTTAATTAGCTTAGTTGATTTCATTCATCTCCATACACTTCATTGAGGTAATCTCCTTCTCTCCCGTGCATTTTAATCTTATATTTCATCTAGTTTCATTCTACGACGTGGGGTTTGTGAAATTTTTAGAAAAAAGTCGTATTTTACTTAAATTCTTTCAATTTGTCTAATCAATTGGGTTTCAATTCATGGGTCTTGTTCCCTTTTGCTGCATGAAGGAAAATTATTTGTAATTTTGGCAAGAATCATGGGCAATCCTTCACTTACCAGTGTGTTGTACTTAATGTGGTATGTTTGACAAAATGTCTGAGTGATATTTTTTGTCTTGTGATAAAGACTAGTGTGGTAGATGTCCAGGATTCAAATTTCATTTCCCTCAACTATTGTATCATTAGAGGAAAAAAAAAAGTGGTGTGGCTTGAAATCGTTGTGGAGATTGTGTGTAAGTGAGTGATTCGTTCATTTGCATTGTATTAGGAATACCAAGATATGACAAATTTGGCTCCTAGATGTCTAGTTTCTAGAAAAATTAACCTCACTCACAAATTCAAAAGTTTCTGAGAGATGTCCATGAAATAGTGAACGTAGGTCATTTCTTGAAACTTAGTTTCGGAACAATTAACATTAATAGGCCCCAAATTAGCTTCCAATACATACATACATATATATATATATATATATATATATATAAATTTTTTTTCATTTTGAAATCAAAACTTAGAAAAAAATCTAATTAAATTTCAAATCAAAAGCCTAATTTTTGGCCATGTGTTTCATCTAAGTTTTCAAAATTTTTGTGCCAAAGCAAATGACAAATTAACATCTAATAAAAAAGCCAAGAAGACCACAAAAATAAAATTAACAAGAACAACACACCTGTGAAAAATTATTGTTTACTCCCGGAGTACCATAAATGCGTACTCCCCCCTCACATGAATGGCATGAATGGTGGGTCCCACTAATTAAATTCATGGTGAGATCTACCATTCATGTGAGAGGGGTGATAGTACCTAATAATTTTTCCACACCTGGACACTTCAACTATATATTTATTTATTACTGTTCAATATTTAAGTGCATAAGCACGGATTACAAACTAGTTAACAAATATAGGTCTCAATTACTTTCGTTTCATAATTATTTCGCCCCAAACCATGATCTAATTGTCCCAATTAAAAATGTGATTATACCAATTGCTCATGAATAATTAATGTTTGACCATCTAATTAGATGTGCGCAACCCTATCATAAGCTGTAGTCCTTGCCAATCGGATTATGACATGTCATTAATTTCATATTGATTATAATTATAACCAATCAAAATTAATTGTTCATAAATCATAATTAGTCGACTTAATTTGTGAGAGTGCATCTTGGCTATTAAAATTTGGTTTGATGATAACTTTTAATCGTGTGGTTTGATTAAGACTTATGACCAATCACTTTGAATGTTATAACATCAAGATCACTTTGTTGAAATGAAATTAAGGATCCAATGACCACAATTAAGATGCTTATCTCTATGGTGAAATTACTATTTTACCCTCCATGTGAGGTTAAATTCGGGTTGCATAATGGGATTTCAACAACAACATTTATTAATATGAATAATCTTGGATTAACATATTCTCCTATCATAATCCTAAAAAAAAAAATTTCATTTAAAAATTAGATAATTGAAAATACCAAGAGATACCAATACACAAAACTCTATATTACTCCCTAAACAACTTTAATATGAAATAAGTAGGAATTTGGTAATACCGAAAGACCATTCTTGCATAGGTAGCTCCACATCGAAGCTAGGGTAGTCATAGGACCACCTTGCCCTAAATATATATATATATATATTATATAAATTTTTAAAATTTTAATGATTTTTTTACTCCTAAAAAAATTTGTGACCACCCTAAATTTTTTTAGGCCCAACATAATTAAATTTTGGACAAAGTTTGGTAGCAAACTTAGTTTTAGACTAGGCTATAACTCCACTTAATATATATATTTTTTATTAAATGCGAATTTTGACAAATCCATCATTGATTATATTTTCTTCTTATATCTTACATGTTGCAAAATTTCAATAAGATCAAAAATTAATAGCCATGCCATCAATCAAATGTTTAAATTTTGAGTTTTTGTAATATAAAATTATACATTAAAAATAAGTTTATGGATTTAATAGTAAATAACGTTTGATTGATATGAAATTTGACATGTGTTTTAAAATATAAAGAATATATTATTCAATTCAAGAAATAGAATTTTAAAATATGTAGTTATGTTAATTTGTTTAGTAAGAGATGTAGCTAGTAGCTATACATTATTTGTTTAAATGGAAAATCTTGTGTAAAGATAGTTTTTCATATTTTTAAGTGTTTGGTAGCATCAGAAAAAATAAATTAAAGAAAAACTATTTTTGGTAAAAAAAAAAAACTATTTTTGGTTAATAGAAAAAGTATGGTAGAGATTGTTTTCTACTAAATTTTGTTGGGAAACAATTCTATCTCATAGCGAGCTAAATAAAGAAAGTTAGAAGACTGTTTTTTTTAACTCATTTAAGGTTATACTATCAGAAAATGACTTATTTTCATTTTTTTTTTCTTTTTTCGTTTTTTTGAGGAAAAAAAAAAGACTTATTTTCTAGAAAACATTATTGATGAAACAACTAATATAAGTTTGCAATTAAATTTTGGTCCCCTTAACAATATATTAAGTCTTTACAGACAAGAAGAAAAAGCCCAAGAAATTTTTTTATCGAATTAAAAAATAAGTAAAAAAAAATATTTTAACAGAAATAAAATTTTAAAAAATAAAATCTATTTTTGGAAGAGTTATAACCACGGTCTAAGACTCAGTTATTGGTTGTTTCATATGAGTGTTTAAGGTACTTTTGTCTGTTCAATTTGTTTTTCCTAAGAATATATAAGTATAATACGCCTGGGTTGCATCTTTTCATCCTATAGCTACTTTAAAAAAGAAAAAGAAAAAAAATATTTGAAGTATGTATTCTATACTACAAAGAATTTCTATCTTTTTAATATATATAATATCGAGTTTTATTATGGGGATTGATTTCGGTACGTGTCTCTTTTTTGAACACATATAGTAATTTTTATATGTTTTTTGTTATTAAGAATTTACTCACTTACATTTAAAATTACTTAATAGGAAATATTTCGGCCGTTTCTCCGGAGATTGAAAAAGATACTTCAAAGCTGAAGAATCTGAGGTACGAGTTGACTATGTCCTACACGTCAGGAGCATTATTCGGGGCCTTTGCTACGATAATTTTTCGAAGGAAATGGTCTTTGATACTGGGAAACACGGCCGTGATTGTTGGTTCCGTGATTATCATGTTTCAGAATGGGGGAATCCAGACGCTGCTTGTTAACCGCTTCCTTATCGGTTTAGGTGTCTCCGTATTTACGGTGGTCTGTCCTATGATGATTTCCGATATCTCGTCAATCAAACGGAGGGCCGCGTTCATAGCGGTCTGGGGTGTAATTTTAAATTTCGGCCTTTTTCTCTCAGCCGCAGCTTCCGACATATTTCTTGCCCTAGTAAGTATTTTCTCAAAATAAGTTGTCTCGTAAATGTTTTTTTTTTTTTTTTTTTTTTTTTTTTTTTTTTTTTTTTTCTTATTATTAGTTTGATTAAATACAATTTTGACAGGTGGCTTGGAAATGGCTTCTCGCCTTTCCAATTTTCCCATCAGCCTTTGAAATGCTTTTTGTAATTGGAACTTCAAAGGTGAGTCCCGAAATTTAGTATATTTTCTTTTTGAATACATAAATAATAGGATATAAATATTTTGAGAAGAATAGAGTTGAGTTCTAAAATAAGATTGAACCATCCAAAATTTATATCTTAAATACTCACAAATAAATGGAATAATCAATAAAATACAATTAACAAGGTGAAGGAGTTAGGAGGGAGGTGTTGGCGGTGGCATGGAAGTGTTACAAGAGTAGGAAGTAGAGGTATTTTGTTTTTGGTTTAGTCGAGGTTAGGGAAAATTTTGGACCAAATCGAACAAGTTTGTTTTATACATATAAAGCTAGGCATAAAAATTATAAAACAAACTTGTTCGAGAGAGAGAGATATATATATATATATATATATATATATATTTTGATATTGATACTGATTGATTTGTCTTGATAAAAAAATGGAATTAAAAGTCAAATTAAAATGTGGTTGAGAGGTGTCACATTCAAAACATTTTTACAATATCTTCACAACAAATCATAAGAAGTTAGTTGTTATTGGTTCTAATTTGAACATAACACTAAAATTATTTTTTTATCTCACCAATAATATCCTGGCGCATATAATTTGTTATGAAAATGTTAAAAATATAGCCAATTTTTTTTTTTTTTTTCTAAATGAATATTTTTATCATTATCAGGATGCACTTGACGGATTTGGAAATGACGAAAGCATTCAAAGCAAAATGACTCTTTTTAAACCTCTGGCGGCCGCCTCGCTTGTTCTGCTAAGTTCTGTCATGATAGGATACAAGCAAGTTTTATTCATCGCTCCAAAGCACGTGTCGTTTTTTGTGCTGGCCGCAGTTGCACTTGTTGGCACGGTATTATCCATACCTGTCACTCACAGGTTCCCTAGGATAGCAATGTTATCAATATCTATGCCGATATTAATGATAATATTGATCACTCTCATTTTTATTGATCCTAGCTCCTCGGGAATACAATATTTAATCATGGTATATGTGTTTATCTACTCCCTCTGCTTGGCAACATTACCCATTGTGTATACCATAGAAATTTTCCCCACTGAATCACAAGGTTTGGGCTGTTCACTGATTGGCGTCCTAAATTGGATTCTATCATTCACTATAAATTTTGTAGTGAAGCATTGCAACCTCAATGAGAACGAACAACTTGGAAGCTTTTCTGTCATTTCAGCAATAATTTGGCTGATAATGATCATGAGCCTACCAGAAACAAAGACAAAGACAATATCTGACAAAAAGATTGAGGTAAAGCGAAAGGAGAACCTTGGAAGTCAGGAGACTGGAGCGGATAGAAGCTAAAGAAATGCAGGAGAGAGACGGAAGAGGATATTAAACTATTATTTTAATCAGTAAAAAAATCTGTACCGAGTGTCTATGTCCTTCTTGCTTTGAATCTGAATTCTTTTTTTGTGCTATTATTTTTAATAGCAAAATGTTTCAATTGTATTATTAAATCTTATGTATAATTAAAGGGAATCCCCACCCAAAAATCTAGGGCTTTCTCCTTACTCTTCTCTCACTTCTCATCTCAGAATCTCACTCTCTACATTATTAACTTCCTTAATTCTCGTCCTTTACTACTACTAAACTCTCTGCTCACTTCACCTTTTAATTGTTTGGACAATGGAGTTAGGATTTCACCTGAGGCAGTTTGGTTTTATTAATATAGCACTTCATTGCAACATATTTGGATTTAGAAATATGCATGGGTGTTTAGATGCAAAGTATTATAAGAGAAGGCTATGCTGTATTTGTTCAATTGTAACGTGGTGAGGAATTCAGTAAAATTGGCAAAAATAGATTAAATATGGATAATTTATATCAACAGCGAGGTAAACGTTGAAAAAAAGAAATTAAATATTTATAAAAAAAAATTAAATATTTTTATAAACGGGTTGAAAAATGTCGAAAATAAAATCTCCGAACTTATATAGGCTTCATATCTCGCTCTCTGTTGAAAAATGGTCAAGGAGAGTTCAAATTTCACTATCTGTGGGATTGATTTGTAAACTATCTCAGTCCCATCTAGTACTAAGCAAATGCCAAGATCAGAGTTGTTCTACTTCTTATAATTGGCTTAGTTCATTTCAGAGGATTAGAGTTCAAGTCTTTCCAGGCTTAATTGCTGAGCATGCTTTTTTAACTTTCTTTTACTACTTAGCAACCCTCAAGCTATTTTCATATATTCTCCTAGTTTGTTATATATGATAAATTTTATTAAACTGGGATGAGTGAATCTAAGTTTTCCTGTTGTTATGATCACCACATTCTTTAAGAAAATATTTGGATGGGGAAATGGTCACAATAAATGCAAAATGGTTATCATTAATATGCATCTCTTGCAAGTGTAGTTTTGGGATAGGAAATAAATACAAAAGGCCTTCTTTGGTTTTCATAACTAGTTGGAAGTTGTTCTAGGTTGAATCTTGCCATTCTTTTTAAAAAAATGCTAATGAGTGCTCTTAGAGCATTGGTTAATAATCCATTTTAAGAAAGTTTTGATACCACTTTTATAGGAAATGAAAAAAACTGTTAAAATATTAATTACTTTTTTTTTTTCATTTCCCATAAAAACTTTTTTTAAATGGATTATTAACCAATGCTCTAAGGGCACTCGTTAACATTTCCCTTCTTTTAAAAAGAAGTTTGTCTAGAAACAGAATAGTTAATGAAATCTTGGAAATTCAACTTAACATTATTCACTTTGCTTGATCCTAATGAATCTTGTCACAAAATTTGGAAGAATTTTGGAAATTGGATGAAATATTACAATCTTTAAGAATATTTTTAGGTTGTCAGCTGCTGGTTGAGACAAGCATGGTATCAATTTTTAGGTTATTGGCACCCCCACCTAGTGGTGGGATACCTCCGAGGTTTAATCCCCAACATCTTCACTTAGGGTAAAAAAAGTTGGCATCTCCTCTTGTTGAAACAATGAGGTGGGGGGTATGGTCATAAGTTCAATACGAACTTGGTGTGTAACTTTTTAATTGAAAAAAAAAAAATCCAATGCCATTAAAAGAATTGAAAGACTTGACTAATTGCCCATTAAAAATAAAAATAAAAATCATGACCTCTGCATTCCTATTGGTCAGAATTTCAATCTTAAGTTACTAATTGCCCTCTATTTTCTGTGAACTACTTCTTTGTAGGTGCATTTTAAAACTTCTTCTATTGAATTCCTATTCAATTTTAGCTGCTGACTTTTACATGCATTTATTAACTAAGGCATTCTCTCAGATTTTAGAAAGGCCCTATAGAGAAACAACTGGGATGAAAACTCTCTTTTTGTTGCCACCTTTTCTGAAAATCTTCTTCTTTACTCTTCTTTGATTAACATTTTTCTTTATGTGTGTACACAGGTCCACATTGCACAGAGTTTTGGTGAATGGTCAAGAGAGATATTCTGTAAGGCCCCTTTTTCTTTTTGAGTAAAAATTGTTGCAAGACCCTTTATAAACTTTTGAATGATCCATGCTTATAGTCTCAGTTTCTGCAATATCATCATCTAAAGGGTCAACTTTATTTTCTCCGTTTTCTCTTTTATTTACTACTTGCAGCTGGAATGATTTTTTGCAGGGTGCTGAACTGTGTTACAAATAGCCATTTACAGTTTTGCTGTTTGAAAATTTAGCTGCTTGGACCTACTTTATAATATTTTCCCCTATTAGTGGTAGAATCAGTTGTGGCAGTTTTAAATTGTTACAAATGGCCACTTAGAGTATTACCGCTTGAATCTTTAGCAACTTGGATCTAAGATAAATTATTCTTCTAAACCTTGGTTTTTTTTTTTTTTTTTTTTTTTTTTTTTTTGAGAATGTGAGACCTTGGTATTTTATTGAGCCAATTTGACTTCATTTACATTATCAATATTTGTAGTGCAAGTATTGATTCTCTTAATCCACTGACTTGCTCATTGTGTGTGAAGCCTGATCTATTGTGTTAGTTATATTAAGTGACTTGCTCATTTTGTGTGAAGCTTTATCTATTATGGTAGTTAAACAATAAACTGTGGAGGTTTATTGTATCGTGTACTAAGCTTGATTGATACTTTTTTTTGTACTGCCTTTGGCTTATCTTAATTTCGTACACCCTACATGTTTGGTGTGAATTAATTAGGGGCTACAAAATAGTTACTTTAGTACAATTTACTTCCAAACCGTATTTCAGATTCTGTTGAACTAGTATAAGTAAGAAAATAAATTTTTTCTTTGATAAGCATGTATTAGAAGACCATAATTAATAAACAAGCCATATTTCCCTCTCTCTCTCAAGTATACATTTTGAATGAAAGTGTTGTTATACATGGCAACAAAGTGACTTTGCTATGTATTTTCCAGTTTGTAATTGACAACCAAGTGCTTTCTTGCATCAACAAAGAAGCTTGTTGGACAATCACAAATATCACTGCTGGGAATAAAGGCGAAATACAGGTATGTGATTCACTTTCTATATGATATAACATAAAGATTGTGTGGTGTACTTGGTTGAAATAGTGCTAATTAAAAATGTCCCCTTTGTAACCATTACTGGATAATTAATAATAATTATCATGTTTTTGTTAGGATTAGTGCCCTTAAATCATATTGTATGATGCTATGTATTATATATTGTATGACATTATGTATGACATGATGTATGACTTAATATTGTAATTAATAAAGTTATTTTATTATTATCTGAAATAATGGTAACATCAGTATTAGGACATTATCATATGGTCCTTGAGATGCATAGTATGTGATTTATGTGAAAAGTCAAAGAAGATATAAATCACAAGTTCTTTGTAAACTCAGAATGTTAGTTCGTAGTCGGTGGTGAAATCGGGCATTTCATCTACGAAAACTATAACATATTAACTAAGATGATTTGTCTTGATCAAGGAAGTGGTGACTTCTAGTTGATATGTTGATATATTTTAAGAATTAAGACATATTGAACTGGACCGTTGTAAGATTTATTATTCTCCTTACGACTGCCAAATGAATAATAAATCTCACGACTTATATTTACATGAACTCTTAATCCTGAGAGAATAATGGACCTGATCATGAAGTATAGGTTACTGTGATATATCAGGAGTGAGATCTAAAGTAACGGTCAAAACTTCAGTATGTTGGGCAGCCACATTTAGTGTTGATGGAACATATATTCTCAAGATAGAATTCATAGTCTCTTAATGGAGATACAAAATATTCCTTTGGGATAAGATTGATGGATTTGTTGTTCAAAATGTTAGGCCTAACTACTTTAGTAAATAGTTACTAAAGTATATATTTATGAAATTGGATTTCATAAATATATAATGAAAAAATTAAATGATTAAACCGGGTACTTAAGGATTAAGATGTAGTAATTCACAAAGTGGTAGTCTTCATTCATGACTTTGTGCTACTACGAATATTTTATGAAGGGGTTGCATGTATAATAAAATCTTGGGATATAATTTATTAATAAGGCTTAGAGTGCAATTATATTAATATAGTGGTATTAAATATAATTAATGGTAACTTTGGACTTGTCAAGAGTTGACAGAAAAGCCCAAGGCCCATTGGAGCTAATGTCTTATTTGTTTATTTTTGGTCCCACTTCAAGCCACATATTAAAACCCAATTGGAAAGGTCCAAAAAGGCTAGCCCAATTAGATAATCAGTTATAAGGAAAGAAACATACAGAATTTTGTAAGTACATGAAACGGTTTGTATGTGAGTGTTGGACACTCTCTCATTCTCTCTAGAACATACACATATAACTGATTGAGAGACCACACATCTTGGGCGTTAGTGGAATTAGAGTGAAGATTGAAACTGTTTCCGAGAACTTCCGATCTTTGTTTTTGAAATTCATCGCACCAAGGTACACTTTCTTGTTCTATATTCTGAAACTTACATAGTGCATGTTATCAATTGCGAATGAAGTAGATCCGTTAATTTTCCACTACGTATATTTATATTTCCAACAATTGGTATCAGAGCGGTCTTCAATTCCAATTTGTATAACATGTTTTGTGAGTTTTAGAATTAGAGATAATAGTTTCATAATGCTAGAAGATTATACTCACATGTAATTTTCTGCATGGTTGTTGAAACTATGATTTGATAAAAACTGATATTGATGTTATGATGTTGTTTAAATTTGAATTTAAGTCTGTTAAATTGAAGTTTAAGAATATAGCATCAATGGAATTTAGTTTTGCTATCAATCTCTGTCTATAATGTTCATATGATGGTTGTTAGTTCATGAAAAGTCGTTAAAAACTGCATTAGACAAATTCTGGAAATTCAAAATTCGTGAAGCTCGATCGATCAAGAAGCTATTGAGCATCGATCGAGCAAACGGGAGATTTCTCGATCGATCGACTAGCTATTAATTAGTTATCGAGATAGCAAGATTGTTTCCCGATCGATCGACCAACTGTTGGGAAGCTGTCGAGCCTAGGAATTTTTTGAATTTTTCTAAGTGTTTTCATATGTATAAAGAGCAAGGCTGTGTATAATTAGTTTATACATGTTTACAATATAAAAACCTTTAATTTAAAACATCTAGTGGGAGAGAGATACAAGGGTTGGATCTCACGGCCTCCATTGTTGGTTCATAGTAGTGTGAAATATATACTTTGTCTTTGCTTCGAGCTTAGTATTCCATGCGGAGAGTATTTATTTCATGGTCCTACAAGATTGAATTTCTTGGTTTATAGTAGTTTGATCAAACACCTTGTCTTAGCTTCGAGCTTTGCATTCCATGCGGAGGGTGTTTTGTATCATGGTACTACAAAATAAACCTGTTAAAGGGATGAAATGTGGCTACACAAAATTCTAGACAATAGTATACACTAGACTAAATATTATAGTATCCTCTATGCTGAGTTCTTACTATTATTATTTATAGGCCAAATGTATAACGGCATATTATTAGTGTATGATAAGAGTTATCATGATAACACTAATAATGAGAAGAGTTCTCAATCAATCATAGTATTTAATGTTCACTCTATGCTGAGGGATATTGAATATGGGATTGGGTTGTCATTGCATATATTATACAATGGTTTTATTAAGGTTTCATACTATATGTTTATATGCTAAATTGATAATGTCCAGTTTACTTATTATATTCATGTTTATTGTTTTCAGATTTGAATATGGCATCATTTAGCCCACTTGTTACCATTCTTAATCAAAACAAACTGATTGGATCCAATTATGTTGACTGGAAAAGAAATTTGGACATAGTTCTCACTACTGAAGAGCACAAATATGTGCTTACTAAACTATGTCCTATTTTTCCTTCATTAAATGCTCCTCTTGAGGAAAAACAGCGATATGATCGTTGGCAGAAATTTAATGAGATGGCCAAGTGCTACATCCTAGCATCTATCTCAAATGTTCTACAGCATCAAATGCAGGATGTAGAACTAGCTTCGGACATTATGCTAAGTTTGAAGGAGATGTTTGGTGAGCAAGGCCGTTCCGCAAGACAAGAAACCATAAGGAAAATTTATAATACCAAAATGGCTGAAGGTGGTTCAGTTAGGGAGCATTGTCTTACAATGATCTCTAATCTAAATACATTGGAGGTTTTAGGTGCCTATATTGATGGAGAATCCCAAGTGGATATAATACTCCAGTCACTACCGGAATCATTCAAGGAATTTAGACTCAATTATAATATGAACAAAAAGATTTATACATTATCTGAATTAATGAAAGAGTTGGTAGCAGCAGAAGGCATTCTTGGTACTTCTAGTGTTGATGCTAATATGGCTGAAGCTTCTACTTCTCAACCTAAGTCGAAAGGCAAGGGTAAGAAGAAGACGAAGAAGAAGAAGACGAAGAAGAAGAAGAAGAAGAAGGAATTCACCAAGCAAGAAGGTACACAAATTGCCTTAGGGGTTGCCAACAAAGGAAAGAAGCTCAAAGGAAAAATTTTCCATTGTGGTGAGAAAGGACATTAGAAGAGGAATTGTTCAAAATTTAAGGCTGTCAATAATAAGGGTATGAAAAGTTCTTTCCTCCTTGAAACATGTTTGGTACAAAATCCCACTGATTCCTGGTGTGTGGATTCAGGTTGTACTAATCATATCTGCAATTCTTTGCAGGGGTTCCACGAGACCAGAAAACTTAATGAAGGAGAATTGTTTCTTACTTTGGCTGATGGGAGCAGGATTCCAGTTGTAGCTGTTGGTGTTTTTAATTTATGTTTTAAGTCTAGAGTTTTAATATTGGAAGACTGTTTGTATGTACCTAATATTCGTAGAAATTTAATTTCTGCAACTTATTTAGGTAAACATGGATATTGTGTTATCCTTAAAGACAATGTTGTAATAAAGAAGGGTAAAGTGTTTATCTGTTCTGGCAATATTGTTGATGGTCTTTATATTTTAACTCCTGATAAGCATGAATTATATAATTCTAAATTAGATAATGACTCTCATGTAAAATCATTAAAGAGAAAGTTTCCTTCTACTAGTGATGCATATCTTTGGCACTTGCGTTTAGGTCATATTAATTCAAATAGGATTCAAAGACTGATCAAAGATGGTCTCTTACAGCCCATGGACTTTGATGAATTTTCAGTTTGTGAATCTTGTTTGGAAGGTAAAATGACCAAACGACCTTTTAATGCAAAAGGTAAAAAAGTCCAAGATTTGCTAAAACTAATACATTTAGATGTATGTGGTCCTATGACAATTCAGGCAAGAGGTGGCTATGAGTATTTCATTACTTTCGCTAATGATTACTCTAGATTTGGTTATGTGTACCTAACGAAATGGAAGTATGAAACCTTTGAAAAATTCAAAGAGTTTAGGGCTGAAGTTGAGAATCAATTAAGCAAACACATAAAGGTCATTCGATCTGATCGTGGTGGCAAATACCTTCTTGGGGATTTTAAGGATTACTTAACTAAAAATGGAATTGTATCCCAATTGACTGCACCTGGAACTCCGCAACAAAATGGTGTAGCGAAAAGAAGGAATATGACTCTTTTTGATATGGTTAGGTCCATGATGAGTTATTCAACTCTACCAATTTCTTTTTGGGGATATATTCTCAAGATGGAACATATATTCTCAAGATGGAATTCATAATCTCTTAATAGAGATACAATATATTCCCTTAAGATAAGTTTAATGGATTTGTTATTCAGAATGTTAGGCCTAACTACTTAGTAGATAGTTGCCAAAGTATATATTTATGAAATTGGATTTCATAAATATATACTTTAGCAACTATTTACTAAGTAGTTAGTTGATTAACTCATAAATATATATACTAACTACTTAGTAAATAGTTGCTAAAGTATATATTTATGAAATTGGATTTCATAAATATATAATGAATAACTTAAAGGATTAAACCGGGTATTCAAGAATTAAGATGTAGTAATTCACAGTCTTCATTCATGACTTTGTGTTACTAAGAATATTTTATGAACGGGTTGCATGTACAATAAAGTCTTGGGATATAATTTATTAATAAGGCCTAGAGTGCAATTATATTTATATAGTGGTATTAAATATAATTAATGGTAACTTTGAACTTGTCAAGAGTTGACAGAAAAGCCTAAGGCCCATTAAAGCTAATGTCTTATTTGTTCCCTTTTGGTCCCACTCCAACCCACATATTAAAGCCCAATTGGAAATGCCCAAAAAGGTTAACCTAATTAGATAATCAGTTATAAGGAGAGAAACATACAGAATTTTGTACGTACATGAAACGGTTTGTATGTGAGTGTTGGACACTCTCTCATTCTCTCTAGAACATACACATATAATTGATTGAGAGACCACACATCTTGGGCATTAATGGAATTGGAGTGAAGATTGAAAGTGTTCCCGAGAACTTCTGATCTTTGTTTTTGAAATTCACCACACCAAGGTATACTCTCTTGTTCTATATTCTGAAACTTACATAGTGCATGTTATAAATTGCGAATGAAGTAGATCCGTTAATTTTCCATTGCGTACATTTATATTTCCAATAGTTTTGTAGGCTGTCCTTGTTTTGTATGCTGTCCTTGATGCATACAATGCTGTAATATCTACAATGAAACCTGGAGCAAACTTGGTGGATATGCACTTGAAAGAGTGGATATTGAACGTTCTGTTAAAACAATTGCAATATGCATGTCTGTATGTTTTTTCAATGATACAAGCTTTTGTCATGGGCTTGGCCTTCTTGTTGAAAAGTGGCACCTCTCCATATTTCTGTTACTTGAGGATAATTGATGGAGTGCAATGGTTTTTAATTTTTTCTTTTAAGTAGTCATTTTGAAAACTTGGAGCTATTTGAATATTTGAAAATTAGACGGATGTTTTAGTTTTTATATGAGAATGGAGTTCGATTTGGAATTGTGTTTATGTTTATATTTTGAATCAGGTTATTAAATTTTGATCACGTGAAGGAGTGCATCCAAATTTGTTTATTTATTTAAAAAAAAAAAATTATTTCAACAGTTTTTAATAATAGTTCAACGTTTAATAACCAATGATAAAAGTGAACCACATTTTAACCATTGATAAAAGTGAACCACATTTTTCAACAGTCACACAGGCTGTAGGGATAACAGTGGTGGTTTTTAACAGTCATTTTAACCATCAAAAATACTTTTTTCAACGGTTTCTGGTACTTTTTTCCAATGTTATTAATTCCGTTCTAGCCGGAACGGACGGAATTTTTCGTGCCGGTGTTCAATCCGGAATGTTAGTACCATCCATTCCACCTCGGGTCAAATTTCGGTTTGTTTCGGCCGTTCTGGTCAATTCTGGCCAGTTTCGGGTGAAATGAGAATCTCGGCCAGTACCATTTTCCCTTTTAAATATATATATATATATATATATATATATATTCTACAACTACATCACTCTACATCTCAAATCAAATGTTCACAGATCCATTCACACATCTAAAGCTTCTATTTTGACAGGATAGAAAATAATCACAACCCAAAAAGAAATTAAGAAGAGAGAAGGAAAATAACAACAATGGCAGTGTCTTCAGCAAACTTCATCTACATACCTGATCTATGCTTTTCCCTTTTATTTTTTTGCTTTATTTTCTTTCTTCACTGCATTGTTTCACTTGCTTGTCTTCACGTTTCGTCAAACCTTCAAATTGCTTGTCTTCATGTCAAACCATCAAAGTGCTTAGAGTCTGAGACTTCATATTTTTTTTTGAACAATGGCTATGGTTTGGTAAAGTTCTGAATGGTTCCTACTTCCAAGATATGATTATCTTTTAGTGAATTCGGAAATTATTATTTTATTTGGTTTTTGATTGGTTTGATGGGTTATTAATACTACTTCCTACTAGAGTACATTGAGCAGAGAGTCTACTTTGTGTAGGAATAGAGCTCTCTAGTCTATTTATTACACTCTGAGTCATTAATTTATTATAATAAATTAATAATAACTATGAAATGCTGTGGAAATTAGTGTAATTCATGTAAAAAAAAAATTATAAATTATTCAGCAAAAAAAAAAAAATTTAAAAAAGTGGAATATATATATATATATATATATATATTTAAACTCAAAACACTCTGAAACAGTACACTAAAATTGGCCAATACCGAATATTCCGTTCTACTGAACAAACTGAAACGGGTTTCGAAACAGAATTAATAACATTGCTTTTTTCAACAGTTTCAACCGTTGAAAATAGCAAACTTTCTTGTAGTGAAATTACATTACATCATACAAATACAATTCATCTGTAAATCAATTTTTGTAATATAAATTTTAGGTTATTTATGATGGATAAGATTCAAAATTGTAGCGGTCATTGATCTGGGCATAGAACAGAGCCTTGCAGTTGAGTTTTAATTATATGTCTTCAATTAGGTTTTCTATCAATTCATGGATTTCAATTCCTAACCCTTTTTCCTCTCAATTTTTTTATTTTTTATTTTTATTTTGGTTGAAGTCAAGGAACACTCATAGAACATCCAATTCTACAGGTTTTGTAAGAAAACATTGTGGATATGGATGGGTTTCGTAGTGGAGATAGTATCGATTTAATGGTTTTTTATTTATTTTTTTTATGTGTTTTTTGAAGGGCCTAAGAGTTGGCCTAGTGATTAATTTATTTGGCTGAAAAATTAATTTATATTGATGTAGATTGTGGTTTCAGAATTTTTAGTGCTATATATGGGCTGTTTGATGCAAATAGTTTTGTCTATGGGGTTCAATAAAAATTTTAGGCACAGTTGATTTTATGCTAAATAGTTATTGGATTTTGTTTTAGAAAATCTTTAGATTTTCGTTGTTATTGTGATTGACCCTTTTTTTTTTCCCGGTTGATGGTGATTACTATCTTGATTTAATGGATGAAGTTTTGAGTTGACTGCATTGAAACAGGCAGATGTTGCTGTCATCGATAATGCAAATCTGGTATGCAACATGATTGACCTTTTTCAGTTTCCCTTTTTAAGTAATTTTGCTTCAATGGAAATTGCTCATTTTGATCAGCATGTATTTGGCTACTTGAATTTTGTCAGATGCAAACTTACATTTAAAACATAATTGGTATACTGTTGAAATAATTAAGGTTGAAGTTTAATCTTAGGTTTGATACAGTGTCATATTTATGTAGATAATCTTTTACTCTAATTTTCCCCCCTAATAATTAATAAAGCAGCATTTTTGCATTTTTGCATGTGTAAATTTTAGGTTATTTATGATGGTTAAGATTTAAAATTGTAGTGGTCGATCTGGGCATTTGTTTGATATGAGTAGAAGGTTTAAAATTTTAGAACTTTTACCTTGATCTTTTCATAATTTTGCTTGGAGTCAAAGTGGTATGCGGTTACTTTTGAGAATATTATTTCCTTAGGAATTTCTAGATATTGATGTGAAAGACATTTTAGTAGTTGTGTCTCTATTTAATGCTGCTTTTATTTGCTTATATCCCACTTTGACCACCATTTTTTCAAAAAGTTATTAGTTTAAAACTAATGCTTGACGGTCAGTTTTATGTCATTAGTGTGTTACCTAAGCTTTTGATGATAGACGTGTCTATTTCTACTAACAGCTTCTAATGGATAACAGAGTGTACTTCAATTAGCAACCTATATACTTCTCTTTATATTGTTATGATTGGTGACGATAAGTAACAACCATATCTTAACATCAATTATATACTATTTTGTTCTACCAATTAAAATTACTAATTTGAGTTGTCTTTCTTTGTCATAGGGGTTAGTTAATCCATTGATTGGCTTTCATTATGTCACTATTGAAACCAAACTAAAGGACATATATTCTTTCTCATATTTTTTATTTTAATTTAAAATTTTGTGCATCAAATATTGTTAAATATAGTATATATTTTCTTTAACAAATATGATCTAGGTTTAGGTATTTTCTTGGGATAGATTATATTTTGGCATTTGGATTAGATAAAGGTATAAATGTTAGATTTGGTTATGTTTTAGATATTTATTTGTATTAGATTTTGTTTGGTTCACTAAACCATGTGACTTGCTTCAAAATTGTACATACTGTGTGTAATGCAATTGAGAAGGATACATATTAAGTCAACTTTACATACATTCTAAACAAATAGTAGGTATGGAAATAAACATTACCTTTATGAGCTGTAAGTGTAATAGAGATATTTACCATTGCAATAAACATTACCATTATTTATATTGCCTTTGATTCCATCTGGAATTCACTGATTTTTTGTAGATAAGCTTTGGCTTTGCTGAAAAAATTTTCAACTAATAAAATGGTTCAACCTGATATGATCTTTTGTACTAATTTCTTAAATATCTTATTGTGACTAATCTTTTGCATATATTGCACATTTTTATTTGAAATTATTGTCGCTTTATAGGCAAAGATTTTTGTATGGTCTTGATTCAAGAAGTGGTATAAATTCAAAATATTGTTATCTTCCTTCATCAGTTTGCGTACAGATATATTTTTACTTAATTTTATCCATTTTCAAATAAATGTACTTTCAAATAAAATAATTATATATAATTTTTATTTACTAATTCCATGCATAACATGGGTTAGAGACTACTAATAACTAACAGCTAAAACGTTTGAATTTTTGTTGACCGCTTCTTATTACGCCACATGACTATATAAATTACTGACACATTTGCTTTAAATCACTAAACAATTGTATCTTTTCGGTGGTTTGCTTATTCAGTTTCATTAACTCCTAACGTTTGCCATAAGGTAAATATTAAAAAAAAAAAAAAAAAAAAAAAAAAAAAAAAAAAAAAAACTGCCACGGAAAGATATACTACAATTAGACAGAGAGTTTTGGCTTAGGGGCGATTATTAATTTTGATTGTTTCATTACTCCTTCCCCCAAACCACTATTTTTTGTTCTTATCTTACACAACCATAGCGTCTCTCCTGGTCTCTCTAAACACATTCAAAAAACTTATTCAAAATCTCACACAAACGCCGATCACTCCAATCCTATTTAAGTCCTCACACAACCCCTGTCTCTCTCAACTTTCAATGTCTCTGCAATTTAAGGTCATATAAGTAACAATTTTGAAGTTAGGGTTCCAAATTTCTTCAAAGTAAAGATTCTAATTTGTTTTCAAATTGTCTAAGATCAGGGTTTGCTATCAACTACGGATTTAAACGATGTTGGCTTCGCCTATCATGTCCCCTTGGCATAATTTGTGTGACATTTATGTCCATTCTGGTGTTCAATCTACGTGGGCTTCGTCTCTTGGCATTTGTTTTTTTTTTTTTTTGAGCAAAATGTAAGCGATATATTATTAAAAAACAAAGAAAATCAAGTAACATCCGATTGGAATACAACATCCAAATCACTAGGTAAATCTTCTACCCAAACATCAGTATCTGCAGCTAAAGCCGCTCGTCTAGCAAGGTCATGAGCCAACCTATTCCCATCCCGTTTAACATGCTGAAAATGACAACGCCACAACAGACATGCTAACCGTTTTGTCTCATCTATAATGTTGCCATAGAGAGTATAACACCGATTAGAAGCTTGCAGAGCCTGAACAATACGAAGACAATCACCCTCAATAAGCATTTCAAAAAAACTTAACTCTCTTGCAAAATCAACTGCTCGTTTTGCTACCAACGCCTCTGCCATCTCCACAGACTGGACCGGCCCCACTCTCTGACTCAAGGCAGCCAACACATGACCCTGAGAGTCCCTACACACCACTCCTAACCCAACTTGATTAAAACCATCCAAAAGTGCTGCATCAAAATTCAGTTTATAGATTGTATCAGGTGGCGGAGTCCATCGCACACGAGGAGGACGGTCATTGTTCGACGTCTCCTTACAGTGAACGTCCCAGAACTCCTGGACCAATTTCAAAGCTCTAGCGCCGATCTCATGAAGCTGCCATGTACGTTGATGAACTCTTAAGCGATTCCGACGTTCCCACAAACACCAAGCAGTCATGGCAAACTGCGCACACTGGAAACTCGAACCAGCACTGAACAAAGACTCCAAAACCTCCAAAAAAGACCGATACTTCTTTTGAGTGAGAAACAAAAACCCAGGATCAGACATCCACACAGACCGAGCTTGATCACAGAGCCATAAACAATGCAAAATAGATTCCGATTGATCATTGCAACCCTCACATGTATCATCAAGTGGAATATGCCTAAGTCTCAGATTTAGCTTGGTAGGGAGTGAATCTTTCGCTGCTCGCCACAAGAAATGACAGACCTTCTTAGGAATTTTAAAGAATGGTTTGTGGTGTTTTTATTTTAATTTTAGGTTTTCCCCCTTAATTTTAAGTTTTTAATTTTGTTCTATAGTTTTGGCTGTTATGTATGAGAAACCCGACTGTAGCGTATAGGTTTTCTATCAAACACAAAACCAGATCTCCTCTGAAAAAATATTGAAAACCCCAAACACCCACATGCGAAATCTGTCTCAAACGCACTCTCATCTCCTTCTCCCTCTTCTTCTTCAACTTTCTCAACCTCTCCATCTTTGAATTACATTAGGTACAAAGGTGCATAACTGGTGGCAACATATGCATATTGTATATTGTGGCAGAGGGGATTTTCTCCCATTCTTAGCAATACCTGGTAAGGAATTTTCTTTTTGGTCAAAAGTTTCTTTCTTTTTTTTTTTTTTTTTTTTTTTTTTTTTTAATTTGTTTTTGTTAACAAGTTTGTTAATTTTTTTTTTTTAGCTGTGATTTATTGTCGAAAATAGTGTTGTTATAGAAAATCATTAATTTATTAAGTATACATTAAAATAGCAAAGTCTAAATTTTGCTTCCCAGAGTTGCAACCATGATATTGATTTTTAGAGTTTCATTCATGATCTACTTCAATTTATCTAGGAAGAAAATCCCAAATACTTTGTTTTCTCTGCAAAAATTTGATATCTGTTATTAAACCTACTTTTGGTTGAATTTTGTGTTAATTTCCTTATTCAATTTGTATTTTCTTTGTTTGATTCTATATTAAAAATAAAGAATCAAAAAATTGAACTGTTGAGTTTGGGGGATAGGGTTTGGAAAGTTGAGATTTGATTACCGTTGTGTGATTATTGTATGTTTTTTAGTTTGATTATTGATTGAGAAGAGTTGCCTTGGAAAATTACAAGATGAAGAGCAAATTTATTAGTTTGAGTATTTTAAAGTGCTGCAAACATTCTTTTTTATGTTTTCTGGGTTTCTAGCACTCGCAGATTGCTTGCAATATATATATATATATATATATATACATTTATAATTCTTTGAAAAATATTTTGTACATGGTCAGGTCATCAAACTTGACCATGGTGTAGGGTGTTTCTAAATAATGTGAATGGAAGAACCAATGTGAATTCTCTTAAAAAAAAATAAATCATATGGTCTGTAATTGTATGGAACTTTCTATTTAGGTGAGTCTCTATTGACTTCTCCATAATCCTACTTCTTTTGTCCACAGGGCCTTGAAGTTCCGATATTTTCCAGATTGAAGGCACAAATACGACCCAAAGACTCATGGAAAGTTGCTAGAGGGATACTGTTGAGGAAAATTCCAGTACATGAGAAATATGTGAAATATGTGGGGATAATGCAGACTGCAGAATCAAGGACAAATATATATGAGAGTGCTCAGAAGCGCTGGAAGCTTGGAGACAAACCACTCTGGCTGTTATGGTACAATTGGGACCAATGGCGGTGAAGCTCTAAAGACAGCAGTGAATATGGCGCAGACAGCCTTTAATCTTGCTATGGAATGGAACTTATGGAAGAAAGTCTATTGAAGAGTGTAGATGGAGACCTCATGTAGGTATGCATTATAAGGTAAATTTGGCTCTCAAGGAATTACACGACAGTGCCTATAAAAAAAAAAGAAAAAGAAATTGCAGAACAATAAATGATATGGTTTAGGGGTAGTTGGCCACATCCTTATTTATAGTAGAGGGCTTGACTCTTCTATCTGGATTATTTGTTTCTCTTATTGTCTTCCTCGATGTATTATGAGCCTAAAAGACAGTGGTATACCTATTACTTATGATTATATACTATTAATAAAGAATACTATCCTTTTTTTCAACAACAAAAAAGTTGTCTCTATTGAGCAAATTTAGAATATTGTTATGTTCCTCCAACTATTAGAGCTTCCAAACATGTAGATTCTTTTATACAAATTTATAATGCTCCATGTGTACTTGGATACATTTGTCATCAATAACGATTGTTTTTTATAAAAAAAAAAAAATACACATTTTAATTCATTTTAAAATAATAGTATCTTAAAGGAAAATAAATATTTAATTTTTAGATGAATGCTGTATATTTGACTAATCTATTTATAAATATTTTCAATGTTTATTTTGAATTAGAATTATTGAATTTGATTGGTTTCGAATGATTGTACCAGTAATAAAGTGAATGTGTATATATAAGTGTTGTTAATTGCGTCAACAAAACAACTGCAGACCAAAATCATCCACCATAGGCACCCCAACTGATACCTATCCCTGGAGCAGGGCCTCCCCTGCCAAATATCTCAATCGACTGAACAAGGTGCCACTCTGAGGCAACTAACTTCATAAAAGTATTCAATAGACTTCTCAATTTAACCATGAAACCCTTAAGTATCCCATCCTCAAGTGTTTTCCCTTCTCTTGAGATACTATATAAAATGTCTCAAAAATCTATATTGCACACTCTTTTGAATAACTTTCTGTAAACCAATTTTCTATTTCATATGTCAAGTTCTATAAAAGGAACAATGTGGGTTTGTTTGTGTTGGTTGAAAAATTCTGATTTTTTAGAAATAGTGAGTGATTTCATTTCGTTCATCAACTAATTAGTACCAAACTATTTCTCAGAAACTTTGCCACAGCAATATATAAGTAAAAAATTTGTAGTTTATTCCTCTCTTTATTTGCTTGCATTGATTGAAAATTTCTCTAATTTTTAGCATAAACTTTCTAGAACACACTGAAATTTCAATCTCTATCTCTCTTCTTCTAATTTTTAGATTCTCCTTCTCGGCCTCAATATTAAACCGTCCTTTGTTGGTAATTGGGTGAGATTACCTACAAATCTCAATTAGGTTTATAATTTTTCCTATTCTTTTTCCTTTCAAAAAACAATTCGATGAATTCAGAGATGTTGATTAGGTGTGTTATGATGGTTGTAATGTTTGGGTGCATGCCGAGTGTGAGAATATTTCCAGCTGGCTTTTCAAGGTGTGCTTAATATACTTGATTTATGAAATTTTAGCTGGAACTAATGACGTTTTTGGCAAATATTATTTAGGAGTAATAACAATAACAATAATAATAGTGTACTGACACTTATATGGGATGAGCTAAAAACAATCTTCTTATTACGAAATGTCATTTGTATGGTGAGATATGTCATTTTGTCTTACTTTGTTCAGTTCTTTTTTATAGGGTGTTACTATTGCACTTCTTGTTTTTTTGGCAACACAAAGGTAAGGTTCTGTGAAGGCGTCAATTAGTTAACCCTTTTGAAAGTTTTTATTTTTTACATTTACTTCAAATATTTATTTGTTTGCCTTTTGTTTCAATGTGTAAAACAAATCATAGTTATTCAACACATATGTAAATAAGAAACGTTACATTAATGACAATAGCTATGGTGATAGAGTTAGGGGTGGATGTCATTGCAGTGCTAGCAGCATGGTGTAAAGAGATTTAGGGTGGTCATGGAGAGACGAGAGAGCAGTTATTTAGAGGTTATCAATCTGGTGGTTGTTATTGTAGTGTTTGGTAGTGTTGAAGATAGGGAAGAGAGTGCTTGAGGCATTGGAGGAGATGTTCTTCATGGTTGAGCTCCATATAGAATTTTCTAATGTTCTTTCATTTTTAGATTGTTATTACTGCAAGGACCAGTTTTGAGTGTATGATTTTTTGAAATTGTGTTCTAGCCCATGCATGACAGGAAATTTGATGGGCTTAATCTTTGATCTCAAAAATATAAATAAGAAACATTTAATATTTTTCTTTGTTTGGTTCGTTGGTGCTGAGATGTAAACATTTAAGATTTTTTGTTTGGCTGAGGAGGGTCACTTTGTCAAGAGTGTAGTAAATATGTGGTTCTAGACTTCAGCTCTGTTTTCATTGCTTTTAATTCATACTTAGAATAGTTTGAATTTGTTGCCTTTCTTTTATTTTGGATTTAGGATTGAGGTTGGAAAGTGTATTTAATTGAGTTACTACCAAAGATGGGTTATATTTTCCACTTGCAGAAACTTAACAAAAATTGATGTTATTTGTAAATTACAATTAAATACCTAAATTTGTTAAATTAGTTCTTTTTTTAAACCCATTACAAAAATTGTTGTTATTGGGGTTTTAGAATGGTGGATAAACTAGCTTTTGTTTTTTTTTAAAGGCATTAAAAATAACAATATGGGACTCAAAAATTGATCTCTATATTTTTTTAACCTAAATAGTTCATAGCTAAACTTGCGAATTTCATAAGATTTGTTATTATTTCTAACCTCAACTCAAGTAAACTTCAATTCTAAATATTCTGAAGTAATATGTTTTGAGTTTGCTGAAGGAACGCTTTCTTTCTACCACACGTCCCAAATGACTTTCAAGATACTTTTCTCATTACTAACCTCATTTGATTTGAGTTGTAATGCTGATGGCTTTGTCTAGGCCTTTGCTTATTTCTTCTTTTCTTCTTCTCTTCTCACGTACTCGTCTTCTTCTTTTTTCTTCTTCTTTGTAAGGGAAAGAAATTATTTCACCACTTCTTTTCTGCATAAACATTTCTTGGTTTTCTCTATTAATTCTTTTTCTTTCATTCAAGAGGTCTGCCACCCAATTCAATGAATATTCTGTAGAAGACCATTCTTAGTCTTTTTATATTTCCAACCTCTTTTGAAGGGATTGTTAGCTCATGAGATCATTTTTGATCTCCTTTATTACCTTCATCCCCTATTTAAAGGGAATATTTGCCCCATTCAAGGGCTTTCTATACAAAAGACCACTCTTAGTCTCTTTCTACCTCTACCGTCATTCAAAGAGATTATTGCCCCATTCAAGGGCTTTCTATACAAAAGACCACTCTTAGTCTCTTTTTCTACCTCTACCATCATTCAAAGAGATTATTGCCCCATTCAAGGGTCTTTTTACAATAGGCCACTTTTAGCCTCTTTTTCTACCTCTACCCTTATTCAAAGGGATTATTGCCCCATTCAAGGGTCTTTTTGCAATAGGCCATTCTCAACCTATTTTCTACCTCTACCTTCATTTAAAGGGATTATTGCCCCATTCAAGGGTTTTTTGGATACCTCTACCCTCATTCAAAGGGATTATTGCCCCATGCAAGGGTCTTTTTGCAATAGGCCATTTTTAGCCTCTTTTTCTACCTCTACCCTTATTCAAAGGGATTGTTTCCCCATTCAAAGGTCTTTTGCATAACTCTACCCTCATTCAAAGGGATTGTTGATGATGATGTGTGCATTCTTCTCTTCTTCATCATTCCTTTGTATTGTTTCTTGGTTTGCTTTTTGAAAATTCCTTGTGATCTTGGACTTCTATAGTGGTACTCGTTTTTCTACGTTTATGGCAATTTGTATACTTATTTCTTCACGTTTCTGCTATAGCACATACTCATTTCTTTGCTTCTACGGCAATATGCATGCTTATTTCATTGTACCTCTACTTTCTATGGTAATACTGTTGGAAAAATTCATGTTTGTATCGCATACAAAACATACACAGCGGGAAAAAAAAATAACGGATCTACTTCATTCGCAATTGATAACATGTACTATGTAAGTTTCAGAATTAGAGAACAAGAAAGCGTACCTTGGTGTGGTGAAATTCAAAACCGAAGATCAAATGTTCTTGGGAAGACTTTTAATCTTCACTCCAATTCCAATTAATGCCCAAGATGTGTGGTCTCTCAATCAGTTTCTAAGGAAAGAATAATGAGTGTCCAACACTCACATACAAACCATTTCATTCCTTATGAGAACTCTCATGAAAAGACTTAATGAAAAGTCTCATGAAAAACCCTTATGAAAAAGACTTAATGAAATTCTGTATGTTTCTCTCCTTATATACAACTAATTATCTAATTGGGCTAGCCTTTTGAGCCATTCCAATTGGGCTCTAGTATGTGGCTTGGAGTGGGACCAAAAGGGACCAATAAGACACTAGCTTCAATGGGCCTTGTGTTTTTCTATCAACTCTTGACAAGTCCAAAGTTACCATTAACTATATTTAATACCACTATATAAATATAGTTGCACTCTAGGCCTTATATATAAATTATATCTCAAGACTTTATTATATATGCAACCCTTTCATTAAAATATTCGTAGTAATACAAAGTCATGAATGTAGACTGCCACTTTGAAAATTACTACATCTTAATCCTTGAGTACCCGGTTTAATCGTTTTATGTTATTCAATATATATTTATGAAATCCAATTTCACAAATATATATACTTTAGTAACTCCTCACTAAAGTGGTTGGGCCCAACACTCTGAATAACTTATCTCAAAGGAATATTTTATATCTCCGTTAAGAGATTATGAATTCCATCTTGAGAATATATGTTCCATCAACACTAAATGCGGCTGCCCAACATACTGAGGTTTTAACCGTGCCTTGTAGATCTCACTCCTGATATATCAAAGCAAATTACACTTCATGATCAGGTCCATTATTCTCTCAGGATTTAGAGGTCATGTAAATAAAAGTTGTGAGATTTATTATTCATTTGGCAGTCGTTAGGAGAATAATAAATCTCACAGTGGTCCAGTTCAATATGTCTTAACTCTTAAAACATATCAACATATCAATTAGAAGTCTCCACTTCCATGATCAAGACAAATCATCGTAGTTGATATGTTATAGTCTTTGCAGATGAAACACCCAATTTCATCACCGACTACGAACTAAAATTCTGAGTTTACAAAGAACTTGTGATTTATATCTTTCTGTGACTTTTCACATAAATCACATACTATGCATCTCATGGACTAATATAATATCCCATTAGTTCATTTATAAATAGTCTCATATAATTAAACTATTTAATTATTTACGACATGTCAATAAATTGGATTTTAGGGCACAAACTCCAACAAATATGTACTCATTTCTTTGCTTCTATAGGGATAAATACTCATTTTTTTGCTTCCATAAAAAATGCAGACACTTTCCTACTGCTAGTTTCTTTGCTTCTGGTGCAATACACGCGCTTATTTCTCTGCGTTTGCGACAATACACCTCTTACTCTTTTTTTTACGAGAGTAGCATCTATTCCACGGGAAGTGAAGGTTGTAGCAGATTTTGTGGCAGAGGAATTACGCTTGACCGCTTCAACTGACTTACTTTTTTTTTTTTTGCTTTCTAACTTTCCTCGTGTATTTCTTAGTATCATTTCTTCATTCTACCATAAGTGTAGTTGCTCTTTAAGAATGGTCAGGAGACACAAATGATGTGAAATCCTTCCTTGTTGGATTGCTTTCATAAGAGGGAAGCTTCCTCTAAGTGTGTAGATCAAAGGGTGACTTCACTCCCTTTTCTTGCGCTTTTTTCTTCTCTTTGCATTCACATATCTTCATTCCTTTTGCTCACTTCAAAAAAATCGTAGAGCTAACATTACAAGTCATCATCATAACAAAGTACTCTTTCATTTGCTGCTAATGCTTTTTGTTGTGTTGAAGAACACATTTTTTTTCACCATGATGAAGTTCCTGTGAAGAAGGATGCTGAGCTTTGTAGAAAGGCAAGCTTCTTTCAGTGGTGATGTATTCATGGAGGACCTTATTATTTGGGGCTACTACTAACATGGGCAAATCGTATTGTTGCAATAATAGAGGACTTTCTAGCCCCCAAGACCATCAATACTCTTGTACCTTTGTCATTTGCATTGCGGGCTATTTTTTATTCTGCCACGAATTCTGGTTTTGTCACAGAAATTGCAAAATTGATCTTTCTATAGAGGTGACTGAGTCTGCCACTCATTTTAAGGCACCTACAAGTGGTGCCACTATAGATGTTTTTCCAAGGGGCAATGAGGATGCTTTCACGAGAAATCTTCACTTTCTTTTGATTCTAAACATTTTCTTTGTCTTTCTGCCACATCAACTATTGGTTCCTTCGTGTTTGCTTTTTTCTTCTTTAACAAATTCTTCTTGTTATTCTACCACAACCATTGCTGGTTAGGATATTGGTACTTCTTTGATGAGAAGGCATAGATGTTGTTGCAAATTAAATTTCTCTTAATTTTTTGTAGTCTTCCTAGGCGAGTAGGATACACCAATCTCTTACAAAGATTAAATGTTGTACAAGAAAAAAATATTCCTTGAGATTACCGCAGATCTTATTTCTCCTAATTCTTCTTTCTCATGTTGCTAGGCTTGGCAGTGTCTTTGACAAGCTTCCTTTGTTTTCCAATTCTTGCGGAAGGTGGTCCGCCATTGAATGCATTTCTAGAGAGATGTTTGGACTACATCGTTGATTTTTACCTTTTGTTTTTGCTGTGAGTTTCTTTGTTACTTAACTTTTTTGCTGCGCACTCTTGAAGCCTTGAAGTCTTACAAGGAGCATTTACTTTCTGCTGTAATGCTTGCTGGTTTACCTTTACATATGTTTCTACTAGAGTGCTTGTAGGCCTTTTGTTCTTGCTTCCTTTCTTTGCTTCTTTGACATATGCCACAACAAGGGTGGTAGAATTTCTTCTTATGGATTCAATGCACAGATTAGAATGTTACTTGACCATGGTAGGTTACAACAAATTGCTTGGGTGCTGCACTATGCCATATCATAAAATTTGGAGTTGTTGTAGATTAAGTGGCGAGTGAATGTGTACCTGCTGAAATGCCACAATTAATACTTATTTTGCAGTGGGTAATATTGCTGTGGCAAATTGATACTCTAAGCACTTTGCGGGAGGCTTTATAAATTTGTTGCAAAATGGGCCTTCAAAGGTCAACTCCAAGCCCCCAACAAAAGTTTTTTTAAAAAAATAAAAAAATAAAAAGAGGGAGAGGAAAAACTAAGGTATTTTTTTAGATGGTTGTTCAAATAACTTTGTATTCATCTTTTTTTTTTTTTTTTTTTTTTTTAACTCTATATTCATCCTAGATTTTTAAATGGCCAATTATTTTCTGTATGGTTAATATATAAAGGTTTGCAAAATTTAGTAGAGCTTCATCGACCATAGTTCATAGCTACAAATTTCTTCCAGCTTTTTTTCTTTCTAAAAAGATGGCTTCATTTAATTTTGACCAAAATTGATCAAAATAGGTTGTAATGGCCACAATTACGTACTTACCAAACATTATAAATGCAGAAAAAAAATCAAAATTTCTTCTTTTAATTTTCCAAATAGTTTTAGGCATAAAACTGAATCAAGGTTTGAGAAACATAGCAGATCCATATTAATGATCAGTATTAGAGGCATTGCCGATAAGCTCACAAAAAAAAAAGATGATCAGACTCAACAACTCATTGATCTCAACCTTAAAAAAAAAAATCATAACTTTGTTCTTGAAGAAGAAGAAGAAGAGTCCTAAGATTTAGAAGAAGTAGAAGGAGAAGTATAAAGTGCGTTTTCAACAAAGGAGTTAGACCCATATTTGATTCTTCCATATCTTTCTTGTTAGGTTCTAAGACTTTAGGTTTAAATGTATTAGAACTTCATTTTGTAATGTTGGCAAACCATGATCAAAACATTTAGTCTTGTTTTAGAACTGCTCAAAGTATATTTATGTATAAAGTTGGAATCGAGTGTATTGTAGGATTTATTGTGTAAATATGCTTGGCTCGATCGATCAAAAATTACACTCGATCGATTTGCAGAATTTTCCAACTCAACCCAAGCCCGTTTGACGTGTAGGATTTTATGTTTTGTCTTAAGTATAAAAGGAAAAACCCTAGCCACGTTTTAGAGTTGTTTTTTATGTTGTGTATGTGAATCTCTTGTAAGATCTCGAGGTGTTTGCCTTCATATATACTTAGGGTTATCAAGAATCAAGATTATGTCAAGAACTTGATGATTGATTCAGTTGCTGCATATAGAGCTTAAAGATACACAAGTGGGAGTACTTGTGCTTGCTATAAATCCAAAAAAGAAGTAGTCCGTGGACTCAGAGCTTTCACGTGGTTGTGGTAGTAAATTTCCTACTCGAGGTAGCAATAGGATGTTAGTGGTCTAAGTCGCTATTGTGTAAACTTCCATTCTTTCATAGTGGATTTGTTTTACCTTGAGGATAGCTAAGTTAAATCCTCCCTAAGTTTTTTACTGGTTTAGTTTTCTTGGGTTATCATATCGTTGTGTTATTTATTTTCCGCATTGTTCAATGATTTATATGTGTTAACCTAGATCTGCATAATTTACTTAAGTTAATCACTTGGCTAGATAACTAAGTTAATCTGGTTGTATTTTAAGGGGTCTAAAATCGTACAAGTGGTATCAGAGCACGTTAGCTCTAGTGTTTAGATCCTTTGATCTAAGAGTTAATCCTTGACCCCTGTTGTCATGGATTCTTGGAAGGTCTTATTGCTAATATTCCATCTTGTCTACTTTTGTTTTGTGTCTTTTGTTGCTTTTGTTAAGTCTTTCCTTGAGCATCTTGGTATAATTACATGTGATGATAATTATGTGTGTTATACTGCTTTAACCGCCTTAAAGGCACGCGATTCTTGTCTTTGGTATTTGGATAGTGGCTGTTCCAAGCATATGACAGGAAATAAAGCTTTATTCAAGACATTCTTCGAAGGAAATATTGGGACAGTCACATTTGGAGATGGAAGCAAATTTGTGATCAGAGGCATTGGAACTGTGGACATTCCAGGGTTGCTAGTTTTTGAAGATATCTGGTATGTTGATGGGTTAAAGGCTAGCTTACTCAGCATCATTCAGATTTGTGACAAGGGACCGAATGTTCTCTTCACCAAGTATGAATGTGAGATACTTGATGGAGGAGGTGACTATATGTGTATTGGTGTGAGGACAACTGACAACTATTATGGTATAACACCTAGTATAAGCAACAAGTGCTTCAGTGCAAAGATCAATCAAGTAGACTTATGGCATCAACGGCTGGGACATGCAAGTCACAAGCAATTAGAGAAGATTTCCAAGTGTCATGCAATTATTGGTTTGCCCAAGTTTGAGAAGATAGAAAAGTGCATCTGTGGACCATGTCAGATGGGTAAACAATTGAAGTCCAAGCATTCGTCTGTAACAGAAGTTCAAACTTTTAGACCTCTTGAGTTATTGCATATTGATCTCATAGGTCCTGCCAGAGTTCAAAGTTTAGGTAGAAAGAAGTATATTCTAGTCGTTGTGGATGATTTTACTAGATATACTTAAGTTGTGCTTTTGAGAGATAAAGTTGAGGCTCTTGAAAAGTTGAGAAAGGTACTATGATAGCCAGAATTAGAAGTGACCATGGAAGAGAATTTGAAAACACAAAGCTGGCTACCTTCTGCAATGATCAAGGCACACATCAAGAGTTCTCTTCACCCAAGACACCACAACAAAATGGAATAGTTGAATGGAAGAATAGTGTTGTTCAAGAGATGGCTCGTGTCATGCTACACAACAAAAAGTTGTCCAAATCCTTCTGGGGAGAAGCTGTTAACACTGCTTGCCATACACTCGATCGGGTGTATTTCAGAACTGATTCCAAGAAAACTCCCTATGAACTCTAGAGAGGAAAGAAGCCCGTTGTCAAATACTTCCAGATATTTGGCAATGACTGTTACATTCTGCGTGATAGAGAGAACCTAGAAAAGTTTGATGTAAAGAGCGACAAGGGATACTTTCTAGGATACTCATCCACTAGTAGAGCATACAGAGTATACAATCTGAGAACTAAAATAGTCATGGAGTCTTCAAATGTGGTGATCAATGATGAACTACGTTCAGAACCTCATTCAAAAAATACTATTCCAATTCAAGAAAAGACTATGGAGGTTGAGGATTCTATTCCTAATGATTATGTTAGGAAGCATAGTGATGAAGAGCTACTATTGTTGAATGATACTGTTTCAGTACCATCAAGTTCAGAACCATCCACACCGATTCATGAAACTTAACAAGAACAAAGAGAGCCTAGTCCTTCATCTGAACAAAAAGGTACCTCCACATCTCTAGTAAAAGGTCCATCTTCTAGAGTAAAGTTAAATCACCCTGTCACAAATATATTGGGGAGTTTGAATGATAACATGAGATTGAGATCCAAAGCCTTGAATGTAATTACTCACTCATACTATCTATCCCAATTTGAACTGAAAAAGGTGGATGAAGCACTTCAAGATGCTGATTGGGTTAATTCCATGCATGAAGAACTTCATCAATTTGTTCGGAATGATGTGTGGGAATTAGTTCCTAGACCAAAGGGAGTAAATGTGATAGGAACTACGTGGATTTTTAAGAACAAGTCAGATGAACATGGTACAGTTATTAGAAATAAATCAAGACTTGTTGCTCAAGGTTACACGCAAGACTGAAATCCATTAGGATACTTTTGGCTATAGCAAGTCATCTGAATTTCAAGTTGTATCAAATGGATGTCAAGAGTGCTTTCTTGAATGGAATGTTGCAAGAAGAGGTATATGTTGAACAACCAAAGGGTTTTGTTGATCCTCACAGATCGGATGATGTCTACAAGTTGAAGAGAGCCCTCTATGGTTTGAAACAAGCTCCCAGGGCGTGGTATGATAGGTTAATTGCTTATCTCACTAAGCATGGATTCAAAAGAGGATTTGCAGATACTACTCTCTTTATACGAAAGGATAAGGATTATTTTGTAGTAGCTCAAATTTATGTTGATGATATTGTTTTTGATGCTACTAATGATTCTCTTGCTCAATCTTTTGCAGATGAAATGAAGGTGATGTTTGAAATGAGTATGGTTGGTGAACTGACTTATTTTTTAGGATTGTAGGTGAAGCAAACGGATTCTGGAATCTACATCAACCAAGCTAAGTATGCTAGAAATCTAGTCAAGAGATTTGGGCTTGACAAGGCTGCACATGCTAGAACACCAATGGCTACAAATGAAAAGTTAACCAATGATCCATCGGGTGAGTTTGTTGATGTTACATTATACAGAAGCATGATTGGTTGTTTGTTGTATTTAACCGCAAGTCGTCCTGATATTGCTTTCAGTGTTGGTGTATGTTCTAGATTTCAATCTAATCCTAAGATTTCACATTTGAATGCTGTTAAAAGAATCATAAAATATGTTAGTGGAACTTGTGATTATGGATTGTTCTATAGAAAAGAGTCAAATTTGTCTCTTGCTAGTTTTTCTGATTCAGATTGGGCTAGAAATGCCGATGATAGAAAAAGCACCACCGGTGGGTGTTTTTATGTAGGAGCCAATCTTGTTGCTTGGATGAGTAAAAAGCAAAACATTGCTGCTGCAGAAGCAGAATATATTGCTGTTGGAAGTTGTTGTTCACAGCTTCTTCGGATGAAAATGCTTTTAAATGATGATGGGATAACACAAGACACCATGGTTGTTTATTGTGATAATTATAGTGCTATCAATATCTCTAAGAACCCTGTTCAACACTCTAAGACTAAACACATAGAGATTAGATATCACTTTATTAGAGATCTTGTTGAAAGAAAGATTGTGGCTCTTGAGTATATCCCTACTGAAAGTCAGAATGCTGACATCTTCACCAAAACTCTTGATAGAAGTAAGTTTGAGACACTTCGTCAAGTAATTGGTGTGATTCTGTGTCCCTAGTCTTCTTTGGCTTTCATGGTCCTTGTGATTCATCGCTTTTCTCTTTGTAACCATTCTTCTTTGTTGTTTTTGTTTTCTTTGCTTTTCTAGGATTTACATTGCATAACATTCATGCATTTCATTCTAGTTTTTTTTTTTTTTTTTTTCTTTTCAAAAATTAAAAAAAAAAAAAAACAAAAAAACAAAAGAAAAAAGAGGAAAAGGGAAGCAAAATGTGTTTTGTATTAATTTTTCTTGGATTTGAAATCAAGGTTGGCCATATTATCTTTACATGACTTGTTATGTACTTTGTTTAGCTTGGATGGGCTTATTTATTGCACTTTACTAGTTTGAGCTTTGTAGTGCATGTTGTGTGGGAAGATGTTTATAGTTTTTGATCACTTGATCTTGAACTTAAAGTTACATGCCTTTGTTTGTTGGACTTGAACTTATTGAGAAAGCCATAAATAACCATCTCACTACTGTTTCCTAGCCAATCATAAACACCTTAGTGCATATCATAAGATTTCGTGCTCGAGAAAGTGTAGCACATGCACAAAAAGAACATAAGGTGTAGCCTCGGTTTAAATGCTAAAATTGGTGTGTACATTATTGGACTATAATTAATTCAATCAAATAAAATTGGTGTGTACATTATGAGGCAAATCAAGAAACCTACATAATTGCAAGCTTTTATTCTAGGAGACGTGGGAGTTATATAATGTAACTCTTTAGGTGATAGTCTCTTTCAAATGTATGTGATGAATTTTGTAGAAATTGTGATTGCTTACTATTCACATATAACCTCACATGTATCTTAAGCTTTTGCTAGTAACACACACTACACAAGTTATTCTTTGCTAAACTTTGTACATGTTATTGTGTGTGATTTTGTTGTGGTCATCAAAGATTGAAAATTCCTTGATTCTAATGCAAATTGTGTTTGAAGTTTAAGATTTAAAGACAAATTGATTGAAAGTCTTATTTTTGGGAGATCTGGGTTCAATATAACTATTTTTGAAAAGCATTTCATCTTATACTCATGCATTCTATTCATAAAATACTATGCTTTGAGGAGTTTTTGCATAACATTGCTTTGTTTTTAAAAAATTTGTTTTTTCCAGATTTTCGATTGATTGAATCTGTTTCTCGACCGATCAAAATTGTGATTAAAAATTGGTTTGAATCTACTTGGCTCGATCGATGCTCGATCGCTGCTAGATTGATCGAATTTAATTTTTGATAGATTGAATTTGTTTTTTGATCAATCAAAAATCGTTCAGAGAGTTTTTTAAAAACAAGTTTTCTTCACGTGTTCTTCACTATTCAAACTTTTTCAAAAAACTTTTTGGCTCTCTCTCTTCGACCGATCCAAGTCAAGCCAACTTTTGTCGTTTTCTCTCAAAAATTTTCAAAGGTTTTTGTCTTCTAAGGCCGGTAAGACCCTTTTACCCCTCCTTTTTCATTTATTTTCATGTTTCATGCATTTTGGTTAAATTTCGAACCTAAGGAAAATTAGGGTTTTTGTTGATTTCAATCATTTCTTTCAAAATTAATCATTGGGTTTTTGTTATAGGATGTTATTAAACTGTTCCTTGGTGATTAATTTGATCAATTTGTTGATTTGGGAAAAATTGAATTTTCTAGGGCTTGAAACTACCCGAATTGGGGATTTTGTTCAATTAAGCATTAATTGATGAAATTGGCTTGTTTGATTGATTGATTTGATCATTATATTCTGTTATCTAACTTGTGTAACGATCAATTGGTTAATTTTTTGGGATTTTTGAAAGTGGGTTTTCAAACTTTGGGGTTTTTGATATAAACTCTATGCTTAAGCCAATTATGTGAGTTCAAAGTAAAATTGAACTTGTTCTCACTGCATTAGAGCATGCATCATGTGATTATACTGTACATGGATCATATAGATTTTTATTTTTCTATATTTTTTTTATGTTCTAACATGCAGTTTGCCCATGGGTTTTTCTTGTTTTTGTCTTCTATCTCTTTTCTGTCTATAATTTTTGATCTTTAGAATCATGGTTAGGAAGACTATAGCTCATAGGATATCCACCTCTTCATCTGCTCCATCTTTTGATAGTGAGAGGTTCCTTAGTGAGAAAAACCAAGAAACTTTTGAGAAGCTGAACATTCGTTGGAATGTATGGGCTGAGAGGAAAGTAGTCTTAGATGAGCTTGACCCAGAAATTAGGAAAAACTTTGAGCGTAGGGGCTGGTTGTCTTTGTTGGATGTTGATCATCCTCCTCTGGCTACCTTGATCAGAGAGTTCTACTCGAACCTCTCTATCCATTCCTATGATTCCAACACTCTGGTGAGAAGTTGGATATGGGGTGTAGAGTACACCATTACTCCTATGGTAGTGGCCTCTACTTTTGGGGTGCCTATTGTCCAGCATTCTGTTTATCCTTACGATGAGTCTCCTCCCCTTGATGACATCATGGCATATCTTACTGGGACTTCTATCTAGTGGGGTTATGATCCTCGGAACACCTCTCACGAGTTGACCGAGATTCGTTATCTCTTTTTCCAGATTTCTTGCCATTCGATTTGGCCCATCTCTCATTTGCATACTATTCCTTTAGAGAGATGTGCATTTTTGTATGCTCTTGTCACAGACGCTTCTATGAGTTTTCCTCATCTTTTCATTCGTTCTTTGATTGAGGTTCATAGGAGTAGTTCTACTGCTCACGATTTGTTCTTCCCCATTTTTATTCATCGGATTTTGTTACATTTAGGATTAGAGGAGTTTTCGGCGTCTGAGCCTGTTTATATTATAGCTCCTATAGGTGCCACCTTTCATAAGCAGAGGGTTGCTCAGATGCGAGCTAGCTCTAAGTGCCCTAGAGTTGAGTCATCCTCTAATGTCGCACCTTTTCCTCCTTCTTCTTCAGGTGATTCAGCTACTAATGTGTTCGTTGATTCGACTGCTGATGCTGATCCTCCACCTTTTGCTTCGGATGTTTCTAGTATTCGTTGTGATTTGGACACTATCATGACCATTCAAGTGGCTCATGGTCAGCTTTTGGTGGACGTGCTTACTGAGCTTTAGGCCTTGAGAGTAGATTTGGCGAGCATTAGACGGTCCCCTCCACCACCTCCTTTTGAAGATGAGTGATTGCCTTTTGGTAATTTGTCACAAAAAGGGGGAGTACATATGGATAGGAGATTTTATTGATAGGGGGAGCTTTTTGGTGTTTTTTGGAGCTATGGAGCCTTAGATTGTATCTAGGTGCTTCATATTGTATTTATTTTTTTTGGCCCATGCTGTATTTTGTTTTATTTGAGTTGTTTATGATAGGGGGAGATACTATGATGTGTTTGTTTCTGTTTCTTGTTTCACATTGTGCTACATTGATTATTGATTTATATTTATGAGGTTATTCATGATATATGTCTTATAGTTTACGTTATGTGAAATCAAGAATTTATTTTGTTTTACTTGTATTTTCCACACATCCATTTATGTGTTTGTTAAGTGTTATAGGAATATATAGGTTGATTCAGTCGTGTTGCTGTCTACACTTGCAACTGATAGATAGTAGTTAGGTTGAATTTGTTTTTGTTAGGCAATGTTTTTGTAATGGGATATTTTTGTAACTTTGAGCACTTTGTCTAGTTTTTGTTTTGTCACGGATTGCTAAAGGGGGAGTTTGTTAGGTTCTAAGACTTTAGGTATAAATGTATTAGAACTTCATTTTGTAATGTTGGCAAACCATGATCAAAACGTTTAGTCTTTTTTTAAAACTACTCAAAGTATATTTATGTGTAAAGTTGGAATCGATTGTACTACAGGATTTATTGTGTAAATTTGTCTGGCTTGATCGATCGAAAATTAGACTCGATCGATCGAAGCTCGTGCAAATTGTTTTTCTACAGAATTTTCCAACTCAGCCCAAGCCCGTTTAATGTGTAAGGTTTTATATTTTGCCTTAAGTATAGAAGGAAAAACCCTAGCCACGTTTTAAAGTTGTTGTTAATGCTGTATATGTGAATCTCTTGTGAGATCTCGAGGTGCTTGCCTTCACATATACTAAGGGTTATCAAGAATCAAGATTATGTCAAGAACTTGATGATCGATTCAGTTGCTGCATATAGAGCTTAAAGATACACAAGTGGGAGTACTTGTGCTTGTTGTGAATCCAAGAAAGTAGTCCATGGACTCGGAGTTGTCACGTGGTCATAGTAGTAAATTTCCTACTCGAGGTAGTAATAGGATGTTAGTGGTCTAAGTCGCTATTGTGTAAACTTCAATTATTTCATAGTGGATTTGTTTTACCTTGAGGATAGCTAGGTTAAATCCTCCTAGGTTTTTTATCAGTTTGGTTTTCCCGGGTTATCATATCATTGTGTTATTTATTTTCCGCAATGTTCGATGATATGATTTATATGTGTAACCTAGATCTGCATAATTTACCTAAGTTAATCACTTGGCTAAATAACTAGGTTAATCTGGTTGTGTTTTAAGGGGCCTAAATTGTACATTTCTCTACATCTTTTGGTTGGGGCTTGAGAGAATGATGAATCCAGTGTGGGTTTTAGTTTAGTTGAGGGGGGGAGGGGGGGGGGGGGGGGAAGGGGGAGTGATCAACGTTGCAATTTGGAAACAAAGAGAAAGAATGGAAAAGAAAATTCGAGGCAACCGGGAGCTGAAAGTAAACATTAAAAATAATTAATAAATAAATAACTGAGGTATAAATTTGTGAGGCTTGCAAAACTGATGTGGCAAGCTCTCATGAAGTCAAAATGAAGTCCAGGACTTTGGTTATATAGTATTTATAGATAAGTTTAGAATTGTAATAGATTTTTTTTTTCTTTACGAATATAAATATAATACCTATAATATTAATACTTAAATTTTAAGGTAAATTTTTTAAAAAAAATAAACGATATTATACTTTTAAGTTTATGTGCTATTAATGTACGTGACAAATATTAAGGAGCTCATATATGGAATGAAATAAATGCATTTATTAGTATCGTATTTATCCTTATTCTCTTGCTCAAGGTCACATTTTTTCTTTCCTTAGCTGGCTATTCATTCACCTCCTTAAAGAGAAGTACCAATTTCATACAACATTGGAAATTTCAAGTAGAAAAATAGCAAGAATATCTTTGGAAGTCTATATTCAATATCTAAAAAGGCTAGTGCCTATTGATCTTTAAAATAGAACTACAAAACCTTATATGAAAAATGTATTAGTCCAACAACAAATGACAATGCACACTTCAATGCAATGTGCATTCCTCGTATGACCAAAATAAAATAAACAAACAGCTACTCAAAAACAAAGCAAGATTGCAAAAGCATATTTGCTACACTTTTTGAATACATTTCACTTTTTGTGCACAAAACTATAAATGAGGCATGCTTTTTTATTTGGATAAAATTGCCCACCTATAATTTATATACATACAATATCATAAACCCTCTGTTTGTTCTTTGTATAGTACTTTAATTATTTAAAGAAATACATAATTTTTCATTGGGACATGTTAAAAATTAAATTTGCAAAATTTGGGACCTTGTCTCCTACAATTGGTGAATATATGCAATACCTACAATGTAACAACTGGTCCAATAACAAAGAGTGAAATAATTAAACAAACACACACACATGCATAAGCTTTAACTGACAACCAACTTCTCAAACCGTAAAAGCATTCATGACCCATTTATCGTTAACAACCAAACAACTCTAACTCTCAATAATCATGAACAACCACAACCTACCAAATTTGGAAAAAAAAAATAACAATTTTCCCATATACTTTTACATGAGAAACAAAGAAAAGAAAATTTATGATCTCTCTCCATAATTTGCTCTCTAATTTGTTATACCAATGGTGGTTTTGAAACCTGGGTTGTTAAAAGAACTATAAAAAGGAGAGGTTCAAGGTTTTTAAGAGCGAATCGAGGTAGAATTGAAGTCGAACCGTGATGACGTCATAATTAATTTAATAAAATATTAAATTAGTAAAAAAACAAAAATTTACTAAAATAATTCAAATAAATATAAATGTCTATATTTCCAACAATATATGTATATTTATATATATGAAATTAATATACCTAAAATTTTTTGTTAGAGTTTAATATTCAATTATTTTTATTCAAGTCTTTATCTAAATTATCTTAAATCATGTCTAGCCCATTTGTTTACCCAATAGTTTTTATATTATGCCCAACCCCATTTATCATTTATGAAATTAAAAAAAAAAAAAAAAAAAACTGGAAAAGGGGCGGACATTGGTTTGTCCGCCTATTAAAAAATTGATTAAGTACAAACACAAGCCCAAGGCAATTTAAGAAAGAAATATAAGTGGTTGACAGCTTGCAAACATTTGGTATACTATAAAGTGGTTGATGGCTTGCAAACATTTGGTACAATATAAAGTGGTTGACAGCTAAGCTTGCCTAAGCATTTAGTGGGTCAAGGCTCAAGCACAACTAGTTCTTCTGCAATAGCCAAACCTTCATTGTGACAATCAAGCAAAGAAGACCTACAGAATTGGCGAAAACACAAAGAGTGCGAGAGAGACAAAGATAGAGAAGAAGAATAAGAAGAAATAGAAATGCAATCTCATAGTTTGACAGCATCTCATGGTGGTTGAAGCTTCAACAATGGCTGTAAGTACCCTAAAAAAAATAAAAAATAAAAAAACTTTGACATGAACCTTTGAGAACCGTACACAATTTTCAAATCCGGGAGGTTTTTGATTTGGTTTGGAGGTTGAAGGTCTATGATTCTAAAATCTTTTGTTTTGTTTTGTTTTTTTTTTTTAATCGGTTTGTTTGCTGAGAACCCCACGACAAATATCCATGGCTTCAAATCTAATAATTTCATAGGGGCTTCTTGATTGGAAGGATTGGATTCTGCATTGACATAGGTTAGGCTGATAGGCTCTTTATCTATGGAGGAAGAGAAATTACAAATATATATATATATATATATATATATATATAGAAAATAAAGCAGTGGGTGTTCTATTTCCAATAGGCAACAATTAAACATTATGATAAACCTCTTAATCTGGAATAGGAAGAATCACCACTAATCAAGAGACACAAATTTGAAGAAGTGCTGAATTAATGCTCAATTATTTGAAAGAATAGCAAAATTTTAATTACAAAAGGAAGAGATAATGCGTACCTAATAAGGATTCTGATTTTTTTAGCATAATGGCAATTAAATAGGTATGAAGAAGTGATTCAGTCAAATGATGAGAGGAAGAGACCAAGGAGGGAAGAAAGAGAGTTTGGCGATAGAAAGGTGAAATTCTGAAGTTTTGAAAGCATGAGAGATAGGAAGAGCAGAAGGAGAAGGAGTGAAGATACAAAGGGATTAGCATTAAAGACTATTCGGCTTGAGTTTGGGCTTTATGGTGCAGAAGAAGCCCAACAATATAATAAAGGGTGAAGAGAGAAGAATTAGCAAAGTAAGAAAAACCATTAGACCCAAATGGCAGGAACAATGGTACACAGGCCCACAAAATAGTAAAAAGGCCCCAAAGAAAGAAAATGGGCCTAAAGGAGCCCCAAAGAAGGAAGTAATAAGCCCATGAGAATCGTAAGAAGTAGAAAGCAAGCAAAGATGGGCTGGAGGAGCCCAAAGGAAGGAATTAGTAAAGGGGGTTGATGCAAAGGCCAACAAACCCTAAGAGTAAAGGATATGGTAATTGGGCTGGGGAAGCCCGAAAGATTTAGCAAACACGCATGGGAATGTAAAAATGGAATGGGCCAAGGATGCCCAAAGGAATGAAATGGGCCGAGGATGCCCAGAGAAATAATATGGGCCAAGGAAGCCTAAGATGGTATGAAAATTAACCCAGCAGAAGTACTGGGCAACACATACATGGCAGGCCCAAAGGAGGCCCAGCAAGCACAGCGATGCATGGTAGGAACAATACAGTAGCATGAAAAACGTATTAGTTGGTCCACAAACCAATAGTGAAAGGAAATAGGGTTCGAATTGAAGAAGAAAGGGCCCATGCCCAAGCAAGACCCAGCCCAGAGAAGAAACAAGATGCAAAGAATGATGACCCAGACTCACCCACCCCACAAAGGGTTAAAAATAAGTAGCAAAAATGTGTAGCGAAACCAGATAAACCCACAGGCAATGGCAAACGCATGAACAGCAGACAAGCCATGGACTCACATGGGAGTGAAGCACGCATAAGGCTTAGGCACACCCAGCCAATACAGGTGCGGTAGGCCATGGGCCAAATGTAAGAAAGGGTTTGGTCTGGCAGTAGGAAGAAGGGGAAAGTCTATTCTGGAATTCCTGCTCAAGCTCTTTTAGGAAAAATCTCCTGTTGGGATGACATACCACCCAAAAGAGGGAAAAATGAGCTGGAATCATTAGGTGCATGCCATAGGAGTTAGTGAGAGAGAATACCCAACCCTTATCCGGATGGGAATGCTAAGGAAAGCAAGAAAATAAACAAAATTCCCTTTGTCTAGGAATGGAATGTAGCATAGCCAGCACATGGTAGTGGTGGTGGCTAGGCGGCCAGCAGACTAGTGGGTGGCCAGGGAAGGACACCCACAATAGGCCAAAAACAGTTGAGGGGTAAAATGGTAAATCTTATCACAACAGGCAGTATAAAAAGGCCTTAGCTGTACACAGTAAACAACAACGGATAAACGAGGAAGAACAGAAAAATAGAAAGAAATAGAAAGCAAAGGGAAAAATAGAGAGGATAAGTGAAAAAAAGAAAGAAAATGAGAGAGAGTAGAAAGTAAAGTGAGAAAACATAAGTGTGATAAGGCATGCACCAATAGGTTGCTCCCTTCTCTCCCTCTCAACAACCTACCCTCTAGCCAGTCAAGAGATTTAAGGATAAGCCACTTAGGTCCGTTCTTCCAAAGTGAGCATTTTCTATTGCAGGATTACCTTGTGAGGTTGCCCACATTGGAGATTGGTTCCCTTCTTGGACATAAATCTACTAAGGAGCTAAGTCTAGCAGACTAATCCCTTTTCCCTCTTTTATCATGATTTTTTTAAGCATTAACATTGTTCTTTTCATTGTTGCTAACTTATTTCTGCCATACTCATATTATCACATTTTCTTCTTGTTGCAAAGATGTTTTAATATTATCTTTGGCTAGTAGTAAGCACTTTAGTTAGAATATCTTTCTATCTTGTTCTATTATGTGTCTCTCACTATAATATTTTTGTGACAGCATCCCCTGTCGTAGACACATGACAAAGATCTCTGCAAAGGGGTCTTAGCTTGTGTACAAGCTGGCTTGAGGTGAGTTTCAATCGAGTCAGTACTCTCCTACCCCAGAACTATTGGGCCACAGTACAACAAGAAATAGCCCAATCTAGAGTACAAAAAGGCCCACCATAGAAATCATTTCTTTTTAATAGTATTTTAAAATTATTGGAAATTTTTTAGAAAAAGGTATTTTAAAATTATGGAAAAAATTTAAAAAAGAAGACAGTAATAACATGGCTACTGATGTGGCTCAACGGGAGCATAGCAACATTAGATGCTATGCTTCAGCTTTTAGTCATATATAGATTAAGGAAGTTATGCATCAATTGATTGACCCAATAGCTTTCCCGTGCATCGCACAGGTTAACGACTTGTATGCTATATAATAAAAGTTGGGCTTAGAAGTCGTGCTTACACCAAGTGGTTTCACCAAATTGCAGACTATTTTTTTAAAGATTTAAAAAAAAAATAGATATAGTTTTTTTGTTCTTATCTTCTTCTCCTATAATTTCTAAGTTGATCCAAATCTTAATTTAATTACAATCCAAATTCTTCATCTTTATTATTATAACTAGTCGTTAACCCGTGCAGTGCACATGATAGTTAAATAAAAATTAAAAGTATTTATTTTGCTTAAAGTTCTATTACTTGACTTTAAAAAAAAAAATGTATAACTTGAAAATGAATGAAAATAAATAATTTTTTTGTTTAATATAATGGTTTAGAAAAAAAAAATTTTCTTTCATATCATTGGTTCCATATAACATATCCCGGTGTCAGCTATTTAATAGTGATGACTTCATACAATACTCAACTACAATTAAATCTTCTATCGCCACCAATCTAATCTATGTTATCTTGATAGTAGATCTACAAATTGCATTCTCATATCCTCTATCATTTAGAAGGTAACTGAAGTAATGATTCTATGTAATGTATAAATTTTATTCTTTTACAATATAAAATTATTAAAATAATTAAAACAAAATTTAATGTTCTGGAAATTTTTTGAAATAGAATTTTAAATTTCTTAAAACTTAGTTAATAGAGTTTCTATTTTACCGAAAAGTGAACTATCACAATTAATGAGAACTTGATAATTTTTTGCAAAGAGAAGATAACCATAGGCCCAATTTTTATTTTATAGCATAGGATATTACAGTTAGATCCATACCATGTGTAATTCGTTAGTCCATTATGATAGTTCCAAATAATATCTTAATACCTATCTATATGAGTTTTCATTTTAATGATGCCATAAAGGATGAAGTTTAATAGAAGTCATTTAAGATCCAGCGTATCCAATATATATATATATATATATATATATTTTAAATGTAATTTCAAAAGTCTTTTAATTGTAAATTTTTTTAATCATAAAATAGTCTCTATCTAAACTTGAAAGGAAAGCATTCAGAATGATCACATCATTGATACCATATCATGATGGTTGCAAATAGAAATATTATTATTCATGATTAATAGATGAACAATGAAACTGTGAATTAACAATTTAACAATTCAAATACCAAGTTTAAACTATAACAACATACATACATAAGACTCCAAATATTGAAACATACTTCATCTGCCATTTTCATTATTTAATCAAAACCAAAATTTCAAAGATATTTCCAATTCAATTAAACCTAATACATGCATACACATGAACGTAAAGAATTTCAAAAATAAAAACAACACTCTCCAAAAGCCTCTACCTAATACAGTCACTATTTATTTATTTAGTTATTTTTTCAAATTGTTCATTCTTTAGTTCTTTTTCCTTTTATGTTTCATCAAAATTTTTCTAATTGACCAGAATATATCTCATATATGTTAACATTAAACTTGATAAGAAAATTGTACTTACCTTTTGTTTTGAAGGCGCTACAAGAACCAAAATCAATGCAAGAGATTGTACAACAAAATGGTGTTAGAAGAATAATCCCAAAAAAGAAAAAAAATTATAATATAGTAATGAAAAGCTGAGTTGAAATTGTAACAAATAATACATGTTTTTTTTTTTTTTTTTTTTTTTTTCATTATAGAATCAGATCTCTCAAAGGATCGATGAAATACATGTTTCATTTGCTTTTTTAATTTTTAAATTTTTTTATAGTTTTAGATTTATTATTTATTTTAATTTTAGTTTTTTAAATGCAATTTGTGATATTAATATGAGAAGGTAAGGAAATTTATGTGTATTAACATGAATAAGTTTGATTTATCACCATTTCACAATCTCAGTCTAACAATAAACAACAAAGGTTAGTGATTCTCATTTTTTTTTCTAAGAGAAATTGAAAGTTAATTCTTAGTAATTTAGAAATAATGTTGTTTTTCTTTATGGAATTAGATCTCTCAAAGGATTGATGAAATGCATGTTTCATTTGCTTCCTTTTATATACTTTTAGATCTATTATTTATTTTAATTTTAGTATTTCCATAGGATACTTTTAAATTGACATTAAATTTAAAGGTTGTATAATATACAATTCTATTTTTATTTTAATTTTCAACTTTCAATTTTAGGTATTTGTATATGTTCTTTCCATTTGTTATATGTAATAATAGTTTTTTTTTTTTAATTTATTTTTGATTTTTTCACAGGCGATTCCAAGCAAGCATCCTATAAAATCGTTAAAGACTCCTAAATTGACATACATTTTAAAGGTTGAAATCTATGTAATTCTATTTTTTAACTTTGATTTTAATTTCTTTTTGATTTGTATTTTCAATTTTAGTTATTGTAGACACCCTATTTTACAACTTACATTTAACTGACATTCAGGGGCAAAATAATAATTTTACACCAAGGGCATGATTGTAATTTCAACAATTAGATCATCATATCTATGATACAAAACAAATCTTGATGCTCTAACAATCACAATGGTATCTCACAGGCCTTGATCGGACCACCTGATCAAAAGTTACCATACAAACAATTTTCAATGATTGTGGCTCACCTACAAAATGGGCCCTAATCATGTCTTCTTTTAAACACTTAATTTTGATTGGTTTCAACAAGAATTAATTTAAAATTAATTAAGTGTGAATTTTGATTGGATTTCATTTTATTTTATTATTTTAAAAATTTATTTTATTATTTTTTTAAAAATAATAATAAAAAGGGTTTTGCTTTATGGCATCTTATCTACTCTTTTGAAAAACAAGTTGGATAGAGATAAAGATACATTCTATGAAAATTTTCAAAAAACAGAAAAATGCTAAAATAAAGTTACTATTTCAGCAACTTAAATCACATTTTTGGCTTGGAAAGCATTGAAATTTGGCTTTCTCTATTTCTGGAAAGGTTGTAGAGAATTAAATTTCCTTTCATATAACACTAATCCCAAATCATTTGGAATTTTTAGTAGAAAGTTATAGCCAAAACAACAAATAGGTGCAGAAGATAACACAAGTTCAGCATCATCTTCAACTTCCTTTCAAATTTCAAATGGGGATCAATACCAAATCTCTTCTAGCTTATCTAAGAGAATTATCTCCTCCCTTAGCTTCAGAAGAAAGCTAACAGCTTAGCTTTAAAGCTAAGCCATCCCTTCCCCTATAAATAGAGAAGACCTCTTCCATTTTCAGCACCCCATTCCCTCTGTAGAGCTAGTGAGAAAGCATAAAAGAAAAGTTGTTGTGCAACCATTGTTCTTACTTTGGTTGTAGTTTAGTACTTCCTTGCTTTCTCCCTAGCCCTTTAAGTGATCACTTCCCCTTTTAATTTATGCTCTATGCTGGTAAGTAGCTAATTATGTTCTTCAAAATTTTGCACTAGTTTATTATTCCTTATATTTCTTGCTCTCTCTTTAGTCTTTCAGAAAATATTAAGATTCATTATAATTTGTCTCAAATTGCTGATTTGCTTTCCTTTATGTTCTCATAAAATATATGTAAATTTTGAATAAGCTTTCTTTTCATTACTTGGTTTCTTTCTTTTTAAATGTATCATATTAATAAACTATATTTATTTCATTGACTTGAGTATATGATCTCATACATTTTTTTATATTCGGCCTTTAGTTTGATATTCATGCTTAAATGTTGAGTTTGATTGAACTTTTGGTTTGTTATCCTATGCCTAAGTTTCATTTTCCTCCAACATGCTTAAACTCTTGTTTGCTATCACATGCTTGATTTTCACTTTCTTCTAACATGTTTAAACTTTTGTTTTCTGTCACATGCTTGATTTTCTTTTTTCCTCCAACACACTCAAATATTAGTTCTTCATCACATGCTAAATACTCGAATTCCTTTTGCATGCCAATACTTGATCTTTCATCTATATGTTGAATTTGTTCTCATAACACATGCTATTTTTTAACAAATATAGATATTGAATTGGTTTCTTGTAATACAATGCATTTTCACATGAAATTAATGTAATAACATTCCCTAATCCCATGACACATGACATTCAAAATTTCTAAAGTTTTGGTGATATACTTGGATGAACATGTCTAGATATCTCATTGATGTTCCTTTTACATGCCTAGATGAACACTTCTAGGCTAATGCGCAACTTTCACTTGAATGCATAGATGAACATGTCTAGGTAGTTGTTTTACTCTCTTTTTTTAAATGCTTAGATGAACATGTCGAAATATTTTGATTTTCTCTAGATGAAAATGTCTAAGGGATTTTTCTTTACTTTTTTTTTTTTTTTTTCATAATTGCTTGGATGACCAAATATGCTTAAGCATTTTTTTTTTCTTTGCAATTGTGTGGATGACAAATAACACGACAATTCTCTGTTTTCCTTCACCTGCTTTGATGAACACTTCTAAATTATTATTTACTTTTCATAATGTGATTAGATGAACATGTGTAATTTTCTAATCTATTAAACATGCTTGGATGAACATGTCTAAGCTAGGAATTCCCTATTTTTCATTAACTTCTTGGATGAACATGCCATTACTTTCATGCTTTCTTTATATTTATATTTTTATCTAACAAATTTCACTTTTTGTTTCTCTTTACATTAAATTCCCCAACACATGTTTGTTTACAATTCTTGCAAATTAACATGTTTGTGTGATATATTATTTGCATTTGTTTGACATGACATGATATTGACCATCTTAACCTAGGAGACCGGTTTTACTGGGCGAGATGGGTGCTTAATCCCTTCCCATCTCCTAGTTTAGCCTCTGAACCAAGATTAAGGGTTCTAGACTAGGCTCTTGTATATGCAATTTTACATTTATTGGAATGTAACTAGAAAACAAAGCAATGTAATTTACTTTTATAGATTATATCTAGGACCAAATAAGCATTGTAAATTTTGTTACAAAATTGATTTAAATTGTCATATATATTAATACAACAGAAGCTTTTTTTTTTTTTTTTTTATTATAAAAAGGTTCTCTTATTTTTCCATCTAAATTAAATAAGTGGCGACTCAATGTAAAACCCTTGATTTAGGGGAGAGTACATTTTACAGTGAATTTGACATTTTGAGTATCATGATCCCACCCGTTCGCGTGAGTTAGGCCTAGTTTGAGGAAAAAAAAATTGGCAGGTTGGGGTCGCGATTGCTCATAGTTATTGCTATATGATATATAATTTATTTTTTCTTTTCTTTTTCAATGTTGATGTAGGAGATTCTTGTTGAAGACTATTGACATTCAATTCCAAGGCTGTATAGACTTTCAAGGTAGATTCCCATTTTATCTCAATTTGGTTTTTAACTCAATTTTATTTTTCTTCCTTTTAATTATTGGTATAGTTTTTGAGGTAGATTCCCATTTTATTTCACTGGGTTTAATAGAATGCATTGATTTATTTTATTTTATTTTTCACTTTGTGACAAGTGTTTAAACTATCTGTTTATTGTAAATTAAATATTATTACTAATAATTTACTCTACATAAAGCTCTATCATCTAAGATATAAATTCTCTTCAACTATAATCATATTACTAAATGTTTGTGGTAGTTTAAAATTAATTTAATTTAATTTTAGTTATACATAATTATATATTTTAATATAATAAAATTTACATACTATATACCATGCAAGAAATAACTCAATGCATGTATGAACGCATATTGTAAAATTAATATCATATGACTCACTTATTATCAATATGATTTTAATTTATTTGCATATAAATTTTAAGTAAGTCGTGCATCCCCCAAATATAATATAAGGGAGAATTTTGACTACATTTTCGAGCAAGAGTTGTGAAGGTTATTCAATTCTCTTATCTGTAATATATATATTCTATTCTCAAACCTGTAATTCTTAAGATGTTTCTCAACCTTGTTGCTTGAGATTTCTACTACTATAAGTGACTACTTATTTTCAATAAACTACTTTCAGTGTTGTGTTTTCAATTACTTGTTTACTATACTTGTTGATTACCGCCTTCTTGGATGGTTCTAAGGCTCTTTGAATATTTTCATTATACTGATACACTGCCTCCTTGGCTGGTTCTACTTTGCTTTCATCTAATGTTATTTTCACTTTCTTTTACTTACTACTCTGTGCTTCCCCCTTCAGTGCTGTGTCCCTTCCCCCCTTTATGGTATCAGAGCCATCTCTTTTCTGGCTGGAGATAATGTTGTTGTGTTTCTACTGTTTGTCCGTGTCTGTCTGAACCTTTGATACTATATTGTCATGTCCCCTTCTTTCAGTCGTTGGTGCCACCTTTGACGTAAAGCGAATTTCGAGAACCGAACAGTAAGGCCCGTTTAAGCTAGGAGAGCGTGTAGGCATGAGAGGCAGATGGTTGTCTAAGGTATGTGTTACCCCCTTCAGCGCTGTGCCCCTTCCTTCCTTTATGGTATCAGAGCCATCTCTTTATTGCTTCTTTGTATGATGGTCCTGTTTACTTTAACTGTTATCCTGATCTTACTCTTGCTTTGGATGATCCCAATATTGTTAAAGCTTTGACTTTAAATATTTTGACATCTAGTTATATTATGGAAGAAGGTAGCAAACCTTTTACTTTGATTTACCACATCTATTACAGATTGTTAGGTACTCAGCTGAATCCTAAGGCTAGGACTCATAGAGAACTTGCTGGTAAAACCATGTTAATCACCTGCTCTACTCTTGATGCTAGAGTTCAGGTTCTAAAAATGATTAATTGGAATGATGTTAAAATCCCCAATCAATGGTTTTTGCAACAAGAAACTCCCATTGCTAAACCTGTTTTTGATGAACTTGATTTAACTAATATCCAACAGTTTATTTATGGAACTATTAAAATAAGTTTTCAAAATGCTCCACCTTTAAGGATCAATGAAGGAAGGCATTCCTTTGCTAGATCTGATAGTCTTTCAAAAAGAGACAAAGATGTTGATGAAATCTTGCAAAAAAATGCTGAAAACCTGAAGTTAAAAGGAGTTTCCACTAATTCTCAAATTAGCACTCCTTTTTATTCTACTAAAGCTGAATCTTTTTCTCCTTTTAACAAAGCAGCTAATGATGAAGAAGAAGACTCTGTTTCTATTGCTCCTTCTGATTCTTATTTTCCTCCTATTAAACATCCTGTTTGTGAAAATCAATTCAGAGTTATAAATGCTTTGAATACTGAATTTGAAATTGATTTGCAATCCTTGTATGATGAATTTGTTTCTTCACAACATAAAGCTAAAAGAAGATATTATCAAAGTACTTTTGCTCAGTCTGAAAATAGCCTAGTAAAAAGGAAATGGATGGAAAAAATGCTTCAGTTGAGAAGACATATTTTGTTTTTTGATTTTTTGGAAAATTATTATATCTTGAAAGATGACATTTCAAAACAATATTTGAACGTGATAAAAAAGCAGACTTTTGTTAAAGCTGACGCTTCTACTGTTAGGTCTACTCATCCTCCACTTGACACAGTTGTGATAACCTGTAATAAAGTTAAGATGAAGGCCTGTCCTTTCAAAATTGCTGATGATGATACTCCTATTGTCAGCATTATTGAACAAAATAATTTTACTAATGAATCATTACATATTATTGGGCAACAGCTTGATTGTATTGAAGAAAAACTTGATGAGAAAATCACTATCTCAAAAAATTTGACAGAAGAAAAAGTTTCTATTTCTAAACCTGAGCAACCTTTGATTAGTTTGCCTAGTCAAAGAGAAAAGATGATTTTTAAATCCCCTCAGACAAAAACTCTTGAGGCTGTTGAAAAAATGCTTACGGATTTGAAAGTAAAAACCGAGGGTCCTTTTACAAGTACTACTCGTGCTATTTCAAGAAATGATACAGAACTTGTCTCTAAAAATACTACAGATTCTGAATCATTATCCTTTACTTCTGTTAAAAATATTTTTGAAGATGAATTACCAGAAATTAAAAGATTTGTTGGAAAACCTAATCCAGTATCTTTTACTAAAAATTGGTATTCTAGACCTACTCCTCCTGATATGCAATTTGAAGAAAGATCTTTTTAAACCCAGTTTTCTGTTTCTACTGATAAAATGTTTGAATGGAATATTGATGGTTTTTCTGAACAAGAAATCATTAATAAAATGAGTCATATGTCCATGGTTGGAATTGCTTATGCGAATGGTCATAATTTTGATCAACCTGAAATTGTTGACATGCTTGTTACTGGTTTTTCTGGTTCTCTTCGCGGATGGTGGGATTCGTATCTCACAGAAGATTCCAGAGAGTCTATTAAAAAAGCTGTTAAAAAGAATGATGAAGGTCTTCCTATTTTTGATGATAATATTGGTCGAGGTATTCCTGATGGTGTTAATACTTTGGTTTATACCATTCTCAAATACTTTGTCGGTACTCCTTCTAATGTTTCATCCCAAATTGCTGAATACTTGAATAATTTGAGATGCCCTACTATGTCTGATTATAGATGGTATCAAGATGTTTTTATTTACAGGGTTATGCTCCAGAAAGATTGCCACAAGCCTTATTGGAAAGAAAATTTTATTGACGGTCTTCCTCCTATCTTTGCTCATAAGGTAAAACAAGAATTAATTGATGATAATGATTCTATTGATTATGATAATTTAACTTATGGTGATATATTAAGCACTATTAAAAAACTTGATATTAACATGTGTAATGATGAAAAATTGCTAAAACATCAATTGAAAAATAAAAGAAAAGCTAAATATGAAATGGGTAATTTTTGTGAACAATATGGTTTGCCCTCTGTTGCCCCTTCTAGGCAAAAGGGTAAAAAATATGATAAAATTCACAAAAATTATAACCATGAAAAATATAAAAAATACAAAACCAATTATGTTAAACCTGATGATTTTTATACTATAAAGAAAAATACTTCTAAAAGATTTACTAAGCAGAATCCTAATAAAGGAAAATGCTTCAACTGTGGAAAACCTGGTCATTACAGTAAAGACTATAAACAAAACCTGGGAAGCTAAAAAACAAGTTTAATATGTTAAAAATTGTTAATGAAGATCAAGAAGATCTATTCTGAATCCTTGAATCATATGTTTCGTCTGATTCCTTGGAAGATGATTTTTCTTCCTCATTTGATTCTAGTTATCACTGTGCTAATGATTCATCTGATTCACCTAATATTAAGATTGTATGCAGAGACTCCTATTGCAATGTTTTTAAATCTATTAATGTTCTCACAAGAAGTGAAGAAAACAATAATTTACTACTAAAACTAATAGGACAAATGGAAAACCTCGTTTTGCAAGATGAATATTTGGATAGCTTTAAGAAAAACCAGTTTAAAGATGAAACTGGTAAAAAGCTAAAATCCACTATAAGCTTTGAGGAAACTTTGGAAAGATTTAAAAAATCTAAAAAGAAATCCAAAGAATTAACTGTTAATGATTTTCAACATGAAATTGCTGTTGTTAAACAAGAGATAATTGAACTAAAACATGAAGTTAAGAATATTAAAAGTGATAACAGTTGTCTTAAACAAGAACAGTTAATGTTAAAATTTGATAAAAACCTTGATAAAATTAATAATTCTGATAATGAACAAGATGAGCATGAGAATGGAAATGATCCCAGTCAACAGGCTCTTCTTTCTGGTAAAGGTATTATTATGATTCTGTTACCACTGATAGCTCTAACATTACTTCTAAACTTGCTCTTGTTAGGAAATCTCTTCCTCCTAAATGGTTTACAAAAGTTAAAATTGTTGTTTCACCTAATTATCATTTCAATGTTATTGCTATGATTGATTCTGGTGCTGATATGAACTGTATCCAAGAGGGATTAATTCCCATAAGATATTTTGAAAAATCTACTGAGTCACTTGTTTCTGCTAATGGCACTAAAATGAAGATTAGATATGAATTGAGTAATGCTCATGTTTGTCATGATAATGTTTGTTTCAAGATCCCTTCTGTTCTTATTAAAAACATGACTGATAAGGTGATTCTTGGTTTGCCTTTCATAAATGCTTTGTATCCCTTTCTTGTTGAAAATGATGGAATTACTACTGATCCCTTCAGATAGAAAGTAAAATTCAAATTTGCTTTAAAACTTGAAGTTGACATTGACAAAACTTTTAGACTGATTCATGCTAAAGAAAAACATCTTACCTTCCTTAAACAAGAAGTTAGATATAAGAAAGTTGCTGAACAACTCTCTGATAAACCGTTACTTTCAAAAATTGACAATTTTCAGAAAATGTTAATTGATAGTGTTTGTTCTGATATTCCTAATGCCTTCTGGCATAGAAAAAAGCATATTGTGTGATTTACCTTACATTAAAGATTTTGATGAAAAGAACATTCCTACTAAAGCTCGCCCTATTCACATGAATGCTGAGACTGTTGAATTTTGTAAAAATGAAATTAATGATTTGTTGGAGAAAAATTTGATTAGGAATAGCAAGTCCCCTTGGTATTGTTCTGCCTTTTATGTCTAGAAGAATGCTAAGATTGAGAGAGGTACCCCTCGCCTAGTTATTAACTATAAACCCTTGAACAAGGTTTTAGAATGGATCCGGTATCCCATTCCTAATAAGAATGACTTGGTCCATAGATTGAGTGAGGCCATGGTGTTCTCTAAGTTTGATATGAAATTTGGGTTTTGGCAAATCCAGCTTAGTGAAAGTGATAGATATAAGACTGCTTTTACCACTCCTTTTGGTCATTATGAGTGGAATGTTATGCTTTTTGGTCTTAAGAATGCCCCCAGTGAATTCTAGAATATTATGAATGATATCTTTAACTCTTTTAGTCATTTCACCACTGTTTACATTGATGATATTCTTGTCTTCTCCAGCTCTATTGATGAACATTGGAAACATTTGTACTCATTTCTAGATACCATCAAAAGAAACGGTCTTGTTGTTTCTGCTAAGAAGATCAAATTGTTCCAAACAAAAGTTCGTTTTCTTGGATATGATATCACTGAAGGACAAATTCGTCCTATTGATAGAGCCATTCAGTTTGCTGATAAATTCCCAGATGTTATTATTGACAAAACCCAGCTTCAGAGATTTCTTGGATCCTTGAATTATGTTGCTGATTTCTACAAGGATTTGAGGAAACAATGCAAACCCCTCTTTGATCGGTTGCAAAATAATCCTCCACCTTGGACTGATAATCATACTTCTCTTGTTAAGCAGATTAAAAATCATGTTAAGACATTACTATGTCTTGGTATTCCTACTATCAATACTTTCAAAATTGTTGAAACTGATGCCTCTAACATTGGTTATGGAGGAATTCTGAAACAATGTGTTTCCCTAGATTCGTCTGAACAAATTGTTCGTTTCCAATCTAGAATCTGGAATACTGCACAGCTAAATTATAGTACTATTAAAAAGGAGATTCTATCTATAGTATTAAGTATTTCAAAATTTCAAAGTGATCTGCTAAACCAAAAGTTTTTGTTACGTATTGATTGTAAAAGTGCTAAGTACGTTATTGAAAAAGATGTTGAAAATATTGCTTCAAAACATATTTTTGCTAGATGGCAAGCTATCCTAAGTGTTTTTGATTTTGATATTGAATATATTAAAGGATCTCAAAATTCAATCATTGATTTCCTCACCCGTGAATTCTTGCAGAATTACCATGGCAAGTAGAAGGTCAAATGACAAAACCCCAGCTACTATTAAGCCAATTGCAAAAAATGAACCTGTTTCTCCTCTAGAGATTACTAACCGCTTCACTCCTTTAGGTACCATACCTAAACCAAACAACTCTACTATTTTGGCAACTGCTTATGATCCTTATTCCATTCCTAATCAACTTGTTAAAGCAAATGCTTTCCCTAGAACCCTTTACACTTACACTACCCAATATGTTAAAAAGCCCAGTGACCAAAACCTGTCTTACGTTGAGACAAACAGAGCCTCTATTTCTAATCCCTTTAGGTTGGCCACTAGCTACTTCTCCTCGAAATTTCATTGGATCCCTGAGCATCCTGATAAAGATGTATGATACTATTCTAATATCCTCTGTCATGAAAAGTCTATCAAGATTAAGGCTATTACTGACAAAGTTGATACTACTAAGGTGATTTACCATAGTGTTCTTATTAATCACATTATTTCTGAAGAAATGTGGGGATCTAACCTTACTACCACACGGATGTTACCGGAATCTTTGGTCCCCTATTGTTACCATGATTATCTCACTGCTTGGTTTCGATTCTTGCTCCACCAAAATGAATATATGTCCCATTCCTAGTTTGTCAATTTTGGTAAGGACTTTGATTCTAAGCTGCCTCTTTGGTTTATCCGGTGGTGGGCTCAGTTTGGTTCTGTTCCAGAAATATTTCCTGAGCAGCTAATGAAGGCCTTAACACATTTTGCTAGCACTTTCAGAGTTGGTTCTTATTATGCAAAATTCTCTTCTATAATCCATTTTATTAAGAAATATAAGGTCCCTTGGATCTTGAAGTGGCAATATGTTAAAGAAGGTGATGTGCTCAAACGCTGTCGGTATGTTAAATGGTGGGCCAAATTTCAGCACACTTATAAGGTAGTTAATAATGTTTTTAGAGAATTCCCATCCTTTACTACTTTGCCTGCAGTTATGATTACTAACCCTGTTCAGTTAGCAGATGCTCCTGCTTCTTCCTCTGCTAAAACTGTTACTGCCCCTGTTAAGCCTAAAAAGAAAATGGCTTCTCTCTTAGATGATATCCGAAAGGATCTTGATGCTATGTATTCCCTCCTCCAAATGATGGTAAGAGAGAAATTATCTGCTAAAGGACAGTGCTCCAAAGCACCTGTTACAAAGAACCCTTATTATCCTTACAATCAGGAGTGGTTTGGTCATGTGGATGATGATGAAGATCCTGATTTAGCTGAAGATTGATTCCCCTATTTGTCTAGCATGCACAATGGCCAAAATACTGTAATATTTACCCCTGTTAAAGCTATTACTATTGCTTTACCCTTAATGATGATATTCTTGAAAAAGAATCTTAACTTTGGTCACTTCACTTTTCTGACCAATCTCTCTTTCGGCAATGTTTGGAGACATCCACAAGCTTTGGAGACAAATTGATGTAAAAAGTGACTAGTTACTATTCCTATCACTATTCAACTGGACACTATTCACTGTTACTATTCGTAGTATACTATTCATCTGAATTTAGCCTATTTAAGGGGGGTTGTCCCTTATGTTAGAGGTAGAATTTACTTCTCAGAATTTTCTTCTCCCATTTCTCACTTCTTAAGAGAGACTTCCTTTAAGAGAGAATTCCTGTTTCCCTGTTTACGCTTCCAAAGGCTCTATTTCATATGTTTGTTTGCTTGTTTGATATCACATGTTAAAATTTGGGTTTTCTTTTTTAAGATGCTATGTACATGCATTCACATGTTCATACATAATGCCATAGGTGCTATGTTGCTGAAAGGTAAGTCATGCATTGGTATGAACATGCATTTGATGATGTATATTGTTTGAATATTTGTTTTATGTCTTTTAATTCCAATTACATGCTTCATATAATTTTGCGATTGCCATGATACCTCGCTGCCATGATTGAGTTGTTGCCTTGTTTTAGATGTATGATATGATAAGGTTTTCACATACTAGATGAATGCTAGAGTTTGTATATGTGTGTGGTTTGGTTTCTTATTGCTTTATGGTAGATAGGTATGTGTTTTGGGATAATGATGCCATGTTGTATGCTTAAATGTATGCTAGTGTGCATATAAGTATAGATGCAAGTGTTGAACATGTTTTTAAATGTTAAGGTGTAAGACAAAATGATGGGAGGCCAACCTTAGGGTTGGGCGATCTTGGGTGCCAAATACCTTCCCAAGAACGTACCTAAACTCCGAACCTATATCTCTAAGAGTAAGAACAATGGTCCTTCCCCAAAAGGATGCTATATATATGGTTCCTAGACCATCACAAAAACTAGATGGCGACTTCGATGATTTTTGTTGTGTCCACACTTCCCAAAAGACCTAATCATACATCTATCATGCTTCTTAAAGCAACCTAGAATTCATCTACCATGGCATCTCATGTCAACCTTGTTAGGATTAGTGCCTTTAAATCCTATTGTATGATGCTATGTATGACATTATGTATGACTTAATGTTGTAATTAATAAAGTTTTTTTTTTTATTATTATCTAAACTAATGGTAACTTGAATATTTGGACATTATCATTTAGTCCATGAGATGCATGGTATGTGATTTATGTGATTTAGTCACAGAAGATATAAATCACAAGTTCTTTGTAAACTTACAATTTTAGTTCGTACTCGGTGATTAAATTAGGCATTTCATCTGCGAAAACTATAACATATCAACTAAGATGATTTGTCTTAATCATGGAAGTCGAGACTTCTAATTGATATGTTGATATGTTTTAACAGGTAAGACATATTGAACTGGACCGCTGTGAGATTTATTATTCTCCTAATAATTGTCAAATGAATAATAAATCTCACAACTTCTATTTACATGAACTCTTAATCCTGAGAGAATAATGGACCTTATCATGAAGTGTAGGTTGCTTTGATATATCAGGAGTGAGATCTAAAGTCACGATCAAAATCTCAGTATGTTAGGCAGCCACAATTAGTGTTGATGGAACATATATTCTCAAGATGGAATTCATAATCTCTTAACAGAGATATAAAATATTCCTTTGAGATAAGTTAAATGAGTTTGGTTATTCAGAATGTTAGGCCTAACTACTTTAGTAAGGAGTTACTAAAGTATATATTTATGAAATTTGATTTCATAAATACATGATGAATAACTTAAAAGGTTAAATTGGATACTCAAGGATTAAGATGTAATAATCTTCAAAGTGGTAGCCTACATTCATGACTTTGTATTACTACAAATATTTTATGAAGGGGTTATATGTACAATAAAGTCTTGGGATATAATTTATTAATAAGGTCTAGAGTGCAATTATATTTATAATGTGGCATTAAATATAATTAATGGTAACTTTGGACTTGTCAAGAGTTGGCAGAAAAGCCCAAGGCCCATTGGAGCTAGTGTCTTATTTGTTCCTTTTTAGTCCCACTCCAAGCCACTTGCTAAAGCCTAATTGGAATGGCCCAAAAGGCTAGCCTAATTAGATAATTAGTTATAAGGAGAGAAACATACAAAATTTTGTAAGAGAATGAAATGGTTTGTATGTGAGTGTTAGACACTCTCTTATTCTCCCTTGAACACACACATATAAACTAATTGAGAGACCACACTTCTTGGGCACAAGTGGAATTGGAGTGAAGATTAAAAGTGTTCACAAGTACTTCTAATCTTTGGTTTTGAATTTCACCACACCAAGGTACACTCTCTTGTTCTTATATTCTTAAATTTGCAAAGTACATGTTATCAATTGCGAATGAAGTAGATCCTTTAGTTTTAGCTACGTATGTTTTGTATACGATACTAACATGTGTTTCTCCAACAATTGGTATCAGAGCAGTTTTCAATTTCGAATATGTATAACATGTTGTGTGAGTTTTGGAATTAGCGATAATAGTTTCATGATGTTAGAAGATTATGCAATTAAGTTTCTACATGGTTGTTGAAAGTATTGTTTAATGAAAACTGATATTGATGTTATGATGTTGTTCAAGTTTGATATTAGGTATGTTAAATTGAACTTTATGCCTATAGCATCAATAGAATTCAGTTTTGACATCAAATTCTTTCTATTATGTTTATATGATGGTTGTTTGTACATGTTGTCAATTGCGAATGAAGTAGATCCATTAATTTTCCACTGTGTATGTTTTTTATGCGATACAAATATGTGTTTTTCCAACAAACATAACATTCATCTAGCATACTTCCGATCACACCATGTAGGCAGCAACATGTGAACATTAGATCAAAATAGAAACATAACAAACAAATCATGTTATTGTCCAAAGCATTAAGAACACAAATATATTCATTCAAATCATCATATCATCAAACCTAAACAAGATTATATCGTAAACAAATGCATGTACATATGAATGCATGACTTACCTCACTTACCTCATAGTAGCTCAGCTCCTATGGCATTCATGCATGAACATGTGAATGCGTGTTCATGGAATTAAAACAAGGAAATACAAGATAAACCCTAATTTGAGATGTGAAAGGAAAACAAACAAACAAACATGAGAAACAAGAGCTCAAAAGCAATGAATATGTAAAAAGGATCTAAAATAGAAGCATTACGTGTGAAATCAGGAACAAAATCAGAAAAACTAGAGTTAGGGTTTTTGGGCAGGATCATTCGCATGCATGAATAAGCCTGCATGAACATAATCCAGCCTGCGTATGCAGCGAGGATTATGTGCGTGTGGGGTTTAGCCTAGAAACCCTAGCAACACAAAAAATAAAGGAGAACTTCCAAACAAGAGTTCTAACAACCTAAATGCTTTAAAACAAAAAGACTATAAGAACCTAAACTATATAAACATACATAAACGTAAAACAAGGAACGAAACAAACAAAGACAGAATTAAACTAAAGAAGATAAAAGAAAAAGCTTAGAACTAATACCTCAAAGCAAATGCTTTTCAAGCTTGATTTCTGACTATTCCCCTTAGTCAAATCTATTCACAATCAACAAAAGAGTGATTAGTATTCTTAAACTCAATTATCAAGTCCAGAAAATGCCCTAATCAAAAGAAAATTGACTTGAGGATGTTTTTTTTTTTTTGAAAAACTCCTTCTTTGATTCACTATTTTTAGTGAAGTGAATCTTAGTGTTTTCCCTTAGGATTTATGTGTGTTTTGAAAAGGTAGCATATATGGCTTTTTATATTGTGAAAAATAGGGGTTTTGAATGACTCCCAGACGAAATGGGATTTGTTCCAAATCTCAGCATTAATGCAGAAAAATTACATTTTTTTTAATGTTTCTAGAACCATACATGCGCGCACAGGATCATACCTATGTGCGCATGCATCATGGCTGTGTGAGCAGGTTGATTTCGCATGCGCATGTTGAGGGCTTCCTTGGCCTTATTTTTCCAAAAAGATTTATTTGCTCATTAAAATTTAAAATTTTCATTTCAACATTTCTCCAATCAATTTAACATTTGATTGAGCCTTAAACCAACCTTGGGTCTTAGAATTTCAGCGTCATTGCGGAACAGGGACCCGAGTTGTAAAGGGTACAAAATGCGGTGTCTACACCAGTGTGTTCCTACAAGATAGGAAGTGTTAGCATTAGTGCCCTTAAATCCTATTGTATGATGCTATGTATGATATTAAGTGTGACATTGTGTATGACATTATGTATGACTTAATACTATGATTAATAAAGTTGTTTTATTATTATCTGAAATAATGGTAACATGAATATTTGGACATTATCACATAGTCCATGAGATGCATAGTATGTGATTTATGTGATTTAGTCATAGAAGAAATAAGTCACAAGTTCTTTGTAAACTTAGAATTATAGTTCGTAGTCGGTGATGAAATTGGGCATTTCATCTGCAAAGACTATAACATAACAATTACGATGATTTGTCTTGATTATGGAAGTGGAGACTTCTAGTTGATATGTTGATATGTTTAAGAGTTACGACATATTGAACTAGACCGTTGTGGGATTTATTATTTTCCTAAAGACTGTCAAATGAATAATAAATCTCACGACTTATATTTGCATGAACTCTTAATCTTGAGAGAATAATAGACCTGATCATGAAGTGTAGGTTGATTTGATATATCAGGAGTGAGATCTAAAGTAACGGTCAAAACCTTAGTATGTTGGGCAGCCACATTTAGTGTTGATGGAACATATATTCTCAAGATGGAATTCATAGTCTCTTAATGGAAATATAAAATATTTCCTTGAGATAAGTTTAATGGGTACAGTTATTCAGAGTGTTAGGCCTAACCACTTTAGTAAGTAGTTACTAAAGTATATATTTATGAAATTGGATTTCATAAATATATGATGAATAACTTAAAAGGATTAAACCGGGTATTCAAGGATTAAGATGTAGTAATTGTTAGGATTGGTGCCCTTAAATCCTATTGTAAGATGCTATGTATGATATTAAGTGTGACATTGTGTTTGACATTATGTATGACTTAATATTATGTTTAATAAATTTGTTTTATTAATATCTAAAATAATGGTAACATGAATATTCGGACATTATCATATAGTCCATGAGATGCATAGTATGTGATTTATGTGAAGAGTCACAGAAGATATAAATCACAAGTTCTTTGTAAACTCAGAATTATAGTTCGTGGTCGGTGATGAAATTGGGCATTTCATCTGCGAAGACTATAACATATCAACTACGATGATTTGTCTTGATCATGGAAGTGGTGACTTCTAGTTGATGTGTTAATATGTTTTAAGAGTTAAGACATATTGAACTGGACCGCCATGAGATTTATTATTTGTCTAAGGACTGTCAAATGAATAATAAATCTCATGACTTGTATTTGCATGAACTCTTAATCCTGAGAGAATAATGGACCTGATCATAAGATGTAGGTTGCTTTGATATATCAGGAGTGAGATCTATATTAATGGTCAAAACCTCAGTATGTTGGGCAGCCACATTAAGTGTTGATGGAACATGTATTCTCAAGATGGAATTCATAGTCTCTTAATGGAGATATAAAATATTCCCTTGAGATAAGTTTAATGAGTTTGTTATTCAGAGAGTTAGGCCTAACCACTTTAGTATGACTAAAGTTTATATTTATGGAATTGGATTTCATAAATATATAATGAATAACATTAAGGATTAAACCGGGTACTCAAGGATCAAGATGTAGTAATTTACAAAGTGGCAGTCTATATTAATAACTTTGTATTACTACGAATATTTTATGAAGGGGTTGCATGTGTAATAAAGTCTTGGGATATAATATATAGATAAGACCTAGAGTGCAACTATATTTATATCGTGGTATTAAATATAGTTAATGGTAACTTTGGACTTGTCAAGAGTTGACAGAAAAGCCCAAGGCCCATTGGAGCTAGTGTCTTATTGGTCCCTTTTGGTCCCACTCCAAGCCACACACTTAAGCCCAATTGGTAAGGCCCAAAAGGCTAGCCCAATTAGATATATTGGTTAGAAACAAAGGGAAAAACGTACAGAAAATAATTGGTAAGAAAAACACCATTGTAGTGGTGTGGAAGTGGGTTTTTGGTACTCACTAGTTATCCCTTTGTTACCAATTTGAGAGACCACACATCTTGGGCGATTAGTGGAATTGGAGTGAAGATTAAGAGTATTCCCAAGTGCTTCAATCTTCGGTTTTGAAACTCATCGCTTCAAGGTACGATCTCTTGTTCTCTTAATTCTGAAATTTACTTTGCACATGTTATCAATATTGAATGAAGTAGATCCGTTCAAAACTTATTTTCCGCTGCGCTCATATTTAATTCCATCAAATGGTATCAGAGCGGTCTTCAATTTCGTATTGTTTAACATGTTTGTGAGTTTTAGAATTGGAGAAGATAGTTTCATATTGTTAGAAGATTAAGTTTTTTAATTTTCTGCATGTTGTTGAAACTATGATTTGATGAAAACTGAAATTGGTGTTATGATGTTGTTTAATTTTAAATTTAAGTATGTTAAATTCAATCTTAAGGCTATAACATCAATAGAATTCAGTTTTGACATTGATCTCTGTCTATCATGTTCGTTTTCAAGATGTTTGTTCATGAAAATCCGTAGAAAACTGCCTTAGAAAATTTCTGGGAATTTGAGTTTCGCGATTTTCGATCGATCGAAAATCATTTTCGATCGATCGAAAGAGACAGTGATTAGACGCTTTAGAACGATAGTTTTTCGATTGCTAGTCGATCGATCGAATCTGTTTTTCGATCGATCGAAAGGCAATCGAGTATCAATCGAAAGTGTCAGATGATCAAGTTCGAATTTTTTAGTTTTTTCGATCGATCGAGGGGCACTTTCGATCGATCGAAAGAAAGAAAAACAGAAATTTTTTTCTAAGTGTTTTCACATGATAAAAGAGTAAGACTATGTGTAATTAGATTATGCATGTTTTAAAACTAAAAACCTTTCTTTTAAAACATCTAGTGGGAGAGAGATACAAGGGTTGGATCTCACGGCCTCCATTGTCAATTCATAGTAGTATGAAATAAATACTTTGTCTTTGCCTTGTGCTTAGCATTCCATGCGGAGAGTATTTATTTTATGGTCCTACAAGATTGAATTTCTTGGTTTATAGTGGTTTGATCAAACACCTTGTCTTTGCCTTGAGCTTAGCATTCCATGCGGAGGGTGTTTTGTATCATGGTACTACAAAATAAGCTTGTTAAGGGGATGAAATGTGGCTACACATGATTCTAGACAGTGGTATACACTAGACTAAATATTATAGTATCCTCTATGCTGAGTTCTTACTATCATTATTTAGAGGCCAAATAAATATAACGGCATATTATTAGTGTTTGATAAGAGTTATCATGATAGCACTAATGATGAGAATAGTTCTCAATCAATCATAGTATTTTATATTCACTCTATGCTGAGGGATATTGAATATGGGATTGGGTTGTCGTTGCATATATTATATTATGGTTTTATTAAGGTTCCATACTATATGTTTATATGCTAAAAAGATAATGTCCAGTTTATTGATTACATTCATGTTTATTGTTTTCAGATATAGAACATGGCATCTTTTAGCCCACTTGTAGCTATTCTTAATCAAAACAAACTGACTGGATCCAACTATGTTGACTGGAAAAGAAACTTGGACATAGTTCTCACTGCTGAAGAACATAAGTATGTTCTTACTAAACCATGTCCTAACTTTCCTTCATTAGATGCTCCTCTTGAGGAAAAACAACGATATGATCGTTGGCAGAAATCTAATGGAATGGCCAAGTGCTACATCCTAGCATCTATCTCAAATGTTCTACAGCATCAAATGCAGGATGTAGAACTAGCTTCAGACATCTTGCTAAGTCTGAAGGAGATGTTTGGTGAGCAAGGCCGTTCTGCAAGGCAAGAGACCATGAGGCAAATTTATAATACCAGAATGGCTGAAGGAAGTTCAGTTAGAGAGCATTGTCTTACAATGATCTCTAATCTGAACACATTGGAAGTTTTAGGTGCCGATATAGATGGAGAATCCCAAGTGGATATGATACTCCAGTCGCTACCAGAATCATTCAAGGAATTCAAACTGAACTATAATATGAACAAAAAGATTTATACCTTGTCTGAATTAATGAATGAATTGGTAGCGGCAGAAGGCATTCTTGGTACTTCCAATGTTGAAGCCAATGTTGGTGAAGCTTCTACTTCTCAACCTAAGTCGAAAGGCAAGGGTAAGAAGAAGAAGAAGAAGGACTTCACCAAACAAGAGGGTAAACAAATTGCCTTAGGAGTTGCTGATAAAGGAAAGAAGATCAAAGGAAAGTGTTTCCATTGTGGTGAGAAAGGACATTGGAAGAGGAATTGTCCAGTATTCAAGGCTGCCAAGAATAAAGGTATGAATGATACATTCCTTCTTGAAATATGTTTGGTACAGAATCCCACGGATTCCTGGTGTGTGGATTCAGGTTGTACTAATCATATCTGCAATTCTTTGCAGGGGTTTCAGGAGACCAGAAAGCTTAAAGAAGGGGAGTTGTTTCTTACTTTGGCTGATGGGAGCAGAATTCCAGTTGTAGCTGTTGGTGTTTATAGTTTATGTTTTCAATCTAGAGTTCTAATATTAGAAGACTGTTTGTATGTACCTAATGTACGTAGGAATTTAATTTCTGCTACTTACTTAGGTAAACAAGGATATTGTGTTATCCTAAAAGACAATGTTGTAATAAAGAAGGATAAAGTGTTTATCTGTTATGGCAATATTGTGGATGGTCTTTATATTTTAACTCCTGATAAGCATAAATTATATAATTCTGAATTAGATGCTAACTCTCATGAAAAATCATTAAAGAGAAAGTTTCCTTCTACTAATGATGCATATCTTTGGCACTTGCGTTTAGGTCATATTAATTCAAACAGAATTCAAAGACTGATCAAAGATGGACTCTTAGGGCCCATGGACTTTGATGAATTTCCAGTTTGTGAATCTTGTTTGGAAGGTAAAATGACCAAACGACCTTTTACTGCAAAAGGTAGAAGAGCCCAAGATTTGCTAGAATTAGTGCATTCTGATGTTTGTGGTCCTATGTCAATCCAAGCAAGAGGTGGCCATGAGTATTTCATTACTTTCACTGATGATTACTCAAGATATGGTTATGTATACCTAATGAAACGGAAGTCCGAAACTTTTGAAAAGTTCAAAGAGTTTAGGGCTGAAGTTGAAAATCAATTAGGTAAACACATAAAAGCCATTCGATCTGATCGAGGTGGTGAATACCTTTTTGGGGATTTCAAGGATTACTTAACTAAGAATGAGATTGTATCCCAATTGACTGCACCTGGAACTCCACAACAAAATGGTGTAGCAGAAAGAAGGAATAGGACTCTTTTAGATATGGTTAGGTCCATGATGAGTTATTCAACTCTACCTATTTCTTTTTGGGGATATGCTTTAAACACAGCAATGTATCTTCTGAATTTAGTACCTTCGAAGTCTGTTCCTAAAACACCTGTGGAATTGTGGAATGGGCGTAAGCCTAGTATGAGACATCTCCATATTTGGGGTTGTCCAGCACATGTGTTAAAAGGAAAGTCTGACAAGTTATAGTCTAAAACAGAAGTGGTTTTCTTTGTTGGGTATCCAAAAGGAACTGTTGGAGGTTTATTCTATAGTCATAAAGATAATAAAGTATTTGTTAGCACAAATGCCAAATTCTTGGAAAATGACTATATGAATGATTATACTTCTAAAAGTAGAGTTGTGTTGGCTGAAATGAATGAATCTGTAAATGAACAACCTATAGATGAAACTAGGGATGATGTGGCTGTATTAGATACACCACAAGATACTACTAATGAGATGTCTAGTACACAGGTGCCTCGTCGTAGTGGGAGAATTGTTCGGCCTCCTATAAGATTCATAGGTTTAGGAGAAACCTATGAAGCTATCTCAGAAGAGGTTGAATCGGATCCCTACACATATGATGAAGCAATGAATGATATAGATGCACATCATTGGGTCCAAGCTATGAAATCTGAATTAGATTCTATGTATTCCAATCAAGTTTGGAATCTTGTAGAGGCGCCTAACGGCATTAAACCTGTTGGTTGCAAATGGGTTTACAAGAGAAAGAGAGGGATAGATGGGAAGGTTGAAACCTTTAAAGCAAGGCTAGTGGCGAAAGGGTATACTCAAAAAGAAGGTATAGATTATGATGAAACCTTTTCTCCAGTAGCAATGCTTAAATCTATCAGAATTCTCTTATCCATTGCTGCTCATTTTGATTATGAGATTTGGCAAATGGATGTCAAGACTGCATTTCTTAATGGCAATCTTGAAGAGGAAATCTATATGATGCAACCGGAAGGTTTCATAGCAAAGAACCAAGAGCATTTGGTATGCAAGTTGCAAAGGTCCATTTATGGACTTAAGCAAGCATCTAGGTCATGGAACATCAGGTTTGATCAAGCAATCAAGACATTTGGTTTTGAACAAAATCTTGATGAACCATGTGTGTACAAAAGACATCAAGATAAAGTAGTAATATTCCTAGTACTTTATGTTGATGATATTCTACTCATTGGAAATGATGTAGGGGTAATGTCATCTGTAAAAGTTTGGTTGTCAAGTCAATTTGATATGAAGGACTTGGGTGAGGCTAACTTTATTCTAGGGATTAAGCTTTGGCGAGATCGCAAGAATAAGATGTTAGGCTTATCACAAGCTGGATACATAGATAAGGTTCTAGAACGGTTTAGCATGCAAAACTCCAAGAAAGGATTGCTTCCTTTCAGACATGGAGTTCCTCTGTCTGATGACCAAAGGCCTAAGACTCAAGAGGAAGTAGATATTATGAGACAAGTTCCTTATGCTTCTTCAGTAGGAAGTCTCATGTATGCCATGCTTTGTACTAGACCAGATATCTGCTATTCAGTGGGCATGGTCAGCCGATATCAATCAAATCCAGGACCAAAACATTGGCAAGCTGTAAAGCATATTCTCAAGTATCTACGGAGAACGAGAGATTATATGCTTGTTTACCGTTGTGAGGATTTGATTCCCATTGGCTATACAGATTCAGATTTTCAATCGGATCTAGATTTCAGAAAATCCACTTCAGGATGTGTTTTCACCTTGGGAGGTGGAGCCATTAGTTGGCGGAGTATTAAGCAATCATGTATTGCAGACTCCACCATGGAAGCAGAATATGTTGCTGCTTGTGAAGCAGCAAAGGAAGCTGTATGGCTCAAGAAATTCCTCTCTGACCTTGGTGTAATAAGAATGGAGCAAGTTCCAATCACATTGTTTTGTGATAACAGTGGAGCAGTTGCACAATCTAAAGATCCAAGGAATCACAAGAAAGGAAAGCACATTGAGAGGAAGTACCATATCATTCGAGATATTGTTGCTCGTGGAGATGTGGTGGTAGCAAAGATTGAAAGTGCAAACAATCTAGCAGATCCATTTACCAAAGCCTTGCCTCAAAGGACTTTCGAGTCACATTTGGAGGGAATGGGAGTTAGATTAGTGCACAATAGTCTTTAGGGCAAGTGGGAGATTGTTAGGATTGGTGCCCTTAAATCCTATTGTAAGATGCTATGTATGATATTAAGTGTGACATTGTGTTTGACATTATGTATGACTTAATATTATGTTTAATAAATTTGTTTTATTAATATCTGAAATAATGGTAACATGAATATTCGGACATTATCATATAGCCCATGAGATGCATAGTATGTGATTTATGTGAAGAGTCACAGAAGATATAAATCACAAGTTCTTTGTAAACTCAGAATTATAGTTCGTGGTCGGTGATGAAATTGGGCATTTCATCTGCGAAGACTATAACATATCAACTACGATGATTTGTCTTGATCATGGAAGTGGTGACTTCTAGTTGATGTGTTAATATGTTTTAAGAGTTAAGACATATTGAACTGGACCGCCATGAGATTTATTATTTGTCTAAGGACTGTCAAATGAATAATAAATCTCATGACTTGTATTTGCATGAACTCTTAATCCTGAGAGAATAATGGACCTGATCATAAGATGTAGGTTGCTTTGATATATCAGGAGTGAGATCTATATTAATGGTCAAAACCTCAGTATGTTGGGCAGCCACATTAAGTGTTGATGGAACATGTATTCTCAAGATGGAATTCATAGTCTCTTAATGGAGATATAAAATATTCCCTTGAGATAAGTTTAATGAGTTTGTTATTCAGAGAGTTAGGCCTAACCACTTTAGTATGACTAAAGTTTATATTTATGGAATTGGATTTCATAAATATATAATGAATAACATTAAGGATTAAACCGGGTACTCAAGGATCAAGATGTAGTAATTTACAAAGTGGCAGTCTATATTAATAACTTTGTATTACTACGAATATTTTATGAAGGGGTTGCATGTGTAATAAAGTCTTGGGATATAATATATAGATAAGACCTAGAGTGCAACTATATTTATATAGTGGTATTAAATATAGTTAATGGTAACTTTTGACTTGTCAAGAGTTGACAGAAAAGCCCAAGGCCCATTGGAGCTAGTGTCTTATTGGTCCCTTTTGGTCCCACTCCAAGCCACACACTTAAGCCCAATTGGTAAGGCCCAAAAGGCTAGCCCAATTAGATATATTGGTTAGAAACAAAGGGAAAAACGTACAGAAAATAATTGGTAAGAAAAACACCATTGTAGTGGTGTGGAAGTGGGTTTTTGGTACTCACTAGTTATCCCTTTGTTACCAATTTGAGAGACCACACATCTTGGGCGATTAGTGGAATTGGAGTGAAGATTAAGAGTATTCCCAAGTGCTTCAATCTTCGGTTTTGAAACTCATCGCTTCAAGGTACGATCTCTTGTTCTCTTAATTCTGAAATTTACTTTGCACATGTTATCAATATTGAATGAAGTAGATCCGTTCAAAACTTATTTTCCGCTGCGCTCATATTTAATTCCATCAGTAATCTACAAAGTAGCAGTCTACATTAATGACTTTGAATTACTACGAATATTTTATGATGGGGTTGCATGTACAATAAAGTCTTAGAATATAATTTATAGATAAGGCCTAGAGTACAACTATATTTATATAGTGGTATTAAATATAGTTAATGGTAATTTTGGACTTGTCAAGAATTGACAAAAAAGCCCAAAGCCTTTTGGTCTCGCTCCAAGCCACATACTAGAGCCTAATTGGAAAGGCCCAAAAGGTTAGCCCAATTAGATAATCAGTTATAAGGAGAGAAACATACAAATTTTAAAGAATGATGAACATCTTACATGAAATGGTGTATGTGAGTGTTAGACACTCTCGAATTCTCTCTTGAACATTTCATATAACTTATTGAGAGACCACACATCTTGGGCGTTAGTGGAATTGGAGTGAAGATTAAAAGTATTCCCAAGTGCTTTCAATCTTTGTTTTGAAATTCAACACACCAAGGTACACTCTCTTGTTCTTGTATTCTGAAATTTTACATAGTGCATGTTATCAATTTTGAATGAAGTAGGTCCGTTAATTTTTCCGCTGTGCACACTCATATTTCCTTCAAAATGGTATCAGAACAGTCTTCAATTTCGAATTGTATAACATGTTTTTGTGAGTTTTGGAATTAGAGATTATATAGTTAATGGTACACGGGCCTGCGCACGCACATAAGGTTCTAGAAAGCTATAAAAGGCAAGTTTTTTTGCATTAAGTTTGAGGTTTGGAACGAATCCCACATTGTTTGGGAGCCGTTCCAAACCCCCATTTTTCAACTTTGAAAAGTCATACATTTTTAAAACACATAGAAAATCTTAAGGTAAAACACAAGATTCACTAGAAATAGTGAATCAAAGAGGAAGTTTTTTCACAAAACATCCTCAAGTCAATATTTTCTGATTGGGGCCTTTTTTGGCCTTGATCTTTGAGTTTTAAGATTACTAATCACTATTGTATTTTATTGTGAATAGATTAACTGAGGAGAACGGTCAAAATAAAGCTTGGAAAGCTTTGTGTTTTAGGTATTGAGTTCTAAACTTTTCTTTTATTTTCTTTAGTTTAATTTTGTTTTCTAGTTGTTTCCTTGCTTTATTCATGTTGTAATATGTTTGTTTAGCCTAGGGTTTAGTAGTTTTTTGTGTTTTAAAGCATGTTAGGCTGTTAGATTTATTGTTTTAAGTCTTACTCTGTTTTTTGTGTGGTTATATTTTTGTGTTAGGGTTCTTAGGGTGTGTCTGCGTACGCATGATTCGGCATGTGCACGCAGACTCGTAGGCCTACGTACACAGGCCTATGTATGCGTAGGCATACTCTTGCCCAGAAACCTTAGTTTAAATTTCCTGCTTCTATTTCTTCATTTCTTTCACATAATATGCTCCTATTATGACCCCTTTTCTGGTTTTTAAGTCTCTACTTCCCTATTTATTTGTTTGTCTATCCTTAATATGTTAGATTGGGGTTTCTTTTCTTTTTCCTGCTTTGACACCATGAACATGCATCAATATGATCATTCATTGATGCATAGGTGTTGTGATGCAATAAGGTAAGTGAGGTAGGTCATGCATTCATATGAACATGCATTGGATATATGTGTAATGATTGATGAGTTGTTCTTGATGTTTAGATGCAATCACATGTGTATTTGGATCTTGCCATGTTTATGTTTTTGCCATAATTTGTTTGCTGCCTTGGATAAGATGATATGCATGATATATTTATGCTTAGGCATGATATGAGAGCATGATAGATGTATGTTAAGGTTTGGGATGAAATGCCATGTTGATTGTTAGATGACAATATCATGCTCATCATCCAAAAAAAAAAAAAAACGCATGTTCATATGATTATGCATGACTTACCTCACTTACCTCACTACATCATAGCACCTATGCATCAATGCATGTTCATGGTATATACATGTTCATTGTTTTCAAACAATCTAAAACCCTAAATAGCATTAAAAAAAAATAAAAAAATAAAAAACACAAGGCAAAGAGGCAGAAACTTAAAGATATGTAAACTAGGTTAGATAGAGGCTAAAAGGTGCGAAGAAAACAAGGAACGATCAAATGGAAACGAATTATGGTTTCTAGGCATGAGTGTGTGTGTGTGTGCATACATAGGATATGTGTCCGCATCCCAATTATATGTACACACACTTCGAGTATGCGTACGCATGCATGAAGCATGCGCACGCATACACACCCAAAACCCTAACCCAGAAATGCACAGAAAGTAAGAAATCTAACAACCTAGCATGCTTCAAACATAAACACTATGTAAAACTAGACTGAACAACCATTAAAACATATATACAAACAACAAAAAACAAAGAAAATTAAATCAAAATGAAAAGCCAAAGATAGAACCTTTACCTTAACACTAAATCTCTTTAGACCTTGATTTTGACCATTCCCCTTAATCAATCTATTCACAACAAGATCAAAATCAATTTGTAAACTTTAGAATTCGAAGATCAAGACCAGAAAGTTCCCAATCAAGCAAAATTTGACTTGATGTTATTTTGTGAAAAAATCCCTCTTTGATTCACTATTTTCTAGTGAATCATGTGTATTTTACCACCATTTTTGTCCTCCTTTGAAAAAGTTCCTTTGTGGCTTTATGTAGTTGAAAAATAGGGGTTTGGGGCAGCTCCCAAATGATGTGAGATTCGTTCCAAACCAAAATTAAGTGCAAAAAGCTTTCCTCACATAATTTTTGGAACCCTAGCTGCGTATGCATGCCCGTGCATGCGTATGCATGGCTTGAGTGTGCGTATGCATATGCGTGTATGCCTGCACACACTTGGGGTTTCCTACGACCTTTCTTTTACAATAATAGTTTTATTCTTCTAAAAATAAGTTATATTTTCCACAAATACTTTCCTCTAGTAAATTTTCAACTGATTAGGCCTAAATCAACCTTGGGCTTTAGAGTATTACCATCATTGGGGAACGGGGGCCTGTGTCTTCAAGGGTACAAAATGTAGTGTCTACAACCCTTTAAACATTTCCCCCATCCAGAGTGCAAGGAAAGATCTCCAATGCTTATTTCCCTCCTTTAAGAGCTTTGGAAGTGTGAAAATGGTGGAAAATAGGGCTAGAGTTTCAGCTTAGATAAGGGTTTCCTAAAGAAAAGGAAAGAGAAACTAAATATAGAGAAATTTTTAAAAGAGAGAGAGAGAGAGAAAGAAGAGAATATTTTGGGATTTTTATGCCTATTTGTTGATTATTTTTCCAATGGGGGAGGGAAGTATTTATAGATGGGTGAGGTGTTGCATGCAACACCCCACTCAAAAATGCCTTAATGCACACTCCAATTCACTTTTCATCTTTTCCCCTTTCTAGTCCTATTTTTGAGCTGCTATTTGAAGGCTTCTCTGAGCTCGTATTTCTTCAAACTTGGTGTCTTTGGAAAGGTTAGGATGTTTAGGTTCCATAGGTCTTGACCTTGCATGCATTTGTAGCTACAGTGGTCGAGATATCACGTTTGGAAGAGAGATGATGCAGTGTAGAAAATTTAATAGTACTCTTTTTGAAAAATTCATTTCTCCCAATCCGTGGCAAATATCAACGAGCCCTTTTTATGGAAAGTAGGTGATTGTTCATACTTCAATCTGGTTCAGGCAGGCTGATCTTGTTGTAGCTAAATTTGAACATTTTATTGCGCAAAATGTCCCAAAAATAGTTCTTTTTACCTGAAAATTGTAATACATTGAATCAGGATTTTGATATTTTCTTGATATCTCACCCTTTTAACTTTGATTCTGGCCTGTGAACTTTTATTTCAAAGGGAATTTCATATTCTTCACGATGGTTCAAAATTTACCTCGATTTGACAGTCGGATAAAAAAGTCAATGTTTTGGCCATTCCCAATATGGGTTTTGATCAGCGTGGATTAAATTTTTGCCAGAAATGGCCAGTATGATTTTAGATTTTTTGTCTTGTCATCCAATTAGGGTAGATAGGCTTGATAATAGCTTAGTTTTGCATATTTATATCATTATTAGAAAGCATTATCATACTTATTTTGTAGTTAATTCTTATATTTTATATTTGGTTTTGGAATAATGTTAAATAATTAATTTCATGCTTAATTGAATTTTAATGTGTGAATTTGTCTTTTGTAGGAGAATGGAATTAAATAAGTGGATTTGTGTAAAGAAGAAGGCTAATGGTCTTTACTTTCATAAGGGCCATAATTAAGTTAAATAAGGGCAACCCAATTAAATTTGAATCCAATTGGAGCAAGGAATCAAAGGAAATTTGCACCAAATCCAAGTCCAATTCGGATTAGGATTCCAACTTGCACACCAGTTAGTATGTTAGGCATAACTTTCAGGTCAGATGTCCAATCGAGATGATTCAAGTTGGGCTGGAAAGTTAACTTTAAGGGCTACAATTCTGTAGTTTACTAAAAGTCCGAATTATGACTTTAATTGGGCCAACAACGTCAGTTAAGTGAAACCTAAATGCTCTTTAGGGCAAAATTTAAAGGGAAGAGCTGCTATAGAATGTAATTTAGGTTTTTTTTTTTTTTTTTTTTTTTTTTTTTCAATTCTTTATAGTTTTTAGAGTTTTATTTGTGTTATGGCTTGCTAGAACCCTTGCTAAGGCAAGGGGTGAAATCCAACCGTTTATTAGTTTGTTCTTAGCAATTATTTTATGGTTTTAATATTTATGTTATTTTGTTTTTGATTTATTTACGCGTCTAGAAAAGTGTTTAGTTTTGTATAATTCTTTAATTTATCATAGACTCTAAGTACGTTAAATGCTTAGTATTCCCTGCAAACTAATTCACTAGTTTTGTTTTGCCTAAAATCAATCGATTTCATGAAAATACCTTAGACAATTAATTCTTGAGTTCTTATTGTTAAATCACCTGACTAAGATCATCCTTCGTATGATTTTTAGTTGAGTTATATAATAAATATTGTTAAGACTACCAATAGATGTATTGTGTGTGGATCCCTAAACCTTAGTGCCTTAATATATTATTATTTCCTCTCATTCAAAATTACCTTCATCAAACTATTAAAATTTCTCTTCAATATAATTTTACTGTTTTAGTTTTGTTCTCTTATAGTTTGCTAATCAATTCATTTTTTCTTATGGATCCGACCTCGGACTTCTCGAATTATTACTTCACGACAATCCTGCACTTAGGAGCATTATTTAAGTTGCAGCAAGCTTTTGTTTTTTACATTGTTCCCAACTTTTGATATTCAAAATCATGGTTTTTACCATTTTATAAATTTAAATCACTATTTTAACACGCTAATCGAGACTAGGCAAAATACGTTATCGACACCTTCCACTTTCGGTCCACTAAACTAAGCCATATTCCCTTGGGCATGGTGATCATGTGCAGCAAGGAAAGTTGAAATCCCGCAGCGGGCACTTGCACCCACAGAGTTCTCTTACTTCATAAATTATCTATGATATGATATGCTGTTAAAAAAACTACTTTGTTTATAATTTACAATAGTGGTGTATTTTATTTTAGTTATTTTGTGTAGTTTCTCAAAAAAAAAGAAAAAAAAGAAAAAAAAAGAAGAAGTTATTTTGTGTAATTATAAAATATTTTATTTATTTAATCAATAAACCTACTGTTCAATAAATGAACCATTGGTTTGAATCAGAGAACCATTAAATCAATCCTTCAACTAAGTCAACCTCGAATTCGATTTTGATAACTAGGTTTCTGTGGGGAATTTTAAGTCATGGGTTAGAGTTCACAAAAAACTCACTCTGATTGCACCCAAATTACCAAAATCAATCGCAAAATATGGCAATGCTCTGTAAACCATGGTGAAGGTCCGAAAAATGCAACTGTAGGTGCAGTGCAGTTTGCAGTTCTGTTTTCAAAAAACCAAAAAAATTTGTAAAATGCTGTACCTATCAATATATAAGGTATTTTATATTTAAGAAATTTTTTTTAAAATATTTTTTTTTAATATATATACATGAAAACTGAAAAAATTGCAGCTTACCACATGATCTAAAATCTCACCGCATTACATGATGACTGATCTATTAAGGTGAGATACGGTGAGGGTTGTAGAGTTGCTAAACAAATTTTTTTTTTTTTTTTGGTTAAAAAAGCTTTTCTATTTGTTGACAAAAGAAAGAAAAGCTGTTAGAAAATGGAGTTATATATTATTATGAAAACTTTAACATCCCTTTTTTATTGTAACAACTAAATATATAATATCCACAAGTCAAAACGCCAAATATTTAGTATTTACAGGTTTTTTTTTTTGGGACGTTTGGGAGGGGTTTAATAACTTGCATTTATGTACATGCAATAAAAAATAAATTGCATTTATATGATGGTATAAATCCAGAGCCTCACGCTTTACATATCTAAAAAACGAAATTAAAACAAACTGTAGGAAAGGGAGACTAAAATTACCGAGAGCTCGAGGACATTGCAAAGGGTCACTGGTAAGGTGAAAGTTTATTTTTATTTGATTTTTTTTCTTTAAATTTTTATTTTTATTTTTATTTTATTTTATTTTTTTATTTTTAGTTTAGCTTGAGTCTGTAAGGGTGTTAAAGAACTATAAAGTTGATGGGTGTCTGTTGTTTCTAGACTCGGCAACAACCTACTCAATTTGCTCAGTCAATTTGCTATGGATATGATATTTTTTTTCAAGTGAGTTGGGGGGCTCTACTATTAAAGTGACGGATTGGATAGAGTGACGGCTCGGATAGGGTGATTGTTTTTGAACCACCATGACCCAATCTAACCTGCATAAGTTTTTTTTTTTTTTTTTTTTTTTTTTTTTTTAAATTTATTTTTTTAATATATTAATTCCTTGATTTAAGCAATTTTTTTATTTAAAGAAAAACATGATTTATATGTGTTAATATGGAAAATGTTATAGTTTTCCGACATATTTATAAGTATATAGTGATATAGATATGCTTGAAATTTTTTTTTTTTTTTTAATTGATGAGAAAGTGAACAAGGTTTAATGATTCATATTTTTATTATACGTCCTTCAATAGTTCATAGGATTTATAGGAAATACTTTTTAAATTTATTTGTAAATGATAAAATAAATTTTGAAACTTATTATACTACACAGCCAAAATTAACTTGCCTAACCCACTCAATTCACTGAGTTGAAATTACCCAAATTTTCAACCAACTTGCCATTTTTATCAGATGATTAGTTGGTGGTAGTTTGAAAATTTTCCAACCTACCAATGACCGATTGGTTAACAAATGCCATAAGAGCATCGGTTAACCGAACTCATTTTTAAAGAGCTTAAAACTAGATTATTTGAAATAAATTGAGACAGAAATCTAATGTGGGACTCGCAAATAGTAGATAATTAAGAGGTTGGTTTTTAATAGGTTGCCAAACACAAACTAAATGATTGGTTAGGAGGATGAAAAAGATAAGAAGGATGAACAAAATGAGAAAATATAGAAGATACTAAATTTTCATCCTATATAAAAATATTATTAAAAAAAAAAAGTTGGACGGATTGGATGAACTATTAGTGTATTTTTCCTTTATTTGATTGGAAATAAAAATCGGGGAAAACAAGTGAATATTCGGTAAAAAGCGCATATAAGATGATCCAAACTCAACAACTAAGTTCTTCTCATGGCTGTTGAGGTACAAATTTTTGGGCCTTAATCTCATTAGCCCACTCACAAAAATACCCACACAAGCCCAAGAATTATTTTGAGCCCATATAAATTTCTCCCACGTATTACTCAAATATTCTCCATGTTATTGGGCTACTATAAATATTCCCTATATAAGCCCTATAAATTGTCTTGGGCCTTCTCACAATTATTACCCAGCTTTCCAGATGATTCACCATAATTTGTTAAGTCAAGGTTAGAGATCTTGGAAAATTCAGTTTGGTGATTTTGATCACTCTATACTTACCAGACTTAATATGAGTCCATCTGATACGATTTGGATTGGAAAGAGATCCCAGTGGAATTTGGCAAATGATTTCAGCTTCCTCTTGGCTAAAGATCTCCTTAATGAGACCTATATTCTATCATCCAATATATGAATTAATCAACTCACTTACTTTCGCTGGGTTAGGATAGGCACCCACTTATCCCCCATATTTGGAAATCCCTCACATTACCCACCCTCCACATTAGCCTATGCTTTAACTCAGAATGCTTTTCCAAACATAAGATTCCACCACCAGCCCCCCCCCCCCCCCCCTCTCTTTCGAAATTGGCTCTTAGCAAATTATTTTGCCTTAAGAACTTTTGCTGGTAAGGAGTGTGGTCTCTCCATAAGGCACCATCCTTGCTTAGATAGCATCTCATGGTTGAGAAATCTAAAATCCCTAAAACCCATAATTCCCTTGTTTTTTAGCATACACTTCTTCTCACACTTTCTCACTAAGCCATAAAAAATTTGTCGGCAATAATTCACTTTGACATAAAGGCATTTTGATTTTTAGTGATAATCTCATGAATGAGACTATTTGGCAAAAAAGCATTCTAAATAATTTTGCAGATGACATTAGAAAGAATAATGGGTCTATAGCCTAACACTCTTTCTTTTATCAAAATAATTGTAATGAATTTATAATAATAAAGTTGAGCTACACTCCTAATTCCCAAGTAAGATTAAGGCTTTGTTTGGTTGGGGAATATAAGAGATTTAGGTTTCCCTTATGTGTATTTGGTTAGGAGATAAAAAAAATAGATAGATGGAAATTGCGTTTGTATAAATTTACTTTTATGTTCCTATGACATGAAAAAATAATAGTTTACAAGGAAAAAAGGACACGCTAAAGTTTAGAGCAAAAAAAAAATCAAGCTTCAACATAAAAGTTTGAAAAAGAAAAAAAAAAAAAAAAAGAAACCAAATAAAGGAGGGAGGAGGGCTAAATGGGTAAATTTTCATTAAACCCATCAACCTCCCTAGATTCTCCAATATTTTGGGAGAAAATAAAACACTCCCAAATGGTGGGTTAGGGAAGAAAACACCCAGCTTCTCCAAAATTACTACCCTCTCTCCCATTCTACTAAACACCCACACTTTTCAAAATTCCCCCTGTTTTCTCCTATCAATTTTCCATCCCCTTACAAATCACCCAAAACAAACACAAACCAATCATGACGATGTTCATACTTCATCCATGACATATCTTTTTCTTTGACTTTCATGTATGTACTTAATGTTAGCTAAAGTAGCCAATTCTTGGAAAAAAATTAAGAGGCATTGTAGTACACAATCATGAGTGTGGTAAATGAATTCATAAAAAATAAAATAAATAAATAAAAGAGTGGTAAATGAATGAGTCTACATGTTTTTATAAAATTAAATAAATAAAAACCCAAGAAATGAATTAATTCTAAGAAGCAATGTTATCCCTCCCTTCTCCAGGTCTACTATGGAAGAAAGAACAACTAAGTCAATTTTGATCCTCTGCTTAGTGGTTGGCATTTTTGTGGGGCAATCTACAGCAAAAGTGAATTGGACTTTTTCCGAGTGCTATAATCATTGTACCGAGATTTGTTTTAATTCTAACAATGGTGATTTTCGCGCCTCATTTGCATGCATGAAGTGTGACAGCCATTGCCGCAGGCGTATTTATGGTGAAGTTTGTTTTTTCAAATGGTGCTGGAAAGTGAAGAAGTTTGTTTCTTCAAATGGTGATGGAAAGTGAAGAAGTTTGTTTCTTCAAATGGTGCTCGAAAGTGAAGAAGTGAGGTTAATTTTTTTTTTTTTTTTTTCCTTTTTGGTGTTGGGGACAACTGTGAATATTGGTAGAGACCTCATATGCAGGCAATAAGAACTAGTCACTACTCATCACCTAAGAAGACTTATAATGTTATTAATAAAAGTGAATAAAACTTGAAGAATTTTTGGGATGTATCTTTGTTTGCATATATGATTGAGGAAGACTTCATCAGAATAATTGTTTAACTATCAATTTAATAATGAAAATATTTTCTAAGTTGATTCAAACATTTGGCCTAAGCTTCAAATTTCAAACATATGGAAGGTCTTCTACTCTTGATGATAGCTCTTTATCATCAAACTAAGACACCAATCAGTTTTTGGTATAGGCAGGGATTGAACTCCAAATCTCTTATACAACCATCAGAGACTTTACCAGTTGAGCTAACTAGAACCCACAGTACGATAGCTCTACAAATGACCTATGAGGTAGGTAAATTAGTGCCATAATCATATTGGACTTTCAATAGATCTCTACTAAAGGAAGGAGTATGCGTTTTGATGGTACATATATTCATCTATACATGGAAGGTTTTCTACTAGATGAATGACCTACGAAGTGGGACTAATTAATTTTTATTTTTGATAGGATTTCAACCTATGACGTTCACTTCTAATAATTGTCATCTTTTATCATCAGATTAAGGCACCAATTGGTTTTTAGTATAGACGGGGATTGAACCTAAGTTTTTTTATTTTTATTTTTATTTTTTTTTAAAGATAGAAATTCTACTCTAACCTAATTTAAATTTATATGTGTGTGAAGCTCCCTTCTGGAGACTTGAATCTCGGTCCTTGCCTCCCACACCCCACAAGCACTTATACTTTTGGAGTGACTATCGCGTCAAAGGTGTGCGGTGGTCAATCCCAGATTTTTTAATCAACCATTAGAGACTTTACCTAACGAGTCCATTAGATATCCTCGTCTAGACAGATGGATGAAGTTAAGGCCTTTTTAATAATGCTCATAACTCAAACGCTACAGACATGCACCAATGGTCACACGACCACAGTAAAGAGTAATCAATAGCCTTTAGAGGCCCAAAAGCTGTTACATATCAATAAATGAGAAGATTTAAATGGCTTATAACGGCCACACTAAGGCCAAGCTATATAAAGACATTCAAACCAAGCATACAAGGTACGCATACAAAAGTTCATTTGAATATACACATTGAGTGATAAAATTATACTCACAGTTTTTCTTACTCAACCATCGGAAGGCCTTTGGCAGGCACCATCCCAATGTTGTTTAGTTCTTGGTTCTTGCAGGGTTCGATTCCCATCCATTCTTTTGACAAGATTCACAACTAATGACTATTTTTTGTTCCAACAATTATAGCTATTAGTGGAGAAGCAAAGTCTGAATCATTCAAACTCTAGTAGCTCCACCAAAAAAGTAACACCAAGAAGCCAAGTTCATCAACCCCGCTCGATCCAAGTCAAATGTCCTAGCAAATTGAGACATTGACAATAAGTGTGGAGGAAGTAGTGAAGTAGAATCCAGAATTGAGGCAACATATCTCTCAAGTGAACAATAATGCATCCCCTCATTGACTTAAAGAAAACAACGACGAAGAAGTCCATAGCCCACAAAGCAGTCACTAGGAAGAAAGTTCTAAAAAAACAAGACAATCTAATAGGAATAATGACGAACTTTTAACGAGCTTGAGTAAGGAAATGGACAAGATGAAAAGTGCCTTGAAGGGAAAAATCTCCAAGAATTTAGATGGGATGATCAAAAGAACAGACTCACCATTCACCATTGTGTACTAGAATGTCCCCTATTAGGGACATATTTTATGTAATTGGCCAATCCTTTGACAAAATACAATTTACTTGTAATTGGATAGATCTAAGTTGAGTTTAATACATCAAGAAATATGTTGTTCAAGCATATCAAGTGTTCGTATTAAAAAGCATGAAGATTGATCCAAGAAACAAGTGAAGAAAAGCTGTTCATTAAGTCTCAATAGATAACTTGATAGATGACTGCTATCGAGACTTAATATGAAGCTCGATAGATGGCTTGACACATCCTCAATCTATCAAGAATTAAGATTTCAGAATTTCCAGGTTTGAAATTCGACCCAAGCTTATGAACTTGTTTAGGATTTCTTTTCTCACAACCCTAGACATATATAAGGCTTATTTTAAGAGCCGTTACACACGGATACAGAGACCAAGAGAGATTTATTTCCTCTATGAGAAGCTACAGCATTTGTATGCCATAGGGTTTTGGGACGAAGTGCTTCCTGATCTTCATTGTTGATGAAGTGAACTTTGCAGCCAACAACATCATTCAAGTTGCTGTAGTTAGTCATGTACTGGGATTCGTGAAAAGGGTTAATCACAGATTGGAGATTTATGAATCAAGGGAAAGAAGGCTACTACAAGATCAAGTTCAATTGGGTATTGAATCGAAGGTTTAACTGTACGTTGGTATTTTGGGATAGGCCAGGGTAGTGGTAAGATTCCTTATACTTGTAACTGCTTGATTGTTAATTAGTGGATTCTTGGGAGTAGTGATCTTAAAATCACCCGGTGGGGTTTTTTCCTTGCAAGATATTTTTCCCATTTGTCAACAAATTACCGTGTCAATTTAATTTCTGCTGCATTTAGTTTATTTCGTGATTTGTTGGTGCCTTCACAATTTGCATGCAATTTAACCTAATTAATCAACTTGGGTAATTGAATTAATTAACCGGGGTCAAGAAATCTTAACCCAACATCCCCTACCCTCGAAGTTCTGGCTTCCTCAATTGGAAACTGATGATTGGCTAAAGACCTGTTAGATCACATCGAGTCCTTCAAGATGTTGTTGAACTTGCAATAGACCCCAGATGAAGTAATGTGTAGATATTTTCCAATGACGCTCAAAGGTACAACTTAAGTCTAGTTCAGCAAGCTAGGATCGTCCTTAATCACAAATTTCAAGTAGCTCAGTAATTCATTTGTTTGACAATTTATTGGTGGTTAAAGACAAAAAAGGAAAACTGTGCATTTATTTTCTAAAAGAAAAAACAAGGAAAGACTTTGAAAGCCTATGTGAAAAGATTCAATCAAGCACTCCTGGAGGTAGACAAAGCAGATGATCAAGTTCAATTGATGACCTTTTGAAGCAGGATTGAAATCCAAGGATTTCATCTTTTCTTTCGCCAAGAACCCATCAGCAACAATGACAAACCTTTTGCCCAAAGCACAAAACTAAATGAATGGGGAAGATGCGTTGATGGCAAAAGGAAATGAAGCGAAAGATGGAAGATATGGATGAACTCCAAGAAAAGAAGAGAGAAAAGAGGGATCACTCCCCCAGTCAGAAAATCGACAAAGGAAATTCAAATCCTCTAAAGAAGATGGTAAACTTTACTTCATTAAACACACCTATTGACAAGGTTTTAATAAAAATAACAAAAGATCCTAATTTGAAATGGCCGAAGCCTTTGAGTTTGTCCTCAAAAAAGCATGATCAGAAGAAGTATTGTTGCTTTCACAAAGATCATGGGCATTACATGGAAGAACGTTATGATCTGAAAGAGCAAATTGAATAATTGATCCAAAAAGGAAAGTTGCAAAGGTTTGTCAAACAAGATTACCATTGATGATCAAGGTCAGACGAGAAAGCAAAAACAGATGATGTACACAGAAACAATATTCAAGATCGTCCAAAGCCAATGGTAGGTGAAATAAGGATGATCACTGGAGGACCAGTCACAAGTGGATCTTTCAAATCATTATGGAAAGCTCACTAATGACATGTTAATAGTGTATATGTAGGATATCACGCACCGAAGCATCCAAGGTCAGGGGAGGGCATTGTTTATATAGAAGATGATGCTCAAGGAATCAAATAGTCACATGAGGATCCACTAGTACTCATGCTCACCATAGAAGGTTACAATACTCGACAAGTGTTAATGGATAACAAAAGTTCAATAGATGTCATGTACATGGTAGCTTTTTAGCAAATGAAGATTGATCCCAAAAGGCTTTGTCCTTTCGATTCGCCATTAGTCAGCTTCAGTAGAGACTAGGTGAATGTTCAAAATGGGTATAAAACATCCTTGAACGTTTAGACCCTAAATTACAAATTATCAATTCAAGCTTATTATCAACAATTAATGTGCGGAACATGAACATAAGCCAAACACAGAATTGATAAGCAATATAAGCTAAATATAAACACATCCACAATGGTAAATAAATGGCAAAGATAAAGGGAAGGAAGATGCAAACACACGGAAAACACACGATGTGTTATCGAAGAGGAAACCGAAGGCCTCGGCGTAAAACCTCTCTGCCATCCTCCAAGCGGTAAATAATCCACTAAAGAATGTAGTTGGGATACATGAATAGCAGAAGACCCTCCAAGCCTAATCTACCCAGTGTACCTAAGCCCTCCAAGCTTCTTGCTCCAACGACGTTATGTCGAACTTATTTCTTCTTTAGCTTACCGGATTCCGCTATAAACCATAGCATCAACCAATAGACATTGGTTCCTTCCTAACTGCTTCCCAAAAGCACCAAATGAACCTTCTCACAGATATGAGTATGGTGAGAAAAGGATTTGGTCATGAACCTCTCAAGGATGTGTCAATGGAGAGGAAAAGAGTAGAGGAATTTGTAGAGTCTCTAAGGTAAAGATTGTGGATGAATCAATCTTATTTTTCTCTAGGGTTTCTCTCTCAAAATTCTCTCTGGAAGCTCTCTACATTTGGTGGGTATAAGGGTCTATATATAGTTGTGAGTGTTTGGAATACAAAGAGACATTTTTTCCCAAACAGGGCTGGTTGGCGGCTTGGCCTCGTGATTGGTCTGAGTCGCGAGTTCCAGCCGTGAGTTAATTGCCTGGCCAGCTTAGGACTTTTATCCTGTAGTGCACCAGCTGGCATAACGCTTCAGCTTCCCGCATGCTTGGCACGTGACTCTCATCTGAAAGCTTGCACCTGCGAGCCACCCGCGAGTTCCAGTCGCGAGTCCCTGCTTCTTTGCACATTGAGGAAAATTTCTTCACACTCTCTCACATACTACCCTTACAATAATCCCACCTAAATACAGGGTTACTAAATGCTAAAATACAAGCAAATTTGGCATGGAATAAAGCCAACAAGATGGTTGATTAAATTCAACCTTACACTAGGTATACTCAAAAGGGATAATCTCTTTCTCAATCACAGCAAGCTCATACCCTACACAAGTGACGAAGAATATTGACTCCCTAGTGGTAGATTGTCTGTCATCTTACAACGTGATACTTGGATGGCCCAATCATCTTACAACGTGATCGTTAAAGTGCATACCTTTTGTCGCCCAATCACCTCAAAATTTAAGTACAATCACCAAAGTGTGTGAGCACATGAATGTCCAACTATGTGATCACTTAAACATTGAAGCATATAGACATACCATCCAAGTGTGTGCACATGTGGATACAAACAAATGGTTGATGTTCAATGAGAATTATTGATTAAGTCTTATTGAGGAGTGACACTTATTTGGAGTGGAGTCTTCATTATATCTTGAATGTCTTTCCTTTAATAAAAACATCAATTATTAAACATGCTCTAGATTTGTAAATGTACTCTTGCCTTCTAAAGTGTTCTTTAATCAATTGACTGACTTCTATTGCCTTAAATATCAAATTAGTTAGAATTTGAATATCCAATTATTTTTGGAAGGACCATCCAATTAAATAAGCCATCAAATGCTTTTTCCTTTCCTAATTAACCTTTAAGTTCAAATTCAACTATCTCTAGTAGGCAACATAATCTCTTGATTGTCAACTATTTTGGAATTAAAACCCTTGAACATTTTAATAAAGATTTGTAACTAATACCTCATTATTCACTTGTCTTTTCCCTAATTGGCTTTTAGGTTTAAATTCAAATATCTTCTAACATTAAAGCTTGATTACCTCAACTTTGAAGATTTTACTCTTGAAATAGACTTTTAAGCCTTTATTTGCAAAAGAGAATCAGATTTAAATATGACCATTAAAATCTAATTGACTATCATCTTTTATGGGAAATCTTTTAGTCTTCCATGCGTTTAAAACCATTCTTTTAGGAAATATTACCATTAATGCTTGATTACATTTCATAATTACCACCTTCAGATTTTATTACCATTGACTAACCCTAGAGAATTAAAAAGGATTAAAAAGGAAAGAAGATTAATTTACATAATTTTTAGGTATTTTTTGTATTTTGAATATATTACTTGTGATACAAAAAGGGGGAAAAAAGATAGGATTAATATATGCATTTAAAGTGGATAAAACAAATAAGGAAAGATAATAAATATGATATTAAAAGCAAACAAACCAAAAAAGGAATGAAATCTAGGTTCTACCCAGATTGGCATACGCCGCAAGAAAGATTTGTATGCATCCTTCCATCGGCGTACGCATCTGAGCTTTAAGCTAGATTCCCAGAATAGTAACAAGGCAAGAACTCTAGCCATCTAAAAAGTGTGTATGCTAGGATATAGGTGCGTACGTGACTTATCCCTAGTGTATGCATCTTAAGGTAGATTAGAGTTTTTCACATATTTGCAAATTTTATCAAAGAAGAAAGGAATAAAAACAAACACATAACATGTTATGGTACAAAAACACAGTTGTAGGAGGCAAAAAGTTATCAAGCCAATTATAAAATGCCACATCAAAAATTTAGTGACAAATTCCAAATTAATATGTCATTAAATTAATTAAGTCAAATGATGACATGTGTCATCCAAATTGACATCACATTGGCATATTAAAGTTTGCCACGTGTCATTTGGCCCACAAAATAAAGATAAATTTTCTATTCAAAATTTATGGATAATTATCTTTATAAATAAATAAAATAAAGATAAATTTTCTATTCAAAATTGATAGATAATTATCTTTATTAAAATAAATTAAATAGAGATAATTATTTATTGTAGGGACTCAAATTGTCTTGGACCCTGGACAATAAAATTTGTAGAGTGCGGGCGTAAGAGCTAGACCCAGTAAATAGAGAAAGACGTCGTTCTGGCGCAGCAGAAGGAATTCCCAATGTAGTAAGGGACGGATGATCTCTCTCTCTTTTCCTTAGTGGTGTCTTTTTTGCCCCGCCTTCTTTTTTTTCTTAGAGCATTTCGATTTCCTCTTATATACTACTTTTCCGGTTCCTTTTCACCGTACACGTGTAAGCTCCCTTTTGAGATCATCTTTCTGTCCCATCCAGCACGTCCCAGATCCTCCGCTTGGTGGTTGTAAGGCTGCTTGACTATTGTTCAGGTATCACCTCCACATTAATGCGGCCAGAGAGTTAGGTGGGGTGCATTTAATGTGGAGGTAGCAGCTTTTCAGGAGATATTTGTTACCTTTTCCGGTTCCTTCTTTGATCAATATTTATTTAGTTTAGTTTGCATGTGACTCTGCAAAACTTCCTGTCAACTAAAGTAGTTACGCCCACGTCTAAAGCTGGTTTGAGGGATGGATCTCGTCCTCGGACAAGAGAATATCCTCGGACGGAGGATTTATCCTCGGACGAAAGAGTATCCTCGGACGGGTGAATGTCTTCGGTTTGGGCCGTTGGGCCACAAGCCCATTTTTATGTATTCTGTTAGTCTTTCGGGCAACGGGCCCCACATTTATCATTGTTGATTATTATCTTTATCAAAATATTATCTTTATCAACATAGACATAATTATTTCTAAGAAAATTTGGGCCAATCAAAAGTCTACTACATACTTTAAAGGATATCAATTCAAAGTGGAGCTTATCCTTTAAAATCACTATAAATAGAGGACATCCCCTCTCATTTAAAGAACCAAGTTTTCGAGAGGCCCAAGCTCTAGAGAAATTCTGTCTCAAACATCTTAGAAGAACTTGAAGAATATTCAAAGGGCTTGAAGAGCTTGAAGGACAACAAATCTCTAACAAGCTCAAGGTTAGAGATTTGTTGTGAAGACCGTTCAAGAAGATCTCTTGTTCAAGCTCTTTGAAGTTCTATTGGAATTAAGCTAAAAAGCCTCTATAAACCTCAACAAACCTAAATCTTTGAAGCTCAACGGATCAAGCCTCTAATGCCTCGAAGAACTTCAACCTAAGAGCCTTCACATTCGAAGACTTGAAGAACAATAAATCTCTAAGAAGCTCAAAGCTAGAGATTTGTTGTGGAGACTGTTCAATCTATCTTCCAACTGAAGTCAAGAAGATTCCTTGTTCAAGTCAAGTTCAATGAAGATAGAATCAAACGGTATTCTTTTGTAAAAGAATTGAAATAGAGATTGTATTCGTTATTCATCAATACAAATTTATATTTGCAAACCACATTTCTTTTCAATTGTTTGATTTTCTGCAATTGGGAAATTTTGTGTTTACAAATTTTTGGCACGCCCGGTGGAACAATCTCTACCTCTCATCTCTTCTTCATCAATTTGTCATATCTTTTGAAGTCTTATGGCTTCAAAGAAGATTCAAATCAACAACCCTCTTTTTGGAACAAGTGAAGTTGATCCTACAATGGATTCAAACTCTTCATCAAGTTCAGACACTTCCTATGCTGGAACTATGACAAGGGGAAGAATGAAAGCTCTTGCAGAGGTGTATGCTCAAACAACACCCATACCCCATCCCTCACCTGTTTCCAGCACTTCTAAAGTTGAAAAGTCTTTTGCAACTTCATCTATGCAGGGGGCAAGCAAAGATGTAGTGGGTCTTGTCAAAGACATGTTATCTCATCCAGCTTTGTCTCAAACTTTAGAATCAATCTAAGGGGTTCCAATAGCTAAAGAAGAAAACAAGTCACTTGATGGCTCTGATTTCTCCTTTTCGGAAAATATTCCTACTTCCAAGCTTAGGGACTCTCCTCGCTCTGTTAACTCATTTGTCATGCCAGTCATGATGACTAACACTACATCTCTGGAGGAACAAGTCTCGACTATAGCTTAGACTTTAGAAGAATTAATGAAGTCTATGAAAGAAAGGGAAGCATTGAGAGACGCACAAATAACTCTTCTAATGGATAAGATAGGGAATACATCTGGACTGAATCATGAAGATGAAAGCTCTAGGCCGAAACAAACCCATAATGACAAACCTGAGAGTTCAACAAAGGATCTCAATTTCTCTACAGATGGGTCTATCTCTCCTGACCAGCTCAAGGAGCTAATCAAGGAAGCTATCAAAGACCAAGTTAGGGGTGGAAGTCAAGTACCCATTGCCTACGCTAAGCTGTACACTTAAAGGATAGATCTCTTGAGGATGCCTCAAAACTATCAGCCACCGAAGTTCCAAAAATTTGAGGGTAAAGGCAATCCAAGGCAGCATGTAGCTCATTTCGTGGAAACTTGTAACAATGCTGGTACTTATGGGGATCTCGTGGTCAAGCAATTTGTTCGATCATTGAAAGGAAATGCGTTTGATTGGTAAACTGATCTAGTGTCTGGCTCTATTGATAGTTGGAATCAAATGGAAAGAGAATTCCTAAACCACTTTTATAGTACTCAACGTACTATTAGCATGATAGAGCTCGCCAATTCAAAGCAGTGGAAAGAAGAGCCAGTCATTGATTACATTCAATGGTGGAGAAACCTTAGTCTTAATTGCAAGGATCAATTATCTGAGTCGTCTGCAATTGAGATGTGTATTCAAGAAATGAATTGGGCTATAAGCTATATCCTTCAAGGAATAAAGCCTAAAACATTTGAAGAATTAGCAACACACGCCCATGACATGGAGCTTAGTATTGCTTCCAATGGTCACTAAGGCCCACCTGTTCAAGAACCTTGTAAGGGGAGAGAAAGACAAGATACTCACAAATGGGGCAAATTCCCTCCTAAATCGGAAAACAAGCATTCTTTGATTGTAACTACTGCTCCTCTCAAAGTTCCAGTTAAATCCAAGATAAAACAACAGACATATGCTCTCACTCAAGAAAGAAGAAGAAGACCAACATTACAAGAAATGCAAGAAAAGCAATATCCATTCATTGATTCCGATATCTCCAACATGTTGGATCATCTACTTGAGTTGAAGTTGATTGAGTTACCGGAGTTGAAACGTCCTGAAGAGGTTGACCAAACAAATGATCCCAAGTACTGCAAGTATCATCGCCTCATAGGCCACCCCATTGAGCAATGCTTTGTGCTGAAAGATAAAATCATGGAGCTAGCTCGTCAAGGAAAGATCATGTTTGATGATGAAGTTGCAACTGCCAATCTAGCCATGGCAACCTCAACAACCACTTCTACTTATTTCACCATTCAATTTGGTTCATTTGAGCCTATTAAGGTGAAAGTACCTTTCTCCCCAGTGCCAATTCCTGAGGATTATATCTTTTCATCTCTTACATGTTATCAAGTAAGTGGTGAAGAAGAATCTTCAGAAAGTGAGAAGGAAACAGAGCGAGCTATTGTGTATAGAGCATATTGGTCCTTAATCATTTTCATTGATGATGATCGTTTGTTGGGATCCAAGATTCATAATCGTCCCTTATTTGTGACTGGCTATATTCGAGAACAAGAAGTCAATCGTATCCTTATTGATGGTGGATCTGCAGTCAATATCCTCCCACTCAAAATATTGAAAGAACTTGGAATCTCCGTAGGTGAATTACTTCCTAGTAAATTGATGATTTAAGGCCTTAATCAAGGTGGACAAAGACCTATTGGGAAGATTAGACTTCATATGCTCATTGGTGGTGTAACGACCCAAGGAAAAGCGCTAGCCACATCTACGCTATTCCTCAAAAGGACTAGTCACAATTGAGGCTCCTTGCAGTTGTTAATGAAGCCTGGCTCAACCCAGTAAATACCCAAGGTGGGACTCATCACACACCCACACACATCACACAATCAATCAAATTGGGGCATCACAATCTCCCCCATTTATATCCCTAACGTCCTCGTTAGGGCCCACTTTGTGGGGTAGTGTCTCCAAACCCACATGGGATTACCGGGCCGGCTCTGATACCATATGTAACGACCTAAGGAAAAAAGTTATCAAGCCAATTACAAAATGCCACATCAAAAATTTAGTGACAAATTCCAAATTAATATGTCATTAAATTAATTAAGTCAAATGATGACATGTGTCATCCAAATCAACATCACATCGGCATATTAAAATTTACAACGTTTCATTTGGCCCACAAAATAAAGTTAAATTTTCTATTCAAAATTTATGGATAATTATCTTTATAAATAAATAAAATAAAGATAAATTTTCTATTCAAAATTGGCAGATAATTATCTTTATTAAAATAAATTAAATAGAGATAATTATTTATCCTTGTTGATTATTATCTTTAAAGGATATCAATTCAAAGTGGAGCTTATCCTCTAAAATCACTATAAATAGAGGACATCCCCTCTCATTTAAAGAACCAAGTTTTCGAGAGGCCCAAGCTCTGGAGAAATTCTATCTCAAGCATCTTTGAAGAACTTGAAGAACATTCAAAGGGATTGAAGAGCTCGAAGGACAACAAATCTCTAACAAGCTCAAGGCTAGAGATTCGTTGTGAAGTCCGTTCAATCCATCTTCCGACCAAAGTCAAGAAGATCTCCTATTCGAGCTCTTTGAAGTTCTATTGGAAATAAGCTAAAAAACCTCCATAAACCTCAACAAACCCAAATCTTTGAATCTCAACGGATCAAGCCTCTAAAGCCTCGAAGAACTTCAACCTAAGAGCCTTCACATTCAAAGACTTGAAGAATAATAAATCTCCAATAAGCTCAAAGCTAGATATTTGTTGTGGAGATTGTTCAATCCATCTTCCAACTGAAGTCAAGAAGATTCCTTGTTCGAGTCAAGTTCAATGAAGATAGAATCAGAGGGTATTCTTTTGTAAAAGAATTGAAATAGAGATTGTATTCATTATTCATCAATACAAATTTATATTTGCAAACCACATTTATTTTCAATTGTTTGGTTTTTTACAATTGAGAAATTTTGTGTTTACAACAATATTAAAGAATTAAAAACAACAAAAAACAAAAAAGAAACAAGAAATTGAGGAGGAGAATATGGAACATGGGAAAGATCCACATCTCCTCCTCATGACACTTGCAGTGATTTTGATTGACCAATTCCTTGGTTGAAATCGACTACCATAGCTTTGTGTGTGGATTAACAACTTGGATAAAGGTTGATTTTTTCGTTTTGGATGAAGAAACCTAAGACTAGTGAAAAAGTGGTGGAGGGATTTCAAAGATGATGAGTGTAATTTAGAAATCAAGAGAAAAATATTAGTTTTCCAACAGTCAAAGGTTAGAATACTCAATCAAATTCTAATGAAAACGGTCCTTACACTCTTAAAAACTCACTAAGTATATTGGGGTGATTTTGGCAGAGCTTTCACTATGGTTGAAAAGTGGGATCTTTTAGGTGGTCGAAAGTGGGGATAATTATAGTCTTAGCAGAGGCTATGGCTTTATGAAGGCTAGGGTTTTTTACAATGGGATGTTTTAATCAATCAACAGGCCAGATTGATTGATCAAACATCCCACCTAAAAGGGGAAAAAAAAAATCAATTTTTAGGCTTCTGACAAAAAGTGTGCATACACATCCATACATGTGTACGCACTCTTTGTAAAATTTTTAAACAACATCTTACAAAAGGCGCATACGCACTTAAAAGAGCGTGTATGCAATTTTTGTAAGCCTTTTGGAAATTGGGCTTAAAAAAGGATTTTGGACTTCAGACTCAGTTTCTTGAGATCATATTTTTAGGCTAGTCGATGCCTCGCAGTGGTTTGACCACCTATCTTGACGACGCTTGCGCGCTTTTTAGAGAATATGCACATGCATATGAAGCTCAGGAGCTCGGCTGCATGTGAAGGAGGGTATACCCCTGGTGTGTAGCTGGAATCTAAATCAATTTTAAGGGAATTACCAAAGGTAACTGAAGTCACCACCAATCATTGGGTTTTTTCTAAGGTGTGATTGGTCACCTGACTCTATTTGATTTTATTACCGATCCTAGGCTAAGAAAAAGGTCGTTTTTCCTAATCTAATGTGGATGTGTAAAAAATCTTGGTTCTTGAGTTCAGAAGTCTAGTTACACGTGGGAAAGGTGTTAGGCACCTCACAACGCCTATCTATAGACAGTCCTTTGTTTTCGTAAAACCTTAATTTTCAGATATTAGCAATTGAAAACAAGCTATTGTTATTAGCTTTCGGGGCTTTAAACAAATTGGGCTTCCAGGTTTGGTTTAGGAAAGGGTGTGGCCCCAATCAATGTTTTCCTAGTGCATTTAGAATTGATACCAAATTTCCTTGGTGAAAATCTGGTAGCATTTCGCCTTATTTTCGCGGCGAAAATCCAGCAGCTCTTCACCTTAAGTGCGTCATAGCACATAAAATGCTATTCTTACCATGCTTTCGCTATAAGAATACGGCAACAGAGGTGCCCGTGGACATAACAGGATGTCGGAGTCACGACCTAATTATATGGTCTAGGAACCATGAATATAGTGTCCTTTCTTGGGAAGGACCATTGATCTTACTACCAAAGTTTGGATTCAGAGTTAAGATATGTTCTTGGGAAAGGTGTTAGGCATCCAAAAATGCCCAACCCTAAGGTTGGCTTCCTCTCATTGTGTCTTATGTCTTAATCCTATTAAAAGCACATTCAATATTACATTCGAACTCACACACACACTAGCATACATCTAAGCGTACAACATGGCATCTTTCATCCCAAAAACCCTAAACATTCATCTATCATGGCATATCATCATATCACATCCAAGGTAGAAACATGTAATCACTAAATCAAGGTAGAGATATAGGAAGTAAACAAATCATGTCATCATTCAAAGCATGGCATATAGACTTATATATACATGTTCGTCAAAGAAAGGTAAAGCTTTAGAACAAATAAATTCATGTTCGTATGAATACATGTGTAGACACTCGATTTTGCACCCATAATTTAATTTTGGAAGATGGCTAGAATGACCATTCATATACCCAAACTTTAGAGTTTCATTACATGCACTAATTCATTCATTGCATATCATAAAAATGATCGTGAGATTCCAACGGTCATGACGGTATGCCTGATTCCCAAATCGGACCGTCGGATTGAAAGGTATCATATGATCAAGTTTTCATGGTCTACATGCATTTTGTTTGGGTGGAACCTATCACACGTGATTAATTTAAATTAATTCTAATTGGTTAAATAGTTAAAATTAATTAAATAATTTTGTAATTGGTTATTGGTTAGTGTCAAAAATGGACATGCTTGCATGGGAATAAAGTGAATAATCAGATAACAAAGAAATTGTGGATAATTAAGTCTTTTTTAGAATATTTATCTATCAGATCATTATCACTTTAAAGACAAGAATATCAAGAAAAATGGATTAATTTTTAGAATACGAATCAAAAACTCGTCTACATGCAATTTTCGGCTAAAATATCCTTAAAAAAGGAGTCCAAATCGAACCAAAACTCAAAAGTGGGCCTGGCACCCAAGAGGGCCTATCAGCACTCTTGGAGTGCCAACCGGCACATGTCAAGTGCCGATCGGCCCAAATTCGTGGCCCAGCCCGGGAACCTCCTAATTGAGATAAAACTTATCTTTTTCTGATTTTTAGAGATAAGGACGCATTCCAATTCATATCTGATCTCATTCAACTTATTTTTTAATCATCCCAACCTTTATAAATAGAGGAAAAAGATCAAAATTCAAGGCCATTCTTTTCTGACTTCTCTGCTCCCCTTACTTTAAAGACGTTCTGGAAGCTTTGGCTTTAAGAACTTCTTTTTTGTAAATAAAGTATTTTAGACTTCAAAGTGAAAATTTCTTTGATTTCTAAAATATTCTTCTATTGAAGGGCATGCTCATGCAAGAGGTATTTAGTTTCATTCTTATGTCTATTTTTCTTTTCTCCTAATTGACATGTTGAGTTGTTCATTGCATGATTTTTGTTGATAAGTGTTTGATTTTATGTATCTTGTTCATAATTCATGTTTATATGTTTAATTAGGATTTTCTTGACATGTTTATGATTTAATCATTCTTTAATTCCAAAATAACTGGTTGATCATTAAAATCTTTTTTTTTTTTAAAACAACTACAGATCTAAAAATTTTTTTGAGTAAAAAACAGATCTGTATTTTTACTAAATACAGATCTGAAATTTTTTTGAGTTAGAAAACAGATCTGTATTTTCATTAAATACAGATCTGAAAATTTTTCTAGACACAAAACATATCTGTATTTTCACTAAATACAGATCTGAATTTTTCAAGCACACAAAACATATTTGTATTTTCATTAAATACAGATCTGAATTTTTCAAGCACACAAACCAGATTTCTATTTTCATTAAATACATATTTGAATTTTTCAAGCACACAAGGCAGATCTGTATTTTCATTAAATATAGATTTGAAAATTTTTCTAAAAAATTTTTCTTCTTAAATAAAAATTGCAGATTTTGAACCTTAAAGAATGAATTAATAGTTAGGTTAAAGTTCCTTTTTTTATGTCATTCCATGAATATGTGATGCATGCATAATAGATTTGAGTTATGAATATGAATCCTCTTTTAAAAATCTCATTTTTTAAGCCTATAAAACAAATCAATTTTTTTAGACCAAATCCATTTTTTTTACTTTACAAAACAAATCTAATTTTTATATATCAAATCCCATTTTTTTATCCTTTACAAAACCGATCTGATTTTTATTCATCAAACTCCATTAAATAGATCTGATTTTTCTTTAAAAGAAGGGCATATTCGTAAGTCAAATTTGTTTAAATTTATTTTCTAAGTGTTTGTTATGTGTGTTACAACATATCATTCAACATCATACAAAAGGGTATATAATGGTCATTAAAGTCTAGAAAACCAGACTTTGTCTTGACGGAATAGGTGCCTAACACCTTCCCATTTCGTAACCTAGCCCCCAAACTTAGGATTTTGGTTAGTAGATTAGTGTTTTGCCTTTTGTTTTTGGTAGATTTCAACTAGGATAAAAGCTTTGTAATTTTTACATAGATTGTATTAGGACCAAATCCTTGTGAAGTTATTCTTCCATGCTATAATTGTATTTCCATAGTCAATTAATAATATTCGAGGAATTTTTGGACATGTAATTGTATTTTCTTTTTTCTTTTTCTTTTTTGTATAAAAAATAAGTGGCGACTCAACACAATTACCCCAAAAGAGAGGTCCCCTAAGCACCCGAATCTCTTTTTGAGAGGACCCCTTCCTCAAAAGAAGCGCGGTCTATCATAGTGGCGACTCCACTAGGGATGTCGAGGGCTAAGCTTCATCTTAAACTTTAAGTGACCAACTATATACCCTTGTTTTTTTTTTTTTTTTTTTTGGGTACTATGTTGTTGTTTGTTTGGTTGTCTATGTCTTGAGATGTTTGTATGATATTTTTTGTTTATGTTTCGATGTTGATTGTTAAAAGCTTTCCCTAACTGTCATAGTGTATGCCATCAAAACAACAAATATGTATGTACCCATCTCAACATATGGTGGTAGTAACCATAGATCACCGGTCTTCATTTGATTCGGGTACCCAGTGGTGAACTCACCAACTCAAAGCCGAAATTCACTGGATCATTTCTTGTTGACTACAAAGGATAGACCTTGCCATTTGGACCAACGTAATGATCATGTTAGGTTCTAAAGACTTAGGAACTAATGTATTTAGAACTCTAATGTGTAATGTTGGCAAACCATGATCAAAACATGTTGTTTAGCCTTAGACCTGCTCAAAGTATGTGTTTTATGTAAAGTTGGAATCGAGTGTTCTACAGGATTTACCATGTAAATCTACCTGGCTCGATCGATCGAAAATTAGGCTCGATAGATCGAAAGTCGTGCAAATTGTGTTTTATGCAGAATTTTCCAACTCAGCCCAAGCCCATTAAGGATTAGGGTTTCAGATCTAATTCTCCTAGCATATAAAGAAAACCCTAGCCACGTTTTTAGAGTAGCTCTAGTTGCTTATATTGCTGTTTGTGTGAATCTCTTGTGAGATCTGTGAGGAGCTTTCCTTCACATAAGCTTAGGATTATCAAGGAGGAGATTTCTTCAAGAACTTGATAATCATTCAATTGCTGCCATAAGAACTTAAAGATACACAAATGGGGGTGCTTGTACTTGCTAGAGAATCCAAGAAAGAATGAGTCCGTGGTCTCTGAGCTTGTATGTGGTCGTGTTAGTAAGTTTTACTGGTGGGTAGCAATAGAATGTTAGTGGTCTAAATTCTATTGTATGAACTTCGATTCTTTCATATAGTGGATTCAGGTTTACCTTGAGGATAGCTAGGTTAAATCCTCCCTAAGTTTTTTACCGGTTTGGTTTTCTTGGGTCATTATATCTTTGTGTTATTTATATTTCTGCTGCTATATACATGATATGATTGTTTGATTGTGATAACCTAGATTTGCATAATTTGACTAAGTTAATCACTTGGCTAATTAACTAGGTTAATCCAATTGTGTTTTAAGGGGTCTAAAAACCTATCAGTTCATTACATTACAAGTTAGGAGGTGTAACATCCTAACTATAGGAAACAATGAGACAACAAACCCACCCTACAATGTAATGACTTAGAACCTACCCTTAGCCTGGTCCATGTTAAAATTGCATTGCATTTTGCATGTGTTTTTTTGGTTGGTAGATTGATATAGATGAGGACCTAGCTTTTTTTGACCCAACCAAGCCTTTTCTTAGGGGAGAATATGGTCAAGATCAAAGGGAAGACTCTAAAGAGAACCCAAGATCAACATTCAAGCTAGTAGTTCTAGTTCCAAGCCTATCACGGTACTAAAGCCCGTAAGCATAGAAGGCACTCCACAGTTGCAACATCACAATCTCGTGTTTGACTTACGAGACAGCCCAAGCCATAAGAAGTCCGGGGACTCCATCATTATGGCGGAAGGGGGAGAACATTTAAACACTTAAGAACCCATGAACACTCAAGAGCTACTAAACACCATGGTAGCTAGTCAAATCCAATTGAGGGAAGACATGAACCTTATCGTACTACAATTTTAGAACCTGAAGGGTGGCTAAGAGGAGAACAAGACTGATCATAATCCCTTAACCATGGAGGGTGAGAAGAAGATTAATGAAAGGATAAACAAGGTGGAAGAGATGATAAAAAGAGCCTGCAAGATTGAAGACCTCATGGACTACCAATAACTCTCACTTTTCCCCGATGTGAGATTGCCTCCTAAGTTCAAGATGCCAACAATAGACAAGTTTGATGGGACTCACTGCCCAAAGTCCCATTTGAAGATGTACATGAAGGCTATACAGCCCCTAAGAGCAACTGAAGAATTACTTGCTCAAATGTTTCAAAATACCTTGACTAGAGCCGCTCTTAGATGGTTCTTCAACCTAGATTTCGGAAATTGGCAGTAAAAACATGATTTTGGCATTGGCTTTCGAGGCTTTGAATGCATGGGGACTTTGAGGTTTGGCTTTTGAATGAGTGTGGTCCCAATCTATGCTTTCCTAAGGAATTCCAACAAAGTGCCAGATTTTCACGACGAAAATCTGGTGACATGTCACCTTGCTTTCATAGTAGGAGTTAGGCATCACTCGCCTTAGGTGACACGGACTGTGACAATCGCACCAAAAGGAGCGAGTAGGCATATACATACATACATCATGCACAATGCAAGGACGTAGAGTAGGAAAGTAAATGCCTACATCCCTAGGGCATGGCCCACAATATAAGTGCAGGAAGATAAACAGCAGTTGCCATACTCTAGAGATGAAGACGAATGGTACATGGCATGATATACCTAATACAAATCATCTAAGAGAGAAAGGGAGGAGAAAGGAAGGGGTTTAAAAGACATAACCAAAAGAAAAGGCTAAACTCCTAAATCTACTGAACATTGCCGCTTGGCTCAACCACATGCTTGCATCTGTGCTCTTTTTGCTTGCACCTAGGAGACTATGCCCTAGCTCCAAGTGTCCTCGCTCTATGTGTGTACATGCAAAGGCAATGACAAGAAACCAGCAAACAAGTAATGGAAAGAAGAGATGCAAAGAGCCTATGAAAATGCATGAAGTAGATAAGCATGATAGGTATGGCGAGCAAAGAAGCAAGGATAAGAGCAAACAAGCGAAAAGGCAAACAAGAAAGCGAGCAAACAAAAGGTGGCGTCCGCGAGGGAAAAATGTAGGTTTCAATTGGGTGTCCATAACTTCATTGTGTTGAAGTATGGATGACACACTAGCAAACAAGACTCATGCAATGGACATGTAAGCAAGCTTGTAAAAATGCATATAAAGCCAACGGGTGGCACAAACAAGCATGGTAATCATATCATCACACGGAGCAGAAAACAGGAAAGGTATGCACGAAGCAACTGGCATCATGGTGATGCATCCCAAATGGTTACATTCAAACAAAGCCTCAAAGGCATCGGATGTAACCGCATAACCACAAACTCGCTAAGGGCGTCAGGCGTGGCAAAGCCTTGAACTAGAAAGGCTAACACAAGCATAAAGCATAGAAGTGAGCAAGCATAGACATGCAAATAATGGTGATCCAAACCCTTTGATGTGGGCCAAGGTGTACGGACGATGACAAAGACAATAAGGTCTAGATCGAGTCCTAACCATTAGGCCAAAACACAATAAAGAAAGACAAAGCGACAAAAAGGCTACAATAGCACATGACATGACAAACATAGACTAGGTCTAGGCACACAAACATGGCATGGAGCACACAAGCACATGGAATAGAGCATAAAGCATGTAGAGAACATAGATCCAAGCACATATACATATGAGACCATAGATCTAGAAATATAGGCATAGAAACATACATGTAGGCATTTAGAAACTTAGCACATAAACATGGAAGAACATGAATTCAAGCATATAAGTATGTGAAGACAAGGATCTAACCATATAGCATGGAAATAAATACATAAAACACATAGATCCAAGCAAGGCATAGCCAACAATGTCATACAAGCATGTGAGCATGTAACCCTAACATCTACCTAGAACAAAAAGTGGCAAAAAACTTAGGAAAACATGACATGAAACCCTAAGCATGTAGATCTAAACATATGAACATGTAAGGATGTAGATCTAAGCATGAAACATGGCATAAGGCATAAAAGTAAGGAGATTTAAGCTAGAAACACAAAGAAAGCAAGAAACATGCTAAAGAAAAGGATAAATAATGTTATTAAGGCATGAAAACAAAATATATGCTAGAAAAAGATTTAGAAGGTTAGGGGTGTGGATGGTAGCCAAAAAGCTTCATCCACACCCCTAAACCCCAAATCCTAAGTGTAGAACCAAGGAAAAGAAGATTGGGTATAAGAACAATATCTTGTGTTTTTTGGTGAAGTAAGAAGAATCAAGAAACTTTGATGTGTTTTTTGGGTTTTTTTTTTTTTGTTGTGTTTTTTGTGTTTGGAAGAGGGAAAAATGTGTGGAAAAAATACCAGACAGAGAGCAAAACTCAGAAAAATGTGGTTGTGAGAGATCGGGAAATTGCCTCTCAAAAAAGAGATTCAGGTACCTTTTAGGGCACCTCTCTTTTTGGGTAAGTGGTGTGGAGTCGCCACTTATTTTTTTTATACAAAAAAAAAAAAAAAAAAGAAATAAATAAATACATGACTGAGTTATTCTCTTCATTGATTGAATAAAAAAAATATATACATAATTGGAAAGTCGAAAATTACATAGCTTTAGGTCCTAGTTACAATCTACCAAATAATTACATGGCTTTTTGTCCTAATTACATTCTACCCAAAATAAAAACTAAAGACAAGGCTAGATCTACTTAACCAATGACCAAAATTTGGAGGCTAGGTTACGGAATGGGAAGGTGTTAGGCACCCATTCTGCCCAGACAAAGTTTGGTCTTCTAGACTCTTATGACCAATGTACATTTTTATGCATGTCATGAATGATATGTTGAACATGTGACACCAAAATTAAATCACACAAATTTATTTATGAATGAAGTCTCTTCTTTTGAAAAGAGTCAAATCTGTTTTGATTGGTAAAAAAATTGATTTTGATTTGTCAAAATACCAGATCTGTTTTGTGGTATGTGGAGAAAAGTGGTGTTTGGAGATAAAAAATTCAGATATGTGTTTATCATGTAAAACAAAGTCTTTTGATTTGAAAAATATTAGATCTGTTTTTAAGAACTAAAAAAAAATGTTTTTTTTTTTTGTTTGGTAAAATATCGGATCTATTTTATGATAATAAAAAAAAGGGTTTTTGACAATAGAAAAATCAGATCTGTTTTTTAAATGTTTTAAAAGAATTAAAAAAATATTTTTAAGAAGAATGTTTCACTCATAATTTAAATTCATGCAACATGAATTAAACAAACACAAACACAAACATAATCATGTTTTATCTTTTTCTTTATTTCAAAAATCTGCATGCATTAAAAAATCATATTTGTATCTAAGGAAGATACAAATTAGTTTTTTTTGATAAAAAAAAAATGTTCGAATTTGCATCTAATGAAGACACAAACCAGTTTTGATTAAGAAAAATCCAGATCTACATCTAAGGAAGATGCAGATCTGATTTAGTTTTAAGAAAAATTTAGATCTACATCTAAGGAAGATGCAGATCTGTTTTATTGTGAAGAAAAATTCATATCTACATCAAAGGAAGATGCAAATCTATTTTTTTGAACAAAAATTCAGATCTACATCTAAGGAAGATGCAGATCTGTTTTTATTTTAAAAAAAAAAAAAAAGAATTGATTACATGTAGATTTTTGAAAATAAGAAAGAGATCATAACAATTATAAAGGAATCAAGAACATATTTTCATAAACTAAATTAATAAGGTAGAATATGAATATTTGAAACAATTAAACATGCATCATCATGACAAGAGAAGCATAAAAACAAAAGGGTTAGAAACCAACCTGTTGCATGGAGCACTTCTTGTTCTTGAGAGAATGTTTTAGGGTTCAAAGAAATTTATGCAATTATCTTTGAAACTTAAAAACCTTAGCTTCAACAGAAAATCGGAGAGGGGATCAGAAAATATGGGCAATTCGAAAGCCTAAGACGTATGCCTCTCCGAGCGTAAAAAAAAAAACGTGCTGAATTATGAGGTTCAAACTCTATTTATAGAGGCTAGAAGACTCTTAAAAAAAAAAGGCACGGACAATTAGGATGTGAATCCGGATGCATCCTTTTGCGAAAAGATCGAAAAGGGTGTGCCTTATGTCACCCAAAGGCCAAAGCCCAAAAGATGCCAATTTGGCACTTTTAAAGTGCCATTTGGCACTCCAAAAGTGCCGAATGGGCTCTTGTACACCGAACGTACTTCCGTGTTCAGGTGCATTTTGACTCTCCTTCTAGGGTTTTTTTATCGGTCCTTGCACCTAGACGTGTTTTCATCCTTAGTTTATGATTTTTTATCTCTTTTCTGGATAATTCAGGCCTTTTAAGAAAAATTATCTTGTAGATAACCACCCTAAAATAAATCTTGATAAAGTTCAGATTATTCACAATTTTATTTTTATCTAATCATCCCTTTTATTCCTATGCATGCATCACTATTTTAAACACTAATTATCAACCAATCACAAAATTATTTAACTAATTTTAATTATTTAACCAATCAGAATTAATTTAAATTGATCATGTGTGGTCGACTCTACCTAGACACAATGCATTTTGACAATGCAAACTTGATCATGCGATATCTTTTGATCGGATGGTCTGATTTGGATACCAGATGCACCATTATTTTATCAAGTGCACCAGCATGATCGTCATACTTGCTTGGCCAAATAAACATATAGGCGGACAAAGCTCTCACCTTAAGGAGGAGACCTGTCGTAGAATTTTAGGAATGTAGTAAAGCAAGGACGGCTGCACTCTCATTCTTTCATTGGTCCCTCTTCCTCTTCACCTGGCCAAGCCCCCTCGATCAGAAAGAATTTCTCTTCCTTCCATCTATGACCGTTAGAATCTCAAGATCATCTTTATGGTATGCAATGAATGAATTGATGCATGTAATGCAAAACAAATTGGTGCATGTAATGCAAGAACAAATGGATGCATGTAATGCAATCATGATTTTAGGGGTACATGGATGGTCATTCAAGTCATTCTCCTTGATTAAATCATGGTTGCAAAATTGAGTGTCTACAATGGTCTCCCCCAGGTCTACAGGGTGCCTGGGGCTATTTACAGCCCTGACACGAACTTCGAGGTGACGGCCCTTGTAAGGCCTCCAGCCTCCAACCTCCTCTGTTTGGGTTGATCTTGACACCCTTGGAAATATCTTGACTTCCTGTTTCTGAAAAGGTATGGAACTTGAAAATCCAACGGTCGGATCCAAAGTTATGGCTCTCAGAAGTTAGTGGTGCATCAATCAGTGCGTTATCCCGGTTTTCGTGATATCTCGGGCGTTCTAAGTCCGATTTCGACTCATGAATAGTCATTGGAATGAGAATTTGCTAATCTTCGCAATAGCGTTGGTTCCAACCCGTTCTAATGGTCAGAATCAAAATTAGGGTTTTTCAGCCCACCTAAGATCGACTTCAGGTCAAACTTGGTCAAAGTTGTTAAAAATCTTTGAGAAGCTCGGGTTTGAAGTAAAAACTATGAAAAATGTTGTTTTGTGAGGGTTTTGACCTCGTTTGACCTTCGGTCAAACCTAGGGTTGACTAAGGGCATTTTGGTCATTTTAGCTGAAAGAGGAACTTCAGGTGCTCCAATGCTCGAACGGGTTGCGCTGTGTCATTCTGTATGTTCTCGTGGCCCCATGGAGAGAAAATAATATTTTGAGATTTTTCGGGGTTAGGCATGTAAATCAAGGGTGGACAAAATACGATATCAAAAGCTGCCTCTTCTTTATCTGACATCTCGAGTGCAATGAGAGGTGTTGGATCAAGAATGTGATTTCGAATTTTGTCACCCCCAAATTTGCGTGTGGAGACTATTCACGGATCAAAACCGGATTTTAACTTAACTGGATCGATCTGCTGCAGCTGCTTCTGAAAAAATTTTCAGTGCGATCTTGAGCTTAGCAGGTCTAGCTTTTCAGCTTCAATCTGCTGCTTCAGTCCTTTTTGCACTTGAGGTCAGTGTCTTTCTTTTTCTTCTCTTCTTCTTTTCTGTAAAATGTTTGCAGCAATACTACTAGGAATGCATGCTAGTGCTCATTTTATTTTATTTTTTAATTTTCGTAAGCATATATATATATATATATATATTATTTTGCCATGTATTATGCCATGCTATCTTAGGAAAATGCACATATTTTTTTGTTTTTTGTTTTTTTTTTTTTTTTTTTTTTTTTAATATGAATTCGTAAATATGTGGGAATTTAAATGCTGAAAATAAAATGCGGGATACAAGTAGGAGACTTACCGGGTAGTTGGGAATAGTGGAAATGTGAGCCTGGGGCGTGGCTGCTAGTTTACTCACTGTGAATCGGATATCTTGAAAACTCTTGAGTGAATGTGAGTCTAGGGCCCGGCTGCTAGTTTACCCACCGTAGAATATGAGCCTAGGATGTGGTTGCTAGTTTACCCACTGTAGATTAGGAACTTGGAAACTTTGAGTGAACGTGAGCCCGAGACGCGGCCGCCGGTTTACCCACTGTAGATCAGGAACTTGCAAATTCTGAGTGAACGTGAGTCCAGGACGCGGTCGCTGGTTTACTCGTTGTAGATCAGGAACTTGGAAACTTTGAGTGAATGTGAGTCTAGGGCACGGCCGCCATTTTACCAACTGTAGATCAGGAACTTGGAAACTCTTGGCTGAATGTGAGCTCAAGGCGCTGCCGCCCTTTTACCCACTGTAGATCAGGAACTTGGAACGGGCCCATTCAGCTTCTGACAGCTTTGTCTAAGATAAAATCCTAAGAGACGGGATCTCTACCTCTGCGGGGAGGATGACCTCTATGCCATATACTAATGAATGCGAGGTTGCACCCGTGGAAGTACGAATAGAAGTGCGATATTCGCACAAAGTAAACGGCAAGTACTCGTGCCAGTCCTTGTATGTGTATGTCATCTTCACCAAGATTTTCTTTATGTTCTTGTCAGCGGCTTCCACTGCACCATTCATCTGAGGGCGATAGGGAACCGAATTTCTGTGCTTGATCTTGAACTGTCGGCAGAGTTGCTCGATCATTCTCTCATTTAGGTTCGTTCCATTATCTGTAATGAGCTCTCTTGGCACGCCATAACGGCAAATAATGTTATGTTTTAGGAACCAAGCTACCACTGCTTGAGTGACGCTTTTGTACGAAGCGGCTTCCACTCACTTTATGAAATAATCAATGGCCACTAAGATATACTCGTGATTGTCGACGCTCGGCCTCAATCGGGGTGGAAGCGGAAAAACTGCCACCACCGTTGCGGGCCCTCGTTCGACCACCCGCTATAGCGAAAGCTCCCACGTGCGAGGGCCCTATTAGACGGCCACTCTCGGTTTGTGATGGTGTGGTTTGCGTGGGGTTTCGGGTGCTTTCTCTCTTAGTGGAGGAGGGTATTTGTCTACCTTTGGTGTTACGATAGGAATCTGGGCTAAATTTTAGGTGATAACCAAAGGTGAGTGGAGCCGCCACCAATCACTGGGTTTTTCTAAGGTTTGATTGGTCGCCTGTTTCTAGTTGATTTTATTATCGATCCTAGGTTAAGAAAAAGGGCATTTTTCCTAATCCTATGTGGATGGCAAAAAATCTTTATTTTTAGGTCTGGAAGTTTGGTTACATGTGGGGAAGGTGTTAGACACCCCACAACGCCTGTCCAAGGATAGTCCTTTGTTTTGATAAAATCTTAATTTTCAGAAATTGGCAGAAAAAACCATGATTTCGGCATTGGCTTTCGAGGTTTTGAGGTTTGGCTTTTGAACGGGTGTGGTCCCAATCTATGCTTTCCTAAGGCATTCAAGTAAAGTACCAGATTTCCACGGAAAAAATCCAGCGAGATGTCACCTTATTTTCACGGTGGAAATTAGGCATAGCTTGGCCTTAGGTGACACGGACTATAACAATCACACCGAAAGAGGCGAGTAGGTATATATATATATACATGCATCATGCACAATGTAAGCACACAGAGCAGGAAAGTAAATGCCTACATCCTTAGAGCATGGCCCAAAATATAGGTGCAGGAAAGTAAACAAGGGTCTCCATACTCTAGAGATGAGGACGAACGGTACACAACATGATATACCTAATACAAACCATCTAGGGGAGAAAGGGAAGAGGGAAGAAATGGGTTCAAAAGAGTACATAACCAAAAGGAAAGGCTAAACTCCTAGACCTACTGACTACAGTCGCTTGGCACACGCTTGCACCCATGCCCTTTTGCTTACACTTGGGAAGCCATACCCTAGCTCCTTGCGTACTTGCTCCATGTGTGTACATGCAAAGGTAAAGACAAGAAACTAGTAGACAAGCAATAGAAGGAAAAGATGTGAAGTGCATATGAAAGAGCATAAAATGGGTAAGCATCATAGGCATCGGAAGCAAACAAGCAAGGAAGCAAACAAACAAACAAAAAGGCAAACAAATAAGAGAACACACAAAAAGGTGGCGTCCACAAGGGAAAAATGTAGGTTTGGATCAAATGCCTATGACTTCATTGTGTTGAAGCATAGACGATACACTAGCAAGCAAGACTCATTCATGGACATGTAAGCAAGCGTGTAAAGATGCATATAAAGCCAACGGGTGGCATAAACAAGCATGGCAAGCATATCAGCGCACATAGCGGAAAAGGGGAAAGGTATGCATAAAGCAACTGGCATCATGGTGATGCATCCCAAGTGGTTGCATCCAAATAAGGCCCCATGGGCGACGGATGTAACCACATAACCACAGGCCCGCTAAGGGCGTCAAGCGTGGCAAAGCCTAGAACAAGAAAGGCTAACACAAGCATAAAGCATAGAAGCAAGCAAGCATAGACGTGCAAAATGGGTGATCCAAACCCTTTGATATGGGCTAATGTGTATGGACGATGATAAAGACCATAGGGTCTAGATCGGGTCCTAACCATTAGGCCAAAACACACGAAAGAAAGATAAAGTGACAAAAAGGCTACAATAGAACATGGCATGACAAACAAAGCCTAAGTCTAGGCACACAAACATGGCATGGAGTGCACAAACACATGGAATATAGCATATAGCATGTAGAGAGCGTAGATCCAAGCGCACAAGCATGTGGAAACATAGATCTAGACACATAGGCATAGGAACATACATGTAAACATGTAGAAATTTAGCACATAGACATGGAAGGACATGAATCCAATCATACAAGCATGTGAAGACTCAGATATAGTCATAGGAGCATAGAACGTGCATACAAACATGTAGATCTAAGCAAGACATAACCATAGACATGATATCAAGCATGTGAGTATGTAATCTTAACATCAACATAGAAAAAAAGAGGAACAAAACATAGAAAAACATGGCATAAAACCCTCAGCATGTAAATCTAAACATATGAACATGTGGGAACATAGATCTAAGCACGAAACTTGGCATAAGACATAACAACAAAGAGATTTCAGCTAGAAACACAAATAAAGCAAGGATCATGCTAAAAAAAAGCAAGGATCATGCTAAAAAAAGCATAAAATCATGTTATTCAAGCAAAAATAGAAAGATAAATGCTAGAAAAAGATTTAGAAGGTTAGGGATGTGGATGATAGTTTAAAAAGCTACATCCACACCCCTAAACCCCAAATCCAAAGCGTAGATCCAAGGAAAGGAAGATAGGGTATAAGAACAATACCTTGTGTTCTTTGGTGAGGAGGGAAGGATCAAGAAGCTTTTATGTCTTTTTTGGGCATTTTTTGTGTGTTTTTTGGTGCTTGGAAGAGGGAAAAAACGTGTAGAGAAGATGGGCAGAGAGCAAAACTCAGAAAAAATGTGGTCTCCCCCAGTCTGAGGGGTGCCTGGGGCTATTTATAGCCTCATTGAGTTTTTCAAGGCAGCGGCCCTTGTAGGGCCGCCAACCTCAAACGTCCTCTGATCGGGTTGATCTTGAAAACCTTGGAAAGATCTTGATTTTCAGTTTCCAAAAAGGTATGGAACTCAAAAATCCAATGGTCGGATCAAAAGTTATGGCCCTGGGAAGTTAGCGGTGCATCAATCGGTGCGTTAACCCGGTTTTCGTGAGATCTCGACCATTCTAACTCCAATTTTGACCCATGAATATTCATTGGAATGAGAATTTGATAATCTTTGTAATGACATTAGTTTTAACCCGTTCTGACGACCGGATCAAAGTTAGAGTTTTTGGGCCCACTCGGAGTCAACTTCGGGTCAAACTTGGTCAAAGTGACTAAAAATCTCCGAAAAGCTTGGGTTTGATGAAAACTATGAAAGGTATTATTTTGCGTGGATTTTTACCTTGTTTGACCTTTAATCAACCCTAGGTTGACCAGGGGCAATTTGGTCATTTTAGCTGAAAAATGCACTTTGGGTACTCCGGTGTCCAAACGAGTTACGCCACGTCATTCTGGATGTTCTAGCGGCCCCATGGGGAGAAAATATTATTTTTGGAATTTTTAGGGTCTAGCATGCAAATCGAGGGCAGTCAAAATACAGTATCAACAGAATTTAGTTCATATTCTTACTCATTTAAAATGCACCTATCTTTTTCAAAATATTGGCTTGGACCCATGATTTATGCCATGCTATCTTAGGAAAAATGCATATGTGTGTATATATACATATATATATATATATATATTGTCTTTGACATATGAGTGCAAACATGTGGAAATTTAGATGCTGAAAATAAAATGTGGGACATAGGTGAGGGGACTTACCTAGTAGTCAAAAATAGTGAAAATGGTGAGATGTATGGCATCGCCGCTAGTTAGCCTCAGAATAAGGTGTGAGCATACAGCATGGCCACTATAACCCACTGTAGATTAGGAATTTGGGAATCTTTTTTAGAAACTCGATAACTGTGTGATGTGAGGCGTACGGCATAGTCACGATAACCTCAAGATGGGATGTGAGCATACGGCACGACCGCTATCATCCACTATAGATGCGAACTTGGAACTCCTTTGGGAACTTGATAACTGTGATGGCGCGAGGCGTACGACACAGTCGCTATTGCCTCAAGATGGGATATGAACATACGACACGACCGCTATCACCCACTATAGATTAAGAACTCGGGACTTCTTCAGAAACTTGATAACTGGGATGGTGCGAGGCATACAACACGGTTGCTATTACCTCAAGATGAGATGTGAGCATATGGCATGGCCGCTATCACCCATTATAGAATAGGAACTTAGGACTTCTTTGGAAACATAATAACTGTGATGGTGCAAGGCATATGACACGGTCGCTATTACCTCAAGATGGGATGTGAGCATATGGCACAACCGCTATCACCTACTATAGATTAGGAACTCAGGACTTCTTTGGAAACTTGATAATTGGGATGGCGCAAGGTATACGACACGGTCGCTATTACCTCAAGATGGGATGTGAGCATATGGCACAGTCGCTATCACCCACTGTAGTTCATCTGCATTTGCCATTTAACTTATAGGTTTACCACTTATGTATGAATTTCTTGCTATTTTGAAGATTATGTCTCGGAGAGCTAGCTCTAGGGGAGATCGGGGGAAGGCCCCCATGTATGCTACGCCCTACGAGGACGATTCTTTTGTTGATGTGACTGCTTCAGTTGGCGAGCAGGTGGCTTGAGTTCTGCAAAGCCGTTTGAACCGCGGGGAGGAGGATACTGGACCTGCCGACGGTATATCTATAGAGACATGGTCTAGGAGGCGGCGCTTAGTTGAGACAGCCAGTGTCTCATTTGAGTCCCAAGCCATTTCTAGTAAGGTTTCTTCATGGCGCAAGCCAACTAAAGGGAGGGAGGCCTCTTAAGGAGAGATGTGAGCCAAGGACATCCTTATAGACATAGATGATGACTTTCCCGGGCCCGAGGTCTTGTCGGAGTTTGGCATTCGGAGGTGCAGTCTGAGGCTGAAGTTCCCACCACACCAGGCCGGGGTCGATGCTCGCACTAGAGTCGTAGACAGAGGCATCCAGAACACTCACCTTTAGCAGGGGTTAAAGGATCATCCTTTCGCACAGCGCGGAAGGGAAAGGTATGTTGTGTTTCCTTCTTGGTCATTTAGATTTCAATTATATGCATGTGCTAATGAGCAGCTTCTAATTTCAAATGCATGAGGGTGACAAGCTCTGCAGTCGGGGTGCCTGGTCCACTTTTCTCAGGCTCTTGTTTACTTAGAGGACCCACCCATGGTATGCCGAGTTTCTAAGAAAGCAGGGGTTTGAGCACTTCCTGCGAATTCCCTCGTTTACTATGAGGCATGGGATCGGGGAGGTTTTTGTGCGATGGTTTCATGCCGAGATGGGCACCTTTCACTTGAGTTGTGAGAAGAATGCAGTCCTCCCTCTTGATTGGACGACCATTTTGGGTATTAGATTCGGTGGTCACCCGATTCCAACCGAGGAGATGAGCTTTGATATAGCTAACGAGCTTTTGGGCATCCCTCTTCCGTTGACTACAAAGACAAGGGGATATTTCAGGCCTACTACCTCACCACAGATCCGCACTAAGTGGTTGTAGAGCAGTATTCCTTAAGGTGAGGCACCTACCGACTTTCATCTTCATCGGTTCTTCTTGTGGTTTCTCGGTAGTTGCTTCTTCAGCAACAACGGGTCAATGTTGACTTGCCAACTACTATGGGCCATGGGAGTAGTCTCCGACATCTGGACATACAACTGAGGGTCGGCCACCTATGGCTTCTTCATCAATTTCTTGAGCCGGGCCTCTCAGCGAGATTTTAGGAGTCTGGAGGGATGTTGGCAGATATTGACATAGTGGGCATACGAGTACATCCCTGCCTTGCGGCCACACTATACAGGTCTGTCTGCGACAGCGTACCCTTAAGCATATGCATGGGCTCATTGCAGGATCACTAGGGTAGTCATGGTACAGCCGGTCACTATTTTTGCAGCTTTAGATTGCGTCACCTGGGATGAGATCATAGTCCGCCCTTATGACGGGGCGTTACTGGGGAGGCCAAAGCTCACCATTGCTATAGGCCAGTCGAGGATCTGACGTTGGTTTTGGGCCCTGAGGAGCTGGGAGTTCTTTCTAGCAGAGAGGACCTTCCACCTGGTTATGCTAGTCTACGAAGTGCCTAGGGATTCACCTCCTTACGGCTTGTCATTCAAGGCCATGGTCCTGGGTGACCCGGCTTATGCGACGGGCACCTTTGATGCTTATGTGTACATGAGCAGAGCTTATTCTACTTGCTTTGTAGAGTCTTCTGCAGTGCCTATCATCAGAGACATCCCTGTAAGCGGAGGTAGGGTGTTGGGAGGCATTGTTCGCGCTCAGGTGGCCACTGGGGCAGAGTGGAGAGCACGTGCAGAGGCTTCAGAGGCCATGGTGACAAAGCTGGAGGCCCTACTTGGTGCTAGAGAGGCACACATGTAGGAAGAGATTGCTCGGGAGAGGGAGATCTGGCAAAGAGATAAGGAGATGTGAGCTACCGCGATGGAGAGAGAGCGAAGTCAGTTTCAGACTAAGTTAGCCCTACATCAGGGCTATTCCATTCTTTTGGCGGGGAGTTATGAGTGGCTTATCTTCCCGTTTCGGCTGCCCCTCAAATTTTAGGCTGAGGGCCCATCATTCCTCCATTCAAGCCCAGGTACATGCCAGTTCCTTTGCTCAGGCTCCAAGGCCTTCCCAGGACCTAGGGTATGCTCCTAGCACTTTAGACAGTGTGGGTCCTTCGACCGACCCTTTTGCAGGTGACGATGATAGTAATGATGATGATGATATGGACCAGTTTATTAGCAAGGATGTCATAATTTTATTCTCTCAATTAAACCCCAATGAAAGCTTATGATTTTTAAAATTTTCTATTCTATAATATCTAAAATACTCTCATTAAATTTTAACATATCAACAATTTTCTTCATGTATTTTGAATTTTAAATGGTAATAATGCTTAGAAAGTTGGAATGGTAATATGAGGTGCTTTATTTGTTACCTAGAGAATATCAATTTTTTAGGTTTAAATATTTGAAACTTATAATTTATCTAATAAAAAATTGATGACACATGTCTTTTGTTATCTTTTTCTTTTCTTTTCTTTTCTTGCCTAAAGATTGCACCTAGACTCATGTAGAATGATAAAGAAGAAAGTATGAATGACAAAATTTTCATTTTGTATGATTGAAGGTATTTGATGAAAAATTTCAATTATAGCATATGACATCATTCATTGTGAAAATTTAAATATTGTAACAAGGTTTTAGCAAAATTTAGTTACTTATTGTTGAAATGTGATAATATTCGTTATCATTTTTAAAAGTTTTTAATGAGTGGATATTGCCTTTAGCAAATAGGTATCAAAATTTTTATATGAATGAAATTAACTTTGTATGACATATATTTTATATGTATATAGTTTTATACTTCCTCAAATAAAAGTTTTATCTTAATTTTCTCATTCAAGAAGTAACACATGTCTTGCACGTGCCATTTACACTAGTATTTCTATAAAGGACAAGACTTAGGTACAATACTTAGGTGTTGTTCCTTAGGTTCTTCTCTTAAAATTTTGCCATGTGGATTTTTTCTCATAGAATGAAAGTGTATTTTTCAGTTAAGTAACCACATGACTGAATCTTAAGAGATAAATTTAAGGAACAATACCTAAAATACTATACTTAAGTTTTGTCATTGTATAAAATGGGTTTGTAAGTTGTTATTGACTCTTGCGCAAATGCTATCAAAAAAAAAAAAAAAACCTTTATGTGCAAATGAAAAGAAAGAAAAGAACAATCCCAAAATGGCAGCAAATTATTCTCCACTATAATGTGTAAACAAACTTTCATGTGAATCACGTTTTATTCTTCTAAAAAACAAAAAAGTGAATCACGTTGCTCAAAAATAAAATAAAAAAGTGAATCACGTTTATCTATAAAAAAAATTTTTTTCGTACGAAACACTTTTGGGACTAGCTGCCTAACAACTGGTTGCCTCAATAAGTATGGAAAAAAAGTTGTGATAGAAAGATCTGTGTCTAGCATACTCTTAGTACCTGCTATACTATTTTATGGACTTTGTGTAGGGAATTCAACCCGATTCCCAACCTGTGAGAAAACAAAAATAGAGAAAACACACGCCAAAGAAAATAATTACACGCACAAGACAGTATTTACGTGGTTCGGCAATTTGCCTATGTCCACGGAATTGCAGGAATTTCACTATTATCAGGGAAAAATACAAAGTGCGGCTACAGTGTTTCTCACTCTCTCTCTCTCTGAAACACAACAACAAGACAAAACCCTAATCACAAAAGAAAACAGCTTTTATATCCTGCGCACAGGATTACAATAGGCTACAAAACGGGCCAAACATAAACTAGGCTCCACAAAGCCCAACAAATCTCCCACTTGGAGACTAGTTCAATCACCAACATCAGCTGCTATCCTCCAAAAACAATCCCTCATCCTTGCAACTCATCCTCTTGTCCTCAAGCTAGAAGACCAATTGAACCTGCACACAGCTTCAACTTCTCAATAGTGACACCCTTAGTCAACATGTCTGCTGGGTTCTTAGATCCACAGATCTTCTCAAGTATTACTAATTTATCTTCAAAAAGATACCGGATAAAGTGGTATTTTGTCTGTATGTGCTTCGACTTTGAATGAAAAGCTGAATTTTTGGCAAGAAAGATTGCACTCTGATTGTCACTATGTAGAATGCCCATCTCCTGCTTTTTACCTAATTCATCTAAGAAACCATGTAGTCAAATCATCTCCTTTCCAGCTTCAGTTGCTGCAACATACTTAGCTTCTGCAGCAGACAAAGTAACAATCTTTTGCAGATTTGAAGCCCATGATATAGCTGTACCACCCAGAGTAAATACAAACCCAGTAGTACTCTTTCTACTATCAATATCACCAGCAAAATCAGCATCTACATAACCTTGCAGTTTCAAACTTGCATCTGTGAAGCAAAGACATGTATCTAATGAACCCTTCAGATATCTTAGAATCCACTTGACTGCCTCCCAATGCTGCTTTCCAGGCCTACTCATGAATCTGCTCACAACTCCCATTGCATGTGCAATATCTAGCCTTGTACACACCATAGCATACATCAAGCTGCCAATAGCTGAGGCATAGGGCACCTTGCTCATATGGTCCCTTTCTTCTTCTATTTTTGGTGACTTTTCCTTGCTCAGTTTGAAATGACTACCCAAGGGTGTGCTCACTGGTTTAGCTTCATTCATGTTGAACCTGCTGAGAACCTTTTTCACATACTCTGACTGTGAAAGCTTCAATGTACCATCAGCCTTGTCTCTAATGATTCTCATACCAAGGATTTGCTTTGTAGCTCCCAAATCCTTCATTGCAAACTGTTTTGACAATTGCTTCTTCAGATTATTAATCTCCTCAATGCTAGACCCTGCAATGAGCATATCATCCACATACAACAGTAAAATGATATAAGAATTGTCAAAGAATTTGACATAGCAACAATGATCAGCTTCACATCTCTTGAACCCAATTTTATGCATAAAACTGTCAAATTTCTTGTACCATTGTCTTGGAGCTTGTTTTAGGCCATACAAGCTCTTTCTCAGTTTGCAAACTAGATTCTCTTGTCCCTGAACAATGAACCCTTCTGGCTGAATCATGTAAAGGTCTTCCTCCAAATCACCATGAAGGAATGCCGTCTTCACATCTAACTGCTCAAGATGTAAATTTTCAGCAGCCACCATTCCCAGCACCAATCTAATTGTTGACATCTTTATAACTGGAGAGAATATCTCTGTGTATTCAATGCCCTCCTTCTGCTGAAACCCTTTAAAAACTAATCTGGCCTTGTAAAGTTTGCTACCATCATGCTCATTCTTTATTCTATATACCCACTTGTTGTGCAAAACCTTCTTTCCTACTGGCAATTCAGTCAGTTTCCATGTCTGATTCCCCAACAAGGAATCCATCTCATCCTTCATGGCTAACTCCCACTTGCTTGAATTCTCATCTTGCAAGGCTTCTTTATAACACTCTGGCTCACCACCATCAGTCAACAGGAGATAATTTAGAGTGGGTGAATAATGCTGTGGAGGTTTAATGTTCCTGGAAGATCTGCGGACTTCAGCTACAGGTGTACTCTAATCTACCTGTGAATCTGCATTCTCCTTATTTTCTTCACCCCTTTTCTGGACAGTACTTTCAGTCAATCCATCTAAGTTAACAAACTCAGATTTCTTTTGATTTATCTCTGCAACATCTGATACTACAGTTGACCTGTCCTTGTACATAACCTGTTCATTAAATATCACATTTCTACTTTTGATGATTTTCCTGTTTTGTTCATCCCAAAACCTATAGCCAAATTTCTCATCACCATAGCCAATGAAAAAACATATTTTAGACTTTGCATCAAGTTTACTACGAGCATCAGAATCAATATGAACATAAGAAACACATCCAAAAACTTTTAAGTGTGAAAACTTTACCTCTTTACCGCTCCAAACCTCCTCAGGAAGTTTGAACTCAATAGGAACTGATGGCCCTTGGTTTATTAGGTAAGTTGCAGTGCTAACAGCATCAGCCCAGAAAGTTTTTGGTAGTCCAGCATGCAACCTCATACTCCTAGCACACTCATTGAGTGTTCTGTTCATGCGCTCAGCCACACCATTCTATTTTGGTGTTCCAGGAATAGTCTTCTCCATTCTAATTCCCTGTGCAGAACAATACTCACTGAACCCTCCATCTATGTACTCTCCTCCATTATCTGACCTCAAACATTTTATTTTCAAACATGTTTCTGTCTCAACTATGGCCTTCCACTTCTTAAAAGTTTCAAATACATCATATTTATTTTTCAAAAAATGAACCCATACCTTTTTGCTTGAGTCATCAATAAATGTAATGTAGTACCTTGAACCTCCAAGGGATGCAACCGAAGAAGGCCCCCACAAATCAGTGTGTACTAACTCCAATTTTTCGACCTTCGGTGTCTTGCCAGTTTTCAAGAAGCTCACCTTTTTCTGCTTTCCTAAGATGCAGCTTTCACACATGTCAAAATCAATTGACTTCAATTCTGGTAGCTTTCCTCTTAACAACAGCATCTTCATCCCTTTCTCACTCATATGACCAAGTCTGCGGTGCCATAGGCTTGTATCAGTACTTGCATCAGTAACTGCAATTGTGTCTCTTGGACTTGAGGTCATATATAGAGTACCAGTCTTCTTTCCACAAGCCAATACTCTAACTCCCTTTGTAACCTTCCAAGTACCACCAACAAATAGAATTGCATGCCCTTCATCATCAAGTTGTCCAACAGAAATCAGATTCCTCCTTAAGTCAGGAATATGTCGAACCTTCTCCAGTAACCAAACAGACCTATTGGGCAACAATATCCGGACATCTCCCATACCCACAACATCTAAGGCTGAACCATCAGCCAAATACACCTTACCAAAATCACCTGCAACATAATTCTGTATGATTTCTCGGTGTGGAGTGTTATAAAACGAAGCTCCTGAGTCCAAACCCCAATCATCAAGTGGATTGTCTACTGCAAGAAATAATGCATCCTATACATCTTCTATTACAACATTAGTAGAGTCATCTTCATTCTTCTTCTTAGGACTTTTGCATTGGTTCCTAAAGTGACTTGTTTTTCCATAATTCTAGCATTGTACCTGCTGGCCTGATCTAGATTTACTTCTGTTTCGATTAGAATTTCTGTTATTACCTCTGCCTCTCGTCTCAAGGTTTAGGGCAAAACCAGATCCTGAGGTTTCACCTGCATCTCGTCTGCAAATCTCCTCAGCCAGAATTAAATCTCGTATATCATTGTACTTGAGCTTTTCCTTTCTTGTAGAATTGCTTACTGCCATCCTCATTGCCTCCCAACTGTTTGGCAAAGAAGCCAAGACGATCAAAGCACGAATCTCATCATCAAAATCAATTTCTACAGATGAAAATTGATTTGTGATAGTGTTAAATTCATTCAGATGTTGTGCTACTGATGCGTTCTCTGTCATCTTCAGATTAAACAGTTTCTTCATCAAATGCACCTTGTTGTTTGCCGATGGCTTTTCATACATACCAGACAAAGCCTTCATCAAATTTACTGTGGTCTTCTCCTTTACAACATTGTGTGCAATAGACCTAGACAGAGTTAATCTGATAACTCCTAGTACCTGTCTGTCAAGAAGAGCCCATTAATCAACTTTCATCGCCTTAGGTTTTGTCCCCAAAAGAGGCAAGTGCAATTTCCTCCCATAGAGATAATCCTCAATCTGCATCCTCCAATACGCAAAGTCTGTGCCATCAAACTTTTCTATTCCAAACGCCTTTCCTGCTTCCTCTGCCATTGCTCCCACTCAAACCTAACCCTAGTCTCAAATACCAGTTGTAGGGAATTCAACCCGATTCCCAACCTGTGAGAAAACAAAAATAGAGAAAACACACGCCAAAGAAAATAATTACACGCACAAGACAGTTTTTACGTGGTTCGGCAATTTGCCTACGTCCACGGAGTTGCAGGGATTTCACTATTATCAGGGAAAAAAATAAAGTGCGGCTACAGTGTTTCTCACTCTCTCTCTCTGAAACACAACAACAAGACAAAACCCTAATCACAAAAGAAAACCACTTTTATATCCTGCGCACAGGATTACAATAGGCTACAAAACGGGCCAAACATAAACTAGGCTCCACAAAGCCCAACACTTTGGGTAAAATTTTGTTTTTATTTGGTAAAGCAAAATATTATTATATTACCATCAATCAAACCACTTCCGTCTCTTCTTTTTATCACTTGAAGTGACAATTAACAATTACAAGAATTTTGTTTTATGACAATTAAGAAGGCAAAAAATGCGTTTTTTCTTACATTTTTGGCCAGTTTTCACTTTGGTCCACATTTTCTTTGAGTTTTTCTCTTGATTTATAAATTATAGAAACCGTTTTAAATTTAGTCTTTACCATTATTTCACTAACGAAAATAGTATGTTAGATAATGACATGACTAATAAATAAATAATAAAATTTTTCAATAAATATTTAAAAATAACACATCAACATTTTAATTGAATAAAAAATTAAAAAAATTACTTTCCAAATTTTAATTTTAAAAAAATTTAAAAAAAAACAACATCACAAATATTAAATCTACCAATCTCTAATTTAGATAGAGACCAAAAATCAAACTAATATTGTACTTAATAAAAAATCTTTTAAATCCCCAAAACCCAAATCAAAACACCGTCACTCTCTCTCTCTCTCTCTCTCTCTCTCTCTCTCTCTCTCTCTCTTTGCATTGTGATTGGACAAGTTGAGCCATAGATCGCACAACCACCATCACTGGCAGTGGCTCCGCACTCAATCTCTTCTTTCCTTGATGTCTAACTCGTTCTCTCTCTTATCTTCTCAAGCTCTAAGCCCATAACTGAAAACTCAAATCAATTGTGACTGGGTAGTTCGATAGGGATAATAACACATCAACATTTTAATTGAAATCTTTTTAAAAAAAATTACTTTCTCAATTGTAATTTAAAAAATTTAAAAAAAAATTAAAAAATAACATCACAAATATCAAATCTACCAATCTCTAATTTCGGTGGAGACAAAAATCAACCTAATACTATACTTAATAAAAAAACCCTTTGAATCCCTAAAACCCAAATCAAAAGACCTTCTCTCTCTCTCTCTCTTTGTGCATTATGATTGGACAAGCCGAGCCATAGATTGGGCCACCACCACCATTGGCAATGGCTCCCCACTCGATCTCTTCTTTCCTTGATGTTTGACTCGTTCTCTCTCAATCTCATCATCTTTCTATCTCCTCTCTCTTTGTCACCCTTTAAGCCCATGACTGAAAACCCAAATCGATAATGACTGGGTAGTCTGACAAGTCTAATAACACATTAACATTTTAATTGAAAAAAAAATTAAAAAAATTACTTTCTCAATTTTAATTTAAAAAATACAAAAAGTAAAAAATAACATCACAAATATCAAATCTACCAATCTCTAATTTTGGTGGAGACAAAAATCAACCTAATACTGTACTTAATAAAAAAACCCTTTGAATCCCCAAAATCCAAATCAAAACACCTTCTCTCTCTCTCTTTGTGCATTATGATTGGACAAGCTGAGCCATAGACTGGGCCACCACCACCATTGGCAATGGCTCCCCACTCGATCTCTTCTTTCCTTGATGTTTGACTTGTTCTCTCTCATTCTCATCCTCTTTATATCTCCTCCCTCTCTCTCACTCTCTAAGCCCATGACTGAAAACCCAAATCGATAGTGACTGGGTAGTCTGACAGGTCTAATAACACATCAACATTTTAATTCAAAAAAATTTTTAAAAAAAATTACTTTCTCAATTTTAATTTAAAAAATATGAAAAAAAAAAATAAAAAAATAACATCACAAATATCAAATCTACCAATCTCAAATTTCGATAGAGACAAAAAATCAACCTAATACTGTATTTAATAAAAAAAAAAAAAAAAAAAAAACCTCTTTGAATCCCCAAAACCCAAATCAAAAACACCTTCTCTCTCTCTCTCTCTCTCTCTCTCTCTCTCTCTCTCTCTTTGTGTATTGTGATTGGACAAGCCGAGCCATAGATCACACCACCATCACTATTGACAGTGGCTCCACACTTGATCTCTTCTTTCCTTCATGTTTGACTCGTTCTCTCTCTCAATCTCATCATCTTTCTCTCTCCTCTCTCTCTCTCACTCTCAAAGCCCATGACTGAAAAACCAAATCGATAGTGACTGGATTGGACAAGCCGAGCCATAGATCACACCACCATCACTATTGACAGTGGCTCCACACTTGATCTCTTCTTTCCTTCATGTTTGACTCGTTCTCTCTCTCAATCTCATCATCTTTCTCTCTCCTCTCTCTCTCTCACTCTCAAAGCCCATGACTGAAAAACCAAATCGATAGTGACTGGGTAGGCTGACAGGTCTAGATCTAAAAGAGAGAGAGAAGCACATAGGAGATCCAAGTTAGAAGAGGGTTGATTGGATTGGGTTTTCTCTAGGATCTAAGGTGGATTTGTGGTGTTGGGTGGTTGAGTTGTGTTGAATCCGTGTTTGATGATTTTGGCTGAAATTTATGGAAGAACAAATGCCTTTGCCTTGATCGATGCTCTCTCCCTTTCTCAAGTCTAAAGCAAATGAGGTAGCTTCATCTGCAAATAAAGTTGATCGGTTCTATTGTAGTTGACCAGTGACACAAGTAGAAGCAAAGAAAATGGTGGGTATCACATGATCCAAAGAGTGTTTTGCTTTTTCTGTTATTTCTTTTGGTTTCTATATAATAGGTGTTTTGTTGTTGATTAGGTTGGGTTTTGATTGTCTGGGTTTGGAGTTACGTTAGGATGAATCTTCATTAGATGAAATTCTATGTATTTGGTTGAATCTATGTTATGAGAAATGTTGTATTAGGATAACAATTTTTAGTTGAATGCATAATTGATTTTTGTGCAAGAATATGTACAAATTTTGGAATAGAAATTCTTTGAGCTACTATGTTCTTCGTTCTTCTGGTTAGTATTTTAAATTTCGTTTTTATTTATTTTTTGTTAGCATGTTTGTGTTCTTAGAATTAAAAGTAATACTTACAGAGTACAATAAAAATTTTATTTATTTATTTATTTATTGAATTTTACCATAATAATTTTCTTGACTTTGGTCAGATTTTATTTTTATTTGGTAAAGTTGAAAATTGCCATCAATCAAATTTCCTCCTTTTGTCTCATTCATTATCAGTTAAACTTTACGAATGATGCTAACATTCTTGGGAAGGAATTTTTTTTTCCTTAATACTTTAGCATTTGTTTTTTCTTGCAAATTTCTCATGTGAGAAAGCCCCATATGTAAGAGCAGTAGTACGAATGTACGATAGAATAATCATTTGGTCCAAACAATTACGTGGTCAACTTCTTCATCACTAGTTATATTTAGGAGATTGAGATCAGGTTTAATAGTATTGCATCTTATACAATAGCAATAAACGATTGAGATTGAAAGTTGCAACCATTTAATAAAAAAAATTAAAAAAGGTAAAAAGTTAAAGTTAAAAAGTTAAAAATGTTAAAAAATTTGGGAAGAAAATGGGGTAATTGCATGGTGCAATTGCTAATTGTTAGCAATTGCACCCGATCTCAATCCTTATTTAGGTAGGATATTTGGGGTGTGATTGCTCGGTGTGCTAGGTTGCTAGAGTACATATTGTTAGATTTCTTTTGAGCTAGACACTCGATTATCATACTTTTGAGCTAAAGTACATATTGTTAGGTTTCTTTTGAATGAAGCTGATAATTTTATTAGGAGTAATTACAGTAAATTAACCTGTGTTGTTAGATTTGGTCTTATTTTATCTACATGTGGTTAGAAAAATGTTACTTTATTCATCTGATGTTTGCTTCATTAACCTTCTATTGCCCACCTCATCAATTTCTCCATTAAAAACACTTTCTTAGACAAAGACAAACATAATACAAATAAATAAATAAATAACTAGGGTTTGAAATTTTACAAAAATGAATGAACAATACAAATGGAATTCAAAACCCTTACAAATCAACTTGTTTGAAAAAGAGATTGAACACCACCAATCCAAATCCACGAAATACTCTTTGAATACGTATTAAATCTAATCCATACACAAGCTCAATCCCTTCGCGGCTCCACTTTCATAGTTCATCATATTAGGTGTATTTACTGTTGGACTTCAATTTATATCTGATTTACTACCAATGCTAAGATTATACTTATATGCTTTGTTGCATTGCTAGTTTGAGTGAGAGACTGAGAGAGAGGTTGGAAGTGGGATATAGATTATGCTTATTCTTAATTTTTACAAAAACCTTAGGGTATGTTTGGTAACTGTTTTTTCTCCTTATTTTCTATTTTCAAAAACAATTTTCTATTTTTGAGACTAAAAAACTTGTTTAGCAACCCAAAATCGACAGAAAACAAAAACTGTTCTCAAAATTCAATTTGTGAAGGAAACTGAAAACATGCAAAATGCTGTTTTTCAGTTTCTAATTTTCAAAAGTTAATGAAAACGAATGTAATCACTGGTAGATTTACTACAATTACACGTTCTTATTATAAAAAAGAATAAATAGATATAACAATGTGGGGGACAAAATGGGCTTTTGCCATTTTCAACCAAATTAATTAGCCTTATGCCCTCCTTCCCAAACTAAATAGGGAAATGCCCCTCTTTTAAAACTCGATTTTCTCAAAATCGAGTTATAAAAAAAAAAAATCTGGAGCCTTATAGCGGCGTTTTTAAGGACCTATAGTGACGTTTTCAAGACCTATAGTGACGTTTTTTAACTCGACTTCCATTAAATCGAGTTATGGGCAATTTTTTTAATTTTTTTTACCTATAACTCGATTTCATATAAATCGAGTTACAAAACGCCACTATAGGTCTTGAAAACGTCACTATAGGTCCTTAAAAACGCCGCTATAGGACCTAACTCGATTTATCAAAAATCGAGTTTTAAAAGAGGGGCATTTCCCTAATTAGTTTGGGAATGAGGGCATAAGGCTAATTAATTTGGTTGAAAAGGGCAAAAGCCCATTTTGTCCCAATATGGGAGGTCAGATTCAAACCTAGTTCTCCTTGTAAAAAAGAGCATATAATCTATATATATATATATATATATATATATAAAACCGAAACCTTTGAAGCTCTTACAATTTTCCACATCATCACTATTTTCTTTTTCTTTTTATTTTAGATTATTTTTATTTTAGGTTTTATATCTTATATAGAATCCATCCACCAGAAACATTAAAAGAACCTAAAAATAAGGAAATAAATCACCTAGACCTAAAATAACGTTTTTTGCATAAAAATACCAAAATTAAATAATTACAAAAATTAAATTGTAAATTCTATCCTACATCAACTTATCACAAAAATCATCATCTATATTTATTATTATTATTATTATTATTATTATTATTATTATTATCTATATATTCTATATATATATATATATATATATAAAACTGAAGCCTTTAAACCTCCCACAATTTTTCACGTCACCATTATTTTCTTTTTCTTTTTATTTTAGATTCTTTTTATTCTAGGTTTTATATCTTCTTATATTTATTAGTGTTACAATAGTTTAGTTTAAGTAAAATTCTATTAGATATATTTTGTTGGCCTATCACATCATTATTATTATCTATATATAATATAAAATTGAAGATTAAAAATTAATTATAATTTTTTAAGATACCTCACGTTAGAATTAAAAAAAAAAATGACTCACTTTAGGTTTGATTTTTTTTTTTTTTAAAAGGACTCACCAAAAAAAAAAAAAAAAAAACTTTAGGATTAAGAAAAAAAGAGAGAGACTCCTGGTAGGACTCTTTCTTCTCTCCTTAAAATCCTAGCAATTACCATCTCAAAACCCTAAACTCAACTTCACTTTAAGATTAAAAAAATAAGGAGAAAGACTCACATAAAAAAAAAAAAAAAAAAAAAAAAAAAACGTAGGTTTTGTCTTTTTTATTTGCTTTCATATGTGCCTGAAATTTTCATTCTATCTTATTGTTTTATTATGTTTAGAATTGATTTTCTTCTAAGTATTTGGGTTAATCTCTATATTTTGATAGTGTTTTTTTAGGTTTGGTTTTTGGGTTGAAATTCTAATAATTATTTTATATTGTATATGGCAGATGAAGCATCTCTATTTTTTGGAGAAAACTCAAAGCTGCAACCTATGTATTCCAGCCCAATGTGTGGTAAATTTTTATATGTTCTTGCTTTATTGAGAATTTTTATTTGGGTTCATGTGATTTTTTGTTTTTTTATTAAAGCTTTGATTTTTGGTTGATTAATTATTTGTTTGGATTCATTTCAATTAATTATTTGTTTGGATTCAACGTAAAAGATAATGGAATTAGGTATTATAAATTTGATAATGTTCCATGTTTTGAATTGTTTATATTATTTAAACTTCTGGTAGGACTCTCTCTTCTCTCCTTAAAACCCTAGCAATTACCATCTCAAAACTCTAAACTTAACTTCACTTTAAAATTAAAAAAATAAGAAGGAGAGAGACTCAACTAAAAAAAAAACGTAGGTTTTGTCTTTTTTATTTGCTTTCATATGTGTCTGAAATTTTCATTCTATCTTATTGTTTTGTTATGTTTAGAATTTATTTTCTTCTAAGTATTTGGGTTAATCTCTATATTTTGATAGTGTTTTTGTGGGTTTGGTTTTTGGGTTGAAATTTCTAATAATTATTTTATATTGTATACGGCAGATGAAGCATCTCTATTTTTTGAAGAAAAATCAAAGCTGCAACCTATATCTTCCAACCCAAGGTGTGGTAAATTTTTATTGGGTATATTATATATGAATTTTTTGAATTTGAAGGGTTTTGTTTGGTTTTGAAGTAAAATTTGGAAGGTTTAAGTTTTGAGGTTTTTGGTATTTGCATCTTAGTAGGTTGATCTTAATTCTTTACCTTATATGTTTTTGCTTTATTGAGAATTTTTATTTTGGGTTCATGTGATTTTTTGTTTTCTTAATTAAAGTTTTGATTTTTGGTTGATTAATTATTTGTTTGGATTAATTTCAATTAATTATTTGTTTGGATTCAACGTAAAAGATAATGGAATTATGTGTTATAAATTTGATAATGTTCTATGTTTTGAATTGTTTATATTGTTATTAATACAACTAAATAAGATTTTTTTTTATCTTTGTAGTTTATATCAGTTTTGAGTGTGTGTATATATATAACTTTTGGGAATTTTGTTTTATTAATTTAAGAATTGTAAATTACTTTGTAGGTTTCAGTGAGTCCAAATCTTCTGTCCCACTTTTCCTGCTCCACTCTATACTCCACTAATAAATACTTGCCACGTGTTTATCTAATTAATTAAATACTATTATTATTGACTTATTAATATTACAGTTATTAATTAATAGTAGTATTTAATTAATTAAGTGAACACGTGGCAAGTATTTATTGGTGGAGTATAGAGTGGAGCAGGAAAAGTGGGACAGAAGATTTGGACTCGTTAGTAACTTTGCACCTGTAGTGAGACATTGACAATATAAGCATATATATATGGTATTAACATTTTATAAAAATATTTCTTACAACCCAATAACATTCTACGTTAGACAACACTTCTAAACTATAGAAAAGCATAGAAGTTAAATATTTATTCACATTGTATTTTATTTAATTATGACAAATCTATTTTTTTTTATACGCTAACTAGCAAAATGTCTATAATATGCATATTATTAACCCAATTTTCTATTTCTAAATTTCTTAGATTTTATTATATCAATCTTTTTTTCTTTTAAATTCTTGGTGGGCAAATTAGTCTTTCACTAATTTTTTTACCTTAACGTGATGTTGGTTAATTGTCCTTTTATTTAACTATCCCGTGCATCGCACGGGTTAGCGACTAGTGTCATTAAGTTATAAGACTTTTTGTCATATTGTATACTTGTATAACGTGAAACTACCATATACTTTATTTTATGACGCTTCGCCCATGTGATTCACGCCATAAGAAATTTTTATTAAATTTAACAAATATGATGATGTAGCAAGTAACAATATCACCTAATAAAAAAAAAAAGGCTGTTCTACTATAAAACTAGCGTTCTATGAATAGAATGAGAATTGAAGGAACCTCAAATAGTTGGTCTAATGGTTTTCAAATCTCTTGTGAATTGTGATCCTTGAGATTCTAGTTTCAACTCTTCTAGCCAATTACTTGGAACACCCATTAGGGATTCTTTCATATAATTTGTCTCTCTGTGTGGGATGGGTTACTACACTCTTCGATGATTAATCAATTGATGTGAGAGTTTTGACACCCACCTTGATTGAAGGAGAAAATTAGAGACAAAATTGGAAACATGAGGTCTTCAATTATTTTTCAAAAGATGTAGGTATTGGTCATATCTAGGGATGGAGTCAAGACTAGAGTTAAGGAGGACAACTCTGCTATTGGCTGCATGTGGCAGCTTCGTCCTCTAACTCTGTAAAACAGTTTGTAGCTGTAACATTACTCTTAAATGGATCAAGGATAATGTTTAAGGGGCAAACTGTAATTTTATTGAACGAATTACTAAAGTTAATACCTCTCTCTCTCTCTCTCTCTCTCTCTCTCTCTCTCTCTCTCTACACACACACATTAGTATTTTTTTAAATAACAAAATTTGGTGAGGGAAAGGGGAATGGGGGGGGGGGGGGGGGGGGATTGCCCCCCAAAGTCCAAGAATACCTCTGCTCTTAGTCACAGCATCAAATTTTGTTAAGGTTATTGAAAATGTATCATGATGCTAACTACAAGTGAAAATAACGCACAGAGCTTCTTCTTTTTTAATTTAATTTAATTTTTATTTTTATAATTTTTATAATTGGGTGTGGGGGGATTTAAACCAATATATTTTGGTTTTAAATATCAAAAGGTGCCAACCAATTGAATTATAAGGTTCTTGCCTCCTGATAGCAACTCACAAAGTCAAGTGCAAAAAAAAGTAAATAATATTATAAAATGCATCTCTATATTTTAGTTACCATCTGGCTAGTATTTATAATTAGAATAAAAATAAAAATAGTACGTTTTGATGCAAGCGCAACATATTATAACTATGGACAAAACTTAGGTATAGTACCTTAGGTGCTATTCCTTAAGTTCCTCTCTTAAGATTTAGCCATGTGGCTACTTTACTAAAAAATATACTTTCATCCCATGAGAAAAAATTCCTGTGGAAGAATTTTAAGAGGGGAACTTAAGGAACAACACCTAAGTACTGTACCTAAGTCTTACCCTATAACTATTTAAACTTCACATTGAAATGCCCGAAACCCTTTTGATCTAAAGGACCAATTAGATATCAACACTTATCATGCATAGATCCTTAAAAAAATTCAGATAGGTCAAGTGGAACAAGTTTCATCTAGAAAAACTCGACACCTGATCCATTTAATCGATTCTTCTAGCTTCTAACCCACTGCCGATTGTGCCTTATTTTGAATCAACCCAATTCAAGTCAAATTGGTCTAAGGGGGACAGTTTTATTCTGGTCACAACTTACTTGAGCACCCCTAGTTTTAAGAACACCAAAACCTTGTTTGGTTAGGGTGTTTGAACAACAATTTTAAGTATTTAAACATTGAAAATTGTGGGTCCCCAAAAAAAAAAAAAAAAAAAACACATTTGGTAAGGGTGTTTTATGAAGAAGTGTTTGAGTTACGTTGCTAATTTTAGGGTGTTTAAACACTGAAAATAGGAAACTCCTCATACCAGTTTTCAGTTTTCAAATAATATTGCTCAATGACACTTTTGTAAATATTTTAAAAACTGTAGGTCCTACTTATTAGAATACATGTCATTACTTAAAAAAAAGGGGGGCAAAATAAAATAGACCTTCTTGTGGCTAGGCCCGTTTTCACTTTGTCTACCCATGGTTCAAAACTTAACACTTTGCCCATCTAAGGTCCACTCTATTAGAACTCTATTACCCACCTATGTTAAAATCGAGGGTAAATATGTATTTTTTTTCTTTTCTTTTATGTCTCTTTTCTCCCAAAACAAAATAATACATACAAAAAAAATGAGAAAAATATGATCTAAAAGCAAATTTGCAAAAATTGTAAAGTTCTAGTTGAAGAACACACTACCTCTTGGTATGAACATTCTTGAGCCAATCAATCCAAATAAAATTTTCATATTCACATAAATCCAAAAAACATTCTACTCTTATATACATACAATAACCTTAAATTTAAAAAATCCTACACTTTCAGAAACTCACACACAAACAACCATCACCACCATTGACCTTAGATCCATGGCTGATCCACTGGATCTCAGTTTCCACCTTTCGCTCTCTTCAATCTCATCCAAGGAACCCATGGCCAAAGTTTCACTAGGTTTGTTGTCTTCTCTCTCTCTCTTCATCTCACACACACCTAAACAGTAACCACTGCAATGACTTTGTTTTGATTCCTGGGTCTTTTTTTTTTTTTTTTTTTCTTTTTTCTTTTTTTTGGGTGGTTTTTTGGGTTATGGGTTGATTTGATTTTGTTGTGGTAGAGGTGGTTGATTTGATTTTGGTAGTGGTTGTGTGTTGTGGTTTGCAATTGGTTATGGGTTCCAAAGGTGATATTGCCCCTGCGATGACATCGTTTTGCTTTATGGGTCTCTTTTTTTTTTTTTTTTTTTTTTTTTTTTTAATTTTTTTAAGTGGTTTTTTGGGTTATGTTTTGATCTGATTTTGTTGTGGTGGGCGCGGTTGATTTGATTTTGGCAGTGGTTATGTGTTGTGGTTTGCAATTGGTTATGGGTTTCAAAGGTGGAGTAGCCACCGCAATGACATTTTTTTTTTGTTTCGTGGGTCTTTTTTTTTCTTTTTTTTTTTTGGGTGGTTTTTTGGGTTGTGGGTTGATTTGATTTTGTTGTGGTAGAGGTGGTTAATTTGATTTTGGTAGTGGTTGTGTGTTGTGGTTTGCGATTGGTTAGGGGTTTCAAAAGTGGTTGCAGTGATTGTCGGTGGATGGGAGAGAAAGAGAGAGAGAGAGAGAAATCTAGTCATTTTGATAAAGATGTAGTAAAACAATGAAGAAAAAGCTTTGGGTCTTTGGTTAATAGTTTCTATGAATTAGAGTCAACTTATGCAGACTATATTAGAAAGGAGATGGTAAACCCAGTTTTGGGTCTTTAGAAGCAAATCCAGTTTTGCTATTGGATTGTTTGTTGAGATTGTTCATGCTATTGAGGCTTCCAACCGTTCATTCATTTGGGTTGTAGGAAAAACCTTCATATGTTGGAGGGAGTTTGTTATGGTGTGCTTATGATTACATTGCCTCTCTCTGCTGAACAGTTCCTGAAGTTTCTACATTTTTGAAGTTCTTAAGCAACTTTTTACCATTTTTATATAATGACATTTTTTGATCTTGTTTTCTTTTGAATTTGTATGAATTTTTTGTCCTAGGAGGAGAGAGACATAAAAGAAAAGTAAAAATACATATTTACTATCGATTTTAACAGAGGTGGGTAACGAAGTTCTAACAGAGTGGACCTCAGGTGGGCAAAGTGTTAAGTTTTGAACCACGGGTAGGCGAAGTGAAAACGGGCCTAACCATAGGTGGGTTCACTATAATTTCCACCCCCACCCCCCCCCAAAAAAAAAAAAAAAACACACACACACACTCACACACACATACCAAACACACATTATGTTTTTCTACTTTTGAAAAGATGTTATTAGAAATATAGTACCAAACACATTTTGGCATTATGAGTACTTTAAATACGTGTTTTCATAACACTTTTTAAACCACAATTTTCACATCATTTTAAACAATAATACTTAAACACCTCTACCAAACATGCCCCTATTTTCGGGCCAAAATGGGCTTTTACCCTCTTTCTCACAAAATTGGCCTTTGCCCCTTTCTATCAAAATATCCAGCATTTTGCCCATCTTTTGAAACTAATTAGGGAAATGCCCCTCTTTTGAAACACGATTTTCTCAAAATTGAGTTTAAAAAAAAAAAAAAAAAAATCTGGAGGCCTATAGTGGCATTTTAAGGAGTCTATAGTGACATGTTAAGGACCTATAGTGGCGTTTTGGAACTTGAGCTCCAAGAACTCGAGTTATAGGAAATTTTTTTATTTTATTTTTTATTTTTTTTAACTTGAGTTCATGGAGCTCGAGTTCCAAAATGCCACTATAGGTCCTTAAAACGTCACTATAGACTCCTGTTGAGGGTCATTTTTGTAAAGTAGGCCCAACCCAACAAAACAGGCAATAAGAGTGGCAGGCATAGAAATAAGACTATTAAGCCTAGGCGACAGGAATAATAGAACACAGGCCCATAACAAGAATAAATGGGTCTTGAGGAAGCAAATGGGCCCAAAGGGCCCGAAAAGAGAGAAATGGCACCCATGGACAGTATGTGGTATAGAAAAGTGAGAATGGACCGCGGCAGGCCCAAAGCAATGTAAACAAAGAAAGTATGGGTTGATGGCAAGCCCATAAACCCCAAGGATGAGAATGAGAAGATTGGGCCGGGGAAGCCCAATCAAGTTAGCAAAAGCCCATGGGAATGCAAAGATAGTAAATGGGCCGAGGAAGCCCAAAGGAAGTAAATAGGCCACAGGCCCAAGGGAAAAAGAAAGGGACAATGGAGCCCATGAGTGAGAACACCAATGACTTTGTTAAGTCACTAGGGGAAGAAATGAAACGGCAGGCTCGAAAAGAGGCCTAGCAGGAACATATCGTCATGGCAGGAAATGCCAAGTAATGAAACAGGACATGAGTATAACTAAGAAATGGGCCAAGAGAAATGTGAAACCCAGTATTAAGAGAAGCCCAATCCAAAGGGAAGTAGTGAAAAGTATGGAACGGCCCACATGAAAGAACAAAGAAGTATGGCAGACGATGCAAACAAAGCTTCAGATCACAACAAACACATAAGCGGCAGGCAGACTTTGAACGTACATAACAGGAAAGCACGCGCAAGGCCCAGGCGTCACCAGCCTGTTCCCAGCCAATATGGGACGTGGTCGGGCCATGGGTCAGTGGTAAGAGGTAAGGAGGGGTGTGGTTTGGTGGTGGGGAGAGGGGAAAAGATCTATTTTACGTTCTCTGTCCAAGCCCTTTTGGGAGGTACGTCCTGCTAGGACGACAGACCGTCCAAAAGAGGCAAGGTTGGGGGGGGAACGTTGGGTGCATGCCATAGGAAGAGAGAGAAAGCATTTACGCCGCAGCAGGAGAAAGTGCCACGACGGACTAAGAAAAAACACAAACTTGGCTTTGTCTGGCGAGGGTAAGTAGTACACAGACGGTGGTTGACAAGTACGCCCAGACCAGACAAAGGTTGTTGGAGGGTAAAGTAGTAAAAATAAATCTCGACAGGCCCTATAAAAGGATCCTCGCCATGCCCTGTACGAAAGACCAAAAAACAGAGGAAGGAAAAAATAGAAGAAAAACTAAAAAGAAAAAGAAAGGAAAGAAGAAAAAAGATAAGAAAACAAAGAGGATGGATAGTGGGCATGCACCAATAGATCATTTCTCTTCTCTCCCCCTCAAAATCACACTCTCTAAGAAACAATTAAGTAAAAGGAATTCCTTCAAGCATTTATCACTTAGGTCCGATTCCCTCAAAGTTATTAATCCCCACGGGAGGATATTCTCCTGGGAGATTAGTTTCATTGAGAGGAAACGTTCTTCCTCCTTGATTCTTTGCCATTGCAGATTTAGACTCGACTTGATGCTTATTAACTTCCATCATCATTCATTCAGTTATTCTTTTCTATAAAAGTTGTTATTATTATATCATTGTTATTACCATGATTGTCATAGGAATATTCGGCCTTGTTATTAAGAAAAAGTCATGGTACTCTGTTTTTCTTTATTATTATTATATCTGCCTGTCGTAACCCTTTTGTAACAGCTCTGCTTGCTGTAAGAACGTTCCTGGCAGACAAGGCTTAGTTTGTCCACAAGCTGGCCTAAAGTGAGTTACATTTGGGCCGGTCTCAACTCTCCTACTCAGAAAGGTAATCGGGCCCATCACCACAGGAGGCAGCCTAGCTCAAACCAAAATACAAAAAAGGCCCCTATATTAAATTGGTGACTTCACTAGGGAGTTAAGAAACAGACAGGGACGAAAGCCCACACAAACGAATGCCGCCAAAATCCAGGATAACACGGAATATGAGTGACGTACCCTCATAAGCAGAGTCAAGGCCCACAACGCCTCGCCAACCACAACCTAACCAGGCAAAAGATGCCAATGGAACGGGAGCTGACCCCCAACTGCCACCAAGAATCCCTACCGACAACGCCAACATTTTTATCGAAGTCTTACAGTCACTACAATACTCGTAGCAGCAAATGATGGAAGAAATCCGCCAGCTGAAAGCTAACAAGACGAAAGAAAAAGGAAGTCAACATGACCCGGAGCATGCGACAGATAAAGAAGAGACACCGACAGGAGGTACCCCTCACAATGCAGAGCAACGCTTCATCACCATGGCTGAGGTGGCCGCCCTCTTGGAGCAAGAAAGGCCCAGGGCACCTAAGGAGAGGTTCTATGCACGAAGGCCTCCTTACCCACTGAGGGTACTCAGCAAACCATACCCTGAGAGGTATGAGCCAAAAGCATTCGCACAATATGATGGCAGAAAGGGAAGTGCTGTTGAGCACGTAAGCAAGTTCATCGATACGCTTGGCCCTTATGCCGCAGACGAAGACTTATGTCTCAGAGAATTTTCCAGGTCACTATGTGACCGGGCTTATACTTGGTACATTGGGTTAAAACCAGGAACGATCCCAACATGGGATGATATGGTAGATGTATTTTATACCAAATACTTCAACGGAGAAGAAACGGTTACACTTGCAACACTGCAGCAACCAAACAAAGGAATGGCGAAGACTTGATAGAGTTATCAAGAGATTTAGAGACATAGCACTCGACTGCTATAACCATTGCGAGGAAAGGACACTGGTGGAGATGTGCATGACGAATATGATCAGAGAATACAGGACAGTCCTTGAAAATTTAGAAATTTCTCAATTCGCCCAGCTGTTACAGAAGGCCAGAAAGACAGCCCAATCTGTGAAGCCAAGCTCGGACAAGAGAAACGCCCCGCAGGCAATGGCGATATCCACTGGCGAACGGAGAAGGAAGACCGAAGGGAGGGAGTCCGATACTCCCCCACCAATACCATGCACTTCAAAGGAACTAGACGTACTCCTAGACAAATGGATAGCAGACAGAATTTTCAAACCTAACCAGGTTGCTAGGGAGCCCACAGAGGAAGAGAGGAGGGACCCACGTTTTTGTCGTTTACACAATTATGTCCAACATTCTACCGCAGAGTGTTGGGCGCTTCACAGACTAGTGCATCGCAGGATAAAGGAAGGGACTTTAGAACTATCCCAACAAGAAGTCCAGAGAAACCCACTCCTAAACCACAAAGAGAAGGGTGTAGCAGCAGTGGTAATTTGCGCTGACCTAGGAGAAGATGAAGAAGAAAACATGGCTTTGCTTGCGGCGGCCATTACCACTCTACAACAGAGTTCTAAGTTCAAAAATTTGTTCAATCACCTGGGACTCTCAGCAAAGGAAAGAAAGGTAGCCACAGAAGTTTTGGTGAGCATTACCTATGGCGCAGGAATAGAATGTCTATCAGCAGAAATATCAGATGATAGGGCTCTCTTACAGGAGTCAACTGAAATCACTTTTAGTGAGGAAGATATGGAAGTAGGGCACCCGGACCACAGGAGACCCTTATACTTGGCGGCATCCATAAATCAAATCCCCATAAAGAGAGCTTTGGTAGATACAGGTGTCTTTATGAATCTCATCCCATTAAGCACTCTGCAAGCAGCAGGAATCTCAGAAAGGAATATTTAGGGATGCCCAATGAAAGTAACAGGGTTCGGAGGAAGGGGGCGAGTACATGGCAGGCCACATTCAACTGTGGTTGAAAGTAGGCCCCATAGCTTCTTTAGCGTGGTTTCATGTGGTAAAAACAGAAGTATCCTACCACGTGCTTCTAGAGAGGCCTTAGTTGCACAAACACCGACTGGTCCCATCCACCTATCACCAATGTGTGAAAGGAAGGCTGAGCGGCAGGACGATACGCATAGCCGTGAACCCCCCACCATTCGAGCAGGCAGAGGCTCACTTAGTAGAAACTATGTTCTACAATCAATGGGCTCCTTCTGGGGAGAGTTCAGTATCAAGGCCGCTAGGTACTTTCGTGCCTAGATGGGAAGACGTCCAGAATGACCGAGAACCTAATCTAAGGGAGTTATTGGCAAGAAAGAGAAAGAGGAAAGAAGCTCCCGCCGCAGGGTTTGAAGACACACCCCAATGCATTAGAGTTCGAGGCTCTGATTGCAGAATCATTTACAAATTATGAAGGTGCGCGGGGCCCGCAATTGAAACCCAGACGGGCCCCACCCAGGAAGAGCAGCATGAGGGTTTGACGTGCTACAGAGCCCAAGAAAGCTCAGAGAAAGAAAGTAACAATGAGGAATACGAAGGAGTTGTAGCCGAAAAGGAGATGTAGGTCATGGTAGAAGAGGAAATGGAAGAGGTTGACTTGGGACCTACTTCACAAAAGCCGAGACCTATCTCAATTAGTGCAAGCTTGACAAAAGATAAGAAAAAGGAGTTGGTACTGTTGCTAAAAGAATTCAGAGACGTGTTCGCATGGGACTACAGTGAAATGCCAGGGCTAGACCCTGGGTTAGTGGCACATATGTTGAATGTGGACCCGCAGGCCAGACCAGTAGCTCAGCCTACCAGGGTATTTCACACAGAAATAGAAGGACAGATAGTTGAAGAAGTATAGAAGTTGCTAGCCGCAGGATTCGTTAAGCCTATTCAACATTCTCGCTGGCTATCCAACATAGTACCAGTAAAGAAGAAGAATGGCCAGATCAAGTGTTGCGTAGATTTCAGAGATCTCAATAAAGCATGCCCGAAAGATGAATTCCCATTGCCCAATATGGATTTATTAATAGATTCTGCGGCAGGAAGCGCCATGTTTTCATTCATGGATGGTTTCAGTGGATACAACCAGATCAGGATGGCACCAAAAGATGCGGAGAAAACTGCTTTCAGAACACCCATGGGAAACTTCCATTACACCGTAATGCCCTTCGGGTTAAAAAATGCAGGTGTGACCTATCAACGGGCAATGACGGCTATATTTCATGATATGATGCATCAGGAGTTAGAAGACTATGTGGATGACATAGTAGTTAAGTCAAGGAAGAGAGAAGAACATTTCCATGTGCTGAAAAGAGTGTTCGAAAGATGCAGAGCCTTTAAGTTGAGAATGAATCCTCTCAAATGTGCATTTGGTGTATCCTCAGGGAAATTCCTGGGTTTCCTAGTTCACAGCAGGGGAATAGATGTAGACCCAGCAAAGGCCACGGCCATTGCAACTATGAGGCCTCCAACTACGGTAAAAGAACTAAAAAGTTTCTTGGGAAAAGTTTCGTATATCTGAAGATTCATCTCTGGGTTGGCATCAATCACTTCGGCCGTTACTAAGCTATTGAGGAAAGGGCAAAGTTTTGTATGGGGAGAAGCGCAGCAGGTGGCCTTCAAAAGACTGCAACAGATCATGATGAACCTCCCTACAGTGTAAGCCCCCATCCACAAGAAGCCATTGTTACTTTATATGGCTACCAATTCATATGCCATTGGTGCCTTAATCGCCCAAGAAGATGGAGGTGGTGTCGAGCAGCCAGTATATTACATTAGCCGCGCCCTGAAAAATGCAGAAACTCGTTATCCGAGGGCGGAAAGGGCATGTTTGGCTATCGTGTATGCCTCACAAAGATTACACAATTACTTCTTGGCCGATGAAGTATGGCTGATGACCAAGTCCCATACCATGAAAGCTTTACTATAGCAGCCAATCCTCTCCGGCAGGATATCACAATGGTTATTACAACTGTCGCAGTATGACTTGAGAATGGGGGCGCCCAGAGCAATGAAAAGCCAGGCTATAGCAGATTTTTTGGCACAGTTTCCAGGGGAGGAAGAATTTCCGCTGGACGACGAAGTTCCAGGGGAAGTAGCCATGGCGGAGGAACTCAGAGAACAATGGGTAATGAAATTCGACGGGTCTTCTACCGCTCAGTCTGGAAGGGTTGGAGTAGTTTTGTATCATGAAGAAAATGAAGCAGTAGCACTATCATTCAAGCTGGAGTTTCCCTGTTCAAACAATACGTCAGAATATGAAGCTTACTTAACTAGGTTGGCCATAGCCCTTAAGATGGGAGTTAAGCATTTGAAAGTACTAGGTGATTCCAACTTGGTAGTCTGCCAGACCAAAGGGAGTTTTTCACTAAAAGAACCCAGTTTTGCCCCATACAGAGCAATGGCCCAGAAGATGGAAGAAAAGTTATTAAATTTTGAAATAGAACATGCCCCGAGGAAAGAAAATCGGTTTGCCGATGCATTGGCCGCACTAGGTTCGTAAATAATGTTTGAAGGGAAGAGCACCAGAGTGGAAGTCAGCAAAAGAGAAGAATCCATAATTGAAGTGTTAAAAGAAAGGTTCCAGGAAGAACACTGCGAAGGAGATTGGCGGATACCCTTGAAGAAAGTTTTGAAGGGAGAAGAAGAAACCATGGAACTAAAAGTACTCAAAAACTACGCCCTAATGAAAGGGAAACTGTACCGCAGGATGCCAGGCGGAGTCTTGTCCAGATGTGTGGGGCAAAAGGAGGCCCAGAGAAAGTTGAAAGAAGTACATGAAAATACTTGCGGATCCTGCGGAGAAGTCAGCCTTTACCGCAGACTTCAAAGGGCGAGCTTTTATTGGCCAACCATGAGCAAAGATGCAGACCCAGTCCAAACCCAGTGTGGGAACTGCCAACTTGCGGCAGACAAAGAAGAAAGTTACGCTGCATTCGTCAGCGAGGACTGAAGAAGTCCATTTATACAGTACCTGACAGAAGGCATCCTGCCGCAGAAGCACAGCGAAAAATATAAGCTCAGGAGGTTAGCAACGCGCTATTTTTTGCATAATATGACCCTTTTCAAAAAAGGGTATGATGGAGACCCCTTGACGTGCTTGGGCCCTGAGGAGGCGAGAAAAATGATAAAAGAAATACACTCAGGAAAGTGTGGGGAACACCAGGGAAAGAAAAGGCTTTACAGATGCCTGCTGCAAATGGGCTATTATTGGCCTACCATGAAAAAGGATATGGTAGAGTTTGTTAAAAGGTGCCACAGTTGCCAAGTACAAGCCAATTTGATTCACACTCATCCACAGAATCTGCATAGCATGGTCACACCATGGCCATTCCATACTTGGGGGCTTGACTTAGTTGGACTAGTGAATCTGCCGTCGCGAGGGTACATATGGATACTAGTAGCTACAGAATACTTTACTAAGTGGGCAGAGCCAGTACCACTTCGTAGAGCCACAGGAGGAGCAGTGGCAAACTTTATCAAGGAAAACATAATTGTAAGATTTAGAGTTCCCCACAGGATCATTAGTGGCAACGACACGCCTTTTGTCAATAGTGAGGTAAGGAAAATGCTAGAGTTCTATCAAGTCAAGCATCACCGATCATCACCATATTACCCTCAAGGGAATGGGCAAGCAGAGGCAACGAATAAGACTCATAAAAATCATCAGTAAAATGAGCCAAGAATATATGAGAGGATGGGCAACGCATCTGCCAGATGCTCTTTGGGCTTATAGGAGTTCACCTAAGTCAGCCACAGATTTTTCACATTTTTCCTTGGTCTACGGAACTGAAGTAGTGAGCCTAGCAGAAAAAATGACCCATCCCTGAGAGTCATGCAAATGCAAGAAAAGGAGAACGATGAAGAAGTCTTTGCGGCAGAAAGATGTGAAGACTTGGAAGGACTTGATGAGAGAAGAGAAAAGGCTCAAGAACACAGCTGCAGATACAGGCAAAAACTGACTGAAGCCTATGGCAGGATGACGAAAGAAAGAGTATTTGCGGAAGGACAATTGGTCCTAAAAGTGGCAGATTACGTTAGGAGAGGCCTGGCAGGACCATCGAAGTTTGCACCGAAGTGGGAAGGACCCTTTGTGATAAGAGAGGCACATCCAAGTGGATATTACCGCTTGACTCAGATGAATAGAAGGGACTTAATGGATCCCATCAATGGGAAATGGTTAAAGTGCTACTACGCCAAAGGAGAAAAACAATGTGATTATCTCTTCCTTTTGCTTTGTCAAAAGCTGTCATATTTTTCTTTTACTATGTTCTTTATCTTTCAAATGACTATGTCACAAATCAAAACTTTTGTAACTTGCTTTCTTGCAATGAAAAGCACGAAGTATTTGTTATCATATATCATAGCAAAAAAAAAAAAAAAAAAAACAGTAGCAAAGAGTAGCATCATAAGTATAGCATCATAAGTGTAGCATCATGAAGTTAAATTACAAAACCCAAACTGTGGCAAACAAGCCCAAATAGGTGCTATAGGAAGCATAATGTACTGAATAGAGCAATAAGGCAAAATAAAACAACAAAACAAGGGAGAAACTGCATCATCATCAATAGAGTCCAGAAATGAGTGACTGATCCCCAAAACGGCCAAGTCCTCCAACACCGGAAAGAAGACGCTCGCGGCGGCCCTCCAAATTTGCCACTTCCTTTCTCAAAGCAGCAAGACGTGAGTCAATAGCATCAACAGTAGGCTGGACTCTCCTCATAAAAACTGCTCGAGCAATCTCTCGAAGGTGATCCAAGACGAACTTCACGGCAAAGCCAACGCTGATAAGCTCTTGTACTGCAGCCCTCCACTGCAGGATCCTCTCGGTGGAGACGGTATCAACAAAGTTGTGCTCAATGTCATTCAGCACACTCCCTAACATCCTCAAGAAATGCTCCCTGACTGATCGGCCAAGTCGAAATCCTTGCATGAAGTCCCCACGACAGTCATAAATCATCACCAAATGAGGAGCACAGTCTGCAGGGACTCTGAAGCTATGAAAATCTATGTAAGGGGGTCTAAAGCCCCAGAAAGAAGCAGGATCAAGGTCGTTGACTTCGGACTGGTCAAAACGCACAAAGAAGGCTGTAGCCTTGCTCGCAGGATCTGGAAAGGTGGCAGAGCTATTGCCTACCTCGAACTGAGAAGGCGCTGTAGGAGGTGGACCTGTCAAAAAAACACGAAGGTTGAAATGAGAAACCTTGGTAAGAATAAAAAGAAGAAAAGCTCACGGAGAAGAAGTGAAGAAATGAGATAAAAAACTTACCAGAACTAGCAGTAACAGGGGCTGTGGGAAAAGCAGAGGCAAGAACAGAAGGAGCTGCAGAAACAGACGCTGTAAATACGGCGAAAACTGGTATAAGAGATGTGGTAGTAATAGGTGTTGTGGGCATGGCAGGAGAAGTTGCCGCAGACACCCCCACGTCTGTTGAAATTCCTAACTCCCCAAAAGTCTCTGTAAACAGAAAAATAGACATGCAAATAAAAAGAGAGAAGAGTGAACTTAACAGAGAAAGAAAAAAAAAAAGTAGGAAGAAAGCACATACCCATTGTCACGAGTGGAACACTTTCCTCTTCCTCAGATTCAGAAATCCTCCTCCCTAGGCCAGGCTCATCCTCGGGATCCTTAAAGATCTCCTCAGACTCCTCTGAGGACGATTAAGCACGAGGTCCACGTGTGGCAGAAATAGGAATAGAGGAGGGAGTAACTACCAAATAGGAGATGCCCTGCACTGCTTGAGAAAGAGCAACAAAGGGGTCACCAGTGGAGATGACGAGAGGTGCAGCAGGAGTAACCTCGATCTAGGTAACAGCAGGAGGGGTGGTTCCCCTTTGAACAGAAGGTGTCATGGCAGGAGTAGGGGTGGCCTCACTAACCTCCCTAATATGAGTACCCTCATTCATGGGTACTGGTCCAGTAGGAAAGGTAGTGGCTGCAGAAGGAGCAGATGTTGCGAATTCGGCCCTACCAAAAGTGCCCTCCGTAGGAGTGCCCATAGGGGCAGAAATCTCCTCGGCAGTAGGACGGTATATGGAAAGAGACACAGGCTCATCCTAAAAGACAAAACAAAGAAGAGGTATAAAGACAAATTAACTCTGTGGGCGAATGAAATAACCAAAAACATGTAGCAGACTGGACACATGCAGGAGCAATAAGAAATATACCTCTGATTCGGGTTCCTCAAGCATAATAGGGCGGGTAGCTGACGTATCCTCCTTGTGCTTAGACTGTAAAAGCAAAAGGGATAAGAAAAGGAATCAAGGAAAAGAGTCAACAAGCATGTCAGGATTCAGAAAAAGTCAAAAGGAAAGAAGTATATATATATATATATATATATATATGTATGTGTGTGTACTTGGAAGACAAAGCAAGAAAAAGTTTTTAAACTTACTCTTCGTTGAATGGCAAACGCAGGATGGGGAGTTGTCTTCCTTTTACTGCCTCGTGTTCTGTTGGCAGGAGTAGCACTTATAGGAGGCTGAGGAGTGGTAGACTTAGACTTGCTGGTAGATTTAAGCTTGGCAGGACCTTTCTTGGCTGGCGCAAGAATGTTTACTACTTTAACTTTTTTTTCCCAACCTGAGGGGTAATCACCTGTGTGCCAATACCATCCCTTCTTCTCCTTGTCCCACTCGAAGATGGCAGATCGGTTCTGTTTCCTAGCATAGGCCAACACGAACTTAGAAGGAAGGAGCAACCGAGGATTGGGAGAGATAACCATGCTAAGTCCCTCAGGAGGTATAAGAGAGAAACCGCGACTACCAGCCAACTCTGTATCAAACGAGTTCATAAGAAGTTGCCAATAGAGGTGCATAGCAAGGGTGCAAAAGCCTTCCCTTGAAGAACCAGCAACTGTGACCGCACTAAAGCGCTGTCTCCAAAAGTCAAAAGCAGTCTGCCGCAGAAAGGGTCTAGTTGAAGTAGGAGACTCTGCGAGGAAGGAGAGGTCATCAGGAATATCCTGATCCAGGCCAAACTGTCTCTTCACTCGGTTGGCAGGGTAATGGACGAACTTGACACCTTCATCTGCTAAATAAGCAACCATCCAAGATTAGTGGCAGCCAAATAAGTGATACCCGTCTCATCAAAGCCAGCCAGCGGAGTAGTAGTACCAACAGTATCAACAAACAAACCCATTACAGAATCGGCACAAGTATAACCAGCACGCAATTGTCTATAAGCTCTCCAGGAAAAACCAACACCTTCATCAAAGGACTCAACAATAGAATAATCGATGGGCTTCAAACCGGACCAACGAAAAGCCAGAGGAAAATCAAGCTCAAATCTGTCACAAAAATCAGTAATGGCCCGCGGACAGGATTGATACTTCTCTTTAGCAAATCTGACAAGCCTACACTTCACCAAGTATTGCGCACAGCACTCAAACAACAACTGCTGCAGAATGGTGCTGTGTACAGAAGAAGCAACTATGTGGCAGGAGCCAACCTGACTTTCGTCACTCCGCAGGATATCTAACTGAACATATATATGCCCCAAAAATATGGGGGCTAGCGGCAGACTCATCCCAGCAGATATTTTAATGGCCAAAGGAAAATATAAAGGCTTTATGGCATAATGGGGATGGGACCCAAAGACAAACTTAGAAAGCCAAAAAGCAATAAAGGCAGCCTGACGAGCAACAGCAAAAAACTTGGAAGAAGAACTAACCCAATAAGACAACTTAGCATTTTCGGCCATCCTCTTCTTCAACTTTGCCTCGATGTCTTCTTCATCTGGGGAAAGCTCAATGGCAGCAGGATCAACATCTCCAAGAATGGGCAAAAGAAACTGATTAGCCATGTCCTCGAGAGTAACAGTGAGTCCGCCGTAAGAAAAGAAGAATGTGTGAGTGGTGGAACACCATCGGCGAACTAAATGGCGAAGATTGTAGAGGTCTCAAAAGTTGGATAGGCTTCGAGAAAAAACGATGGACTTTAGAACGCCGGCCCTCTGAAGCAAACCCATGAAGTGTATATCCGATAACTCACTGTCAACCCACTCTTTCCAACCCGAGGTAGTGCCAGACCCAAACTCGAAATGAATGGGTACGGGAAGGGCGACACCTTGACGAATGACCAAATCGGAGATGGAGGAAGACACCGGAGTCCAAGAAACATCGGGGTTTCGCCGGCAAAGAGCAAGCCACACATGGCCCGGCGGCGGCGGCGACGCATAATCTCCAGGAGCCTTTGGAAAGTGGGGACTAGGATTGTACCAAGGATCAATCAGAGGGGCGCACTCGCTGTCTGGGTCACGCCGTGCCTCCTCTTCGGAATGGTCCGAATCGGAGCGCACGTCTTCTTCTTCTACTTCTTGTTCCACCGGAGGGTCCACAGCGACGCTTTTCCCTTTACGGCGGGAAGAAGCTTGGGTTTTCACCGGTGCTATGGCGTGAGGATTTGAACAGAGCAAGAGAGGGACGGGTATGCGAGAAGAAGATAATGATGAGGAAAGAAAAATGTTTTGAAATAAAAGGAATTTGTGTCTGCGTTAGGAAGGGACCTTTTTTTTAAATACCTGAGTAATTAAGGCCAGCGTGAAGGGAGGCGACTGGTCAGCCATTGAGAAAAGGATGAAATTAATGAGGCGGTAGTTATGTTTTAAAGCAACTGCCATTTTGGGAAATTCGAAGAGTCACCACTGTTCACGGCAAGAAAAGAAATATATATGTAGAAAGGAGTTTGTGGTTTCAAAAAGCCCGCGAAGGAAAAGAAAAAGGGAAAAAGTGAAAAAGACAAAAAAGTCCTTCATTCACATATGAACCGCAAGAACGCTCCATATGTTCAGGGGGCTAAATGTTGATGGTCATTTTTGTAAAGCAAGCCCAACCCAGCAAAACAGGCAATAAGAGTGGCAGACATAGAAATAAGGCTATTAAGCCTAGGCAGCAGGAATAATAGAACACAGGCCCATAACATGAATAAGTGGGTCTTGAGGAAGCAAATGGGCCCAAAGGGCCCGAATAGAGAGAAATGGCACCCATGGGCAGTATGTGGTATAGAAAAGTGAGAATGGGCCACGGCAGGCCCAAAGCAATGTAAACAAAGAAAGTAGGGGTTGATGGCAAGCCCATAAACCCCAAGGATGAGAATGAGGAGATTGGGCCGAGGAAGCCCAATCAAGTTAGCAAAAGCCCATGGGAATGCAAAGATAGTGAATAGGCCGAGGAAGCCCAAAGGAAGTAAATGGGCCGCAGGCCTAAGGGAAAAAGGAAGGGACAATGGAGCCCATGAGTGAGAACACCAGTGACTCTATTAAGTCACTGGGGGAAGGACTGAAACGGCAGGTTTGAAAAGAGGCCTAGCAGGAACATATCGTCATGGCAGGAAATGCCAAGTAATGAAACAGGACATGAGTATAACTAAGAAATGGGCCAAGAGAAATGTGAAACCCAGTATTAAGAGAAGAAGCATGACAGACGATGCAAACAAAACTTCAGATCACAACAAACACATGAGCCGCAGGCAGACTTTGAACGTACATAATAGGAAAGCACGCGCAAGGCCCAGGCGCCACCAGCGTGTACCCAGCCAATATGGGACGTGGTAGGGTCATGGGTCAGTGGTAAGAGGTAAGGGGGGGGGTGTGGTTTAGTGGTGGGGAGAGGGGAAAAGATCTATTTTACGTTCCCTGTCTAAGCCCTTTTAGGAGGTACGTCCTGCTAGGATGACAGACCGTCCAGAAGAGGCAAGGTTGAGGGGGAACGTTGGGTGCATGCCATAGGAAGAGAGAGTGAGCATTTACGTCGCAGCAGGAGAAAGTGCCACAGCGGACTAAGAAATAACACAAACCTGGCTTTGTCTGGCGAGGGTAAGTAGTACACAGACGGTAGTCGGCAAGTACGCCCAGACCAGACAAAAGCCGTTGGAGGGTAAAGTAGTAAAAATCAATCACGGAAGGCCCTATAAAAGGATCCTCGCCATGCCCTATATGAAAGACCGAAAAATAGAGGAAAGAAAAAATAAAAGAAAAACTAAAAAGAAAAAGAAAGGAAAGAAGAAAAAAGATAAGAAAACAAAGAGGAAGGATAGTGGGCATGCACCAATAGATCATTTCTCTTCTCTCCCCCTCAAAATCACACTCTCTAAGAAAAAATTAAGTAAAAGGAATTCCTTCAAGCATTTATCACTTAGGTCCGATTCCCTCAAAGTTAATAATCCCCACGGTAGGATATTCTCCTAGGAGATTAGTTTCATTGAGAGGAAATGTTCTTCCTCCTTGATTTTTTGCCATTGCAGACTTAGACTCGACTTGATGCCTATTAACTTCCATCATCATTCATTCAGTTATTCTTTTCTATAAAAGCTGTTATTATTATCATCATTGTTATTACCGTGATTGTCATAGGAATATTCGGCCTTGTTATTAAGAAAAAGTCGTGGTACTCTGTTTTTCTTTATTATTATTATATCTGCTTGCCGTAACCTTTTTGTAATAGCTCTGCTTGCTGTAAGAACGTTCCTGGCAGACAAGGCTTAGTTTGTGCACAAGCCGGCCCAAAGTGAGTTACATTTGGGCCGGTCTCAACTCTCCTACTCAGAAAGGTAATCGGGCCCATCACTGCAGGAGGCAGCCCAACCCAAACCAAAATACAAAAAAGGCCCCTACAACTCCTTAAAACGCCACTATAGGGCTTAACTCAATTTTGAGAAAATCGAATTTCAAAAGATGGACATTTTCTAATTAGTTTCAAAAGAGAGGCAAAATGCTGGATATTTTGATAGAAAGGGGCAAAGGCCAATTTTGTCTGCAAAATGCCCCATGTCTTAAATTAATTAGGGAAATGCCCCTGTTTTGTAACTTGATTTTATAAAATCGAGTTTCAAATGTAAAACTCGATTTTTGGAACATTGAGTTATAGCGAATGTGGACTTAGAAATTTTTTTATTTTTATTATTTTTCTTCTAGAACTCGAGTTCCGTAAACTCGAGTTCCATGTGAAGTACATTTTCAGTTTGTTATAACTCAATTGTCCAAAAATCGAGTTTTAAATTGAAACTTGATTTTTAGAAAATCAAGTTTCAAAATAGGGGCATTTCCATAAATAGTTTCAAATATGAGACATTTTGCTGAAAAGTTTTGGCGAAAGGGGTAAATGCCAATTTTCTCCCCATATTTTCTCATGAGTTATACATCCATAAATTATGTGTTATAAAATGCATTATAGCTGACCTGCTATTTTTGCAATAGCGAATCCAATGCCTATATGTAGATATCTCATTTTGCAATCAAGAAATTCACAAAGGCGTACAACTGTAATTTTAAAATAACTCAGTATTAAAAATGTTATCTGGGCCATTTGATGGACACTAGCATCACTTTAAATCAAAATTGACTTCATCACAATCAAAAAGATTAAAAAACATAACGGTCAGACTCTATCTGATCGAAAGATCATACCAAGTCAAGGATCAACGGTTAATATGCATCCAAGTACATTTACGCATAAAACATGTGATTATGTGGGTTCAATTCTGATTGGAGCTCTCCTTGTTAAGAATCGAACCCCTAGCTATGTGCCTCTTACAGAAACTTGAAATTTTGATTTTTTTTTTTTTTTTCTCCCTTAGAAGCCGTACATCACTTGGAGAGGCGAGAGAAAAATCTCTCTCACCTTAAATGTGTAGTGCAAAATATAATTTAAGGTTTTTCTAAACTAAACCAATACCTTTTATAATTGGATTAGCTAGTGTGTCAACCTAGGTGGGCTTTCAATAATGTGGCTTGAAGTTGGACCAAAGAGAAATAAAAATATAAGCTCCAGTAGGCCTTGTGCCTTTTTCCAACTCATGGCATTCCTAAAGTTACCATTAACCATAATTTATTCCATTATAAAATTATGGTTGGAATAAATTAGGGTTGCACTCTAGGTTTTAATATGTTTTTTAAATCATCCCAAAACTCTATTAAATAACATTTAACCCCTCCATGAAACCATCCATAGTGAAACAAAGTCAATAGTTAGCGTCACTTTGTAAATCGTTACATCTTAAATTCATGAGTTCTTAATTTAATCTCTTAATTATTCTTACATTCTTATAGAATATAATTCCGTTGGATATAAATTTTAGTAACTCCTTGCTAAAATAGTCAGACCTAACATTCTAAATAATTAATTCCCATTAAATCTATCTCAATGTTTTGTGTCTCTTATCAAGATTATGGATTTTGTCATGAAAAATAGTATTCACTACACTTTATATGGAATTATCCAACGTATTGAGGTTTTAATCTTACAAGATCTCACTTAGGTATACAACAAAAGAACTAACATTTTATGTTTGAGTCCACCTTCCTCTCAGGATTGAGAGTCAATGCAAATAGTAGTCATGGGATTTATTTGTTCAAGTGACTACTTTGATAGAACAAAAAATCTGATAGCATTTCAGTTTTGCATATCCCAAACACTTAAGATACACCAACATATCAATTGGAAGTTTCAAGTTCCATGATCAAGATAAATTGTCATAATTGACATGTTGTAGTCTTCACAGAATAAATGCTCAATTTCATCATCTACTACGAACTAGGGTTTATGAGTTTATAAGAAACTTTTGATCTAGATCTTTTGTATGCTAATCTAATTCCTTACCTAAATCACATACAGTACATCTCATATCCAAAAAGCTCATGCACAAATAGTCTCAAAAAATAAAACACGTTTATGAATCAAAGAATATCTCACAAATTTGATTTTTGGGCATTGCTTCTAACAATATCTTATTAATCACCATAAATCTCAACCCATGGGTATGTTTTCAGTTTGCCCCAAAGTGATCCCCATGGACTGGACATTGATGTTGACACCCACGAGTTACGATTTTCATAATATGCAAGCCATTGCTATGCAAATATTCAGGACAAAAGGGGCTTCTACCCTTTTTGGGCAAATTAAATAGGAAAATATCATCCTTCCTAAACTAAATAGGGAAATGCCCCTCTTTTGAAACTCGATTTTCTCAAAATCGAGTTATAAAAAAAAAAAATTGGAGCCCTATAGCGGCGTTTTTAAGGACCTATAGTGACGTTTTCAGGACTTATAGTGACGTTTTATAACTCGACTTCCATTAAATCGAGTTATAGGAAATTTTTTTAATTTTTTTTTACCTATAACTCGATTTCATATAAATCGAGTTACAAAACGCCACTATAGGTCTTAAAAACGTCACTATAGACTCCTTAAAAACGCCGCTATAGGGTCTAAATCGATTTTGAGAAACTCGATTTTCAAAAGAGGGGCATTTCTCTAATTAGTTTGGGAAAAGGGGTATAAGGCTAATTAATTTGCCTGAAAAGAGCAAAAGCCAATTTTGTCCCAAATATTCATGAATTATTCTTAAATTTATTTTATGTACATATTAATATAAGTCTTAATAGTTCACAACATGAAATGAAATAAATTACTACAAAGCAAATAGTTTTGTTAATTACAGTGATTTTAAAGATAATACTAGTAGGACGATCAATGACAAAAATGAAGCAATTTTCTGAATAGGACTATGATGATGTAGAGCAAGCATATGAAGGATCAATTTCTTTGCTTCTAACATACTGAAGTTCTTCATAATGTTGTTCACCATGAGAAGCTTTTTGAATCCCCTCTAACTCCATTGCGACCTCCCCCATTGTAGGACGTTTTTTCCCATTCAAGTGCAAACAACTTTTTGCAAGATTAGCAACTATGATGATCTCTTCTTTATCACCTTCTTTCTTGATTCGATCATCAAGAATATCAAAGAGATGGTTCTGTTTCATTGAAAGAATGAAATATGTGGATAGACTTCTACCTTCTTCCAACCTTGTTGAAGAAATAGGTTTTTTCTCCAATTAAAAGCTTAACAAGGACTACTCCAAAGCTATGCACATCATATTTTCTGTGAATTGGCTTGATTGGAAGTATTTTGGGTCCAAGCACCCAAAAGTTCCATGAACTAGGGTGGTTACATGAGTTTGGTCAATCTTCACTGACTTCGTTGTCCCAAAGTTTGCTATTTTAGCTCTGTACTTTTCATCTAAGAGTATGTTTGTAGACTTTATGTCTTGATGATAAATTGGTGAGGAAGCTTCTGAATGTAGGTAAGAAAGAGCTCCTGCAATTTCTATGGCAATCCTTAAGCGCATATCCCATGTTAATGGAAACTCTTCATTTTCTTCATGGAGATACTGGAAAAGTGTCCCATTTGGGATGAATTCCTATACCAACAAAGGAACTTTGGTCTCCAAACAACACTCAAGTAGCTTAACCACATTTTTGTGGTTGATTTGTGAAAGAATGATAATCTCATTAATGAAGTTTTTGAGATTGCCATCATCTGGAATGTTGCACTTTTTAATTGCAATTATTTATCCATCACTCAACATTCTTTTGTAAACTGTACCTTGTCCACTCTTTCCAACTATTCTTCTTTCACAAAAATGATCTGTTGCCTTTTCTAGCTCCTTTGAATTGAACAATCTTATATTTTGAACATTATTTTCTGTGGAAGATAATTGTCATTGTGACAATAAACCACCATTCTTTATGAAGAATTTTTTCTTTATCTTGATTTTGTTTCTCTTCTTTATCCATTTGTATATAACCCATGTAGTTGGTAGACATAGTACTCCAAGGCTTGTACCATGACCTGCACAATTCAAACAAATAAATATGAAATATCTATGTTTTTTAGTATTTAAAATATGAATGTGTAATATATATTTTGATAGAATTACTTACTTTTTTTTTTTTCTAGATATTGACTCTTCCAAATTATGTTCTCACACTACCCTATAAAACAAATAAGTGTTAAGTTCAAATTGATTTCTAGAACAAGGGGAAAAGAAAGAATTTTTCTTGATTTTCAGGTAATCTATGATATATATTTTTGGGACAAAATGGGCTTTTGCCCTTTTCAACAAAATTAATTAGCCTTATGCCCTCCTTCCCAAACTAAATAGGGAAATGTCCCTCTTTTAAAACTCGATTTTTGATAAATTGAGTTATAAAAAAAAAAAAAAACTGGAGCCCTATAGCGATGTTTTTAAGGACCTATAGTGACGTTTTCAAGACCTATAGTGACGTTTTTTAACTTGACTTCCATTAAATCAAGTTATAGGCAATTTTTTTAATTTTTTTTTACCTATAACTCGATTTCATATAAATCGAGTTACAAAACGCCACTATAGGTCTTGAAAACGTCACTATAGGTCCTTAAAAACGCCGTTATAGGACCTAACTCGATTTATCAAAAATCGAGTTTTAAAAGAGGGGCATTTCCCTAATTAGTTTGGGAAGAATGGCATAAGGCTAATTAATTTGGTTGAAAAGGGCAAAAGCCCATTTTGTCCTATATTTTCGTATAATGAAGGTAACCTATAATATATATAAAACAAAGCAATTTGACTTTTGGTTTATGTCATAATATGGTACTATATAAACTTTTGAGTTTTCATAATTTTATACATCATTATTTTAATATAAAATTTTCAATTGAATTTAAATTCTATTATATAGTTAAAACTTTCATTAGAATCTTGTCACTTCCAATTTTCTTTAAATGGTAGAATGTATAGTTCCATACACAAACATAATCATAATAAACACCTAATGCTAGAAGATATAGTTCAATCTACAACCACATTCATAAATGCTTATTAGTAACTAAAATAATCATCAAAATTCATATTTAGATAAAAATAATTGGAAAAATTCATATTATGTTAAAATTTTCTTCTTTACTACACAAATTATCAACTAGTTAGTACATATATGTAATATTCAATTGTGATTTAATTAATAAGGACATCAAGCATGAGAATCATTTTGTCATTAAACCAAAGTTTTCGATGTCAATGAGAGGCTTAAATAGTGGCAGGTTGAAACTTGAAATTAGCACTCATCATAGTAACTATGGCAAGCTGATCTATGTCTTGCATTATATATATATATATATATATATATATATATATTGTGTTTCTTTATTGGTTTGTATGGCATTTCTTTTCTTTAGAATTAGCTAACTTTAATAGACATTTATATGTGGTTTGTTCCAAATGTGTGATGTGTATGTCACAAATTAGAACAGGGAACAAAAAATTTTCTATTCTTTTTATTTGTGAGAGAGCTTTTTAGATGTTTTTTGGTTTGGTTTTTGTGATATTTATCTTTATAATATCCATATTTGTTAGTGAAATTTTTTCCTTGTTGCTGCATCATGTTGATGAATGCTTATAGCTAAACCGCAAAATTTTTAATGTTGTTTTTCATGTGTAGCGCTAGTTCTGTCTACTTTCTTTTAGGTTTTCATCATTCCTATTATTTAGTTAAGACATCGTTCTAAGTCTCGCAATAGATTCCAAGTCATCTTGTTTTACAGTGCTTCCTTGGCCCCTTTGTGCCAGAAACTACGATAAAAGGTTTGCCATCTAGACGTTTAGATTTGATCTCTTTGGAGAATTTGTTGATTGGTTATAATAATAAAATGCTTTGACTAATAATGAGGGAGATGTAATCTAAGGAGTTGTGAGGAAAAAAAAATGGAGTACAAATACATGACCACAAGTGTGGAAAACCAAAAAAAAATAAAAAAATCTATCAAAAACTCTCCTTAATAAAAATAAAAACTGGTAAAATCAACTTATCACAAAAACTCACAAAAAAACTGTATCACAAGAGAAGGTTGAAAAAAAAAAAAACTCTCCTTAATACTCTTTGTGAATTCCAGTTACCTCAACTGATAAAATTTCTGATGATTGAATAAGAGATCTAGTATTTAATCACCGCCTACACAAAAAACTGATTGGTGTCTTGATCTGATGATAAAGAACTATTATGAAGAGAAGGAAGACGGTGACACCAAACTGTTTCAACTTTTAAGCTTCATCCTCATTAGTGTCCAATTCGTCTCACCCAAGAACCACTATGAAGAGCCCCAGGAAATAAACCTATCCAAGAGCCTCTAGAAAGGATCCTAGGACTGATGCTTCCACTGTCACATACCAAGGTCAATTTGTGAAGAAAATCTTGTATGTTTTATGTTCCATGACACTGGGTAAGTTTGGATCCATATCTCTGTCTTATATAGAAATTCCTCCACTCGTAATGCTCCTTCACCTATAAAGTGAAAGATTCATTTTGCTTGGGTAAGGATAGACTCTCTAACTTGAGAGGTTTGGCGTTCCATCCTTGATCAAATTCTTCTCATCTTTTATAGGAACTACTTGTACATTAGGCATTGAATTTGCATGCATTTTACCTTAAACTGTTTATTGCTTTTTTTTTTTTTTTTTCTTTTTTTGGGCTTTTAATTAAAAGTAAATGAAAAAAAAAAAAAAACTTTCAACAAGAGTGTAAGCATAGAAGATTATGATTGGCCTTGTGCATTTGTATATTGGCATAGTGCAGTTGTTGAAGTTTAGGCTTGCATATGTATACACAAATGAGTTTGACTGTGTTTGACCGTATGTGTGAGTGTTTGACGGGCAATCACTCATGTGACTAATGTCTCTATTTTACGAGTTTTGGTCTGAACACTAGAAACTTTAAAGAGAAAAAGGTTTGAATGAAATTCTCACTTCTCTATGTATAGAAGTAAAAAACCAGACTCATGCTTATGAGAAAAAGTTGGTATTCCTAAACTAGGTAAAAGGTTAACACTACATAATTAAGGGTAATTTTGTGAGTTGATAAAAAAATATCCCAACTGTTTGTGTGATATGAGATGTGTAAGTGTAAGTTGCTCGATTTCATATACATGCAAATATAACCTTGTCTCCACACAAATTGAAATTGAAAGTTTTGAACTTGCTAGGCTGTTTGGTAATGTTGTTTTAGTAATGTTGTTTTTATTTTTTGAAAATACATATAAATGAAAAAGTGTGTGAAAATACATGTAATGTTGTTTAAAAACAAAAAACATGTGTTTAAACACATGTACCAAATGGGCCCAAAGTTATTGATTTCATACACTTGATGCAAGTTCTAGGTGTAAATTGTAGTCACCCCATATCTATTATAGTGGTGTTTTTCATGACAATGGCCTATTGACTTTCAAAACACTCGGCAGAATGAAACCTTTCTCTCTCACACCCAATTTTTCAAAACTCAAGATTCTTTAATTAGCTTAGTTGATTTCATTCATCTCCATACACTTCATTGAGGTAATCTCCCTCTCTCCCGTGCATTTTAATCTTATATTTCATCTAGTTTCATTCTACGACGTGGGGTTTGTGAAATTTTTAGAAAAAAGTCGTATTTTACTTAAATTCTTTCAATTTGTCTAATCAATTGGGTTTCAATTCATGGGTCTTGTTCCCTTTTGCTGCATGAAGGAAAATTATTTGTAATTTTGGCAAGAATCATGGGTCATCCTTCACTTACCAGTGTGTTGTACTTAATGTGGTATGTTTGACAAAATGTCCGAGTGATATTTTTTGTCTTGTGATAAAGACTAGTGTGGTAGATGTCCAGGGTTCAAATTTCATTTCTCTCAACTATTGTATCATTAGGGGAAAAAAAAAAAAATGGTGTGGCTTGAAATCGTTGTGGAGATTGTGTGTAAGTGAGTGATTCATTCATTTGCATTGTATTAGGAATACCAAGATATGACAAATTTGGCTCCTAGATGTCTAGTTTCTAGAAAAATTAACCTCACTCACAAATTCAAAAGTTTCTGAGAGATGTCCATGAAATAGTGAACGTAGGTCATTTCTTGAAACTTAGTTTCGGAACAATTAACATTAATAGGCCTCAAATTAGCTTCCAATACATACATACATATATACACATATATATATATATATATAATTTTTTTTTTTTCATTTTGAAATCAAAACTTAGAAAAAAATCTAATTAAATTTCAAATCAAAAGCCTAATTTTTGGCCATGTGTTTCATCTAAGTTTTCAAAATTTTTGTGCCAAAGCAAATGACAAATTAACATCTAATAAAAAAGCCAAGAAGACCACAAAAATAAAATTAACAAGAGCAACACACCTGTGAAAAATTATTGTTTACTCCCGGAGTACCATAAATGCGTACTCCCCCCTCACATGAATGGCATGAATGGTGGGTTCCACTAATTAAATTCATGGTGAAATCTACCATTCATGTGAGAGGGGTGACAGTACCTAATAATTTTCCCACACCTGAACACTTCAACTATATATTTATTTATTACTGTTCAATATTTAAGTGCATAAGCATGGATTACAAACTAGTTAACAAATATAGGTCTCAATTACTTTCGTTTCATAATTATTTCGCCCCAAACCATGATCTAATTGTCCCAATTAAAAATGTGATTATACCAATTGCTCATGAATAATTAATGTTTGACCATCTAATTAGATGTGCGCAACCCTATCATAAGCTGTAGTCCTTGCCAATCGGATTATGACATGTCATTAATTTCATATTGATTATAATTATAACCAATCAAAATTAATTGTTCATAAATCATAATTAGTCGACTTAATTTGTGAGAGTGCATCTTGGCTATTAAAATTTGGTTTGATGATAACTTTTAATCGTGTGGTTTGATTAAGACTTATGACCAATCACTTTGAATGTTATAACATCAAGATCACTTTGTTGAAATGAAATTAAGGATCCAATGACCACAATTAAGATGCTTATCTCTATGGTGAAATTACTATTTTACCCTCCATGTGAGGTTAAATTCGGGTTGCATAATGGGATTTCAACAACAACATTTATTAATATGAATAATCTTGGATTAACATATTCTCCTATCATAATCCTAAAAAAAAAAATTTCATTTAAAAATTAGATAATTGAAAATACCAAGAGATACCAATACACAAAACTCTATATTACTCCCTAAACAACTTTAATATGAAATAAGTAGGAATTTGGTAATACCGAAAGACCATTCTTGCATGGGTAGCTCCACATCGAAGCTAGGGTAGTCATAGGACCACCTTGCCCTAAATATATATATATATATATTATATAAATTTTTAAAATTTTAATGATTTTTTTACTCCTAAAAAAATTTGTGACCACCCTAAATTTTTTTAGGCCCAACATAATTAAATTTTGGACAAAGTTTGGTAGCAAACTTAGTTTTAGACTAGGCTATAACTCCACTTAATATATATATTTTTTATTAAATGCGAATTTTGACAAATCCATCATTGATTATATTTTCTTCTTATATCTTACATGTTGCAAAATTTCAATAAGATCAAAAATTAATAGCCATGCCATCAATCAAATGTTTAAATTTTGAGTTTTTGTAATATAAAATTATACATTAAAAATAAGTTTATGGATTTAATAGTAAATAACGTTTGATTGATATGAAATTTGACATGTGTTTTAAAATATAAAGAATATATTATTCAATTCAAGAAATAGAATTTTAAAATATGTAGTTATGTTAATTTGTTTAGTAAGAGATGTAGCTAGTAGCTATACATTATTTGTTTAAATGGAAAATCTTGTGTAAAGATAGTTTTTCATATTTTTAAGTGTTTGGTAGCATCAGAAAAAATAAATTAAAGAAAAACTATTTTTGGTAAAAAAAAAAAACTATTTTTGGTTAATAGAAAAAGTATGGTAGAGATTGTTTTCTACTAAATTTTGTTGGGAAACAATTCTATCTCATAGCGAGCTAAATAAAGAAAGTTAGAAGACTGTTTTTTTTAACTCATTTAAGGTTATACTATCAGAAAATGACTTATTTTCATTTTTTTTTTCTTTTTTCGTTTTTTTGAGGAAAAAAAAAAGACTTATTTTCTAGAAAACATTATTGATGAAACAACTAATATAAGTTTGCAATTAAATTTTGGTCCCCTTAACAATATATTAAGTCTTTACAGACAAGAAGAAAAAGCCCAAGAAATTTTTTTATCGAATTAAAAAATAAGTAAAAAAAAATATTTTAACAGAAATAAAATTTTAAAAAATAAAATCTATTTTTGGAAGAGTTATAACCACGGTCTAAGACTCAGTTATTGGTTGTTTCATATGAGTGTTTAAGGTACTTTTGTCTGTTCAATTTGTTTTTCCTAAGAATATATAAGTATAATACGCCTGGGTTGCATCTTTTCATCCTATAGCTACTTTAAAAAAGAAAAAGAAAAAAAATATTTGAAGTATGTATTCTATACTACAAAGAATTTCTATCTTTTTAATATATATAATATCGAGTTTTATTATGGGGATTGATTTCGGTACGTGTCTCTTTTTTGAACACATATAGTAATTTTTATATGTTTTTTGTTATTAAGAATTTACTCACTTACATTTAAAATTACTTAATAGGAAATATTTCGGCCGTTTCTCCGGAGATTGAAAAAGATACTTCAAAGCTGAAGAATCTGAGGTACGAGTTGACTATGTCCTACACGTCAGGAGCATTATTCGGGGCCTTTGCTACGATAATTTTTCGAAGGAAATGGTCTTTGATACTGGGAAACACGGCCGTGATTGTTGGTTCCGTGATTATCATGTTTCAGAATGGGGGAATCCAGACGCTGCTTGTTAACCGCTTCCTTATCGGTTTAGGTGTCTCCGTATTTACGGTGGTCTGTCCTATGATGATTTCCGATATCTCGTCAATCAAACGGAGGGCCGCGTTCATAGCGGTCTGGGGTGTAATTTTAAATTTCGGCCTTTTTCTCTCAGCCGCAGCTTCCGACATATTTCTTGCCCTAGTAAGTATTTTCTCAAAATAAGTTGTCTCGTAAATGTTTTTTTTTTTTTTTTTTTTTTTTTTTTTTTTTTTTTTTTCTTATTATTAGTTTGATTAAATACAATTTTGACAGGTGGCTTGGAAATGGCTTCTCGCCTTTCCAATTTTCCCATCAGCCTTTGAAATGCTTTTTGTAATTGGAACTTCAAAGGTGAGTCCCGAAATTTAGTATATTTTCTTTTTGAATACATAAATAATAGGATATAAATATTTTGAGAAGAATAGAGTTGAGTTCTAAAATAAGATTGAACCATCCAAAATTTATATCTTAAATACTCACAAATAAATGGAATAATCAATAAAATACAATTAACAAGGTGAAGGAGTTAGGAGGGAGGTGTTGGCGGTGGCATGGAAGTGTTACAAGAGTAGGAAGTAGAGGTATTTTGTTTTTGGTTTAGTCGAGGTTAGGGAAAATTTTGGACCAAATCGAACAAGTTTGTTTTATACATATAAAGCTAGGCATAAAAATTATAAAACAAACTTGTTCGAGAGAGAGAGATATATATATATATATATATATATATATATATATTTTGATATTGATACTGATTGATTTGTCTTGATAAAAAAATGGAATTAAAAGTCAAATTAAAATGTGGTTGAGAGGTGTCACATTCAAAACATTTTTACAATATCTTCACAACAAATCATAAGAAGTTAGTTGTTATTGGTTCTAATTTGAACATAACACTAAAATTATTTTTTTATCTCACCAATAATATCCTGGCGCATATAATTTGTTATGAAAATGTTAAAAATATAGCCAATTTTTTTTTTTTTTTTCTAAATGAATATTTTTATCATTATCAGGATGCACTTGACGGATTTGGAAATGACGAAAGCATTCAAAGCAAAATGACTCTTTTTAAACCTCTGGCGGCCGCCTCGCTTGTTCTGCTAAGTTCTGTCATGATAGGATACAAGCAAGTTTTATTCATCGCTCCAAAGCACGTGTCGTTTTTTGTGCTGGCCGCAGTTGCACTTGTTGGCACGGTATTATCCATACCTGTCACTCACAGGTTCCCTAGGATAGCAATGTTATCAATATCTATGCCGATATTAATGATAATATTGATCACTCTCATTTTTATTGATCCTAGCTCCTCGGGAATACAATATTTAATCATGGTATATGTGTTTATCTACTCCCTCTGCTTGGCAACATTACCCATTGTGTATACCATAGAAATTTTCCCCACTGAATCACAAGGTTTGGGCTGTTCACTGATTGGCGTCCTAAATTGGATTCTATCATTCACTATAAATTTTGTAGTGAAGCATTGCAACCTCAATGAGAACGAACAACTTGGAAGCTTTTCTGTCATTTCAGCAATAATTTGGCTGATAATGATCATGAGCCTACCAGAAACAAAGACAAAGACAATATCTGACAAAAAGATTGAGGTAAAGCGAAAGGAGAACCTTGGAAGTCAGGAGACTGGAGCGGATAGAAGCTAAAGAAATGCAGGAGAGAGACGGAAGAGGATATTAAACTATTATTTTAATCAGTAAAAAAATCTGTACCGAGTGTCTATGTCCTTCTTGCTTTGAATCTGAATTCTTTTTTTGTGCTATTATTTTTAATAGCAAAATGTTTCAATTGTATTATTAAATCTTATGTATAATTAAAGGGAATCCCCACCCAAAAATCTAGGGCTTTCTCCTTACTCTTCTCTCACTTCTCATCTCAGAATCTCACTCTCTACATTATTAACTTCCTTAATTCTCGTCCTTTACTACTACTAAACTCTCTGCTCACTTCACCTTTTAATTGTTTGGACAATGGAGTTAGGATTTCACCTGAGGCAGTTTGGTTTTATTAATATAGCACTTCATTGCAACATATTTGGATTTAGAAAAATGCATGGGTGTTTAGATGCAAAGTATTATAAGAGAAGGCTATGCTGTATTTGTTCAATTGTAACGTGGTGAGGAATTCAGTATAAGTGGCAAAAATAGATTAAATATGGATAATTTATATCAATAGCGGGGTAAACGTTGAAAAAATGAAATTAAATATTTATAAAAAAAATTAAATATTTTTTATCAACAGGTTGAAAAATGTTGAAAATAAAAACTCCGAACTTATATAGGCTCCATATCTCGCTCTCTGTTGAAAAATGGTCAAGGAGAATTCAAATTTCACTATCCGTGGGATTGATTTGCAAACTATCTCAGTCCCATCTAGTACTAAGCGAATGCCAAGATCAGAGTTGTTCTACTTCTTATAATTGGCTTAGTTCATTTCAGAGGATTAGAGTTCAGGCCTTTCCAGGCTTAATTGCTGAGCATGCTTTTTTAACTTTCTTTTACTACTTAGCAACCCTCAAGCTATTTTCATATATTCTCCTAGTTTGTTATATATGATAAATTTTATTAAACTGGGATGAGTGAATCTAAGTTTTCCTGTTGTTATGATCACCACATTCTTTAAGAAAATATTTGGATGGGGAAATGGCCACAATAAATGCACAATGGTTTTTATCATTAATATGCATCTCTTGCAAGTGTAGTTTTGGGATAGGAAATAAATACAAAAGGCCTTCTTTGGTTTTCATAACTAGTTGGAAGTTGTTCTAGGTTGAATCTTGCCATTCTTTTAAAAAAAATGCTAACGAGTGCTCTTAGAGCATTGGTTAACAATCCATTTTAAGAAAGTTTTGATACCACTTTTATAGGAAATGAAAAAAACTGTTAAAATATTAATTACTTTTTTTTTTCTCATAAAAACTTTTTTTAAATGGATTATTAACCAATTCTCTAAGGGCACTCGTTAACATTTCCCTTCTTTTAAAAAGAAGTTTGTCTAGAAACAGAATAGTTAATGAAATCTTGGAAATTCAACTTAACATTATTCACTTTGCTTGATCCTGATGAATCTTGTCACAAAATTTGGAAGAATTTTGGAAATTGGATGAAATATTACAATCTTTAAGAATATTTTTAGGTTGTCAGTTGCTAGTTGAGACAAGCATGGTATCAATTTTTAGGTTATTGGCACCCCCACCTAGTGGTGGGATACCTCCGAGGTTTAATCCCCAACATCTTCACTTAGGGTAAAAAAAGTTGGCATCTCCTCTTGTTGAAACAATGAGGTGGGGGGTATGGTCATAAGTTCAATACGAACTTGGTGTGTAACTTTTTAATTGAAAAAAAAAATAAAATCCAATGCCATTAAAAGAATTGAAAGACTTGACTAATTGCCCATTAAAAAAAAAATCATGACCTCTGCATTCCTTTTGGTCAGAATTTCAATCTTAAGTTACTAATTGCCCTCTATTTTCTGTGCACTACTTCTTTGCAGGTGCATTTTAAAACTTCTTCTATTGAATTCCTATTCAATTTTAGCTGCTGACTTTTACATGCATTTATTAACTAAGGCATTCTCTCAGATTTTAGAAAGGCCCTATAGAGAAACAACTGGGATGAAAACTCTCTTTTTGTTGCCACCTTTTCTGAAAATCTTCTTCTTTACTCTTCTTTGATTAACATTTTTCTTTATGTGTGTACTCAGGTCCACATTGCACAGAGTTTTGGTGAATGGTCAAGAGAGATATTCTGTAAGGCCCCTTTTTTGTTTTTGTTTTCCCTTTCTTTTTGAGTAAAAATTGTTGCAAGACCCTTTATTGAATGATCCACGCTTATAGTCTCAGTTTCTGCAATATCATCATCTAAAGGGTCAACTTTATTTTCTCCGTTTTCTCTTTTATTTACTTCTTGTAGCTGGAATGATTTTTTGTAGGGTGCTGAACTGTGTTACAAATAGCCATTTACAGTTTTGCTGTTTGAAAATTTAGCTGCTTGGACCTACTTTATAATATTTTCCCCTATTAGTGGTAGAATCAGTTGTGGCAGTTTTAAATTGTTACAAATGGCCACATAGAGTATTACTGCTTGAATCTTTAGCAACTTGGATCTAAGATAAATTATTCTTCTAAACCTTGGTTTTTTATTTTTATTTTTTTGAGAATGTGAGACATTGGTATTTTATTGAGCCAATTTGACTTCATTTACATTATCAATATTTGTAGTGCAAGTATTGATTCTCTTAATCCACTGACTTGCTCATTGTGTGTGAAGCCTGATCTATTGTGTTAGTTATATTAAGTGACTTGCTCATTTTGTGTGAAGCTTTATCTATTATGGTAGTTAAAAAATAAACTGTGGAGGTTTATTGTATCGTGTACTAAGCTTGATTGATACTTCTTTTTGTACTGCCTTTGGCTTATCTTAATTTCGTACACCCTACATGTTTGGTGTGAATTAATTAGGAGCTACAAAATAGTTACTTTAGTACAATTTACTTCCAAACCGTATTTCAGATTCTGTTGAACTAGTATAAGTAAGAAAATAAATTTTTTCTTTGATAAGCATGTATTAGAAGACCATAATTAATAAACAAGCCATATTTCCCTCTCTCTCTCAAGTTTACATTTTGAATGAAAGTGTTGTTATACATGGCAACAAAGTAACTTTGCTATATATTTTCCAGTTTGTAATTGACAACCAAGTGCTTTCTTGCATCAACAAAGAAGCTTATTGGACAATCACAAATATCACTGCTGGGAAGACAGGTGAAATACAGGTATGTGATTCACTTTCTATATAATATAACATAAAGATTGTGTGGTGTACTTGGTTGAAATAGTGCTAATTAAAAATGTCCCCTTTGTAACTATTACTGGATAATTAATAATAATTATCATGTTTTTATTAGAATTAGTGCCCTTAAATCATATTGTATGATGTTATGTATTATATAATGTATGACATGATGTATGACTTAATATTGTAATTAATAAAGTTGTTTTATTATTATTTAAAATAATGGTAACATGAATATTTGGACATTATCATATAGTTCATGAGATGTATAGTATGTGATTTATGTGAAAAGTCACAGAAGATATAAATCACAAGTTCTTTGTAAACTCAAAATATTAGTTCGTAGTCGGTGGTGAAATTGGGCATTTCATCTGTGAAGACCATAACATATTAACTAAGATGATTTGTCTTGATTATGGAAGTGGTGACTTCTAGTTAATATGCTGATATGTTTTAAGAATTAAGACATATTGAACTGGACCGTTGCGAGATTTATTATTCTCCTAACGACTGTCAAATGAATAATAAATCTCACGACTTATATTTACATGAACTTTTAATCCTGAGAGAATAATGGACCTGATCATGAAGTATAGGTTGCTTTGATATATCAGGAGTGAGATCTAAAGTAACGGTCAAAACTTCAGTATGTTGGGCAACCACATTTAGTGTTGATGGAATATATATTCTCAAGATAGAATTCATAATCTCTTAACGGGGATACAAAATATTCCTTTGAGATAAGATTAATGGATTTGTTGTTCAAAATGTTAGGCCTAACTACTTTAGTAAATAGTTACTAAAGTATATATTTATGAAATTAGATTTCATAAATATATAATGAAAAAATTAAAGGATTAAACCGGGTACTTAAGGATTAAGATGTAGTAATTCACAAAGTGGCAGTCTTCATTCATGACTTTGTGTTACTACGAATATTTTATGAAGGGGTTGCATGTATAATAAAATTTTGGGATATAATTTATTAATAAAGCTTAGAGTGCAATTATATTAATATAGTGGTATTAAATATAATTAATGGTAACTTTGGACTTGTCAAGAGTTTATAGAAAAACTCAAGGCCCATTGGAGCTAGTGTCTTATTTGTTCCTTTTTGGTCCCACTCCAAGCCACATATTAAAGCCCAATTGAAAATGCCCAAAAAGGCTAGCCCAATTAGATAATCAGTTATAAGGAGAGAAACATACAGAATTTTGTAAGTACATGAAATGGTTCGTATGTGAGTGTTGGATACTCTCTCATTCTCTCTAGAATATACACATATAACTAATTGAGAGACCACACATCTTGGGCATTAGTGGAATTAGAGTGAAGATTGAAAGTGTTTCCGAGAACTTCCGATCTTTGTTTTTGAAATTCACCGCACCAAGGTACACTTTCTTGTTCTATATTCTGAAACTTACATAGTGCATGTTATCAATTGCGAATGAAGTAGATCCGTTAATTTTCCGCTGTGTACATTTATATTTCCAACAATTGGCATCAGAGTGGTCTTCAATTCCAATCTGTATCACATGTTTTGTGAGTTTTAGAATTAGAGATAATAGTTTCATAATGCTAGAAGATTATACTTGCATGTAATTTTCTGCATGGTTGTTGAAACTATGATTTGATAAAAACTGATATTGATGTTATGATGTTGTTTAAATTTGAATTTAAGTATGTTAAATTGAAGTTTAAGGCTATAGCATCAATGGAATTTAGTTTTGTTATCAATCTCTGTCTATAATGTTCATATGATGGTTGTTAGTTCATGAAAAGTCGTTAAAAACTGCATTAGACAAATTTTGGAAATTCAAAATTCGTGAAGCTCGATCAATCGAGAAGCTATCGAGAATCGATTGAGCCTAGAGATTTAGAAGCTCGATCGATCAAGAAGCTATCGAGCATTGATCGAGCAAACGGGAGATTTCTCGATCGATCGACTAGCTATCAATTAGTTATCGAGATAGTAAGATTGTTTCTCGATCGATCGACCAACTGTCAGGAAGCTGTCGAGCCTAGGAATTTTTTGAATTTTTCTAAGTGTTTTCACATGTATAAAGAGCAAGGCTGTGTATAATTAGTTTATACATGTTTACAATATAACAACCTTTAATTTAAAACATCTAGTGGGAGAGAGATACAAGGGTTGGATCTCACGGCCTCCATTGTTGGTTCATAGCAGTGTGAAATATATACTTTGTATTTGCTTCGAGCTTAGCATTCCATGCGGAGAATATTTATTTCATGGTCCTACAAGATTGAATTTCTTAGTTTATAGTAGTTTGATCAAACACCTTGTCTTAGCTTCGAGCTTTGCATTCCATGCGGAGGGTGTTTTGTATCATGGTACTACAATATAAACTTGTTAAAGGGATGAAATGTGATTACACATGATTCTAGACAATAGTATACAGTAGGCTAAATATTATAGTATCCTCTATGCTAACTTCTTACTATTATTATTTAGAGGCCAAATGTATAACGACATATTATTAGTGTATGATAAGAGTTATCATGATAACACTAATAATGAGAAGAGTTCTCAATCAATCATAGTATTTAATGTTCACTCTATGCTGAGGGATATTGAATATGGGATTGGGTTGTCGTTGCATATATTATACTATGGTTTTATTAAGGTTTCATACTATATGTTTATATGCTAAATTGATAATGTCCAGTTTACTTATTATATTCATGTTTATTGTTTTCAGATTTGAACATGGCATCATTTAGCCCACTTGTTACCATTCTTAATCAAAACAAACTGACTAGATCCAATTATGTTGACTAGAAAAGAAATTTGGACATAGTTCTCACTGCTGAAGAGCACAAATATGTGCTTACTAAACTGTGTCCTATTTTTCCTTCAGTAAATGCTCATCTTGAGGAAAAACAGCGATATGATTGTTGGCGGAAATTTAATGAGATGGCCAAGTGCTACATCCTAGCATCTATCTCAAATGTTCTACAGCTTCAAATGTAGGATGTGGAACTAGTTTCGGACATTATGCTAAGTTTGAAGGAGATGTTTGGTGAGTAAGGCCGTTCCGCAAGACAAGAAACCATAAGGAAAATTTATAATACCAAAATGGCTGAAGACGGTTCAATTAGGGAGCATTGTCTTACAATGATCTCTAATCTGAATACATTGGAGGTTTTAGGTGCCGATATTGATGGAGAACTCTAAGCGGATATAATACTCCAGTCACTACCGGAATCATTCAAGGAATTCAGACTCAATTATGGTATGAACAAAAAGATTTATACATTGTCTGAATTAATGAAAGAGTTGGTAGCAGCAGAAGACATTCTTGGTACTTCTAGTGTTGATGCTAATATGGCTGAAACTTCTACTTCTCAACCTAAGTCAAAAAGCAAGGGTAAGAAGAAGAAGAAGAAGAAGAAGAAGAAGGACTTCACCAAGCAAGAGGGTAAACAAATTGCCTTAGGAGTTGCCAACAAAGGAAAGAAACTCAAAGGAAAATTTTTCCATTGTGGTGAGAAAGGACATTGGAAGAGGAATTGTCCAAAATTCAAGGCTGCCAATAATAAGGGTATGAAAAGTTCTTTCCTCCTTCAAACATGTTTGGTACAAAATCCCACTGATTCCTGGTGTGTGGATTTAGGTTGTACTAATCATATCTGCAATTCTTTGCAGGGATTCCAGGATACCAGAAAACTTAATGAAGGAGAATCGTTTCTTACTTTGGCTGATGGGAGCAGGATTCTAGTTGTAGCTGTTGGTGTTTATAATTTATGTTTTAAGTCTAGAGTTTTAATATTGGAAGACTGTTTGTATGTACCTAATATTCATAGGAATTTAATTTCTGCAACTTATTTAGGTAAACGTGGATATTGTGTTATTCTTAAAGAAAATGTTGTAATAAAGAAGGGTAAAGTGTTTATCTGTTCTGGCAATATTGTTGGTGGTCTTTATATTTTAACTCCTGATAAGCATGAATTATATAATTCTGAATTAGATAATGACTCTCATGTAAAATCATTAAAGAGAAAGTTTCCTTCTACTAGTGATGCATATCTTTGGCACTTGCGTTTAGGTCATATTAATTCAAATAGGATTCAAAAAATGATCAAAGATGGTCTCTTACAGCCCATGGACTTTGATGAATTTTCAGTTTGTGAATCTTGTTTTGAAGGTAAAATGACCAAACGACCTTTTAATGCAAAAGGTAGAAGAGTCCAAATTTGCTAGAACTAATACATTTAGATGTATGTGGTCCTATGACAATCCAAGCAAGAGGTGGCTATGAGTATTTCATTACTGTCACTGATGATTACTCTAGATTTGGTTATGTGTACCTAATGAAATGGAAGTCTGAAACCTTTGAAAAATTCAAAAAGTTTAGGGCTGAAGTTGAGAATCAATTAAGCAAACGCATAAAGGCCATTCGATTTGATCGTGGTGGCGAATACCTTCTTAGGGATTTTAAGGATTACTTAACTGAAAATGGGATTGTATCCCAATTGACTGTACCTGGAACTCCACAACAAAATGGTGTAGCGAAAAGAAGGAATAAGACTCTTTTTGATATGGTTAGGTCCATGATGAGTTATTCAACTCTACCAATTTCTTTTTGGGGATATATTCTAAAGATGGAACATATATTCTCAAGATGGAACTCATAGTCTCTTAACAGAGATACAAAATATTCCCTTAAGATAAGTTTAATGGATTTGTTATTCAGAATGTTAGGCCTAACTACTTTAGTAAATAGTTACTAAAGTATATATTTATGAAATTGGATTTCATAACTATATAATGAATAACTAAAAGGATTAAACCGGGTACTTAAGGATTAAGATGTAGTAATTCACAAAGTGGCAGTCTTTATTCATGATTTTGTGTTACTACGAATATTTTATGAAGGGATTGCATGTACAATAAAGTCTTGGGATATAATTTATTAATGGCCTAGAGTGCAATTATATTTATATAGTGGTATTAATATAATTAATGGTAACTTTGGACTTGTCAAGAGTTGACAGAAAAGTCTAAGGCCCATTGGAGCTAATGTCTTATTTGTTTCCTTTTGGTCCCACTCCAACTCACATATTAAAGCCCAATTGGAAAGGCCCAAAAAGGCTAGCTCAATTAGATAATTAGTTATAAGGAGAGAAACATACAGAATTTTGTAAGCACATGAAACGGTTTCTATGTGAGTGTTGGACACTCTCTCATTCTCTCTAGAACATACACATATAACTGATTGAAAGACCACACATCTTGGGCATTAATGGAATTGGAGTGAAGATTGAAAGTGTTCCCGAGAACTTCTGATCTTTGTTTTTAAAATTCACCACACTAAGGTACACTCTCTTTTTCTATATTTTGAAACTTACATAATGCATGTTATCAATTGCGAATGAAGTAGATCTGTTAATTTTTCATTGCGTACATTTATATTTCCAACAGTTTTGTAGGCTGTCCTTGTTTTGTAGGCTGTCCTTGATGCATACAATGCTGTAATATCTACAATGAAACCTGGAGCAAACTTGGTGGATATGCACTTGAAAGAGTGGATATTGAACGTTCTATTAAAACAATTGCAATATGCATGTCTGTATGTTTTTTCAATGACACTAGCTTTTGTCATGGGCTTGGCCTTCTTGTTGAAAAGTGGCACCTCTCCATATTTTCGTTACTTGAGGATAATTGATGGAGCGCAATGGTTTTTAATTTTTTCTTTGAAGTAGTCATTTTGAAAACTTGGAGCTATTTGAATATTTGAAAATTAGACGGGTGTTTTAGTTTTTATATGAGAATGGAGTTCGATTTGGAATTGTGTTTATGTTTATATTTTGAATTTGGTTATTAAATTTTGATCACGTGAAGGACTGCATCCAAATTTGTTTATTTATTTAAAAAAAAAAAAAACTTATTTCAACAGTTTTTAATAATATTTCAATGTTTAATAACCATTGATAAAAGTGAACCGCATTTTAACCATTGATAAAAATGAACCACATTTTTCAACAGTCACACAGGCTGTAGGGATATCAGTGGTGGTTTTTAACGGTCATTTTAACCGTCAAAAATACTTTTTTCAACAATGTTATTAATTCCGTTCTAGCCGGAATGGACGGAATTTTTCGTGCCGGTGTGCAATTCGGAATGTTAGTACCATCCATTCCACCTCGGGTCAAATTTCGGTCTGTTTCGGCCGTTCTGGTCAATTCTGGCAAGTTTTGGGTGAAATGAGAATCTCGGCCAGTACCATTTTCCCTTTAAAAAATAAAAAATAAAAATCTATTCTACAACTACATCACTCTACATCTCAAATCAAATGTTCACAGATCCATTCACACATCTAAAGCTTCTATTTTGACAGTATCTAAAGCTTTAAGTTCACTAGAAAATAATCACAACCCAAAAAGAAATTAAGAAGAGAGAAGGAAAATAACAACAATGGCAGTGTCTTCAGCAAACTTCATCTACATACCTGATCTATGCTTTTCCCTTTTATTTTTTTGCTTTATTTTCTTACTTCACTGCATTGTTTCACTTGCTTGTCTTCACGTTTTGTCAAACCTTCAAATTGCTTGTCTTCACGACAAACCATCAAAGTGCTTAGAGTCTGAGACTTCATATTTTTTTTTGAACAATGGCTATGGTTTGGTAAAGTTCTGAATGGTTCCTACTTCCAAGATATGATTATCTTTTAGTGAATTTGGAAATTATTATTTTATTTGGTTTTTGAATGGTTTGATGGGTTATTAATACTACTTCCTACTAGAGTACATTGAACAGAGAGTCTACTTTGTGTAGGCATAGAGCTCTCTAGTCTATTTATTACACTCTGAGTCATTAATTTATTATAATAAATTAATAATAACTATGAAATGTTGTGGAAATTAGTATAATTCATGCCAAAAAAAAAATTATAAAAGTATTCAGCAAAAAAAAAAAAAAATTATAAAAGTGGAATATATATATATATATATATACATATATATTTTAAACTCAAAACACTCTGAAATAGTACGCTAAAATTGGCCAGTACCGAATATTCTGTTCTACTAAACAAACTGAAACGGGTTTCGAAATAGAATTAATAACATTGCTTTTTTCAACGGTTTCAACTGTTGAAAATAGCAAACTTTCTTGTAGTGAAATTACATTACATCATACAAATACAATTCATCTGTAAACCAATTTTTGTAATATAAATTTTAGGTTATTTATGATGGATAAGATTCAAAATTGTAGTGGTCATTGATCTGGGCATAGAACTGAGCCTTGAAGTTGAGTTTTAATTATATGTCTTCAATAAAGGTTTTCTATCAATTCATGGATTTCAATTCCTAACCCTTCTTCCTCTCAATTTTTTTTTTAAAATTTTTTTTTGGTGAAGTTAAGGAAACACTCATAGAAAATCCAATTCTACAGGTTTTGTAAGAAAACAATGTGGATATGGATGGGTTTCGTAGTGGAGATAGTATCGATTTAATGGTTTTTTATTTATTTTTTTTATGTGTTTTTTGAAGGGCCTAAGAGTTGGCCTGGTGATTAATTTATTTGGCTGAAAAATTAATTTATATTGATGTAGATTGTGGTTTCAGAATTTTTAGTGCTATATATGGGCTGTTTGATGCAAATAGTTTTGTCTATGGGGTTCAATAAAAATTTTAGGCACAGTTGATTTGATGCTAAATAGTTATTGGATTTTGTTTTAGAAAATCTTTAGATTTTTGTTGTTATTGTGATTGACTTTTTTTTTTCCTGGTTGATGGTGATTACTATCTTGATTTAATGGATGAAGGCTTGAAACACACATATTTTTACTCAGTGAGGTGTTATACTAATAGCATATATTATTGATAAGGCACTAGAGCTTGCAGCACGATCTAGAGATAGTAATGGTCAATGGGTTAACGCTATGGGAGTAACTGCCAATACTCCCACTTGGACCTTTAAGGGAGCCTTTGAGTTGATTGCATTGAAACAGGCAGATGTTGCTGTCATCGATAATGCAAATCTGGTATGCAACATGATTGACCTTTTTCAGTTTCCCTTTTTAAGTAATTTTGCTTCAATGGAAATTGCTCATTTTGATCAGCATGTATTTAGCTACTTGAATTTTGTCAGATGCAAACTTACATTTAAAACATAATTGGTATACTGTTGAAATAATTAAGGTTGAAGTTTAATCTTGGGTTTGTTACAGTGTCATATTTATGTAGATAATCTTTTACTCTATTTTTCCCCCCTAATAATTAATAAAGCAGCATTTTTGCAATTTTGCATGTGTAAATTTTAGGTTATTTATGATGGTTAAGATTTAAAATTGTAGTGGTCGATTTGAGCATTTGTTTGATATGAGTAGAAGGTTTAAAATTTTAGAACTTTTACCTTGATCTTTTCATAATTTTGCTTGGAGTCAAAGTGGTATGCGGTTACTTTTGAGAATGTTATTTCCTTAGAAATTTCTAGATATTGATGTGAAAGACATTTGAGCAGTTGTGTCTCTATTTAATGCTACTTTTATTTGCTTATATCCCACTTTGACCACCATTTTTACAAAAAGTTATTAGTTTAAAACTAACACTTGACAGTTAGTTTTATGTCATTAGTGTGTAACCTAAGCTTTTGATGATAGATGTGTCTATTTCTACTAACAGCTTCTAATGGATAACAAAGTGTACTTCAATTAGCAACCTATATACTTCTCTTTATATTGTTGTGATTGGTGACGATAAGTAACAACCATATCTTAACATCAATTATATACTATTTTGTTCTACCAATTAAAATTACTAATTTGAGTTGTCTTTCTTTGTCATAGGGGTTAGTTAATCCATTGATTGGCTTTCATTATGTCACTATTGAAACCAAACTAAAGGACATATATTCTTTCTCGTATTTTTTATTTTAATTTAAAATTTTGTGCATCAAATATTGTTAAATATAGTATATATTTTCTTTAACAAATATGATCTAGGTTTAGGTATTTTCTTGGGATAGATTATGATTTTGGCATTTGGATTAGATAAAGGTATAAAGGTTAGATTTGGTTATGTTTTATATATTTATTTGTGTTAGATTTTGTTTGGTTCACTAAACCATGTGACTTGCTTCAAAATTGTACATACTGTGTAATGCAATTGAGAAGGATACATATTAAGTCAACTTTACATACATACTAAACAAATAGTAGGTATGGAAATAAACATTACCTTTATGATCTGTAAGTGTAATAGAGATATTTACCATTGCAATAAACATTACCATTATTTATATTGCCTTTGATTCCATCTGGAATTCACTGATTTTTTGTAGATAAGCTTTGGCTTTGCTGAAAAAATTTTCAACTAATAAAATGGTTCAACCTGATATGATCTTTTGTACTAATTTCTTAAATAACTTATTGTGACTAATCTTTTGCATATATTGCACATTTTTATTTGAAATTATTGTCGCTTTCTAGGCAAAGATTTTTGTACGGTTTTGATTCAAGAAGTGGTACAAATTCAAAAGATTGTTATCTTCCTTCACCAATTTGCGTACAGATATATTTTTACTTAATTTTTTTCATTTTCAAATAAATGTACTTTCAAATAAAATAATTATATATAATTTTTATTTACTAATTCCATGCATAACATGGGTTAGAGACTACTAATAACTAACAGCTAAAACGTTTGAATTTTTGTTGACCGCTTCTTATTATGCCACATGACTACATAAATTACTGACACATTTGCTTTAAATTACTAAACAATTGTATCTTTTCAGTGGTTTGCTTATTCAGTTTCATTAACTCCTAACGTTTGCCATAAGGTAAATATTAAAAAAAAAAAAAAAAAAAAAAAAAAAAACTGCCACAGAAAGATATACTACAATTAGATAGAGAGTTTTGGCTTAGGGCGATTATTAATTTTGATTGTTTCATTACTCCTTCCCCCAAACCACTATTTTTTGTTCTTATCTTATACAACCACAGCGTCTCTCCGGGTCTCTCTAAACACATTCAAAAAACTTATTCAAAATCTCACACAAACGCCGATCACTCCAATCCTATTCAAGTCCTCACACAACCCCTGTCTCTCTCCAAGTCTCTCTCAACTTTCAATGTCTCTGCAATTTAAGGTCAGATAAGTAACAATTTTGAAGTTAGAGTTCCAAATTTCTTCAAAGTAAAGATTCTAATTTGTTTTCAAATTGTCTAAGATTAGGGTTTGCTATCAACTACGGATTTAAACTATGTTCGCTTTGCCTATCATGTCCCCTTGGCATAATCTGTGTAACATTTATGTCCATTCTGGTGTTCAATCTATGTGGGCTTCGTCTCTTGGCATTTTAAAGAATGGTTTGTGATGTTTTTATTTTAATTTTAGGTTTTCCCCCTTAATTTTAAGCTTTTAATTTTGTTCTATAGTTTTGGCTGTTATGCATGAGTAACCCGACTATAGCGTATAGGTTTTCTATCAAACACAAAACCAAATCTCCTCTGGAAAAATATTGAAAACCCCAAACACCCACACGCAAAATCTGTCTCAAACGCACTCTCATCTCCTTCTCCCTCTTCTTCTTCAACTTTCTCAACTTCTCCATCGTTGAATTACATTAGGTACAAATGTGCATAGCTGGTGGCAACATATGCATATTGTATATTGTGGCAGAGGGGATTTTCTCCCATTCTTAGCAATACCCGGTGAGGAATTTTCTTTTTGGTCAAAAGTTTCTTTCTTTTTTTTTTTTTTAATTTGTTTTTGTTAACAAGTTTGTTATTTTTTTTTTAGCAGTGATTTATTGTCGAAAATAGTGTTGTTATAGAAAATCATTAATTTATTAAGTATACATTAAAATAGCAAAGTCTAAATTTTGCTTCCCAGAGTTGCAACCATGATATTGATTTTTAGAGTTTCATTCATGATCTACTTCAATTTATCTAGGAAGAAAATCCCAAATACTTTGTTTTCTCTGCAAAAATTTGATATCTGTTATTAAACCTACTTTTGGTTGAATTTTGTGTTAATTTCCTTATTCAATTTGTATTATCTTTGTTTGATTCTATATTAAAAATAAAGAATAAAAAAATTGAACTGTTGAGTTTGGGGGATAGAGTTTGGAAAGTTGAGATTTGATTACCGTTGTGTGATTATTGTATGTTTTTGAGTTTGATTATTGATTGAGAAGAGTTGTCTTGGAAAATTACAAGATAAAGAGAAAATTTATTAGTTTGAGTATTTTAAAGTGCTGCAAACATTCTTTTTTATGTTTTCTGGGTTTCTAGCACTCGCAGATTGCTTGCAATATATATATATATATATATATATATATATAATTAGTTGAAAAATCTTTTGTACATGGTCAGGTCATCAAACTTGACCATGGTGTAGGGTGTTTCTAAATAATGTGAATAGAGTTGAGTTCTAAAATAAGATTGAACCATCCAAAATTTATATCTTAAATACTCACAAATAAATGGAATAATCAATAAAATACAATTAACAAGGTGAAGGAGTTAGGAGGGAGGTGTTGGCGGTGGCATGGAAGTGTTACAAGAGTAGGAAGTAGAGGTATTTTTTTTTGGTTTAGTCGAGGTTAGGGAAAATTTTGGACCAAATCGAACAAGTTTGTTTTATACATATAAAGCTAGGCATAAAAATTATAAAACAAACTTGTTCGAGAGAGATATATATATATATATATATATATATTTTGATATTGATACTGATTGATTTGTCTTGATAAAAAAATGGAATTAAAAGTCAAACTAAAATGTGGTTGAGAGGTGTCACATTCAAAACATTTTTACAATATCTTCACAACAAATCATAGAAAGTTAGTTGTTATTGGTTCTAGTTTGAACATATCACTAAAATTATTTTTTTTATCTCACCAATAATATCTTGACACATAATTTGTTATGAAAATATTGAGAATATAGCAAAATTTTTTTTTTTTTTCTAAATGAATATTTTTGTCATTGTCAGGATGCACTTGACGGATTTGGAAATGACGAAAGCATTCAAAGCAAAATGACTCTTTTTAAACCTCTGGCGGCCGCCTCGCTTGTTCTGCTAAGTTCTGTCATGATAGGATACAAGCAAGTTTTATTCATCGCTCCAAAGCACGTGTCGTTTTTTGTGCTGGCCGCAGTTGCACTTGCTGGCACGGTATTGTCCATACCTGTTACTCACAGGTTCCCTAGGATAGCAATGTTATCAATATCTATGCCGATATTAATGATAATATTGATCTCTCTCATTTTTATTGATCCTAGCTCCTCGGGAATACAATATTTAATCATGGTATATGTGTTTATCTACTCCCTCTGCTTGGCAACATTACCCATTGTGTATACCATAGAAATTTTCCCCACTGAATCAAAAGGTTTGGGCTGTTCACTGATTGGCGTCCTAAATTGGATTCTATCATTCACTATAAATTTTGTAGTGAAGCATTGCAACCTCAATGAGAACGAACAACTTGGAAGCTTTTCTGTCATTTCAGCAATAATTTGGCTGATAATGATCATGAGCCTACCAGAAACAAAGACAAAGACAATATCTGACAAAAAGATTGAGGTAAAGCGAAAGGAGAACCTTGGAAGTCAGGAGACTGGAGCGGATAGAAGCAAAAGAAATGCAGGAGAAAGACGGAAGAGGATATTAAACTATTATTTTAATCAGTAAAAAAATCTGTACCGAGTGTCTATGTCCTTCTTGCTTTGAATCTGAATTCTTTTTTTGTGCTATTGTTTTTAATAGCAAAATGTTTCAATTGTATTATTAAATCTCATGTAAAATTAAAGGGAATCCCTACCCAAAAATCTAGGGCTTTCTCTTTACTCTTCTCTCACTTCTCATCTCAGAATCTCACTCTCTACATTATTAACTTCCTTAATTCTCGTCCTTTGCCTCCCAAGGTATTCACGTCTCTCTGTGTGTTTGTTTTTGAGTTTTCAAAAGACTGCAGTATCACTCAATAGTTCTGAAGGCCAACCACTAATATGATATTTTTAAAATCTAATTTTTTATTTAAGACTTCTAAAACCCAAGAGAAAGATTGGATGTGGGATCCTTAGGGATCCTAATCTTCAGCTGTAGGATTCATCAATAGCTTTTTTGAACGTTATTGAATTATCTTGAAACCTTTCAAAATTATTCCTTAATTTTCTGAACCATATCAAGAAAATATTTGAACTTCTACATAATGTAATAATGTCCATCAACACATTGCAATTAACCCATGAAGATTAGAGAATTACAAATGAGGTCCCATTACATAGAATTTTATATTTATGTCCTTCCACCATACTATATTCCCACAAGCCACTAGGATTGGATTAATATCACTGTCATGTCCCTAGCTTATATGACCCTTAATTTCTTGATTTCATAATTTCTATTGGACTCCGAAATATTTTTAAAAAACCGGTTTTGTTTTGAGTCCAACTTCAATATGAAAATCAACTGAATATACTATCTTCTTTAGAGACTGGTGGATTCATTGTTGAGCATTTATATATTTTACCCATTACACACATAACCTAACGTGTCTGTATATAGCCTTTAAAATTGGCATCACCAGTTGACATTGTCAAAGTTATGTGCATAATAAATAAATATATACAAACCCCTCATGTTTGAGGACAATAGAAAAAATGTGATAGAACAACCTTTTAATTAACAGTGATCACTCCATAAGGTGTCCTTAATCGGATCCAATTCAGTGTTTGTACTTGTTACATTACACCCACTTGTTTGCATAAAGTCGCTACCTCAATGATGGAGTAAATCATCCTATCTTATAGCAGCACAACAAGTGTAGGCTTTCGTGGTAATATTCAATTAATACCCACAACCTAGAACAATTTAATAATCTATGAAAGATCATTACTCCCTGTCTTTGTTTCCTTAACCATTAACATGATTTTTCTACAGAGCTGATATCACATGCCACATTTAAACAATGAAATATACCTATAAAAATTATGAATGTGAAAATAAAATTTTATTATCAAATAAAAATGCATAGTATTGTTTTTGAGGGCACATAATTCTAACAATCTCCCACTTGCACTCAAAACCAATCATACATGTATTTAATACCCATTGCTTCCCAATGTTTCTTAAACACCTTTTCGTGCCAGTGTGCAATCCAGAATGTTAGTACCATCCATTCCACCTTGGGTCAAATTTCAGTCTGTTTCGGCCGTTTCGGTTAATTCCGGCCAATTTCGGGTGAAATGGGAATTTTGGCCGAACTTTAAAAAAAAATCTATTGTACAACTACATCACTCTACATCTCAAATCAAATTTTCACAGATCCATTCACACATCTAAAGCTTCTATTTTGACAAGATTTAAAGCTTTAAGTTCACTAGAAAATAATCACAACCTAAAAAGAAATTAAGAAGAGAGAAGGAAAATAACAACAATGGTAGTGTCTTCAGCAACCTTCATCTACATACCTGATCTATGCTTTTCCCTTTTATTTTTTTGCTTCATTTTCTTTCTTCACTGCATTGTTTCACTTGCTTGTCTTCACGTTTCATGAAACCTTCAAATTGCTCGTCTTCATGTCAAACCATCAAAGTGCTTAGAGCATCCCCATCAGCTTGTGCATAATTGTGCAAAATGGAAAAAATGACTAATTTTACACAATTTGAGCAAAAAAACACCTACATCAGTGGGTGTAAAATTGTGCATTTATGCACAATTGCTAGAGTAACCGTGCATATATGCACGGTTACTGTAGCATGTGCATTTAATATTTTATTAATTTTTTCTCTCTCTTGTCTTTGCTCTCACTCTCACTCTCACTTTCACCTGACTCTCCTTGTCGTTGCTCTTACCTCACCTCACTCCCCATTTTCCTCATTTGCTCTCACTCTCACCATTGCCGTCGATCAAACCATGCCTCCACTGTCGTCGATCATTAAACCCTCCACTGTCACTGGTCAAGTCCATCACACTTGCCGCCATGAGCGAAGATGCTTCATCATACCCTCCAATCGAGCTAGCCAACTTCGATCTAATCATCCTCGGCACAGGCCTACCAGAATCCGTGATCATTGCCGCCGCCTCTGCCAATGGCAAAACCGTCCTCCACCTCGACCCCCACCAATTCTACGACTCCAACTACACCTCCCTCTCCCTCCTTGACCTCTCATCTTTCCTCATTTCCCATTCTGCCCCTCATCACTCTCCACCCTCCACCCCATCCGACGGCCACGATTTCATCCCCGCGGCTCTCACCACCCATCCCTTCTTCTCCCACGTCAAAATTTCCACTTTTCCCTTTGACGTCCTCGATGAAGAACATTCCAGAAATGGGTTTTGGATTAGGTCTGTGAGAGAGAAGCGGTGAGGTAGAGAATAATAAATAATTGTAAAAAAATGAATATTTTATTGAATAAATGTGTAGAATAGATAAACTGATGTGGGTGTTTTGTAAAAATGAGTGTGCAAAATAGAAAAAGCAGCATTTTTTATGCAAAATAAAAGGAAAATTTGTATCAACTGATGCAATTGCTCTTAGAGTTTGAGACTTCATGTTATTTTTGAACAATGGCTATGGTTTGGTAAAGTTCTGAATGGTTCCTACTTCCAAAATATGATTATCTTTTAGTCAATTCAGAAATTATTATTTTATTTGGTTTTTGAATGGTTTGATGGGTTATTAATACTACTTCCTGCTAGAGTACATTGATCAGAGAGTCTACTTTGTGTTGGCATAGAGCTCTCCAGTCTATTTATTACACTGTGAGTCATTAGTTTATTATAATAAATTAATAATAACTATGAAATGCTGTTGAAATTAGTATGATTCATGCAAAAAAATTATAAAATTATTCAGCAAAAAAAAAATAATTATAAAAGTGGAATATATATATATATATATATATATATATTTTTAAACTAAAAACACTCTGAAATGGTACGCCAAAATTGGTCGGTACCGAAATATTCCATTCCACTGAACAAACCGAAACCGGTTCCAAAACAGAATTAATAACATTGCTTTTTTCAATGGTTTCAACTGTTGAAAATAGCAAACTTTCTTGTAGTGAAATTACATTACATCATACAAATACAATTCATCTGTAAACAAATTTTTGTAATATAAATTTTAGGTTATTTATGATGAATAAGATTTAAAATTGTAGTGATCATTGATCTAGGCATAGGGAACCTTGAAGTTGAGTTTTAATTATATGTCTTCAATTAGGTTTTCTATCAATTCATGGATTTCAATTCCTAACCTTTTTTCCTCTCTTTTTTTAAAAAAATTTTTTTTGTTGAAGTCAAGGAAACACTTATAGAAAATCCAATTCTACAGGTTTTGTAAGAAAATATTGTGGATATGGATGGGTTTCGTAGTGGAGATAGTATTGATTTAATGGATTATTTTTATTATTATTATTATTTTGTGTGTGTGTGTGTGTGTGTGTGTGTTTGAAGGGCCTAAGAGTTGGCCTAGTGATTAATTTATTTGGCTGAAAAATTAATTTATATTGATGTAGATTGTGGTTTCAGAATTTTTAGTGCTATATACGGGGTGTTTGTTGCAAATAGTTTTGTCTATGGGGTTCAATAAAAATTTTAGGCACAGTTGATTTGATGCTAAATAGTTATTGGATTAGATTTTTGTTTTTATTGTGATTGGCTTCTTTATTTTTTATTTTTTAATTTTTTTTTCCGGTTGATGCTGATTACTATCTTGATTTAATGGATGAAGTCTTGAAACACACACATTTTTACTCAGTGAGGGGTTACGCTGATAGCATATATTATTGATAAGGCACTGGAGCTTGCAGCACGATCTAGAGCTAGTAATGGTCAATGGGTTAATGCTGTGGGGGTAATTGCCAATACTCCCACTTGGACCTTTAAGGAAGCCTTTGAGTTGACTACACTGAAACAAGCAGATGTTGCTGTCATTGATAATGCAAATCTGGTATGCAACATGAATGACCTTTTTTCAGTTTCCCTTTTTAAGTAATTTTGCTTCAATGGAAATTGCTCATTTTGATCAACATGTATTTAGCTACATGAATTCTATCAGATGCAAATTTACATTTAAAACATAATTGGTATACTGTTGAAATTTATTCTTGGGTTTGAGACAGTGTCATATCTATGCAGATAATCTTTTACTCTAATTTTCCCCCCTAATAATTAATAAAGCAGTATTTTTGTAGTTTTGCATGTGTAAATTTTAGGTTATTTATGATGGATAAGATTTAAAATTGTAGTGGTCGATGTGAGAATTTGTTTGATATGAGTAGAAGGTTTAAAATTTTAGAACTTTTACCTTGGTCTTTTCATAATTTTGCTTGGAGTCAAAGTGGTATGCGGTTACTTTTGAGAATATTATTTCCTTAGCAATTTTTAGATATTGATGTGAAAGCCATTTTAGCAGTTGTGTCTCTATTTAATGCTGCTTTTATTTGCTTATATCCCACTTTGAACACCATTTTTTCAAAAAATTATTAGTTTAAAACTAACGCTTGATGGTTAGTTTTATGTCATTAGTGTGTTACCTAAGCTTTTGATGATAGATGTGCCTAATTCTACTAATAACAGAGTGTACTTCGATTAGCAACCTATATACTTCTCTTTATATTGTTGTGATTGGTGACAATAAGTAACAACCATATCTTAACATCAATTATATACTATTTTGTTCTACCAAATAAAATTACTAATTTGAGTTGTCTTTCTTTGTTATAGGGGTTAGTTAATTCATTGATTGGCTTTCATTATGTCACTATTGAAACCAAACTAACGGGCATATATTCTTTCTCGTATTTTTTTTAATTTAAAATTTTGTGCATCAAATATTGTTAGATATAGTATACATTTTCTTTATCAAATATGATCTAGGTTTAGGTATTTTCTTGGGATAGATTATGATTTTGGCATTTGGATTAGATAAAGGTATAAAGGTTAGATTTGGTTATGTTTTAGATATTTATTTGTGTTAGATTTTGTTTGGTTCACTAAACCATGTGACTTGCTTCAAAATTGTACATACCATGTGTAATGCAACTGAGAAGGATACATATTAAGTCAACTTTACATACATACTAAACAAATAGTAGGTAGCTTGGGCAGAGTCCAAGGAGACAAATTTTTCACGGGATAGGAGAAATCAAGTGGTGATCATTTATTTATTAAAGTAGGGGTTTTCTCTCTAGGCTTCCTTTGGAAACCCTAGTGGTGAAAAAAAGGGCTAGTATTAGCATAAGGGTTGCTGATAGGCAAAAACTTTCTCTGTGCAAACGGTAGAAACGATTTCTTCAGTGGGTAACATGGAGGAAATTACTGATAGATGTGCAAGGTTGAAGCTATCGATGAGAGAAGATACAGAAGGAGCAATCCATGCATCATTGACTGAGGATGGTCCTGTCCTCATTGGAAAGTTTTGCACGAAGTGAAGAATCAACCTGGAGTCAGTAGCCAAAGTGTTGAGCATAGTTTGGAGGGTGGAACATAATTTTGAGGTTTGCAATTTGGATGAGAACAAGGTAATGTTCCTCTTTCAAAAAAGAGAGGATATGGAGAGAGTGTTATTGCTCAGTCTGTTGTCTTTTGATAAATATTTATTGATCCTCCATAAGTTTGTGCGTGGTGAGGCAGTGAAGGATATCAAGTTCGACAAGTCTCCGTTTTGGATCCAAATACATGGATTGCCCACAATGTGTCAGACTAAGGAAGTGGGAATGAGTATAGGGGCAACCTTGGGGGAAGTGGAGAAGGTGGATACCAACTGGAAAGGATTTTGTTTAGGGAATTTTATGTGCATAAGGGTGCTCCTGGATGTCTCCTTGCCACTATGTAGGGGCCATAAGATAAGACTTGGTGAGTACAGGCTAAAATGGGTGGAGTTTAGATACGAGAGGCTTCCAATATTTTGCTATTTATGCGGGAAGATTGACCATGATGAACGGGACTACTTGCAGTGGATTCGAAGCACGGACAATCTAAGACCAGATGAAAAACAATTCAGTCCATGGTTGCATGCAGCACAGGACAAACCACAGAAGCCCTAGCTAGTTATGACAGAGAAGCATGGAGAAAATAGATCGGGGATTGGTGTAAGGGAGGATAAAATGCAAAGAACGGATGGTGTGGTGGTGTCTTTGTAGGCAATGGTGAGCAGCGCCGATAACCACTATGTCGAGACGGTGAGGGTGGCATCCACGAATGTTGAAGTGGAAAAGGAACCCGTACACCAGGCCACGTCCAAATCAAAATCCCAGATACGTCGCATGGTTTGAAATTTGAACAGCAGATTCGAGAATTAGATTGCCCCATTAACGGAGACATATCTGGTACGAATATAGCAACAAATCAGGAAGTAATTTTGGGAAGGGAGAATAAGTCGCAAATCGTGGATGTAGTCACATTGGAGCATAATGAAAGGATTCATTCACGCGGGCCGAGTGCAGTAACTCAAGTCCAATCCTCTAAGTTTGGGCTTCAGGGCGTTAAGCGTAAGCCCATACAGGAACAAAAGGAGTACTTGGACCCATTTCAACTTCGGGTTAATTTTAGCTTAGGGCTGATCTTTCCAAAACATAAAAAGGCCCAGGGTATGAAGAAGACCAGAGGTGGCAGCCAAAGGAAAAACAAAGAGAATAGAGAGGTGCTTGAAACATAGAAGGAATCGGATAGGGAGGTAACACAACACCAGGAAGCTAAAAACAACGTAGATGGGACCATGGAGATTGAGATGGCTAACTTGGGAATAAAAAGAAGAGCAAGGATACCACTGGCTTAGTTAGAAGGAAAAGAAGACAATGGGAAACGAGTTAAGGTGGATGGTGAGATAAAGGAGCTCGGTAAACACTTTGCACAACAGTTGGGATAGGCGATGGTTGCTGCACAGCCCTGTCGGGCACAATGAGTGCCATCAGTTGGAATTGTAGGGGGCTTCCCTAACAGTTAATGCTCTCCAAAAGGTGGTGTTGGAGAAAGATCTCACCTTAGTCTTTCTAATGGAGACTAAGTTTGATGTTACGGAGATGGATGGAATTAAACGAAAAATAGAAAGGTAGCAAGGTTTAGTGGTACCGAGTATATGAAGGGTAGGAGGTTTGGCACTCTTGCGGAAGAGCTCATTGCAGGTTGATATATTGTCATACTCTCCAAGGCATATTGATGAAATTGTGTGGTTTTATTGTCACCTTGAGACAAGGAAAAGAGGTGAATCATGGGCACTGTTGGAGAATCTCAGCCGTCGAAGCAACTTGCTGTGGGTTTGCATGGGAGATTTCAATGAAATAATGCATGCCAAGGAAAAAGCTGGTGGTGGGGTTCGGCCGGAAGGGTAGATGAGGTGCTTCCGTGAGATAATTAATAAGTGTCATTTGAGAGACTTGGGTTATGTAGGCTCGGATTACACTTGGAGTAGACAGTTAGGAAGGTGAGGGTGGGTGCGAGAAAGACTAGATAGAGCTTCGGTGTCTATGGATTAGGTAGTTGTTTTTCCATTGGTGAAGCTACACCAACTCGATTTCTGATCACAGCATCTTAGTACATAAGGAGTCTAGTCTTCCAAGATAGCAACAGCGGCAACCAAGGTTATTCTTATTCGAATCTATGTGGCTTGCAGACGAGAGATGTAATAATGTGGTAGAAGAGGCATGGAAAAGGGGTGGTACTAGCCATGCACAATGGCTATTTGAAGCTTGTCTGAAGGAATGTCAAACTTCATTGAAGGCTTGGAATAAAAATACCTTTGGCCACATGGGAAAGCAAGTTGCTGACTTACAAAAAAAGCTCCAAATGCTTGAAGGCATGAAGTATAATACTATGGATATGGAAGCAATCCATGCAACGAAAGTGGAACTTAATAGGTGGCTGGGCATTAGAGAGGAAATGTGGTGCCAAAGATGTAGGAATAATTGGCTGAAGGCAGGGGATAGAAACACAACATTTTTCCACACAAAAGCATCGAACTGGTACCAACAGAATGCTATTAGCAGAATTATGGATGCAAATAATGGGTGGATAGAGGATGGAGATCAAATAGGGCAGACGTTTGTGAGCTATTTAGAGGAGCTCTTCACTACTTCAAGGCCGAAGGTGGAACAAGAGATGATTGATGCAGTTCATCCCAAGGTCACTGAAAGAATGAACTCTACTCTTACCCAAGACTTCCATGCTATGGAGGTGGAGAAGGCAGTAAAACAAATGCACCCTTTAATGGCCCTTGGACTGTTGGGATTTGTGCCCTAGAATCCTATTGTATGATGCTATGTATTATATTATGTATGACATGATGTAGACTTAATATTGTGATTAATAAAGTTTTTTTATTATTATCTAAAATAACGGTAACATAAATTGTTTTTTTTTTAGACCCCTTAAACAACAACTGGATTAACCTAGTTAATTAGCCAAGCAATTAACTTAGGTAAATTATACAATTCTAGGTTAACACAATCAAACAATCATATCGTGCATATCAACGGAAATATAAATAACACAATGATATGATGACCCAGGAAAACCAAACCGGTAAAAAACCTGGGGAGGATTTAACTTAGCTATCCTCAAGGTAAACCTAAATCCACTATATGAAAGAATCGAAGTTTGTACAATAGAACTTAGACCACTAACATTCTATTGCTACACATCAGTAAAACTTACTAACACGACCACGTGTAAGCTCCGAATCCATGGGCTCCTTCTTTCTTGGATTCTCCAGCAAGTACAAGCACTCCCACTTATGTATCTTTAAGCTCTTATGGCAGCAACTGAATGATCATCAAGTTCTTGAAGCAATCTCCTTCTTGATAATCCTAAGCATGTGTGAAGGAAAGCTTTTCTTAAATCTCACAAGAGATTCACACAAACAACAATATGAGCAACCTCTAAAATATGGCTAGGGTTTACCTTATATACCTAGAGCAAAATATAAAACCCTAAACATTTTAAATGAGATTGGGCTAAGTTGGAATTCTGCAAAAAAATGCATTCTGCCCGAGATTCGATTGATCAAGCCTAAGCTTCGATCGATCGAGCTAGGCCGAAATGCACTATTACTTCTGCATCAGCTTGATTCCAACTTTACGTAAGTGACACAACTTTGAGCAAGTCTAAACAAGACTAAACAACATGTTTTGATCATGGTTTGCCAACAATGCACATTAGAGTTCTAATATATAAGTTCCTAAAATTTTAGAACCTAACAAACTCCCCCTTTGGCAATCCGTGACAAAACACAACTAAAAGCTCAAAGTTTACAAAGAAAAGCCCTTTACAAAAAATGCTCATTTCAACAAATCCAATCCTAATTACTATCCATCAGTTGCAAGTGTAGACAGCAGCTTAATTGAATCAACCTGTATATTTCCAGAAACACTAAACAAGACGTATAAACGCATGTGTGACAGAAAAACAATAAATCAAAAAATATGCAAACTAACTCTCCCCTAAAGTTAGATACATCAAAAACAATGTTAACTCCCCTTAAACAGAACATTCTTGTACTTTCCACACAACACAAAATAAAGACATATATCAATGAATAACTCATAAATATAAATCAATAAGCAGTGAAACAAGAAACATATATAACAAAATAAATGTAACTCCCCCTAACATGAATATCCCAACAAAAATGCATCAAGAGCCAAAACACTAAATACAAGGTACAGCTTCTAGATACAATCTAATCACCATAGGCTCCAAAACAATCAGTACTCCCCCTATCAACAAAAATAACATCTACAAGCTCTACAGGCTACACAAATGCTACTCCCCCTTTTTGTGACGGAATGCCAAAGGGCACCCAAAATCCATCATCAAAAGGAAGTGGCGGTGAGGATCGTCAAAACTGTGCCAACTCTACTCACAAGGCATGAATCTCATCGAGCACATCCACCAAAATCTGTCAATGAGCCGCCTGAACGGTCAAGACATGATCCAAGGTATGTCGAATGTCTGAATCATTCGAAGTAGTCAGTGGAGGAACAGCAGCACCACCAGATGTCTTAGCCTGTGCAACACCTGTAGAAGTGGGAGGAGGGGGTACAGCATCAGAAGGTTCAACTCTAGCTCTCAAATGAGCAGCCTTCTGCCTAAGGAAAGAAGCACCAATGGGACCAGTAATATGTACAGGCTCAGATGCGGGGAAACCAGTCAAACCTAAATGTAACAAAATCCTATGAATGAAAATAGGATAAACAAGAGCATGACCAACAGTGCTACTCTTATGAATTTTGTTCAAAGAATGAAGAAACAAATGGGGGAAAGAAATAGACGCACCAGAAACAAGCGCATACAAAAACACACATTGCTCAATAGGGATGGTGTGGAGATGAGAAATAGGCCACAAAGAATGACATGCTATCTGAAGAAAGAGATAGGTAGTCTCAGGAAGCTCAGCAGACGTGATCTGAGGATAGTCGGGCTGCCTAACAACCGGAACCCTAAAAGCTTCAGCCACTACCCTAAGGGTAATGATGAACTCAAAACCTCCTATCCAACTCCTAACAAGGGTGTTGGAATCATAGATGTGGCAAGAGAGGTTCGAATAGAACTCTCTAATCAGGGCGGTAAGGGGTGGATGATCTATCTCCAACAAAGACAACCAGCCTTGACTCTTAAAATTTGCCTTAGTGGCAGGATCTAACTCATCTAACACAACCTTCCTCTCAGCCCAAATCTTTATCTTACTGTTCAGCGTCTCATAGGCCTTTCTACTTTTGTCATTCCTAAACAACTCACTCCTAGAGGGAGACTCAGAAGAAGTGGAGGGTGTCCTATGGGCTCTAGTCTTCCTAGGCATGGTGCTAGAGCAAGGACAAAGTCATAAAGCAGAACCAAAAAGAACAAAAAGAAAAACGCAGAGCAGACTGCAAGTTAGCACAAAAAAAAAATCTATATGATGCATGAATAGGTAAATGTCATGATGCATGCTCCATTGCAATGAGAATAAGTTCAATTGAAGTTCAAATTCACAAAATTGGCTTGAGTATAGAGTTTCTAACAAAAATCCCAAAATTTAAAAAACCACTTGTTTAATTTTTTACCAAAATGACTAATTGACCATCATCAATTACATTAAATCAACAAGCCAATTTTATCAATTAAACTCAATTTGAACAAAATCCCCAATACGGTTACAAGCCCTAGAATTTTCAATTTCGCACAAAACACCAAATTGATCAAATTAAACATTAAAGATCATGTTTATAACATTGTAGGACAAAAACCCAATGATCAATTTCACAAAATAAAGCTTGAATCATCAAAAATCCCAAAATAATGCATGAATTTATGCATGAAACATGAAAATAAATGCAAAAGGAAGGGTATAAAGGTCTTACCGGCCTTGGGAGAGGAAAACCTTGCAAAAATTTGGAAGGAAGACGACAAAAATTTGATGATTGAGCTTGTCCGAGTCGGAGAGAGAAAGAAAAGTTTGAAAAGGTTTTGAAAAAGATGAGTTGAACAAGTCAAAATTTTATTTTTAAAAACCTGATTCACGGTTTTCAATTGATCAAAAATCAGTTTCGATTGATCGAAACAGACAGAGGCTCACCTAAATTTTTAATCATAATTTTGATTGATCGAAAAACAGGTTCGATCGATCGAAATTCTGAAAAAAAATAAAAATAAAAATTTTGAAAAACAAAGAGATTATGAACATAAACTCCTCAAATCATTAAATTTTCAAAATAAAATGCGTGAGTATGAGATGAAATGCTTTTCAAAAACACTAGTTATAAACCCAGTTTTTCCAAAATTAAGATTTTCAAACATTCTCCTTTTAAATTCTCAAGCAAAAATTATGTTTTGCATAAAACTCCAAGTGTTTTCAAACTTGGTTGGTCAAACCAAAAACACACTCAATAACATGTACAAAATTTAGCAAAGAGTAACTTGTGTAATGTGTGCAACTAGCAAAAGCTTGAGATACATGTGAGGTGATATGTGAATAGAAATCAACCACAAAGTCTACAAAATCTATCACATAGAATTTGAAAGAGACTATCACCTAAAGGGTTACATCATACAACTCCCACATCTCCTAGAACAAAAGCTTGCAATCATGTAAGTTTCTTGATTTTGCCTCATAATGTACACAACAATTTTAATTGTTCAGAAACTTATTAAATAGCCAGGATAATGTACACACCAATTTTACTTATTTGATTTAGCTTTAAGCCCAATAATGTACACACTAATTTTAAGCAATTAAACCAAGGCTACACCTCAGGGACGGATCCAGAAGGGGGGCCAAGGGGGCCCGGGCCCCCACTGGGCCAAAAAAAAAAAAAAATAGCAGCTAAAATTTTCCTCAAAAAAAAAAGAGAAAAGAGCTTGGGCCCCCTCCCAAAAATATGAACCCCTGCCCATCATCCAGCCAGTCCATGACCCATGTAAAAAAAAAAAAAAAAAAAAAAAAAAAAAAAACTCAGCTCTCTACAATCCAAAACCAAACCAAACGGAAAAAGCAAAAAAAAAGAAGGAAAAAAAAGAAAAGAAAAGAAAGGAAAGTGAGACTTGAGAGCTGAGAGGTGACATGGCGAAGATGGGGAATGTTCTGCCTAGAGCCAAGATGGTGAATGCTGATTTGGCTAGGATTATCAACTTTGATGAGGTGCAGAGCGTTGTGAAGCCAATCAAGAAGGAAGTGAAGAGGGCTCCATTGAAGAAGAACCCACTTAAGAACCTGAACGCAATGTTGAAGCTCAACCCGTATGCTAAGACCGCGAGGAGGATGTCCCTTTTGGCTGGGGCTGATCGTGTTAAGGCCAAGAAGGAGAAGCTCGAGAAGAAGCGGTCGCCAATCACCAAGGTATATTTTTATATCACTTTTGCTTTCAGTATGTAGTATATTATTTTGTTAATGTATATGTATACTTGTTATTGTAGGATTATTTTGTTGATAATGATGCGAAATGAAATGGGTATTGCTAATACTATGTAATCATAATTGTCTATGTGTGTTCTCATCGGTTATGTTTGTGTTTCTTATATTAATGAAATGGGTATTGCTAATATAATGCTATTTGGTAATGAATGTGTTTCACCATACATTAAGGTATGTATCGATGTCACTTTTTGTTTTTTTAAGTAATGTATGTCCTTCTTAAAGTAGTTGTATGTAACCCTGGTAGTCCAATTAAAGGGTCAGTGTTAGAAAGAGGGAGACAACACAAAGACATAAATAAAGGCAGATCAAAGACAAAAAGAAAAAAATAAATCATATAATATAGAAAATTATCACACAAATTTAAGAAAATAATGGTGATTCTTATATGATTCTTATTTTATTTGTTGATTATGAAAAAATCAACTACAATGCTTGATTTTTTCAAAAGAAAAGGTTCAACTTCAAATTCTTCTAAAGTTAACGTGGAATTGCCAATAACTAATGTTGTTATTCCAATTCTAGAAAATGTGGATGTTTCAATTCCGGAAAATATGGATAATGTGGATGTTCCAATTTCGGAAAATGTCGATGTTCCAATTTTGGAAAATGTCGATGTTCCAATCTGTCAAACACAATTTTTGGGTATTTGTCTTGGGTGATAATTTATTAATACTATATGGATGCGTATTTGAAAATTTTTTTTCGCTTATCTCCGACCCCCCCCCCCCCACCTTAAAATCCTACGTCCGTCCCTGCTACACCTTATGTTCTTTTTGTGCATGTGCTACACTTTCTCGAGTACAAAATCTTACGATATGCACTAAAGTGTTCATGATTGGCTAGTGAACAGTGGTGAGATGGTTATTTATGCCTTTCTCAAAAGATTCAAGTCCGACAGTCAAAGACATGTGACTTCAAGATCAAGACAAAGTGATCAAAAACCATAAACATCTTTCCCACACAACATGCACTACAAAGCTTCCACTAATAAAGTGCAATAAATAAGCTCATCCAAGCTAAACAAGGTACAAAGAAATGTTATGTGAAAATAAATTGACCAACCTTGTTTTCAAAACCAAGAAAATAAATACAAAACACAATTTACTTCCCTTTTCCCTTTTTTTTTTCTTTTTTTTATTATTATTTTTTATTTTGAAAAGAAGAAACAAAAACAGTCCTAGAATGAAATGTATGAATGTTATGCAATGCAAATCTTAGAAACAAAGAAAAACAAAAACCAAAGAATAATGGTCAAAAAGAGTAGAGCAATGAAACACAAGGACCAAGTCAGAAAGACTTAATTAGATTGAGCTTTTTGCATTCAAAACTTTTTAGATGCATCCTAGCATTGGAGTTCATATTCAAATGAGAATGATTTCTAACTCCAGGATTGGAATAAAGGTTTAGAGCCTTTACCAATTCACCAATGAGTACCATAGGATTTTGTGCTTGAGGTACAGGTACTTTTGGTTTGTTTGCTCTTTTAGCAGCTTGCAGCTTGTAGTAGTTTGGACGAATGTGTCCAGACTTTCCACAAAAATGACAAACCCAAGTAGGCTTACCATGTAACTTGTTTGTAGAAAGGGTAGACACCTTAGGTTTAGACTTTTGCAGGTCAACTTTAATCTTCCTAGGAGGTGTGACCTCTACAGGCTTAACAATCTCACTCACGACCTCACTCATAGGGGGTTCAGAGGAAGAAGAAGGAACAAAATTTGTGGAATGGGGTGTAGACACAGAGATGCTTTCAACAAAACCTAATCCAAATTTGTCAGAAGGAGGCTTTGAACACTTAGCATTTGATAAAGTTTAGAACTAGCAAATCTAGCAACAGATAAATCAAGTTCCAAAGATTTAACTTTATCAAGCAAAAGCATATTCTCAGTTTTCACATTGTTCAAAAGTTCATTAGCATCAAATAATTTAATAAACAAATTTTTCTTATCAAGCTCAAGAGATGCAATTTTCTTCAAGCTAAGTTCAGCATTCATAGTATCCTTTACAGCAACTTTGCAAAGTTTATTGTAGGCTTCTTGAAGATCTACATCCTCAGAGAGTTCCCCATCAGAAGCGTTCTCTTCAACAGACAAACTTTCATTGACTACAGCAATAGCAATGAAAGCAATAAAGTTTCCATCCTCGTCAGAGCCGGACTCATCATCAGAAACTTCATTATCACTAAGGGTTACAGCCATAGCCTTACCCTTAGACCTCAAGAATGTTTGACATTCAGATTTCATGTGACCATACCCTTGACATCTAAGACATTGAGGAACCATAGAACTATTAGAAGATTGCCCTACTTTTTCTCTAGGTTTTTTAGTGTTGCTAACCTTAGTGGGATCATTCTTCCTAAAATTTCTAGGTTCAACAGTGTTTTTACCTCTTGCCCTTCTGTTGGTATTTCTAAGGAAATTCCTAAAGTTCTTGGCAAGGTAAGCAATCTCTGTAGCAGATAGTTCATCATCAAATCCACCAACATCAACACCATCAACTGACTTAAGAGCCATTGATTTGGATTTGCTAGTTTTGGGTAGGTCCAACTCATAGGACTGAAGAGATCCTACAAGTTCATCAACAGGAATAGAGTCCACATCCTTGCTTTCAGTGATGGCTGTCACTTTGGGTCTAAAATCTTTAGTTAAAAATCTAAGAATCTTCCTAACAATTTTAGGTTTATCATAAATTTCACCCAAGTTGTATGCAAAATTAACAATGTCATTAAGTTTAGCATAAAATTCATCGAAGGATTCGTCATCAGACATCCTAATGCTCTCAAACCTAGATGTTAATTGCTGCAATTTATTAATTTTAACAGCCTTTGTGCCTTCGTGCACAGTTTGGAGGACATTCCAAGCAGTGTGAACAACCTCAACATTAGAGATTCTCTTAAATTTCTCCATAGAAACAGCATTGAAAATATCATTCATAGCTTTGCTATTGAACGCAGTTGCTTCTTTTTAAGAAGTTTGCCATTTACTCACAGGAGTAGTGGGCTTCTCCCATCCGTACTTAACGGAGTTCCAAACCCTCTCATCAATAGATTTCAGGAATGTTTTCATCCTTACTTTCTAATAAGCATAATTATTCCCATCAAAGTGAGGAGGAATAACTAGAGAGTGTCTGTGTTCCATGACAATAGGGGTCAAGGATCAGCTCAGAGATCAAAAGATCTTCAAACAGAGAGTAACTCGCTCTAATAACACTTGTTTGTTTTTAAACGCCTTAAACAACAATTGGATTAACCTAGTTAATTAGCCAAGTGATTAACTTAGGTAACTTATGCAATTCCAGGTTAACACAATCAAACATGAATATTCGGACATTATTATTTAGTCCATGAGATGCATAGTATGTGATTTATGTGATTTAGTCACAGAAGATATAAGTCACAAGTTCTTTGTAAACTCAGAATTTTAGTTCGTAGTCGGTAATAAAATTGGGCATTTCATCTGCGAAGACTATAACATATCAACTAAGATGATTTATCTTGATCATGGAAGTGGAGACTTCTAGTTGATATGTTGATATGTTTTAAGAGTTAAGACATATTGAACTGGACCGCTGTGAGATTTATTATTCTCCTATCAACTGTCAATTGAATATAAATCTCACGACTTATATTTACACGAACTCTTAATCCTGAGAGAATAATGGACCTGATCATGAAGTGTAGGTTGCTTTAATATATCAAAAGTGAGATCTAAAGTAACGGTCAAAACCTCAGTATGTTGGGCAGCCACATTTAGTGTTGATAGATCATATATTCTCAAGATGGAATTCATAATTTCTTGACGGAGATATAAAATATTCCCTTGAGATAAGTTTAATGGGTTCAGTTATTCAAAGAGTTAACCACTTTGGTAAGAAATTACTAAAGTATATATTTATAAAATTGGATTTCATAAATATATCATGAATAACTTAAAATGATTAAACCGGGCACTCAAGGATTAAGATGTAGTAATCTACAAAGTAGCAATCTTCATTCATGACTTTGTATTACTACGAATATTTTATGAAGGGGTTGCATGTACAATAAAGTCTTGGGATATAATTTATTAATAAGGCCTAGAGTGCAATTATATATATATAGTGGTATTAAATATAATTAATGGTAACTTTGGACTTGTCAAGAGTTGATAGAAAAGCCCAAGGCCCACTGGAGTTAGTGTCTTATTTGTTCCGTTTTGGTCCCACTCCAAGCCACATACTAGAGTACAATTGGAAAGGCCCAAAAGGCTAACCCAATTAGATAATCAGTTATTAGGAGAGAAACATACAAAATTTTGTAATACACAACAAGTTTATGAAATGGTATGTATGTGAGTGTTGGACACTCTCTTATTCTCTTAAGAATATACACATTTAACTGATTAAGAGACCACACATCTTGGGTGTTAGTGGAATTGGAGTGAAGATTGAAATTGTTCCTGAGAACTTCTGATCTTTGATTTTGAAATTCACTGCACCAAGGTACACTCTCTTGTTCTATATTCTAAAACTTACATAATGCATGTTATCAATTCCGAATGAAGTAGATCCATTAATTTTCCGTTGCGTATACGCATATTTCCAACATGGACCTAACGGTATGCTACCTTTATTTTATCATCATTTTTGGCCCACTGTTAAATCTATTGTGATGCTCACTGTACTTGATTTTTTAAACCATGGTGTTTCTCCCCCAAAATTTCATGACACTCACATTGTGTTTATTCCTAATACTAAGAATTGGGAAAAAGTGACTAATTATAGACCGATTTCCTTATGTAATGTGGTTTACAAAATAGCTTCAAAAGTAGTGGCGAATAGGATGAAATTGGTGTTGCAGGAAATCATAGGAGAGAATCAAAGTGCTTTTGAGGCGGAATGTCTCATCACAGACAATGTCTTGGTGGCACATGAGATGATGAGCCATATTAGCAAGAAGAAGAAAGGCAAATGCGGTGAGATGGCTATCAAGTTGGACATGAGCAAAGCGTATGATCGAGTTGAATGGGATTGCTTGAAGCACATTATGAAGAAACTTGAATTTCATGAAAAATGGATTAGCACTGTGATGAGGTGTGTATCCTTGGTGAAATATGCAGTACGGATTAATGGGCAGCCATATGGTTTAATCCAACCAACCCGAGAGCTGAGACAAGGTGACCCATTGTCGCCCTATCTCTTCCTTATTTGTGCCGAGGGCTTGTCTGCCTTGTTACATCATGTGGCACAAAGAAAAGTAATTGGATGGGTGGCTGCCTCAGCTAATGGTCCTAGAGTTTCTCGTTTATTTTTCGCTGACAACTGTTTGGTGCTTGAAAGAGCAGCAGTGAATGAAGCCACAGAATTCAACGGATTCTCAAAGTCTATGAAAACTCCTCTAGTCAACAATTAAATTGCCACAAAACTTCTCTGTCTTTCATCCCAAACACCGACAATGGAGTAAAAGAGAGGGTGAAAACTATGTTTGGTGCACAAGTTATTAAACCTCATGAAGCTTACCTAGGCTTGCCATCACTTGTGGGAAGATCCAAGAACAATAATTTTGCTCAGCTTAAACAGAGAGTGACTAATAAATTTTTGGGTTGGAAGGAAAAGATTTTAATGCTTGCAGGGAAGGAAATTTTGATTAAATCCGTGGCCCAAGCCGTGCCCTCATACACCATAAGCTGCTTCCTGTTGCCCAAGAATTTATGCGAAGAGCTTACTAGTGTGATTAGACAATTTTGGTGGGGACAGACTGGGAATGAGAGGAAAATTGCATGGTTGAGTTGGGAGGTGATGTGTAAGCCGAAGGACAGAAGAGGTCTGGGTTTTCGAGACTTGAGAAGCTTTAATTTGGCTCTTCTAGCAAAACAAGGGTGGCGGCTGCAAACTAACCCCAATTCTCTATTTAGTAGAGTTTATAAGGCGAAATACTTCCTATAGTGCAACTTTGCAGAGGCGACAATGGGCTGGAATCCAAAGGGGTATGAGGTGGCAAGTAGGGAATGGCAACAAGATTCTGGCATGACAAATGGATCCCCAGACCATGCGCATATAAGGTGATTTCATCGGAGAAACCAAACTCCACTAATGCTCTGGTTTGTGAGCTTATAAACAGAGAATCAGGGGAATGGAATATTGACAAGCTCAATAATTGGTTCCTACCCGAAGATAGGGATGCTATTTTGAGTATTCCTTTGAGCTCAAGCAATGTTCATGATAGAATAATCTGGGCTGAAAATAGAAGCGGGAAATTTTTGGTCAAAAGTGCTTATGCGTTAGTTGTGGAAGAGAAGACACATGACACCAAGGCTAACTGCTCGGACGAGTCAGTAAGGAGGAAAATTTGGAAGACCATATGGCAACTGAAAATCCCACAGAAGATAAAACACTTTGCATGGAAGGCTGGTCGAGATATTTTAGCCACAAAGTCTAACTTGGCTAGGTGGAGAATCACCCCAAATGGACTGTGCAATCTTTGTGGACAAGATGAGGAAACTGTCTGTCACCTGAAAATTTGGAAGACCATATGGCAACTGAAAATCCCATAGAAGATAAAACACTTTGCATGGAAGGCTGGTCGAGATATTTTAGCCACAAAGTCTAACTTGGCTAGGTGGAGAATCACCCCAAATGGATTGTGCAATCTTTGTGGACAGGATGAGGAAACTGTCTGTCACCTGTTGTGGAGTTGTGATCATGCCAAAGAAGTATGGAAGATTAGTAAATTTTCATTTCCGTTTGAAATCTTGCCACAATAGAGTTTCTTGGATGTGGTTGAGAAATTACAGAAGTGCGAACAAGCTCGACCTGGACAAATGGAGAAGTTTATTACTATTCGCTAGGGTATATGGAAAGTTAGGAATGATCTTCATATGGGACGCAAAGGTAAGGCGGGGAGGATTGTTCTGCAAAATGCTGTGCACATGGTGGATGAATTTAGGCTTGCAAATGAGAAAAAACAGAGAACCATGCTGAACCCGTCTCTCTGGTATCGTGGCAACCCCCACTTCAAGGGTACTATAAAGTAAATACGGATGGTGCAGTCTTTTCGGATAGAAAACAGGTAGGAGCAGGAGTGATCATCAAAGATAGCGCAGGGGAGGTTATCGTAGCTTTAAGCAAGAGGTGGGTGTGTCCATTGGGAGCAATAGAAGCTGAAGCAAAAACCTTGGAAGCCGAAGTCAACTTTGCATGGGAGGTTGGAATTAGAGAAGCAGAGTTTAAGAGTGACTCACTGTTGATTTGCAATGCCCTGCAAGGTCTGGTGACGCTGCCCTCGTCAGTAGTGAATGTACTTGCTGGGATAATGAACCAAGTTTCATGTTTTAGGCAGTGGAAGTTTACTCACATAAAAAGACAGGGAAATGTCCCTGCTCATTTACTAGCTCAGCACTTTAGGAATGTTAAGGAGTATGCTGCATGGCTAGAGGAATGCCCTAGCCTAATAGAGCATGCCTATGTGCATGATAAGATTGTAACTCGTTGACATGTTTCAATAAAGTTAAGTATTTCCTATATAAAAAAAAAAAGTAGGTATGGAAATAAACATTACCTCTATGAGCTGTAAGTGTAATAGAGATATTTACCATTGCAATAAACATTATCATTATTTATATTGCCTTTGATTCCATTTGGAATTCACTGTTTTTTTTGTAGATAAGCTTTGGTTTTGTTGAAAAAAATTTCAACTAATAAAATGGTCCAACCTGATATGATCTTTTGTATTAATTTCTTAAACAATATATTATGACTAATATTTCACCAAATTATTTGACCCATGGAAGATTGGGCCTATATCAGATCTCTATGTTTGTTGTTTCAGCTCTGCATGAAGTTGCAAGTAAGTTCATTTTATAGATATCATATCATATGCCAAGGCTTTGCATATATTGCACATTTTTATTTGAAATTATTGTTGCTTTCTAGGCATAGATTTTTGTATGGTTTTGATTCAAGAAGTGGTACAAATTCAAAATATTGTTATCTTCTTTCATCAGTTTGCTTACAGATATATTTTTACTTAATTTTATTCATTTTCAAATAAATGTACTTTCAAATAAAATAATTATATATAATTTTTATTTACTAATCCCATGCATAACACGGGTTAGAGACTACTAATAACTAATAGCCAAAACTTTTGAATTTTTGTTGACCGCTCCTTATTGCGCCACATGGCTACATAAATTACTAACACAATTGCTTTAAAACACTAAACAATTGTATCTTTCTGATGGTTTGTTTATTCAGTGTCATTAACTCCTAACGTTTGGCATAAGGTAAATATTTAAAAAAAAAAAAAACAGCCACATAAAATAAAGAGATATTACAATTAGACACAGTGTTTTGGCTTAGAGGCGATTATTAATTTTGATTGTTTCATTACTCCTTCCCACAAACCACTATTTTTTGTTCTTATCTTACACAACCACAGCGTCTCTTCGGGTCTTTCTAAACATATTCAAAAAACTTATTCAAAATCTCACACAAACACTGATCATTCCAATCCTATTCAAGTCCTCACACAACCCCTATCTCTCCCCAAGTCTCTCTCAACTTTCAATGTCTCTGCAATTTAAGGTCAGATAAGTAACAATTTTGAAGTTAGTGTTCCAAATTTCTTCAAAGTAAAGATTCTAATTTGTTTTCAAATTGTCTAAGATCAAGGTTTGCTATCAACAACGGATTTAAACGATGTTGGCTTCACCTGTCATGTCCCCTTAGCATAATCTATGTAACATTTATGTCCATTTTGGTGTTCAATCTACGTGGGCTCCATCTCTTGGCATTTTAAAGAATGGTTTGTGATGCTTTTATTTTAATTTTAGGCTTTCCCCCTTAATTTTAAGTTTTTAATTTTGTTCTATAGTTTTGGTTGTTATGTATGAGAAACCCGACTATAGCGTATAGGTTTTCTATCAAACAAAAAACCAGATCTCCTTTGGAAAAATATTGAAAACCCTAAATACCCAAACGCAAAATCTGTCTCAAATGCACTCGCATCTCCTTCTCCTTCTTCTTCTTCAACTTTCTCAACCTCTCCATCATTGAATTACATTAGGTACAAAGGCGCATAACTGGTGGCATTATATGCATACTGTATATTGTGGCAGAGGGGATTTTCTCCCATTCTTAGCAATACCCAGTATGGAATTTTCTTTTTCGTCAAGAGTTTCATTTTTTTTAAAAAATAAACAATTGTTTTTGTTAACAAGTTTGTTAATTTTTTTAACTGTGATTTATTTTCAAAAATAGTGTTGTTATAGAAAATCATTAATTAATTAAGTACACATTTAAATGGCAAAGGATAAATTTTGCTTCCCAGAGTTGCAACCATGATATTGATTTTTAGAGTTTCATTCATGATCTACTTCAATTTATCTAGGAAGAAAATCTCAAATACTTTGTTTTCTCTGCAAAAATTTGATATCTGTTATTAAATTTCACCTACTTTTGGTTGAATTTTGTGTTAATTTCCTTATTCAGTTTGTATTGTCTTTGTTTGATTCTATATTAAAAATAAAGAATAAAAAAATTGAACTGTTGAGTTTGGGGGATAAGGTTTGGAAAGTTGAGATTTGATTACCGTTGTGTGATTATTTTATGTTTTTGAGTTTGATTATTGATTGAGAAGAGTTGTCTTGGCAAATTACAAGATGAAGAGTAAATTTATTTGTTTGAATATTTTAAAGTGCTGCAAACATTCCTTTTTATGTTTTCTGGGTTTCTAGCACTCGCAGATTGCTTGCAATATATATATATATATATATATATATATAATTCACTGAAAAATCTTTTGTACATGGTCAGATGATCAAACTTGACCATGGTGTAGGGTGTTTCTAAATAATGTGAATGGAAGAACCAATGTGAATTCTCTTCAAAAAAAAAAAAAAATCATGTGGTCTGTAATTGTATGGAACTTTCTATTTAGGTGAGTCTCTATTGACTTCTCCATAATCCTACTTCTTTTGTCCACAGGGCCTTGAAGTCCCGATATTTTCCAGATTAAAGGCATAAATACGACCCAAAGACTCATGGAAAGTTGCTAGAGGGATACTGTTGAGGAAAATTCCAGTAAATGAGAAATATGTGAAATATGTGGGTATAGTGCAGACTGCAGAACAGAGACAAATATATATGAGAGTGCTCAGAAGCGCTAGAAGCTTGGAGACAAACCGCTCTGGCTGTTATGGACAAATATATAGTGAATGTGTATATATAGGTGTTGTTAATTGCGTCAACAAAACAACTGCAGACCAAAATCATCCACCATAGGCACCCCAACCGACACCTATCCCTAGAGCAGGGCCTTCCCTGCCAAATATCTCAATGGACTGAACAAGGTGCCACTCTGAGGCAACTAACTTCATAAAAGTATTCAATGGACTTCTCAATTCAACCATAGAACCCTTAAGTATCCCATCCTCAAGTGTTTTCCCTTCTCTTGAGATGCTATATAAAATGTCTAAAAAATTTGCACTGCACACTCTTTTGAATAACTTTCTGCATTGTTTTTGAATAACTTTTTGTAAACCAATTTTCTGTTTCGTATGTCAAGTTCTATAAAAGGAACAATGTGGGTTTGTTTGTGTTGGTTGAAAAATTTTGATTTTTTAGAGATAGTGAGTGATTTCATTTCGTTCATCAACTAATTAGTACCAAACTATTTCTTAGAAACTTTGCCACGGCAATATATAAGTAAAAAATTTGTAGTTTATTCCTCTCTTTATTTGTTTGCATTGATTGAAAATTTCTGGAATTTTTCGCATAAACTTTCTGGAACACACTGGAATTTCAATCTCTATCTCTCTTCTTCTAATTTTTAGATTCTCCTTCCCGGCCTCAATATCAGACCATTCTTTGTTGGTAATTGGGTGAGATTACCTGCAAATCTCAATTAGGTTTATAATTTCTCCTATTCTTTTTCCTTTTAAAAAACAATTCGATGAATTCAGAGATGTTGATCAGGTGTGTTGTGATGGTTATAATGTTTGGGTGCATGCCGAGTGTGAGAGTATTTCCAGTTGGCTTTTCAAGGTGTGCTTAATATACTTGATTTATGAAATTCTAGCTGGAACTAATTACGTTTCTGGCAGATATTATTTAGGAACAATAACAATAACAATAACAATAACAATAACAATAGTGTACTGGCACTTATATGGGATGAGCTAAAAACAGTCTTCTTATTATGAAATATCATTTGTATGGTGAGATATGTCATTTTGCCTTACTTTGTTCAGTTCTCTTTTACAGGGTGTTATTATTGCACTTATTGTTTTTTTGTCAACACAAAGGTAAGGTTCTGTGAAGGCGCCAATTTGTTAACCCATTTGAAATTTTTTATTTTTTACATTTACTTCAAATATTTATTTATTTGCCTTTTGTTTCAATGTGTAAAACAAATCATAGTTATTCAGCACATATGTAAATAAGAGAAGCGTTACATTAATGATAATAGCTGTGGTGATAGAGTTAGGGGTGGTGGATGTCATTGCAATGCTAGCAACATGGTGTGAAAGAGATTTAGGGTGGTCATGGAGAGACGAGAGAGCAGTTATTTAAAGGTTATCAATCTGGTGGTTGTTATTGTAGTGTTTGGTAGTGTTGAAGTTAGGGAAGAGAGTGCTTGAGGCATTGGAGGAGATGTTCTTCATGGTTGAGCTCCATATTCTAATGTTCTTCCACTATCAGATTGTTATTACTGATGGAAAAAACCATGCGCAGCGGAAGTTGAATCTAGATTGGCTTTTTAGTGAAAAGTTCATGTAGAATAATTGTTCAAATTATTCTTTATTTTATTATTATTATTTTTTTGTGTTGAAAAATTTGATGCAAACTTTGACTAGTATAAAATGTCATTTTGTTCAATTTTGTAAAACGTTAATTGGCCATTGAAACAATGGTGTGTAAGTATTAACCATAAAAACATCCAATTAAGAAAAACTCCACTCCTCTAATACAACCTTAACTAAAAGATAAATGCGAACAATTATTCTACATGAACTTTTCACTAAAAAACTAAAAGATTAATGCTATAAATTTGTAAAGTTATTATAAAATGTGATAAAAGTTATGCTTTTATTTAACAAAATTAATGCATTTCTGACCTTGTAAGAACAACTTTTCATTGTTAGATTTTACCCGTACTCTTTTGTGATCCCAACACATTATGCCATTAAGAAAAAAAAGTTTAAGATGTTATAAAACTATAGATTTACTATTCAAAATGATGTTATGCCCTTTTTTTTTAATAGTTTCAATAAAATGTTAATATATTGCGTCCGTTACATGGTGATTTCTTTTTACCATTAGACCTAAACTGTTATTTTAAAAGAATAATAGAAAGATTAAATTTAATAGAATAAAAATACAAATTAAATCTATTTTCCAATAGTTTTCCTGAGCATCGCACAAGTTAGTAACTAGTCTGTATCTATTGAAAGTTCAAAATGGGTATATAACACCCTTGAACGTTTAAACCCCAAATACAAAGATACAAATTCAAGCTTTATATCAAACAATCAATGTGCGGAATATGATAACAAGCTTATAACAGAATTGATAACTAATCTAAACCAAATATAAACACATCCACAGCAGTAAATATAAGGCAAAGATAAAGGAAGGAAGATGCAAACACTCGGACAACACACAATGTGTTATCGAAGAGGAAACCGAAGCCCTCGGCGTAAAACCTCTCCGCCGCCCTCCAAGCGGTCAAATAATCCACTAGAAAATGTAGGTGGGATACATGAACAGCAATAGACCCTCCAAGCCTAATCTACCCAGGTACCTAAGCCCTCCAAGCTTCTTGCTCTAACGAGCTTGTGCCGAACCTTTTTCTTTTCTAACTTACCGGATTCCGCTACTAGACCATAGCATCAACCAATGTAGATTGGTTCCTTCTTAACTGCTTCCTAAACAGTACCAAATAGACCTTCTCACAGATGTGGGTGTGGTGAGATAAGGATTTGGCTAAATGCCTCTCAAGGGTATGACAATGGAGAGGAAGAGAGAAGAGGAATTTGTAGAGTCTCTAAGGTTAAGATTGGGGATGAATCAATCTTGTATTTCTCTAGGGTTTCTCTCACAAAATTCTCTCTGAAAGCTCTCACAATATGGTGGGTATAAGGGTATATATATAGTAGGGTGAGAAGGGAATGCAAAACATCAGTTTTTGCCAAACAGGGCAAATTGGCGGCTTGGTCTCGTTGCTTGTCCAAGTCGCGAGTTCAAGTCGCGACGTAACGGCCTGGCCAGCTTGGGACTTTTGTCCTGTAGCGTGACAGCTAGCGCGACCCTTCAGCTTCCTCGTGTGCATCTCACGTGCCTGCGTTTGGCGGCTTGCCAGTCGCGATCCACCCGTGAGCGCTAGCTGCGAAGCTCTATTTTTCTTGCACACTCTTGAGCTTTTCTTCACATCTTCTCACATACTACCCTTACAATTTTCCCACCTAAATACAGGATTACTATGTGCTAAATTACAAGCAAATTGGTCATGGAATAAAGCCAATAAGATGGTTGATTAAATTCAACCTTACAATCTCCCCATTTGGCTATTCCATGCCAAAACCCTACAACAGACTTTAGACTTAAAACGTGAGTTGGGAACAGTTGAACAAAACTCACTCACCCCTAACTCTAGATTCTGTAAATCTCTTGAACATATGAATAAGTAACTCCTGAAACACAATAACATAGCAATATCATTGTCTGCAGAAAACTTAATATGCATATGGAGCAAAATAAGCATGATCAAGCAAAAATGAACATAAGCATTAAAGCAATAATTCATGGCAAGATCAACAACAGTATTCACTTAAGCAAAAGTGATTACTATGTTCATTCACACAAGGAATGAACATTCGGACATGCAAAGTGATAAGCTCAATTGAAGAGTATCATTTGCAAGTCCAACACTCAACCAATGCATACAAACATATATGCATCTAGGAACAATCCTACAAGGGCACAAGAGTGTTGTACTTAAGATAATGCAAAGCACTAACCAGTACAAAAGCACAAAGCACAAAGGCTGCATAAGCAAAGTATTGCAAATACATGGCACAAACTATAAAAGCCTACATACGTGCATAAGTGCATGAAACAACCCTCAAAACTTACAAAAGCAACAATGGGTACAAACACATAAAACACATATGCTAAATAAACTGAATAACATCATTATATATATATGTAATTACCATAGATTCACAACCATCCAAAAGTTTGTGTACCACAAGTTTTCCAATGTACCACAAGATTTCCAAAAGTATAAAACAAGTATACCACCAGATTTCCAAAAGTATAAAACTATATAGCAAGCTTAAAAAAAACTAAAACAGCAACTATAAAACCACTCCCCCTTTTAGTATGCATCCTCCTGTTCAAGATTAAGCTCTTTCTCCCCCTTAAGCTGCTCTCCCCCTTTTTGACACGAATAGCTAAAGGCTTTCTTCGAGCTTCTGTTGGATGTTATCTAATTGTACTCAATGGTTCTGAGACGCATTTGAGTTTGACCGTGAAAAGAGTTGAGAAGCCGTTCCAAATCTGAAATCCGCTGAAATACATTCTCAATGAAGTGACTTTGTCTGGGCATTTGGAATCCAGGAGGAATAGATGTAGTGCTGGTTGACTGTACAGGAGTAGATGTAGCATGAGCAGATGGAGATGCCTGAGTGGATGGTTCACTCTTAGGTTTCTTGGAGGAGTGACTCTTGCTAGCTTGGAGAGAGTACAGAGATATAGCTCGAGGACGAGACAAGAACTTCTCATCAGATGAAGGACTAACACCTTCACGGAGAACAATCTTCATAATCAGACTGCAGAATGGAAGAATTGTTCGTGTTGCCGATCGAGCTGATGTTTTCCCAATGATTTGGAATATATGAGCACAGATGTCAATTGGGGCACCAGTAATGAGATCACACAGAAATTGAGCCCTTCGAAGACTGATGAAGGTAGTATTTGACAGAGAGTAGAGATTGAAAAACATGATCAGCTTCAAGGTTGTCAGTTCTGGTGAAAATAATGCCATACTTATTGAGGACCCTGTGCTACCCACCACATGCTCATTTCCAAGAACTTGGAGGATATCTTGTGCCTGAAGCACCCTGTCATCGTATGGAGTACGATCCACATTACTTGGTCTGGAGATGCGGAGTACCTCAGCAATGTAGTCTGCATTTAGGATGAACTCTATTCCTCGAACCCAGCATTTTAACTCTACACCTGTAAATTTGGCATTGGAGTAGAATTCCTTGACCAGTTCTTCAATTGGGTCCTCAAAGTTTCCAAAAAGGTCAACCCAATCTCTGTCTTTAAATATGTTGGGGATAAAAGTGTCTCCAAGGGTATCAAACTTGACGGTTCGCTCCACAATGGGAGAGGACTCTTTAAAGATGTCTGCGTAGGTCTTTAAGTTAGTGGGAGTCCTGAATCTGTCAATGGTTAAGTCTCTAGAAGACTTAGACGATAATCGAGTCCGTTTAGCAACAGGGGTTGATGAATCATCAATTGCAATGCCTTTGCCTCTGGATGAACAACGGGTCAACTGCAACACAGAAGACACACAGGAACAAAACAAATACAATACCACAAGAGGCAACCATCAGATTGATTAGTTTCAGTTATAAGGCAGTTAACACAATAGACATAGGAACATGATATGTTGAGAAAGAAGTGAGCATGAACACCCCAATGCAGCATAACACAATGCTAATGCATACAACACTCATGAAAACTAACAACCCATAAACCGCATTCAGAGAGACCCATAGAAAATCTCTAAAACCCATATGTCCAATGAGAAATGATGCTTTCAAAGACCATGCTCAGAACAAAAAACATGCAATTATATGCATTAACAAGTTACTTAGTTAACTCATCAACAATAGACAAACACTCTACAAACAACCAAATCCAACATTTTGGACAAACCCATGTCAGAACACAATGTAATGTAATACACAAATGCAACTAACAGAAAACAAGAATCTGAACATCAAAACATAAAGAATAAAGTAAAGGAAGGAAAACCATACCTTTTTCTTGGTGTTTGATGAAGACATGATGAAGAAAATGGAAACTTTTTCAGTGAGAAACGGAGTGTTTTAGTGAGAGAATGAGGAAGACAATGAACAGTCACTGATATTCGAGGGAAAACTGAAAAAAAATTTGAAAAACTGTCTTTAAAATGCAAAACACGCGTTTTTCGCGACTTAAACAAGTCGCCAGTAAGTCGCCAAGGCAAGCCGCGAAACACTGTGAAGGTAAGATTCTAGAAAAATCTTCTAAGTGTTTTTCGCGACTGGAAGGTCTACCCGCGAAGGAGTCGCGAGCTGAGCCGCGAAAATCTCTGAGTAACCCTCGCGATTGGACCTTCCACTCGCGAACAAGCCGCCAAATTAAGTCGCGAAAAACTACAAAACTCAATTTTTGAAAAATTTCTAAGTCTTTTTTGCGACTAGGGTATTGACACGCCACTGAACCGCGAAAAATTTCTGAGTGGGCTCACGACTGGGGCTTGCGACTGGGCCAACCTGCGACTTAGTCGCCAAAACAGGGCAACATTGTTTTTGAAATTTTTATATTTTTGTAAAAACAAAGTACTTTCCAAAAACAACTAAAAACACTCAAAAATATTTTTGTGTTTGATCAAACAAAGATTGAGAATGTGGAAACACATTTAATCAAGTACAATCACACAAATGAATATGGCATTCATTGAACATAGACTTGTGTGTTGTGTGTGGATATCAAAAATAAGATAGTCCTTAGTCCAATGTGAAGTTTCAATGATCAATTCAATCAAGGCATACACAATTAGCACTAGATAATGTGACCTATCTCAATTATAGAAACATGCATATATGACCTCCCACAAGAACTTGATTACATTCTTTGAAGCTTTTCATTTGGCTTCATGTTTAACATATCATTTGCACTTTTTGAGCAAAGAAAATCTCATTGTGAGATAGATGCTTGAAATTTTTGATATTTCAATTAATGAGTAAGCCTTTGGCTTTTTGGGCATCAAACATTTTATTTTGGTCGCTTTCCCTTTTTCCTAGTCAAATACTAGTATGTGCGACAGGCTTTTGCAGCTCTATATCTCTTTTCATTTGGAGATTTACATTTAGAGAGCTCTTTTAAGCAAAAACAAAAATAAAGAGTGGGAAGATATATAGATATGAGTCTATGCATGCCTCAAGATCAACAAAACCATTCACTAATCATTCATGACAAGGTTGAATATCTATTTACAACAGTCACATAGATTTCAGAATTTCTCCCACAATGATATGAGTGCATAGAAGACAAGCTAAGCTTGTAGATGCACAAAGCCATTAGTACAAAGGTACAAAGAAAAATATGATTTGAGACAAAAGCTCAATAAAGTTGATCAAATTTTTTGGATTTTCTACTTTTTATGTGCTTTTGGATTTTTGACACAAAAGAAAAATGATCAAAAACAAAATCAGCAAAGAGAAAAACAATTTAAACAACACAAAAAAATTTTCATCACAAACTAGCAAGAAGCAAAAACAACCAAGCATATACACAAACATAGGAAGTATTGATGCATGGATATGTTGTAATGTTTATGCATGAGTACCCTTCGTCACCCACGCGTCACGTGCGTTTGGGGTGATATCCTTGACGAATTGGGTACGAGAATCAGGACTATCAAACCTTCGTGTGAAGCTTTCAAGACAGTTGGTGAAGGCACCGATCATCTTCATGAAGTCCGTCATTCCTGGATCTTGGTTTTGACTTCTTGGTTGCTCACCACCCCAAGACCTCTTGTCATTTCTTCTTCCTCGTGACCAAGGTGCGCTTGCATTGTTGTCAGCTCTCAGCTTTTGACAATTTGGTCTAGTATGTCCTCGCAGTCCATAATAGTGACACACATAATCTGTTCTAAGACCCCGTTGTGGTCTTGAGAGAGATCTTGCTCTAGTTTCGTGTCTGCCCACAAATTGATTTCGGGGCTTATTCACCATCCGTTGCTCAGTTACATTCTTCTTCTCAGCCTTAACATTCTCAGGGATGGCCTCTTCTACAATCGGCTCTACGGCCTTCACAAATTTCACTTCTTTGGTAGCTTTAGCTGATGAGCTACTTCCTCCGGTAAATCCCAATCCGGACTTGTCTGAGAAATGTTTTTGGGATGAGATAACATCATCCAACTTTCTGGAGGAGACCCTTTCTATCTTGGCTTGTGCTTGCACTACCTCTTGCTCAAGGAATCTCACTTTAGTGTAAGCTTCCGATAACTCGCCATTTAGTATCTCAATCTCACACTTAGCCTCTTTATACCTGGCCTGTAGACTTTTGTAGTCCTCTTCAGCCATTTTCATCTTCTTCACAGCTGCCTTTGCAACCCTTGCATACTCACCCGATTTCTCAAGAAGTAAAGTATAATTCTCTTGAAGGCTGGCAGTATTTCTATCCTCTTCGGCATCTGATTCTTCAACAATCCCTAAGGATTCATCATCGCTGTGTTCTCCAAGTTCTTGTACAAGCTGATTCAAGTCCTCCGAGGACTCCACATGAGCAATGGTCATGAATGCGAAGAAATTTCATTCTCCATCACAGCTCTCGTCAGAATCAGAATTTGATGAGTCCGAATCACTCAAAGTAGTGGCATAGGCCTTTCCCTTCGACTTCAAGTAATTTGGGCATTCCTTTTTAAAGTGCCCATGGTCGTTACATTCAAAACATGTAATTCCTTGTGAGGATTGAGAATCTTTACCATCTTTTCTTCGGAACTCTTTCTTCTCTTTTTCGGCACTCTGAAATTTTCCTTTGTCACCAAATTTCCCACTATTCTTGAGCTTTAGGAATTTTCGGAAGTTCTTTACAAGATACGCCACATCTTTGTCTACCGTATCCTCTTCCGAAGAGTCATGAGACACCATTCTCTCATCAATTGTCTTAAGAGCAAGGGATTTGCTCTTCTTCGCTGAAAGAAGGGACAACTCATATGTCTGTAGAGAACCAATCAGCTCTTGAACCTTGATTTCGTCAAGATCTTTGCTCTCTTCAATGGCTGTAACTTTGGGCCGGAAACTTTCTGGTAGTGACTTGAGGATCTTCCTAACAATCTTCAAGTCCTCCGTCTTTTCTCCCAAGTTAAATTTACCAACAACCACTTCGTTCAATTTACTGTAAAACGAATCAAAAGACTCATCCTCACTCATCTTTAACTCCTCAAATCGAGTAGTCAACATTTGAAGTTTGGTGTCCTTCACTTTCTTAGTCCCTTCATAGGTTGTTTACAGAATTTCCCATGCTTCCTTAGCAATGGTGATATGAGAAATCCGGTGAAATTCTTCCGGAGATACACTGCAGAAAATAGCATTCAATGCCTTGCTATTTGCATTGGCCGCCGCAAGAGCAGCCTTATCCCAAGTAGACTTGGCAGCCTCTGGCCTTATCCATCCTACTTCAACTGCATCCCACATAGCATCATCAATAGAACACAAAAATGCCCTCATACGGACCTTCCAAAATGCATAATTATTACCATCAAAGAACCAGGTCAGGGATCACACTTAGGTGTTTAAACCACAACAAGTGTACCCGCTCTGATACCAATTGAAAGTTCAAAATGGGTATATAACACCCTTGAACGTTTAGACCCTAAATACAAAGATACCAATTCAAGCTTTATATCAAACAATCAATGTGCGGAATATGATAACAAGCTTATAACAGAATTGATAACTAATCTAAGCCAAATATAAACACATCCATAGCAGTAAATATAAGGCAAAGATAAAGGAAGGAAGATGCAAACATTCGGACAACACATGATGTGTTATCGAAGAGGAAACCTAAGCCTCAGCGTAAAACCTCTCCGTCGCCTTCCAAGCGGTCAAATAATCCACTAGAAAATGTAGTTGGGATACATGAATAGCAGTAGACCCTCCAAGCCTAATCTACCCAAGTACCTAAGCCCTCCAAGCTTCTTGCTCTAACGAGGTTGCGCTAAACCTTTTTCTTTTCTAGCTTACCAGATTCCGCTACTAGACTATAGCATCAACCAATGTAGATTGGTTCCTTCTTAACTGCTTCCCAAACAGTACCAAATAGACCTTCTCACAGACGTGGGTGTGGTGAGATAAGGATTTAGCTAAATGCCTCTCAAGGGTATGACAATGGAGAGGAAGAGAGAAGAGGAATTTGTAGAGTCTCTAAGGTTAAGATTAGGGTTGAATCAATCTTGTATTTCTCTAAGGTTTCTCTCACAAAATTCTCTCTAGAAGCTCTCACAATATGGTGGGTATAAGGGTATATATATAGTAGGGTGAGAAGGGAATGCAAAACATCAATTTTTGCCAAACAGGGCAAATTGGCGGCTTGGTCTCGCTGCTTGTCCAAGTCGCGAGTTCAAGTCGCGACGTAACGGCCTGGCTAGCTTGGGACTTTTGTCCTGTAGCGTGACAGCTAGCGCGACCCTTCAGCTTCCTTGTGTGCATCTCATGTGCCTGTGTTTGGCGGCTTGCCAATCGCGATCCACCAGCGAGCCCTAGCCACGAAGCTCTGTTTTTCTTGCACACTCTTGAGCTTTTCTTCACATCTTCTCACACACTACCCTTACAATTTTCCCACCTAAATACAGGGTTACTAAGTGCTAAATTACAAGCAAATTGGCCACGGAATAAAGTCAATAAGATGGTTGATTAAATTCAACCTTACATCTATATATATCTAAAAGCTGAAGCGTATCATTTATTGTTGCTACGCTCCTATTGAGCCACATCAGCAGCCACATCATCTACCTATGTCTCATTCCACTCCATTACTTCCAATCATAATTTCCCTTTTACCTTTTCATCTTTCCATTACTCTCAACCTTTATGTCACTCTTCATCTATTCCTTCCTCTTCCTTTTATTTTGTCTTTTCTTATTCCCATTCTATTACTATAAATATGTCATTCTCTCTTCCATTCTATACATATTTTCACACATGAAAAAATGTTATTACTCTCTCTCTCTCTCTCTCTCTCATGTTTTATTTTTGTGTGAATTTTTTATTTTTTTGTATCTCTACTTTAGATTAATGAATTTATGTGTTCTTTAGAATTTTACTTTGGGTTGATGAAGTTTGGTTTTGTGTTTTTTAGTTATTATCCTTTTTTTTTTCCTATGATTGTTAAATGTTATTCTATTGCTTTTAAAGATAGTTTACAAGAATGTTATGCTATTCTATTATACAGCATGATTTGGATTATTTGGTGTTTGACTTATGACTATATTTTTTATTTTGACACTTATTCTGCTCATTTTGTTTTCTATCTCTCTAAAAGAGGTGACTATTCTCTCTCTCTCTCTCTCTCTCTCTCTCTCTCTCTCTCTCTCTCTCTCTCTCCCCTCTCTCTCTCTCTCTCTCTCTATATATATATATATATATATATATTATTTATTAATTTTTGCAACTTTGCTTTAGGTTGATGAATCATTGTAATTTTTTTTTAATAATACTATTTTGGGTTAAAATGATTTGTTAGTGTGTTTGAATTTTTAAGTTTTTCATCACAAGACTTCTCTTCCCCTCTTATAACTTTTGTTTGATTTTTTTTTTTGGGACAAAATACTTAGTTATTTTGGAAGTGAGATTTTGAATTTATATCAAAATACAATCTTAGCTATGTATTTAAATGTGTCTATCAACTATTAAAACTGCCCAAGATGAATATGTATAGACAATATTTTTGTTTTAATTTTTCATTGATTTATTTTTTAGTTATAAAATTAAAATTAAAGTAAATAAATATGTAAAGATAAAACTGCCTAAGATGAATTTGTAAAACCAATATAGTTATATATTTAATATTGTCAAAGAATTAAAAGTTAAAAAATAATTAATTAAAAGAATAATGATATGGCAAATGATGTGGCGGATGTGAAGGCTCAATAGGAGCGTAGCAACAAAAATGCGATATGAAGATCCAATTGAAGAAAATTAAATCTTAATAAATGAAAGCGTATGTAGTAAAATTTTTTTTTGTTAGATCACATTCTCTTTATGTTGTTATACAAATTATTTTCTTATGTTTCAATAGGTAAAGTGTTTAATTTTAGACATAAAGTCTACTTTTTTCCTACATATTATTTTAAATATTAAAATTATAATATGGCATAATCTCTTCGGAATGTCCAAGAAATATGCAGTTCCAATCTCATGTATCTATATTAGTAAACAAAACTCAATCAATAGTTCGAAGCTACTCTTACTATAAGAAAAATTATAAATATAATAATCTTTTTTTAAGAGAATGAAAATTTTGAATAATATATTTGAAACTCAAATAGTTTAGTTGTACAGGAAAAACAAATTAGGAAAATATAACGCACAATAACATAATTATCAAAATATGGACGGCCTAAAAAATGAATATTATCAATAAAAAAATCCAAATAATAAAATGATGATATATTTTTTGACATAAATAAATGAAAAATATTTTAAGAAATTCTTTAATTTTTTGGGAGAAAAAATTATTTTCTACAAAATTTAGTGAACAAATTAATTATATATTATACCATAACTAAAATATAATTATTTATTCCCACGCATCGCGTGGGTCTGCGACTAATATTAACTAATAGTTGAAACGTTTGACTTTTTGTTGATTACTCCTCATTATGCCACGTGGTTACATAAATTACTAACACGTCTACATTTTAGAAAATCTGAAACATTATATCTTTTGATTTGACCACTTAAGAAAATCGTTTCAGCAAATTTTCTAGGCAAAACTACAATATTGGTCCCTTAAGTTTACCCTGTGTACGCAATTAGTCCCTCAAGTTTGAAGTGAGCACAATTGGTCCCTCAAGTTTTAAAATTGAATTGTATTAGTCCTTTTACTAACTGCCGTTAGTGGTGTTATTTACGTGGCTAATGGAAGAATGACTTGGCATTTTTTTTTTAATGATGTGGCATTTTTTCAATTAAAAAATTACAAAATTAATTTACAGCTAAGAAATCTTCCCATCACGTAAGAAACAATCTGATTCATAACTGGCACGAAACGAGAGAGAAAAGGGGAGAGAGTGAAGAAACCCAAGCCCTAGCCATCGCCATCAGTGATAGCCATTGGCCCGTGCGCCTCCCTGCTTCTCTTGCACAACCACTGACATAAAACTGAGTTGTATTATCCGAAGGCAGATGAGTTGATATTAGAGTGATGTAAAACAGGCCTAGAAGAGAAATAAATCTGAGACCATCCATTTTAGAGGTTACTTGTTGAAGCTCATTTGATTTGGTTAAATATTTTACTCTAGATTTTGAGTTTATTAGTTCTCAAATTATAGATTATTTTTGCCTATAAAACCTCCTTGCAGCTTTCATCTCTATGGTCTCTATTATATGGGCAATTTGGACTAGTAAAAAAAAAGGTTTTGTATGATATTTAGGCTTCTTCCTTGACTACCAGTGGCTTGCTCTTGATGTTGCTGTTGTAGAATAACTTTTTATGAATAATTCAGCCTTTGCTATGTTTATTTTTAATGGTAAATTCCTTGCTATTGCTCTAGGGATGGATGACTTTGACTTCACAATCACCCTTTACTATTGGGGGAAGATTAGGAATAATCCATACAAATATGAAGGAGAGGAGGTAAAGATATATGAAGATAATAATTCTAATGAAATGTCACTTGTTGAGATATGGAATAAGGCCAAAAATTTTGGGTATGGTGAAAATGATGTATTTTTGTGTAGAGTGCCTACTATGCCATTTGCAGGTTGTTTATGGTTTAAAACATTTGGAGAATGATGTTGATGTAATGAACATGATGAAGTGTATTAGGGTTTATAATGAAGTGGAAGCGTACGTTATGTTCTTAGATGATTATGAGAATGCCTTTGGTAATGAGGGAAATGAGGGAGATAAAGTAGATGAAGCTGTTAGTGAAGAGGATAGTGCTCATAGGGTTCATTTTGGATACAATGAAAGTGATGACGATGATATGTTTGCACGGTATATTGATCAAGTGATAGTGATGACGATGACATGCAATTGGCTAGTCTTTCTTTTAAAATTGATCAATTGTTTAGATATATTGTTATACAGGTTTAATTTGTAAGGCTATTCAAATATAACTTTGATATTATCAATTTGCATATTCATTCCTTCAGCAAGTCTTGGATTACGCATCGAACCTAATGTTGGACATGAGATACTAGAGGAAACCAAAATAGAAAGCAGTCAACAATGTCAATCCATTTAGTTTGCTAGAAAGACTTGCAAACGAACAAGTAGTTACTCTCTCTGTCTCTTACACAATCAAGAAACATCAAAACAATTATTATGCGATAAATAAATAAAAACAAAAGAGAAGGCATAGAGCCATGTACTCATTCAGTTATGGGTAATTTTTTAATATATATTCACAAAAAGTAATACAAAGTAGAATGGGAAAGTCTCCCTAACTTCTTTCAGCCTTCCTTTATCCTTTTAGGCCCCATGAATATGATAATGCGGAGCAAATTAAAACCTAATACAATCTGCCCTGCCCTCTTGAAGAATCTCATGGGAATCAAACACAATTGAATTTATCTTCCCAAACTACAATTCGTGACTTGTTATATTACCATTTTGTAAGGCCAAAATTGAATCTCATCACATTCTTATACAATAGGATAGTCTTGAAAGTTGAAACATTCATTGGCACCAAGGAAAGAAGCTAGACAATATGGCTTGGTTATGGTCCACCCAGAGACGGAACCAAGATTCGGAAATGAGGGGGGCCAAAGTAAAAAAAAAAAAAAAAAAACATTATTATTACAGCAAACACAACTAAAACTTTTTAAAAAGTAACTTAAAAAAAATAAAGTGTTAAGCACTTCATAGTTCACACCATGTAAACTAAAAATCATACATTTGATAGTGCCAAATTTGTGCTTTACTTTTGTTCTGTTTTTGTTTTTGTTTTTGTTTTTGCTTTTGATTTTTTGTTTTTTTTTTTTTGTTTTTTTGTTTTTTGTTTTTTTTTGTTGAGGGGGTGTGCTTTACTTTTGTTGTCAATATTAGTTTGTCTACAGGTAATTCATGTTATTTTTGGGGCAATTGGGTTTCTTTGTCTACATGTAATTCATATTATTTTTTAGGCAATTGGGTTTCTTTGGACCAAATTTGTGTTTTATTTTTTTTGTTATTATCCAAAGGTTATTGTAATTATTCTTCTAGCAACTGGGCAAAAGGGATAGAATAGAACATATACTTTTGGATTTTATGGGCCAATTTATAATGTTTTTGGAGGAAGGGGGCCAAGATTGCATATTTTGGGGCAAATTGAAAATTTTCTTTGTGTACACACATACTAAGAATTTTTTTTCAAAATTGCCGCGGGGAGGGGGGGGCGGGGCAGCCCAAGGCTAGGTCCGTCTCTAGGTCCACGTTGCACCAAAGTTGATTTTGGGAAGTGGGAAAAGGAAAAAGCCACTCATGGTATAGTCCTATATACCTTCAGTATACATCCCCTCATAGACAATATAAGTACTGTCATGAACTTTTATAAGATCTGTAAATAGAAACTATTTGGGCCTATATAAAAAATAAAAAATAAAAACCATGCAATAGTATCCATCAGCCATTACATCTCAAATGGATACACGAATCTCTGTTGATTTTAAGGATTGCAGATAATATAATGGTACATAACCCTACCGGTTTAGTTCACTATATGATCTTTTCTTTCATATTCTATTTCTTTTCTTAGTTCTAATAGCCAGTAGTCAATTTTTACAGATTAAATAAATAGAATGTGAAGACAACATTCAGTCTCTTATCATCAGCAAACCATTGGAATATTTGATTTTTTTAGTATGTTATACCTTCCCTTCCCCATTGCCTTTAATTTTAGAGGAATCGATATGCAAAGAACAAAATAAAACACGTCTCGAAGCAATCAGAATTACAAAAAGAAAATGTGTTGAATTCTATACAAGCTTCACAATTGCATCAATGGAGGAATGAAAGCTCAGAGAGAGAAAGACAAATGTAAAACTTGTAGAAAATGAATTTTGTAATAAGTTTACAATGCTCTATTCTTTATATAGGTAGAACAGAGGCGGGAAAGATAAGAAGAAGCAAAACAAAAATAACTAACTTCCTAACTCATCTAAGCCATACACGTGGAATAGAAACTAACAACACATTTAGCTTGATTGTACAAACGGCAGTCGTTTTGTACCTGTCTAAATTATTCTGAAACTAAGCTACTCTAAGCTACCTGCAGTTTACTTCTATATTTACAAATCACAATGCAAACGATTGTAGTTTAGTTCTATAATGCAAAACGACTGATACTGACAAACTAACAAACTTCAATACTCCCCCTCAAGATGAACCATAGATGTTGATCAGGTTCATCTTGGATAGAAGAAAGTAGAATTGCTTATGTCCAAGGGCCTTTGTGAAGGAATCAGCAATCTGGTGTTTGGTAGGCACATGGAAAGTCTTAATCACGCCACTTTGAATTTTACTTCGGATATAGTGACAATCAACCTCTATGTGCTTTGTACGTTCGTGAAAAACTAGATTTGCAGCAATATAGAGGGCGGCCTTGCTATCACAGTACAAAGACGCTGGATAATTGTGACTTAAACCAAAAGTTCCAAGTAATGCTACTAACCAGACAAGTTCACTTGTGACAGTAGCCATTGCACGATATTCAGACTCTGCTGATGATCTGGATATCACTTGTTGCTTCTTACATTTTCAAGATATGAGAGAATTGCCAAGAAAAACACAGAAGCCTGAAACTGATTTTCTGGTATCTGGACATGCAGCCCAATCAGCATCACAATAGGCTTTGAGTTTCAATTCAGAACTTGCAGATAGGAATAGACCTTGTCCTGGTGCCTTCTTAAGATACTTAATTATTTTATAAGCTGCTTGTAAATGAGGAATCTGAGGGGAGCTCATAAACTGACTCAGTTTGTGCACTGAATAACAAATGTCAGGTCTTGTTAAAGTCAGGTAAAGAAGTTTGCCTATAATTCTTCTATACAAAGATGGATCTGGTGCAGCCTCTCCCATTGAACTCCTAAATTTGGCTGATTGATCCATAGGCACATTGGCAGGCTTGCTTGCTAGCAGACCCGTATCAAATAGCAGCTCTAAAACAAACTTCCTTTGACACAAACTAATACCTTTTTCAGTCCTTGCAACCTCAAGGCCTAAGAAATACTTCAAGGTACCAAGATCCTTGAGTTTGAACTTGGCATTTAGGAAAACCTTGAAAGTATTGACTACCTCCACATTGTTGCTAGCTATCAAGATGTCATCCACATAAACTAGCAAAATGAGAATTGAACCCTTGCTAAGCTTAGTGAAGACAGAGTAGTCTGATTTAGATTGAATGAAACCATGATCAATGAGAGTGGATGAGAGCTTAGCAAACCACTGTCTACTGGCCTGCTTCAACCCATAAAGAGATTTAGTGAGTTTGCACACCTCCCCCTTGCTGCCAAATCCAGGAGGGGGAACCATATACACTTCCTCATTCAATTCTCTATGCAAGAAAGCATTGTTGACATCTAGTTGGGACAAATGCCAACCATACACAGCAGCCATAGCCAAAAGGGTCCTAACAGTTACAAACTTCACAACAGGGGAGAATGTCTCATAGTAATCAACTCCCTCAGTTTGATTGAAGCCTTTAGCTACCAATCTGGCTTTGTACCTTTCTATAGAGCCATCAGCTTTAAGCTTGATTTTGTAAACCCATTTGCACCCTATAGGCACTTTACCAGGAGGTAATTTGGTCATTATCCAAGTCTGGTTAGTCTGAAGTGCATCAATCTCAGCCTTCATGGCAACTTGCCACAAAGGATCAGGTAGAGCTTCAGCATAGGAGGTGGGTTCTTTGGCAATAGACAAGGCAACAGAGAAAGCTTTATGTGCATTAGACAACTTAGAATAAGAAAGAGCTGATGAAAGGGGATAAAGGATACCTGGACTGTCACTGGAGATAGAATCATGGGAAGGTAGAGAAGTTGATGCTAAGTTGTAGTGATGATGAGGAATAACAGTGTAAGCTAAACCACAGTGGTAATCATGAAGATATGAAGGGGTTTTATGAGGCCTAGTGGACTTTCTAATAAGAGGGAAATCAGATTGAGCAACAGGTAAAGCAGACTGAGCAACAGGTAAGCCAGGTTGATCAATAGAAAGTGCAGGTTGAAAAGAATGATCATGAGGATGAGAAGAGGCCAGATCAGGATGAACAAGATCTGGAATTCATCAGGGGGCACAGCAATATCAACAGAACTAAAAGGAAGAGAAAACTCAGCAGAAATGGATGCAATAGAATCATGAATTGGTGACTGAGATGGAAAAATATGATGGGAAGTGGAAGGAGGACTAGGGATGAATTTAGACTGCCAATGTTTAAAAGGAAAAACAGTCTCTTTGAAGATAACATCCCTTGACAAAAAAGTAGGTCTAGTGGACAAATCATACAACTTATATCCTTTAGTCCCAAAAGGGTAACCAAGAAATATGCATGCCTTTGCTCTAGGATCAAATTTAGATCTGTTCCTAGTTAAAGTAGAGGCATAACATAGACAGCCAAATGATTTAAGGTGCTGATATGAAGGGGAATGACCCAAAAGTTTCTGGTATGGAGTAAGATTACCTAGAAGAGGACTAGGCAACCTGTTGATGAGATATGTGGCTGTAAGGACACAATCTCCCTAGAATTTTAAAGGTAAATTGGCATGAAACCTCAAGGCTCGAGCAACATTCAATAGATGCTGGTGTTTTCTTTCAACAATAGCATTTTACTGTGGAGTTTCAACACAAGACAGCTGATGTATGAGACCTTTTGAAGCATAAAATAAGGAAAGAGCAAATTCAGGCCCATTGTCACTCCTAATGACCTTAATGGAGACTTTGAACTGATTAAGAATCATTTGAAAGAAGGATTGAACTAAAGAAGAAGCATCAGATTTGTACTTCATTAAATAAACCCAAGTGCATCTACTATGGTCATCAACCAAGGTGAGAAAATATTTTGAGCCATTTAATGAAGTAGTAGAGTAGCGTCCCCAAATATCAGCATGGATTAAATCAAAGCAAGCTAAAGAAACACTTGTGGACTTAGGAAAAGATAATCTGTGTTGCTTGGCTAAAGGACAGATATGACAATCAAAGGATTTGTTATTACAAGAAAGCAGATCAGGTACAACAGAATTTAGCAAAGTTAATCTTTGTGAAGATGGGTGGCCTAATCTATAATGCCACAACCTAACATTATCACTTGAAGTAGAAACAACAGAAGGAGAATCAAGATTATAGGAATTGACACTCTTATTACAAAGGAAAGAAGGTAATCTGGACAGAACCTCTGAAACAGAAGGTGGCAAAGTGATTGAGTCATTGCACTGCAAAGTATACAGCCCTCCATTTCTCTTACCCAACCCAATCATCTTCTAATGCAGTAAGTCCTGGAGAAAGCAGTAATGAGAAAGAAAAATACAGCAACAGGAAGGGTTTTGGGTTAATTTACTTATGGAAATAAGATTGAAAGAAAAAGAAGGAATACAAAGGACATTTTCAAGAATCAGTGTGGCTGAGATTTTAACAGTGCCAACATGAGTCACCTTAACCATTTCACCATTTGGGAGTCTAACAGACATCTGAATTGAAGAAGTGATGAGGTGAAGAAATGAATGGAATGGATCATGTGGTCAGTAGCACCACTATCAAGAATCCAATCATATGAACTAATATGAGAGGTGTTGGTACTAGAAGAAAAAACTGAATGCTGAAAAGAAGGGGAAAACCATATACCTGATAAAGTGTGGGCTTGAACATCCATGGAAGGCTGAGTAATGATGGTGGCAACATGAGGAGCATTTTCCAAACAGGCCTCTGGTGGTGCTTGGGTACCAAAGTGGCATTGAGAGTTCAACAATCCAAGTAATTGTTGATATTGAGCCTTTGTGAGAGCAACAGGTTCACTGAGAGGACTTTCAGCAGCAACAACATTGTTTGCAAAAGGTGGACCAGCTTTGTTTTTGAACTTATATCTAGGAGGATATCCGTGCAACTTGAAGCATTTGTCAATAACATGCCCCATAGCTCCACAATGAGTGCATTGTGGCCTGCCATTCTTGAACTTAACAAAGGCCTTGGTGTTCCCAGGTTTAGACCCAAAAGCTGCCAAAGCTGCTGATGTATCAGCCATAAACTTCTTCCCAGCACCTATTTTTCTCTGTTTCTCATCTTGCAGTAGAAGAGAGAAAACTTTGCTCAATGAAGGCACAGGCTCCATAAGCAGAATTTGGCTCCTGATAGCTGCATACGTCTCACTCAGCCCCATTAGGAAAGACATGGTGCACTCCTCAACTTGGTGACCACATGTACATATTCTGTAATTAGAAAATTCATCCCAAAGACCTTTGAACTTGGCATAATACGCATTGATAGTTAAGTCCTCTTGAACTAAAGAACTAATCTCCTTTCTTAGATCAAAGATTGTAGGACCATTTCCTTGCCCAAACCTGTTTTGCAGATCAACCCATACATCTCTAGCAGTCTTGAAATAAACTATACTTGACTGCAACTCTTTGGAAACAGAATTAAACAGCTAAGCCAGGACAGTGCTGTTGCATTTATTCCAAGCTGTGTAATGTGGATGATCAACAGATTGAGGCTTAGGGATAGATCCATCAATGAAGCCCAATTTAGTTTTGGCATCCAAAGAAATAAGTATGGCCCTGCTCCAGGTGTTATAGTTATCTTCAGTGAGATGTTGAACCACCAAAGAAACTCCTGGATTGTCACCACTGGATAGAAAATAGGGACTAGATGTGTTTTCCCAAGGATGCGTAGTAGGAGTAGGATTAACACTAGAGGTACTCTCAGTCATGTTTATCACAGAAAAGGAATGAGAGAATAAAGATTCAAGGTTTCAAGTAATTAAAACCAAGAATTGGGGATAAAAAAAACACTAATTGGTTTTCTCAAGAATTCTCTAAGAAACAAGAGTTAGATTCTGTGTGACAATCAAGCTGTAATTCACAATCTTGATGAGATTGTAAATGGAAACAGTGAATTCGAAAAACAGAATATCCCTAGAATTGAAGGAAAAATGAATTGTGTTAGGTTCTAAAGGTTTAGGATTTTATGTATTTAGAACTCTAATTTGTAATGTTGGTAAACCATGATCAAAACAATGTATTTAGTCTTGTTTAGACTTGCTCAAAGTTGTTAATATATTGTAAAGTTGGAATCGAGTGACTGCAGATGCATTGGAGCATTTTGGCCTGGCTCGATCGATCGAAGGTTAGACTCGATCGATCGAAAGTCGGCCCAGATGCGTTTTCTGCAGAATTTCCAACTCAGCCCAAACTCTTTAAACGTTTAGGGTTTTATGTTTTTGCCCTAGGTATATAAGGCAAACCCTAGCCACGGTTTTCAGAGTTGCACAAGTTGTATTGTCGCTCATACATTTCGGTTTTGTGTAAATCTCTTGTGAGATCTAGAGGAGCTTTCCTTTACACAAAGTTTAGGGTTTTCAAGATTGAGATCACTTCAACATCTTGATGATCAACTTGGTTGCTGCCTTTGAAGCTTAAAAAATATCAAGTGTGGGTGCTTGTAGCTAATCAAGGGATTCAAAGAAAAAAGTAGTCCGTGGACTCGGAGCCTGCGCGTGGTCGTGTCAGGAAGTTTTACTGGTGGGTAGCATTAGGAAGTCAAGCGGGGAGCTTGTAAGTCCTTTTGTAAGAACTTCAATTCTTTCTTAGTGGATTCCGTTTTACCTTGAGGATCGGTGGGTAAAATCTTCCCCAGGTTTTTCCGTGTGGTTTTCTGGGTGATCATATCATGTGTTATTTATTTTCCGCTGCTTTATATGTTTTATATGCTTGATGTGATTATTTGATTGTTTTAACTTAGAATTGCTTAATTTGACTAAGTAACAACTTGCCTAATTAATCTAGGCTACGCAATCTGGTTATAGTTTAAGGGGTCTAAATCGTTCAAGTGGTATCAGAGCGGGTTGCTCTTCTGTTTGAGATTTTTACCTCTGAGTTGATCCTTGACCCCAGTTGTCATGGAGCATGGACACTCTCTGTTTGTTCCTCCTCACTTTGATGGGAACAATTATGCTTACTGGAAAGTAAGGATGAAAGCATTCCTGAAATCCATAGATGAGAGGGTGTGGAATTCCGTTGAATACGGATGGGAGAAGCCCACTACTCCTGTGAGTGAGTGGCAAACTTCTGAAAAGGAAGCATCAGGCTTCAATAGCAAAGCTATGAATGTCATCTTCAATGCTATTTCAATGGAGGAATTTAAGAGGATCTCTAATGTTGAGGTTGCTCATACTGCTTGGAAAATCCTCCAAACTGTGCATGAAGGCACAAAGGCTGTTAAAATAAACAAACTGCAGCAATTAACTTCTAGGTTTGAAAACATTAGAATGTCTGATGATAAAACCTTTGATGAGTTTTATGCTAAACTTAATGATATTGTTAATTCTGCTTATAATTTGGGTGAAGTCTATGATCAACCTAAGTTGTTAGGAAGATACTTAGATCCTTAACTGAAGACTTTAGACCCAAAGTGACAGCCATTACTGAGAGTAAGGATGTTGACTCCATCCCTGTGGATGAGCTTGTAGGATCTCTTCAGTCCTATGAATCTGACTTACCCAAGACTATCAAATCCAAATCAATGGCACTTAAGTCTGTTGATGATGTTGAAGCTGGTGGATTTGATGATGAGCTCTCTCCCACGGAGATAGCTTACCTTGCCAAGAACTTTAGAAATTTTCTCAGAAACACTAATAGAAAGGCAAGGAATACCAACACTGTTGAACCTAGAAACTTTAGGAAGAATGACCCCACTAAGGTTAATAATTTTGAAAAACCTAGAGAACAAGTAGGTCAATCTTCAAATAACTCTTTGGGTCCTCAGTGTTTTGGTTGTCAAGGGTATGGTCATGTCAAATCTGAATGTCCTACTTTCTTGAGAAATAAGGGTAAAGCTATGGCTGTAACCCTTAGTGATAATGAGGTTTCTGATGATGAGTCAGGTTGTGACGAGGATGGAAACTTCATTGCTTTCACTGCTACTGCTGTAGTCAATGAAAGCATATCTGCTGAGGAGAACCCTGCTGATGGGGAACTTTCTGAAGATGCAGATCTTCAAGAGGCCTACAACAAACTTTGCAAAATTGCTGCAAAGGATGCTATGAAAGTTGATTTAGGCCTAAAGAAAATTGATGCTCTTGAGCTTGAAAAGAAAAATTTGCTTGTAAAACTGTTTGATGCTAATGATCTTTTGAATAATGTTAAATCTGAAAACATGCTTTTGCTTGATAAAGTTAGAACTTTGGAACATGACTTATCTGTTGCTAGATCTGCTAGTTCTAAACTTGATCACATGCTGAATGTTCAAAAGTATCCTTCTGATAAAGTTGGGTTAGGATATGTTGAAAGCATCTTTGATTCTGGACCCCATTCCACTGTCTTTGTTCCTTCTTCTTCTTCTGTTCCTTCCGTGAGTGAGGTTGTGAGTGAAACTGTTAAACCCCCTGTGAGTGAGGTTGTTAAACCTATAGAAGTTTCACCACCTAAGAAGATTAGGGTAGACTTAAGAGAATCCAAACCTAAAGAGCCTACCAAACCTAAGGACAAGATGCATGGTAAACCTACTTGGGTTTGTCATTATTGTGGTAAGTCTGGACATATCCGTCCTAACTGTTACAAGCTTCAAGCTGATAAGAGAGCAAAAAGACCAAAAGTGCCTGTGCCTTAAGCACAAGATCCTATGGCACTAATTGGTGAATTGGTAAAGGCGTTAAACCTTTATTCCAATTCTGGAGTTGGGAATCACTCTAATGTGAATAAGAACTCCAATGCTCGGGGTGCATCTAAAAAGTTTTGGATGCAAAAGACTCGAACTAATTGAGTCTTTCTGACATGGTCCTTGTGCTTCATTGCTCTATTCTGTTGTGACCATTGTTCTTTGGTTTTTGTGTTTTTCTTTTGTTCTAGGACTTGCATTGCATTACATACATGCATTTCATTCTATGATTTATTTGTTTTCTCTTTTAATAATAATAATAAAAAATAAAAAAAAAGGAGAAAGCAAAATCTTTGTTGAACACTATTTTTCTTGATTTTTTGAAAACAAGGTTGGTCATTCTTTTTACACATGTCATGTCTTGTGTACCTTGTTTAACTTTGATGAGCTTATTTACTGCACTTGACTAGTTGAAAATTTGTAGTGCATGTTGTGTGGGAAAGATGTGTGTGGTTCTTAATCACTTTGCCTTAATCATGAAGTCACATGTTGTTGACTGACGGACTTGATCCTTTTGAGAAAGGCATAAATAACCATCTCACCACTGTTCACTAGCCAATCATGAACACCTTAGTGCATATCATAAGATTTAGTGCTCGAGAAAGTGTAGCACATGCACAAAAAGAACATAAGGTGTAGCCTCAAATTAAATTAAAAACTGGTGTGTACTATTAGGCTTGATGCCAATTCACTTAATTCAAACCGGTGTGTACTATTAGGCTGAATGCCATCTCACATAAATAAGAGGTAAAAATGCAAGAAACTTACATGATTGCAAGCTTTTGTTCTAGGAGATGTGGGAGTTATAGGATGTAACTCTTTAGGTGATAGTCTCTTTTAAATTCTATGTGATGAATTGTGTAGACTTTGTGTTTGATTGCTATTCACATATCACCTCACATGTATCTCAAGTCTTTGCTAGTTTCACACACTACACAAGTTACTATTTGTTAAACACTGTACATGCTAGTGTGTGTGTCTTTGGTCTGACCAACCAAGTTTGAAAATATCTTGAGATTTGTGCACAACATATTTGTTGCTTGAGAAAATTAAATGGGAAGATGATTGAAACTTGTGTTTGAGAAAATTGGGTTTAAAAATTTTTGGGTTTTTGAAAAAGCATTCCATCTTATACTCATGCATGTTGTATTCATTGTTCAAATGCTTTAAGGAGTTGTTTCAAAAGTGGGTTTGCAATTTTTCAAAACTGTGATTTTTCCCAAAATTCAGTGTGTTTCTGCCCATTTCGATCGATCCAGTGTGTTTTTCAATCGATCGAAAAAGTGCCTCAGAATGTGTTAAAATGACTGTCACATTCGATCGATCGAATGTAATTTTCGATCGATCGAAGATCGTGGAGAAGTTTTTTAAAAAAAGAAGAAATCTGACTTTTTCAAAGTTATTCAAAACTTTTTCAAAGTTCCTTTTCTCTCTCCGATGAGGCAAGACCAAAAGATCCAATTTTTTGTCGTTTTCTTCCGGATTTTTTGCAAAGAATCTCTCTCCTAAAGCAGGTATGTCTGTTTTGCCCTTCTTTTTCATTTTATCTTCATGATTTCATGCATTTTTCATGCATTGTAGAGGGTAATTTTCGGAACTTTTCTTTTTGGGATTTGTGATGTTTCGGACCAAATTGTGTGAAATTAATCAATGGGTTTTGGTGGGGACACTCTATAAACATGTTCTTAATAGTTTAATTTGATCAATTTTGAGTTTTGTGATCAATTGAAATTTCTAGGGTTTATAATTGATCCGAATTGGGGCTTTTTGTGAAATTGAGTTTAATTGATGAAATTGGCTTTGTGTATTGATGTATTTAGGCATTATAATCATTGTATTGTGTGTTGTAATGCTTAATTCATCAATTTGATACAAAATTTTCAAGTGGTTCTCAAATTTTTAGGGTTTTTGTTAAGAAACTCTCTGTTCAAGCCAATTTTGTGAAATTAAACTTGATTTGATCCTGGTTACTGCATTAGTTCATGCATCATAACATTGTTAATGTTCATGCATCATATAGATTTTTATTCTATATTTTTTTTGTGCTAACTTGCAGTCTGCCCTTGGTTTTGTTTTTTTTTGTTCTTTTTGGTTTTCTCTGTGTGTCTCTGTCCTTTCCTTAGCACCATGCCTAGGAAGACTAGAGCCCGTAGGACTATTCCCTCTCCTTCTCCACCCCCACCTTCCTTTAATAGTGAGAGGTTCCCCAGTGAGAAGAACCAAGAGACCTTTAAGACTTTAAACCTTAAGAGAAAGGTTTGGGCTGAGCGTTCTGTCTTGTTAGATGAGTTAGATCCTGCCATTAGGGCAAATTTTGAGCGTAGAGGTTGGTTCCCTTTGTTAGCTGTGTCTAACCCTCCACCTCCGGCTACCTTGATTAGAGAGTTCTTCTCGAACCTCTCTATCCACATCTATGATTCCAACACTCTAGTTAGGAGTTGGATACGAGGTGCAGAGTACACCATTACTCCTCAGGTAGTGGCTGATGCTCTTGAGGTACCTTTGGTTAGGCATCCTGTCTATCCCTATGATGAGTCACCCGAGTTGAGTGATGTCATGTCTTATATCACTGGGTCATCTATCCAGTGGGGTTCTGATCCTAGGATCACCACCGCTGAGCTTCTTGAGACTACCTATCTCTTCTTTAGGATAGCCTGTCACTCACTCTGGCCCATTTCTCATCTGCACACCATTCCTCTTGAGAGGTGTGTATTTCTATATGCTCTTGTCACTGATGCTCCTATTAGTTTTCCCCATCTTTTTCTTCGTTCTTTGAACGAAGTTTATAGGAGTTCATCTACTACTCATGTCCTTGTCCATCCTATTTTCATTCATAGGATTTTACTTTACCTTGGTTTAAAGGATTTCCCTGCTTCTGAGCCTGTTCATGTTACAGGTCCTATAGGTGCATCTTTTCTTAGACAGAGGGCCGCTCATCTTCGAGCTGGTTCTAAACACCCTAGGTCTGAGCCCTCTAGTAGCGCTCCTCCTCCTCCTTCTTCTTCTACAAGTCCTGCTGGTGAGGCTGCTCCAGATCCTGTAGGTGCTGCTGCTGTTCCTCCACCTCCTGCAGCTGACTTCAATGTTCGTCGTACTTTGGAGACTGTCATGACCATTCAGGCGGCTCATGGTCAGCTTTTGGTGGATCTGTTCGATGAGATTCGTGCTTTGAGAGCGGATTTGGTGCATCTTCGTTCCTCCTCACCACCTCCTTTTGATGATGGCCTATGATGTCCTTTGGCATTCCGTCACAAAAAGGGGGAGTAGAGTTTTGACTTGTAGAGGAGTTTTTGTAGTTAGGGGCAGATATTTTTGTTAGCATGGGATATTTTTTGTGGAGTTTATTAGATTGTATCTAGGTGCTTCACTTTGTATATCATTTTTGGGGATATTCATGTTAGGGGGAGTAACATTGATTGATATATTGATATACATGTTTTCTTTAGATTCTTGTTGTCTTATGATTCACTCCTTATTGATTTATATTTATGAGTTGATTCGTTGATATATATCTTTATTTTGTGTTGTGTGAATCTTACAAGAATATTATACCTGTTTCTATACTATTTCCTGCCACACATGCGTTTATGTGTTTGTTGAGTATTTTAGGAATATACAGGTTGATTCAACAAAGTTGCTGTCTACACTTGCAACCGATGGATGGTAGTTAGGGTTGAATTTTAGTTTATGAGCATTATTCTGTAAAGGGCTATTTACTTGTAAACTTTGAGCTTTTAATTTGTGTTTTGTCACGGATTGCCAAAGGGGGAGTTTGTTAAGTTCTAAAGGTTTAGGATTTTATGTATTTAGAACTCTAATTTGTAATGTTGGCAAACCATGATCAAAACAATGTATTTAGTCTTGTTTAGGCTTGCTCAAAGTTGTTAATATATTGTAAAGTTGGAATCGAGTGACTGCAGATGCATTGGAGCATTTCGGCCTGGCTCGATCGATCGAAGGTTAGACTCGATCGATCAAAAGTCGGCCCAGATGCGTTTTCTGCAGAATTTCCAACTCAGCCCAAACTCTTTAAACGTTTAGGGTTTTATGTTTTTGCCCTAAGTATATAAGGCAAACCCTAGCCACATTTTTCAGAGTTGCACAAGTTGTATTGTTGCTCATACATTGCGGTTTTGTGTAAATCTCTTGTGAGATCTAGATGAGCTTTCCTTTACACAAAGCTTAGGGTTTTCAAGATTGAGATCACTTCAACATCTTGATGATCAACTTGGTTGCTGCCTTTGAAGCTTAAAGAATATCAAGCGTGGGTGCTTGTAGCTGATCAAGGGATTCAAAGAAAGAAGTAGTCCGTGGACTCGGAGCCTGCGCATGGTCGTGTCAGGAAGTTTTACTGGTGGGTAGCATTAGGAAGTCAAGCGGGGAGCTTGTAAGTCCTTTTGTAAGAACTTCAATTCTTTCTTAGTGGATTCCGTTTTGCCTTGAGGATCGGTGGGTAAAATCCTCCCTAGGTTTTTCCGTGTGGTTTCCTAGGTGATCATATCATGTGTTATTTATTTTCCGCTGCTTTATATGTTTTATATGCTTAATATGATTATTTGATTGTTTTAACCTAGAATTGCTTAATTTGACTAAGTAACAACTTGCCTAATTAATCTAGGCTACGCAATCTGGTTATAGTTTAAGGGGTTTAAACCGTTCAAATTGAAACCCTAAAATTGAAGATTTCAATTCAATTATGAATAGAAGAACAGAAAATCAAGATTTCAACACACTAAGGAAATTAAAACCTCGAAGATGATGAACTTAATGCAAGAATCAACAGAAATACAACAAGTAAATTTCTAGTTGATTTGAAAAGAAGCATTAAGAAGACAAGAAAGAACGTAATTGAACTAGGAAATTTCAGAATACCATACTTGGATGATCTCTGAACTAGTTCACTCTGATACCATGTTGAATTCTATACAAGCTTCACAATTGCATCAATGGAGGAATGAAAGCTCAGAGAGAGAAAGACAAATGTAAAACTTGTAGAAAATGAATTTTGTAATAAGTTTACAATGCTCTGTTCTTTATATAGGTAGAACAGAGGCGGGAAAGATAAGAAGAAGCAAAACAGAAATAACTAACTTCCTAACTCATCTAAGCCATACACGTGGAATAGAAATTAACAACACATTTAGCTTGATTGTATAAACGGCAGTCGTTTTGTATCTGTCTAAATTATTCTGAAACTAAGCTACTCTAAGCTACCTGCAGTTTACTTCTATATTTACAAATCACAATGCAAACGATTGTAGTTTAGTTCTATAATACAAAACGACCGATACTAACAAACTGACAAACTTCAATAAAATGGAAAGCAACTCAATCTTGCCAGGTATAACCTTCAAGAATTTCAAATTTTCAATTGACGAAGGAGGTGGAGGAGATGGTGCAGCCCTATGTCGAAATAACTTTGCTAGTGATCTGCGCTCACAATCCTGCATACATTTAAAAAAAACAAAAACAAAAATGCATTACAAGTTTTCTAATACAATGAGCTGAAATTTTTTAACTAATGGTTGTACTTAATTTCAGAAATGTTACAAAAATACCAAAACCATTTTTTATTTTTATTAATCCTTGGCACCTCAAGTTCTGCTAGATTCCAGCTTCATGCAGGCAATTTGCAGTCAAGTCATTAATCTAAAGTTGTATATGTAAATTGTAGTGAGTAAAGGGAAAAATGATTGTTTCACATCATTTGGATACCTTTTCATATTTCTGCTCAGTATTACCTATAAATTAGGTGCTCCAACGACCACGACCAGACTTGTTGGCAAACAGTAGCATTCTAAATAATGTATTAAAATATATTTGATATATGCAATCAAGTCATTAATCTAAAGTTTTCATGTAGGCAATTTGATTTCTAAATTGTACTTTTTTAGACCCCTTAAACATAAACAGATTAATCTAGTTATGTAGCCAAGTGATTAACTTAGGTAAATTATTCAGATCTAGGTTAACACAAATAAATCATATCATTGAACAGTGCGGAAAATAAATAACACAACGATATGATAACTCAGGAAAACCAAACCAGTAAAAAACCTGGAGATGATTTAACCTAGCTATCCTCAAGGTAAAACAGATCCACTATGAAAGAATTGAAGTTTACACAATAGCGACTTAGACCACTAACATCCTATTGCTACCTCGAGTAGGAAATTTACTACCATGACCTCGTGACAGCTCTGAGTCCACGGACTACTTCTTTCTTGGATTCACAGCAAGCACAAGTACTCCCACTTGTATATCTTTAAGCTCTTTATGCAGCAACTGAATTGATCATCAAGCTCTTGACATAATCTTGATTCTTGATAACCTTAAGTATATGTGAACACAAACACCTCGAGATCTCACAAGAGATTCACATACACAGCATAAACAACAACTACAAAACATGACTAGGGTTTTTCCTTTTATACTTAAGGTAAAACATAAAACCCTACACGTCAAATGGGCTTGGTCTGAGTTGGAAAATTCTGCAAAGAAACAATCTGCATGAGCTTCGATCGATCGAGTCTAATTCTCGATCGGTCGAGCCAGGCAGATTTACACAATAAATCCTGCAGTACACTCAATTCCAACTTTACACATAAACATACTTTGAGCAAGTCTAAAATAAGACTAAACGTTTTGATCATGGTTTACCAACATTGCAAAATGAAGTTCTAATTCATTTAAACCTAAAGTCTTACAACCCAACAAACTTCCCCTTTGGCAATCTGTGACATAACACAAACTAGACAAAGTGCTCAAAGTTACAAAAACAACCCATTACAAAAAGATTGCCCAACAAAAAAAAATTCAGTTGCGAGTGTAGACAGCAGCACTACTGAATCAACCTGTATATTCCTGTAACACTTAACAAACACATAAACGCATGTGTGGAAAATACAAGTAAAACAAAATAAATTCTTAATTTCACATAACATAAACTACAAGACATATATCATGAATAACCCCATAAATATAAATCAGTAATCAATGTAGCACAATGTGAAACAAGAAACAGAAGAAAAAAAAAAAAAAAAAAAAAAAAAAAAAAAAAAAAAAAAAAAAAAGAAGACGTCTCCCCTTATCATATATAACTTATCAAAAAATGAAGACATCAAAATAAATACAACATGAACCAAAATAAATAAAAGGTGAAGCACCTAGATACAATCTACAGCTCCAAAACAACAAAATCTCCTATCCAAATGTACTTCCCCTTTTTGTGACGAATTGCCAAAGGGCAATCATGACTCATCATCAAAAGGAGGCGGCGGAGGTGACCGTCTAAGACTCTCCAAATCTGCGTGCAAGGACTGAAGCTTAGCAAGCATGTCCACCAAAAGCTGACCATGAGCCGCCTGAACGGTCATGACAGTCTCCAACATATGACGAAAGCTCGAATCATTTGAAGTAGAAGGTGGAGGAACAACAGCAACAGTCGGATCTACGTACGCCTCAGTAGTACGATCACCTGTAGAAGAGGGAGGAGGAGGTGCGTCATTAGAAGACGACTCAACTCTAAGGCGTTTAGAGCTTGCTCTCATCTGAGCGGCCCTCTGCCTAAGGAAGGTGGCACCTATAGGAGCTATAATTTGAACAGGCTCAGACGCAGGAAACTCATCTAATCCCAAATTCAATAAAATCCTATGTATGAAAACAGGAAAGAACAACCCATGCCCAGTAGAACTACTCCTATGAACCTCGACCAAGGATCGAATAAAAAGATAAGGAAAACTCATAGGAGCGTCCGTGACAAGAGCATACAAAAATGCATATCTCTCGAGAAGGATAGTATGCAAGTGAGAGATGGGCCAGATCGAATGGCAAGAAATCCGAAAGAAAAGATAATGAATCTCGGTCAACTCGTGAGAAGTGATCCAAGGATCAGAATCCCACTAGATAGAAGTCCCAGTAAAATATGACATAATGTCATCAAGGGGTGGAGACTCATCGTAAGGATAAACGGGATGCTAGATCTTAGGCACCCCAAGAGCAGAGGCCGCCACTGTAGGAGTAATGGTGTACTCTTCACCCTTATCCAACTTCTCACAAACTGAGTGTTGGAATCATTGGAGTGGACAGAGAGGTTTGAGTAGAACTCTTTGATCAAGGTAGCCGAAGGAGGATGATCAACATCCAACAAAGGCAACCAGCCCCTACGCTCAAAGTTTCTCCTAATCTCCAGGTCAAGCTCATCTAAAATGACCTTACGCTCAGCCTACATATTCCTATAAATGTTAAGCTTCTCAAAAGTTTCCTGGTTTTTCTCACTCAGAAACCTCTCACTATCAAAAGAAGGAGAAGAAGTAGAAGTGGAGGTCCTATGGGCTCTAGTCTTCTTAACCATGATGCTAAATAGCAGAAAGGATAGACAGAAAAGAGACAAAAGACAAAACAAAAGAGAAAAACCAAGGGTAGACTGCAAGTTAGAACATAAATTATATAGAAAATGACAATCTATATGATGCATGAACAATATCAACACATGATGCATGCTCTAATGCAGTGAGAATAGTTCAATTACACTTAAAAAATATAGAATTGGCTTGAGCATAGAGTTTATATCAAAAACCACAAATTTTGAAAACCCACTTTCAAAAATCCCAACAAATTGACCAATTGATCATTATACAAGGTAGATAATAGAATATAATGATCAAATCATTCAAACAAACAAGCCAATTTCATTAATTTATGCTCACTTGAACAAAATCCCCAATTCGGGTAGTTTCAAGCACTAGAAAATTCAATTTTTCCTAATTCACCAAATTTATCAAATTAAACTACAAGGATCAGTTTAATAACATCCCACAACAAAAACCCAATGATCAATTTTGAAAGAATTGATTGAAAACACCAAAAACCCCTATTTTCCATAGGTTCGAAATTCTCCCCATAATGCATGAAAGATAAAAATAAATGAAAAATGAAGGATAAAAGGGTCTTACCGGCCTTAGATGACAAAAACCCTTGAAAATTTTTGATGGAAAATGACAAAAATCTTTCTTTGAATCTTGACCGATCGAAGAGAGAGAGAGACACAAAAAAGCTTTTGAAAAGTTTGAAAAAGTGTTTAACACATGAAAAGCTTATGGTTTTTTAAAAACTCTCTAAACGATTTTCGATTGATCAAAAAACAGATTTGATCGATTGAAAATTAAATTCGATCAATCCAGCAGTGATCGAGCATTGATCGAACCAGGCAAATTCAAACCAAAATTTTAATCGCAATTTTGATCGGTTGAGAGACAGATTCGATTGATCGAAAATCTAGAAATTTTTTTTTTGAAAAACAGAGCAATTTTATGTAGAAACTTCTCAAAGCATAGTATTTTATGAATTGAATGCACGAGTATGATATGAAATGCTTTTCAAAAACACTTGTATTGAACCCAGATCTCCCAAAAACAAGATTTTCAATCAATTTTACCTTAAATCTCAAACTTAAACATATTTTGCATTAAAATCAAGGAATTTTCAATCTTGGATGGCCAAAGCAAGATCACATGCAATAATATGTACAAAGTTTAGCAAAGAGTGACTTGTGTAGTGTGTGCAACTAGCAAAAACTTGAAATACATGTGAGGTGATATGTGAATAATAAGCAATCACAATTTCTACAAAATTCATAACATAAATTTGAAAGTGACTATTACCTAAAGAGTTACATCATATAACTCCCACATCTTCTAGAATAAAAGCTTGCAATCATGTAAGTTTCTTGATTTGCCTTATAATGTAAACACCGATTTTATTTGATTTGAAACTTATTAAAACAGCCAAGATAATGTACACACCAATTTTATTTGATTGTGATGTTATTAGAGCCCAATATTGTACATACCAATTTTAGCATTTAATCCGAGTCCACACCTTATGTTCTTTTTGTGCATGTGCTACACTTTCTCGAGCACAAAATCTTATGATATGCACTAAGGTGTTCATGATTGGCTAGTAAACAGTAGTGAGATGGTTATTTATGCTTTTCTCAATAAGTTCAAGTCCAACAATCAAAGGCATGTGATCAAAGACTAAAAGCATCTTCCCACACAACATGCACTATAAAGCTCAAACTAGTAAAGTGCAATAAATAAGCTCATCCAAGCTAAATAAGGTACATAAACATGTTATGTAAAGATAATATGGCCTACCTTGATTTCAAATCCAAGAAAAATTAATGCAAAACACATTTTTCTTCCTGTTTCCTCTTCTTTTTTTTTTTTTTTTTTTTGTTGTTGAAAAGAATAACAAAAACATCCTAGAATGAAATGTATGAATGTTATGTAATGCAAATCTTAGAAAAACAAAGAAACCAAAAAAAAAAAAAAAAAAAAAAAAAAAAACAAAGAAGAATGGTCACAAAGAGTAGAGTGATGAAGCACAAGGACCATGTTCGAAAGACTCAATTAGATCGAGGCTTTTGCATTCAAAACATTTTAGATGCAACTCCTACATTGGAGTTATTATTCATATTAGAATGCTGAGCAACTCTAGGATTGGAATAAATGTTCAAAGCCTTTACCAACTCACCAATAAGTACCATAGGATCTTGTGCTTGAGACACAAGTACTTTTGGTTTATTTGCTCGCTTAGCAGCTTGTAATTTGAAATAGTTTGGACAAATGTGGCCAGACTTTCCACAAAAATGACAAACCCAAGCAGGCCTATAATGCAACTTGCCCTTAGGAGGGTTAGGAGTCTGAGGTTTAGACTCTTGAAGATCAACCCTAATCTTCCTAGGAGATATAACTTTTGCCGGTTTGACAATCTCACTCACGGGAGCTCAAAAGAAGAAACAAAGTTTGTGGAATGAGTTTCAGGCACAGAGATGCTTTCTACAAAACCTAAACCAGTTTTGTCTAAGGGAGACTTTTGACCACTCATCATGTGATCAAGTTTGGAACTAGCAGACCTATTTGTTTGTTCTTTAGCAACAGATAATTCAAGTTCCAAATTCTTAACTTTATCAAGCAAAAGCATGTTCTCAGTCTTCACATTATTCAACAATTCATTAACATCAAACAGTTTCAAAAGCAAATTTTTCTTATTAATTTCAAGAGATGCAATTTTCTTTAAGCCTAAATCAACATTCATAGAATCCTTTGCAGCAACTTTGCAAAGCTTATTGTAGGATTTTTGCAAATCTGCATCCTTAGAGAGTTCCCCATCAGAAGGGTTCTCTTTAACAACAACACTTTCATCAACTACAGCAGTAGCTGTGAAAGCAATGAAGTTTCCATCCTCATCACTACCACACTCATTGTCAAAAACTTTATCATCACTAAGGGTTACAGTTATAGTCTTACCCTTAGACATCAAGAATGTAGGACATTCTGATTTTAGATGACCATACCCTTGACAACCAAAACATTGTTGACCCATAGAATTATTAGAAGATTGACCTACTTTCTCTTTAGGGTTTTCATTGTTATTCACCTTAGTGAGATCATTCCTCCTAAAATTTCTAGGTCTAGCATTGCTTTTACCTGTTGCCCTTTTGTTGTTGTTCCTAAAAAAGTTTCTAAAATTCTTGGCAAGATATGCAATCTTTGTAGCAGAGAGCTCATCATCAAATCCATTCACATCAACATCATCAATAGACTTAAGAGCCATTGATTTGGATTTTCTTGTTTTAGGTAGGTCTAACTCATAGGACTGAAGAGATCCTACAAGTTCATCAACAAGAATGGAATCCACATCCTTACTTTCAGTGATGACAATCACTTTGGGTTTAAAGTCCTTAGTCAAAGATCTAAGAATCTTTCTAACAAATTTAGGTTGATCATAGATTTCAGCCAAATTATAAACAGAGTTAACAATATCATTCAGTTTAGCATATAATTCATCAAAACTTTCATCATCAAACACTCTAATACTTTCAAACCTAGTAGTTAACTGCTGTAGTTTGTTAATCTTAACTGCCTTTGTGCCTTCATGCATAGTTTGGAGAATATTCCATGCAGTATGAGATTCTCTTGAATTCCTCAATGGTAATTGTTGGAAAATTTGGTTTTGTATCCCATACAAAACACGCAGCGGAAGCAACAAACATGGATCTACTTCAATCATGAGAGATAACATGTAACCATGAATTCTAGAACAAAGAATAAGAAGTGTACCTTGATGCAGTGAATTTCAAAATCTAGACTTGAGAATACCTTTAATCTTCATCTCAATTCCACATGGTGCCCAAGATGTGTGGTCTCTCAATCAGTCTTTTTGTACATAGACTCTCAAAGAAAAATCCTTCTTCTTTTCATTGTGGAGAAAAACTTATTTCTTTTTCTTTTTTATCATACGTACGTTTTAACTACCTTGTAGTTATTTTATTTAATAACTCTTGTTAAATAATGACTGATTATCTAATTGGGTTAGACTTTTGGGCCTATCCAATTGGGTTTTAATTTGTGGCTTGAGACAGGACCAAAGGGAACAAATAAGACTCTAGCTCCAATGGGTCTTTGGCTTTTTTGTCAACTCTTGACAAATTCAAAGTTACCATTAATTATATTCAATACCACTATAAGAATATAATTGCACTCTAGGCCTTATTAATAAATTATATCCCAAGACTTTATTATACATACAACCCCTTCATTAAAATATTCGTAGTAATACAAAGTCATGAATATAGACTGCCACTTTGAAGATTACTACATCTTAATCCTTGAGTACCCGGTTTAATCCTTTATGCTATTCATCATATATTTATGAAATCCAATTTCATAAATATATACTTTAGTAATTCCTTACTAAAATGGTTGGGCTCAATACTCTGAATAACCAAACCCATTAAACTTATCTTAAGGGAATATTTTATATCTTTGTTAAGAGATTATGAATTTCATCTTGAGAATATATGTTCCATCAACACTAAATGCGGCTGCCCAACATACTGAGGTTTTGACCGTGACTAATAGATCTCACTCCTGATATATCAAAGTAACCAACATCTCATGATCAGGTCCATTATTCTCTCAGGATTTAGAATTGATGTAAATAGAAGTCGTTAGATTTATTATTCATTTGACAGTCGTTAGGAGAATAATAAATCTCACAGCGGTCCAGTTCAATATGTCTTAACTCTTAAAACATATCAACATATCAACTAGAAGTCTCCACTTCCATGCTCAAGACAAATCATCTTAGTTGATATGTTATAGTTTTCGCAGATGAAATGCCCAATTTCATCACCGACTACAAACTAAAATTTTGAGTTTACAAAGAACTTGTGATTTATATCTTCTGTGACTAAATCACATAAATCGCATACTATGCATCTCATGGACTAAGATAATGTCCCATTAGTTTATTTACAAATAGTCTCATATAACTAAACAATTTAATTTTTTATTGTACGGTAAAAAGGCTATTTGGGCCACCCAATGTGTCCAGGCCCATTACGACTCTACTTTCTTTGAATTCTTGGTGAACGGCACACTGACATTGTTCACGTGCGAGGGCTGTTCAAACTGGTATCTTCCCCCGTGAATCATCCTCGGCAAACTAATGCCCGACCAACTCGCGATCGGGAATCATGGTCTCCGAGCATCCCAGAGTAAGAACCAATTCCAAGGCCACTCCCACCTAAACAACCACTTACGACTAACATCATTGGACCCTAAAACGCACTAGCGCCAGAAGCAATCATCACTGTTCCACTAACATCTAGGTATAAATACGATGGGCTGGGGAAGGAGAAGGGTTGTTGAAAAATTGGAGAGCAGAGAGAGAGAGAGAAGATAAGGCTAACGCAAAGGGATAGAACAGTTTCCGATTAGTCTTAGCACAAGAAAGACCCAGTGTAGGAAATACAAGCCCACCATATAAATAGATTGTGAGCCCAAGCGAGTCGCAGCCCAATAGCCTCGTTTTAGGCGCGCACAATTGGCGCCGTCTGTAGGAATCTCCTACAATGCTGTGGTTCTACTGAGACTTGCACTCAACGAAATGGCCGGAAGACGTTCTGGGAGTACTGCCGACAGCGGCTCAGTGGGGTCTTCGCGGGGATCTACTTGGCGAGAAAGGAAGCAAAAGAGACGCGAAGATAGAAATCGCCGAACGAAGGAAGAGCTGTCTGGCCTCGGGGAGGGATCGTACCAAACGCAGTGAACCATATCCATTGCCTCAGGGCGCAGACAGTTGGACGAGAGGGATGAAGAGATCGAACGGTTGCGCAGGCTGGTAAGGGGCCTGGAGTTGGAGGTAGGAAACAGACGCCGTAGAAGAAACAAAGACGACCGAGAGGTATCTGATGCGGAGAGACAGTATCGTCAAACGGGGTCCAATCAGTCCGGGTACCTACACAGGCCGGAACGCTCGCGCTCTCGGGAGTACCAGCGGCGAAGGGAACGCTCGCATTCGCGGGAACACTGCTGGCGCCGAGATCGTTCGCAATCACGGGAGGACACAAACCAAGGCTCAAATTCACCAGAAGAGCCAAGGCCCCGTAACGCGGCCATGGATGCGATGAGCCACGCTCTGCGCAGAGCAGCCCGATCACCCTTCTCGGCGGATATCGAGCGCTCCCCAATGCCGGATAGATTCACGCGCCCTCCATTCAATTCTTACGACGGAAAGACTGACCCGGTAGAACACGTCAGTCACTATATCCAGATGATGTCTCTGCACACCCATAATGACGCGCTGATGTGCAAGGTTTTCCCATCGAGCCTCGGGCCCACCGCCCTGAGATGGTTCAATGGGTTGCGGAAGGGCTCAGTTCATGATTTCGCCGAGCTAATACAGGAGTTCGGACTCCAATTCGTGACGTGCAGCCGAGTGCCTCAGCTGGTGGATGCGTTACTGTCCATGAAAATGAGGGCAGGGGAAACCCTCCGTAGTTACGTTGGCCGTTACTGGGAACTCTACTACGAGATTGGTGGGGGCAACGAGAAGATAGCTGAGAGCACCTTCAGAATAGGGCTACCCGAGGATTCCGAATTGCGGGAATCATTGACAAAGAAGCCCCCCGAGGACATGAAACAGCTGATGAGGCGTATCGAAGAGTACAAGCGGCTAGAGGATGATCAACTGCAAAGCAGGGGAAAAGCGCCGATAACGAACTGCCCTCGGCAAAGCGATTTTCAACCAAGGGCACGGGGGGACCTGAGGATCCAAGAGCCCGAGGCACAGGCAGGGGAAGTCAACCTAGCATTTAAGGAGCCGGTGCATAGGATCATAGACAAGATTAAACATGAGCCATACTTCCGGTGGCCGAACATAATGAGTGGTGACCCAGCTAGGAGGAATCAGAACTTGTATTGCACCTACCACAAGGATAAGGGTCACACTACCGAGCAGTGCCGGGTGCTGAAGGACCACCTCGCCCAACTGGCAAAGGCCGGGCATTTGAAAGAATTTGTAGTAAACGCGGGAGAAGCAGACGCCCGGCAAGGTGCCCAAAAAAGAGGCAACCAACTCCCGCCCCCGCTGGGGATAATTGAGGTCATCCATGCCACTCCGAGAGGTTTTTCCAGAGAACAGAGGAATAAGGTGCTGGCTGTGACACCGGCAAGGAGTAGTTCAGAAGAGCAGCCATCCGGTAAAAGGTTAAAAGTCGTCTAGGAGCCTATCGCTTTCGGGGACGGCGATTTGCAAGGAACGATCCAACCGCACGACAATGCACTAGTAGTTACCACCCGAATAAGAGGTTTCCTGGTGAAAAGAGTAATGATAGACCAGGGGAGCGGGGCGGATGTAATGTACCCCGATCTATTTAGGGGGCTCAGATTAAAGAATGAGGATATTTCCCAGTACACTACGCCCCTAGTCGGCTTCGACGGCGGGCAAGTGATTTCGGAGGGGCGGATCACCCTGCCCGTGAGCATGGAGGGCAAGGAGGTGGCAGTGACTTTCATAATAGTTGCTTCATTTTCCCCATATACTGCGATACTGGGAAGGCCGTGGATCCATGCGATGGAGGCGGTCCCCTCCACTCTGCACGTCAAAGTCAAATTTCCAACTGAGAACGGCATAACCATAGTGCGAGGGAGCCAGAAGATGGCTAGACAGTGCCTAATCGCCACAGTTAATTCGAAAGAGGGGAAGGCCGACCAAAGGGGTTTTACCGAGCAAAAGGACACACCGTTGGGGCCCCCCTTATAGCAATTACAGATTTCTACTGAAGGGAAGGGGGGCAAGTCTGCCGAGGAAGTGGTAAGAGTGAAGATACTGCCGGATGAGGGCAGGTACTTCCAAATAGGAGGAGGTCTGAGTGATCAAGATAAAGTAGAAATGTTGTTATTCCTTGTACAGAATGTGGACATGTTTGCTTGGAACCCATATGAAGTGCTTGGGGTGGACCCTGACTTCATCGTCTATAGACTTAACGTGGACTCCTCTTTTCCTCCGAAGAAACAATAGCCAAGAAGGTCGGCATGGGAGCATGCAGAAGCAGTAAAGGAAGAAGTACATCGATTGAAGGAGGCTGGGGCAATAAGGGAAATCTATTTCCCGGAATGGTTAGCAAACATCGTCGTGGTGAAAAAGAAGAACGGTAAATGGAGGGTCTGCGTAGACTTCACCGACCTGAACAGAGCATGTCCAAATGACCCGTTTCCCATGCCGAAGATTGATCAATTGGTGGATGGCACCTTCGGTCACCCGAGAATGAGCTTCCTGGACGCCTTTCAGGGATATCACCAAATAGCCCTAGCCCCCGAGGATAGGGAGAAGACGGCATTTATCTCCCCCGAGGCCAACTATCATTACACGGTGATGCCTTTTGGGTTGAAAAACGCTGGCGCCACCTATCAGCGTATGATGACGAAGATGTTCCGGGATAAAATAGGGCGAACTGTTGAAGTGTACATTGACGACATGGTAGTAAAGAGCAAATAGGAGAAGCAGCATATTGAAGACCTTCGGGGAGTGGTTGAGATCCTTCGACACCATAAGTTGCGCCTGAATGCCGAGAAGTGCGCCTTCGGTGTAGGGTCCGGCAAATTCCTGGGATATTTGTTCACCAACCGGGGGATAGAGGTAAACCCAGACCAGATAGAGGCCGTACAGCAACTGAAGCCACCGAGCAACCCCAAAGAGGTACAAGTACTGACCGGGATGCTAGTCGCCCTGAACCGGTTCATTTCCAAATTCGCCGATCGCTGCCGACCATTCTACCAGCTCCTGAAGAAATGGAAAGGGTTTTGTTGGGACAAGAATTGTAACAGGGCTTTCCAGGATTTGAAGGAATACCTGATGCGAGCACCCATGTTGACGACCCCCGAGCCCGGGGAGGACTTGTATATGTACCTATCCGTGTCCGACCACGCAGTAAGTGCCGTGTTACTCAGGGATACAGGAGTACAGCAGCCCGTGTATTACATCAGTAAGACCCTGGTCGATGCTGAGACGAGATACTTGCCCTTGGAGAGGCTTGTGCTGGCTCTAATACATGCCACGAGGAGATTACCACATTATTTTCAGGCGCATACAGTCTACATCTTGACCGAGTATCCCCTACAGGCGTTGTTAAGAAGGTCAGATTTCACGGGAAGGATAGCCAAGTGGGGAACTAGGTTGGGCTTGTTTAACATTCAGTACAAGTCACGAAGTTCAATAAAGGGGCAGATCCTAGCCGATTTTGTTACCGAGTTCTCTCCCAGGTGCGACAGCGAGGTGATCTGTCATGTGGAGAGCCGCCCGTGGAAAGTGCTTGTGGACGATGCCTCTAGCTCCATGGGAGCCGGCGCCGGAGTCGTCATTATCACCCCCGAGGGCATAAGACTGGAACACTCTTTCAGGCCGGGTTTCCGGGCCTCCAACAACGAGGCCGAATATGAAGCCTTACTCGCCGGACTGAAGGTTGTGTTGGAATTGGGAGCCTGGGACGTGGAGGCATACACAGATTCTCGCCTAGTGGCTAATTAAATCCAGGGGACCTTCGAAGCTCGAGACCCCCAGATGAGGGCATACCTGCAAACGACCAAGGGGATCATGGAAAAGTTTTGCACGGCGAAAGTGTACCAGATCAGCCGGACGCAGAACAGACATGCAGACTCCTTAGCCACGTTAGCATCATCAACAACGGAGGGGATTCCTCGGATGATCAGGGTAGAACTGATACCTCAATCAAGCGTTACTGTCACTAACGACGAGGGCGCTGATGGGGCAAATGTCGCCGTACTTGCAACGTCTAGGCCAAGTTGGATGGATTCGATTATTGACTTTCTTGCCGACGATAAACTACCGAGCGACACTCAAGAAGCCAACAAGGCACGTTAGATAGCGCCACGATACTGGTTGTCGACCGACTGCCGGTTCTACCGCAGATCTTTTAGTGGCCCATACCTGTTATGTCTGCACCCTGATAAGGTAGGTGAGCTCCTTGCCGAACTTTATGATGGGGTGTGTGGAGGCCACGTGGGGGGCGTTTATTGGCGCACTGCGTAATGACCCAGGGGTTCTAGTGGCCTCGAATGCAGAAGGACGCCGCCGAATATGTTCTAAAGTGCGAGCGGTGCCAGAAACATGCCCCACTGATCCATTCACCAGCAAGCCGCCTCAACCTGATCAGTGCTCCCTAGCCCTTTGCGCAGTGGGGGCTAGACATCCTCGGCCCATTTCCCCGAGTAACGGGTAACCGCAGGTTTGTCCTGGTGGCCGTAGACTACTTCACCAAATGGGCAGAAGCCGAGGCCTTGGCCAACATTCGAGACATGGACGTCAAGAAGTTCCTATGGAGGAACATAATTACGAGGTTCGGGGTGTCAGAGTCACTGGTTTCAAACAACAGACTGCAATTTGATAGCAAAACCTTTCGTGCATTTTGTAGCGACCTCGGTATCAAAAACAGATATTCCACCCCGGCATATCCTCAAGGCAACGGTCAAGCGGAAGCTACTAACAAGACGATCTTGAACGGCCTGAAGAAGATGCTGGACGGTGCCAAGGGCCGTTGGGCTGACGAATTGCCCGGAGTGCTTTGGGCATACCGAACCACCCCTAGGAGGTCCACAGGGGAAACCCTATTCTCTTTGGCATACGGGGCGGAGGCCGTAATACCAGCAGAGATAGATCTTCGTAGCGTACGGGTCGCCGGGTTCAACCCTGCGGGAAACGACGAGATGATGGTAGAAAGCTTGGATCGGTTAGAAGAGTGCCGAGAATCAGCTACTATACGGCTGGCGGAATATCAGTAGAAACTCGCACGGCAATATAACCAGCGTGTGAAGGTAAGGGAGTTCGGAGCTGGGGACTTGGTACTGAGGAAAGCACTGGGAAATGCAAGAGACACTAATGCTGGAAAGCTGGCTTAAACCTGGGAAGGACCCTACAGGATTACCGCCATAGTTGGCGCGGGGGCATAATACCTGGAAGACCTGGATGAGAGGCCAATACCTCGGCCATGGAATGTACACAACCTTAAAAAGTTTTATCATTGATCGCCTGTAATGTGTTGAAAGTTGAAAGGAGCACCTAACGGGTGCATCGGTTGAGTAGTGCACTCTGAGTATAATTTTGTTTAGCTTAATCCATTTTGCTGAGCAATTGAAAATTTATGCCTCACAAGGACAGAAGCCTGTCTCTCGGTTCGATCACTATCACCGAGCAGGTGGAAATCTAATATTTTACTAAGGACAGAAGCCTGTCCTTCGGTTCGATCGCTATCACCGAGCAGGTGGAAACCTAATATTTTACTAAGGACTGAAGCCTGTCTCTCGGTTGGATCGCTATCACCGAGCAGGTGGAAATCTAATATTTTACTAAGGACTGAAGCCTGTCCCTCGATTCGATCGCTATCACCGAGCAGGTTGAAACCTAATATTTTACTAAGGACAGAAGCCTGTCCCTCGGTTCGATTGCAATCACCGAGCAGGTGAAAACCTATAATCTCTTGAAGCATGTCTCTCGGTTCGATCACAATCACCGGGCAGGATAGAACCTATAATTTTCCTAAGGACAGAAACATGCTTCTCAGTTCGACCGACATCACCAAGCAAGCGACAAACCTACAATTTTCCTAAGTCCGGCTCTCGGTTCGATCACTATCACCGAGCAGACGATAACCTAAACTTCTAAAGGCGACCCTGCGTCCCCATTCAATTAATGTCGCCGAACAGGAGGGACATACACTTTTCCTAAGTACAGTGACCTTTCCTTAGAGGCTCGACAGCACGGGCCGCGAATTGCGCAAGCAAAACGTTGACATGTGAAAGTAAAACAAGAACGAAACAATATAATTTTAACCAAACCAATCTGAAATATCCCAATGTTTTAAGTACTACAACCAATGAAGGATTAAAAACCGAGAAAATTAAATTGTTTCGTCACCACGGCCCGGTGACTTAGGCAAAACCAAATAAATAAATAAAAACGGGACTTCTAAGAAAAACGCTCAAATAAAAAAACCGGTTCGGCTGTCTAGTTTAATGGATCTTCGGTCCGAGGGTCGCTGGTAACCTCCAGACCAGTTGGCTCGGCGTGGGCACCAATGGCCTCCACCAATTCCCGCATGTTGGAGGTCTCCTTCTCGTCGATAACGTGGGGGGGGGGGGGTTCTGTGCCGGCGCAACAGGGGGTGGAAAGGGGATCTCGCTAGGGTTCCGCAGGGGAGAATCCTCGGGAACGCCTGCTACCCGGAGTGCGGCTAGCCATCCCTCCTCAAACCCGAGCTTATGAGCCTGGCGCATGACCGGCTCTACGGAGTTCTCGGCGTCAGCGAACCCCTCGTTGTACCACTTGCCCTCGCAAGCGTCCAACGCAGCCTTTAAATCGCCCAACTCCTCCCCTAGAGCTATATTTAAGCTCTCCACCTCGGCCAGCTTCAACTGCACGTCCCCCAGCTGCCCTTCCAACTTGGCGCTCTTTCCCTCGACACGAGCCCTAACCTCCTTGGCCGAGGCAGCCCTCTTTTCTGCATCCTCCGCAGCCTTCAGCTTTTCCGCGGCATTGGCGTCGGCAACGTCTTTTAGAGCTTTCTCCTGCCCAGCATCCTCATTTAGCTCTTTCATTCGCCCGTCAACTATCTGGGACAACTGCGCGGCCTGAACAAGCAACAACGTAAAGAGTATGGGGGGAGACCCCTTGCATAAGTAATGGCAAAGTCCAAATTAATAAAAGAGCTAAGGGTTAGAGTCGTGGAAAACCTTACCGCCACGGTGAGCCATACCAGCCGCCTCTCCAAAGACTCGTTCGTCCCCTCCGTGTAGGCGTGCACGTCCTCGAGTAGGAGCAGGTTGCTCGCCAAGCTCTGGGCAACACGGCCCTTGTCCCAAACTCTAACACTAGCGTTCTCTAGGAGGGGTTCGCCGTCCAGCTGGTAGGAGGGTTGCCAGTTCGCGGCAGATCAGGAGGTGGACGCCCCGTCCGGCTGGGTTTGGGTCACTGGCTCGCGAATGACAATGCTAGATGACGGGCGGGAAGGCGAGCGAACCGGGATGCTGCCCGGGCCAGGCGGTGCCTGTTCCACGACACACTGCCTTTTGCGTGAACGGATTGGTGGGGCTGGAGGAGCTTGAGGGGGCTGGCTTGAATACCCCTGCTGCTGAGCTGCTGGCCGAGCTCCCGGCAAGAAGCGGCTTATGGTCATCATTTTCCTCGTCACCATCTCATGACTGTGGTCGGACTTTGTCTCTGAGGAATCAACGGGCTCGGCTACGACTTCTTCGGTCAACTGAACGGGGGCCTCTAGCTCCGCGGGAACCTCAGGCTGAGCAGGGGCTTGGGGCTGAATTTGTTAGTGGGCCCTTTCCCAGAGCGCTCGTGAAACTCTTTAGGCTGACTCGTCATGAAGGGGTTGACGCTCATCCGAGCAGATGTACCTGGGGCCGTAGTCACGTGCTTCACCTGCCGTGAACTTTGGAGGAAGGAAGTTCGCATGGCGCACGTCTATGTAGGAAAGCAAAGGGCTGTCAACCAGTAAGGCCTGGCTGAATGCTTGCCAGGTGGAGTAAACGGGGTCGATTCCGAGAATCAGGTGTGAAGCGCGGAGTTGTCCGTCAAAATGGACGAAAATCTCCGACCTAAGCACGAAGTTCAAGTCTCGGACGTGCACCACCCTGCGATCCGGCTTGAACCTTTTGCTGTCTGCACGGAAACCACGCAATCAATTAGGTGTTATTCAGATCAAAATCAAACGAAGTAAAATGTAAAGAGACACTCGGTACCGACCAAAGTCGCGCGGTGAAAACGCGTAGGGGAGCTCCTCGGCAAACCAATTACCGCTCACCCATACAAACTCCCCAGCCGAGTTTCTATTGGAATCAGGCAGGCATGAAATTAGCCGTACCCTCATGTCCCTAGTCTTTAGATAGTAATCTGAATTGATATTACCACACAGACTATACATAAAATTGATGTCATGGTGATTTAGTTCCAAACCAAATAACCGGTTTAATCTACTGACACAGCTCACCACCCGATAAAAGTTAGGAGGGAGTTGGTCTGGGCAAAGACCGTAAAACCTAAGGGTACTCAAAATTAGAGGGTCGACCGGGAATCTAACCCCGCCCTCCAGGATGGCCATTAAAGGAAAGAAGACCGTATTGATGCCCTGGCGCCGTTGAATGTCTATATGACCCTTGGGGCAATATGCGATATCAACGTCCCCGGGGACATCGAAAGTGGCCCTAAAGGTAGCCAGAGCGGCTTCAGATGAAAGCAAATAAGAGTACCCATTTCCTAAACTAAGATTCCTAGAGGGAAAACTATGATTTATAAAATTAAACAAAGTGAAACAAAAAGATAGAAGAAAAAATGACTTACTGTGGGCTTTAAGAGTGAGGGGAGTCCTGAACTAGGAGGAAGAACGCTCAGCAAAGCAAGGAGAGGAAGAATGAGAAATGCGAAAGTGAAGAAAGGCAGACTGAGGATGATATTTATAGGGGGTGATGGGAGAGTAAATGGCAATAAATGGGCCGTTGGTGGGAAACCCAACAGGCCGTCATATCAACTGCCACACGTGCGATGCCTCGGTTCGCGAAACGTCAAATAATAATGAAGGCCTATCAGACCTGTTGCGCCTTTGGAGAAAGCGTGTCGATGACCTACGAAAGACAATACTCGGGCCGATAACCCTTAGTTCCTTGATTCATCCCTAAGAACGGTGGACGAATCAAGGGGGGGCCAATGTACGGTAAAAAGGCTATTTGGGCCACCCAATGTGTCTGGGCCCATTACGACTCTACTTTCTTTGAATTCTCGGTGAACGGCACGCTGCCATTATTCACGTGTGCGGGCTGTTCAAACTGGTATCTTCCCCCGCGAATCATCTTCGGCAAACTAATGCCCGACCAACTCGCAATCGGGAATCATGGCCTCCGAGCATCCCAGAGTAAGAACCAATTCCAAGGCCACTCCCACCTAAACACCCACTTACGACTAACAGCATTGGACCCCCAAATGCACTAGCGCCAGAAGCAATCATCACTGTTCCACTAACATCTGGCTATAAATACGATGGGCTGGGGAAGGAGAAGGGTTGTTGAAAAATTGGAGAGCAGAGAAAGAGAGAGAAGATAAGGCTAACGCAAAGGGATAGAACAGTTTCCAATTAGTCTTAGTACAAGAACGACCCAGTGTAGGAAATCCAAGCCCACCATATAAATAGATTGTGAGCCAAAGCGAGTCACAGCCCAATAGCCTCGTTTTAGGCGCACACATTTATGACATGCCAATAAATTGGATTTTAGGGCATAAATCCCAACAATCTACCACTTGCCCTCAAAGACAATTTACCATATATCCGACACTTATCTCCCTTTAGAGTAATTCATAATCAGTCTAAGGCAAGGTTTGGAAACAAGTTTCAACCAGATTTATTGCATAAATTATCTTTTCTACTACTACTTTACACGTACTCATATCTCTCTAATGAGATGATACTTACGCTTAATGTGTGTCTTCACCGCATAGGATGAACACATATCTTAAGTCCAACTTCATGAATCACAATCAAACTACAAGTCAATATTTGTACAACCAGTAACCATCAAATCCTCACTTTGGTGGACAAGGATATAATCCCTCATTCTCCTAAGATATTTTAGTATATGTTTTACTCCTACTAAATTAAGTGATCTTTGATTCAATTGATATTTGCTTACCATGCCCACCACAAAATAGATATTTAGCTTAGTATATAGCATAGCATAAAGACTTCCTATTGATATGGTATAAGAAATCGTCTTAATATACTCTACCTTTTATATGCATTAGGACTATAGTCCTATATATAAAGGAACTTCAAACTTAAAAGGAAAGAATTCTTTCTTGAAGTAATACATGCTATACTTGGCTAGAATCTAATCTATTTAAGCAGTTTGAGATAGACTTAACATCCTAATTTTTGATTTTAACCAAAGTTTAATTCTTAGAATGTAACCAGTCTTTCCCAAGTACTTTATATCAAACTGGACTAGACAACAAAAAAAAAAAAAAAAAAACTCCTTTGATGACAACAACTTTACATCATTCTAAATAATTAGAATGTCATCAACATAAATTAAGAAATTTATTATTCTATATAACTTTTAAATACATAAGGCCTTTTAATACTTGGTCAATATCAAACAATTTGATTGCTTGATCAAAGATGATATTTTATGATTTAAATGCTTGCTTTAGTCCATAAATGAACTTTAAGCAACTTGCATACTAAACACTACTGATTATTTTTTATGAACAAGTCTAGTTACATCATATAGATATAATTCTCAAGATTGCTACTAAAAGAAGCTTTCTTGATATCCATTGCCATATTTCATCCAAATGAAATATAATGAATAAGAGAATCTAGATAGAGTTAAACTTGACTATTGGTGAAAAAATCTTTTCATAATCGAACAATTTCTTTCTGAATAAATCTTTTCGCCACTAGTCTTGACTTTGAAAGTTTGTACCTTCAAATCTATCAATCTCATTTTCTTGTAGACCTATTTGAAAACAATAGACTTAATGCAATTAAATGCCTCTACAAGTTCTAGACTTTAAATAGAATCGAATTCTATTCACATAACCTTGACCCAGTAATCCATATTCATATCATCTATTGCCTTTATGTAGGACCAAGGATCAAATTCATATCTTTGTGGAACAACTACAAAAGTTTATTCCAAAAGTATTAATTTATTTGGTAATCCTCCCACTACGATGTTGTACTAGTGTAATAGTTATATATAGAATAATGTCTTGTGGTGTATCTAATACAACCCATCTCTTTTCTAAATATATTTTATAATTGTCTTATAACAAATTCCGACATTTTCCTTCTAGAACAATCTACGATTTGCTTTAAGATTATTCACATAGTCACCATCAAGAAATTTTATATTTGTACTTTACAAGCATCTTGTATTCTTTATGACTACCAAAAAAAAAAAAAAAATCTTTTGCAATTCCTTTTGGATACCCAACATAAACATACATTTTTCTACTTTTTGATTTCAACTTGTTAGACTTCCTTTCTAGCACAAATGCCGGACATCTCCAAAAATGGAAGTATTATATACTAGGTTTTCACCCAATCCACGATTTGACAAATGTCATTGGAACAAACTTTTGAAATCAACTTTAGAAAATTTATAGTAATTATTAGAGTATATCTTCAAAAGAAATAAGCAAATAGAAATACTTATCATGTACTTTACTATTTCTAAAACAGTCTTATTCCTCCTTCATGTATGCATTGACTTAAAGAAGTTATTGGCACTATATTCCTTTACAATAAAAGAGCCATAGATCATATTATCCTCTAAATAGAATTCACAGACTAGGAATATAATAAAATAATGGTTCTAAAATCCCATCTTTCACCAATCTTAAATAACATTTAAATTAATAAGATCTAGATAAATGCCAAAACATACAATTACAAAGTATGGAAACTTTCTCTTTAAAAAGTAAAACATGTAAATTTCTATCTAGAAGACAATCATGGACAATGCTTAGCTTTACCAAAACAGAAATATTTTCCTTTTGGTCATACTTTTGAGACTAATTTCCTTTTGGCAATTACTAGGGCAACTTGCTTGCCAAACTGTTTGGTATTATAATTCTTCTTCTTATCACCCTTACCTTTTGGTTTAGGCTAAGAATTTGAATTAAATCATATTGATCCTAGCCTTAGCTTATAGGATGTCTTCCGTTGCGTAGAACTCACTCATCAATTCAGATAATATAAAAAGAATTTATTTTGAAAACAATATGAATTGATCAAATGATTTTAACAAGGACTTGCAAATTATATCCATATGAGATTAACAAGTAATCTCTACATCCAAGAATTCCAATTCATTTTAAAATTAAAACATTTTCATAAAATGATAAAGAATTGGAACTTCTTAAGCTTTTCTTAGCACTCAATATGATTCATACCAAACATCTCATTTAGACTTAATATAAATTCTAAGTCTAGTACTAACTCTTGCATCTCATGCTGTAGCACAATTGAGATAGAAGCCAACGAAACATTTTAGCATTTCAATGAAGGCTATGATCATATCATAAGCTATCTTCCATTAAATGCATCAACTCTTTTGAGCACCATGTCCAAAATTGTTTCTTAGTTAATGTGATTCAATTAAATAGTAGTTAGAGGACAAAATTTATGACAACTTTATTTTGAGACCATGAGCTTGAATACCAGGACATTATCATTTTGCATCCATAACCATATAATATGGAACCCATAAAACATACTATACTAGGTGCAACGATAACCCAATCCATGTCTATAATTCCTTGGTAGCAAGTTTATTATAAACATATTAATTGGTTGAGAACTATTCTCATTATTAGTGCTATCATGATAACTCTTATCATACATTAATAATATGTCGTAATACCTTCAGCCTCTAAGTAATAATGACATAACTCCTTTGGGAGGTTAACATTACACTTAGTCTAGTGTACACCATTATCTAGAATCATGTGTAGCCACATTTCATCTCCCTTTATAGTGTTTAAACTTGTAGTACCATGAAACAAAACACCCTCCTTTGGGATTGCGAGGCATATACGCCAAGACGAGGTGCTTGTTCACACTACTTTAAATGGGTAAGTTCAATCTTGTAGTACCATGATGTAAACGTCCTCCTTTGGGACCGCGAGGCATATATGTCAAGACGAGGTGCTTACCCTACACCACTATGAACCGATAATGGAGGCCGTGAGATCCAACCCTTGTATCTCTCTCCCACTAGAAATTTTAAAACAAGTGGATTGTCTTGAAAACATTGTGATCTAATCACAATTATAACCCTACACATTAAATATGTTTAATTGTTTAAATTCAATGTGATGTAACTAAGTCACATCACAATAGCGTAACGAACATTCGCGCAATTACAAAGAAGTTTAACCTTGTAATCCGTGAAGTAAATACCCTCTGCATGGAACGCACGACTCGAAGTCAATACAAGGTATTTATTCACATTACAATAAACATAACAAAAGGGTTATTTCAACACTACCACTCATTATTTGGGTTTTTCTTTAAATAATTGTGATCCCATCACAACTAATAACCTTGCACTTGATAAAGACTCTAATCTCATTAGAATTACTAACTAAAATGGAAGTCCTAAACTATTTAGGATTCCTTAAACACTAATGAATCAATAATTAGTTATATAGAACTCTATCCTTAATTTACTAAATAAATATTCTAATCTCATTAGAAACTATATAACTTTAATTAGAACCTCTAATTAAAATAAATTAAGGACTTTTAATCATAAAACAATTTAGGACTAAGAGTTCTATTTAACTAACATCTTTGATCTCATTAGGTCTTTTAGTTAGATAACGATTAATAAATGTCCTTAACTTTTAAAGACTATAAAATTAATCACATAGCTTTACTTTTATGCATGTAAAAAACAGGTGTCAGAATTTTTGGCTACTCATTATGGCTACTCATGTGAGTAGCCAGTTTTGGCTACTCGTTTTGACTATTTGCCATTCACGATACTCCAACTGCGAGTTTTGGTGACTCATCTTGGCGACTCGCCCCAGTTGCGAGTTCATCCAGAAGCTCTTGCGACTCACTCGCGACCCGCTAGTCGTGAAAAACGCCCAGAAATAGCAGTTTTTTTTCTTTTTAACCATTTTTGACATTTCCAATTAACAAAACACATTCTTAATGATCAAAAACGATAAGATTAAGATTAAGACTTGAATTTCATTGATGTTAAAGTGTTAAAATTCAATTTTACATGGTAAAATCCAAACTTAAACAACATCATAACATCAAAATTAGTTTTAATCAAACAATAGTTTCAAAAACTATAATATGCAGAAAAATGACTGCAAAATTTTCACAACTATGAATCCACATCGTAGATCACGATAGATAGCAAGTTACCCACATATTACTGAAAACCAAAAACAGTAAACTCTTTGATTTGGACACCGAAACAAGGACAAACATTTTGGCTTTCCCTATTCTTTAATTAAGAATGAACATGGGCGCTTAGTGCAGAAAGCAAAAACGATTTCATACAATTCCCTTCTTGCTATCTCTTATCAAAACATATAGAAACATGTTCAATTATTAATCTAACAATAAATTAATAAAATCCAACATGTATCTATATCAGACCATACGTGCAACAAGTATGCAGAAAATTTTATTGTAGAAAACTAGAACACCAAGAAAAAGGTTTTTCTTTAATTTTAAAATTCAATCACATGTTATACAAGCATGATATTGAAGACCGCTCTGATACCATTTTTTGGAAAATCTGGTTTTGTGTCCCATACAAAACACGCAGCAGAAGCAACAAACACGGATCTACTTCAATCATGAGAGATAATATGTAACCTTGAATTCTAGAACAAAGAATAAGAAGTGTACCTTGATGCAGTGAATTTTAAAATCTAGACTTGAGAATACCTTTAATCTTCATCTCAATTCCACATGGTGCCTAAGATGTGTGGTCTCTTAATCAGTCTTTTTGTACATAGACTCTCAAAGAAAAATCCTTCTTCTTTTCATTGTGGAGAAAAACTAATTTCTTTTTCTTTTTTATCATACGTACGTTTTAACTACCTTGTAGTTCTTTTATTTAATAACTCTTATTAAATAATGACTGATTATCTAATTGGGTTAGCCTTTTGGGCCTACCCAATTGGGTTTTAGTTTGTGGCTTGAGACGGGACCAAAGGGAACAAATAAGACTCTAACTCCAATGGGCCTTGGGCTTTTCTGTCAACTCTTGACAAATCCAAAGTTACCATTAATTATATTCAATACCACTATAAGAATATAATTGCACTCTAGGCCTTATTAATAAATTATATCCTAAGACTTTATTATACATGCAACCCCTTCATTAAAATATTCGTAGTAATACAAAGTCATGAATATAGACTGTCACTTTAAGGATTACTACATCTTAATCCTTGAGTACCCGGTTTAATCCTTTATGCTATTCATCATATATTTATGAAATCTAATTTCATAAATACATACTTTAGTAACTCCTTACTAAAGTGGTTGGGTCCAACACTCTGAATAACCAAACTCATTAAACTTATCTCAAGAGAATATTTTATATCTCTATTAAGAGATTATGAATTCCATCTTGAGAATATATGTTCCATCAACACTAAATGCGGCTGCCTAACATACTGAGGTTTTGACCATGATTAATAGATCTCACTCCTAATATATCAAAACAACCAACATCTCATGATCAGGTCCATTATTCTCTCAGGATTTAAAGTTGATGTAAATAGAAGTCGTGAGATTTATTATTCATTTGATAGTCATTAGGAGAATAATAAATCTCACAGCGGTCCAGTTTAATATGTCTTAGCTCTTAAAACATATCAACATATCAACTAGAAGTCTCCACTTCTATGATCAAGACAAATCATTTTAGTTGATGTGTTATAGTCTTCACAGATGAAATACCTAATTTCCTCACCGACTACGAACTAATATTCTGAGTTTACAAAGAACTTGTGATTTATATCTTCTGTAACTAAATTACATAAATCACATACTATGCATCTCATGGACTAAGATAATGTCCCATTAGTTCATTTATAAATAGTCTCATATAACTAAACAATTTAATTATTTATGACATGCCAATAAATTGGATTTTAAGGCATAAATCCCAACAGTAACAGCATTAAAAGTAGCATTCATGGCTTTGCTATTAAAAGCAGCTACTTCTTTCTAAGAAGTTTGCCACTCACTAACAGGAGTAGTGGGCTTCTCCCATCCGTATTCAACGGAATTCCAAACTCTCTCATCAATAGATTTCAGGAATGCTTTCATCCTTACTTTCCAATAAGCATAATTATTCCCATCAAAGTGAGGTGGGATAACAAGAGAGTGACCATGTTCCATGACAACAAGGGTCAAGGATCAACTCTTAGATCAAAGGATCTAGTTACAAGAGCTAACCCGCTCTGCTACCACTTGTACGTTTTTAGACCCCTTAAACACAAACATATTAGCCTAGTTATTTAGTCAAGTGATTAACTTAGGTAAATTATTCAGTTCTAGGTTAACACAAATAAATTATATCATTGAACAGTGCAGAAAATAAATAACACAACAATATGATAACCCCAGAAAACCAAACTGGTAAAAACCTAGGGAGGATTTAACCTCACTATCCTCAAGGTAAAACAGATCCACTATGAAAGAATTGATGTTTACACAATAGCGACTTAGACCACTAACATCTTATACTACCTCAAGTAGGAAACTTACTACTATAACCACGTGACAGCCTTCTTTCTTGGATTCATAGCAAGCACAAGTACTCCCACTTGTGTATCTTTAAGCTCTTTATGTAGCAACCAAACTGATCATCAAGCTCTTGACATAATCTTGATTCTTGATAACACTAAGTATATGTGAAGGCATACACCTTGAGATCTCACAAGAAATTCACATACACAGTATAAACAACAACTACAAAACGTGGCTAGGGTTTTTCCTTTTATACTTAAGGTAAAACATAAAACCCTATTCGTCAAACGGGCTTGGGCTAAGTTGAAAAATTCTGCAGAAAAGCAATCTGCACGAGCTTCGATCGATCGAGTCTAATTCTCAATTGGTTGAGCCAGATAGATTTACACAGTAAATCCTACAGTACACTCAATTCCAACTTTACACATAAACATACTTTGAGAAAGTCTAAAATAAGACTAAACGTTTTGATCATGGTTTGCCAACATTACAAAATGAGGATATTGGTGTCAAGCCTTCTACGGTATGTCTTTCCTTCTTTTTATTTGTAATTTACAATATAAAGGCTTTAAAAATAGTGTCACTTTTGGAATCTGGACATTAGTAATGGATTTATGTGTTTATATTTTCGAGATTTTCACGTACACTTCTTTCATGTCCCGTTTAAAGTTAGAGTTTAAATTCTGTCCGGATGTTATGCCACCATTAATATAATGCCACATCAACACCTAATTAAAATCTCATTAAAACCCAAAAAAAAAAAAAAAAGCAAAAAAAAAAATAATGGACGCCTATGTTGATGTTGACAACGGTATTGGAGACACAAAGAAGCTAAAGAAGCCACTCCACCAATGGTCCAACGCTATCAATGAATTGGTGACCTCTCTTCCTCTCTCTAAATTTTATTTTACAAAACCTTAAGAACAAAAAAAAACCCCACAATAGACCAAGAAGCCTGGTTCCAAACCCACATGCAAAAGCAAAAGCCTCAATATTTAATCACCTATAAACAGCAGAAACACCAAGACCTGGTTTCCCTCACCGAAGTCCACAACTTTATCCCCTATGCAAATCTTGAGCAAAACCCAGATTCAAACCTACACACAACCCGGATTGGATATATATCTTTATAACCCACATGCGTAAAATTAGAAAAATTAAAAATATTGTACCTTGGATAATGAAAATTGGTAAAAAGAAAAAAATTAAGAAAAAAGAAACTTAGAGGTCAGTGTAGATGTCTCCAATGGCTTTCGGCAGTTTTGGCTACTTAGGCGGCTTGTAGGTTCAGTGGTTCTTCAGGATGAGCAGATTCTGCAGTGGATTTTTGGTGGATTTTGGCAGCATCTCCAGAGGTTTTGGGCAACATCTCCGATGGCTGGGGCTGTGTCTTAGCCAGCTTGGAGGATTGGTTGGTTCTTTATGAGGAAGATACAATTTTTTTGGTATATGAATTTTTGAGGCAAGATTATGTGCGATAAGATTTTCTTTTTTTAGTTTGCAATAAGCTGATGTGGCGCAATTTGATTGAAGGGCATAAAATAGGCGTTTTATGTCCCATCCAGACAAAAGTTGTACTCTTAAAGTTGCTAGGCTTTATTTATCTTAAAAAAACATACTCTTTTTTAAGTTGCTGTCCATTTTTGTTGGTATCTGCATTAGTTTATTGCCTTTGGTTGTTTTGAACAACATATGATGATTTGTTCATTATGCGTTCCATGTTTTGTTATAGATGGACACCATCACAGAAAAATGTACCTATTCGTTTGGCCACTTAAGCAAGTTGTTTCAGTACTATTTTTACCACCATTGTTGTTCAGTTTCGTCGGCCAATGGGTAGTTATGAATTTTACACCGTTCCAAATAAATTTTACTCTATATTTCTTTAGACAAAAAACCTAAAACTTTAGTTCATTCTTCATACTCTCTCTTTTCGTAGTGAGCCTTTTGTTTTTACGATTTTTTTTTTGTTAGTTTTTTTTATTCAAGTTATTGAGTCATATTTCAATCTTTGAAAGAAAATTTTGATTTTCACTCTATTCTCTTGATGATAGCTTAATTTTGCATATTTATATCATTATTAGAAAAGCATTATCATACTTATTTTGAGTTAATTCATGCATTTTGTAGTTGATTTTGAAATAATGTTGAATAATCAATTTTGTTTTTAATTGAATTTTAATGCATGAATTTGTCTTTTGTAGGATAATGAAATTAAATTAGTGGATTTGCGCAAAGAAGAAAGCTAATGGACTTTACTTTTACAAGAACTTTGATGAAGTCAAAGAAGGTCAACCCAATTAAATTCAAGTCCAATTGGAACAAGGAATCAAAGGAAATTTGCACCTAATCCAAGTCCAATTCGGATTAGGATTCCAGCTTGTGCATCAGTTAGTATTTCGAGAATAACATTTGGCTCGGATATCCAATCAGAATGATTCAAGTTGGGCTGGAAATCAAACTTAAAGGGTTACAACTTTGTAGTTTACCAGATGTCGGAATTCTGAAGTTTAATGGGCCAGAAATGTCGGTTAAATGAAGCCTAAAAACTTGGGATTTTCTTCAAACGGGAATTTAACTTGTAATAGGATTTCTTGACCTATTTAAAGACTTTTTAGGGCAGAATTCAGGAGAGCTGTTGTAGAACATAATTTAGGTTTTCTTAAAGTTTCTTTACAGTTTTTAGAGTTTTATTTGTGTTATGGCTTGCTAGAAGCTTTGCTAAGGCAATGGGTGAAACCCAACCGTTTATTGGTATGTTCTTAACAATTATTTATTGGTTTTAATGCTTATGTTTTTTTTTTTTTTTGATTGTTTTACTCATCTAGAAAAGTGTTTAGTTCTGTATAATCCTTTGATTTATCATAGACTCCGGCCACGTTAAATGCTTAGTATTCCCTGCAAACTAATTCACTAGTTTTGTTTTGCCTAAAATCAGTGGCGGATCCTGGAATTTTGTTGAGGGGGGTCATTAAGAAATTTAAATTTTTAAAAAAATTAATAAAAAGAGAACTTGAATATATCGAGTTATAAACAAAAAAAATAATACATTAATTTTTACAATTTCCTTCTACAAGTTTTCAAATTTTGAATTGTTACATGATAGTCATTACGAGTATTTATTATCAATATGGGTAGCTATGACCATTTTATTTTGTTAAGTTTGTCTAAATTTTTATTTTTATGCAATTAATATTACATATTTGTCATTGTTTTTATAAAAATATTTTAAACTAAATGACTAAACTCAACTCATTGACTCTATATTAATTATTGACACACACAACCACATTCATTCATGCATAAAATACTTCGCGACAATCCTTTTCTATAATGAAATATTTAGTGTCATCTCCTTTTGTCATAATGAAGCTTATGGAGGCCACTTTTCTTCAAGGAAAACCGTTGCAAAGATTTTGCAATGTGGTTTATATTGGCCTAATATGTTTAAAGACACTCATCATTTTTGCAAATCTTGTGAGTCTTGTCAAAAGTTGGGAGGAATAACTCATAGTAATATGATGCCTTTAAACCCAATTTTAGTTGTTGAAATTTTTGATTGTTGGGCATAGATTTCATGGGTCCATTCCCTCATTCTTTTGGATATCTTTACATTCTAGTGGTTGTAGATTATGTTTCAAAATGGGTTGAGGCTATTCCCTGCAAAAAGAATGATCACAAAATTGTTTTGAAATTTTTAAAGGAAAATGTCTTGTCAAGGTTTGGCATCCCTAGGGCAATTATTAGTGATGGGGGCTTGCACTTTTGCAACCGACTTTTTGAGGCATTAATGAGAAAATATTGCATAACACATAAAGTTGCCACCCCATATCACCCACAAACAAGTGGACAAGTTGAGCTTGCCAATAGGAAGATTAAACAAATTTTGGAAAAGACGGTTAACCCAAATCGTAAAGATTGGTCTTTGAGGTTGAATGATGCACTTTGGGTGTATCGCACTGCCTATAAAAATATTCTTGGTATGTCTCCCTATAGACTTGTTTATGGTAAAGCATGTCACTTGCCTATGGAATTGGAACATAAATCATATTGGGCAATAAAGATGTTTAACTTTAACTTATGCAAGGCTAGTTCATTGAGAAAATTGCAATTGAATGAGTTGGAAGAAATTCAGCATGATGCATATGAGAATTCTAGGATTTCTAAAGAAAGAATGAAGGTTTTTCATGACAAACAAATTTTAAGGAAATCTTTTGAACCATCTCGAAAAGTTCTTTTGTACATTTCTAGGTTACATTTGTTCCTCAGAAAATTGAGATCTAGATGGACTGGACCTTTCATTGTTAAAAATGTTTTCCCCCATGGTGCCATAGAAATTGAAAATCCTAAGAATGGTAACATATTTAAGGTGAAAGGACAACGTCTTAAGCCATTTCTTGAGAATTTTTCACAAGAGGAGAAATCCATTAATTTGGAGGATCCCATTTATCAAGACTTGCCAAGCAATTAGCATTAGTATTTGTGTTGTAGTTTAGATTGTTTTATTTTTCTTTTTATTATTTTTGTTGTTTTGTTTTCTAACCCATTTTGCAGGTGTTAAAGTTTTTTTTTGTTCATTTATGTTCATCTCTTCAAGGTACTCTTTGTAATCTCTACTCTTTATTGTTTTTCCTTGTTATCATTGAGGACAATGTAAGTTTTAGGTTGGGGGAGGAACTTGAGATGGTTTGCATTTGGTTTTATTTTATGTTAATTTTTTTTTTTGGGTTGTTTTTAGTGATTTTTGTTTTTTGTTTTTGTTTTTAGTCCAATTTAAAAAAAAAAAAAAAGTGTTGCTTTAGCAAGAGTTTTAAGTCAAAGTTCTTTATGCTACTTCTATCTGAAGAATTCCACTGTTTTTCATGCTCAACTAGTATGCACATGCACTTTAGCCACATGAACATATTTCTTGGTTGAGAGATAGAGATGGCTTTGAAAATCTTGAAAATAAAATGTAGAGACTATAACCCAAGTGAGTTCTTGAGCCATTCATTTTGTTTAGAGTGTTATTTTCTTTTGATCTCATTTTTCATTTGGAAGCACATAACTTTGTTGTTGCTTTGTCTCATTATTCTTTGATTTGGTCAAATGCTAAGAATTCATCAAATTTTATGCCACACCTAAATATGTTAAAGTCATGGATTTTGAAGTACTATCCCAATCCTTAAGAGATGATTTTAGGCCATCTTTGTTAATTTTGAGCCTTTATTATTTTCTTTCTTGATACATTACCGCTAGTCACCCATTTGAGCCTATTATTTTAGCCGTTCTTTCTCAAACCCTTTCCTAAGGTGTTCCAAGAATGAATGCAATCAAATTGTCTTATTACGATAAATTTGTGGTGAAATAGCTGGAAGAAAAGGAAAAATGTTGAAAAAAAAAGGGGGGGATGTGAAAGAGAAAGAAATAGAGAATGAATTTGTTGATGAAATTTTGAAGAAAAAAAGAAAAAAAAAATGAAAGTGCGATATTCAAGAAACTTGAGAGAATAAATTAATTGTCATATATTCAAAAGAAGTTGTCTCTCTAATTATTCTTGGGAACACTTTTTATTTTTACCTATACCCTTTGTTCTAAATTCCTCCTCTGTACCCTACATTACGTCCCAATGAAAGTCCTATTTGATTTTAAGGAAAGTATGGTTTGGATCTTGACATGACTAATCAATGTGTGTGGTGTAATATTCTTAGTGTTTGGCATCCTTTCATGAGATTATAAATATCCTTTATTTTGCTTGCTTCACCATTCTTCATATTATTTATCTGGGAGATATTAGTCTTTGTTCTATATTATTCTACTCACATGTGATTGAGAGTATTACACCATTTTCGGAGTGATTTTATTTGTTGAGTGTTAACAACTGTGTGATTTGAGTTGAAGCATAACTTTGGATAGAAATTCAAGCCATATTTTATCTTAAGACTAAGGTTGTGTTTGTGTTGGCTAAACTATTCACACACTAAGTATTGATGGTATGTGGAATATCTTTGGTGGTTGTTAGGGTTTTGACCTTTGATTAACTATTTCTACTAAAGTAATAATTTTTTGTTATTTTGTGTCTTTGTCTCGAGTCGCTTAAATTGCTAGGGACTAGCAATGAGCTAGTTGGGGAGTATGATAATAGCTTAATCTTGCATATTTATATCATTATTAGAAAAGCATTATCATACTTATTTTGAGTTAATTCATGCATTTTATAGTTGATTTTGGAATAATGCTAAATAATCAATTTTGTGCTTAGTTGAATTTTAATGCGTGAATTTGTCTTTTGTAGAATAATGAAATTAAATAAGTAGATTTGTGCAAAGAAGAAAACTAATGGACTTTACTTTTACAAGGGCCATGATGAAGTCAAAGAAGGTCAACCCAATTAAATTCTAGTCCAATTGGAACAAGGAATCAAAGGAAATTTGCACCTAATCCAAGTCCAACTCGGATTAGGATTCCAGCTTGCACATCAGTTAGTATTTGGAGCATAAATTTCGGCTCGGATATCTAATCGGAATGATTCAAGTTGGGATAGAAATCTAACTTAAAGGGCTACAACTTTGTAGTTCACTAGAAGTCCGAATTCTGAAGTTAAATGGGCCAAAAACGTAGGTTAAGTGAAGCCTAAAAACCTGGGATCTTCTCCAAACGGGAATTCAATTTGTAATAAGATTCCTTGACCTATTTAAAGGCTTTTTAGGGCAGAATTCAGGAGAGCTGTTGTAGAACATAATTTAGGTTTTCTTAAAGTTTCTTTACAGTTTTGAGAGTTTTATTTGTGTTATGGCTTGCTAGAAGCTTTGCTAAGGCAAGGGGTGAAACCCAACCGTTTATTGGTATGTTCTTAACAATTATTTGTTGGTTTTAATGCTTATGTTTTTATGTTTTTCATTGTTTTACTCATCTAGAAAAGTGTTTAGTTCTATATAATCCTTTGATTTATCATAGACTCTGGGCACGTTAAATGCTTAGTATTCCCTGCGAACTAATTCACTAGTTTTGTTTTGCCTAAAATCAATCAATTGCATGAAACTACCTTAGACAATTAATTCTTGAGTTTTTTTATTGTTAAATCATCCTTTGTATGAATTTTAATTGAGTTATAAAATAAATATTGCTAAGACTACCAATAGATGTGTTATGTGTGGATCCCTAAACCTTAGTGCCTTAATATATTGTTATTTTCTCTTAATTTAGATTACCTTTACTAAACTATCAAAAATCTCTTTAGTTAATCTTTATTAATTTAGTTTTATTCTCTTGTGGTTTGCTAATCAATTCCCTTTTCCCTGTGGATTTGGCCTCGGACTTTCCGAATTATTACTTCGCGACAATCCTGCACTTTGGAGCATTATTTAAGTCGCAGCATCTCTCTTATTGGACTAACTTTTTTTAGATCTGCCAATAGAACCTCCAATCTTCGAAACCAAGAGTTGCAAGCGTAGAAAGACGCTTTTGTTCTTTCCAATAGGTAGTGTTGGGAACGGTAATACAAAATTTAAAGTTTTCTTTTCGAACACTATTTTCATTTGATTGTTGTTATATAATATGCATTTGATAGTTTATGATTTGGAGTCATCAAATGCAGATTTTATTTTCCTCTTAGGCGATGTGGGTGGTTTTTTTTTTTTTTTTGGGTTGATTATAGAATTTGAGACATTGGAGAATATGAAATTGTTGGTGTTATATGATTTTATGAAATGGGTTGTCGGATTTGGTGCAGAGATTGGTACAAATTGATAGAGTTGCTAAAGCCAAAATATGCCATGTTTACATTTAAAAATACTAAATCATTGTGTCTTTTCATTTGATGGAATAAGAGAAGCGTTTGAGTGATATTTTTACAATATTTTGTCTCTTGGGTTGGGTGGTAGTTACCAAACAACAAACAAACTCTTCTCTTTCTCTTTCTCCTTATTATTTAGTTCAATGACTCGACTCCAGGTTTCTAAAAAGCCTAAAGAAACACACGGTGATTTAAGCTTCAATAGCCTCCTTCATTCTCTTTCACTCCAATCTCTATCTCCAATGAAGATCAAGAAAACCCAATTGCTTTGGTCCAATGTAAATTGCCAAACTTATAGTAACGCTTCTTTTTCTCTTTATCTTTTCTATGAATTTAAGTTTTTAATTAATTAATTAATTATTATTATTATTTTTTTGTTTTCTTAACACAATGTCTCACTTTGTTAATTCCCACGTGCTTGTGTGCAGAAAGTCTATGATCAGATCTACTATTATCTTCTTTCGAAGGTAACTCATATTTCTCTAATATTTCTATGCTGTGTAGACATATTTTTTTGTCGATTTTTCAATTTTCTTTTTTCTTTATGTCCCTTAGAAGTTTTAACATTTTTTGTTCAGGTTTTGCAATATCTAAAACTGTTTGGTGGATTTCAAATTTCAACACCTATAGACATGGATTTATTATTATTATTTTTTTAATTCTAACTCATATTTTTATTATATTTCTCTATTGTGTAGTAACATAATTTTTGTTTTGTTTCAATAAATTCTAGGCTCAAAATCTTCTAATTGTTTGATTTACATATGAATTTTTCAGTTCATTTTTTGCAATACATTAAATTGTCTAGCCAATTTCAATAGTAGAAAAGCTATAATCATGGATTATTCTTTTAAGGGTAATCCTTCTTTTTGTTGTATTTTTCTATTGCGTAATTATATATATATATATATATATATATATATATATTTCAATACCTTTGAAGCTTTGAATATTTTGAATTTTTAATTTTTTTGGGTCTTTTGGAAGTTTTAACATCTTAACTTTTGGGTTCATTTTTTCCATTATCTAAAACTCTCTAGAAGATTTCAATAATCTTTTTCTTATATTTCTATTCCTAGCTTTTTTTTCCCCATATTTTTTCTTTAATCGTGCGTGTTTATCTTTTTTTTTTCTTCGTATTTTTACTTTTATAGCATATGTACGTATTGTGCATGATCTTTGATTCTTTCTTTAATAGTTTGTGTGTGAGTATGTGTCATCATGTCTTGGTACTGTACTTAAGCAAAATCTGTAAAAATGCTTCTTTTTTTAAAAAAAATCCTGTGTTTTTCATGACTTTAGTGCGTCGTATTCTTAAATGATAACAATGGTTTCCTTTGACGTGGGTTTTGTTCATATTGGTTTCAAAGTTTATTTCATGTTCTATTTCTTGGCTTATATTTTAGATTGTAATATATTTATTCATCAAACTGTTTAGTTGAATTTTTTTTCGAAGTTGTTTTCAGCGTTGGACGTTATCTTGAAGCATGCATGTTGGTATCATATATTTAAATACTATTAAGCTGATAATAATAATGATAATATACAGAGTTTAATAAATGTCTGAAATGTATAGCCGTTAACTAATGTTTTAGCTATATACCACCGCACACCTTTAGTGCGATGGTCACTTCATAAGTATAAGTGCTTGTAGAGTGTGGGGGATAAGGCCGAGGCTCAAGTCTCTAGGAGGGAGCTTCAGACATATACACTTAAATTATGCTAGAGTAGAATTCTATCTTGTATCAAGAAATAAAAAGCTATATGGTTTTATTTTACATATTCAATTTCGGTGTTGTAGTAAAATAAACCAAGATTGAATTATATATTGTACTCAATACCTTTCCCGTCCTATCAAAAAAAAAAAAAACCTTTCTTGTGCATCGCATGGGTTAGCGACTAGTATACTAAAAAGGGTAAAACTTATATACAGTACCTTAGGTACCCTTTAAAATTTAAACACCTGTCCACTTACTTAACAGTGAAACTTCCGTTTAACACTTCGTTTATTTCTTTTTCTTTCCCCTGTTTTTGTCTTTATGACTCTTGAACTCCTGCTGAAAACTCTTCACTCCTAATGTTCTCTCTCTCTCTCCCTCTCTGCTCTTCTCTTTCTTTCTTTCTTTCCTTCTCTCTCACTCAAATTGGATGAAACAGATGAATCCAGCCCTTTGAATTCTCTATCTAGCTCTATTTTCGCAGATTGATTGGCTAGTACTAAGAAATTTCATTGGTATGTATTGGCTAAATCTCATTAATGGTTTTCAATTCTAGTTGTTGGGTTTGTGTTATTTCGAGGTTTGGTATAGTTTTTCTTTGTTGATTACGATATGGGTATCAATTTTTATTATTGGGTTTGTGTTATTATTGCTTTGATTTTTTTTTTTTTTTTTTGGATTTTCAATTCTAGCTGCTGGGTTTGTGTTATTTTGAGGTTTGGTAGAATTTTTTATCATGGTATCATCGTTTTTTTTTTTTTTTTTTTGCTCTGATTCCATCCATCTATCAACAATATATTCTTTTGATTCCCTTTAGCACTTGCACCACTCCCTTTCATGTTTTTTGAGTCACTTTTATTAATCTTATTGTTGCATTGCCAGCCTCATGAGAAGAATTGCTATCATGAGAGTGCATTAGTTGAAAGACTTTTTGCAACTCTCGTCAATTTATGATTTTTACAACATTTTTTCAAATATATATTTCCTTTATAAGGAATTGCAACTGTTAGGTTCTAAGGTCTTAGGATTTTATGTATTTAGAACTCTAATATGTAATGTTGGCAAACCATGATCAAAACAATGTATTTAGTCTTGTTTAAGTTTGCTCAAAGTTGATTAAATATTGTAAAGCTGGAATCGAGTGACTGCAGAAGCATTGGGGCTTCTCGGCCTGGCTCGATCGATCGAAGGTTAGACTCGATCGATCGAAAGTCGGCCCAGATGCGTTTTTCTGCAAAATTCCAACTCAGCCCTAACTCTTTAAACGTCTAGGTTTTTATGTTTTTGCCCTAGGTATATAAGGCAAACCCTAGCTACGTTTTTCAGAGTTGCACAAGTTGTATCGTTGCTCATACATTGCGGTTTTGTATAAATCTCTTGTGAGATCTAGAGGAGCTTTCCTTTACACAAAGCTTAGGGTTTTCAAGATTGAGATCACATCAATATCTTGATGATCAACTAGGTTGCAGCCATTGAAGCTTAAAGAGAAAAACAAGTGAGGAGCTTGTACTTGAAGAAGGAGTTCAAAGAAAGAAGTAGTCCGTGGTCTCGGAGCCTGCGCGTGGTCGTGTCAGGAAGTTACTACTGGTGTGTAGCATTAGGAAGTCAAGCGGGGAGCTTGTAAGTCCTTTTGTAAGAACTTCAATTCTTTCTTAGTGGATTCCGTTTTGCCTTGAGGATCGGTGGGTAAAATCCTCCCCAGGTTTTTCCGGTGTGGTTTCCTGGGTGATCATATCACTGTGTTATTTATTTTCCGCTGCTTTATATGTTTTATATGCTTGATATGATATTGTGATTGTTTTAACTTAGAATTGCTTAATTTGACTAAGTAACAACTTGGCTAATTAATCTAGGCTACGCAATCTGGTTATTGTTTAAGGGATCTAAACCGTTCAAGTGGTATCAGAGCGGGTAGCTCTTTTTGTTTGAGATCTTTATCTCAGAGCTGATCCTTGACCCCAGTTGTCATGGAGTATGGACACTCTCTGTTTGTTCCTCCTCACTTTAATGGGAACAATTATGCTTACTGGAAAGTAAGGATGAAAGCTTTCCTAAAATCCATAGATGAAAGGGTGTGGAATTCCGTTGAATACGGATGGGAGAAGCCCACTACTCCTGTGAGTGAGTGGCAAACTTCTCAGAAAGAACCAGCAGGCTTCAATAGCAAAGCTATGAATGCCATCTTCAATGCTGTTTCAATGGAGGAATTTAAGAGGATCTCTAATGTTGAGGTTGCTCATACTGCTTGGAAAATCCTCCAAACTGTGCATGAAGGCACAAAGGCTGTTAAAATTAACAAACTGCAGCAATTAACTTCTAGGTTTGAAAACATTAGAATGTCTGATGATGAAACCTTTGATGAGTTTTATGCAAAACTAAATGATATTGTTAATTCTGCTTATAATTTGGGTGAAGTCTATGATCAACCTAAAGTTGTTAGGAAGATTCTTAGATCTTTGACTGAAGACTTTAGACCCAAAGTAACAGCCATTACTGAAAGTAAGGATGTTGACTCCATCCCTGTGGATGAGCTTGTAGGATCTCTTCAGTCCTATGAGTCTGACTTACCCAAGACTGTCAAATCCAAATCAATGGCGCTGAAGTCTGTTGATGATGTTGAAGGTGGTGGATTTGATGATGAGCTTTCTCCCACGGAGATAGCTTACCTTGCCAAGAATTTTAGGAATTTTCTTAGAAACACAAATAGAAAGGCAAGGAACACCAACACTGCTGAACCTAGAAACTTTAGGAAGAATGATCCCACTAAGGTTAACAACTTTGAAAAACCTAGAGAACAAGTAGGTCAATCTTCTAATAACTCTTTGGGTCCTCAGTGTTATGGTTGTCAAGGGTATGGTCATGTCAAATCTGAATGTCCTACTTTCTTGAGAAATAAGGGTAAAGCTATGGCTGTAACCCTTAGTGATAATGAGGTTTCTGATGATGAGTCCGGTTGTGACGAGGATGGAAACTTCATTGCTTTCACTGCTACTGGTAAAGTAGATGAAAGCATATCTGCTGAGGAGAACCCTGCTGATGGGGAACTCTCTGAAGACGCAGATCTTCAAGAGGCCTATAACAAACTTTGCAAAATTGCTGCAAAGGATGCTATGAAAGTTGATTTAGGCCTGAAGAAAATTGATGCTCTTGAGCTTGAGAAGAAAAATTTGCTTGTGAAGTTATTTGATGCTAATGATCTTTTGAATAATGTTAAATCTGAAAACATGCTGTTGCTTGATAAAGTTAGAACTTTGGAACATGATTTATCTGTTGCTAGATCTGCTAGTTCTAAACTTGATCACATGTTAAATGTTCAAAAGTATCATTCTGATAAAGCTGGGTTAGGATATGTAGAAAGCATATTTGATTCTGGACCCCATTCCACTGTCTTCGTTCCTTCTTCTTCTTCTTCTGAACCTCTTGTGAGTAGTTGTGAGTGAAACTATAAAACCCCCTATGAGTGAGGTTGTTAAACCTGTAGAAGTTTCACCACCCAAGAAGATTAGGGTAGACTTAAGAGAATCCAAACCTAAGGAGCCTACCAAACCGAAGGACAAGATGCATGGTAAACTTGCTTGGGTTTGTCATTATTGTGGTAAGTCTGGACATATCCGTCCTAACTGTTACAAGCTTCAAGCTGATAAGAGAGCAAAAAGACCAAAAGTGCCTGTGCCTCAAGCACAAGATCCTATGGCACTAATTGGTGAATTGGTAAAGGCGTTAAACCTTTATTCTAATTCTGGAGTTGGGAATCACTCTAATGTGAATAAGAACTCCAATGCTCGGGGTGCATCTAAAAAGTTTTGGATGCAAAAGACTCGATCTAATTGAGTCTTTTTGACATGGTCCTTGTGCTTCATTGCTCTATTCTATTGTGACCATTGTTATTTGGCTTTTTGTGTTTTTTTGTTCTAGGACTTGCATTGCATTACATACATGCATTTCATTCTAGGATTTATTTGTTTTCTCTTTTGATAATAATAATAAATAAAAAAAAAAAAAAAAAAAAAGGAGAAAGCAAAATCTGTGTTGAACACTATTTTTCTTGATTTTTGAAAACAAGGTTGGTCATTCTTTTTACACATGTCATGTCTTGTGTACCTTGTTTAACTTTGATGAGCTTATTTGTTGCACTTAACTAGTTGAAACTTTGTAGTGCATATTGTGTGGGAAAGATGTGTGTGGTTCTTAATCACTTTGCCTTAATCATGAAGTCACATGTTGTTGACTGACGGACTTGATCCTTTTGAGAAAGGCATAAATAACCATCTCACCACTGTTCACTAGCCAATCATGAACACCTTAGTGCATATCATAAGATTTAGTGCTCGAGAAAGTGTAGCACATGCACAGAAAGAACATAAGATGTAGCCTCAAATTAAATTAAAACTGGTGTGTACTATTAGGCTTGATGCCAATTCACTTAATTCAAACCGGTGTGTACTATTAGGCTGAATGCCAATTCATATATAAATAAGAGGCAAAATTAAAAGAAACTTACATGATTGCAAGTTTTTGATCTAAGAGATGTGGGAGTTATAGGATGTAACTCTTTAGGTGATAGTCTCTTTTAATTCTATGTGATGAATTGTGTAGACTTTGTGCTTGATTGCCATTCACGTATCACCTCACATGTATCTCAAGTCTTTGCTAGTTTCACACACTACACAAGTTACTCTTTGTTAAACACTGTACATGCTAGTGTGTGTGTTCTTGGTCTGACCAACCAAGTTTGAAAATATCTTGAGATTTATGCACAACATATTTGTTGCTTGAGAAAATTAATTTGGAAGACAATTGAAACTTGTGTTTGAAAGAATTGGGTATAAAATTTTGGGTTTTTGAAAATGCATTCCATCTCATACTCATGCATTGTGCATTCATTGTTCAAAAGCTTTGAGGAGTTCTTTCAAAATTGGGTTTGCAAATTTTCAAAACTGTGTTTTTCCCCAAAATTCAGTGTGCCTCTGCCCATTTCGATCGACCCAATCTGTTTTTCGATCGATCGAAAAAGTGCCTCAGAAAGTGCTAACACGTCTGTCACTTTCGATCGATCGAATGTAATTCTCGATCGATCGAACATCGTGAATATGCTTTTTAAAAAAGAGGAAATCTGACTTTTCAAAGAACTATTTCAAAATCTTTTTCAAACCTTTTTCTCTCTCCGACGAGGCAGGACCAATTCTTCAAGTTTTTGTCGTTTTCTTCAGATCTTTTTGCATAATCTCTCTCTCCTCAAGCCGGTATGTCCTTAATACCCTTGTTTTTCAGTTTATTTACTTGATTTCATGCATTTTTCATGCATTTTAGGAGGAGATTTTCGGAACTATTCTTTTTGGGTTTTTTGTTGATTCGGACCAAATTATTTACAATTGATCAATGGGTTTTGATGGGGACACTACATAAACATGTTATTGAGTGATTAATTTGATCAATTTTGAGATTTGTGGAAATTTTTGAATTTCTAGGGTTTATACTAGGTCCGAATTGGGGCTTTTTGTGAAATTGGGTTTAATTGTTGAAATTGGCTTGTGTAATTGATGCAATTGGTTATTATGAACTATTTCCAATGGTATGTAATGATTAATTCATCAATTTGTTGCAAAAATTTTCAAGTGGTTCTCAAATTTTTAGGGTTTTTGTTAATAAACTCTATGTTCAAGCCAATGTTGTGAAAATTGAACTTAATTTGATCCTAATCACTGCATTAGTTCATGCATCATACAATCATTAATGATTCATGCATCATATAGATCTTCATTCTATATTTTTTTTGTGCTAACTTGCAGTCTGCCCTTGGTTTAATTTCCTGTTCTTTTTGGTTTTCTCTTTGTGTCTCTGTCCTATTCCTTAGCACCATGCCTAGGAAGACTAGAGCTCGTAGGACCATCCCCACTCCTACTCCTTCCCCTCCATCTTTTGATAGTGAGCGGTTCTCCACTGAGAAGAACCAAGAGATTTTTGAGACTTTAAACCTACATAGGAAGATTTGGGCTGAGCGTTCTGTTCGTTTAGATGAGGTAGATCCTGCCATTAAGGCAAATTTTGAGCGTAGGGGTTGGTTACCTTTGTTGACCGTGTCTGACCCTCCACCTCCGGCTACCTTGATTAGAGAGTTCTTCTCGAACCTCTCTGTCCGCATCTATGATTCCAACACTCTAGTTAGGAGTTGGATACGAGGTGTAGAGTTCTCCATTACTCCTCAGGTAGTGGCTGATGCTCTAGAAGTACCGTTGGTTAGGGATCCTGTTTACCCCTATGATGAGTCACCTGAGCTGAGTGATGTCATGTCCTACATCACTGGATCTTCTATCCAGTGGGGTTCTGATCCTCGGATCACCACCGCTGAGCTTCCTGAGACTACCTATCTATTCTTTAGGATAGCCTGTCATTCACTCTGGCCTATTTCTCATCTGCACACCATTCCTCTTGAGAGGTGTGTTTTTCTATACGCTCTTGTTACAGATGCTCCTATTAGTTTCCCCCATCTTTTTCTTCGTTCTTTGAACGAAGTTTATAGGAGTTCATCTACTGCCCATGCCCTTGTCCATCCTATTTTCATTCATAGGATTTTACTTTATCTAGGTTTAGAGGACTTCGCTGCTTCTGAGCCTGTCCATGTTATTGGTCCTATAGGTGCGTCTTTTCTTAGACAGAGGGCCGCTCATCTTCAAGCTGGTTCTAAACACCCTAGGTCTGATCCCTCTAGTAGCGCTCCACCTCCTCCTTCTTCTTCTACAGGTCCTGCTGGTGAGGCTGTTCCAGATTCTATAGGTGTTGCTGCTGGTCCTCCACCTTCTACGGCTGACTTCGATGTTCGTCGTACTCTGGAGACTGTCATGACCGTTCAGGTGGCTCATGGTCAGCTTTTGGTGGATCTGTTCGACGAGATTCGTGCTCTGCGAGCGGATTTGGCGTATCTTCGTTCTTCCTCACCACCTCCTTTTGATGATGGTCTATGATGCCCTTTGGCATTCCGTCACAAAAAGGGGGAGTAGAGTTTTTGACTTGTAGAGGCGATTTTGTTGATAGGGGGAGATTTTTGTGTTAGGGGGAGATATTTTTTTGTAGCATGGGATATTTTTGTGGAGTTTATTTATATTGTATCTAGGTGCTTCACTTTGTATATCATTTTTGGGATGTTCATGTTAGGGGGAGTAACATTGATTGATTGATATACATGTTTCTTTTGATTCTTGTTGTCTTTGTGATTCACTGCTTATTGATTTATATTTATGAGTTGCTTCATTGATATATTTCTTTATTTTGTGTTGTGTGAATCTTACAAGAATATTATACCTGTTTATATACTATTTACTGCCACACATGCGTTTATGTGTTTGTTGAGTATTTCAGGAATATACAGGTTGATTCGACAAAGCTGCTGTCTACACTTGCAACCGATAGATAGTAGTTAGGTTGAACTTTTATTTATGAGCATTATTATGTAAAGGGCTATTACTTGTAAACTTTGAGCTTTTATTGTGTGTTTTGTCACGGATT